>CM072818.1:50314287-51746968 GCA_036937905.1 Salvia rosmarinus | reverse complement strand
TTATCGGAGATTCTATCAGCTATCACAACATTCATCAAGGCTAAATATAAGCTGGTCCAAAATGGAATTTTGATTTCATATGACAAATATATGTTTTTTGTTCAATAATTTTCGACTTAATTATTCAATGTTATCGCATTCATATTTTATTTAATCTTCTATTCATCTTTAACAACTACAGCCGCTTTCTTGCTTGCAATTTTCGAGAGAAATTCAAATTACAAGTAATTATTCGAAATTTGATAAATTCTTCCTAACACAGAAATCCGTGAAACGACAAACTAATTTTCCAAATGTTGGAATTAATTTTTTAAGTAAAAGAAATTGAAGAAATTCACAAAATGAGAAAAAGATTTATTTAATTGAGGCTCAGATCTGTTGTGGTGGAGATCGGAGGAAGAGGATTGAGCACCGCCATGGCTGCAAAACCAGCGGTTGCATCTGATGAACAGATACCATCCGGTCGCCCTGCCAAGATACGGGCTCCCTTGCCCGATCCACTACCTCAGAAGAAACCAGAATTATCATCACAGCCTCTATTGCTTCGGGACATTTTCCTTATATATTTGTGAGAGAGAGAGAGACATGAGAAGGTTGTCTCTGTATGTTGTGTGTGTGTGTTAGTGAGCGAGAGTAAATGGCGATTGGGTAATATATACGCTTCCATTTTCCTCTTCTAAAAGGGCGGTTGGGATTTTTTCCCAGAGAAATCATTGGGCTAACAGAGGGGCAACCACCCTTGAAGAAATTCCCAGTTTCTCGCTGTAAGCCCTCATTCTTTTCTTCTGAGTCACTATCTCAATACAAGAAATGAATATTATAATGGACGAGAGCCGAGAGGTAGAAGAAAAGAAGAAGAAGAAGAAGAAGATTAGAAGAGCGCTTAGAATGTTCTAGAGTTTCTCTTTTGTTTCATTTGCTGTGGTCATTTTTCTTTTTGTCTTCAACTCGAATAGGATTTAGAATTGTGGGCTTGTTTTCTATTTGATTGGGTTTTAGTATCTGAATTTTGCTGGGCTCCTTTGTAACTTTGGTCTTATGACTCTTATGCTCTATTTTTAAATGATTCTTTTTGTTTGAGCCATATTTTAAAATGATTCTAATAACTATTGTTTATGTTAATAAATAATAAAGTTTAATACTAGCATTTCACAACGTAATTGTAACATACAGAGTATAGTCCAATTTGCATTATTTTGATTAATTTTTATAATATAATTTATATTTTATATAAAAGATACTAATAATTGGTAGACTAGGTTGGTTAACAACCCTCCAAGAAAATCCCAAATTCTCACTGTCAAATGTAGCAAATATTAGTTAGGCCAAAACTTCAAATATCCCCTATCATAATATATTTATTTTTTACCCATATTATATTAACTTTCCATTCTTTTTATCCAAATATATTATATTAACTCTCATTCTTTTTGTCTAAATATACTACTTACTACACAATTTCTTATATGTTTTAATGAATGATGATGACAATAGATTCCTCTATTGTTAACTTTTGGGGTATAACAACGGCTATGGGGCAGCTAACCAGTTGTTTGGGAGAGGAGGCAGCGGCTAACCATTTTGGCGGGGTTTAGGGTGGGCAGGGCAACAGAGCAGCTAACCATTTTTAACCTTAAATAACACAAATTAATGCATATTTTCAAGTTTTACGGACGGTCAAACCTTGCAAGAGGGAATCAAATTAATATATATAACACAACGGCTAAACGGTGGCTACAACCAACAACTATGGCTAATGCCCCACAACAGCGAACAATTATTTTTATCATCCAAATGTAAAGTTTTATAATTTTTGACATGAAATTACCACTTTAGATATATTTTACGTTAAATAATTTTCTAATGACATATGAATTGAGTTAATATAATTCTTTTTTAAAATGGATCAACAGTGACCTATTCATTATGAATATGATATTCTCAGTCATTGATTATTTTACATACACTGACGCATTGATTCAATGTAAAAATCAATGCACGTTAATATGCAAAAAATCAAAATGAAAGAATATAAATAGTATTTTTGTCATCATATATCAATGAATAATTTTGATAGCAAACTTAATATCATGGATAAATTGAGTAAGCATTACATGGTTTGGTATTTTATCTAATAACACTATTAGTTGTCTCAAAAACCGTAGCAAATATTAGTCACTATTCAAACTTAAAGTCCAAATAATCTTGAAGGAGCGCTTCAGATGCAGTATATCACTCTTAACTTTATCATGCATCTAACAATTATTTAAATGCGACAAATAAATGAATTTTTCAGATCGAGTTCTTAAAAGTAAATTTTTTATACACAAGGAATAGTTTTAGATGCTACCAACCTATCTTAATATATTGAATAGGACCAATCTAGTTCACTGACTGACTTGTAGAGATGGAAAACAGTTCAGTTCCAATCAATTGAATCAAATTTTCTGATTAATCGAATCAAATTCATCTAAAATATGGAACCGAAATTGAATCAATTTAAATTTTCAGATAATTAAAACCAATCGTTATTACAGTTAAATTTCGTAAACTAAAAACTCAAAATAAAACTAACTAATGATTCAAATAATTAGACAATAATTTTAATAAAACTGTAAATTATTGAAAATAATTAAACTAATAATTTAAACCAATTGGTTAATCGAAACCAAATTTCAACTTTGAAATCGAAAATCGATGAGGAACCGATTTTTGATTTTAGATTACATTTCTAACAGAAAATTGAACCCCATTTAAATAACCCTACTGAGTTGGAGGTTGGGTGAAGTGGTTAATTTGGACGCCTATTTATTTGGGTCAGATAATGTAAATCAGTATACACGTTGTGCCTTAGGCCAGTGCTTGTAGGGATGACGGTCACTTGAATGGCTAGAATTAGAGTATTTTCTTGACGACAACTGATACAAACTTGTATCAAGAATCACAACTTTGTAGGATGTGTTTCTGCTCCAAAGAACAATATTGAAGAGCATAATTTAGGAGGAGAAGAAGAAGATTGGAGAAAGAAGTAGATAGAGCAAAAGAACGAGACAGGGCAAAGAAAATTGCTTGATATCATAAATACGTAGATCATAAACAAATAATCATCTATAATAAGGAAAACTACTATTGCCTACTCATACAGGTAAATTTGCAAGGTGAAAATGCAGGTAATTTGGAATTTAAAGATGAATTTCCATTTTTGTTATCCTTAACCTCGAACCGTTTAATTGCTCATTCATTACTTAGCAAACATATTTGGAATGGATTATCAATTTAAATTGCATCTGTTCTTCTATATATCCCAACAAGCACAAAACCGTAAGGCCAAAATAAATGGCACCGAAGTTTTTGCTTCTAAGCATGTTTTTGGTGTTCGAAATCGAAAGCTGCGGCGCCGATGATTTACGTGATCCAAAACACACAGAATTCCGTCGACATCAAAATTATGAAGGACCTGACTATAACATCCAGTGCGAGGCTGGATGAGTTATTTATATAATAAAGGTAGAGAACACGAAGCATTCCATTAAAATGTGTTTTTGTGCTAAATGACAAGGAGTCAGCGTATTCATCCTTAATCTTAAAGTAATAAACTTTAACTCCATTGAAGAAAGAAATTAGTTTTCCAAATGTTGAAATTAGAGAATATTTGGAAATAAAAGAAATTGAAGAATTTCACAAAATGAAAAAAAAAATTATTTAATTGAGGCTCAGATCTGTTGTAGCGGAGATCGGGCAGAAGAGGATTGAGCACCGCCATGGCTGCGGAACCAACGGTTGCATCCGATTGAACAGATGCTGTCCGGGCCGCCCGCCAAGATACGGGGGTCTCCCTTGCCCGATCCACTATCTCAGAAGAATCCAGAATCATCATCACAGCCCCTATTGCTACGGGAAACCATCACAGTTATATATTTGAGAGACAGAGAGAGAGATGGGACGGAGGTTGTATCTGTATAGAGGAGTTTGGCTAAGCTTATTCTGAGAGCTTATAAGCTCAAGAGCTTCTTCTAAAAAGGCGGTTGGGATTTTTTCACAAGAGAAATCATTGGGTTAACAGAGAGGGCAACCACCTTTAAGAAATTCTAATGTCTCACTGTAAACCCTCATTCTTTTCTTCTGAGTAACTTCCCTTTCCTGAAGAAAATGGAGGAGAAGAAGCGCCGCTGAAAATGTTTTAGGTTTTCCTATCATTTATATATTCTTCTGCTGTTGTAATTTTCATTATTTTAGACTCGCATTACTTTAGGAATTGCGGGCCTTCGCTTTATTTGATTGGGTTTCATTATCAGAATTTTAGTTGGCTTTTTGTAATATCAGTCTTTGCCATGTTCTTTAATAATTATGACTTGAACTGTTAAATATTTCATAAATTGGTTATGATATAATATATAGAGTAGGGATGAGTTGATACGGTATGTATAGTAGGGATGAGTCGATATGGTATATCGGATTTTTCATCGTATCGAAATTCCTGATTTAAAAATTTCATACCAATACTGCATCAATCGCTCACTATACCAAGATTACGGTATGGAAAATTTCATGTCATTACCATACCCGCTTTTACGTATATGTATCGGAATTTAATTAAATTACTAAAAATGTGAAATTATCGAAAATTACAAATTACCAAAATTAATGAACTATAATTATAGGTGTATAAGTATGACTATGTGATTTGTACTTATATATTTATATATATATTATTATAATTAACTATATTGATATTCTAATTTTAAAAACAATTAGTAAATCATGTAATTACTTCTCAAATTTTATAATTAACTATAATGTTATTATATTATTCTAATCTAATGTCTTTAACTAACTATGTTGATATTATAATATACATGAAAATATATTTTAATATTTTGATTAAAATATAAAATACATATATAGTTATTGAAAATTTTAAACATATGTTTAAATAAGTATTTTTCATTACGCATTAATAATATCGATTATACAATATATAAGTTAAATATTATATTTGTCCCATTTATCGATTATAATTATAGATATATAAATATAACTATATAACTCGACTTATATATTTAATTTTATAATTATGTATGTTGATATTATAGTTTCAAATAATAACTTAGTAGATCATGTAATTATTTTTAAGTTTAACCAATTAGTATTTCATTGTATTAATTTTAATTTTTATTTTATATCATAATATACATAAAAGCATATATTAAGATTTGATTAAAATAAAAAGTCGATTTTTATCAAAAGTTTAAAATGTATATAAAACATAAGTTATTTTCATTATCTATTAGTAATATAGATTATACCGTAAATTGAATATACTATTTAACATAATATATTATATAATTTACATTTACTCCATTTATTTACTTTTCAAAATCTATGTAAAAGTTATAATTATTTTAAACTTATCTTAAATTAGTTATATAACATAGATGTGACTTAGTTTATAATTATACTTTTGTTGATATTATAGCTTCAAATAATAACTTAGTAGATCATGTAATTACTTTTGAGTTTAACCAATTAGTATTTCATTGCATTAATTGTTATTTTTTCATTTTACATCATAGTATACATAAAAGTATATATTAAGATTTGATTAAAATAAAAATCATATACCGTTATCAAAAGTTTAAAATGTATGTAAAACACAAGTTATTTTCATTATGGAATAGTAATAGATTATACTATAAATTATATATACTATTTAGCATAATCTATTATATAATTTACATTTACTCCATATATTTACTTTTCAAAATCTATTTAAAAGTTATAATTATTTTAAACTTATCTTAAATTAGTTATATAACATATATGTGACTTAGTTTATAATTATAATTTTATTAAATATAAACGTTTTTATTCATGTTTAATTATCAATAATAATATATTTTATAATTTATCATCAATTATGAATAAAAATATTTTTAAAGTGATTACTAATTATATATAATAAATAGTTATGACGCCTAAATACATGTATCAACATATTTTGGTATTTTCACTAACTTTAAAATTGTCAATAAATACATAAACTTAACACCATTGTGATATTTCCACAAATTGAATGATAGTCAAAATTAAAGCTAACACATAATGGCACTTCATCAAAACGACGCCATTTTATTTATGCAATGTATATTAATGATGGTTAAATACATGAACTTTAAGTCTATTTTGATTTTTATATATATAGTATAAGTAAACTACGCTATTTTGATAAAGTGATACCACGCATCATCATGTCAGATCAAATTGACCGTTATTCAATTTGTAGGAAAATCATAATAATGGTAAGTTTGTATTTATTAATAATTTTAAAGTTTGTGAAAAATCAAAATATATCAAAAGTTCATGTATTTACGCCAATAACCCTTTATATTTCGACACGTATATCAAGATACCAGATCATGGTACATATCGAAAGTTCGTTGGTGTACCAAAAGTTCGCATCGACATACCGTATGTACCAATACACCGATATATATATCGAATTTTCAGATATACCACGGATCCTAAAATTGATAACATTATCATATCGAAAATTAACAATACAATATAATCGAATCGAAATGACTAGATACCAAAATTCGATATTTTTTAACACGTAAGTCCGATATACCATTTTTAGATATTTTTCCCACCCCTAATATATAGTGAAAATGATTTTATGTTAATTTCCTTAAAATGATTCATGTTTTATTACGATACGTCTGCTTCAAATTCTTATATAAAGTATCATATTTTTCTTTTTATGCTAGTTTATTATCCATTATAATAATTTAGACGTAGATAATAATTTAGATGATTAGATCAATTAAACGGCATATTTGACGGGATATGGCCCAACCGACGGCCACTAACAGCCCAAACGAGCCGGGCCTAACGCTGGAAGGGCCCACGCGCCGAGCCAGCGCAGCCCTAATCATGTCCAAACCCCAGCCTCCGTAATCTACCTGTGCAAGAAGAAGACGCCCGACCAGGAGGCCACCTCCACGCGGGCGCGATAAGGCGAAAGGTCCCCGCCCGCCAATGGAAGGCACGCCAGAGGAAGAGTCACGCCACCACCAATGGAGAGGTCGCTACCCAGATTCGAGTCAGATAAATAGGAGGAAAACCGACATTAGAGGGGTTAGAAATTTATCGAAGCATGGCAGAACCAATACCTAAAAGCTCTAGTAAAAGTATTGAGGAATCATTCCGGACGAGATCTCATTAACGATCGAACCACGTAAAAGCCCGGGCGTTTTATTGCTTTACATAAATCTCGCACACTCACTTAACCAGATTTATCATCGGCCGTCTGGGAACATTCAACAAGAAAGCTTCGCTTCCTCTACAACTAAAGGCAAGAACACGCACAACCGCCCCCACGCAACAACGCGCTGAGGACACGTGTGGTCACCACGCGCTGGAAGGAGATCGCAGACGCCATTTGCCACACCCCGGGGCAACATGGAAAATGTTTCCATACACCTGACCGCCTCCCAACGAGTAAGATGTCGACTCAACGAGGACGAGCAAATACTATTCGTCCCACGAGGTCCCCGCTTACGCGACCGAGTTCCTCCACACCACCGCCAATTCCAAAGCTTCTCAACCAGAGACCAGGAGCGGGCCTCGGGGCCCCGATCAACACCACGGCCGCCCGCCCCATCCACATCCGGCCACCGCGTGATAGCCGAGAACGCGATCGCGCCCGACGCGCGGAGCCGCCGCGCCGAGCCGCCGCCTCATTCGCGAGCGCCACCGGGCGAGCCGCCACCATCACGCCTCGCCGTCATGGAGCCGCCTCCGCCTCATCATGCCGACCAGAGAGCGAGAAAACCGGAGGACGATAGGCGCCGCTATCGATCCCCACCCTCCGAAAGAGACGGCAACGATCTCCGGGGTTCGACCGATGCACGAGGATCATCTCCCTTTCTCCGTGGAGATTCTAGACACGCCCGCCCCGATGCACGGCACCCAATATACGCCTCACGATGGCCTCGGAGACCCTCCGACTTCCTTTTCGCCACACCACCAACACGGCGATCAAGGAATGGAAGATTTTCACATGTGCAAAATCTTCCCGAGTCTCGATCTCCAACGCACGGCGTTGGTTCACCTCGCCCGCCGCAACAGCAACATACACCGCCTGTGACATCATGGATCGCTCAAATGGCGCTCTATCGAAGACGCCGCCCAGCAGACCTTCCTCCGACTGCTCACAATCCGCGAGGCGGACGAGACGATGTCAAACTTCGTCTCGAGGTTCATCAAAGAGTCGCTCAAAATCGACGACAAGAACGACCTCTACATCATCAACGCTGTTCAAAACGGATCCGACCCGGCCACGAACAAAGAAATCACCGTGAGAAACCAAAGACGGCAAGTAAGCTTTGGAACCTGGTGGACAACTTCGCTGAGGAGACGAGTCGGATCGGAAGAAGCGGAAACTGGGACGAGCGTAAGTCCGAGAAAAAGCCGGATGATCAAGTCGAGGCGCCGATCGCAGAAGCACCTTCGATGTAATCAAAAGAGGCCATCGAGTCTGTGCTCTGACTCGGCCCAACCACGGCGGCAGAGCGCCTCGCCAAATCGAGGGCGGAAATATTCGAGCCCACGCCGAGCTCTTCCCAAGCCCGCCCCTATGAAAGGGGATCCAAGAAGAGGTCCACGGCAGTATTGTGACTATCACCAAGGGTATGGTCATGATACCGAGGATTGCGTAAACTCGGCTCGTAGATCGACGAGCTCGTTAAAGGTGGAGCCTCAAGAAATACCTCTGACGAGCTGGTCCGAGAAACAGAAGCGAGAGGAATGGGCGGCAACAATCGCGGCCGACCCCGCCAAGCGACCCAACTCAAGACGACGAGGACGAAGGTCCCAACGCTATGGAGCAGGTCTATGTTGTTACCGGACGCCCGGGACGACGAGGTCGCCCTCGAAGAACGACGCCGAGGCCGCCCTCAAGAGCCAAGAACAAGCGACTCGGGATGGTGAGAACATAACGTTCTCCAGGAGACCCGTGCCCAAGATCATGCCGCATCAGACGCCATCACCATACAGGCCGCGGTGGGCAACAAAACGCCCACCGGGTCTATATCGACATCGAGCCTCCGTCAAGATCATCTTCCAAAGCTATCTCGGATAAGCTTGAGGTCGGAGGCATTGGTACTTCCCGCACCTCCCGCCACGGAGCTTCACTCAAGAGGCACGGCCGGGGGTCATTACCCTTCCGGTCACGGTAGGGCGAGCTCCTGTGCGGTCAAAGGCCATCCGATTCTTCCCGGTCCGAGCTCTCTCCGCATAACATCATCCTCGGGAGAGATTGGTTTACGCCACCAAGGCCGCTTGTTGGTCTACCACTCACCGTCGAGATTCCCACCCCGGTGGAGTGCTTAGCATCCGAGGACCAAACGGCAAAGAAAAGAATGCCTACGACTTTCAACCCAAGACGCGCCTCACCCTGTGCATAGCAATTACCGAGCCCTCGAGACCGACGCCCGGACGACCGACCGAGACCCGAATCGCATCTGACGACGATCCTCGAGGTCATCCAGTCGGCACCCGGCCCAAACGACGTCTCACGGCATGTCGCACAACTTCGAGAGAGTACAGGACGTGTTTTCTCGGTCCCCGCCGATATGACCGGAGTGTCACCCGAGCTCATAACACACCGCCAACATCGAACCGGCTACCAGCCGGTCCCAGAAGAGGATATTCACGGCGAGCGCAACCAGTCATAAGGGGCGAGGTGACTCAACTTCAAGGCCAAGATCTTGTTCGAGGTCAAATACCCGACCGGATGGCTAATCCACCGTGGTCCGAAAGCTGGAGGAGGGTGGCGCGTAATGCGTCGATTATACCGACCTCAACAAGACCGCCTAAAAGATTGCTACCCTCCCCGATATCGACAAGAAAGTGGAGGCATTGGTGGGCCACGAGATGTTCAGCTTCGGATCTATACAGGGTACCACCAAACTCGATGAGCCCGGAGGACGCACCAAAGACCGCGTTCATCAACGACTTGGCTGCTTTGCGTGCGAAAGATGCCCTTCGCCTCAAGAACGCCGGGCTACTTACCGAGGATGGTGGATGCAACATTCAAAGACCACATCGGGAGATCGTCGAGGTCTCGTCGATGACATAGTAGTCAAAGTCGAAACGGAGAGTCAGCGCCGATGACCTCGGACCATCCTCCCGACTCCTCGTGTCGGCCAACCTCAAACTCAACCCCGAAATATACATTCATGGTGAAGACCGGCAAGTTCTTGGGATGCTGGTTTTCTCGGGAGGCTCAAGGCCAATCCCACCAAGGTGAAGCGCATGCTCGACATGCAGTGCGAGGACCATCCGTGAGATCCACAAACTCACCGGTGCCTGGCCGCCTCAACAGATTGCCTCGGGCGAGAAACAGCTCCCATTCTTCAAGATCCCGAGGAGAGCTCGGGACTTCGCTGGCGGAAGAACACCAGTGCCTTTGACAATGAAGGAGTACCTTGCCAACCCGCCGACCCCGTCCGCCCAAGCAAGGTGAATCCTCTCTATATTTGCCGCCTCGACGAGGCCATCAAATGTCTTGATGCGAGATGAGGTGGGACAACAACTCCCGTCTATTTTATCACCGAGCTCTCAAAGGACCGAGACAAGGTACACCGCCTCGAAAAGTAGCCATAGCAGTGAACGCATGAGCGACGCCCGACCCTACTTCCAAGCTCACTCCGACAAAAGCACCGACTTACCTCGAGATAAGTCTTGTCAAAACCGAGTCATCCGGACGATAGCTAAGTGGGCACGGAGCTCGGCGAGCACGACATCTCGACTCACCCAGCCGGCCATAAAGGGCAAGCTCACCGACTTTCTACGGTCGAGGCCACCACCGAGGTAGGCTATGCCGTGAGTAACTCCAGCCCCGCCCCCACACCCAAGAAGCCGTCTGGCACCACCGGATGGTTGCCGGCGGATGACGTGGGCGAGCTTCGTGCAAGACGGCGTGAGCGGGCATCCTCCTCCTCGGCCCGGATAACCAAGAAGTCACCCACGCCCCGGTTTACTTTCCGACCACCAACAACGAGGTGGAGTACGAGGCCCTAATCTCGGACTCGCCGCCACGAGCGAGGGTGGACAAGATCCAAGTCTTCATGATTCCTCAGTTGTGGTGAACTGTGTTAGGCAAATACGAGGCCAAGGAGGACCGAATGAAACAATACCTCGAAAAGGCAATGGAGATGTCGACTGCTCAGTACTTCAAGATCCACGAATCCCCGAGGAAAACAATGAGCCGACATCCTCAAAGAAATTGGCTGCGTCGTCAACAAGTCCACCAAAGGAGGAGGTCCATTCCGTAGCATCGCAGAGTCCCACGCCATCATCACCGAGATAGAGCCAAATCGATGTCTCCTCAAGGCCTACTCCGAACACGGCGATCGCCTCAAGATCGGCTCGGCCAAAAGATGATGGCGAATCCGTAAGATCTCATGCATGAGGCGCTCTCACCGAAATCTTACCTTCAACCCTCCCGAGGTGCCTCGCCGTAAGGTTTACCACGTGCTCAACGAATTCACCGGGGTCTTGGAAGCCACATCGGGTCGCGAGCTCTCTCAAAGAAGACGCGAGGTCGGGATACTACCGCCCACCGCAAGATTCGGCCGAGCTCGCCAAGAATCGCCCGGTGCCGATTCACTCCATGGTCAAAAAGCCGCCTGCATCGATTTGAGTACCGCAGAGTCCATGGCCTTCATGCAGTGGGGATCGACATCGCCGTCTGCTCGACCGAGCACCGTGTCGACTCGATACTTAGTCGTAGCCATAGACTACTTCATAAACGGGTCGGCCGAGCCACTTTCGAGCCTCACGAGCGTATGATTCGCACCGTGTGGAAGAATATAGTCCGCCGCCGCATACCGCACATCCTGGTCTCGGGACAACGCACCCAATTCGTCGACAAAACTTCAAGGAGTGGTGCGAAGAGCTTCAGATCGATCAACGCTTCACCTCGATCGCACACCCGCAAGCGAATGGTCGACCGAGGTGACGAACCGCACAATCGCATAAGGATTGAAGAAGAGGCCGGACCGAGCTAAAGGCGATCGGGCTGAAAATCTCCTCAAGTCCTCCTCGGTCCCACAGACCACACCTGACGGCGCAGACGGCACCCCTTTACCGGGTTCACGGCATGAGGCCGCCATACCGGCCGAGATCGGCGCACCAAGCCTCGTGACTCTTCACTCGACCAGCCGAACGAGGAAGACTCATGGCCAACCTTGACGCCTCGAGGAGAAGCATGAGCTCGCTTCATAAACGGGCCAAGCACAAGGCCCAGTCGCACTTGCACCACAACAAAGGGTCAAAGCCTCCGGCCCATGTGGGCGACCTCGCCCTAAGAAATAATGAAGCCCGAGAGTCGAGCTGCTTAACAAGTCGGATCCGACATGGGAAGGCCCATACCGCGTTCACGAGACCTCGGCAAGGGCTTACAAGTCGCCCACTTGTCCTGGCGCTTATCCTACCTAACTCGCACATTACGCATTTAAGGAGGTATTTTACATAGCCTCGATTTAAAGTCGACATCATGTTAGTTCCTTAATTGTTTTGCCAGCACGATGTTGATTACTTGTTCAATAAAACACTGCTTTTATAATGAATATTTCACTGCCTCATACATGTGAACATCCGCTCGATACACCACATTTAAACCTTCACGCGACGCCTACTACGAAGATGAAAATCCCACCAAGTAGGTGCGACAGATTACCCATTAAGTTGGACGCCTACATGCAAAGCGCATGATTACCCATTAAGTTGACGCCCACACGCAGCGTCAGACACCCATTAAGTTGGGCGCCTACACGCAGCACAGACACCCATTAAGTTGGATCGCCTACACGCACGCGACATCCGACCGATCTCGCCATCTCATACCCCTTTATTTGGGAAGATATGCACTCCGGTACAAAGTCTAAATGCATTAACGACTATAAACCAAGTGCCAAGCTATATACAAATCAACCGGCTTAGATCTCGCTTATACCCCTTTATTGGGAAAATACACATACAGATACAAGGTAAATGCATTTACGACCAAAACGAAGTCCTGTTATGTTTATACCTCTCAAGGAGGCAAATATACACTTCAAACGAGTCTAAATACATTTATATCTACATACAAAGTTCTACACTATACATAGCCTCATTCGGCCTCCGAGCTCCGCCACAGACTGCTGCTGCACCAATTCTCTACAAAATCTCCGTCCGACGGTGTATGCCTCGAACGAACTCGGTGCCTTCAACCCGGTCCGATAAGGCCGGAATCACCACGGCCGCTCCCGATCGCTCGGCGGGCTCTGAGGCAGCTCAAGCGGCGACTCGGGTCATCTTCACCCGCCTCGACACTTCGTGGCGGGCGCAAGACGGCATTCCAGGGAGGGGACGCACCCGAGGTCACACCCGACCCCCGACCGACACCGGGCCGAGTACGACCTCGCCCCTACCCGCTCTCCTCGCCGACTGAGGTCCTCGGTCGCCGACCGCCCCCTGAGGATCGCCTCGACGATCCGCCTCGCCGACCCATCAACCCGAGCACTTCGGCATGATCGAGTAGCCACCTCCTCCGGGTTCTTCTATGATCGGTCGGCGGAGCCCGCTGGCCTCGCCGCCGGGCATGCGACGCTTATGACGATATCATACATCTCCATAAACTTCACCACTGAGTTGACGCGAGCTTTGAACTTCTTTGCTGTCAGCCCTCCTCATCCTCAAGACCATGCCCTCCGCCAAGAAGCTCGACTCGGTCGCCGCCGGATATGGTAGTCCCACCACTCGGTGGATCGCCTCTCAGACTGCGATGCTCCTCCGACAACCGAGCGAGCCTCTCCGCATCAATCAAGTTGTTCCTCGACCGCATCGTCGTCCTCGATAGCGTCGGCAGATAAGTCCGCCTCGACTCCGCCTGCCGACCCTCAACTTCGTGGCCTCGCTCTCCTCCGGAGGTGGTCCACTTCCGATCAGCCTCGCCCAACTTCCTCGTGTCACAGACGGCCGAGCCGACTTCCATAGTGGCCAAAACTGGGTCACCTCAGCCACCGCCCTCCAGAAAGCACCTCGTTCTTCTCGGCCAGGCGCCTCGGACCTCTTTTAACTTTGTCAACAATTCATGGTCAAGTCCGATCCATTCAGTGTGGAGTATCAGAATAAACAAGACAACACAAATCTTAAAAATGTTGCGTTTATTACTCAAAAAGGGAAAATTATTACAGCACCGTGGTCCTATCGACCCTAGCTTCACGCTATTACATCAGTCCACCGACCTCGAGGCTATGGTCGGTCTCGACGACCTCCACGATGCTCTGCGGCTGCCCACCTCCGGCCGGAGCTCCAACCCCGCCTCCTCCCGCCTCCGCCTCCCGCCCGGCCCGTACTCGGCAAGGAGCTCCGGTCGCGATCTTCGTCCTCCTTACACCGGGCGACGACCTCGAAGCGGGAGGTAGAGCTGGATGCCGAGCCTCCAAGACTGGAAGGAGTCACCAGTAGATCACCCGGCGTAAGCTTTGTCCACCTCTCTTGGTCGACCTCGGTCCACCCATGCTCGACCTTATCAAAGTCGCATGGCGGCCAGCCTTCCCCTGTGATCCGACACGACCTTCGGCCAAAGACGGTGGCGAGATCGGCAATAAAGCCGAGAAGCTCTCCGACTGATGAGCTCACTGGCAAAGGCCCTCAACAAGGGTCCCCGATCGGCCACCAAGGCCTCCTCGTCCGCGAGGTCCTTCTTCGCCCGGCCAGCTCTCCTAAGCTCCCGACCTCCCGGGCAGCCTCCAGTGCCGGTGCCTCTTCTTGAGGCGGCTTCAGCCAGCAGCCTCCCGGCCTCGTGGCCTGGCGGCCTCGGCCTCCGCCCTCGCGGTGAGCCGCGGCGGTCTCGGCTCCGCCCAGCCGCAAGCTCCGTGCTCAGCCCTCTTGCGGGCCGAGCTCTCGGCAAGCCCTGGCCATGACTGCAGCCTCCCAGCAGCTAGCAGGCCCCCATCATCGAGCTCCCACCCGAAAAGGAGAGCACAAGTCAATAACAGTTGCGAAGCAAACAAATCTAAATATGAAGAAACCTCGTTACTCGGGGAGGATGCGGCCAAACTTGGGCGGTACCAGACTCAGGCGGCCCCGGCCGAGAGGCTCCAATGCCGGCCGACCTCGGCTCGAGCCCACTCATCACCGCCCATGTTGTCCACCTTCTTCGGCCCCTAGTAGGTCCAAATTACCGCTTCTTCTTCACGGCCTCGGCCCACGATGGTGAGCCCACCTCATCCTCAACTTCACCGCATCACAAGAGAAAGACACATTAGCACAAAGAAAATCGAACGAATAAAGACTAAGAAAAGGGATGCCCTCACCCCGTCTGCACCCGGTCCCGACGCTCCGACCAGAAACACTCAAATGCCTTCTTCAGTCGTCCCCTGTAACTTATGGATAAGATCTCACCGCGTCGCTCAACACCTCCTCCATGTGGCCCAAGGGCTTGATTTTCTGGTCCACCAACAGGCCGATACCCCACTCATACCTCGGTGCCCCTCACCAGCAGAAGAAATACTTATTCGCCAATGGGACACCTTGGAGGGACGGCTACCTTAATTTCAGCCGGGTGACGGATAGTACACCCTCCTATGGTCTTCACGCTAAAAAGATCAAGACCTCAAGGACAACTCCTCGGCAATGCCATAACAAGAGAGCCCAAACCCACCAACGACCTAACGGAATTCGGGGTCAATCACAAATAGGATCCGAAATACTCAAGGCTAAGATAAACAGGGCCGGGGTACCTAAGACCGCCTCAAACCATCTACATAAACAAGAATAAACCCTCCTGGAGGGCCATCGCCTATCATCCGGACGCGGCAGCACCACCACGCCTCCTCGGGATCCCAGATTCCTCACAACTTCAAAAGTTCCTGCAAGGTCAAACCCGACCGCCACGCCCACCCTCATACCATCCCATACAGAGGATACCATGAACACTGAGCTCACCCTATAGACCTACCCAAACCATTGTACATATAATCCCTCACGGGAACTCACGCCGTAACCCGGGCGGAAGGGAACTTTCAGAGCGAGAAGAAGATGAGAAAACATACTTACTTTTCAAAGTAGTATACGGCTCCTTCAAGAAGATCGGGATCAAGTCGAGAATTTCTAAATTTTTCCTCTCGTAATTTCTAAGTGTCGAAGAAGAAAGTGAACAATGCCTCTTTTGCGCCTATTTATAAGACTAGGGCGCGCCGCAAATTGCCGTTTCAAATTCAACACGCGCCTACACGTGATTGGATGTGCGTTACACACGCGCACGCGGTTCGAGTGCCCAACTACCGCCTGGCGCGTATGACGTACGCCAGGATAGGATGGACCGCCAGTCTGACCTAGCAATCATCATACGGACCCCGGCATCCTCCAGATGGCGGCGCCTCAGGTCGCACCCCGTCCTTCCCACAAATACCAAGGAAATCCACATCGAACCTCGGCGTCAACCGGCTTCACCCTCACGGAAAGCCTACATCCAGATCGGACCTCGATTTACCAGGTCACAGATTGCATGCGGGCGCACTCACGGCATCCCCGGCGGTCGGTCCCTCGTCCTGACATCGGCACCCACCATGAATGTAACGCCACTGCATCGCACCACGGCGTAACCAACTCGTAGGCGCGATATCTCGTGCCTGACATCGACTTCCTTCGTGCCACATCTTTTCCAAGCGACGGACAATAAACAACCCAACTCGGATCACACTGTAAGACCTCACATTAAAAAGACAACAACTCTAAGAACAACTTCAGCCAAGCCACACCTCACCCTCAAGCTTTCTTTCACTCCACCTCTACCACGTCCCTCGCTATTCGGTGGCTATGATGGGATATGGCCCAATCGATGGGCCCACTAACAGCCCAAACGAGCCGGGCCTAACGTTGGTAAGGGGCCCACGCGATCGAGCCCAAGCGAGCCCTAATCATTGTCCAAACCCCAGCCTCCAACCGCCACCAGGGCCACGGAGAAGACGCCCAGACCAAGGTTAGCGCCACCTCCACGTGGCGCGATAAAGCGAAAGGTCCCTGCCCGGCCAATGGAAGGCACGCCAGGAGGAGAGTCACGCCACGACCAATGGAGGTCGGGCCTTTCATTGCGTATTCTGAGTCAGATAAATAGGAGGAAAAGCGACATTAGAGGGTTAGAAATTTCATCAATGCAAAAGGCTTGTAACCAATACTCTGCATACTAAAAGCTCTAGTAAAAGTATTGAGGAATCATTCCTCCGTGGGCGAGATCTCATTAACGATCGAACCACGTAAAAGCCCGGGCGTTCTTTATCGCTTTACATAAATCTCGCACACTCACTTAACCGTTTATCAATATTGTTTTCTTATTCTATAATAAATCTAACTTATATCAATTTACAAGTCATCAAATATCATATTTATTTTCAATATTATATATATAATTGTATTTCAAAGTAATTATAAATTTGTAAAATAATATTAATTGGTACACACTAGTTGGGTTAAGCAACCACCCTCGAAGAAAATCCCAATTTCTCACTGTCAATCCTAGCATATAAGTAACTATTCAATTTAAAAAATTACTTGAGATCGATTTCTTAAAATAAAATTTTATTTGAAAATGACGAAATAAAGAATGAATAGACAAAAAGGAGGTCAGATCTGATAATTTCATAAGCGGGTAGGCAAAAGAAAAGTGACAAGGGGTGTGCATCGGTCGGTCGGCCGACCGATCGAAAATTTTCAAACCGAAAATCGAACCGAATCGAACATATTTTTTTGAATCGAACCAAACCGATGATTAATAATTCCGGACCGACCGAAAATCGAACCGAAAAAACCGATCGGTTTCAGTCGGATCGAAAAACCGACCGTAACATATATTATATATATATTTTTTCTAAATAAATATATTTTTATCCTAATTATTTAATTAAAATATTAATTAATTATTATAAAAAATATATAAATATATAAAAAATAATAATTTCGGTTTGTTCGGTTACCGATCGAATCTACAATATAAACCAAGAACCGAACAAAAAATCGATTTTAATTAAACTTTTGAACCGAACCGAAAACCGACTTTCTCAAAAATCGAAACGAACCGATCAAAAATTATCGGTTCGATCGGTTTTTTTGGTTCGGTTCGGTTCGGTTCAGTTGATGCACACCCCTAGAAGTGACCACACCAAGAGGTGTAATCGAACCGAGCCGAGCCAACCATCATCGTGTTCAAGTTTGGTTTGTTTAGTATCTAATAGTGTCTTGAATTTTATTTATCGAATATTTCGAGCTCACGAGCTTATTCGAGCTTTAGTTGAACCCAAACAAACTTTTCAAATTTAGATATATGTTTAGAATATTAATTATTTTATTTTAAAAAAATTATTTTATCCACAATAACACAATATATTTATTGATTTCTTATAAGAAATAAAAGTAGTTAAGAGATTAACACAATAATTACTAATTGTAGATAGAAAATAATTGTATCTAGTTAATAATTTTATATTTTAAGCTAAATCGCTTAATGAACTTGTTCACAAGCTAACGAGCGAATACTACCATGCTCAAGCTCGATTTGTTTAACTAACTAGTTTCACTAAACAAACTCGAACGGACTTTTATCGAGCGAACTCCTAATACTACCATACTTAAGCTTGATTTGTTTAGCTAACGAGCTTCACTAAACAAACTCGAACGAACTTTTATCGAGTTGAGGTCCGAATTGCTCACTTAATAACTCGACTCATTTATAACCCTAACCACGCTATTGCTCCAGAGCACACGGTTGCATCCAGTCACCCCACCAAGATACGGACCGAGCAATCTCAAGATCGATTCACCATCGGACGTAATCAAGAGACAAAATAATCATCACGACCTCGTGAAAGAGCAAATAACGACTATAATCGAGTATGGCCAATTGGCCATAATAAAAAAAAGGAAAAGTAATGAAGAATTAATATTCTAGAATCTAAGAATCCTAAATTTCCAAAGTGAATAAAAGGAAAAGGACCAAGGATAGCATTAGCAATGTGAGAGTTTTATCTCTTTAGATACTAGACAAAATCCTCCTAGATTCTTAATCGTTAAATCACCTGATTTATCATCATATTCTCATGAAGTCGGATGTATGGGCTTAAGGAGAGAACTTTGCTCGAATAAGAAAACGGAGGCTCAAACCCGATAGTGTGGGAGGCGGGCAAAGTGACTCCAACCATGCCATGGTTGCGAAATCACCGGTTGCGTGAGGAAACGATCTGGTTTCGCCTACCAAGATACGGCCGGGTAGTCTCGGCACCCCAATTCGCCTAGATCATCACGACCTCAAATAAATGTACATATAAGCCGTGCGACAAAGGATTTGAAACCAAGATTATGATTGTATGTGATTTTCCAAACGTTTGATTTTCAAGGGCTGTTGACATTATTCCTTTTGGTAGGTGAGATCATGGGGTTTTCATAGAGAGAGAAAACGGGGCAAAACCCTTTCAAAATCCCTAATCTCTTTCTCTAACTCAGAACCTCGGTTTGAAACTGCCTACTTACCTTTCACTCAATCTTCTATACTGCTCCAAAAGTGGAAGCTCTTCTCCTGAGCTCCCACACCCTAGCTCCATGAGAATGTCACTTAAGAAGCTTCAGAGGACTTTACCTAGTGCCCACAAGGAGCCACCCTAAAATGGTGAAACTCCCACATCATGGATCTTAGATTCGATCCTTGGTCCTTGTTCTAGGGGTGAGATTCGATTTCGCTTCGGATTTTTGCCTAATCCGAACCGATCCGAAAATCCGAATTTTGAGAGAAATACAATCCGATCCGAACCGAATATCCGAAAATCCGAAAATTTTATAAATATATCCGAATCGAACCGAAAAATCCGAAATTATGAAAAATCCGAAAATCCAAACCAATTTTTGTTAATTCTTATATATATTTATATTAGATTTAAAAATATTTAAATAAAATATTATTATTATATATAAATTATATATAATTCGGATTTTGGATTTTTCGATTAAAAATCCAATCCGATCCGATCCGAAAATCCAAATTTTGAAAAATATCAACTGTTCAACCGAAACTCAAAAATCGTAACCAAATTTTAAATTTCGGTTTGGTCTTGATCGAATATTCGGATTTCGGTATTTTGTTCACCCCTACTTGTTCCAAATCACAATTTAACCAACTCGAGCTACTCGTGGGGGCTCAATCTTCTATACTCAATTATACCCAAAAGAATAAAAATCTTGTATGGTTAATACGTGTCATTCATCTATGATAGTTTGCTTTCTAGCTCTCATCCGAATAAAATAATTTATCTTAGAACACGCGGGAGGACACAAGTGGGAACAAGCCTAGTTTGCTTTTCCCCACAACGACTTTCGACGTTGTTTTCACATATTTTGTCTATTTATCAAGATTCTTCTCAATAATTTTGTTCCAAAATTATTGAAGATATAAATAAAAAATTGTATTTTATAAGTAAAATAGTATAATTCAAAAATTCAAAACATTTATATATATATATATATATATATATATATGATGATGAATCAAATGAGAACAAAAAGTATTTTGAAAAATGAGAAGTTATCCTAAACGTTGATCTAGGTATATCCAACAGTTTAGATTAAATGTTATTTTAGAATATATTTTTTACAGATTTTATTACTAAGATTATTACTGTATTTTTGTTTTTTAGTATAATCGATTTATTCCTTAAATTAGGGAATTCTTATAATTATTTATGGTAGATGATTAATTGTAAATATTATTATCCTCATCTACTTCAAATTTTATGATCTTTATGAAAGCATGTTATTTATTTTCGTGTATTGAAATGTTCAATTTGCATAGTAGATTTTTTATGAAAGTTTCATAGTAAAATTTGTTTTTCATTTATTTCGATTTATGCATTTATTATATAATCTTATGCACAATTCAAATGTTTGTTGTGCACGAGACCAACCTGTATATTTTAAAAATATGTTAACGTAATTAACATCATGATTCACGCACACAACGGTTAATACAACATCTATATTGTATTGTAACTCCTAATATAGTAAACATTGTTTTATGCATTATTCTATGATTGTTGTGCAATGTTCACGAATATGCTAATAGAATACTGTGCATAGTAAATGATATGCAAACCTGTCTTGTATTCAATGCACAACTATTATGTAGTTATGCATATTAGTTGAATCATGAAAATAATCATAGTTGTATATCATTTTTTTCACCCACTAATTGTGAGATTTTTGATACGAAATTCTTATTTGTTATCATTATTTTAAGGTAAAAAAATTATTTTTACGTTAATTATTATTCAAATAAGGATTCCCAATTATGTGAATTGCACATGGACGAAAAATCAGAGATTACGCGAAAAATTAGAACTGGATTGATCTTTATATTGATCTTTATGCCCCTAATACGTTTTAAATCATAAAAATAGTATACAAAATAATCAGATTTGTTTTATAGCATGAATTAAATATGATCAATTAGATTAGATAAAATCAAGGGTGATGGTAAATTCTTATTTCTTATCTTAAAAGAAATTCTACCTATAATTGACCATATATATATGAACCAAACATAAGGAAAGAAGTACTAAAATAAAAATTTGGGATAGTTTAGGGTTAACTAAAATTTGTTACAACTTATGACATATATTTAAGTATGTATGATAATGGACGAAGAGTTCTACTATACATGCACCATGTTGCTATCGATTATGAACTAGGGATGACAATGGATCGAGCGAATCTTATTAGGTCAAGATCTAAATCAAATTTTTGTTTGTGCTTGATTCGATCTAGATCTATTTGGGTCCATAAAATTAGATCCAAACTCAAATCCATAAGATCCGCATGGTCTAGGATCTAAACCCAAATCCACATATTTTTTCTTCTAAAATAAATCATAAATCAACTTTAATTCACAATAACACCAATAATCTAAAGAGTGATGCTATTCGACCACAATATGGCCGACCATAATCAACTTTATTAAATAAAAAAAACCATTTATTTAATTTTTGATCTATTAAAAAATTGGTTTTACATCAAAATCATCTTATGAAATTACAATTTTACACCTATCGAATGAAAAAATTAAATTTAAATTTAAATTTAATAATTTAATATTTTTCAGAATAAATGGAAAAATGGTATGTGGTCAGCCATAATGTGACCGCGTAGCATTATTCTAATCTAAATATACAGTAACACTATAATAATTATTTAGAATTTTTATAATCACCCCTATACAAGAAAATGTTAGTTACCAATTTAATTTTATTTTCATGACAACAAATAATATTACAATAGGAATAAAAATAACACATATATTTTAACAAATAGACCACTCATATCTAATTTATAAACAATTTTTTTTCAAATTCAAGATACAATTTTATAATGTTATCGATTTACCATCTAATTTCATAACATAGTTTATCCATCTTCGACTAGAAACAAAAAACAATATAATATACTTATAAATAAAAATAAAAATTATATATATGGATCCATTGATCGAATCTGGATCTCAAAAATCAAGATTCATATCCAAATTCTAAAGGAATGATCCGAATCTGATCCAGATCTATCGAATCCTATTTTATAAGATCTAGATCTTGAAAAATAGATCTAAATCTATAAATCTAAACTGAATCCAAAATCCACTATCATCTCTATTGTGAACCGAATAACACAATTTTGGCAAAAAAAAATTTCCGACTTGTGATATTTATATTAAATATCACACTAAAACAATATTCTTTACAATATTGCATCCAAATATAAAAGTTAAATGAGAGATCGAGTGAATTGAGGAGGGTGTTTCTGTGATGCAGTCTTGTACATTGAATGCGTGACACCAATTTCACCTGGATTATTGTGCCATCCCGTTGAATTTACTTATGTGCCCTTTCTTTCGAAATAAAGTATTATTGCTGGAATTCTGATGGTTGATAAAAAGAGGGAAGAGCTGTAGTGCTGTTGAAGATTTTTAGGAGAACGTCACGTTTCCCTTATCCAAGTAAAAGAAAAAGTAAGATATTTTTTGGATAAATATAATTTAAATCATAAACTATATATCTACCTCAATTTAAATAGTTTGGACTTTTAATTGATATTACATACAATCATGAATATTTCCTAACAGTTTCACTAATTTGAATTTTAATTGATGTTAACAGTAGTTTGGAGTTGATTTATACCTATTTGTTACAAAAACAAGAGAATTTATATTTGTTCTCAAGTTCTATATTTTTATTTTTAATAATTGAAGAATACGTGTAATGCAAATATATATATATATATATATATATATAAGGGTTGGATCCAGTGATAACTCATCTTTTCTAAGAACTTGAGAACCACGATAAGACTTTGAAGATGATCGCACAAAACAAGATATAAAATTGTGCATAACTAAAACTTTCTAAAATTGTTGAACAACAAAATAATTTTAAAAGTTTTCGTTATGCACAACTTTAACCGTTTTATGCATCATCTTCAACATTTTACGCATGGTTCGTAGAGTTCGCAAAATAGACGTTGTTCTCATTTGATCCACTCCCTCTATATATATATATATATATATATTAATGTTTATTATTTTAAACCATACAAGATCAAAACGACGATGTGATTTTGGACTTGTGCAGACATTTCAACAATTTTTAAAAGATCATGACATATTTCTGAAACTACGCTAAAGATCGAATTAAAAAAGTGATACATAAGCGCAAATTGAAAAGAAACATGTATAGTGAGAGAAATGAGGAAGAAGAGAGTACAAGGACTTCGTTGATACTTGTGCTCTCGTGGGACTCGAGGATTCACCCTCGACGGGATGTCACTTTACGTGGACAGATACAGTGAAGTATTCTAAGATTGATAGAGTCTTAATTAATAATGCTTGGTTGGATGCTAACCTTTTGCGGACAAACTTTCTCGACTAGAGGCACTTTGTCCGATCATTCGCGCAAGACCGATCATTCTCTTTGGAGATATCATCCGCACCACCGTTCGCTCAAGTTCTTCAACATGTGGATGAAGCACCGGACTTCAAACGCATTCTTGAAGAAAATTGAGTGAACAAGAGAATAATCGACCTCAAATGGATCTCGCTACAAAGTTGAGGGCGATGCAACCCATTTTCGCGGGTTCAATTTCAAGGAGTTCACCATCTCACGAAGAGGACGAGTATCTCTAAAGCGCATCGCACGACGTGCAATTAGCTTTGACGAAGGACCCCATGAATGGGAATTGTTGAACAAGAACTTGGTCTTCGAAAGAAGACTAAGTTCTCGGAAGAGGTTTAGCGTAGTTTCTTCAAGCAGAACGAAGAACATGCACATCAACCTCTCCGATGATGCACTAAATTCTTTCACTCTATGGTGAAAAGAAATCACACGCGTAACATAATTTCCTTCTTGTGCGGGGAATCGGAGGACCCGACTTATGACATGGAGGAAATCATCATGCTTTGAGACCTTTTATATCGATCTCTTCGTAAAGGTTTCCACGAGTGGATTCGACCTCACTATGTTTGAGGAGGGCCCCAGGCTTGACGAGGATGACATGATGGATATGGTTATGGAGGTGTCCCGGATGGAGATTAAGAATGCTGTGCTCGATATTGCGAGTGAGAAAGCACCGCCCGGATGGCTACCCTTCACCCTTCTTCAAAGAGAACTGGAAACCGTTGGTCAAGACGTGATCTTGGGCATGACAGAGTTCTTTGAGAAGGGGTCCTGCGGGAGTTCAACCACTCGGTGGTGACTCTCATCCACAAAGCATCACAACCCCACCGCTGTCGATTTTAGACCCATTCGTGCACCAATGTCGCCTACAAGATCATAACGAAGATCCCGACCGAGAGGATGACGCCTTTGATGGGCAAGATCATTGATCCGCGCAATCTGGTTTTGTGAGAGGACGGAACATCTCGACAACATCTTTTGGCTCGTGAACCGCCAGAGGCTATGAGAGAAGCAGATCACCCCGAGATGCATGTCAAGATCGACCTCCGTAAGGCTTATGACCGATCTCGGGAGTTCCTCGAGACGGGCATTGACGGGTTGCTCACCCTGCTTCGCTTATCGATCACGACTTGCGTCACCGGCGACATACACGCTGGCCATCAATGGAGGGACACATGGGTTCATCATCGACGGCGAGGGCTTAGGCGGGTGATTCATATCACCTACTGCTCCTTTGTGTATGGAGTATCTTTCCGACTCATCAAGAAACGAACGAGGAGTTGGATTTTCAATTTCATCCTAAATGTAGTTCTTCCATTATTACACATCTCGCCTTCGCGATGATTTGTTACTTTTGGCGAGGATGACATCGATCGATGGAGGTGCTTTCGGATGCACTTGGAGACTTCGCCAACGCATCGAGATTGAAGATTAATAATCATAAGTCCTCGATATTTATGGCGGAGTTCACCATTTGAGAAACAAAGCGATCTCGATCCGCTCGGCTTCCCATCGGGAGAACTCCCACAAGATATCTAGCATCCTCTATCTTCAGGAAGCTAGAGTCACCAAGATAGTGGACTAGTGGAGAAGATAGCGCCTTGTATCCACCGCTGGTCTAATCTTAACTTATCTCTTGCAGGCTCGGTTGAGTTGATTCGCCGGTTCGCAAGGAGTGGAGTGCTTCGTTGCGATTCTTTCACCGACCACCGTCATTGATCGCATCAATACGATGGTCGAGGTTCTGTGGGGTTCGACACACCGTCCCATCGCTGAAAGTCGCTTGTTTACGAAGGACGGGCGAGGTCTTGCCCAAGAGATCTCGACTTGAACAAAGCTCTTCTCGCAAAGACCTTGTGGAATATCCATACCAAGAAGGATTCTATGGATCCAATGGATCCATGCAGTACTTGATGACCACCACCATATGGGAGTTTCCTAATCATATTCGCTTATCTCCCTTCTTAAGAATATTCTCATTCTTCGTGATCGTTTTTGCGAGGATTCGGAGGTGATCATGATAGAGCCGTGGATCTTCTTAAGAGTGTTTTGGATCCAAAGGATCGAGTGCCGATATCACTACCTCCGGAGAAGGGTGAGAAGCGATCGGCACAAGGCGATTTCAAAGTACATCCCACCTAAGTTTTCCACCACCATGTGGCTCGCCATGCGAGGAAGACTTAAGACGGTTGATAGATTGAGATACTTGAATATCTCACGGTATGTACCATTTGTAATGTCCATTTGAGACTCACGATCATTTGTTTTTAAGTGTAAGTGGCACGGAGGCGGTGTGGAAACAGATCAAAGAGTGGCTCCATCTCCAGGAGTATGACTACTATTGCTTGTGCTATCAAGCACATTAAAAGGGAGAAGAAGCGGGGTCACCATCGTCCTTCGAGCTAAGCGGATCGGGTTAGCACCTACCACAATCACATATGGTATCGCAGAATAAGATTAACTTCGAGGACATCCCTTCATGTGAAGACCATTGTGAAGAGTATCAAAGAAGATGTGTATCTTTGCCTTATATTCGATGTATTACATTGATATGGTTGTATCGCACTTTGAGTTGGGGTTTTAGTAAACTGGGATGTCCCATCTTCTTTTGGATCCACTTTTGGGATGCCATATTATGTATTATGTTTACATTAGTGGAATTTGGGTGTGTGTGTTGAGGGACCGCTAGACTAACCAAAGCAATGCACCTCGTGGTTGCATGTGTTCACTTTCCCTATCCCCTATGCCCGCGATCACACCGCACTTTTTTTCCCACCTGGTCATGGGGTTTTAATGGGCCCACCCCTGCGTCACAAAGGGGTTTTGTTGAGGAGGTTTGTTTCTTTTATTGCTTTAGGTTGAGCGAATCACTCTTTACCATGTGTTTTGGCCTTAGGTATTTTATCTCACCCTTGCCTTGTTTCGAGGAAACTTGGTCAGAACCCCCGGGTATCACGCCCGGTTTGTAATAGTTTTCCGCTTTACGTTATTTCGACGCGTTTGACAAAAAAAATAAAAATAAAAATGAGGAAGACGAATGAAGGCTCAGATATTTGGTGGCATTGGTGCAAGTGATCGGCAAACAGCTTGCGAAACCACCGGTTGCATCACATACCAGATGCCATCCGGGTCGGGTCGCCCCGCCAAGACACCACGATCCATCGTCACAGTCTTCATAGAGAGATATGAAGGAGCAATTTCACCTCAATTTCTCCCTTTTCCATTAATAAGGTCCCTTCTCCAATAAAATTGGAACGATACAGAAAAGATTAGCATACGGATACGAGAGTAGATCTATGGCGCAAGCACACAATTCCAAAACAAATAAATAAAAAAGCTATCGAGGCTCAGATATATACGCCGCCGCCACGCCTCATCTGCATCAGAACAACCGGTTGCATACATGCCATCCGGGTTGCTCCGGCAATTTACAAGCCCTCATATCATCATCACCTCAGAATAATCATCTAGATTTCACGATTCATACTTACACGCTGAATCGGAAACGACTCTATCGTCGGCGGACTTCCTAATCGAAGGATGAATCGTCGGCGGCGTAGTTGGATCTGATAAGGCTGCGACTAAGAGGAAACCTCGGAATTATCGTCATAGCCTCCTCCTTGTTGAGATTATTATTATTATTATTATTATTATTTGCAGACAGAAAGAGCGATGGAAAGACACGCAAACACGGGTTTGTTTCCGCAGGTTGGAAAATCATGGGGGAAGAGGGAGGGGCAACCCTTGAGAAAAATCCTAAGCCTCCCACCCCCTCATTTCTTCTTTTCTCTGTAGATTGAAAACTAGCGAGGCTCAGATCCTGAAAAAAGCAGGCCGAGAGATGGAGACACCGCCATGGCTGCAACACACCAGGTTGCCCCGCCAAGATACGGGTCGGATCATTCTCAGTGCCTGACCCTACGCAAAGAAGCTCATCATCACAGCCTTCGCTACTGGATCAAGGTCGCAGGAATCGAAATGTTGGAAATCACTAGTCTGCAAAAGGTCCCGAGAATCGTAGTTTTGGTGGTTTGGTATGAGATGGGTGAAGAAGCAAAGCATCAGCAGCATACGAAGGTGGAAACACAAGAAATGAACGAACTCGATCCCTTTCAGCAATCACACGCAGTGGGATCCGACCCGGATGATTGCGTGTGCCGAGAAGGGTTGTTCATTATTTTTCTTGTTCATGTGTTGTGGAAATCATGGGCAAGAAGAGAGGAGCAGTCACTTCATAATCATTCACCTCTCTCTCTCTACGCCTCATTCCTTGGTTGGGATTTCCGTATTTATGACACTCATCAGATCAGGATTTATCTTTTTGAGCGTGATTTTCAGATATGTATCCATAAGGGTAGTTTGGTCATTAGCCAGTCTGTAAAGTCGTGCAGATTGATGTATTTGTTGCTAAAATTAAACGATTAATTCAATTCAAAAGGGCAAAAAAAATAAAATGTAAATCGAGTATTGAGAGGGGAAAACATGGGTTGATTCCGTGATGAGTGGGTGCAATGCACACCCCCTCACTATTCATTAAAATAATAATTTTATCAGAAGATGAATAGTGAGGGGATGCGATCGATCCCCTCACCATGGAATCAACCGAAAACATGTTGCATAACATCTATAGAGTCTACAACACGGGAAAGAGCAAATTTCTCCGTAGTTGCAGAGTTTCGATTATAAACTTTGGTTTCAATACTTTTCTTGTAAAGAGGATTGCAACTATTTATTTAACTTTATGGTACGCAAATAACCTATTAGCAACATACAAACACCACTCAATATAGAACGTTGCCATTTTTTTTATCTTTGGAGCAGAACAAATAACAAACACATATTTTTCATTGTAATTTTAATTACTTTAAATTAGTACAATCTGATTTCACATATAAATCGCGCCTTCAAATTAAGTGAAAAGTAAAGGTAGAAAATACATAAATAAAGTTAAAATACTCGCTCAAAAGAGAAGTTTCCAAAAATCATACTCATTCAAGATAAATATATCGAATTGCCATGTCCGTAAAAATATCACTTTATTTTTTAGGATATCATCTTTATTATTAACTTCAAAATCACTCATTATTTAACAAAAAATTATTCATAATACTTACAACCTAAACCTAACACATTATAAGACCTCTCTTCATTCAAACAACACATACAAACAATTTTATTAAAATTTATGCCATCAACAAATAATACGCTTTTTATGGACAGAAGTTCGTAATATACATATAGGAGAATTGAGGCTCAAATATTTGGTAGAAGTAATAAGTCAAATAGATTTAGCCAAGTAAGTCATGGCTACAAAACCACCGGTTACATATACCATATGCCATCCAGGTCAAAGATGGCAATGGATCTCGGACTCGGTCCAGATTAGTGGATCCAGATCCATTTTTTAAGATCTGGTTCCTCAAAAATTTGAACCCGATGGATCTGGATCGGATCTGAATCATATCCCTATATTTCGGATCTGAATCTGGGATTTATTTTTGAGATCCCATCCAATCCATCCCAATTCGTAGATCCATTTAATTATATATATATATATATATATATATATATATATATTATTTTAATTATAATTAAATATCTAACCTCAACTTAAAACTCTTCAACTTTCTTTTTCAAACTCTCCTAAAACAAATATGCTTCAAATTTCATTTCAAATTCTCCCAATTATGTATCAGTCAGCATTCACGACGGATCGCGCCATTTACACCACTGGCGATCGAGTTATTTGTTGTTTCCTACCTTATAGTAAATTTGTAACTAACGTCTTTCAATATAGTGATAATTGTAGAAATTCTAAATAATGATTATAGTATTATTGTGTATTTAGATTATTATGGTGTTTCTTGTGAATTATATTTGATTTAGAATTTATTTTAGAGTCGAAAACATATGGATTCGAAGTTCAGACCTCGGACCTCGCGGATCTTATGGATCCGGATCTAATTTTTGGATCCAATAGATCCGGACCTGATCCAACTAAAGCAAAAAATTAGATCTCGATCCGAACCTAGTCGATCCGATCCGATCCCACCCATTACCATTCCTAATCCAGTCGCCCCAAAGACATTAAGTTTCATCACATCACGGTGAGCTAGAAAATGAGCCCGGCCAAAAGCCCGCTGGGTACCCGGGTTTGGATTGGTTTGGGCTTAAAATTAAAGGTCTGAAAAAATCGGGCCTAAAAAGCCGATCAAAAAAACCCAAAACCCTCACTACTGCCGCAAAAGCCCGGGGTTTGGGCTAAAAAGCCATTCAATATTTTATTAAATATACATATCTATACTTTTTAATTATATTAATTATATTTTATAGTAAAAGTTCCTTACTAATTCACATACTTGGTCAGAAAATATTTTTTTGAATTGCAACACATCAAAATTCTAAAAAATAATAACTTCATAAATCATTCAAAATAATTCATAAAAGAAATGATCTCCAAAATATATAGGATGAGGATTAATGACTTTATAATATGTAAAACTATTTTGAATCATTGATCTTAAATATATATTGTATAATTAATTTATTTTTTTCTATTATTTTAAGCGTATGAGTGGAATTGACGTTTAATAATATCATTTACCTTTGATTTGTAATTACTAATTTATTTCTCCTTAAATTAAAGAATTAAAATTATACTGCATTATAATATCATCGTATGAATACATAAATATGTCAAAATATACAAGAAGCATTATCATAAGAATAAGTAAGTTTAATATGTTCTTATCACTGATTCTTTATTTAAGTTGGAGTTATGAGATTTTAATTATGTATTTAATTTATTTATTTTTTTGAAATTAAAACAATAATTTTATATATAAAAAAAATATATATAAAAAAGCCCGTCACCGAAAGCCCGCCTGGTTGGTTTGGGCTTCATATTTCTAGTCTGGTATTTTTGGTAGGCCCCGCCCGGAAAATATAAAGTCAGACGAGCCGGGTCGGTAAGTGACCGATTCGCTACTTTGCCACCTCTAGTCACCCTTTTTTTTGGTATCATGGGAACCCACACCGCTACCTTAAGATACGACTGGGTAAACCCCACGCTCCTATCAATAGCCTGCAAACCACACAGACGGGTAAACCACACTTAGAAAATCAAAGTGTGATGCAGCTCAAACCCATGAGACGCTTGGTGGGTTCAAACCGTGACCACTCGCCACAGTGATCCCATGTTAACCATCGGGTCGTCCTTAGGACAATCACGACCGCTTCATTATACATGTGTCCGTGAGAGAGAGGAGATAGGGGCGATGTCATATCCAATTTCTCTAATAAATAAGGAACGATACTTAGTATACCAAGAAATGTACGAAACCAAATGACTCATATTCGATTCCACAACGGTCTTTAAAATTTATTTATCCATCCAAAAGGATGAGGCTCGATGTGAAATTGGCAACCGAATCCGACCACGCCATGGTCAGAAGTTCAACGGTTGCACATGCAACTCGGATTTGCCACGCCAAGATACGGTCGATTCTTCGCCCAACTATCATCAAAAGATCCAAAATCATCGCCATTGCCCTCCGCATCATTTCCACGGACTTGAAAAGGGTGATAATAGCGATTAATCTCCTCTGACCCAAGATGTTGCTCGATGATAAATCATTAGAGGTCGTTCATCGTGATTGAGTATCGAAGGTTTGGAAGATCAAACAAGCTAAAATTAGCCCATTTCATGTTTATCTTATCTATCTAAATAATCAAGAAACCGAGGCAAAAGGTCAAGAGAGTTCAACCACACCATGGTCGTGATAACCACCGGTTGCATCCGACAGAAACCAGATGTCTTCCGGTTGCCTCGCCAAGATACGGGTCGATTCTTTTGCCCAAGTATCATCAAAGATCCAAAATCATCGCCACCGCCCCATCAATGGATCATTTCCACGGACTTGAAACGGGTGACAATAGCGATTATTCTCCCATCCAAGATGTTGCTCGATGGTAAATCATTAGAGGCCGTTTACTATGATTGAGTATCGAAGGAATGGAAGATCAAAAAGCTAAAATTAGCCAATTTCATGTTTATCTTACCTATCTAAATAATCACCCAAAATGAATACCTCCAAGAAACCGAGGCAAAAGGTCAAGAGAGTTCAACCACACCATGGTCGTGATAACCACGGTTGCATCTGCATGTAAACCGATGCCTTCCGGTTCATTTGCCAAGATACGGGTCTCCCACTCCATTCCCGAACATTTCAAGATCCAAATTCCATGGCGAAGCACACAATAATAATCATCAAAGTAGACTTGACAAACCAATTCCTAAAATAAATAATTGAGGAATCGAGGCTCAAATATGTTCATCCGCAGCGAATCCGACAGCCACAACCGTGATCTCGCATCGAGCAACCGGTTGATACTTGCCATCTTGGTTGTTCAGATCATCATCAACTCAAGAAACCTCGGAATTATCGCTGACGAGCCCAAGTTTTGTGCTCTTTTTCCGTGTTTTGTCTAGGTCTAGATCGAGTCTTTTGTGTCTTTCTTGTTATGTTTTGTGTCCTGAGGACACATTGGTCTCGAGGAACAAGGCGGGCGTAAATGGGCAAGAAGGAGTGGAACTTGCTTGGCGGGTGAATAGAGATACGATGCACCTCGAGGCACAGGAGCTTAGCTCACGGCTGGGCTTCAAACTCGAGAGTCGTTCCGCTTTCACGGCGTGACCTCCTTCTGCACCGCACAAGTTCAATCTCCGGAAGGGTAGGCTACCGGGCAAGCGGAAGTGAAGAAAGCAGCAGACCAAGAAGAAGGAGGCGAGAAGGCGGAGAGAGGCTAATGGGCAAGATACGCGAGATCCGGGCGAATCTCGCTAAATCCGAAAGGATGAGCGCTGACACCAAATCCGGAAGAGATCACCCCGTATCCGTCTGGGCAAGGAAAGAGCGCCGATCACCAAGGAAAACCTACAGATTATCCAAATTTATGGGCCATTACCATCGTCGACCTCTAGCCTATATATATGGATGAATGCGCGACTTGTGCGCTCTTCCATTCTTCCGCTCCAACTCTCACTCTCGTTATCAAATTTATCCAAGAAGACACCACATACATTAAGTTCCTTCGGGCAAACACTTTTATTTGCTATTCAGATGTTTTGCCGGTGCACTTTGGGCTCGCCGCTTCTATTTCGCTCAATTAATAGTAAGTTGGTTCCGCTTAATTATGGTTTCAATTAAGCATTGCATGTTTATTTATTTTATGTCTAGCTAAGTCTTCATTCGGTTTGGGCGTGACAAGGTGAAGCATGATTAATATAACTCGAGAGGTCCGAGTAGGCATTACGATCTGCATGCGTGTGTTCCCAAGCACTAGGTCCCGGCATTATATAACTTAACCAAACTCGGTGTGTTAGTTGCAAATAACATAGTGGGTAAGGGAGGGTTGCAAGTAATAATTGGATTAAAGTGTCGGTGTCCCGCACCCCAAATAGTACGATCGTGTGGGCGAGTTGGAGTAGTCATAGCAACGCCTTTGCCAATACCGGGTCCATCTAGATCATAACGCACTGTAGGCTTTACATGTATCGAGGTGTCCTCGCATGTGGGCATTACGGGTTAGATAGTTTGCATAGGGTGTCCCTCGCCTTCTTTACACGTAGGATAGATTTGGAGGGGTGCGTCGTGGGCGTGACGCGACAACCGGTCACGACGTATGTCTCTTATAACCGATTGATGCATGTCATGTAGAGAAAATCTTTGCACCTATGACCGAGTGTTAATCGTCTTCACCGAGTTGTTGCCCAAGCTAGATTCGTTATTATTTGATATTCCGTTGAGATTGTTTCAGGTTACTTTAGTCATACCTATAGTGATCAAGATAATTACACCACCCTCATCCCTTTTAAGTGACATCGTGACATCAGAGATTGCTACACCAACTCCTCGTGGGATCGACCCTATACTTATCGCTGGCTACGCCTGTGATGGGCAATAGGTTATAAATTTATTTCAACGCTAAACGACGCTGTCGAATTGGCGCCATTGCTTGGGAGTTGCGCATTCCAGTAGTATCTCTATTTCTTGAATTTATATTGCTTTCTTTATTGTATGCTACGACCTAACCTTGCAGGAGAGAACGGAGAACTTTTGTACGATCCTGAGATCGAGAAGCACGCAAGGCGGAGGAGAGCAGCAGTACGGAGGGCACGACAAGCAGCGAGGGCTGCTAATCGAGAAGAAAACCCGAGAGGCAATACGATGGGTGAACAACCACAAGTAGAGCGAACATTGAGGAAATGGTGTTCCCAACAACCGTAACTCGAGGCCAACGGGCATCACTTTGCCCGCGATCAATGGCAACCGAGATGAAGCATTCTTCATCCAAATCCTCCCCCGATTCAGTGACATGCCCGGGGAGGATCCACAAAGGCATTTACAAGATTTTGAGATGGCGTGTGGGACTATCCGCGCCAATGAAAATCTTGGAGAGTATGTGAGATTAGTGTCATTCCCCTTCTCTCTGCATGACGGGGCAAGAGAACGGCTCTACACCTCGCCCGTTGGAAGTGTGACCACGTGGGCACAACTTCACCAGAAGTTCCTCGAGAAGTATTTTCCTGCCGCCCGTATTCAGAACATGAGGAAAAGGATAAGCAGCATCAAAATGGGCACGGGAGAGACCTTTTATGATTACTGGGGAAGGTTTAAACAGCTGCAGGCGAAATGCCCTCAACATCAAATTCCAGATCATGATCTGATCCAATATTTCATGGCCGGGTTGAGGGCAACAGAGAAAATTTGGGTGAATGCAGCTTGTGGAGGATCAATATCAATAAAGTTCCCAAGTGAGGCCTTTAGGCATCATGGGTGAGATGGTCAAGAAAAAAAGGACGGGCGAAGGAGGAGAAGTTCAGTAAGCCGCCGCTACTTCTTCAACCGTGGAGACCAAGCCGATAAACTCAGAACTTGCTCGACAAGTTCATAACCAACACAGACCAGACTGTGACGGTGACAAGGGCAAAAGAAAGCTAAAGTTTGCCAAATATGCGCTGCCGTGACACATCACACGGATCAATGCCCCACACTGTTTGAAGAAGAAGAAGTCAATGCAGTGGGTCAGAATGGTAATGGGCAATACGAGCAGAGGAGATATGATCCAAACTCTCAGACCTACAACCCAGGATGGAGGAACCACGAAAACTTTAGGTGGTCTAACAACCAGCAAGGGGCAGGACAACAACAGCAGCAGTACGGAGGGGCAGGACAACAACAACCGTACAGGAATAATCAGCGTGACCACAGCGGTGGGCCATCTTTGGCCGAACTTGTGCACACTATGGCACGAGAAAATGTGAAGGCTCAACAAGAGAACGAGAAATTCAAGGTCGAGACAAGAGGAGCCCTCCAGAGCCTTGGGAACCAAGTTTCCCAATTGACGGCACGTGAACTCGCCTCGAGAAGAAGCGGAAATTTACCTCCTCAAGTGGAGGTAAATGAGTTAGCCCAACCGAATGTCAGAGCCTCAAGAGTGGGAAGAAACCGCCGAGAAAGTTTTCATGCCTAAGGACGACGCAGACACGCAAGTGGAAGATCTCACAACACAATGGTCAAGATGACAATGATCAAGAGGAATCGCCAAGGAAAAGATGAAAAAAGAAGAGGCAATCATTGAGCCAACCTATGTCAAACCTAATCCTAAGGTTTTACCTCCATTTCCGAGCAGTTGGCACAAGAACAAGAGAGAGGAAGAAATGAGCGAGATGTATCGCGTGTTTTAGAAGGTGGAAATTAATATACCGCTCATCACCTGCGGGCACGATGCCAAATGGGCAAAGTTCATGAAGGAATTGTGCGAGAAAAGTGAAATACAAAGATGATGCAAAATTCCAAGTGGGAGAAAATGTATCCGCAGCCTTGCAATGAAAATTGCCGAGAAGTGTGGAGATCCGTGGATGTTTTTATTCCCCGCGTAATAGGCAATACGAGGATTGAAAGGGTCATGCCGATTTAGGGGCATCTATAAACGCCATGCCCTTGTCAATGTTCAATGAATTAAAGGTGGGAACCACAAGCCAACACGAGTGGTTATCCAATTAGCGAGACAGTCCAACGCTTATCCGTATGAATCATCAAGACGATTGTCAAAGTGGAGAACTCATATTTCCAAATGGACTTCTACGCTCGGATATGGGCACGATGGGTAACAAATCCTCGCTATGCTCTTGGGTCGACCATTCATGAAGACGGCCGTAACTAGGATTGATTGCGACACCGGCAAGTTATCATGTGAATTGACGGTGAGACGGTGACCTTCAACATCTTCAAAGCCATGGAGCATCCTATTGATATTGAGGTCGTGGAATTCATTGATCACATTGAACCCATGGTGGGAGACATCCCGCCCGAGATAGGTTTACAAGATCCATTGGATGCAAGAATTCAAAGTGGCCTTAAGGAGGACGACGCCCACGAAGAAACAAATTATGGGCAATGTCGAGGCCTGCTTTGTTTAAGGAGCGAACCCGAGGGACTCAAGTGGTCAATATACCGAACATGCCCAAGCTAAAGGAAGAAGAAAAGCTCGCTCCATCCCTTATGAGAGCACCGAACTCGAGCTAAAGACGCCTCACCACCAAGTACATCTTTCTAGGGAAGGAAGACACCTCGCCCGTGATCATCAATGCTAAACTCGGCTCGAGTCGGGAGGAACCTGTGAGAAGTGTTATTGGGCAATACAAGGAAGCGATTGACGGACGCTGGCGACATCAAGGGCATTAGCCCTTCCATATGCTCATAATATTCTCGATGGAAGAAGAAGCCAAACCAAGACGCGATCAACAAAGGAAGTTGAACCCGACTATGAAGGAGGTAGTCATGAAGGAGATCTTGAAGCTTCTCGACTTGGGCATCATATATCCCGACGATAAAGAAATGGGTCACCCAAGACATGTCGTGCCCAAGAAGTCGTATTCGGGTAGTGAAAAGCGAGAAGGAGAACCGATCCCAACAAGGCTCCAAACAGGTTGGAGGATGTGTATTGACTATCGAAAGCTCAACACGGTGACCGAAAAGATCACTTCCCATTACCTTTCATTGACGAAATGTCGGGAGAGGTTAGTGAAACAAATTCTTTTGTTTTTAGACGGATACTGCCACATGCAGATATGGGTTGCCCAGGTGATCGAGGATAAAACTACTTTCACATGCCCATTCGGGACATTTGCCTACTGTAAGGATGCCTTTAAACAGGTAATGCCCTGTGGATATTTCAATGATGCATGATGAGCATCTTCTGGACCTATTGGAGAAATGCATCGAGGTCTTTATGGACGACTTTTACGCCTTGGGGAATCATTTGAAGAGTGCTTGGCTAATTTGGAGGTAGTCCTACGAGAGATGTGTCGAAAAGAATTTGATCCTCAATTATGAGAAATATCATTTCATGGTACAAGAAGGGATTGTTCTTGGGCACGCCAGATCCGAAAAAGGGATAGAAGTGGATAAAGCTAAAGTAGAGATCATCGCCAAATTACCCTATCCGCCTTCAAGAAAGCAAGTGCGAGGTTTTCTTGGGCACTGGTTCTCTGTAAGATTTGTGAAGGACTTCGCAAAGATCGCCCACCCGTGACACGACTACTCCGTAATGATGTACCATGGGAATTCGATGAAGAGTGTAAGATAGCTTTTGAAACTCAAGAATAACTTAATTTCAAAGACCAATCATTCAACCCCCGATTGGGGCATGCCGTTTGAGTTATGTGCGATGCGCAGTGGATATGCCGTAGGAGCCGCCTTGGGACAACGAAGAGGAAAGGAAAGTCATGCTATATACTATGCCTCAAGAACTCTAAACGCAGCCCAACGCAACTACAAAGACGACCGAGAAAGAGCTCTTGGCGGTCGCTCTGCCTTTGAAAAATTTCGATCATATCTCATGGGGCCAAGACCATCGCTCACACCGATCATACCGCTGAGATACCGATGGCCAAGAAGGAGTCAAAGCCACGACTAATCGATGGATCTTACTTCCAAGAGTTCGATGTAGAAATCAAAGATAAGAGCTGGGCACAAAACCTGTGGCCGACCACTGAGTAGGATATTGAAGGAGAAGATCCGGTGCCCATTGCGAGACCTTCCCCAAGAACATTTGTACTTCATTCGTGGCACGACGGAGTTCGAGCCTTGGTATGCGATTTGGTGAATTACAAAACCACCGGAGAACTCCCTATTGGGCTCACTACGATCAAAGAAACAAGATCAAGCGGTATCGAACCTACATATGGGATGAACCCTACTTATGGAGAAAGTGTCTTGACCAAGTCCCGCGACGCTGTGTGCCCGAACCGAGATCAAAGATATCCCGAATCACCGCCACTCCAAAGAATGTGGAGGTCACTTGGGCACAAGAGACAGCAAAGAAAAGTTTTAGACAATGGATTCTTCCCGCCCACGATATTCAAAGATGCTTATGAGCTATGTAAGCAATGCAAAGAGTGTCAACAAGAAGGAAATATCACAAAGAGGAATGAGATGCCCATGATACCTATCCTTCCAAATAAATCTTTGATGTATGGGGATGGACTTTATGGGACCATTACCGAGCTCGAGGGCAATGCGTACATCTTGCTAGCAAGTGATTATGTCTCGAAATGGGTTGAGGCCAAGGCAAGTGCCACTAATGACTCAAAGGTAGTTTCACTTTTCTTAAAGCTAATATCTTCAATGTTCGGCGTGCCCAGGCAATTATCGCGATCAGGAACCCATTTCGCAACACTACTATCACCAAATTGTTCGAGAAATACGGTAACCCATCGTGTGACTACGACTACCATCCGCAGCTAATGGGCAAGCGGAGTTGTCCAACGTAATAATCAAGACTATATTGAGGAAGGTAGTGGGACCTACGGTGGGGATCGAGCACTCGCCTTGATGACGCGCTATGGGCATACGTAATCGCATACAAGACCCCTCGGCATGTCACCATACCGAATCGTGTTCGACAAGACGTGTCACTTACCAAGAGAATTAGAGCACAAGGCATTTTGGGCAAAGGAACAAGCTCAACTTTGATTGGGACCGTGATGGCTAAGCTAGAAAGCTTCAAGGCCAAGAATCGGAAGAATAAGGCAGAGGCCTATGACAATGCCGCTCTATATAAAGAAAGACTAAAGAAGGCACACGATCGCCTTATCAAAGCCAAGTCATTCGAGCAAGGGCAATTGGTGCTTTTATACCAATCTCGATTCAAGTTGATGTCGCAAGCTAACAAGCAAGTGGTGCGGACCATATGAAGTAAAAACTCAATTTCGAATGGAGTCAAGCCGAGGTCGCAGACCAAGACGAAGAAGATCTTCAAGGTCAATGGACAACGTCTCAAGGCTTACTACGGGCATCACGAGATAGATCCGGAATTGCATCAGTGCAAGCCCTCGACGGGAAGAATAATAAAAGGTCCGGTCGAGCCACCACGATAACCATATACCGCCGTGAGGCAACCCGTATTTTATTTGCTTTCGTTGTTGTTTTCTTTTTGTTTTATTGGCTTTGCCCTCTTTTTGCGTGTGGTGTTGTGTTGGTATAATTACGTGAACCCTTCTGAGATAGCCGCGAGGATGATGACATCAAAGCCCGCTGACGAGGATGGAGGAACAATGTAAAGAAACCCATGATGCCTGCTAGCTTTCTTTGCCCACCGATTCGTGTATCCGCCTCCCCTCGACCGCTTGTCCTCCCTTTTTGTTTTTGTTTTCGCTTTGTCAGGTTTGTTTGTTTTTGTTTTGTTGTTTGTCTTTTGTTTTTGTTTTGTTGTTGTTGGTGGTCAACCTTTTTCCTCACCCACTTTTCCCAAGGCAAAGTGCGTGAGCGGGTTCGTCTGCTTCGCTTGTTTGAGTTAAGTGAGTCGGTCCCACTCGACCCACTTTGCCCAAGGCAAAGTGTGTGAGTGGGGACCGCCACCTGCCGCCTGCTTTTAGTTTGTTCTTGTTTGTGTTCCTCTCGATTCACCCACTTTGCTCAACGCAGTGTGCGAGTGGGACGGGGTTTTCGCTTTTGTGTCGGTTGGCATGTGTAAATTGGTGGGATTGATTGTCCCGTATTTTGCTTTGTTGTGAATAATACGAGTAGTTTTAGAAATTCTGCTTGAGCATGACCGTATGTAAATAAGGACGACGAATCAATTTGAGCACACATGGTGAGAATTGAGCTTAAATTGTCAGATCTCGATCAAGACAGCTTCCTTTCTTGGTGATTATCGACATCTTCATTAGGCTTTTGCTAGAACTTGCATGCACTCTAAATCAAGGCCTTATCGACTTAGTTAAAACATTTAGATGACTTAGGCAATTTTTCTTTCAAATAGCCCATCGAGCCAAAAATGTCCTACCCATCGTTAATCCTCGCTCACCCCCTTGCTTAATAATTTCTTTCACTCGCTTAAATTAGCTCGAAAAAGAAGCCTGCCCTATCAATTAGACTGTGGAGCTAATAGAAGAAGGCGAAGGAAAGAATGTAGTCTCTTAACGGGCAAGAAAAAGGGTTTTCCGAATTTCAACGAAATGGGCAAAATGCCCAATATAAAAGAAGATACCCGAATTGAAAGAGAAAGGACTTGAAATAAAAGAATATATATAGACGAAGTACTAAAATGGTTGTCTTGAGGTCTGTAAGAAAAAGCGAAAGGAAATCCATGGAGGACAAAGTAAATTCTCTAACCCGAGTCCATGATGACCTTAGCCTCGCTCCAAAATTTCCCACCTATGTCTTAAGCCCCATTACAACCAAATAAAAGACCCAAGGATGAATGTTTAAAACTTTGTCTAAACGGTGGAGATGGTAGAGGCACGAAGCCCACGGCATAGTCGAAATGAAAGATGTCTGAGCGTATACACTAGCTTTATACACAAGAGTGCAGAGTGTTGGTAAGGAAAATGCCCAATATGCTCAAATTAGTATTTTGACTTGTTTGATGGTCGTTGTTGAATGGAGTCAACTCAATTACTTGTTTGTTCAATGAAGCTTAGAGATATCTGTCCGGTGGAAATGTGTCGACCTTTTCTGCTTTGAGTCCGTTTTCTTTCTTTCTTTTGTCTTCGGGCAACACGCGTGCATGCTTGAGGACAAGCATGTTTAAAGTGTATGCGTGTGTGACGAGCCCAAGTTTTGTGGCTCTTTTACGTGTTTTGTCTAGGTCTAGATCGAGTCTTTTGTGTCTTTCTTGTTGTGTTTTGTGTCCGGGAGACACATTGGTCTCAGGAACAAGGCAGGCGAAATGGGCAAGAAGGAGTGGAACTTGCTTGGCGGGTGAATAGAGATACGATGCACCTCGAGGGCACAAGGAGCTTAGCTCACACCGGGCTTCAAACCCGCAGAGGCTGTTCCGTTTCACGGCGTGACCTCCTTGCTGCACCGCATGTTCAATCTCCGTAAGGGTAGGCTAATGGGCAAGCGAAGTAAAGAAAGCGAGCAAAGACCAAGAAGAAGCAGGAGGCAAGAGAAGACGGAGAGAGCTAATGGGCAAGATACGCGAGATCCAGGCGATCTCGCTAACCGGAAAGGATGCTACCGACACCGAATCTTATGAACCGGAGAGATCACCTCGGATCCGCTCTGGCAAGGAAAGAGCGCCCGATTAACAAGGAAAACCTACCAGATTATCCAGCCCATGGGCCAACACCATCGCCGATATCCCTAGCCTATATATATGGATGAAGGCGCGACTTGCGTCTCTTCCACTCTTCCGCTCCAACTCTCACTCATTATCAAATTCATCCAAGAAAGACTACATACATTAAGTTCCTTCGGGCAAACACTTTTATTTGCTATTCAGATGTTTTGTCGGCGGCACTTTGGGCTCGCCGCTTATTTCGCTCAATTAATAGTAAGTTGGTTCCGCTTTGATTATGGTTTCAATTAATCTGCTGATGTTTATTTATTTTATGTCTAGCTAAGTCTTTATTCGGTTTGGGCGTGACAAGGTGAAGCATGATTAATATAACTCGAGAGGTCTAAGTAGGCAAGACGATCCGATGCGTGTGTTCCCAAGCACTAGGTCCGGGCATTATATAATTTAACCAAACTCGTGTGTTAGTTGCAAATAACATAGTGGGTAAGAGAGTTGCAAGTAATAATTGATTAAGGTGTCGGGTGTCCCGCACCCAAATAATACGACCGGTGTGGGCGAGTGGAGTAGTCATAGCGCTTCCTTTGCCAATACCGGGTCCATCTAGATCATAACGCCTCAGAGGTTTACATGTACCGAGGTGTCCTCGCAAGTGGGCATTACGGGTTAGATAGTTTGCATAGGTGTCCCTCGCCTTCTTTACACGTAAAGGATAGATTTGGAGGGGCGTCAGGCGCGACGCGTGACAACGGGTCACGACGATGTCTCTTATAACCGGTTGATGCATGTCATGTAGAGAAAATCTTTGCACCTATGACCGAGTGTTAATCGTCTTCACCGAGTTGTTGCCCAAGCTAGATTCGTTATTATTTGATATTCCGCTGAGATTGTTTCTGTGTTACTTTAGTCATACCTATAGTGATCAAGATAATTACACCACCCTCATCCCTTTTAAGTGACATCGTGACATCGTAGATTGCTACACCAACTCCTCGTGGATCGACCCTATACTTATCGCCGGCTACCGTGATGGGCAATAGGTTATAAATTTATTTTGAACGCTAAACGACAGCGTGTCAACCCTCCAACACCGGAATATTCGACATAATCTTAACTTGATCGCACCATCCAACGGTCATGCCTCGTGTTTTGCATGTTTTTGTTTTGTTTTTATTTTTTGTTTTACCATTTGATTCCTATTTGATTGTTTGAATATCTTTATGGGAATCATGTTCGCTTTCTTTTTGTTCGTGGAATGATCGCGTTGAATCAATTTGTTGGACTTAAAAGATCACTAATAAAGTCCCTCGCAATCTAACGAGGTCGCCCCAGCGAGCAAGTTAATCGAGTCGCCTCTCAAGGAAAACTTAATGTATGCTACTAAGTTACCACACGAAAAGAATTAAATTCCTAAACACTCTAATCACAAAGGGTTGTTTGATCGCCACCTTAAAACAATAGATTACCTAGGCGAGGAATTATTAAAGAAAGAAATACGAATTAACTAGGCGGAAATTGACAAAGCCATGAAATTATCTAGACCATAATTAAACCCTAAATTGAAGAACATAGAATCAACGTGATGAACCCTAAGCATAAATCGAATAGATTAAATGGAAGACAAGAATAATGAAGAAATACCAATGTGAATCAACACCAAAGCATATAAATCAATATCAAAGAAATACGAGAACACGACTTTCGAATAGAAACAAATGATGGAATTGAATATTAAGATGTTCAGGAGTAGAAATTCAATAAGATAAATCTTACAAATATTAATCTTCAATCCAAAGAAATAAAGAACAATACTTGAATTACTTGGAATACTAGAGAAACAAAATCGTCTCGATGAGGCGCACAAAACTTAAGAAAATCAATAATCAAATATGGGGTAGGGTTTCAGCGTTTTAAACGATTTATAGCGCCCAAAATAACACACAACGCCAGACGCGAATCAGCGGACGACGCTGCTCAAAAAAAAAACGCGAACAGCCCAGAAATACGGACGCATCGAAAACACCGGACTCGCCGCTCTAGGAATGGGGAGCCAGCGCCGACGATCGATCGATCGAGTGATCTTCAATCCTTGCGCGGCGGACGCGACGAAGCACCGACGCCGCGAGCTCTCGGACGAACTCACATCTTCGCAGCCACGGACGCAACGCAACGCCGGACGACTCAGCTCTCGGACGAACCATTTCGGGGCCAAGGCCGGACGTGGAAGCCCTCCGAGTCTTGACTTCGGCGCCCACGGACGCGGGTCTTCACTTCACCGCCACGCGATGCGTATCCAACAACGGCCACGCCGAGTCCGTGCTCGGGTGCACTTTATGCATAAATTGATTCAACGCGATCATTCCCCTAACAAACGAAAACGAACATGATTCCCATAAAAGATATTCAAATATAAATCAAATAGGAATCGAATCGTCGAAAACAAACAAATAAAAATAAAACAAAAACATGCAAAACAACTCCCCCACACTTAACTCTTTGCTTGTCCTCGAGCAAATTTTAGTTTCTTGAAAAGAATGGTACACATAGAATCAATACTTCGAATAGAATCAATCACATATTCACATCATTTCAATGAATCTTAATAATACAATTCTCAATATAATGATCCTCATTCATCAATCCAAACATGTGACTTATCATAGAATAGTTGTGCTTCGACTCAACATGATTGCAGAAATCAATATACAACCCATATGGTTCCATTTCATGTAAGATATCCCAATGATAAAATAAATAAAACATGTGGAACTTAAAACCGATTATAGGACAATAATTGTTAGGTGAATTTTAAGCCCACTTATTTCAAACATCACAATAATGATTTTCTTTTTCTTTTCTTTTCTCTTTTTTTTTGAATAATAATACAAGAAAAGGGTTCCATGTACGAAGTATATGACAACCGATCACACACATTGTCTAATCACAGCTACCTAATTATGTCCCACAGTTCAAATTGACACATAAGTTTCATCACACTAAAACCATATACCAAGACGCAATGAAATTCAAATCAAAACACAATTAATTCAACTTAAAGCACAATTCTTCATACACCATTGATTTCAAGAAAATAAAATCCTCTAATCTAAACAAAAGTTAAGAAACGACAAAACACAAAACGGCCGAAAATAAGCAAAACAAACAAAAGAAATGAACCCCCCACACTTAAAAACAAAAAGGTCCTCATTGCGTATAAATATATAAGAGAAAGGTAGAGGCGATCGATAGGATACGCCCAACTACTGTGCCCAAGATCGTGCCCAATACAAGTAACCCCGACATCAAGCTCGGCTGACAAGTTCGCCCATGAAGACTCCTAAAATCGGTGGGCAGAAAGCTCACCCATATCTAAAAGAATCCTAATTCAAGAGGATAGGATCTCGAATCCTAGTTAGAGAAGACTTGGATTCAAGATCTGAGTCAATACATTTGTGTATAAATAGAGGCTAGATCGACGAAATAGATTCATTCACACTCTTTGTAATCGCTTCTTACATTCAATACACTAATACTCTCTCTCCCCGTGGACGAGATCTTATTCATAGATCGAACCACGAAATCCTTGGTGTTCTTACATTTATTTCCTTACGAAATTAAGATCGATCCTTGGCGCCGCCTGTGGGAAAAGAAATTTTGTGTTTTCGATCAACCACCGCTATGTGGAAATAATCATGACCGTGCACACCGTGGTTATGCATCCAGACCGTCACGGCAACAACGCCGACGGCGAAAAGGGAACGCCGAGCTCACCGGAAGAGCCCAATCGTGAGAAGAAACCCCGAAGGACATGTCCAAAGTCTCGACGAGCACGGACACCCCGCCCGCAGAGAGCAGTTACCATAGCGGGCGAAATCGCAGCAATAATCCGTGGGAACATCCGGCTCGCAGTAAACCTCGACGACGCCGTCAAGGGTTTCTCGAGAAAATAAGGAGAGCTTTCTCCAGTACAAGCTCGGTGGTCGGCCACGCCCCGGCAGAACGGAACGCGAAGCCTCATCAGTACGAGGTATCACAACGGAGGTCGGGGCTCCAAACCGACCGCGCAAGCGAACGAGCAACGCGAGAGAGACGCCGGGACCGCCGCTGTTTACCTCGATCGCCGAATGAATCCATCCAATAACTCCGCCCGCCTCCAAGGGACGAGCAGCAGAAAAGGCATCGTGGCCGCCGTGAAGTCGGGCCTCGAGTCACCTAAACGAAGTTCGATCGCCGAACTCCGTCCCAATCTCCGAGGACGGCTTCATGGATACGGAAAATAGTCACCCGTTCTCAAATAGAATACTAACACTTTCTCCTGGATAAATACCGGTACCAAGCATCGCCTCTATGACGGCCGAGGATCCACGTAACTTCCTCTCGCAGCCCAATACAACATGATCAACCATTTCACCATTCGGTACGTAAACTCTTCCCGAGTTACTCGTCGACAACGCCCGCAGTGGTTCGGCTACCTACCTATGGGAAGCATCGGCCCTATCGCGACTCGATGGCGCCTTCCATCGAAGGTTCTTCCGTATGAGTCAAAACATCGCCGACACCTCCTCACCATAAGGCAAAGCCAGAACGAGTCCATCGGTGACTTCATGACGAGGTTTAACAAGGAGTGTTTGAAGGTCAAGACGTGAACGACTGTTAGTCATCTCGGCCTTCCAAAACGGCATCTGTCGGGGCCTTATACCGAGATCGCTGGCACGAACCCCGATCGCGACAGTGGCAAGCATAGCCAACCGGTTCGCCAAAGCGGACGAGGTCGACAAGAGAAAGCGCCAGCGCATGCAGGACCCCGGAAAAGGAAGAAGAGATGGCGAAGGAAGATCGGAACCAAGGCCGGTGAAGCGCCTGAAAGATTACATCGCCTGATAAGGTCCAGCTCGGTCCATGCGACGCCTTGAGCAACCTCAATACACCCTGTTGACGGAAGCCGAGGCGTAAATTCACGACTCCATATGAACCTGTTCGAAGCCTCGACCGATGATGGGGAAAGAGGCGCCGAACCGTGATAATACTTGCTCATTCCACGAGACTATGGGCACGACATCAAGAGTGCAAAGAACTCATGGAGAAATAGAGATGTTGGTTCAAGATGGACCTCCGAGAAAGATTATGACAGTGGTCGCCAAGCCGACCGTAGTCAAAAGAAGAGAAAGCAGGAAGAGGTAAATTGCGACCCCACAAAAAAAGTCGTCACGACACCGACGAAGAATGAGACGACGAGCCCCAATATGACGGGTGGTATCCACTATTACGGGCTCCCGGAGTCACAAGTCTTCCTTGAAGGTCGGGCCCGAAGTCCTAAACCGCGAGCCTAACAACAAGAGGTTCGTAAAGGACGAGGCGATTACCTTCTCCGAAGACGACCCCACACTCCACAATAATACCCCACTGTGATGCGCCGGTGATCCGTGCAAAGGGTCGCGAATAAGTTGGTGAAGCGTGTACATTGATAGCGGCGCGTCGGTAAGCATCCTTTTCAAGGAATGTTTGACAAGCTAGGGATAGAAGAAGCGGCCGCACAAGCGCCCGCCACTCGTAAGCTTCGTCCAAGAAGAGACGCGCCCGAAGGGATAATTGAGCTACCCATCATGGTGGGAAGTCACCAACGAGCTCCACCAAGGTGGTGCAATTCTTCAGTGGTGAAGGCCCACCGCCATATAACATCATACTAGGGCGAGATTGGCTCGAATCAGTATGTGTATGTTCAACGCACCACCTAACAATGAAGATACCCACCACGGGAACAGCCGTGATTCGAGGTGATCGTAAGCAAGCCGAGAATGTATGCAAGTTGCACTACGAGGTGCCGGGACCTCGTCCAAAGACCCACAGCATAGCAATTAAAGAAACCCGAGGAGTTGGAGTCGAAGACATCGCCACCCCCGATCGGGTGAAGAGGTCGATTGTACAAAGACGAGCCATTAAAGGTCGCCAAGGTTGGTTTCACCAAGGCACCTAAAGTGAATGATCGATCATCCAACTCCTAAGGGAATTCGGACGTGTTTGCTTGGTCTCCCCCGACATGACCGGAGTCTTACCGAGTATCATCACCACCGCTCAACATCGACCGAACATAAAGCCGCCTCGATGTAAGCAAAGAATTTTTGCAGCGAACGAAACCAAGTCATTCATGACGAGGTGAATCACCGTTAAAAGCACGACACCGCTCGAGGTCAAATATCCGACCGGATAGCCAACCCGGTGATGGTGAAGAAAGGAGGAGGGGATGGCGAATGTGTATCGACTACACCGACCTCAATAAGCATTGTCCAAAGGATTGCTATCCCTTCCCAACATCGACAAGAAGGTCGACGCTACCGGTCGGATAGAAGTCTTCGCTTGACTTATACAAAGGATATCACCAAGTCTCGATGGACGACGAAGACGCCCAAGACAAAATTCTTCATTACCGACTTCGTAGTCTTTACAGATAAAAAGATGCCATTCGCCTTAAAATGCAGGGGCTACCTATCAAAGGATGGTGGACAAAATATTTCACCCCCACATAGGTCGTAATGTGGAGTATACGAGACTACATCGTCGTCAAGAGCAAGGAAGAAGCCACATGTGTTGCCGACCTCCGGATCGCCCTCGGCCTTCTTCGAAAATCAACCTAAAACCGAACCCCAAAAGTGCACGCTTGCATCCGGTCCGAAAATTTTAGGGTGCTGGTTTCACAAGAAGCGGCTAAAAGCCAACCCGCCCAAGGTCCAAACCATTCTCGAAATGAAGATGCCAAAGACCTCCATGACGTACACAAGTCGACAGTCGATAGCCGATCGAGCCGCTTTCTTTCAAAAGTCATGGATAAGCGCCTACCCTTCTTCAAGATACTCAAAAGCCCCAAATTCTCATGGGATGATGTACACAAGTCCGCTTTTGAAGATCTCAAGAGCTACATCGCCAAACTCCCCACTCTATCCGTCCCGAAGAGGAGAGGTCCTTTTCTCTACCTCGCCGCCCCTCAGACGAGTCTATAAGTGTAGTCTTGAGTACGAGAAGAAGGACGCGGCCCCTGTATTTTATCACCGAGCACTAAAAGGTCTTAAACGAGGTATCACCGGAGAAGCTTGCCTTAAGCATTGGTAAACACCGGAGAGACTACGCCCATACTTCCATGCACATCCCATACAAGTCCTCATCGACTACCCACTTGCAAGTATTGACGAAACTCAAGCCTCGTGAGAATCGTGAAATGGGCAATCGAACTGGGCGAGCACGATATATCCTTCCTCGCCCGCCAGCCATCAAAGGTCGAAGCCAGCGGATTTCTTGCCGAGGCTAACTTCGCCGAAAAACCGCCCACCGAGTCCAGACGACAATGCCGGCCGAACCAATGGATGAAATACCAAAGGAGGGCGGCAACTCTACGCTGACGGGCCGGGAAAACGGGTAGCGGAGCAGAATCTTACTCCCAGGCCCGGACGGCCAAGAGATTACCTACTCACTTCGGTTCACATTCAAAATACGAACAACGAGGGAGTATGAAGCTTTGATCGCAGGACTTCGCCTAGCTCAAAATCTTCGTCACGAGCCGCAAGTTCACAAAGGACTCTCGTGTCGTAGTAAGCCAAATGTTGGGGAAATACGAAGCAAAAAGCAATGAATGAAGAAATACCTTGAAAAGCAAAAGCACGCAACGGATTTTCTCATACTTCCAGATAGTTCGCATCCCAGGGAGCAAACAGCCGAGTGACATCTTATAAATTGGCCTCGCCATCAACGAACCCGCCAAGAGAGGAAGTCCAAAGCGGTATAGACGATGCCGATGACGGAGCCGAGGTCAACGAGTCTCGGATGAAGAACCCAATCGACGACTCCCATTCGAGAGTACTTGGAGAAGGCGAATCGCCTCACGACAAGATGGAAGCTAGAGGATCCTCAACAAATCTCTGCGATATACGATTGAGCGGGGGTCCTATACAAAGTCGTATTCCAACCTCTCTTAAGGTGCTTGGGGTCAACCGAGCTGACACGCCCCGCGAAGTGCACGGCGATCATGCGAAGTCACATAGACCCCGAGCCTTGTCGAAAAAGTCATGAGATGGGGATACTATCACAACGATGTTCCGGACTCGATTGACCTTGTGAAAAAGTGTCCGAAGTGCCAACCCATGGGAACGCACCTAGGCTACCGCAGACCGACCTCGCCTCCATACAGAGCCCTCGCCGCTTATGCAATGGGGATCGACATCGGGCCCTTTTGTAAAGCACCGTGACAGCCCAATTCCTAATTGTTGCGATTGACTACTTCACGAAGTGGGTGGAAGGCGAGCCTCGCAAAATCACAAGCAAGAACGCCTCAACCCGCTGCGGAAGAACGTAGTATGTCGCGGCATCCTCACATCCTTCTTTCTGATAACTAACACACCATCGATAAGACATTCGAGAGAGTGGTGTCAAGAGCTTGGATCCAACAAAATTCACCTCGGTGGCCCATCCTCAAGCAAATGGTCGGACCAAGTCACCAGCAGACCATCGTGAAGGGATCAAGACTCGCCTCGACCGAGCTAAGGGCCTGGGTGGAAAATTTACCACAGTGTCTTATGGTCATATCGAACAACACCAAGGACCTCGAACGAGAAACGCCTACAGCTTTGGTGTATGGAACCGGCAAAGATCCCGCGGTTGGAGCACCGAGTCCCGCACTATCGACTTCTCGCAAGCAAATGGGGAAAATCTACGAGCCGATCTAGACCTACTCAAGAAAGAGAGACCTCGCCACATCAGGAAGCTCGGACAAGCAACAAGTAGCTCGGTATTACAACCAGCGTGTTAAAACCCGACAATTCCAAGTGGGCGACCTCGTGCTCGAAATAATGAAGTCAAGAAAGCCGCCAGCTCGGCAATCGGAAGCCATGGGAAGGACCTTACCGGTCAACAAAGTCCTCGGCAAAGGGCCTATAAGCTCGCTCAATTGTCCGATGAGCAATTACCCAACGATGGCACATCATTCATCCAAGAGATATTATGCATAAGTGTCAAGGGTCGGTCTTGTTCGATCGTGTCTTTAAAGTCCTGCTTAGAGTCGAGTCTTATTTGGTGGTCGCTGCGTCTTTTATCAATAAAATATTATTTTGCAAGTTCTACTTGTCACTAATGCATAATTAATCTTCACATCATTATATATCCTCTACGGAGGACTAATTCCCTCGACGGAGGTCAAATTACCTTCGCTTCGAGACGAAGGTAAATTTAAACGCTGCATGCCTACATACGAGATCGATTTCCTTGAAGACAAGATTTCTATGTAGATGAAGGGACCACCCTCCCGATGACCTCGGCAAAAACAGAACCATTCCTACATACGAGATCGACACCTTCGTTTATTTCAAGACGGTTCTCTATGTAGACGAGTAAGGGACCACCCTCCCGATAACCTCGCAAAAACAGAACCATTCCTACATACGAGATCGATTACCTTCGTTTATTTCAAGACGGTTCTCTATGTAGACAGTAAGTGACCACCCCTCCCGATAACCTCGGCAAAAATAGGAACCATTCCTACATACGAGATCATATTATCTTCGTTTATTTCAAGACGGTTCTCTATGTAGACAGTAAAGTGACCACCCTCCCGACGACCTCGGCAAAAAATCTGTAATTCCGAAGACGGAACTCTCTACAAGGACGAATTACCCTTCTACGAGAACCAATTCCTTCGAAGACTTCATATATTACTTTAGTTCAAAATAAAGTCAATACAAAGCAAGTACATCTTTCTTATTTTAATAAGTTATGCAGATTACATATTACGAGGCGGAGGAGACCGAAAAAGCGAGCCAATCCCTAGAAAATCGCGATTCAACAACTCATCTATATTAATCCCGCCTCACCTCGTCCCTCGATCTACACTATGGGCTCGCTAGATCGACCTCGCCACTCGATGACGCTGCTTCGCCCTTGAGGATCCACGTCGCTCAAGGGCATAGCACGTCTCTCTTGTGCTATCCACGGGATCGTCATAATTCGGTTCATTTATTCTAGATCGAGAAGCTCCGTGAAGAAGAGGCCTCTGCATCCCGTCGAAGCATTTCGTCGAGCTGTGGTTGTCGAGCGATGACGGTCTTGTATATACCTCCGAGCCTTTTTAATTCACCGTCTTGTTCCGTGAATTGCCAGGAGGTCCGACCATATTCACGCCGATACCTCGCACAATGGGCAGCAACCTCGACAACCTTGGCTTCGACTTCCGAGATAGTCATCCCACCATTTCGATGGATGGCCTCCTCGTACTCGGCATGCTCCTCGCCTATTAATTTAGCCTTCCCTCATGGCGACCTCGAACGACTCCTCCAATGCAAAAGACGAGCCCGGAGCTCGTCACAGCTCTCTGGCGCCTCTATGTTTAATAATGAGACTCGCCTCGACATGGCCCAATTGTCCCTTTATATGGAGGAGTTCAACCTCTTTAATTCCGAGCTCATGACAAGTCTTCAATTCGATTCAACCAAGGAGAAGCATCAAGCATTTCAAAGACAAACCGAATAAAAGATAAGTGTTTTCATATAAACATGTGATTCTATTAAATGCCCTTAGCGAAACCAGATGTACATTTACATTCAAAAAAAAAAAAGGATCAATCGACCCTCCAGATGCCTCGGCCTGCCCACCACAGCCGCCCGAGCATGGAAAGCCTCGGCCTCCTCCGCCTAACTTTGCCAAGTCCGGCCACCTCCTCAGAACCGCTGGGGCTCGCCGCCTAGAACCCCACCGCAGATCCCCACCCCTTTGTAAGATTGGCCATTAGGCGTCGGTCGGGGATCTCGGTCCACGGCAAGCGCGAATGCAGACTCGCGGTCGTGAGATCAAGATGAAGTCGAGGCCCGCAAGACGGAAGCTCCTTCGTGCCGCGAACAAGGACATCGAATAGGCCCGCCTCAGACATCGTCCTCTATCTCCTCATACCCATACTGGATTTATCCACCGGTAGTCCTCGGCGACTTCTTCGATTGCATCCGAGACGGCGCGCTATTGAGGACCTCGGCCGCATCACCCACCATCCCGAGAAGCCCCAGAGGAATAGCCTCTCAGAACGCCCAAAGCATCTCGCCTGCGACTCGCTACCTCGGCCTCCCGACGCCGAGACCTCCAACTCGCCTTTATTAAATGACCTAGGCCTCCGCCGTGGCTTCACCGCCCCTAGCCCTGCCGCCCCATCGCCTCGCCACCACGCGCCTCGACCGCCGCCGGCTGCCTCAGCAGCCGCCGATCCGCCGCCTTTTGTTTGACGAGGTCCGGATCTTTGCCTCGGCTAACTAATCTCTTGGACGAGGAGTCTTCCTCCTCCATTCCCAGAGCATACTTGGGCCACCTCACAAACCGCTAACGGCCCTTTCAAGAAGTCCGTTATGAAACCGGACATCTGGGCCATCCCGGCGGACATTTTGGCCACCTCGGCCGACACGATCTCGACCCCCTATACAGAATCCCAACAAATCAGAAGAATACATTATTTATATCACTTCACAAGGAAGAAGGATAGGTGCGCTACCTCGGGAAAGGCAGGGGGAGCTCTCTGAGAGCCAACGACGACGCATTCAGGGTCGACAGCAACCGCGGCCTCGGGGATAGCACGCTTTAACCTCTTAAAGCGCCTAAGAGGCTGCAGCTCAGGAGACTTCGAAGCCTCCTCGCTCACTTCGGGCATAGCCTCGACATCTTTCAAAATCGAGGAGGAGAGTTCGACCTCCTTCAAAAGAGGAGGAGCTCGACAACGAGCTCGAATCCTTCCTCTTCTTCCTCTTATCCCCGATCAAGTTCACCGCAATAAATACAAGAGGTCGCATGTACACAAATAATCATGCAACAAAAGATGAGAGAGGCGAGGGCCTCACCTTCACCGACTCCACCACGGTGGCGGGATCATAAGGCTAAGCCCGCACCGCGAGCTCGGCCTCGGTAAAGGCCTCATCCACGAGACCTACTCGCCCAAAGGCTCCTCCAGCCACCGTCAATCTCGTCAACCACCACATCGGCGATCTTCTCCGATCGCCATATAAACTCAAGAGATCCATCGAATCGAGGCGCCACCTCGGGAAGGCAGGGAGCTCTCGAGAGCCAACGACGACGCATTCGTGGTCGACAAAGAACCGCGGCCTCGGGATAGCACGCTTAACCTCTTAAAGCGCCTAAGAGGCTGCAGCTCAGAGACTTCAAGCCTCCTCGCCACTTCGGCATAGCCTCGACATCTTTCAAAATCGAGGAGGAGAGTTCGACCTCCTTCAAAAGAGAGAGGAGCTCGACACCGCGCTCGAATCCTTCCTCTTCTTCCTCTTATCCCCATCAAGTTCACCGCAAATAAATACAAGAGGTCGCATGTACACACAAATAATCATGCAACAAAAGAAAGAAGAGAGGAGGGCCTCACCTTCACCGACTCCACCACGGTGGCGGGATCATAAGGGCTAAGCCCAGCATGCGAGCTCGGCCTCGTAAAGGCCTCATCCACGAGACCTACTCGCCCAAAGGCCTCCTCCAGCCACCGTCAATCTCGTCAACCACCACATCGGCGATCTTCTCCGATCGCCATATAAACTCGAGATCCATCGAATCGACAAAAGAAAACTTCTTCGCCAGCTCGAGATCTTCGACTTTATCTTGGCTTTGAATTACGACGGGTGATAAATAATACCACCCCGAACCACTCTTCGCTTGAAAAACGGAGAACAAGCCCCAAAGTGAAAAGGAAAATTATGCCGATAGCATAGACACCTAGGCCCACCAAATGCCGAAAAGAATTTGGCGTAAGTTGGGCAGTGATATGCCGAACATCCGTTGAAGTTCGACATATACACGAGATATGGAATACGAAGACCAGCCCGGAGGTCGCTTCGTGAGACGATGACAAACCCTTCCTAGGAGAACAAGCCCTATGCTCCGGACGGGGACAACATAAATTATATCGAAATACGGTATTGAGAGACAATCTCCTTTATATCGGAGGTTGTTAAAATGGAAGAAAAAGACACTTTACCAAAATCCCGAAAGGGGAATACAAGAATACCGCCGGTGAATCCGGCGTACGCATACGATACTGAGCTCAAGATTTAGAAGAAGAGAAGCCATAACTTACTTTTGGTTTTTCAAGATGATGGTGATGAACTCCGAGACAACAATGGCGACGGTTATCGTTTTCGAAGTTTTGAAGTCGAAATTTTGAAATAGCAAAAGTGATATGAGAAATGGCGTATCAAGGAAGATATTCCCCTATTATACGCTTTATCGGGAATCCAACCGCTGCCACATTAAATGCGCATTAAATGCGTATCCTGTGTCCTGTACTCAACGACGGCAGAAAAATCCCGTGTTCGGCATCGGCTTAACGCCCGTCGGTGACACCAGACAAAGACCTCGGCATAATGCCTCGATAGAAGAAGTCGACAAGAGACCTCGCTTAACGCCTCGACAGTGAAGCGGTCAGAGACCTCGCTTAACGCCCGTCGAGAAGCGGTCATAAGACTTCGCATAACGCCGGCGGTGAAGCGGTCGAAGACCTCGGCTTAACGCCTCGTCGGGTGAAGCCAGTCAGAAGACCTCAGCTTAACGCCTCGCCAAGTGAAGTCAGTCAGAAGACTTCGGCTTAACGCCTCAACAGGTGAAGCCAGTCAGAAGACCTCGACTTAACGCCTACAAGACCTCGGCTTAACGCCGACGGTGAAGCGCCGAAGACCTCGGCATAACGCCTCGTCGCGAGAAGCCAGGACACCTCGCCAGAGATACAAACAACAAACATGACCTCGGCAGACGCCTCTGCGAGCACAGCATACGATATACGACGTCAGAAGCATTGACACACACAAAGTCAGACAAAGAAAAGAATGTCAAAGATCGTCCAAACCCCGGCTTCGTCATAAACAACCCCAATCCAAAGATGACCTCGTTTGCGCTCTTTTGGGGGTTGTGATAGGATACGCCCAACTACTGTGCCCAAGCATCGTGCCCAATACAAGTAACCACGACATCAAGCTCGGCTGGACAAGTTCGCCCATGAAGACTCCTAAAATCGGGGAACGCAGAAGCTCACCATATCTAAAGAATCATAATTCAAGAGGATAGGATCTCGAATCCTAGTTAGAGAAGACTTGGATTCAAGATCTAGGTCAATACATTTGTGTATAAATAGAGGCTAGATTGGACGAAATAGATTCATTCACACTCTTTGTAATCGCTTCACACATTCAATACACGAATACTCTCTCTCCCGTGGACGAGATCTTATTCATAGATCGAACCACGTAAATCCTTGGTGTTCTTAGCATTTATTTCCTTACGAAATTAAGATCGATCGACTTCTTCCACGAAAACGAAGAAACGGAACGGCGGGATATCAAGCATAAGACAAAACCTACAAAAACAGCAAACAAAGACAAGCAAAACAACGAAAACAAAACGATGAAAACAAAAACAGAAAAACACATACACTCCAATAGTGAAGAATCACTATTGGTCGGACGGCGGTGGTGGAGGGGGAGCGCCATGAAATGTGGTCCAAGCATTCCACTGAGCCTCAAGAGAAGCCATGCGCTGATTCTGCTCAATCATCTGCTGATTATACTCATTCCAGCGCTGGTTCTGTTCATGCAACAGTTGATTCTGTTCGTCAAGACGTTGATTTTGCTGATCAAATCGAGAGTAGATATATTGACGAAACTCTGTCAAGTGGCCGGCTAATTCACTCATAAACTGGCTCAAATCTGCACGAATGAAGTTGTATCCTTGCTTCGATGCACCATGTTGTGAAGGAAACTGTGGGTGGTTAGGATCAGCGTTGCTCTGAACCGGCTCAGTGTCCTCTCTTGCCTCGGTATGCTGGTCACCTTCATCATCGGATGGAAGAGTAGTGTCAAAAATTGTCATATCGCCCGAAGACGCATGAGATGGCCCTGCACCTGCTGCTTGGGCTTCTGCGAGCTGCGCATGCATATATCTCTTCACACAATTCCTCATATTATGAGGTACAAGAGTAGTCTCGTTATATGCAAAAGAGGCGTCTCGAAGCTCACTAAGATCAATAATCTTAGGTCGAATCAGATCTTGCCCAAGAATATGATGTCCTTCATTATTGATAATCCCTAAATGGACTGCTAGACCAGTAGGGATTTGACACAAGGTCGGCCGACATTTCTTACGTCGCTGAACCAGCTGCAAGTGTTCCCAAATGAAGAATGTCGGCGAGACCTTTATCTTCTTTACCGCACATGTGAGCAAGAAGACCTCAACAGTATTGACCTTGTTGGCCTGCTCATTACCGAATACATTGAATGCGATAAAGTTATGGACCATTGCCAATGTTGCATCCTTGATGAATCCACTCGGCATTCCAACTGATGACCAGTTATTAAACCCTGATAATTCCTTCCAAGCCTCTCTGGATTGAATGAAGGGGGTACGCCACATGCACCTGAAGTCGGAAATCCAAACACCTCCTTCATAATACGGGGTGTGACAAAGATACTCTGCCCCAATGATTTACGTCAAAGTATCGGATTCATCATCAATATTCATCGTACAATAAAATTCAATCAATAACGGAGAGTAACCATGCAAATCCATCATAGCATATTGCATCAATTCTAAATTCTTCAAATATTTCTTTACTCTAGCCTCAACACCTAAACTTTGCATCAATTGCCAATTGAATTGACGCGGATGAGTGATATCTTGAAATGCAAATCGTCGATAATGTGTACCTTCCACCGGATTATAAATAGGAAATGTGGCTGAGTACATTATGCTGATATCCTCCACTGGTTCCTCCATAGGAACATCGTCGTCTCGAGGATGACGGGAACTGGATCCGGCAACATTCTTAATTCGAACCATGTTGATAAACGTGCGAGAAGGCACTGGACGAACGGTCGGATGCTGAATGTCGGAGGGAAACGCCGGATTGGGTTAAATGGGCGCTGGATTGCGCGGGGTGCGCGGCACTGAGGAAGGAAGCGTCGGACGGAAGTGAGACGGGCGCTGGGTGAGGCGTGCGTAGCTGAACGAAACGCCGGATGGAGCGAAACGCCGGACGAAGGTGAGGCGCGCGATGCTTGAAGACAGCGCCGGACGAGCGAGGCCTGGGGCGCGTGCGGATGAACGAAACGCCGGATGGAGCGAAATGTCGGACGGAGGCGAGGCGCACAATCTAACGAGGTCGTCCTAGATTTGTTGTACTTAAAAGATCACTAATAAAGGTTTCATTTTCCGTTTTGTTTGTTTTGCTTATTTTCGGCCGTTTTTGTGTTTTGTCGTTTCTTAACTTTTTGTTTGGATTAGAGAGGATTTTATTGAAATCAATGGTGTATGAAGAATTATGCTTTAAGTTGAATTAATTGTGTTTTGATCTGAATTTCATTGCGTCTTGGTATATGGTTTTTAGTGTGATGAAACCGAAGTGTCAATTTGAACTGTTGGACATAATTAGGAAGCTGTGATTAGACAATGTGTATGATCGGTTGTCATATACTTGTACATCTCGATCTTTAATCTCATCCTGAAACCCAACCGCAGCACATTCCTATCCCCATCGCCAAAATACCTTGGTGTTTACTGACTCACTTTATTTCCTCCTCCACATAATTATCTGTTGCTCCACAATATTAATTCTACCTTTGTGTTAATCAGAAGGTTCTCTAAAACCCTTCTTGTAACGGATATATATCGTCTCAATTCATCGTTGAAAAGAGAAGTCAAAGTTTGAAATTTGAAAATACATGCCAATTAATTACAATAATTGGAACATAGCTTTGCATGGAAAATGGCGGTTTTGTTGGAGGAGATCCCAAACAATAGACCAAGGCCAATTGCGTCCACAAGGAAACGTTGGTATTTGTGGGCGGCCAGTTATAGATGATGTCAGAAATGACTCTGTTGCCCACAAATTAATCGACTAGAGGTGGGAAATCTTCCAGTACTGTGGAGCTCCACAGAAGAAATCGACGTCAGTTTTGGTGGGCTTGCGATGAAGGAATTCGAGATGAAAGGATCTTATGATAGTTTGAGGTTTTCGGTGTGTTTAGCACATGACATGCACAGGTGTGCTTGTTTTTGTTGAATTCTTGGATAACTCAAATGTTGTTTAACATGTCGAAAGAGCAACATTATGTCAGATCCTGATGTGGGCCGGCTGAATATCAAGCACAATTGGATGTGACAAAATGCGTATATAAAAAATTCATATTATTTTGTTGGAAAACTTAAGCTTGATATTGACATATAAGTATCAATTTAATGTTACTGAATGAATATTGTAACCCAACTCAATTGATAACACTTGCCCTTCAAACAATAAATTGGAAGTTCTAATCATCTGAATGAATAAGCAAATTCAAAACTCTACAGTGGAGACAAATAAATGGTTTACAAGTCGACTTAGAGAAAATTTGAACCATATAGAACCAAATACAAAATAGGCAGTAATGTATTACTACGTTAGTTGAGTGCTTAATGAGACAAAACGACATAGGAAATGACGTTACGGTTTAATTTATTGGTGAGTACAAGAAAAGTAATTATCAAAATCTAAATTAAATGCATTATGCTAAAATTATATGATTTTGTTAGAGGCAAATTATAGTGTATCCGTTCTAACAAGATTCTAATTGTGATTAATAAATTTTAATTATATTAATAAATCCTAATAATGAATGCACCGCCAAATGCACCTAAGTCTTTTCCTTTTTACAATTGCAATACAAAGAATTGATAGCTATATATAGTTTGATCCATATCACATTGGGAATATCAGTATCTCAAATGAATATTGGGACTTCAAAGTATATATTTCTTGATATCCATCACCGGAAATGAAATAGAAAAGGACAGATGACCAAAACAAGCAGTAAAAAGTAACGAATAATAGGGAAAAGATAAAGAACACCAAGCCAGACAACTATTGCTGGTCAAAATTTTGAATCGGTGCTTTGTGATCTTTTACAATAAGCCAATTGGTACATACTCAAGAAAAATATTACCCAAAGGGCTTAACTCACACTACTAGAAAAAACAGCATAGACTACGACAAAATACGTAGTACATGCTTTGAACCGTAAAGAAAAGTGGTGTAGAGAAAGTTAGGCGCACATACACTACGCTTTTTAAGCGTAGTCTATATCGACTATAAACTACACTTAATTTCACATACACTACGCATTTTATACGTAGTCTATATCGACTATAGACTACACTTATTTTCGCACATACATTACGCGTTTTATACGTAGTCTAAATGCCAAATTTACTACGGGTTTTTATAATTTACTACGGTTTTAATGCCAAATTTACTACGGTTTTAATGCCAAATTTTATATTTTATAAACTACGTTTTTTCTATTACAACCGTAGTCAATATATCTTTTGTACTTCGATTTTTCAATTTCAACCGTAGTTAATTTCTTTATTTAAAACCTGTACAATTAATAACGTGCAATCTAATATCAAATGAGATTAAAATATACTTGCTTTCATTACGCTCAAAATCACTATACAAAAATATACAACTGCTTTCATTATCGCTACAAAATCACTATACAAAATATTAGCCACATCACATAACAAAACAATAAAAAGTATCCCCACATCACAAGACAAAATAATTCAAAGATCAATACTACAAATAAAACATCACAATACTATATGTGAAGAAGTATGAGATTTGCCCATTCAACACGAACTTCATCAATGTCCTCTTGAGAGTAAGTCCGATTTTGAAACTATTAACAATTCAAAAATAGAATATTAACACTCTTATATGAAATAGATTGCGAAAAAAAGTAATATTAATTTATTCACCTTAGAATAAACAATAATAATTATCGCGGAAGATTGTAATTACTGGGGAAAAGGGACTTTACAAAACACCTGAAATACCTGATAAGCTAGAGAAAAGACAATATATTTTCATTATCAACCAATTGGATGAACTAGTTCAGTATTACACTTAAAAAAAATATAAAAAATGAAACTATAGAGAATCAGAACCATCTAGAAACATTAAAGTTCGGAGTTCAGACTACTACAAAAGGTGAAAATATCTGGTAAGACCGTGAGAGCCTTTAATTTTTTATATATAGGTAATCACCTATTCCAAGAGTCATTCTCTTAGCATCCAGAGAATTTTGTAAACACAAACATGCACTTATTTTTAGAGGCCAATATGACTTGGTAGTGTTTAACTTAAATGCATGAGTTATGTGGGCAAGTAAGTCTCTGAAGTTAATGGAGTCCAAAATCCAAATGTTTTGCCACAAAACATGAATAAACAAAGGATATATCAAAGAGCTCATCCTAGCAGCAGAACATGAGTAAATGTCTACAAATATAAGCAGAGATGAAATCTCATACCTTTACACATACAATAGCTATGGAAATAAATTTCTACTGCAACAATCTTTAACTGTTAAACATTAAAACCTTCATGCTACGAATGACTGGATACAGAAAGTGGAATGTTGTAGGAGGAACTTCCACAATAAATATTACTCACCTCAGTTGATTGTTGACATGAATCAGCCTCTCTGAGGTAGATGCCCCGTGATGCAGGTGCTGCACATAAAAGAGTGTCTTAGAGACAATTGCACATGGTCCCAGTACGGACAAAAATTATCAGAGACCACAAAGCCTAGGTACCAACAAGGTAATACCCAATAAACACAAGTTGCCAAGTACCTAACTATGTTCGCAAAGAGTACTATATGCAATCATCCTACAGACTGTGATTTTGAAAAGATGGTTCTCAGGCAAAAATGTAATCGCATTTCTTTCATTTTACACGAAAATCTACTTGATAAATTGCACTAGCCTCTCTTAATTTTCTTACATACGACGGTATTAAAAATGGTTATAATTTATACAACCCCAGGTAGCAGAAAATTTTCCTTAGTGTAGCTTCACCAAACCAAAGGATCAACATTACCTCACTGTAGTCCTTAGTGGCAACTAATTTCTCTCTTTCAACATTTTTGCTGATAAGGATTAAGGCAGCTTGACATTTTCTATTGACAAAAGACAAAAATTTCAATATTTTGAGAGCGTAACCAAATCTTACAATTTCCTTAAAAAATCTTCAAAATAATTTCACTTAAAAGCTAATTAAACAGATGTACCAACTTGCCAATAGCAAAAGAAAATGAAACAGATATACCAGCTTGCCAAGTAGTTGTTGCTCTGCTGTTTATACATTATTTGTATAATTAGTGCTCGAACTAATCCTGTCCCAGTTTCCATTGAACCTAAGCGTGAATCTCCAATTTTGCATGAAATTATCTGAGCTCCAGGGGCAACCCCATTTAGCAGAGGCTCCTAAATGATGATGACTCGTGTGAAAATGTATATACAAGATAGAAACTGAGTCTATGATTTACTATAATTTCTTTACTACACTACCTTAGAATGGTAAGCAGATGTGACACCAGCAACATGAGTGCCATGAGGAGAACTGTCTGTCACAATACTTAAAACATTGCCTTCATTGTACACATTAAGAACCAATGTGCATGCAACTAATTTGCTGAAGGTTCAATACTTCCATTCAATCCTACAATGAACACTTGATATATTATTCTAACTTCCAGATGACAACTAGCAAATGATAGTTTAAGTGCTTCCTCATAATACAACTAAAGATATTGAATATGGTAGGAGTAAGTGGTGAAATGCAGTACACAATGAACAAGAGAAATTATCTTATATGTTGTGATATAATATTGGACTATGCACACAAAGGATGTCACTAAATACTTCACAAGTTCACAGGAATAATCAAAAGAAAACATGTCGTTAACCACAGGTTTGAAGTTATTATGATTGTTTGCTTGTTCCCAGCATTAATACATCAAATTTTCTAAGGAGCACGAAAAACAGTGTCACAAAGAAATATATGTTAAGAGTTTTTCTTAAAGATCCTAAGTTACCTATAGTTAGTAAGAGGAACAAAGTTAGCAAGCTTCCCACATCCAGCTTCATCATCAAGATTCTGTGTGTCAAGAGCAGCTCTCCAAACTTCTCCATCATGCCACACAACATCATCTATAATAGGTCCTTTATCATCATAGTTCTGAGACAAAAGAAATAGTTAACATTGGATATATGATAAAATCTTGAAAACAAAAGGAAACAGAGAAACAATTGCTGTCTGGACATTTACATCAGCCTGCTTATGAGAAGATCAACTTTGCTTTCGAGATCTTCCGTTTCTTTTCAAGTTTGTGTCATCAACCTTGTGTGTCTCTACAGATCAGTTATACAATAAACGAGAAAAATCATAAGAATTTCACTGTGAATCTTTTGATGGGAGAAGGTGAAATGATTCATCATTTGCACAAATGCACGATATTTGGATTTTACAGCGGGTGAGGGAATAGGAAAAGGACTATTGTTTCTAACAAGTAGTGTTTTGAGAACTAACAAGCAATTTCATCAGCAAGATTTTAATCGCTTCACATACTTATTTTGAGAAATATCTTGCATTTGAACCAGCAGATTTAGCCTGGGGCAGTTGAATTCTAGCTCAGTTGCTTAAAGCTCGAGCCAGATTAAGGGAGAGTTTGGCACAACTCGATCTATTTCAACGAGACCACCAAAATCAAAGCAAAAATATTAATCAAGATGATTCTACTTGAATAACATGTTCTAACCACTTGGCTACATCTAAAATTGTTCTTACACTTCTTTTCAAAACCTCATGTACCAATAAGTCTATACATGTTGGTAATTACTTTCCGATACATATTAATGGATTAAACGAGAAACTAGAGAAAGCATGAACTAGAACATAAAAGAACTTAACACCCTAATGTAGGCATAGAACTCGGTAACAAGGGCAAAATCATTAGCATAAGTCCTCATTACTTTACTATGTATAGTTGCAAAACAGCTAGCTAACTGTACGCTGACAAGCATGTCAAACCTTTGAGCTATACCCTACAAGTATGAAAAATCAATTCTGCTTAGGTCCATGAAGCAGCAGAAAAAATGACACAACATTTCGCAGAAATGTTAACTTGATTAGGACAAGTAGAATAGATGCATACTACTTGCATAAACCTAAAATTTGACGGCGGGAGACCTGCAGTCTCTGCTGCTGCCTGTGCATATCTCTGCATCTTCCTGTTTGGATCAACTCCAAAAACAAGGATATCTGGATAGTCTGCATAATATTTGAGATTTGGGTCGGTGCCAACGCCAATATCCACTATCTTCTCTGCCTTTCCTCTTAAATTAGCAAATAGCTCTGACTTGTAACCTGCAATCTTACCACACATGGGCAAAACTCTGAATGAATTTTAGCTGTTGTATATTTACGGTTATTCAATGAAACAATAGGCTCTTGAAAAAGTCACTAACCTCAGCTTCATAAGATCTTATTGTTTTGTCCATAGCTGATGCATAGAACTCCTCGTACAAATCTGGTCTTGGAGGATGAATTCTATTCAACATTGCCTGAATTGAATACAGCAAAAAAAAACAATTTTGTATTTTTGGATCCTACTTTCCACAAATCGGAACATGAAATGAAGGAAATAAGGCTATAAAGATAAAAAGGGTCAAACTTTTACCCAACTCTTACTCAACTGATATATACAAATAGTATTTTGCAAAAACTAAAGTAAAAATTTGCTCATCAAACTAAGATGCATCAGAATAGTTTATGGGAAAACTAAAAATACTAAGAGATGAAGACTATGCCTTAAAATTGAACCAGTCAGATATTTAGAGACAGAGGCTCACCACGAAACCAGATAAGACCGAGGCTGGTCGCTGGCTCTGGATGACGATCGACGGGTTTGGAGCGAGGGCTAGCAGCGCCGGCAAGGGTAGCGCCAGCGAGACAAAGGCTAGGGTTTTGGAATTGCGAGGACCGGAGGAGATGCTAGCATTTCGACTGTGGTGGCATGGCGATTGACGGCAGAGTGGTGGCAGCGAAGGAATTGGCTAGGTGATGGTGAGGAGATTTGGATTTAGGGATGGTGTATGGATGTGGAGCGGCGTGTTGGTACTGCAGCGGTAGACTTGTGGTGGTGGGGTTGGGGCGATGGACCGGTGGCGATGGAGAAGTGGCGGTGGGGCTGGGGCAGAGACGGAGGCGTGCGATGATCTGCTCTTTTGCTGGAAGAGTAAAAATGAAGGAGAAGATGGGTGAGTAGAGAAAGAAAATAATGAAGATTGAATTTTTTATTAAAATTAGGGTTGGTTTTTTTTTTTTGTATCATGAGGAACCCGCAGCCGCTACCTTAAAGTGGCAAGACGTAAACCCCACGCCTCGCCAATAACTTGCAAACCACTAAACCACACTTGGAAACCAGCGTGTGTGACTCAAACTCATAGAGGCGTTTGGTGGGGTTTGAACACTCGTGACCTCTCGATCATGAACTCACCTTAACCATTGTACTGTCCCTATGGGATTAAAATTAGGGTTTCTTGATTTTATTAGAGTGTGTGCACTTATAGCTTTTTTTTTAAATAATTTGTTTTATTTATTATTTGATAAAATTAAAAATTATGCATATATACTATGATTTTAGACATACCGTAGTCTTAGGGAAAAAACACACATATACACTACGCTTTTGTTTAATCGTAGTCATTGCTTTGTATAGACTACAGTTTTTAAGTACGCCGTAGTTTATACTTGAACGATTTTCGCACATAGTCTACAAATTTTGTAAAAAACCGTAATCTATGTGCAAAGACTACGGTTTTTTAGAAAAAATGTAGTGCATGCAGTGTAGAGATAGCCCATATTTGTAGTAGTGTCAATTGTTTAAGAGTTAGTAGATTTGGAATAATGACCAATGATCGAATCATAACAGTAACATTGTAATAGTTTCACCCTCTTAGGGTGGTTCCTTGTTGGCACTAGACATAGTCCTCATAACTTCTTAATCGTTGAGTCATCATAATTTATTCCCCCACATTTCTCATGAGATTGAGGTATGGATTCCCCTTGGGGAGAGCTTCCCCTTTTAGAATAAGAAGAATATTAATATTTAGTTTCCATTGGTAAGTTCTATCTCTATATTTACCAAAACTCATAATTATGTAATATCTAATGGAAATAACAAACATGGAAACCAAAACACAACCAGCATCAATTATACTTGGTAATTAAATTAGGTAAACTATGGGCATGAATCTTTGCCTCCAAATTCTTTATGAACACACTCAAAGTTTATTTTGGAAGAGCCATCAATTTTCGAACACAAATCTTTTTGTACATCTGTCCACACGGTTCGGAAGGACAAACGTGTCATTTATTCTTAATAAAAGTATAATTTTAAACCTCCAAATTCTTTATGAACACAGTCAAAGTTTATTTTGGAAGAGCCATCAATTTTCGAACACAAATCTTTATGTACATCTGTCTACACGGTTCGGAAGGACAAACGCGTCATTTATTCTTAATAAAAGTATCATTTATATTGAAAAAAGTGTCATATGTACTTTACCCTAAAGTTAGAAAATACTATTTACACTAAAGAAAAATATCAAAATTTGTACATACAGACGTCTGCATAGGAGATCACCTCAACTTTTCCGAAACACCTCTATTCATAAAGCTCTTAATCTTGTGGGCCACGGAATATTGATCCACCCTCACAAAGATTGATCCCAATTCTCCAATCATCAACCATTGTTTTCTGTTACAAGGTTGATCAAATCCAATGGATAGGCACCAGTTGTAGGCACCACCAAGAAATGGAGCATATCAGGATTAGAATTGACCATCTTCAGGCCCGCCCCTGAGGGTAGGCAACCCTAGGCGACCGCCGCGCCCATCATCTCGTACTAAATTTTTATACATATATATATATATATATATATATTTACATTCATTGGACTTCAAAAATTAATTTTATTTACGATTTAAGTTCATTTCATGCTTAAAACATTTTTAATTTGGGTCTTAAATAAACTCAAGTTTACTTTACATCCTATATATATATATATATATATATATATATATATATATACTTGTTCGGAGAAGAAAATGTGAGAATTATAAAAAATATGAAATAAATTTTAGATTGGGACAAAATATGCGATAAGAATGTGTTTGAGTTAATAAGAAGAATGCGTTTTCTTTGAGTTTTTTCTTTAGTTTGATTCTATTTTGAATTTTTGCAATGAATTTGGTGAAAATTCTGTCATTGAATTGATTCGATTGAAAATTTGTGTTTATTCTCTTGTTAATGTGGACTCTTTGGTTTTTTTTGTTTCCTTTTTTTTTTCTATCATGGGGGTTATGAGGACAAATTTGTAAATGATTTTGATGAGATTATTAATGATTTAGCAGTTGCAAATGCTCAAAAAAATCGTTTATTATGATAGTGTATTGTCTTTATTTTATAATAATATAAGGGGGGCCCTGTATTTTTTATTTTGCTTAGGGCCCATAAAATATCAGGAACGGGGCTGACCATCTTGCACACAAATTCATCTACAAGAGGTGGGAATGGCCTCGCGATCGTACATGCTGTAGGCTTAAATCGAATAAACTTTGAAATGGATTAGTCCAAGTCATGTAGATTGGACGCTCTTTTATGCTCTTGAGTTTAAGATATGTTTGGTTGAACTTATAAGCTCTCCAAGTTATTTAGAAATTTATAAACTTTTGAGAAGTATTTGGTAAAATAAAACCTCCAACTATAATTAACTTTCCCAAGAAATAAGTTCCTCAACTCAAACTTATCTTTTCATTAGTTCATAAGAAACAATGAATTTATCAAAATAATCTTATCGTTATTTCCAATATATATCCTATCAACTTCACATCTATTCAATTTTCTCTCTTTAATTCACGATTCTTTCATTAGCTTATAAGTTCAATTATCCAAACACTTTAACAACTTATAAGCTATTAAGACATTACATTTTATAAGCTCTTAAAATATCTTTATAAATTATAATGGAACTTATAAATTTTCTAAAATAAGATTAGCCAGACACCCTCGAAGCAAAATATATAATTCACTGCAGAAAAATAAACGGTTTTAGATTTATTGGCTTGTGTATCTCTGTCATTGAGGAATTGTTTTTTATTTTCACTATTTTATTTTCTTTAGCCATCACCTTCGGTGGCTTAGAGAGAGGAGAATAGGAATCGGGCTCGATATCTTTACTTATTGCCATAAACTCTCGTAGCGGCGAGGAGCGCATAATTATCGTAGATGGATTCTTTCCATTGTTTCTTCCTTTCATAGTTTAGACTTGTTCTTTTACTTTAAGCTTGGATTGACGGTTTCGGATGGGAGTTTTTCGTGATACTTTTTTTCAATTCATTAGATTATTAGTTATATTTTCTCCGAATATATTTGATGCATGAATAGCTAAATTTCTTGATTTGATAAGATAATGAAATATTAGTTCAAAATTTGTGAGACCTAATTATTTAATTAATTAATTTAATTGGATTTTGATTTTTGCTTGAATATAGAGTTTTAATATGACTTTTTAAGCTTGGTCACCTTAATATTAATTTAAATTAGTATCAATTAGTATCCCCAATCGTAATTGTCGAAATAAGACTAATTGATGGCAAAGCTATTCATATAGTAATACATTGGTAAACGATTGGATTGTATTTTGATAAGAAAATAGTTAGTTTAAGTGTGTCTAGCTAACATTCGATAAAGTACATTGGAATTGAAATATGTCATACATTCACCCTACTCTAGCTAACAATTAATTTATTTTGAAACTGAGAGGGTGTTTGGCTGAGCTTATAAATTTTTTTTAACTGCTTTTTAAACTTAAAAAAAAATTTATAAGTTGTTTTAGTTTTATGTTATAAGCTCACCAAACACCCTCCGAGTCCCTTTTGTCATGATTTATATCTTATTTGCTATTTTAGTTATTTGTTCTCTCGCTAATTATTCTCTCCTATTTAAAGGCGTGATGACTACACCGAGATCCGGTCTTTAAGAATTAGTTCAATGACTTGTTCTTTGTGATTCAACACAATTTATTGCTATACTCATTTTGATTCTTAGTATATAGGATTGTACAAGTTATTTGATGATAAACAACATCCACCAAGACTTCAAAGCATATTTATGCATCACCTAAAAGAGAAAAGGACAACAAAGAATTCAACCCAACAAATCCTAGAAAGTATTATTCGTACCTTTTCTTTTCAAGTATATATGAATTGTATATTACTATAAATGAATGAGACTTATGCATATTATTATAAATGAATTATTCTTCGTCATAAAAAAAATCCTATTGTTAAAGTTAAAACCTGGTGCAAGAAATAAGATAAGATCATTTTTTGTTTAGAAGAGATACATTTTGATGTATTTACTTTAATTAATTTTTAATTATGATTAATAAAATTTAATTATAAATTAATAAACCATCATTTTTTAATGATGAATTTTAAAAAAATTAATTAAGATGAATGCACAATAAATGACAGAAGTTTCTGTTAGGAATTATATATAATTATTATAGGATACTTCTTGTCACGAAAAGGGGAAAAAAGTAAGAAAGAAAGACAAAGAAATTAAAAAAGGGAAAAGACAAAAATACAATAAAAATAGGATGAGATTCGTCAGGCAAACGATCAAGTTCCAGACTAATGTCCCATTTTTATTTAAAAAATCTCGTGCTCTATAGAGAATGTCGTCTTATAATTGGAGGAATTATAGTAATGCATTCCGCACGTCATTGATGACCTTTTTAGTGGATCTAGTATGACCAGTAATATTTTTAAGCATAATATTCCTCATTAATGATGTTGTAACATGGAGCCTGAATGGATTATTCATTCAAATCAAATTTTTGAGTCCATGATTTTTAGTTCAAGTGGAACCCTAATTGGTTAGGGTTAATATTTGATTATTATCCATTTAAGAGTCGTTCTCCTCAGAATCAGATCCAAAATATATAGTAAAATCTCGATTTGGCATTACTCCAAACGTAATCGCAAGATTTAACTTGGTAAATAATTCGTTTTTTATTTTCTCTTTGATTGTGGTGTGTTTTTTTACAACAAATGGTGTATTGAATCTGTTATGAGCAGATCATACTAGCATCATTTTTATGTTATACCTATTTATTTATATTTTAATATTTTGAAATTATTATTAATATCATTAATTTCAAAATTATATAAAATTAAAATTTAATACTTATTTTCTTCTAACATCAACGATATGAATATAAAAAGTAAATCAAACTTTGATGTTTATGTAATTCGTGAAATTAATGGCGTCAATGATAACTTTTGAAGTATTAAAATATAAATAAATAGATCAAACAAAAAAGAACAATAACATGGTCTAAACATGAATGGTGCTCACGGAAGGTGAGTGTGATATCATTTTACTAATACTCCCTCATATTCAAAATATATGTCATAGTAGCTTTGTACGCACAAATTAAGAAATTTTCTCTTTGTCAAAGTTATCCGTAATAAAATTTTCTTATATTCGCCAATGAGGTGATCTCCTATGAACGTCCACATATGTCGACATTGATCTTCAATACAAATGAGTAATGACACTTTTATTCGATATAAATGATACTTTTTAATTATCGAATAAAAAATAAATGATATTTTTTTTTATAATAAAATTAATATTTTTGGACGGTAGATATTTTAAAATAACAAACAAGTTAAAACAAACACTATCCAGTTAAGATGTAAAATAAATTGTTCAAATCGTGTGCGAGACTCTGTTTTCTGTGTAACATCTTCCGAAAATATTGCCGTTACTCTTTGTTGATATATTATGTATATATTTTATATTCGTAGCATTTGTAAGTGAAATATAGGTATATGATCAATTTAAACTGAAAAAATAAAATATGAAAATGTATCTCATCAATTACAAATTGAAGTGTAGACCTATGAAAACCAATACTCTGATCCGAGATGTAATACATTAATTGCTGGAATCAAAATCTCAGAAATCTCAAGAGTTCACACTAGCAAAGTTTCTTCTCCAAATCAATTACAAACTGATCAAAATTCCTGATTGAAGATCCATCAGTTCCCACTGCATCACGCACCATCTGCTTAACCTTTCCCGCCTCTCGCCGCAATCTCTCGGAATCACCTCCGCTCATCAAAACTCTAATCTTCTCCGCAACTCCTTCCCTACCAACCGCCGCCGCATCGCCAAGCTCAACCCCAATCCCCCAATCATCAACCACCAACTTCCTATTCGTTGGCTGATCGTACGTCACCGGAAAACAGATCATCGGAACGCCGCACCACATGCTCTCCACCACAGAGTTCCACCCGCAATGCGTCAGGAACCCCCCAACCGCCGCATTGGAAAGAACACTTATCTGATCGCACCACGGCACAATCAACCCCCGATCTCCAACCTCCTCCACAAATCCAGCTGGTAAAACATCAGCATCACCGGAAGCGGTGAGATGCGCTCGAACCACCCAAATAAAATTCACCTCACTGAGACCAAGACCGTGAGCTATCTCTCCGATCACGTGCTTGCTCGTCTGAATCACGCTCCCGAACGAGACGTATAGAACCGAACCGGCAGGCTTGGAACCGAGCCATTTGGTTATGTCGACTTCGACGTGCAGGCTTTTGCTCACGGCGGCGCTGCTGGTTCTAGAGAAATCGATCGGGCCGACGGCGTAAGTCGGCTGGTATTTGCTGAGAGCTGATAGCGTCTCGAATTCTAATTCTTCAACCGTGTTGTGCAGTATGAAGTCTGCTTTCTTCACTTCCTCAAACGCCTTGAACAGATAATTTCCGGTGACGTCGCCGGTTTGCAATAACGACGACATCAAGTCTCTGATTCTTAACGATTTTACTCCAGGAACGTAGTCGATTTCCGCCTCATCATCTGATCATATGTTGATGTTTATACAAATTAATTAACGAAAAATCTAGTTGTGAGTATATCAATTAGCTACATACCTTCACGTAGAAAATGACCGTTCTCTTTGAGAAGGTCCAAGTGGTAGAGCAGAGAAAACACGAGAGCCGGAGAAGTCCAAAAGGCGACGTTGATGAGGTTGTACTTGAGCGCGATGGCGGCCGGCCAGATATAAACGGTGTCGGCGACTAGGAAATGGAGGGAATGCGGATCGGAGCGGATCAGCTTTCCGATGAAGTCGTCGACGTAAGGCGGGAATATTTGGAGGAGAGCGGTCCAGTAGTGTTCGGGGCGGAGATCGCGGTCATAGTCAAGGGGGAAGCCGTCGGAGATGGTGGCGTAGCGTATGTCGAGGCCGGATTCACGAGCGTCGGAAAAGAGATCGGCTTTGTGGTGGGCTTTGGATAGTTTGTGGTGGACGGATTCGAGATGGACGAAGGTGATGGCGATGCCTTTGGAGGCGAGGTTGAGGGCGAGGCTCACGAATGGGGTGATGTGGCCTTGGTATGGCATCGAGATCATGATGGCGTGGGCCTTCTTCTTCTGCATCTCCGCCCTTTTCTGTGTTTTGGATCTTGAGATTATTGCATCTGGGGCAGCCTCTGTTTACTTATAGACGTAATAATACTTGGAAAGGACAACATTCCCAAAGTCATCAAGTCAAAGTTGTGGACGAGTTATTGCTCTTGTAATGTATATATGTAGATTATGTTATGTTCGTCTCCCCTGGCTTGATTCAGTTAGTTAAGAACTAACAGATTTAAAAAAAAAAAAGACGACTGGTTTGGTTCAGTTAGTTAAGAACTAGTAGATTTTAAAAATGAGACGATTTAACATGTCACGAAGAGCCAATTAAGCGTGCGGCTGTGATGCCGTGGAAGCAAAATTGAATTTTACAAGGTACGCATATAAAAGTTGAATTGGAAGCAAGTTAAGCGTGCCGGCTGTCATGGCCATAAAAAATATTATTTCGTTGGAAAATTAAGCTAGATCTAATCATATAGATATATTTGAATACAAAATCTTCGTGTAACCGAAAATTTTGTATATACAGGCAGAAGAAAGCCCAGGGAGAAGAACAAGAACCTTCTCAACTTCGCGCATGAACCACTAATCAAATTCTGTTGAAGATAAAATGAAGGTTCGAAACCCGTAGCGAAATTGCTTCACAAATTATCGGCAACTTGCTCGTCGCCAAAGATATGAGCTCACACAATCTACAGATTCCCTACCACCCTGCAGTAGATATCATATTAGCTGACCCTGATACTTTGAGTAGCCTGCGAGTGCCCAAAAATTAAACCTATAACCGTCTCATCACTGTAAGAACAGGGTGTCTCGTGCCTCTCCAAATTGTACTGATACCACCAGATATAGCACTGAAGCAAATACCAAGTCGTTTTCTCGACAAATCAAGATCTCTGTTCTGCGTCTTACAATCTCAAGGGTGCTGCTCATGAGAATCTTGGTATTGGTTTGCAACTATACACTTCATCATATTTGAGTCTCTAAATCCCTTGAGCATCATTGAATATAAGAATATCATCACGTGGATGCGCTTCTTCTACAAGAACTTTTACTTCATCACCTACTTGTACACCAAGAGATACCCAAGCAGAGCCTTGAACTCCAACCTTCAAAAGCCATATTATGATTAATTCAAAATCTTGTTGCCACGTAAACTATTCCCCTATTTGTTTTTCTTAAAAGAAGCTATGAGTTATCGTACAACTCACAAAGGGGAGCAGAAAGACTCTCTGCAAACCAACAGAATGCTTACTGCCTTAAAAACTGATCATGTATAGCACTCATATTTCCACCCACCAATCCACCATCAGATTTGAGTTGATACTTGTTCAGATTCAACAGCCTAATCATTTTCAGAATTTCAGAGTAGATCTCTGCACCCCTTAACTAGATGGGACTGATATCTGAAGTTCTGGTTATATATTACTTTTCTACCATCAGCAATAGCAGTACCTCTATAGAACATTTTACTAGTAACCCATGTTCATTTTACTAAAAGAGATTTGACTGAGACTTCATCAGTGCAAGTTGAAACTGCTGATTTATAGATGGAATGTAATAATGCTCTCTGTGCTCTCAGTTGTATAATCCTAAATAAAGAGGTGGAGACAGGAAACCCTCCATGCATAGCAACTCAAGAAACTAGCACTCATATGGGATGGAATTGCAATCTACTACGATTACCTCCACCAAGAGTATTGCAGCAACTCTATCTTTGATGAATCGAAGGACCAATGCGGAAAACTTCTTTTCTTTTGGTTGCTGCCTCAGGTATTCTATCATCCAATAGCGGAGACTGCTAGAGCTAAGCCGCCTCACTAACCCTATATTCATATTTACCATAGATGTCATTCCCTCCAGCTGTCCTGCTGCGAAAGGAGGAGAATCTCCCCTAAGAAAAGCTTTTATCTGCATAAGAAATAAATTAATAGTAAAAGTTATAAGGCAATCCATCAGCTTTTGGTATACTTATAATAATTTAAGCTCATGTTAGGAAGTTGCCAGTCACCAGACAATACAAGGATGCAAAATGTGTCGTAACTGATGAAATCAAATTTTGTATACTCCAAAATAAGAAAATGCACAGGTTCCCATCCTGGTAAGTACAATTTGACAGCAGAGATTCGGCCTCTTAACATATAAATTGTAGCATCTATATAAATTTTTTTTAACAAGACCGAAACCAAGCATTATTGATGTTTAAAAAGAATAAAAGAAATAAATTAAGCAATACTGGAAGTTTTGTGAATGATAAACAAATGAGAAACAAAAACTGAAAAACACATTTTTTGTATTAACAGATTTGTGTCCTACTTCTCTTCCAATTTAATCTGCGACCACATTGCCATATAATTTGCACTTCCACCAGCATATCCTACAATCTATACCTCTGAATGTGTTTGTGTGTCTGAAAAAAGGTTCGTAATTTATATCTCAGCAAAAGAATGACAAAATTCAAAAGGTAAATTGGACGTAGTACTGTGTGCGTTTGAAGCTTTTATACTATTTTCCAGGCAGAATAGGAATTATAGAAGTTCAAAATATGTTGTCTAAGTGACTATCAACTTTCAGGTCATAAGGGGCCAATGAATTGTTAGTAATACCTATGGGCTAGATTACTGATGTTGTGCATCAACGAATATAATAATTCCACTAGAAATCACTACAAAGTACCTGATAGTGAGCCAGTAGATCCATATATCTACGTATAGGAGATGTGAATTGGACATATCCGGTAAGTCCTAAGACTCCGTGGCGTGTAGGCTTCCTGAAATCAAATTCAGCAGCACGCATGGTTTTAACTATAGCAGAACTCCTTACAGGGCCTTCAGGAAGATGAACAAAATCAGATATATCGATGTTTGACTGAGGTTGTCCCCGGTAAGGTAAGGCGATTTTGTTCAAAGAACCAAAAGTGGCTACGACTTCACCACAAAGCATCATCGTCTCAGATACAAGACGCATAGCAGGATCTGCCTGATTCTCCACATACAGCTTGATCAAGGGCTCTGGATCATCTGGATTAGTCACCTTGATTCTGGCTTCTAATGTAGATGTGTCTATTGCACCCTACAGAAGGTACTTCACATCATGAGGTAAAGGAGACATAAAGCATTGAAGAAAAGAAAGCATTTCACATACGCAAAACATAGTATTTTTAAGCCAGCAAAGAGCACATTTTACAGTACATAAAATGAGAGAAACCAAACACATTTGCAACAAAAAAGGACAAAAGGGCTTCCTGAAGTAGATTTGCACCAGAATTATCTCACAGCCATCAAAACACACAACGGAGGACGAGTGTTGCTTTCGAAGTGATGTGTTCAAGTTTATGATGGATAGTGTTTTATGCAGGTTACATGCACTGTAGTAGTCAAATATCACAAACTGGTCTAAATTCTTTAGACTACTCTCATTCACAATCTATCACAACCCAATCTTTTAACATAATATTCATTTCTCTCTCTTCCACCTACTACACAATCCACAATCCAATTCAATTCCATCATTTTTCATACTCCATCAATGACACCAATCTAATCTATAATATTTTTATTTCTATTTTATTTTTAACTACTTATTATCTTAAAACAAGTCTATTATATTACACATATCTAAAAAATATATATATAAATTATTTATACTTTGAATTCATAATTATAAAAAATCTACATATAATTAAAATAAGATACAAACTCAATAAAAATGAAAATTACATATAAGATACATGAATCGAAATAAGATCTTTCAAAAACTACAAATAGATGCACAAAATTTTTAAATTACATAACTCTAATTGATAGAAAATATGTGTGAGACAAATATATGAAAAATGAGAAAATTTAAATTGGTGTAAATTTATAATAATATTAGGCTCGATTTATATAGAAAAAAAGAGATGAATTTTGATATAATATTTTATTTTTTAATGTATAATTATCATAAATTTAAATTATATCTCAATAAAATTTTATTGGACCAATTATATTTGGACACTTGTCAACAACGTGGTGATGATTTTTCCTCAAGCTTGGAATGGTCAACCAATTAAGATTATGAACTTTTCTGCTTTCAATTTTATTTATTTATTTTTTATTGTGTTGTTTGTCTTTTAGTTAAAAAATCATTAAAAAAATTATGGATGGGGGTAGCCTTATGAATGGTAAACTGGACTTCAAGCAACTCAATCAGCAAGAAAGTGGGATTTGCCTCCTAAAAGGATAAACAACGTTCTGCAAATTGGCATGGTTGACAATATAACAGTACATAGCCTGGGAACCTTAACTTTTAAACTCTAAGCTTCTTAAGAAACAAAATTGGAACAAGTTGATGTCATCCGAAAACAGAACCCACTTCTCAAAAATGCAGAATGTCATTGAAAAATAGCTCAGAGGTGACACAATCAGCAATGGAAAAACCATAAACTTAACCAAAAAAAGATGAATTTAATCTCATAGGAATAGGAATGCTGACCTGCCTTTGACGCAATTGAAATTGGAGTGTAGCAACCTCTGAAAGAAGTCTTAGTTCAGCCTCCTCTTCCAGGTTCAAATGGAGGAGTTCTGATGCACTCTCATAAGTTAACATATGTGTTGGTTTGATGATTGTGTTTACAACTGAATATTCTGAAATGCTGTAATAACAATCAAAAAAATAACATCATATTCTGAGAACATGGAAAAAAGGATACAAACATCAGTTTAACAAGATGATGTAGCCCGCCTCATATCCCTGCCAAGGCATACACAACTATGGGAATTCTTGTTAACAGTAGACACAAAATTCTTACAAGTATTTTTTTTGTATTGCTATCTAAAAAGATGCTAAACAGAGGTATGAACATTAGTCCGTATCTACTTCAAGATTGTCAATCAATTATTTCTTGAAGTCAACCATTCGTCAGGAGGCAGCCATGGGAAAAATTACAAAAAAACATTCACGAGTATTTGTTCTATCAGCAAAGGTGTTCACAACTATCATTTTGTTTAACACATATCAGATCAGAAAAATTCTTCAAATCCATTTCCTAAAATTTTCTTTTCAAATATGACGACTACTATTATAATATCATTCACCATTGATAGTTTACCCACTCACCCGCCATCACCATGCAGCACAACTGAAACTGTGACAGCTTTGCAGTGCTCCCCTTGCTTCAAACTCATGCCTTCCATGGCTAACTTCTCAGGGAACATCAGGTAAGTAGCAGATGGTAGAAACATAGAAGTGCACCTCTTCATTGCCTCTCTAGAGATCAAAGAATTATATTACAAAAGCCCCAGAAAATCAATTACGGGAAGTTGGGAACAAAAGATAATAAATTAACATGCATATTAGATATACTTGTCTATGATGCTTCCAGGCTGAACCAATCTTGTAGGATCTGCAACATGGATCCAGATCTTTATACGGCCGTCCTGAAGCCTAGTTGCACTCAGTGCATCATCGAGCTGCACATGCTTCCTTATCAGCAATTTTCGACTACCTCTTCAAGCATATAATGGAACTGTATGCCCTTAGTAATTATGAACAAAGATCCCACTAAGGTCTACAAGGTGTACCTCATCAGCTTCATCAACATCAATGGCATAAACCTTCAAGTGAGTGAGATCTTTTCTCTCAACCTGACAAAACAAAAGGCAAAATATGTCCCTGATATCAATATAAGACCACACTGCAAATATCCTTTTTTTGTGTTTGATTCATATAGTATAGAAAAAAAGATGTAAGATATGTTTCCAGATGCCATTCTTTTGACCGACTCCATATGATACATTTCTTGGGTAAGATGTACAGAAGACCGGCCAACAACGCATGGATGCATGATCCAGCAAAGCACAATGGTTATTGGAGAATATTGAGTAATACAATGGTACAATCGACATTTAATATGATATAAGGCTATAAAAAATAAAGTTACCTATATGAAAATCATATTGAGTAATACTAACGTTGAGTTTACAAACTTTATATTTAATGAGTGTTAGGACTAAAGAAACTTAAAATTATAATAAAGCAAACCTCATCTAGGTCAGGTGGCTCGAGCAAAAGATTTTCGGCGGCTATAAGAATCTCTTCTGCATAATCAGTACGGATGTTGAGTTTCAATAAATCAAGGTTTACGTGCACCGGGAAATAACCAATATCGATGAGGAGATCCATTGCTGCTGATGCTGTTTTAGCAAGTCCTATGGACTTCAAAATCTGCTAGAAGTAAAGCAAGCATTCAGGACTCCTGCTTCCGTTATCCATTCCAAAAGTTGAATGATGTTGAGTTTCCACCTTCAGCATTATGTAGAATGCATTTTTCTTTTTTATTAAACTATCAAGTTAAGTTGTTTAAGGCACAATATGAAATCTCCCCTCAGGGAAAATGTCCATTTGCTTTCAATCTGTCAGTCTAAATCCTCAAGTATGATAGCATCAAAAAGAGAACGATGAGAAGATGTAAAAATTTACCATCCCAGCAGTCCTCTTAACATCTTCATTCCTACAATCATCAATTGCATATGCTTGAAGAATCTCAACTTTTTTCTGATTTTTCTCTTCAGTGCTCCACATGGACTTTGGGGGCTTTGCATGAAGCGGCATATCCCTGGCAGATCTCAGTAAATTAACAAACTCTTCAAGTTCCCTCTCTGCAGCCTCTTTGGCATGCTTCCTGCGCATAAGTTCTTCGACCTATAAAATTAAGCTCTCTAATAACTCAGAGTTTTTACACAAAAAAAATAAAAATGAATCATGATGTGGCACATTGACATTGAAAACCATCATCCTAAGGGTGTCAAAAGTAATAAGTTAAAGAAACATGAACAATCTTGATTGATATTTATTTTCATCCCTATTTGTTTTGTTTTCCTAATGAAAGCAGGTATGGGAGTCTCTACCAAATATACAGATTGAATCGAAAGAGAATTTTATCAGTAAGTGCTAGATGTCCACAAGAAGAAGCTATAGAACACCTGAACAGCAGGTCTGGGCCCATAAACAGAATATGAACCTTTAGTCTCCAGTGTTATGAAGTATATATCATTCTTCGAAAGCAAAAAATGAACAGAATAGCTCTCCAGAGGTTCTGCACTAACAAACATCATCTAGTAGAATGGACTTTTGTCAATACAGTACTTATGAGTTATGAACGCAAAAGTGATCATGCAAAAGGTATACCTCTGCAAGCTCTTCCACGGTTATTGATTTATTCTTTTCAAGAAGTTCGATCCATGCGAATTCAAGCAGAGCAGGGTCCTGAAAGCAAATCACAATGTTGTCTTCGAATAACTAATAAATTTGAACTGAACTCCCACTAAACTCAGAACTCTAAGTATAGCGCACCAGATTATCTTGTGCTTTCTGAATAAAGTTTGATATCTCCATGTGATCAAAGTTCTTGATACCAGGGACAATGAAAGTAACTTGCTGCGGCTTAATAGATGCCATTACACCATTCTGCAGAACAACAAAAAAATCGATACTTGAGAGACAAGGTCCTTAATAAGAAATCAAAAGTCAAACATTAGAAACCTAGCAACCTATTCCACATGTGGCATTAATTGTTTTAGTAAAACCTGATCGGAAACCATCCAGTTCTTTTTGCCATCCGGTTTCTGCACAACTGCTAGTAAGACCCTCTCCGAATCCTTCTTGAACTCTAGCAAGTAGCAACAATCCTTTCTGCAGAGTCTTCTTTCCAGACTTATTTTCAAGAAGCTCATCACTAGTTTCCAGTTCCAATCTGAAGAATAATGTATTCTGTCAGCTTCATGATGACATGCCTTCTCAAACAAAATACCTTGCAGTTTGCTTGTGATCTGTTACGACGGACCACAAAATACCTAACTGGCAATAATTACTAATACGAATTATGATAATCTCCGATCCAGAAACCGAATAATTTCGAGAAAAAACTCTATATAGTTCATCACCACGTTTCTCGGTGCTCCAAACTTGATAGCTGTTATTCACTCAAAAGTTCCAACTCAATGATTTTAAGAAAGATATAAGGCTTCAATTTGAGAGATATATATTCAATGATATTGCAGCCGATATGTTAAGGAAGAAGTTCAGGTTACGCGGAAAGAGGAAAAACACAAAAATGTAGTGAGAATTTCCATACTTGTTTGAGGAGCGAGCTACACCGCGCTTCCGAAGTGACTCGAGCTCCTCCACCACCATATTCACCAGACTCTGCGCCGAGTACCTCCGAACCGCCTCATAGCCAAATGATTTGAGGCGACAATGAAGTCGCCGGGAAATTGAGAAGCAAGTGGAGTAATGCAGCTGAACATTCTTATGGTGGCGCAGGCAGCATCTAAGGGCGGTGAGCGGCGGCGACACTGCGCAGCAGCGGAAGATTGCGCTGCCACCGTTCATGAGGCGAACCGCCATATCCCCTAGCTCCGGAAATACGAAAAAATCATTAAGCGGGGAGGGGATTAAAAAAATTAGAATGATAGAAATGCTGAGCAACAACGGATACGATATATTCTTCTGTATCAGTTTTAAGTCTTAACTGCTTATTATCTTCATATTATGGGTTTGAATAGTTAACCGGCCTACAACCCTAGACTTGGGCCAACCTAAAATAAACATTGGGCCACATATTACCAAAAATTCTTATGTGAGCCTCAACTTCAACTAATAATAATTTTTCAAAAAATCAACTAACAATAATAACAAACTTGTGGCTACTTTTTAAATTTATGATTTTTTTATTGAAATAATGTCATTTACAAACTTAAAATTTTTCTTAAACAAGTATGAAAAACATTTTGACCCAAAATTACCGATGCGGAAACCTTGTGTTGCATCAGTGTGACTGCTTAAAATCCGTCAAAAGAGATATGATTGAAGTATAAATACTATCAAGATTAATAAAATTATAAATACAACACTAGATATGAGCTCGAATTCAAAATTTTAATACAGTCTTATACAATTTTTTTATGAAACTTTAAAAGTGTTTAGAACTTCGAGATCAAGTGGATTCAAAAAATTTGAAGCTCTCTAATCAACTCATATAATCAAATACATAAAGAGTCCCACTTAAATCATGTATGGAATAAAAACCAACGCTCCAATACTTGCATAGATGATCAAATTCAAGTTGAAGGACCATCTTTTATCAACCAATGTAAATCCTTTGGCATTTTGGTTGTAATAACTACTAACTCCGAATGGCAGTAAACTATCATAATCTTGGGCTACAGTTAGTAGAATATTATTTGAAGAAATTGTCATAGTATTGGATTGGGGAATCACCAATTACGTTGCCTAAGATTTTTAGTACATTATATACATCATAGTGAACACATACGAATACGAGTAATGAAAAATAGAGGACGGTGAATAATTAATGCCATTTTATTACTATATCTTTTTTTACGTTATTGCAATTAAAACCTTATATTTTGACCAAACACAATTGACCCAAAAAAAAAGACTAGCGACAAAAACAAAAATAAATGCGTGTGTTGACCTAATAGTAGAATGGTTCATGCCTGAGGTCAAAGGTCTCGGATTCGAGTCCACCGTGACGCAGCCTTTAAATTTCTGTATTAAAGTGACCAAAAAATATAATATATATATATATATAGGGAAGGGTTAACGTGAGAACCATTTATATTGTGATAACGTGAGAACCAAAAAATGATGAATTCACTGTGAAAGTTGATGAATCTGCTGGGAAAATTACTGAATCCAAAAAAATAAAATTTTCGTCCCTCATGGGATTCGAACCCGGGTGAAAAATTATGAATTGTTGAATTCATTAAGTTTCTCAACGGATTCATCAACTTTCATAACGAATTCATTTGGTTCTTAGTTTTTAGGATAAAATGGTTCCATTTGAACCAAACTCTATAACAGGACACAAAACGAGTTGAACAAATGAATGACTGCGAAACTCATATAAACCGCAAGGCCACAATATTCTCAGAATCCGATCCGTATAAAAAGTAAAGCTAGCACTACATTCACATAACTAAAATTTATCGACAAAGTTGGGTGCATAATCCTTGAATTTGTGTCGTCGTCGGATTAACAAGTGAATATGTTCTGCTTTTGCTGCTGTTCGAGCATGTCAATGTGTACTGGTTCCCTGTTTGCACAGCCTGCACAATTTAAACAACAATAGATTATTGCAAGACCTCGATTTTGAGCACGGTGAAATGAGAGAGGGAGTCTGAGAAATTCTGACCTGACACGAGATGGGCTGCGTGTTGCAGCTCCATCTGGAAGTAGGAACGCAGCTGAGATAATGGCACCACGAGCAATGATCGTTTAGATCCTCTCCCCGGAGAAGCAAAACCAGCCCCACCGTGAACCTACATATGCAATGTGCATTTTAGCATTTTGAGTCCAAACAGAAAAAGGTAACAAAGAACATAACATCATTGGCCTAGAAAATTTTATTATGATGGAATACTTGAATTGGGACCTAACCATACAATGATACAAGAACCTTAAAATGGAAGAATTTAGAGACGTACCCGACAATAACAAAGATCAAAGAAAGCACCCAAAGTATGCACTGGTATGGCTTGAATCTGGGGGTAGCTGAAGTCACTGAGCCAGCCGGAGCATATCTCTGGCTGACCCATCCGAACTGTGGGCGAATCAAAAACACAAAACCTAGAAGGAAACCGGACAAAAACCCTCCAAGATGAGCAAAGTTGTCGACATGTGGGAGGATTCCTACTGCTAGGTTGATGACAATAATCACAACAAGCGTCGTCAAAGCTGCTATCTGACAAAATAAAGGTTTTTGCAGTTTAAGGTTAAGGTTTCGGCAAAAAGTTGACCTCATAAAGGCCCTTTATTAGCATCAGAGAGACGGATACCTTGTTAGCGTATATACTCCAATTAGTAATAAGCTCCGACAGCATTCCTCCCAACAATCCAAAGAGTGCACCAGAAGCACCAACTGATATATTTGATTGAATAAAAAGAGCAGATAACAGACTCCCACCAAATCCGGAAATGAGATAAAGCAAACCAATTTTTGCTGAAAAGCATTACACTTTACTAGATTAATTTAAGAACACAATAGAGTCAAAATCAAGAGGAGAATCACAAGATATCTACATGCTATGATGGTCATATATTGGTTCTGTTTTCTGAATGTTTACCAAGAGAAAAGATTGTAACATCTCTCATCCTCTAGACCAACTTATAAATTATCAGTGCCATACTTTTCAAAAGTGTGATTATGATTACACCAAACCATGTAAATAAGTTTCAACTTATTTAGTACAATCAAGAAGTAATGGCAGACTCAACCACATCACAGATGATAACATAATCCAATAACATACCGAATCCAAATTCTCGCTCAAGTCGAATGCCAATAACTAAGAGACTTAACATGTTGGCGAGCAAGTGAAATACCCCGCCATGTAACCACATACAGGTGATAAGCCTCCATCCTTGATGTTGGTGGACGACTTTAGCCACATCTAGAGCACCCATCTTCTCCAACCTAAACCAAAGGAGGATTCAAATGTTTTTTAGAAGTCACTCGTAGTACTAAACCACTCTGTTCATAAAGGAAGTTAAGATCTAGGATGACCTCCCACATACGAGAAATAAAATAACAAGCCGGCTAGAAGTCACAATTACTTAGTACACGACTAAGTAGAAAAATTGTTGATGGAGCCATCAACAGCCCATAGGCATCAAAATTCCATTTCAAGGAGTAATTACGAAGATAGAGACGAAAGGGCTTATTGCACTGAACAGTATAACGACTATTACTATGGAAGATAAATAGAAAAAGAAGCCACCTACTAAAGCACATATCATTGTAAATCGATGAACGTTAATGGTTATCTGATTTTCATTGAAGATAGGCTCAAAGCATTCAGAATTTTGTGTGTTAATCCAGCAACTGGTGTCTATAAACGATCAGCCAAAAGTCAAGACGAGTATAATCACAGAAATTTCTTATGTGATTCGAAATTTAAAGATTTAAATGGATGTTCATTTAGTTTTGTTAGTGAAACCTCCCCTCATATATCTAAAATCTAAAACAATATTCATTAGGTATATCCTGCTAATTAAAATTGAACTTTCTCTTTCATTCATCAATTACAAAAGACCATAATTCTACCAACATTCCCCACATTGAATTTCAAAGGACTAAGTCTCTCTAATCTATTTTTTCTTGTTTGATGATAATAATTAATTTACACAATTCTCATAAATCAATTATACAAATCAAACTAGGAAGCAGATAGCATACTACTCAAGATTCAATAATCGAAGAATCACAGAAACTGAAATCAATTTGCAGAGAGAGAGAGAGAGAGAGCTTACGCGGAAGAAGAAGGCCCAAGAAGAGGATTTTCCTTAAATGGCTGAAACGAAAGCCTCCCCAGAAACCCAGCAACGCAGGAGACGGAATTCTTGGGGCAATTATTCACAGACATTGTGATAATAAACATCACCGTGTTGGCTATAAAGAAGGCAGGTATCAGCCACGGGAACCATTTCTTGAAATGCTTCACTTCTCTGTAGACGACGACACCACCGTTCGAACTCGCGGCGGCGTCCGGCAGCGGAGACTCGACCGAAACGGGGTGGATCATGTTGCCGCCCCGCCGTGAGTGGACTCGGACCTGTATGGTGTTGGCGGCATTGTCCATATTCGGATCGGAGATATAGGCAGAAAAAGGGTTTTTGGTGGGTTTAAATTTGTTCGAGTAGGCTTGAATTTGGAGCGAAGGTCGGGTGGGTGGGGTGGGTGGCCGGCGACGATGGGTGGTGGCGGGCGGAGATGGTTCGGTCAACTGTTTTAACTGCCCGGTGATAACATGGCGTTTTCCTATTCCTTTTTCTTTTTTCTTTTTTGTATTATTTTGCTTACAGTGTGTGTGCGAATTGTGATGTTGGAATAAAGAAATAACTTTTCATCTGCCGACGCTGCAAGCAAGCCAGTTCTTTGCTTCGACTCAAGTCCTTATCTCTCCACTTTCTCCTGTCCAAAATTTAGGGCTAAAGACAAGTTCCAAGTTTTTCTTTCCTTCTTTCTAATGGAAAATCATAGAAAAGCAAATAATATTCTAGTCGGCAAATAGAAACTCAAGCCTTTGAGTGCAAAGTATGGCGACGTGGTTATTGTAAATGTGATTTTTTTTCTACCTTGTATCTGCAATCTATTATTTATGTAGAAACCTTATTAAATTAATGTGGAATACGTAACTGTCCGCGTAGGTTTTGGTGTTTTACTATGGCTGTTTATTTGGAATATAGTAATGCCTGGGCCTGGCTGTGAAGAAATGGATTGCTTTTGAAAAAGGAGTAGTAATTTAAAGTCAAAGGAGAAAAAAGAAATAGGTAATAAATGAAGGGTTCGATCATCGATGCAGATTGCAGGCACGTGCAAGAGTCCAAAGAGTGCTCCAACGGATATTGAGATCCAAACATGAGGTCATATGTATTTTACTATATTTGCATTATTTGTTTCCAAAGTCCATATCTATTATCTACACCACCAGATTTTCCACTTATATAAATATCTATTCAAATGGGATTAGTTGGCAAAAATCTGTTTCTCTCTGACACACTCTTTTATGTCATCTCTAACTTTACTATAAATTTAAAATACAGTAAATAATAACATCACATAATTACAAATATATACTTATTTTGGTGTTTTATGATTTTTTCTCTCCTTCAAATACATAAATATATTTGTACTGTCCACAAATGTATTACTTTTTAAATTTCAAATTAATCCATTAATTAAAGAAGCATTTATAGAGATTTTTTTTAATTAAAACTTGAATTTGGGTTAAAGATATTATGATTTAACGTGACAGTTACAATGAAATTGAGTTAAATTTAATGTTGAGACATTGAGTATTGAGGATAGCTTAGGCCACACATATTCAGGGTCGTGCATGTGCATGCTGATAAATCTGTATATGTTGGTATGAAAGATTTAGAGAAAACAGTAAAGAACACAGGAGTTTTAGCGTGGTTCGATCAAGAGAAAGATCTACGTCCACGGAGGTGATGGTCCTCAAGATGTTCACTATAATTGTATTCAATGAGTATCTCAAAGAGCTCCAAGATTCGATATTTTCTAACCCTTTACCTTCAATCTAACTCCTATTTATACATAAACGTAAACCTTGTGAATCCCTTAATTGGCGGGCTCACGATCCTCCTATAACCCACCATGATCTTCACCATAATTGCCCATGATTTCCACCGTCACCCCATTATCTTCGCCTCGACCGCGCTTTAATTGGGGTTTGGAGGTCGTGATTCGGCGTGAATCGAGAGGCGACATTAGGTCGGGCCCGGCTCGTTTGGGCTGCTAGTGGGCCCGAGAGGTTGGGCCATATCCTATCATAGCCTCTCCGAAAAGTAAAGGAATAGCCTTGTCGAGCGGTGGCGGAGAATGTGCTTTCCGGGGCGGGATGTTGCTTGGTGAAGTTGTTCGTTGAAGGTTCTCGATCTCTTCTTTGCAAAAGGAAGTCGAATTATGACACGGATAGCGGTCTTTGTATAGGTTACACCGAGGTTTGGTGCAGGCGGCTTCGCTCTTATGGAGGACGCCGAGGTCCGAAGGAGAATCTCTTGCGAGGCGTTGTTCGTTGACGAGGAACCGAGTCCGATTTGGGTAGCCGCTTCTTGAAGGAAAGGCGAGTGCGACTGTATGACTCTGTTTTTCGGAGGACGCCGAGGTCCGACACAGAATAGCTTCGCGGTGCGAGGAGGACATGGGCGTAGTCCGATGTCCGAGCTCAATGTAATCATTACGTGATCGATCGGGCGGTCTATCTTACCATAGAGTACGTCATCTGCGCCAGCGGTGGTTGGGCGAATGAGCAGCGTGCGCGCGTCGATCACCGTCGAATCGTAGATAGCACGTGTGATAAACGAACGACAGATTTTAAGCGCCATTTGTCCTATAAATAGGTCCAAATGAGGCAACTGCTCATTTTCTTCTTGACGCTTTATTCGAGAGCATTCTCAGAAATTCCTAATTCCTCTTTCTAACTTTGTTGAAGAAGTCGGATATCTCGCTCCAGAAAAAGTAAGTATGTACTCTTCATCTTCTCATTCCTCTTCTCGCTCTGGTAATTCTGGTTCGGTTTCGGGTTCTGGCCGCCCAGATTCCGATGTGAAGGATTATATATGCCACAACCGCCTAGGTAAATCTATAGGACTTAGTTCTAGGGTTTCGCCGGTGTCATCGGTATGGGATGGCCTCAGGATTGGTGCGGCGAGGTCAACTTTAACGACGGAGGAGCTTTTGGAGATTGCGGAGAAATACCACATTCCAGAGGATGCATGGTGGTGCCTGCCGAAACCCAATGATAGGGCGATGGCCCCTCCGGAGGGGTTTATTACCATTTTTGTAGATAGTTTAATAGCTGGGCTTAGGTTTCCTTTTGCCCCTATTTTCCTTAGCCTTCAAGAGTATTTTCGGATCCCCATATGCCAACTGACCTCGAATTCTATTAGGTCGGTAGTTGGGCTAGGGTTGGCCTGTTATGGCATAGGCGAGGAGTTTTCTTTTGAAGTCTTGATGCGTTTTTTTAGCATCAAGTCTATAGGGGGGGTGTATTATCTGTCACCTCGCCTGAAGTTTAAGATAGCGTCCCCCTCGAAGGTATCCCACCGCAAAATAGATATTTCTTTCTGCGGTGAGGGGTATCCGAGGTATGAGTGGGGCCTCGATGCGATGAAGGACGTGAAAATCAATCCCACAGGCCCCATGGAGAAGATGTTGAATGATATGGGTGAGATCCATCGATTAATTATACCGAGGATGACTTGAACAATGTTGGTGAGTTTTTATAGGTCGAGCGCCAAGATGTCGGTCCGATTTGGGTGAGGAAACCTTCTTATCTTTATCCTTCCCGTCGATTTCGTTGTGCTAACGAAATTCTTATTCTCAGTATGCGTGAAGATTGACCCTAGCAGAGAAGTCAATATAGCGAGCTCGACGCCGCCCGCACCATCGATCGAAAGGAGCCGGCGAGGAAGAAGGCGGCGGCGAGTCCACCCAAGAGCCGTGGTGGTGGTGGGCGCCGAGGACTCTTGGCCGCCTCGGCGACCTCGAGCCCGACGCTGGAGATCGAGGTTCATGGCCAGTCCTTGCCCGAGGTGCCGGCTTCCAGCACTCCTTTATCCTTCCCAAAGGTATAAGTCGCTACTCTTCTCCTTTGTAATTTTGTCGTTACGCGTTGCTAATTGTTTTATATTCAGGATGCGGCCTCGGTGGCAGGTGAGATGCACCGCATGGCCGGTTTTGTTCTTGAGCGCCTCATGTCTGAGGCCATGGAGAAAAGCGGCATTCTTTGAGCTCGAGGGCATTTCTTGAATCCATGGCGGGCGCCGCCAGGGCGGACGCCGAACTTGCAAAGGCGAACGCCGAAGTTGCAAAGGCGGCCGAGAGCGCCTAAAGAAGGGGCCGACCGGCCTTACGAGTGGCCCGTGCCGAGTGGAGCGCTCGGGAGGAGGCGCCGAGGCGAGAAGGCGGCCCCGCAGACAAGTGCCTTCTTGGCGAGGCGAGGACCTATCTCGAGGGCCTCGCCAGCAGAGCTTATCGAGTCGGAGAGTTTTCCTCCTTCATCTCCGACCGGCAAATGTAATGAGGCCGCAGTGATATCGCCCACTGAGAAACCGGCGGCCGAGAGGCTGATTTTGACAAGGCCCAAGACATTGGGTTGAGGTCGCACCTCGGGAGGTATGCATGAATTATGCCCGCATAATCGCCGGGGCGACCTCCTTCCCCGTGGTGGATGCCTTGGCATCTTCTGCCTCGCTCCTGACGGCGGAGGCTGTAACTCAGTGCAAGGAAGATGAAGACGTGGAGCTTCAAGCATTCCTTGCTGAGGTGAGAGCTGAAACCGAGGAGGCGGGACCGAGCTCGGATGTCCTTTCCGGAGATCGGCAGCCCTTGGAGGAGCAGCAGCAGGTGGCGCAGCAGGAGGTCGGTGAGTCCGGCAATGAGCCTGAGGTCAGTGGACCTAATGTAATAGGCTGATTTGCCGGGGTCGATAGGACCCTGTGTTGTACAAACTTCTATTTTGAATAATAGACACATCTTCTTAAAATGCCTTTTGTCTTGTTTATTTCTAGCATTCCACATCTCAATACTTGGACTCGGTCATGAGTTACTAACAAAGTGAAAGAAGTCCGAGGTGCTCGCCGAGAAGGATGAAGAGGTGACGATTTGGAGGAGTCGGTCTGCCGTGACTCGTGTTCGCCAAGATGGATGTCACCGGCATCGTCACCGAATCGAAAGAAGTTGCATGAGGCCGATCATGCGAAGTGGTCTCGCCTCCCGATCGAGAATGAGGCGTTAAAGTTAAGGATTACACAACTCGAAGTCCAGGGGGCTGATTTATCTGCTGATGTGATCCAAGGACGACTGATGCAATGCGAGGAGCAGCTCGAGCTGACAGCAGAGGAGCTGGCTCGGATCTCGGAAGAGCATGCAGAGTATGAGAAGGTAATCCGCGGACTGGTGGAACTACCATATCTGAAGCCGACGATCGAGTTCAGAGCTTGTTGGCGGAGGGCATGGTGCTGAGGGATGAGGAGGGGCCAAATAGCGAAGTTTAAAGACGCCTCGACTCATCACGAAATACATGCGGATGTGCGAGATCGTTCGCAAGCGACGCATGCCCCATCCCCGAACGAGTCCACAGCGGCGCGCCGGTCCAATAATTGAGGAGCTCGAAGAAGAGGGCGGTTCTGCTGATCACGCCGAAGTGCTCGCCTAATGGGTCCACACGAAGGGGCGCGCAGAGGACAAAGACTCGGCGGTCGGAGGCGGGCGTGCGAGGAAGCAGTCGGCGTGGAAGGTGACAGTTCAGGGGCGGGCGTGGTCTGGCCCGGCGTCGAGCTCACGGGGTCGAGGTGTGGCCTCGGTGCGGATCGTATCCCGGGCCGGAACCCGCCTGTCGGGTCGACCGCACCGGAGCGAGCCGAGGTGGTGCCGTCCTCATTGATTGGGTGGAGGCACCGAGTTCATTCCGGTATTCATCGCCGACACAGGATTTTGTTCGAACTACCTCGACGGTGAGTCCCGACGAGGCGGGCCCTAAGCCGAATGAGTTTGTATATAGCGTAGAACTTTGTATGTAGATATAAATGTATTTAGACTCGTTTGAAGTGTACGTTTTCCTCTTGAGAGGTATAAACATAGCTTAGGACTTCGTTTTGGTCGTAAATGTATTTATCTTGTATCTGATGTATATTTTCCCAAATAAAGGGCATAATCGATGAGATCCGATCCGGATGTCCTTTACATGTAGATTTTCAACTTAATGAGTAATCTGTATGAGTGCATGTAGACTTTCAAATTAATGAGTAGTCCGTATGCGTTGCCTTTGAGACGTTCAATTCAATGAGTAATCTCACGAGTGCGGCGCGCTTAGTGAGTACCCTACTTAGTGGGTTTTCATCTTCGTGAGGCGTCCCGTGAAGGTTAAATGCGGTATATCCAAATAGATGTTCGCATATGAATGAAATGAGGCGAAATGAAATACTCATTAGAAAAATAAATATTTTATTCAACAAGTATATAACATCGCACTTCGACAAAGCAAGTAAGGAGACCAACATGAGGCTGATCTGAGATCGAAACTATGTAAAGTACCTCCTTAAATGAGAAATATGCCAGGTTCGGGGGATAAGCGCACCGGATAAGTGAGATAGCTTGTAGGCCCCCTTACCGAGGTCCTCGTGAACGCGGTATGGGCCTTCCCATGTCGGATCCAATTTGTTAAGACGTTCGGCTCTACTGGCTTCATTATTTCGTAGGACGAAGTCGCCTACTTGCAGTGCGGAGGCTTTGACCCTTTTGTTGTAATACCGTGCGACCTGGCCTTTGTACTTAGCTTCGTTTATGAAGGCGAGTTCGCGTTTCTCTTCGAGAGCATCAAGGTTGGCCCGCAGGTCGTCTTCGTTCCCATCTGGGTCAAAGTGAAGAGTGCGTGGGCTTGGTGCGCCGATTTCAGCTGGTATGACGGCCTCAGTTCCATAGACCAAGCTGAAAGGCGTTTCTCCGTCCGGTCCGATGCGCTGGTCAGAGGACCGAGGACTTGGGGGAGGTTTTCAGCCCAATCACCTTTAGCTCGGTCTAGCCTCTTCTTTAATCCTTGTATAATCGTGCGGTTCGTCACCTCGGTCTGACCATTCGCTTGCGGGTGTGCGACCGAGGTGAGCGATGATCGATCCGGAGCTCTTCGCACCACTCCTTGAAATTTTATCAAGAACGGGTGCCGTTGTCCGAGACCGAGATATGCGGTATGCGGGCGGCGGACTATATTCTTCCACACGAAGGTCAGAATCCTTTTGCTCGTGAGGTTCGAAAGCTCGGCTTGACCCATTTTGTGAAGTAGTCTATAGCTACGACTAAATATCGAAGCTGACCTGGTGCTCGGTCGAACGGACCGACGATGTCGATACCCCATTGCATGAAAGGCCATGGGCTCTGCAGGCTGCTCAGATCGGTCTGGGGTAGCTTTTTGACCGTGGAGTGAAGCTGGCACTTCGGACACTTTTTGACGAGCTCGGCCGAATCTTGAATAAGGGTGGGCCAATAATATCCCGACCTCAACGTCTTCTTTGAAAGAGCCCGTGACCCGATGTGGCTTCCGCAAGATCCTCTGTGAATCTCATTAAGCACGTAGTCGGCTTCTTCTGGCCCAAGGCACCTCAGGAGGGGTTGAAGGTAAGACTTCCGGTAGAGAGAGCCCTCATACATGAGATACTTCTGGGATTTCACCATCATCTTTTTGGCCTCAAGCCGATCCTGAGGTAGTGTGCCAACTTTCAGGTATGCTTTCAGGGGCGTCATCCAATTTGGCTCAGCCTCTGCGATAACACCGACGTGGGGCGCCTCAATGCTTCTGGAATGAACTTCCTCCACAGGAGGCGGACCACTTCGTTTGTCCTCTGGTTGAGGAAACTCGGGAATTGATTGAAGTTGGCATTGAGGAATTCGGACACTGCTCGACCGAGGACCTCGTGGGAGCGGTGAACCTCCTGTTCACCCAGATCGAGGTAGCATCTTCCTCCTCGTTGGGGCGACCATCCTGAGGGTGTATGGAAGCATTCTCCATGTAGCCCTCAGGTGTATGACCGCTGGTAGCGTCCGCGATCCTCTTTCCCCGGCGTTGTGTAACTACCTGATCGTCCTCTGCACGGTTGTTACCGACATCGCCGGCAGTACTTGCGTTTGCACGTGTCCTTGCCATGAAATTGTAGAAAACACAGCTTTTTGTTCAAAAAAGAAAAAGAGTGTTCCCACAGACGGCGCCAATGATAAATCTGTATATGTTGGTATGAAAGATTTAGAGAAAGCAGTAAAGAACACAGGAGTTTTAACGTGGTTCGATCAAGAGAAAGATCTACGTCCACGGAGGTGATGGTCCTCAAGATGTTCACTATAATTGTATTACAATGAGTATCTCAAAGAGCTCCAAGATTCATAATTTGCTAACCCTTTACCTTCAATCTAACTCCTATTTATACATAAACGTAAACCTTGTAACGAATCCATTGATTGGCGGGCTCACGATCCTCCTATAATCGACCATGATCTTCACCATAATTGCCCATGATTTCCACCGTTACCCCATTATCTTCGCCTCGACTCGCCTTTAATTAGGGTTTGGAGGTCGTGATTCGGGCGTAACCGAGTATGGCAACATTAGGTCGGGCCCACTCGTTTGGACCTGCTAGTGAGCCCGAGAGGTTGGGCCATATCCTATCACATGCTTGTTTGAAGTTAAATTATAGTCGGTCGCCATCCAAAACAACAACCTAAAGATTGTAATTTCATATTAACAATATAAAAATGTAAATTATATGTACAACTATTTACTACATCCACAAAGATTAGTTTGCAATATATCGTGCGATGGGGCGGGTTGAACTAATTTAATTAAAATTGGAGATGATTGCACTTCAATCATTGAAACAAATACTTTAGACTTCGTTGTTATTTGATCTTTTGCAATCAATGATAGAGTCGGAAATATTTTGTTGGAGGTTCAAGCTTAACTAAATATAATTCCAAAAAGTAACGGGTACAATTTTAAAAGGGGGTGAACTTAAATGCCCAATTGTGAAGAAAAGTGAACCATCTATATCTATTTTAAATTTTTGCTATCACACGTACCTATTTGATTTATTTATTGTAGTTTAAATGAATTATGATGTGATTTTTCTGCAAAAAGGAAACGTTGATGTGAGGGATGGTCTTTTTTGTTAGAATCTGTGCACATTCAAACAAAAAAGTGCAGAGCCTTTTGACTTGAAAATTGGGCATTTAAGTTCACATATTGTTTCTTTATACACACCTTCTTGCACATTAAAACAAAACGCACTAAATTTCGCTTCCATACATCAAAATTTCAAAATTTATAGAAGTTTAGCTTCCCAAATTAAAAATTTGGCTTCCCTTCCATCAAAATTTTAAAAATTTAAAGATAAGAAGAGAGTCACGTGAATCTGTAATTCACGTGAAGTGAAGAACAACCCATTCCCGTTCCCATGAAGCGTGAAGAACAACCCGCCTGAATCATTCCGGAGGTAATTCTCTAGTTTTCCAACCAGATATCTGTAATTTTTTCAATATATACATATTACTCGTTGTTTCCAGTCGACTAAAGCTTCTTTCCAGTCGATGAAGCCTTCTCTCCAGTTGACTGGAGAGAAGGCTTCCTCGACCGGAGAGAAGCCGCAGTCGACCGGAAACAAGAGTTATATGTATATATTCGAAAATCAAGTGTGTAAAGGCTGTCTCCGGTCGAGGAAGGCTTCTCTCCGATCGACGGGAGACAGCATTGGCGACCGGAAACAGGAAACTACACTTGATTTTCAATTTAATTTTCTAATTTTCAATTAACACTTGATTCTTCGACCAGAGGCAACATTGGCTTTGATATCAATTTAATTTTCTAATAGTTAGTTATTAATTGAATTTTGTAATAATTGCAGGCGAAACCATATTTTACACGAACGAGTGACAATATGTCGGACTTACCGGTATGTTCTCGTGTATATTATTTTGAAACAATATAGTTATGCGATTTTTACAGTATGTATATTTTGGATAAATATTGCTAAATGTGATTGAATAATATGATTGAATATGAGTAATTAAATATTTTGAATAATGTGATTGAATATGAGTAGTTAATATTTACCGATATGGCTTGAATAATGTGATTGAATAAATGGTGTTTATGGCTTGTATGTTTTCGATTGAATGAGATATTTGTTTTGACTTGAATAATGTGATTGAATAAATAGTGTTTATGGTTTATATGTTTTCGATTGAATATTTGTTTTTGATCCTGTAAACTTTCGCTCCGTTTAATGTGGGATATTCATTGAATGGATCCTAGATAGTTTCAATTAAGATTTTTAAGGATTTTAATTATTTAAGATTTTTAAGGGCTTAATCAAAGCCATTTTTTAAATTATAATACAAATAAGAAATACTATTTAATTTGTGACACGATTAAAGAATTAATTTATTAACGAATAAAACACAATAATATATGGTAACATAACTTAATTAGTTGGGAAATTTTCAATCAACCAATTAATTAGTTGGGATAATTAGATATACAATTATAATACTAAAATAAAAGCATATCTAATTATCAACAAATTTCAAAATGAACATACTTCAAGTTTGTAGATATATACTGAAAATTCAAGTTTGTAGATATATCACGAAAATTCAAGTTTATAACATACTTCAAGTTTAATATAATTATTTTATAAAATTTATTTATTTAAAATTCATAATATGTAAAAACTCTTTATCCATATTATCATTTGAAGTTTCAGCTTTGGATTAGGATTGAATTAGTCTTCTACGTATTTGGATAATGACAAATCTTAGCTCATTCAATTTTTAAAAAAATCCTAAATATTTTCTATCCAATGAAAATAGAATGATGCAAAGGATAGAAAAGAAAATACAAAATAAAGAGAATATAAATTTATTCGTGATTGGTTTATATACAAAATAGAATGACACAAAGTATAAAAAGAATAAATATTTTAGCTACAATTTAATCGTGATTAGTTTATATACATGGGCATGAAATTGATATGGAATCAAAATTTAGTAAATTAAAGAAAGATTTCATTATTTATAAATATTATTAAATTTAGTTCTTGATATATATCTTGATATATATATATATATATATATATATATATATATATAATTAAAGTTTCTAATTATTTGTGATATTTGTATGATATGATGTTTATTTATGCGAATTATAGACAAATGAATATAAGAAATCCAATAGAAAAGGAAAATAAAATAAATAATTTAACTCTATATGTTTATAAACAATTAAATATTTTTCATTATGCTTCTCAATTATGTTGTAGTTGATATGTAATAATTATTGTAGTAGTTTGTTGGTTTGTTGTACGTTGTGTAATATGTGGCATTGATATAGTTGTAGGTCGATCCTGTTTTCTTGAGGCCTACTATGATAAATGTTGTGGCGGATGTAAAGATATATTATAGGACCGACTATTTTAAGTATATTAAGAATATGTTGCTAGATAAGGGCGGCGAACAGTTGCTAAATATATTTAAGGGGGGTTGCTTTGGTCATATGATTGATTGGATTCCGGCCTAAGTCTAGTTTATCTTTGCATCATATAGTCTCCGTCGAAAGAACCTACATGGCCGAAATGTATTTTTCATCAATGGAAGAAATATATGTTTTTCCATTAGAGATTATGCTCTAGTCACCGGCCTGCAATTTGGGTTATCATCGTTTGATCCCACACAAGACTACGACTTGAGCAACGTTGAGGTCTATAGGATTTTTTGCGGGGGCACACAGATTACATTAAGTAATCTATTAGATAGATTTTGTAGTGATAATTTTAATGATGTAGATCTTCGTTTATATGTATGTGTGGCCCACGTTATTCTCCTCTATGGATTCATATTTAGGTACGAGACGGGCAAGGTAATAGGTGATTGGGTTTGGGCATTGGTTGACGATCTAGATGCGTTTTGCCGATTTAGTGGGGGCATCTGATTACGGATATTGAGATATTATCGACACATTGTCAACTAAATGCTCAGTACCACTTTTACGGACCAGTCTGGGCACTATATGTTTGGTCACTCGAGATCATACAAGGCTTGGGAAGTATAGCTAGGAAGTACGTCAACCCCACAGCGCATACAAGATTGTTGAGGTGGAAGTTCAAGAGTAGGCTCTCACCGGCAGTTGTACAACCTCTTTTTGAGCAAGAGGTACTGAATTTTATTATAATTTTAAATCATGTATGAGGTATTGTATTTATTAGAATATTAAATAATATCTTTCAATTTATTGTAGGTCGATTATCATCTCACAATGATCGAGCACGACTCACTCGAGGTTAGCACCATTCTTGTCGTCATCTCATACCCATCTCCACTTGTGTGAATTTTTAACACCATCAAATTCTTTGAGGAAGGGATGATAGTTCCTTCTCGTCGTCTTTGTATCGGGGTGTTTCATCCGGTGGATGAGCCCGGCGTGAGCGTCGAGTTTTGAGGAGGGCTCCACGCTTTGTTCGGGATCACGATATTTGAGTCTCCATCGAGCGACCCTCGAGCCTTCACCTTGAAGACCCGGCCGGAGGACATCGTCGGTGAGTTCGTTGAGATTGCGGTTGTTGAGGAGCGCGGCGACCATATGTGGATAGCCGTCGATCTGTTGAGAGACGGGATGCGAGAAACATGCGAGCGGCGAACTTCTTCATTGAGTAGTGGTGGTGAGCACCCCCGGCGTCTTAGTTCCGTCGATCGTCGTTGGATCCGAGAATCTATTCGGAGAGTGAAGATAAGCGGTCAACGCGTCCAAGTCTATCGAAGAAAAGTGGATTCAAAGATGAAGAAGTGGTTTGAAGGTTTCTTAGAAGACTCGATGTGGTTGCGCACATAGCACCGATACGTATACACGTGCGCCTCGGGCGTGAATCTTCCGGCGGCGGCGGCGGCGGCGGCGGCGAGAGAAGAAGGTCGAGAGCGGCGATCAGTCGAGATGTCCCTCGAGCGATGGACATCTTGAGCGGTTGAGCCACCCTACATCGGCCCGGTGATACCCCACCCGCTACTCTCCACGGATCCATGATACGATCCAGAACTGCATCTCATGAAAAGCCGACTCGTCATTCCATGCGGGATGGACCTATTTAGTGATCGGCGCCTCGAGCGTTGTGAGGCAGACTTTCGAGCCTATCAACAACAGTTGGAGCAACATGTAACTATTAAGTCTCATATTTGGCGGTTTATAATATTTCATTATATTTGTTATGTTTTCATTTCTGACTCATATGCTTAAATGTTTGTAGTTGGAAGTCAGGAGAGGTGAGCAGGCACGGAGACCTTGGTACTGCAATGAGGTCACCGTTTGTTAATAGCTCGATCCACGTCGATTACGGGCGATGTATTGATCTTGATCTGGCGTTTCTTGGCGAGAAAGAATGCATGTATGGTTGTTCGAGTCTTGTAGTCAAATCCGACAACGATTTTTCGTGTGTATCGAAATAGCGAGAGGCTTTTGATGTTCGGGTAAGTACTTTTATATAATATGCTTCGTTTTTGAAGTACATCTACTTATATTGATATGTATCCTAAAATAATTTTGCGAACGATCGATCTGTTCATGATGCATTTGAGGATGAGACTCGATGTCGGGGTTGACTTATTGGATGGGATGGATTGTCATGCTGATCATCCTCGATCTTGGTTTTTCGTAAGTATTGTGTCTTTAATCTGATCAATATATATTATATATGTGTAGTATCCGGAATTAATTAATTTTCAATGTTGAATAGGCGTATCTGCAAAATTTGTGGTTCGAGGTATCATAGCGCTTCGTCCTTGATTCACGACCAGCGTGAGGCACAGGTGTTGATTACCCACGAAAACATTGTTATGACATGGAGGCCATCGGTAGCATTGGGCGCAATTGTCCTCGGCTTTGTCGATCGAAGACCATGGATACGTGCCGCGCAGGTAACCTATTTAATACTGATAAGTTGCAAAATTAAAATTTTCTTTGTTTATTTTCTCTAAATATTAATTTTAAAGATCATCATGTCATGCGTCCTCGGCGGCATTTCATGATATGTCGCGTGGATATGCACTCGGGTCATTGCGTGTTGTTTGACTCGCAATGTTGGCAGATGGACAAGGATCAATTGGATGCGAGGATGATGAACTTGGTGTGCCTGAATAAATTATTACGGCATTTTCTGAGCTACTCTAGATGGTTCGAGAATAACTCCCACCAAATACCACCATGGAACAATGATGCGATTATTACACCAGCTGAATCTTCAGAGGTATTTGACCAGGGCGACGATGTCGGTGATGATCCATTTGCGTGCATGACTGTAGAGCGTCTTATTTCTGGTTCACCGAGCATCGAATAGGGTATTTAGCATATAGAAAGAAAATAGGTGGGAGTATATATGAGTTATGTGAGCCATATAAAATGAGAGGACGGCGTCGACTAGCGATAGCATATACTATGTAATGACTTTTTTATTTTATCTCATGTAATAGATTCTTAGTTATATTATCTTATCGACAATGGATTAATTTTAATCTGATCTTCAATTTCAATTTCAATTCAATTCAATTTCATTTCAATTTCAATCTTCAATTTAATAGATTCTTGGTCAGATATTATCGATAATTGTTTAGTTTGTTCATATATATTCAATATACATGTAATAACATTATTTATATTTGAGTGTATTTTCTTGAATATTCAAAGTTTTTCACCGCTATTCAAACAAACGTACCAAAAAGAAAATGGAACTAAAAAAGTCGGACGGAGAAAACTTTTACCTCAGTTTCAGTTGATGGAAGCGATCGGTGATTGTATGAAACACAACCATAAAAAGGAGAATAGTTTGAGTAATAAAGAGAGGAAGGCGTCGTCGCCTCAAGTTTTGGAGAGAGAAAATGAATAGTCATGAAAGAGCGAGATGATGATGACGACCAACTAAAGGCCTACTGTTGTTCTTTGGTGTCTGAGTTTCTTAGAGTTGCCTAGTGTTGCGAAGTGCTGCCAACTTCTCATTTTAAATTATGCGCCAACTTCTTGCTCGGTTTGATGGATCCTTTGAAAAACGAGGACACGAAGCTTTCGTTTTTTTTTCCCAAGAATCTCGGTAGAATATCAATAGATATTATAAAAAGTGAAAATATATATTTTTAGTTAAAAGAAATATGGAATACATGTCCTCATTATGATTGAAATATTTTAGTTATGAATCATTATTTCCACAATAATCGTGTTTAGAAAATGTGAAATAGTGATATAATTTGAATTGTGAAATGAAGAAATAGAACAATAGATTAATATTTGATTAAGTTAAAATAATAATAATGTTAATAATGTCTTTACATGAATAAGTGCTTTTATTACAATGTCACTCGTCTCTGCACAAGTAAGGACACTTAGGCGTATGAGATTCATTACCACACAAGCTACATGTCCGTGGTGCACGACTTCTACTACTCGATCCCACTTATGTTGGATGATGATATCGACCCACTTTCGAGCGCCCAGCCTGACGGACTCTATTAGGAGGCATAACTGTAATTCCAACAACATGCGGAGGAATAGTCTAACTAGACTACGGTGAGCAGATTGATCCGATCTGGTATGCTTGACTAGCTTTGCGAGAATGGTAGTACTCCCCACATAGTTAGATATATGGTGATCTTTATGACTAAAAATTTATATAATCAATTATATGTAAGTGAAATTAATTTGATCAAAAAAATTAACATAATTAAACTTAAATTCGTACCATATAGTTTTGACGACATGAGAACACGGTATCATATCTATGTCCCACTCCAAACACGCACACGATTGCGTATTGAGATTCACTCAGAATGTTTTGCTTCGTGCTTGACTTTGAAAGTGGAGTCGATGAGGCACTACATCGTGTCTGCGTGATAGTTCCATTGATACCATCATCTTACATCTTTGCTTGAGGTCGATTCGGTTCGTGCCTCAAAATTTGATCGCTCACTTTTATAACACTAAAAGTGTAAGTATATAGGTAAGTCGAGTATCGTATCCACGAGGATTGTATCACGAAAACATAGAAGCTAGCTCAACGATAATTGATCGCTTAATTTTCTAACACGAAAAGGTGTAAGTATAGGGTAGCAAGCATCGTATCCACGGGGATTATGTGCTAAAACACGAAGCTAACTCAGCGATGATTCATCATTATCCAAGCAACAATTATGGTTTGGTAAGATTTTGGGGCTTGAAATCAATCCAAAGCAAAGGTAACAAAGCAGTAAAATAAAGCAATAAACACTCGGATGTTTAAAAGCAGATAAAGGCGACTAACCCTATGGATGCCTTAATCCTACCCACAACATATGTTTATCCTGTTCCTATTAACCAATTTTAATCCGGACAAGATGGAAGATCACATATATAACCGATAATTTACATTACGACAAAAGCGGTCAGAGATTACTAGTTTTCCCTATTCTTTATTCGTCTCAGGTGAAAACAAGCAACTCCAAGCGGATCACAAAGAATATGCTTCCTACGAATATCCCGTCTCGCCTCGACTCGAGGCTCATTCAGTATCATGCATTCGATATCGATTGACAATTAACACAATTCGTAATTAACCGACAACTAAATATGCATCAAGATTGATCGAAATTAACACATATAAATAAGCACAATCGAATCATGAATCAAAGCACAGACGGTGAATAGCGATAACGGAATCACAACATATAGGATCGAATCATGCAAACCACAAGGATTAGAGCGAAAAACTAGCCGGACATAATAAGCGGAATAAAATACGATTTAACCATAAAACGAAATTAAATATATAAAACCCGTGATGAGCGTTGGATGAACAATCGTTGGGCTTGAATCCCAACCTCGGTAAAAACGGAAAATTGCAAAGATTGTCCTGACGAAGCGTTCGGATCGTGAACTAAGCGTAAAACAAATGAAGAACAATCGTAAATCGACTCTAGAATGAAAATATGTGGAACCTAAAGCTAAAAATCTGGAAAACTTATGAAAAGCGAGAGAAAGAGGCTGCGGAATCGTGGGTATGAAGTTGGGGGCGCGGGGTGTTGCCGTATATATGCACACCCCAAACCTAATTTGCCTACGCCGCTCGGTCTCATGAGCACTCCTCGGATCGCTAGGTTGCGATCGCGAGTAAGTCTCATGTGGCCTCTCTCCGCGATCGCCTCTTGCGCTCACATGTTACCTCGCGACCCGACTAGCGGTCGCTATGATTATGAGGCGGTCGCGAGAAATCGCCCATTAGCTTTCTCGTGGCTGGCCGCTCGCGGGCACGAGGTCGCGATCGCGGCGTCGGCTGGGTTCTCAGCGGGTTTCTAGCGGCCAGCCTGGCGACCGCTAGGTGGTCGCTAAAGCAGTCGGTTGTATAATTGGCTCGTGCGTCGTTCCTTGCTTCGATTTTCAACATATGGACCTACACAACACCAAAAGAACACCCAGGCGCAAGTCTTCTAGAAATAGAGAAACACTAAGAATTGATACGTGGCGCACATTAAGCGAGCTAAACTCATCTTCAAATATCAACTATAAGCGTGTAAAATGCGCGTTTATCAAACCCCAAACTTAAATCATTGTTTGTCCTCAAACAAAACCAAAGCGAAAGACACAACGAAAAGATCAGGCGTAGCAAAGATGATAACCATTCTAGGCCTCGAAATATATCAATGCTCCAAAACATAAGTGCACATGGCGGCGTTAGTCCACTCAACACAAACAATAATTGACAAAAAACTCATTTAATTCAACCTCACAACGGCATGTGTGTAAATATAGGATACCTCAACTCATAAAGAAATGTGGGGCGTGTATACACTCAGCGATCAATGAAATGCAACATCTTACCATAGGCTTGCCGTTTCTCTAATATCTCCACCGCGTCATTGTATTCAAATTAGGATCAAAGAGGTCTTTTCATAGGTTGTAATGTAGGCACATTGGTTAAGGTAGGATAAAATATGGCTAAGTGACTCAAGAATATTCCAAGCACCCCATTTATACTTTTAGACACATATGGACTTTGTCCATTTCTTCTTCTTTCCCAACATGCTAAATCAACGTTTAATGCCATGAAAGGTACCTATATTTTGATTAAAGACCCTTTATGCTCAACACTCATAGCGACCTTAACATTTTTCTTTTCTTTTCTTTTCTAGAGCTTATAGGGTTTATCTTTCACAACAAAGTACTATTCTTCACCACGATGTATTTTTCTACAAGAACTTTTCTCATCATAACTACATCAAAATTTTAACCCCTTTTGATTCCCATATCCATCCTCACCTCCTATCATCCGGTTAATCGAAAGAAAAAGTCTAATAAAGGCTCAAAGAAGGCGACAAATGGTATATATCATCGGGTTAGTGTTTGGGTGAATATGTGGTTAACAAAGATGGCCTTTTATCCTTTCCAAATTCGAAACACATATTGCAGTCTCGACACAGAAACACGGCAAGTTCTAGAAGATAATCACATGCACGATATCACACAATTAACAGAAACTGTATCAAGATATGTATACAGTGAAGCTCAAGTCTCACAGGGTAAGCAAATGGTGAAAAACAACAAGCCTAAGCCATCTCACGTCATTCATGCGTCATTTTCTAACATATCATGCGCACTATCATTAAATTTCACCAAAAATTTCTATCGTCATTGGCCACATGGATTAACACACTTCACTTAACTCGTTGATCGACAGACACGAAAACGAAAAACAAAACAAAACACGACAAAAGACCCCAAAGCATAACAACTAAACCATAAAGCATAGAAATATAAGCAGTTCTCAACCAACCAAACTCGTCTACTCCCCAAACTTATTGTGAACATGTGGAAGCAATAAGGTTTGCGAAAAAAAGTAGTTGGGAGAAAACTTACCGTGAATGCCACGTTACTCGGTGGCGGGTAAAATCACGCCACCGATTCCATTCTTTGCATCGCTCCATCATCCGGCGTTGTTGCTCGAGATGTGCTGTTGTTGGGTGTAGATGGCTTCTTCTGCTCCATAATCGAGTCGTTCTTCCGTCGATATGGTTGAGGCGACCATCTATTTGATCTAATCGATCATAAATCCGGGTCGCCTCGAGCGGGTGGCGGGTGCGATATCCCGCTTGTCTCGAGAGCCACTTCGGGCTCGGCTTGCTCCTGGCGGTTGCTGCGCCTCAACCTCGCCTTGCGCGCGTTCACGCTGCGTCCATGCATAGTATGCCGAGGAGCTCATATTCGGTTGGCATCCATGATAAAGTATCGGCTTATCTTGGTGAGCTCGGGATTGGGTAGGCGGAAGGCGATTGGCCGTTTTGATCATATAACGACCACAAGTAACGTCGAGTGCCTCTTGAGGAACTTACGGGCGTATAGGCACGGCTTGTCGGGAAGATGTCGTGAGAGATCGGACTCTCTCGAATCGTAATCCCAAAAAATCGGCAATAGGGTAACAAATCCCCTACGCATATCCTCAATTACCCAAAACCGTGGACTGCATGTGGAAGTGCTGAGCTAGGAACATGCCGGCATGCATTTTCAGTTGAACATAGCTCCAATCGGTATGCTCATATCTTGTGAGAGGGCGGTGCCCGCGTCGAACGCCATGTAAGGTGAACGTGAGGAGCCGGTGGAAGTAACGGACCGCTGGATTCCGTATCGAGCTAGCCTTCGATCTCGAGGCATCATAGTATGGAGTGTGCTCGAGTATGGAGTCCATGATCTTTGGCCATACGCTCTGGACCGTGTACTCGACGTCCCCTATGTAGTTTCCCTCCGGATCTCCATTGATGATTCCATTAAGTTCGTCCACGGAGAGTTGACGGGGCTCATTGTCAAGCTGGAACATTATGTAATCCGGCATGCCGTTTGTCTTGTGGACATGGAGAGTCGACAAGAATTCGAGTGTCAGGATCCGGTATGTAAGATAATTGGCCGTGATAGCGAGTACGGCCGGACCTCTCGGCTAACCACGTCCACATCATTGGTTATGCCCGTCTCTTGACACGTGTCGAGGCACATGAAGCGTGAATGCCTATCGTAATCTCACCAATCGATCCCAACGGCTTCTCGACGAGTCACTCGGCGATCGACTCAAAATTTTCGGGATCGAACTCATCTTATGGTGCCGTGCGTGGCTCGTCGTGAGGCACATCATGATGCTCATCGTGTGGCTCGTCGTGGAGCTCGTCTTGTGTCTCGTGGTGGGAGTGGAGACAATGCTCTTGCCCTTGCGCTTGTGACCGTGAGTCTGCGGCATATTGTACCTAAAAAGAATTTCAAAGTTAGCCCGTGTATGAATGAAACAAATCAAAACAACGTCAACCCAAAATGCTTAAAATAGATCCCCAAACTTGACTTAGTCAATTATTTTCCCATATTTTCATAAGATCTTGCAAGACTGACAAAGAAAGGAAAAACACACACACGACGAAAAAATTTCAAAATTGGGCGTTACGGGCGAAAACTGGGATCACCCTCGAGACCTAGCGGTCGCTAGGAGATCATGAAGCAAGTTTAGTGACCAGCTCGAGGCAGAAGGCGTTCAGGCGTCAGACGTCGCCTGACCCATGACATGAACGCGATCGGCGAAAGCACTGATGTGACGATTTTTCTATGCATTTTTCAAATTATTGAACCCAAATCAACAATGTAGGCAAATTAAACTAACAATATACATGTATAAACATTAATAAACCTAACATTGGACTAACCATGCTCAAACACCAACAAATCTAACAAAATAAGCCCTAGTTTCTCAAATTTAAAAACCATAAAAATGGCTAAAATTCTTCCAAATCATGCTCAAGAAATGTAAACCCATGAAGAAATGAAGCAAAAATATCATACCTTGAGTGGATTTGATGGAGAAGCATGAAAATTTGAGAAAGAGGTGTCTTGTGTGCTTGAGAGGGGAAAGGGGCTGCTCTTTGTTTTCAGAAAAAGTGTGTGTGTGTGTAGGTTAGAAGTTTGGGTAAAAATAGGTGTTAAAACGCGGGTCACGAAGCGGGCGCGGGTCGGGGCCAGGCGACGGATCTCGCGGTCGAGCTCGCGATCGCGAGCTTGGCCGCGAGCTCATCGCTTCGAGAAAAACGTTACGCCCAAATTCTCGCGACCACACGCGCGACCTCATGATCGCTAGGGTGGTCGCTAGTACTGTTTTTTTTTTTTTTTTTTTATAAAAGCTATTAAAACTTTGGGATCTAACAAAACAACGAGACACAACACAAACAAGGAAAAAAGAGATACAAACACAAAACGAAAACAACAAAAACAAAAACATGTAAAGCTGTTGGGTTACCTCCCAACGATGCTAGAATTATCGTCGCTAGCTCGACGGTACCTCTTATCATGGTTCGTTGAACTTAGTCACCTTGACTTCTCGATTGAAGTGTGACTTGAAGTAGGATTTGAGTCTTGGCCGTTCACTTTAAAAATGTTGCCCCAAGTCTAGGGCTCGTAACTCCCATTGTGCAAGCCTTGCGGTGGCGGTATCTGGCCCCAACCATCTTGACTTGAGCTTTCACGGGAATGAGGCAGTCGAGCATTGTAAAGCAAGACTTCGTTACCGGTGAAAATCCTTTGGCACGAATGTGGAGGTCGTGGAATTTCGAGCTCTTTCCTTGTATATCAGAGAATTCTCGAAAGCTTCGTTCCTCCACTCGTCAAGCTCCAACAATTGGTCACTTCATCATACCGGCCTCCTTGAAATCCATGTTGATTCTCCTCATGGCCCAATATGCTTTGTGCTCCAATTCAACCGGTAAATGGCGGGATTTACCAAATACCATTTGATATGGAGATAGCTCGATGGGAGCATTATCTGCATCCGGTAAGCCCAAAGAGCATCATCCAACCGCTGCCCAATCCTTCTGTTGAACAACGATTTCTCTAAAATCGCTTGATCTCGGTTGGCGAGCTCGACTTGCCCGTTGCTTATGGATGGTAGGGAGGTGACTCGATGCTTCACACCATATTTGGCTAAACGTTGCCTAGCCACTTATTATTAAAATCGACCCTCCATCACCGATCAAAGCCCTCGGGACTCCAAATCGAGTCGAAATGTTCTTGTGAAGGAACTTGATCACTACTTTGGAGTCGTTCGTGGCGGATGAGAATCGCCTCTACCCAACGGGAAGCGTCTCCACACAAGAAGAATATGTACGTGTAACCACAAGACATGGGAACGGACCCATGAAGTCGATCCCATCGTCAAATAGTTCCACCTCTATGATGGTTTTACGTGGCATCTCGTCTTTCTTAGTGACATTCCCCACTCTTTGACAACGATCACAACTCTTGATAAAGATTGGCAATCTTTGAAGATCGAAGGCGAAAAGAATCCTTCATGACAAATCTTTGCCACTTGTCTTGGCGGCTTGCAAAATGGCCTCCAACAACGAACTATGGCACTTTCGTGGATTATGTTCTCCCATTCTCCTTGGGGAGCGCACGTGTCGGACCATCGGCACATCGGTAGAGATGAGGATCGTCCCAATAATAGAACTTAACATCGTGGAGAAACTTCTTTCAAATGACCTTTGCACGATGGAGTAGAACTCCAATCACCAAGTAATTAACAAAATCAGCATACCATGGTGTGCGATCGATGGCGCCGGGATGTGCTCGTGCGGGAAGTTCTCCTCGATCCCAATCTTCTTATCCTCCTTCGATAAGCTTCTCCAATCGCGACAAGTGGTCGGCTACCACATTTTCGCACCCTTTCTATCTTTAATTTCCATATCGAACTCTTGAAGAAGAAGGATCCATCTCACCATCTGGGCTTTGAATCTTTCTTGGCGAACAAATGACGAATGGCGGCATGGTCATGTGTGCGATGGTGTGGGTGCCCACCAAATAAGTGTTGGATTTGTATCTTGAAAGCGGTTTGGTTGAGCTTGTATACAATGTTTCTGTTACCACTTTACAATCTCTATCTGAATTGAATACTTGATTGCTTATATCCGTGTCCCTTATCTCATATATAAGTTAGATCATCGAGTGTGTAGAAGATCACGAAGTCATATGATTGGTCAAGCTTAATGAGATATAAAAGTTTCACGGTGAGACAACTTGAGGACGAGTTGTCGGTATAGGCTGCAGTATAGATAAGAAGTGACTTGACTTGGTTACTTGTCTATCTTTGATGCGTCTCGGCGTATTGAAGGATCACGGTGAGATGTGTTCTTCTTTCGACCGTCGTGAAGAACCAAGATCTCGGTGACTTACGATGATCTAAACCTCGATAAGGTATTAGGTGAATATGAGTTCGCCCATCACTTTGACTTGTTATGGGTGAGGTTATATGTTCTAACCAAGATTCTCCGCATCTTGGGTGATGGCGAAGGTTTGTATGTCACGCTAGTTATCTCAGTCGAGTCACCGTATCCGTTTAGGATGATGGCGTCCCTTAAGGAGCTCAAAGGTTTATTGTACTAAACCCCGCAGTTGAGTTAGCTCAAGTACAATAATAAGGTTGAGTGGTACTACTTAAGGAAATGAAGTTATTAATCGTTTTAAGCGATCAGTTGCTATAAATGATTAATGGACGTTCGATATCTTAAATCTGAGGATTCGTAATGTCTAAGTGCAAGCCCGACTCAACCCGGTAATAAAGGGTAAGTCGGCATTCTTTCTCTAGTGGCATGATCGAATGTTTATAAATTAATTTATGTTCGGCCGAACATAAGATAATTAATTTATTTGAGGCCCATCTTTATTCCTTGCATTTGATCCTGGTGACCCATCCAGGCCCGTAGTAAGAGGAAAATCGGTAGCCCATGATGCTCCATTGGCAAGATTTTATTCTCTTTATCCCACAAGGATATAATTATATTTATGGTATATGCATAGATCATTTCCATATAAGATTATGGCAATAATCACGAGTATGGTAATAATCCTAAGTGTATGGTAATTTTCCATATAGGATTATAGTAATTTCCATATAGGATTATGGTAATTTCCATATGGGATTAAGGTAGTGCATTATAAATATAAGGTATGAGATAAAGTCTAGGTTAATGCTCATTAATCCTACACAATATTTTCGGACATCTCATAGTGTTTGAGAGAGAATTTTCGTGAGTTTTGTGAGAGAGCATTGGGTGATTTTCCGAAGCATTCTCCATAGATCGTCCTCACTCGACGTTGGAGATTTGGAAACCGGGATACGATCCGGAAGATCAAAGCACGAGTCCGATCCATTCGATCCATTCATCTCGTTCCATCGACCCGATGGATCCAAAGGTAAACACGTGAAAACCCCTACGTGTTGCAATTAATTATATAGACGCATGCTAGGTTTATAATCAATGTATGGTGAATTAAATATCCAAGATAGATCCTCGTGGCGAGGGCTTAACATATGTTTTCCCTACAATAAGGTCTAAACTTATCAAAAGCATAGACTACAGCAAGTAATTCCTTCTCCGTGGTGGTGTAGTTCATTTGAGCGAGTCGAGTCTTACTTGCATAATAGATGACTCGAGAAAAGCTTGTCTCGTTTACGCTGTCTGACAAAGACCGATTGCCCAATCACTCGCATCACACATCACCGAATGGTTGACTCCAATCGGGTGAGACCAAAGCGGAGTCGAGATCGGGCTAACTTCAATTTCTCGAGCGCCCAAACACTCATTTGTGAACATGAACTTCATATCTTTCTCGAGCAATCCACACAATGGCTTCGTGATCGAGAAATCCTTGATGAACCTTCTATAAAACCTGCATGACCGAAAACTCCTCACCGATTTGACATTTGTAGGCGGAGGTAGTTTCTCGATAGCTACTATCTTTGCTCGATCCACTCCAAACCCTCGCCGAGACTTTGTGACCAAGCACGATACCTTCCTTCACCATGAAATTGCACTTCTCCCAATTGAGAACAAGATTAGCCTCCTCACATCTTTGCAAAGACTTGTGACAAATTATGGAGACAATGGTCGAATGAAGAGCCAAACACGGAAAAGTCGTTCATAAAGACTTCCATAATATTCTCGATCAACCCATGGAAGATGGACATCATACATCGTTGGAAGGTGGTCGGGCATTGCACAATCCAAACGGCATTCACCTATAAGCGAAAACTCCATACGGACACGTGCGCCGTCTTGTGCGATCTTGGGCGATGGCAATCTGATTGTACCCGAATATCCATCGAGAAAACAAGAGAACTCATACTCCGCTAGTCCGTCCAACATCGATCAATAAAGGCGGGGAAAATGGTCTTTCCTCGTGGCTATGTTTGAAACACGATAGTCGATGCAAACTTCGCCATCCTCGTTACGAGTCTTGTTGCCACAAGCTCGTTTGTCTCGCCTCTCGATCACCGTGATACCCCTTTCTTGGATACCACTTGAGTAGGGCTAACCCACTCATTTGTCGGATATGGCATAGATCATGCTGCGTCTAAAAGCTTCAACACTTCTTTTCCGGCGACCTCTTGCATTGCGGATTCAATCGGCGCTGAGGTTGCACCTTTGGTTTGTATTCATTCTCCAACAGATCCGGTGCATGCAAATCGAGGGACCCCCTCGATATCGTAAATCGCCCACCCAATCGCAGACTTGTCTTCGCTTCAAAGACAACCATCGGTTTATGTGTCTCCTCATCCATCAAAGCCGAAGATATTATTACGGCACGTCTCCTCGTCACCTAAGAATGCATACTGAAGGTGGTCCGGCAACTCTTTCAACTCAATCTTGGGTGTAGTCTCTTCCTTCTTCACCACGGCGTCCTCTCCTCCAATCGGCTTTCTCACATCTAAATAAGGCACTGACTCCTCGGGGAGGGCCTTGATTTCATCGATGGACTCAAGATACTCTAAAATCTCGTCCACACGCCTCATCAAGGTCTCATGGTGAGAAAATCGAGTTCTGCATACAAAACTCCACCGGATCGGTGATTGAAAGTGAGTGGGCGACAATTGCTCTATAACTCGACGTCTTCCATGGTCTTCTCGTCAGGCTGCTTCATAGCATCGTATATAGAGATTTTCATCTCCTCGCCGTTGACTCGAAGGTGAGATCTCCATCTTGCACGTCTATCGATGCTCTGCCGGTAGCTAGGAATGGTCGCCGAGAATAAGAGGTGTATTCACATCCTCCGCATATCGAGAACAACGAATCACCGGGAAGATGAAATCTCGAACTTTCACGAGTCGTCCTCCACTATCCCTTTCGGATAAGTCACCGATGTGTCTGCCATCTGAAGAGCTATGGTGGTCGGCTTGATCTCCCCAATCTCCAATCTGTTAAAAATGGACAACGGCATCAGATTGATGCTTGCCCCCAAATCACACAGAACCTTGGAGAATGTCTGTCCTCCGATGACACATGCTATGGTGAAGCTGCCTGGATCTTTCTGCTTGAGCGGCAACTTCTTTTGCAGTACAGCACTGCACTCTTGAGACAGATTTATCGTCTCGAATTTCCCAAGCTTCTTTTTATTGGCAACGGCATCCTTCAAAAACTTCACGTAACCCGGCATATCTCGAAGTGCATCAAGTAAAGGAATATTGATGTGCACCTTTTGAAACATCTCCATGAACCTGGTTAACTTCTCATCGTACTTGGGCTTGGCTAAACGGCTTGGAAACGGAATTGGAGGCACGTACGTCGGAAATTTCTTCACAGCTGGCCCTTCGCGATCAGCCTCGCGACCGCGTGTGCGGTCGCTAGGCACATGTACACCATCTTCCTTCGTCTTCGCGGGCGCGCGCGCGGGCGCTTTCTCGGGCGCTAGGTGCGCGTCTGGCTTCATGCGATTTCTCGCGGCTTGAATTACTCGCGATCGCTGGGTCGCCGCTAGGTCCTCGAACCGACATGTCGCGGGTGCGTTTGACTTGTCGCGCCACCGAGCCGCCGCGAACTCCATTGTAGGACTCCTCGCGGCCGGGCTCGCGATCATGAGCTCGATCAGATTTCTCTCTTTGCCCGTTTTCACCGTTCGTCTCCTCGTGACTTTGATAAGCTCGTCCACCCTCAATTGAATGGCATTACGGTGATTTTTAGGGTTTACCTCCGTATTACTCGGAAATTGGCCCGACTTGTCGCCCATTCATTGTGCGGCTGTCGACTTATTTGATTCTCCATCATCTTCATGTGCTTTCCCATAGCCGTCACGATGGACTCCAAATGATTAATCTTACGCCGGTGTTGCTTATAAGCGAATTCGATTCGTTGCCAATTGTTGGTTGCTTACAACCAACCTGGCGCATCATGTCCTCTAGACTCGGCTTCTTCGCCTCAATCACTCCGTTCGGCGAGAAACCCGGCGTAGTCGTTGAAAATTATTGGGGTTGGCGTCACGAGAAATTTGGGTGATTTACATTGTTCGGATTGTGCGCGGATTCCCTCCGTGACGGTTATTCCTCCGATTGATGTAATTCACGTCCTCACCTCATTCATCTCGACTCGGCACATTTATCCGAGCCACGCCTTTTCCTTTCCTTTCTTTCTCAAATTGGCTTCTTAACAAGGTGAACCGCCCATAATATTATCGTGCTTTGAGTCACCTTCAATGGTAGCGACCTTTCACCACCGGTGTCCTCTCATCGACCATCGATAGCTGTGGCCGCCATCTCTTCTATGATGCGGGTGGCCTCGTCTACGCCTCTGCTCAATAGGCAACCCCCACTGATCGTCAACAATACTCCTCGTGTGAGGTGTCGGCACATTGTAAAATTGGGTAATCTAACTTCCTCGAAAATCCATCTGTGGGCACCTTCTCAATAGGCCTGAATCTTTCCCACGACTCGAATAAAGATTCATCTCCTAACTGGGAGAAGTGGGAAATCTCGGCTATGATCTTCTGTACCTTAGCCGGAGGAAAGTACTTCGAAAGAAATTTCTCACATAGCGTTGCCCAACTGTTGATGCCCGTACGATCTAAGTTCTTGAACCAGTCCTTTGCTTGATTTCACAGAGAAAATCCGAACATGCGCATCCAGATTGTGTCTTGTGGCACCCCTTTTATAACACTAAAAAGTGTAAGTATATAGGTAAGTCGAGTATCGTATCCACAGGGATTGTATCATGAAAACATAGAAGCTAGCTCAACGATAATTGATCGCTTAATTTTCTAACACGAAAAGGTGTAAGTATAGAGTAGCGAAGCATCGTATCCACGAGGATTGTATGTGGCTCACGTAAGCTAACTCAGCGATGATTCATCATTATCCAAGCAACAATTATGGTTTGGTAAGATTTTGGGGCTTGAAATCAATCAAAGCAAAGGTAACAAAATGCAGTAAAATAAAGCAATAAACACTCGGATGTTTAAAAGCAGATAAAGACGACTAACCACAGGGATGCATTAATCCTACCCACAACGTATGTTTATCCTGTTCCTATTAACAAATTTTAATCCGCACAAGATGGAAGATCACATATATAACAGAGCAATTTACATTTATTAAAAAGCGGTAGAGATTACTAGTTTTCCCTATTCTTTATTCGTCTCTAGTGAAAACAAGCAACTCAAACGGATCACAAAGAATATGCTTCCTCGAATATCCTATCTCGGCTCGACTCAAGGCTCATTCGTATCATGCATTTGATATCGATTGACAATTTACACAATTACGTAATTAACCGACAACTAAATATGCATCAAGATTGATCGAAATTAAAACATATAAATAAGCACAATCGAATCATGAATCAAAGCACAGGACGGTAAATAGCGATAACGAGAATCACAACATATAGGATCGAATCATGCAAACCCTAGATTAGAGCGAAAAACTAGCCGACATAATAAGCGGAATAAAATACGATTTAACCATAAAACGGAAATTAAATATATAAAACCCGTGATGAGCGTTGGATGAACAATCGTTGGGCTTGAATCCCAACCTCGGTAAAAACGGAAATTGCAAAGATTGTCCGGACGAACGTTCCGATCGTGACTAAACGTAAAACAAATGAAGAACAATCGTAAATCAACTCTAGAATGAAAATATGTGGAACCTAAAGCTAAAAATCTGGAAAACTTATGAAAACCGAGAGAAAGAGGCTCGGAATCGTGGGTATGAAGTTGGGGGCGCGGTGTTGCCATATATATAGCACACCCCAACCCTAATTTGCCTTCGCCGCTCGGTCTCATGAGCACTCCTCGCGGTCACCTCTTGTGCTCGCATGTTACCTCATGACCCGGCTAGCGGTCGCTAGCAATTATGAACCGTCGCGAAATCGCCCATGAGCTTTCTCGGCCGGCTTCGCCACGGGCACGAGGTCGCGGTCATGGGCGTCGGGTTTCTCGCGGGTTTCCTAGCGGCCGACTAGCGACCGCTAGGTGGTCGCTAAAGCAGTCGATTGTATAATTGGCTCGTGCGTCGTTCCTTGCTTCGATTTTCAACATATGGACCTACACAACACCAAAAGAACACCCAAGCGCAGATCTTCTAGAAATAGATAAAACATTAAGAATCGATACGTGGCACATTAAGCGAGCTAAACTCATCTTCAAATATCAACTATAAGCGTGTAAAATGCACGTTTATCAATAATTCATCATTATTCAAACGTAAATTGGGTGAGAGGCTTAAGGGCTTGAAATTTAATCCAAAGCAAAGGTAACCATGCGAAATATAAAATAAAGCAATAAAATCGCGATGATAAAGCAGACGAGAAAACTAACCTAGGGATACATCAATCCTATCCACAACGTATGTTTATCCTGCTTCCTATTAGCCAATTTTAATCCGCACAAGATGGAAGATCACATATATAACCAACAACTTTAGTTACGACAATTGCGGTACAGATTACTAGTTTTCTCTATTCTTTACGTCTCTAAGTGAAAACAAGCAACTCTAAACAGATCACAAAGAATAAGCTTCCTACGGATATTCCTATCTCAGCTACGACTCAAGGTTTATCCGTATCATGCATTCAAGATCGATTGACAATTAATACGATTCGTAATTAACTGGCAACTAGATATGTATCAAGATTGATCGTAAATTAACACATATAAATAAGCACCAAAAATCATGAATCAATGCCTGGAAGGTAAATAGAGATAACAGGAATCACAACATATAGGATCGGATCATGCAAACCCTATGATTAGAATAGGAAATTACCTAGACATAATTAACGGAATAAAATACGAATAAAACATAAAAACGGAAATTAAATGCATAAAACCCGGATAATAGCGTTGGATGAACAATGGTTGGTCTTGAATCCAATCCCAAGCGAAAAACGGAAAACAACGGAAAACGATCGGACAAAACGTTCCGATCGATAACAAAGCGATAAACTAAACTAGAACAACGATAAACTAAAGCTAGAACGGAATTAAATCGAAACTAAAGTGCAAAAATATGAAAAACTAGAGAAAAACTGAACAAATTCGTGCTTAGAGAGGTTGGGGGCGTGGGAGCAAGCTTGGGGATATATATAGGTGAGAGAAAACCTAAATCACACCCGAAAACATTCTCGACGATTTCGCGGCCGTCTCGCGACCACGAGGTCGGTCGCTAGCTCTGCCGCGACTTCAACTGTTTTTTCTCCGCTCTCTCGTCCGAACTCCGAATGCGATCCGTTTAGCCTATGGACTCCTATCGAGATGCTCTTTAATATTGTAAATTTTTCACATCCATATTTTTCATATCCATTTCATCATCTTTGGTTACATCTTTACCTTATGCATCGATTATCACCTGAAAAGCCTACAAAACACCAAAGAGAAACCCCAAGAGCAGTATCTTCCAAAAATAGCTAAAAGCATAAAGATAGACTATATAAAAGCATTTAATAGATCTATTTTATCTTGATATATCATCAATAAACGAGTAAAATGCGCATTTATCACTGCTTCATGTCTCTCATCGAACCATTTTTCTGTAATGTGATGGATTACCTCAATCAATGAGCAAATTGGCAATCGTCTAGCCCACAATAATCAAGAATTGAATGATTCGGCAATATTCGATGTCATAAAACTATAGGGAAATCTGATTTTAACCCTCTCCCGATGATCTATCTTGGATGTTTAATTCACCATACATTGATTATATACCTAGCATGCACCTATATAATTAATTGCAACACGTAGGAGTTTTCTCGTGTTTACCGCGAATCTGTCGGGGAAGAATAGATCAAGACTCGTGCTTTGATCTTACGGATCAGATCCCGTTGCCTAAACTCCAATGCCGAGTGAGGACAATCTATGGAGAATGCTATAGAAAATCGTCTCTCCTTTTTCTCAAAGTTTTCGAAAATTCTCACTATATGGAAATAGTAATTCTAAAAATAATGCTTGAAGATCCACCTTGATTTTCTCTCTCACCTTATATTTATAATGCATTCCTAAATCCTATCTAGATAGGATTTATGCATATCTAATAAATATAATAATATCCTTTAGGATAGAGAGGATCAAGTTAGGGTCGATGGGGCCGAGAGAGAGATGGACGATTTTCTTCCAAGCTACAGGCCTGGATGGGCCAGCCCAGGGATCAAATGTAAGGAATAAAGATGGGCCTCAAATAAATTAATTATCTTATGTTCAGTCCAGAACATAAATTAATTCATAAACATTTATTCCTGCCACTAGATAATAAATGTTGACTTACCCTTTATTACAGAAGGTGAGTCGAACTTACACTTAGACTTTACGAATCCCGTATTTAAGATATCAGACGTCCATTAATTATTCTGACGTGCTCATTGCTTAAAATAATTAATATCTTTAATTCCTTAAGTAGTACCACTCAACCTCATTATTGTACTTGAGATAACTCAACCTGCAGGGTTTAGTACAATAAACCGTTTGAGCTCCTTAAGGGGACGTCATCATCCTAAACGGATACGGTGACTCGACACAGGTAACTAGCATGACATACAAGCACTGCCACCACCCAAGACGCGGAGAATATTGGGTTATCTCATGTAACCCTCACCCATAGCAAGTCAAAGTGATGGTCAGCAACTCATACTCACCTAATACCTTATCGAGGTTTAGATCAACGTAAGTCTCCGAGATCTATGTTCTTCACGACGGTCACATAGAAGAACTTATCTCACTATGATCCATCAATACGTCAGAGACGTACCAGCATAGACAAACAACCAAGTCAAGTCACTTCTTATCTACACGCGACTATATACCGACATCTCGTCCTCAAGTTGTCTCGGTGTGATACTTTTTATATCTCATTAAGCTTGACCAATCATACGAGACTCCGTGATCTACAACACCTCGTATGATCTAACTTATATATCGAGATAAAGGGACATATATATGCAATCAAGTAAACAATCCAGATAGGAGATTGTAATAGTGGTAACATGAAATATTGTATACAAGCTCAACCAAAACTGCTTCCAGTATACAAATCCAACAATCTCCCACTTATACTAAAGAAAACTTTTAGTATACAATGTGTCTCTCTACTAGCTATTACAAACAACACCATCGCTTTGCTTCTCCCACTTATACAAAAGTTTCCTTTCTAAGTGGGTGCCATCTTCTTGTAATCGAGTCCTCGAATATGCTCTTTGTAGACTTTTTACGGCAGGCTCTTCGTGAATGGATCAGCTAGGTTATCCGTAGTACCAATCTTCTTGATCAGCACACCACCTCGTCTAACGATTTCTCGTATGACATGGTATTTTCTCTCTATGTGTTTCGTTGCCTTGTGGGTCCGTGGTTCCTTCGAGTTTGCCACTGCACCAGAGTTATCACAATAAACTATGATACTCTTGGGCAAACAAGGTACCACATCTAGACCCATGAGGTAGTTCTTGAACCATCTGACCTCTTTAGCGACCTCCGGCGGCTACATATTCGGCTTCCATGGTGGAGTCCGCAATGCATCATTGCTTTGCACTCCGCCAGATACTCCTCCTCCCAAGGTAAACACATAGCACGAGGTAGACTTCTTCTCATCACGGTGAGCTTGGGAATCCAGTCCAGAATAACCCAAAGGCATTAGACTATCTCGCATGGTAAACCAACTATAATCTCGAGTCCTTTTCGGTGCTTGGTATATGCTTTACCTCGGTCCAATGAGCTTGTCGAGGTTAGGCGATATCTAGCTACTATGCCTACCGCATATAAGATATCGGGTCTCGTACATAGCATTGCGTACATGAGACTTCCTACGGTGAGCGTAAGGAACTTGTCTCATTCCTCTGTCTCCTTGCGGTCATAGGTGATCGCTCCTTAGATAAAGGAACACCATGTGCGAAAGGTAGTAATCCTTTCTTGGCGGTGCGCATACTAAAGCGAGTAATCACGGTGTCAATGTAAGGCGCTGAGATAAGCTCAACATTTACTCTTGCGATCTCGGTAAACCTTGATCCCAAGAATATCTGCTGCATCTCCTAAGTCTTTCATTTGAAACCGATCGGATAACCAACTCTTTCGTCGATAACAACTTCACATTGTTGCCAGTAGAAGGATGTCATCTACGTAAAGTGCAAGAAATACCACATCACCGTTGACATCTAAGCGACACACACAACTTTCGCTAGGCAACCGGGTAAATCCATGGGACTTTACCACCTCGTCAAAGTAAGTTCTAAGATCGTGAAGCTTGCTTGAGCCCATAAATGGACTTCTTAAGCTTCCATACTAGATGCTCTTCACCTTCACCACATAACCTTCGGGTTCTGCATATAGATGTCTCTACCTTCTTCAAGGTAACCGTTTAAGCGGTTTTCACATCCATTGCCAAACCTCAAGGTTTAAGTGGTCTGCTATGGCGGAAGAATTACGATGGACTTGAGCATTGCTACTGAGAAAAGGTCTCATCGAAATCGATGTCCTCTATCCGAGTGTACCTTTAGCCTGGCACGGCTTTAAAAGCGAAACCTCTCCATCTGAATCTCTTCCTCTTGTATACCCACTTACTACCTATGGCTTCCTTGCCATCCGGTATAGGTGTCTTTCGTATACATCCATAGTTGTTATGGACTCAATTTCTAAGTCCATAGCGGTGTGCCATGATCTTGCATCAATGTCTTGTATCGCCTCACTTTGTATGTCCATGGGTCGATTATTGCTGCTCATTTCACGGGACTAAATCAAGATTCACCTACGAACATAAATCGCTAGGGTTGACGAACAACCCACACTCTGACGAGGCGCCATCGCACAATGGCAACGGTGGGTGCAGTAACTTGTGGTTCTCTATCTTGCACAACTTGCTGAATAGGAGCCACTTGTACGGTCGGTATCTTCAGTGGAACTCGATCCACTTCAATTTCTTGAAGTATATGGTGTCGATCTCTCCCACTAGACACGACATCTCGCACCTTGGCTTAATTGGTGGTGGAATACGATCATCTTCTAATTCTTGAAGAATGATTTCAACTTTGGATTTATGGTTTTCATATAATCATCTTCTAAGAATCGGGCATTAGTGCTAATAATGACCTTCCGATCCTTAGGACTATAGAAATAACCACCATTTGTTCCTCTAGGATAGCGATAAACGACCTTGCATCGGATCTAGACTCCAACTTGTCGGCCTTCTTGTTACGCACATGTCTTTGGATCGCCCATATCCTTATGTGGTTTAAACTGAAACTGCGCCCAAACCACAACCTCGAAATGGGTCTTTTCGATGACTTGGATGGTACTAGATTTAGCAAGTATGTCATTGTTTCTAAGGCATACCCCGAGCGAAATAAGCAATGTTGCATAACTCATCATTGATCTAATCATTTCTAAGAGTCCTATTTCTTCGCTCGACACCATTTTGTTGTGGTGTGCCCGTGTAGTGGTGGGAGGTAATCCCACAATGCACCAAATAGTCCATAAACTCGTTCTTGAGGTATTCGCCACCGCGATCGGACATGATGACTTGATACTTTACCAAGCTTCGCCTCTACTTCCGCCTTAAATTCTTTGAATTTCTCAAAGCATTCGGACTTGCGGTGAATCGGTATATGTATCCATACCTTGAGTAATCGTCGATGAAAGTGACAAAATACTGTACCCTCCACTAGCTTGTGTTGACATAGGTCCACACAGTCGAATGGACTAGCCCAACACTTCTTTGGCTCTATAACCCTTCGCCTTGAAGGGTCTAGTCGACATTTTTCCTTCTATCTGAGGATTCGCGGATCGGAATGGAGTAACTGTGAGATCACCCAACGCTCCATTCTTAGCCAGTCTTTGGATCCTATTTAGATTAATATGACCTAATGTTAGATGCCAGAGAAATGTGGGGTCATCTTGCGAAGAAAACTTTATCTTCTTAAGGTTTGATGTAGATGCAGCATAGTTAAAGGTATTATGTTTAGCAGAAATAGTATAAAGCGAATTATATAAAGTGCCACCACAGATAACTTCGTCATTTCTTATGATAGAAACACCACTATCAAAAACAACTGAATATCCATGAATAAATAGTTTGAAAACGAAAATAAGGTTCCGCCGAAACTCCGACACATATAAAATGTCTTTCAATACTAAAACAGTTCTATCAAAACATAAAATAACATCTCCGACTGCAACGGCCTCGACTTTCGCCGCGTTGCCCATGGAGATCGTTATCTCGCCATCACACAGCTCCTTGTCGCGGGAACCCACGCAGGTGTAACAAACATGATCGATCGCACCCGTATCTACTACCCATGAATGAGTAGAACAAGTCGCTAAACATGTTTCGTTACTAAAGCATATAGCGACCTTGAGCCTTGAGCATAGGGCACTTGGCCTTCCAATGCCCTATCTTGCCGCACTCAAGCACTTGCCCATCTCCTTTGGCTTTTCAAGACTCGTTGGCGACATGTTCTTGCTCCCACCGTTTCCTTTGCCTCTACCACCTTTGGTGCCCTTTTCTTCTTCCATTTTCAATGTAAAATTTGGGCTCCTAGATATGCTAGCAGGGCATGTGCTCCTTTCCCATGACTCCTTCCGCGGCCACGAGATCATTAAACAACTGACTAAGTGTATACTCGGTCTTGCTCATGATCGCATTCACGTGAAAATTCTCAAAAGACTTGGGCAGTGTGTTGAGGATGATATCAACCTTGGCTTCGCCGTCAATACCTCCTCCCAACTGATCAAGACTATCCATGAGATGAGTCATGTGGGAGACATGTTCATGGACCGAACTTCCTTCTTCCATCTTACACGCCAAGATTTCTCTCATTGTGTGGAAGCGGACTGTCCGATCCGACTGCCCGAACTTACTCTCAAGACTTGACCATATTTCAGTCGCGTCTACCATCGACTGATGCTGCAGCTACAAGCCTTTGGACATCGTAGTCATCACATAGCACTTGGCCATATTGTTTGACTTATGCCAAAGTCTACTTGACTCTCGCTGCTCATTAATCGATGCGTCAGTAAGGGCATTGGGTTTGGGAGTAGTGAAAACAAACATGTGTTCTTCAGCGATAAGAACATATTCCATGTTTCGTTTCCACTCGATAAAATTTGAACCGGATAGAGGATTTTATGCGAGCATATTGATAATAGGTGTAAGAGACATATCTGAAAAGTAATGTAAACACATAAGCACACGATCACACATAATTCGTAACAATAATATTGTAACCTTTTGATAAAACAATATTAATTGAAACCTCCAATAGCCAGGAATCCACATACAAGCCACGCGTGTGGGCGTTTACATGAACCCCGACCGGACTAAAATATACCTTTTAGTCGTTTAATTTCAATCCATGTCAACTTATCCTTATGATAAATGAAATTAATGATTGGACCTTACTGACCACATCACTATCACAAGAAGGGACTTCGGGAAGTTGTACTTGAGGTAGGGTGAGCAAAACCGAACCGAACCGAAAAACCGAACCGAACCGAACCGAAATGGGCGGTTTGGTTGGTTTTAACAATAATCGGTTGGTTCGGTTTCAAATTTTCAAAACCGAATTAATTCGGTTCGGGTTCGATTTGGTTAAAAAATTCGGTTTTAAACCGAACCGCCTTGATTAATTATTATTATATTTTATTTTATTTTTATATATATATTATATATATATATGTGTTATTTATATTATTAATATTTAAATTGGTTAATATTATATATATTTATATATATATAATTATATTTATATATTATATTATATATATTATAATATTTATATTAATTTTAATTTTAATTGGTTAAAACCGAACGAACCGAACCAAATGAATATTTCGGTTCGGTTTCGGTTCGATTTTGTACATTAATTGGTTCGGTTCGGTTTGGGTTTTTAAAAATTCGGTTTTGGTTTTCGGGTTGGTTCGGTTTTGGACGAACATGAATGCTCACCCTAACTTGAGGTGATGTCTAAGCAATGACCACAATTTTAACAAAGAAATGAATTCTTAGAATTGGCATACTCGCAAGGACCATACCGCTTCAATCCAAATTCTTTTGTTATCTCATTTTAAATCTATCTCTAGAGAACTTATAAAAATCGCATATGCAAGCCACGCATGTGGACGTTTACACATGAAACTCCCACTTCTCAATAAATTAAAATATTTTAGTTAGAAATCTCATCCAACAAACTTATGACAAACAGTGCAAGCAAGCCACGCATGTGGACGTTTACTCACAGTGCGTATCACTTTGTTTAGAGATCAAAAAGTGGAGGTCATGACATTTTAATTTAAAAATTAATATGTCGGGTTACTTTCTTAGTCTTTTGTTTCAAAAGGTTTGTCCATGCAAATCACGTAATCATAGCATGCTTTTCTATAGAACTCGACATGTAAAACATGCTCGAAATTCTAAAATATGCTTGAAAAGCGCGATAAACCTAGCATGCTTACTATGCGCGTCCAATCACGAAAACATATAAAATGTTTGTCTCGTAATTTAAACATACATAGCATGCTCTTGCATAATTTAAACATCCACGACATGCTTTAAGCGATAAAAATAAAATAAAATCGTTCATCGCGCCCACTCGTGGATCCTGTATTCCACGCCTAATTTATTATATAAATTTGCAAAGTACAAATCTTCAAAACTTCAGCAGACCTCGCGTGCTCGGCACGGACCGGATTCGTCAAACTGGATTTGGGCAAAAAAAAAACGCGGGCGGATCATTGGAGCGGGCGAACTGGTCAAAAACGGGCAAGGTCAAAATTCGGATCTGGTGAAAATTGGTCGGGGCGAACCGGTCGGGTCGACCCAAATCAAACTGGCCGGATCGGCATAAAGGGTTGGGCGGCGCTGAGGCACAGCCCGTACGCAGCGTCGACCTCGCGCCGTCGCCTGGCTAGCGTGCCGAGCAACTCGCTAAGATCGCCATCGCATGCCCGACCGTCCCACGAGTCCTCGCCGAGGGCGTCGCCCGACCCGTCGCCGGCGCCACCGGGCTTCCGTGCAAATCGCACGCCCAGCGTTGCTTAGTGCCGCCGAGCACGCCTGCGTTGAGGTTTCTGCGCAATGATCGCGCCGAGGCCGCCGAGCGCCGCCGAGGCCTCGCGAGATTCGCGCACCCGCGTCGCCCGTGTCTACCGAGACCTCGTTGAGGTTTCCGCACGCGCGCTCGGTCGAGGCTGCCGAGCCCGCTGCGCACGCCGTCCCTGTGCGCCGCACGCGACCCGTCTCGCCTTGCCGTCCGAGCGCCCGGGCCTCGTCGCGAATCGCGCCCCGCGCCGCCCGTGTCAGCCGAGCCGTGCGAGACCACGCCGAGGTTTCCGTGCGAGATCCGCCGAGGTGTCGGCCGCCGGCTTCCGTCACGAAACTTCATGAGCCTCGCGTTGCCGACCTTGCCGAGGTCGCCCGTTGTCGCCGGGTGAAGAGTGCTTCCGGGCGAGGCGTGCCGAGCCATGCCCGCACCCTGCGCCCGGGCGGTCGAAATCTGCCGACCGCCGTCTGCGCCCGATGCGCCGAGGCCACCTGCACATCGTCGTGCGGCGTGTGCGTGAGTGCCGTGCGTGCGCCGAGCGTGCCATCGCCCGCACGTCGTCGCGCCGTGTGACCGTTTTCAATGTACTCTCGTCGTCTCGTTCTTCGTGCTTTTATCTTCGTTCTTCTTTTACATATAAGATTTACAAGAAAAAATCTAATCTAACCACGGATTTTCTCGTGGTGAAAAATAAAATCCGACAAAAATAAAACGAGCCACGATGAGCGATGATTCACAATTAATTAATTGTGCACGTTATAATCAAACGTGAATTAATCCAGCAGAGCGAATCTAATCAACTGCTCGATACCAATTGTAGGAAATCGATTTTAACCTCTCCCGAGGATCTATCTTGGATGTTTAATTCACCATACATTGATTATATACCTAGCATGCACCTATATAATTAATTGTAACACGAAGGAGTTTTCTCGTATTTACCTGCGAATCTGTCGGGGATGAATAGATCAAGACTCGTGCTTTAATCTTCTGGACTGTATCTCGTTTGCCTAAACTCCAATGCCGAGTGAGGACAATCTATGGAGAATGCTATAGAAAATCGTCTCTCATTTTTCTCAAAGTTTTCGAAAATTCTCACTATATGGAAATAGTAATTCTAAAAATAATGCTTCAAGATCCACCTTGATTTTCTCTCTCGTTATATTTATAATGCATTCCTAAATCCTATCTAGATAGGATTTATGCATATCTAATAAATATAATAATATCCTTTAGGATAGAGAGGATCAAGTTAGAGTCCCGATGGGGCCGAGAGAGAGACGATTTTCTTCCAGCTACAGTGCGGATGGGCCACCAGGATCAAATACTGAGGAATAAAGATGGGCCTCAAATAAATTAATTATCTTATGTTCAGCCCGAACATAAATTAATTCATAAACATTTATTCATGTCACTAGATAATAAATCTTGACTTACCCTTTATTACCGAAGGTGAGTCAGACTTGCACTTAGACTTTACGAATCCCGTATTTAAGATATCGTCGTCCATTAATTATTTACGATGATCGATCGCTTAAAATAATTAATATCTTTTATTCCTTAAGTAGTACCACTCAACCTTATTATTGTACTTGAGATAACTCAACTGCGGGGTTTAGTACAATAAACCGTTTGAGCTCATGAGGGCGTCATCATCCTAAACGGATACGGTGACTCGACACAGGTAACTAGCATGACATACAAGCACTGCCACCACCCAAGACGCGGAGAATCTTTGGTTATCTCATGTAACCCTCACCCATAGCAAGTCAAAGTGATGGTCAGCAACTCATACTCACCTAATACCTTATCGATGTTTAGATCAACGTAAGTCTCCGAGATCTAGGTTCTTCACGACGGTTAGATAGAAGAACTCATCTCACTGTGATCCATCAATACGTCGAGACGCGTGCCGGCATAGACAAGCAACAAAGTCAAGTCACTTATATCTACACGCACTATACCGACAACTCGTCCTCAAGTTGTTTCAAATATGATACTTTTATATCTCATTAAGTTTGACCAATCATACGGACTTACGTGATCTACAACACCTTGTATGATCTAACGTATATATGAGATAAAGGGACATATATATGCAATCAAGTAAACAATTCGGATAGGAGATTGTAATAGTGGTAACAGAAAACATCGTATACAAGCTCAACCAAAACTGCTTCCAGTATACAAATCCAATAAAAACTGTAGTGCCTAACGTGGCACTGTGATCTAGCCCACTTCTGCACTCCAACCTCCACCAACTTGGTATATGCGCCACTACCATCGGCCTTGACGATAGACTTTAACATAGCCTTCGCTTTTCAAAGTATGCATCTTGCACGCATAAGCGGCTTTATGGAATAACTTTGCGGATGGTTGCCCAAACGAAGCAAATGGTAGTAGTATAATCTGTGTGCTGCATCAGGGTAGACACACTTGACCGCATTCATTATACTGACATGGGCATCTGAAACAATCAACATCTCGGATTTGATCCATAAGCGGTTGTAGTCGAGGCGAAACCAAGTTCATGAGACATCATTCTCGATCGGACCAATTCCATAAGCTAATGGAAAAACTTGCTCGTTGCCGTCCTTTGTCACGACAACGAATAATATGCCTTTATTGCAGCCCTTCAAGTGCGTACCATCCACTACAATCACGGGTCGGAGGCACAATGTGTACGCCAATCTGCATGAACCGAGCGCAACAAAGAGGTGATGGAACCGACCATCTGATCCAATATCCAATTCGTCATCGAACCGGGATTGCTCATCCGTAACATATGCAGATAACTCGGTAGTAGCTGAAATGATTCTTCATGTCCACCGTATATCATCTCGATCGCCTATTACGGGCTCGCATTGCTACACTATATGTAACGTGTACACGTACTCTCGCCGCAAATCGGCCATAATGGACCTCGACTTTAGCACTTCACCGTCTTGGCGTATTTTTCGTGATATGTGTGCTGCAATTACACGGGCATTCACCTTCCTTACTCGATATTCACTGGGTTACGTGCGCAGTATGTATAGCATCAAACTTGCGGACAAACCAAAATCCACCTTGCTGCGATGCGTAGTAGAAAAGGACACCGATTATGATATCGACATTTGAATGTAATCCTCGAATTATCGGATCCGGAATAACAAATTCTACTCGACATTCCAAATGTCATAGCCCCACGGATATCTTGATTCACCCTTGTCGAACATGGAACCTTCGCTCACTCGTGAGTGCGGATCCGAGTCCGAGGGGCGAGCAAAGAGATTAGCAAGCATCATGAGGAATAACGAGAGCTAGCCAGTTGCTCATCTCCTCAACTTCTTCTGGCTCTAGGCCTCCTACGTGCGCTTGCGTGTTACTTTGCATAATCGTAGATAGAAGCTTCCCGAATCCACCCTCTCGACGGATCCATGCGTCAAACTCTACAAATGAGCCATAGCTCACCAAAGCAGACTCGCGTGCTTCTTCCTCTTCATCTGACTATGTTTCTTCTTCTTCTTCTTCTTCAACATAGTCTTCATCATCGCTGTCCTCGACAAGTGTATCAGCCCCTGGTTGCAGCATATGTCGGGAAACAGAATTCCTCGATTGATCCATGTGTTGCGGCATATATTGAGGTGTATCAGCATCAAACCAATCAGATGATGCAAATTGTTGTGTAAACGACGCATCGAACGATATGTGTTGGGAAGTGTAGTCATATGTTGACGAGGATGGTATCTCAAACGAAGGTCTATATAGTTCTTGCTCCGATTGGGATGTGTCGGCATCGTGAGTCACATAGACCTCTGGTTGGGCATCATGAGCCAATCGAACAAGTTGATCATCATTACTCAAAACTAATTTGATAATTCTACCACTCCGAGATCTCGATAGATAATGCAGTTGGTAGGTTGTACTCAACGAATTTCCCAACACAATTTAATCAATCATCGCTATGAACTCCGAGATAATTACATTGTCCATTCGAACAAAGGCATTTGACTGATACCCCCCAATGTAACATAAAGAATGATCCCAGAGCCCTCAATATCTAACAATAATGTTCATCCATCCCGACATCTATAACAACAACAAGATTACATTAGCAGAAATATACAGTCTTAATATGATTTTTCTAATGTATAAAACAAATATACAGTCTTAATGTTTACACTAAAATTATCGCTAGAATAAGAAAAAAAATAGCAATCTAATCAAAGTATAATTAAATAATTAAAGTCTCTACTATAAATAATTAAAGTCTCTTACAATAAATTAATTAAAACAGGACTTATCTAAACGAATTATGCCGGGACTTATCTAAACGAATTATCCAATAATTATAAATTGCAGAAACAGTCGAATTATCTAAACAAAATAAATCTAAACAAAATTAACAATAATAAATTTAAAAAAAACTAACAATAATAAATCTAAACAACATAAATATCATAAACAACAATAATTAACGCATGAATTAATTAGTCATTTACATTATAATTAATTACTATATTCATCCTAATTGAAAAGACTTAATTTCTTAAAACTAAGATAACTACACTAAAATTATCCAAATTGAAAAGACTTATTTTCTTAAAACTAAGATAACTTAAGAAAAAAATAGCAATCTAATCAAAGTCTAATTAAATTATTAAAGTCTCAACTATAAATAATTAAAGTCTCTTACAATAAATTAATTAAAAGGGACTAATCTAAGCGAATTATGTGGGACTTATCTAAGCGAATTATCCAATAATTATATCCAATTATCTAAGCGAATTATGCAATAATTATAAATAGCGAAAACAATCGAATTATCTAAACAAATAAACAAAATAAATGTAAACAAAATTAACAATAATAAATGTAAACAAATTAACAATAATAAATCTAAACAAAATAAATATCATAAACAACAATAATTAACGAATTAATTAGTCATTTACATCATAATTATGTACTATATTGAAAAGTAATTTATTTTAATTAATTGCATATAAATTTTACCATCAAAATTAACATGGCGTGTATATCATCTCCAAAGGATGCTGAATTAATCTAATCTAAATGAATTATGTTCAATCAAACCAGATTACGTTTTGATTTTTCTAATCTAATCTAAACGAGTTATGTTCAATCAAGTTTTTTCTAATTTAAACGAATTATGTTAACTAAATGATCAGATTACGTTTTTTCTATGTTCAAAATTGATATACAATTATCAGATTTTTTTTAAAGAATATGATATAAAAAATTATCAGATTTTTTTTAAAGAATAGGATATAAAAACAATTATTGATTTATACTAAAATTATCGCTACAATTAAATTAAGAAAAAATAATTAAATAATTAAAGTCTCAATTATAAATAATTAAAGTCTCTTACAATAAATTAATTAAAAGGGGACTAATCTAAACGAATTATGCCGGGAATTATCTAAACGAATTATCCAATAATCTAAACGAATTAATAATTATAAATAGCAGAAACAATCGAATTATCTAAACAAAATAAAAAAAATCTAAACAAAATTAACAATAATAAATCTAAATCCAAATTTAATCAACCTAAACACATAAAAATTCCTAAATCAAAATTTAATCAACCTAAACAAATCAAAATTCGAATAACTTACTTGTTGAGAGATAGCTGGATCTGGATTGAAGAAATGAATTTGAAAATATTGAATATAAAACCGAAATGGGTAATTTGAATGCTAAAAGGATCGAGAGCAAATTTTGAATGCTAAAACCAAAAGGCTTGGATTTTTTATCAATGATCTATGATCGATCGGTTGTAGTATTTATGGAGAGATAATTGTGTAAAATTCAAAAATAAATTATTGGTGGTCAGTAGTATTTATTGTAATTGAATTATTGGTGGTCAGTAGTATTTATTGTAAGCTTTGCTTTTTTTGCCGTAGTATTTCTCTTATTTTTCAGTTTGTAAGCTTTTGCTTTTTTGTAGAGATTCCTCTGTTTTTAATTTGCCTTCCTTAATTTAAAGTGGAATTATATCATAAGTTCATTTAAAATTAATTTCTAAAACAAAAAAGCTCTCTCTCTGGTCGCCAGTTTGATGTCTCCGGTCGACATTTCCTTGTTTCCAATCGATCGGAGACATCAATTAATAATTAGTATTAAATTAATTTGATAATTCGAAGATTCCGATCGAAAATAGGCTCTCTCCAATCGACAATTTGAAGATTCCGGTCGACCGGAATCATGATTAAATAAGTTGTTTTTATACTATAATTCTTCGATAATCCTTGTTTCTGTTCGACAATTCGAAGATTCCGGTCGACCGGAAACATGATTAATTAAGTTGTTTTTTTTATAATTTATAATTCTCTGATTCCGGTCGACCGGAAACAAGGATTATCGACCGGAATCAGCAAGTTTTACGTGTTAATTAATTTTTGATTCATTTATGTGTTTTTTTTAAAAATGATTCAATGATTTAATTAAAACTATCTACAACTAACAAAATAATTTCGCAATAATTAATTGATTTAATTAACACTATAAAGTAATTTAACTAAATAATTTCGTAATAATTAATTGATTCACATGTTTTGTCTACATGTCATTTATTTCTGAAGACATTCACATGTTTGTCTGTGTATTCTCGAAGACCAGCGAAACTGACTTGAATATGTATTAAAAAAAGCAAATGGGTATGTGGTGTATCAAATTTTGTAAATGGTTATACTCTGTACACACTTTTACAAAAATGTGTACTTGTATATATTTCCCATTTTAAAACAAGAAACTAATAGTAATTTTAATAATATAATATTATTTGAGTTAATGATATCATTAAAATAAAAACAAAAACGTGATCACTAAAATGCTGATGTGAAACAAAATTAATATTATTTGAGAATTACTATTATTGAGATATATTTTTCTATATAAAAGAAATAATGAAATAAAATTAAATAATGAACAATGTCTAGTTTAAGCTAGTAATTATACAAATACTTTACCGATATCCTAATAACTTTTATATAAATGGAGGTAATCAATTAAGTAACAAAATTTATTTCCTTGTATACTTAATATTGATGTATCTTGCAAAGATAAAATAATTTAATTTACTTATAAAATTAAACATACAATCAATAATAGTTTTAAAAAATAAAAAATTCAACACAATAAATAAACTATAAGTATCAGTGAAAAATATTATCTTATAAATTTTAACTCTTAATTATCTTATATCCATCATAAGTCCACCATTAATAATAAATCTAAAGTCAACACTAAGATGGGCAAAAGTATATAATTTGAAAAGAAGTATTTGAAATTTACATTTATAAATTATAATAAATATGATATAAAAATATTTTATTTCTTAATTAATTATTATGTGTAACTATATGCATATATATTTTTGAAAAGATGTTGCCCCTTCCCCCAAAAAAAAAACTTCGCTCAACCCCCGACAATACGTGTCTCCGTCACTGTTTGCAATGCATGGTTTTTTATTTTTTTTATCGTACAAATTTGCAGCCACTATATATTATGGTTTGCTGTATACATTATTATGCGTCCTAAAATCCATGTCCTTTTTTATAAGAAAATGTGGTTTTGTATTTTTTTTAAGCGAGTATTATATCGTATGGCTGCCGGATGAGTTATACTCCATCTTATTAGAAGGAAAAACTCAAACGTTTTATTTCTCCATAATGCTCTATTTATAGAGCCTGCATTTACAAAGAATAGAAAGATAAAAATAATTGACTAACTACCTCTAACAACTTAACATACCTCTAACAACTTAACAGATTAATAACTACAATAACAGACTCATAACAAACTCTTAACAACATTAACAATATTTGAGTCTGTTATTCTAATACAACCCCCACTGAGCATGGATTATCCTCTTTCAAACGGAAGTTTGTGAATTAAATTCTGAAACCGTGAGATGATGACCGGCTTCGTGAGTATATCTGCAGCTTGATCTTCGGAGGATATATGACGAACTTCCAGCTCATTTTTAAGGACCTTGTCTCGAACAAAATTCACATCAATTTCTATATGTTTTATTCGAGCATGCATAACCGGGTTCGAAGCCATGGCAGTTGCACTACTGTTATCACACCAGATAACAGGTGGTTGAGATAGGTTGAATCCAACCTCTTGTAGAAGAGATTTAATCCATATGAGCTCCATAGAGGTATCAGCCAAAGATCTATATTCAGCCTCAGTGGAGCTTCTGGACACAACACTTTGCTTTTTCGAACTCCATGACAGAAGATTTGAGCCTAAGAAAACCAGATATCCACCTGTGGATTTATGGTCATCGACAGACCCAGCCCAATCAGCATCAGAGAAGGCATGCAAGGTGAGAGTTGGTGAAGATGAGAACCGAAGAGAGTAATCTATTGATCCTTTGAGATACCGAAGCAACCGTTTGCAAGCTTTCCACTGCAACTCAGTAGGTTCTTGCATGAATTGGCTAAGTTTGTTGACTATAAACGAAATGTCAGGGCGTGTGATGGTAAGGTACTGAAGAGCCCCGACTATGCTGCAGAAGAAAGTGGGATCAGCAAACGTAGGGCTATCAGCTTTGTGAAGTTTGGATCCAGAATCATATGGGGATAAGTGGGGTTTACTATCCAGAAGATTGGTTTTGTTAAGAAGGCTGCGTATATACTTTGTCTGGGATAATGAATAAAGACGATTTCCGCAAGAAACTTCAATGCCGAGAAAGAAGCTAACACTTCCCAACGTTTTAAGGGCAAATTCATCAGATAAGGATTTAATGAATTGACTGACAAGAGAAGGATCCTCACCAGTGATGAGAATATCATCCACATAGACAAGCACAAGAAGCAACTTACCATTCTTCCTCATGTGAAAAAAGGAATGATCGGACGTTGAATATCGAAAACCATATTTGAGAAGATGATTCTTGAGTCTGTCATACCAAGCACGAGGTGCTTGTTTTAAACCATAGAGTGAACGCTTCAATCTACACAGCCAATCTGGATGATGAGGATCAGTAAAACCTGGTGGTTGCTTCATGTAAACAGGTTTTTCAATATACCCATTGAGGAAAGCATTGTTTACATCAATGTGTTGAATGTCCCATTAATAGGTAGCTGCTAATGAGAACAATAAACGGACATAGACCGGTTTAACCACCGGACTGAAGGTCTCCATAAAATCCAAACCTGCAAGCTGTTGGAACCCCTTAGCCATGAGTCTAGCTTTAAGCTTATCAAGAGTATCATTGGCATTCAGTTTCACCCTATACACCCATTTGCAATCAATGGGATTCATAGCAGGTGTAGGTGGAATCACATCCCACGTATCTTTTAATCGAATAGCTTCAATTTCTTCAGCCATAGCTTTGAACCATAGAGGATGATTAATAGCATCATGATCGGATAGAGGTTCTGAGATTTTGGTGGACATGATATGAGATTTACTGGAACTAGAAGAGGCAGCAGAGAGGAAGGCAGAAGGAGATATGTTTGATATAGCCATATAGACTTTTGGTTTAAAAATTCCACACTTCGATCTTGTAGCCATAGGATGAAAGTTTGATGATAAGTGGTTTTGCGAAGGAATGTGAGTACATTGGTTATGTGAACTGAGAGAAGAATCTGGACCGAGTGAGTTGGAGGAAGAATCAAGATGGGAATAATGTTGAGAATGGCTGGGAGAAGTACGAGTGTTAGAATCAGATGATCTGGAAAAGGATGAAGAGTTAGGAGAGTCACTTAAGGCAGTACGATTTTGATGGTCAGTCTGACTTGGGGAGGAAATGTGTAGTGAGGTTGTAGATGGTGTAGAGGCAGTGAGTAAAACAGGTGGGAAAGGTAACAACATAGGAGAGCATCCGATTTGGCACTAGAAACTGATTCAGGAACTACAAGAATTTTCTTCATGAAATACGTCATAGGCATCATGCATTAATCTTAAAGTGATTTACATTATGGCATAAACAACTTGGGTGGTGAAACGCGTGGTCTATAACCATATTTTAAATGGTTATAGAATCACGGTTTGAAGAACCGCGTGGTCTATTAGCGTTTTTCATATGATGACCACGGTGCTTCTGGCGTGGTACATTAAAGATAACTTTTATTAACCACGAACTTTTTTCGTAAATCTAACATCCACGTCGACTAAATACCACGGCTTAGGCGTGGTCTTTCGCCACTTAGCCATGTGGTCTTTTAGCCCATCTTCATGTCTTAGCTAATTTTTTACTCACACTTAATTAATTTGGGGAATTTGGCCCTAATTTTTAAAGTTGTGTAAATAGCGACTTGTGTGTGGTTCGTTGATTTAAACAGAAGCGCCGAGGTGGAGGAAATGGCCACCAAACTCAAAACCCTAGCAAAATTCTCAACCCCAACTGGACTCAGCTTCAGGAGGTACTCTCTTCAAATAGTGTTCTTTCGATGCACTTTGTTGAATATGTATATACTTGAATTGACTTGGAATTGTTCTATATTTATCATATGTGTGCGCATGTGTTTTTTTACAGAAGCTGAAAATCAATGGCTCCGATAATCATTTTTCCAAGTACTCAAATAAATCAAATACAGAAACGCCGAGAAGCATATTGGGTATTCTACAATATTTTGTTTGTTTGTGTGTGTGTGTGTTTGGGGGAGAGGTTTAATCTGTTGACTTTATGTATTGTTGTGTTTGTATGTGTGTGTTGTTTGTGAAAGGAACATTATTCTTCCTCTATTAACTCACTTAACTCATTTGGTTCGGGATGAATAGGGAAGCGGAAGGAGAGGTCGAATGAGGAGTCACAAGCTTCGAAACTGAATCCATTGATTCCTATTTCCTCTGACTGCAGGTTAGTTTCATTCTTGATGAATATTGTGTTTTGGTAAAATTTTGATGGAACTGAGGTTACTCTTAGATGGTTCTACAAACATTTGTTGAGTTTGCTGTTGAAACATGAAAGCAAGGAGGAAATTTTGTGGTATTAAACTAGCAATTTATCAATAAGCAAATATCAGACGTGACATGGTGTTGGTATTCTCTATTTGGATCAGTAAGTGAAAATTAATCGCTTTGTTTTCCAAGCTAGAAGCCTGGGAGGCATTGCTAAAATTGTTTAGCTAACTACCATGATTTATAAATTCTATTCAAATATAGCTCGCTACTGGATCCTGCTTCTTTGTGAAGCTTAATTACATATATTCTTCTTAGTTGGCATTGGATTCTTTTGGTGATCGATCCTCATATTGAGACCATATATGTGATGGATCCTAAGTGATGAAGGTCATGTGGAGGAGTACAAGTCTATCAGGGAAACGTAAGTTTGTTTATATTGAGGTTTTACTTATTGTATGTGTTTTGTATCATAATCCACTATATATATGTTTTGCAGGGCCCTAAAATTTCTAGTGAGGTCAACCTTTCTCCCCTTGTCTCCTGTTCACCTGCAAACACCTTACACCTAAATCAGTTCTTCCTTATTAAGAGTGAAGGGCTTTGGCACCTTCTTCATATCTTATCCCAGTACTCTCTCACCTACCATTGACCATGGAATTGATAGGAACATGCTAACATGAGAGCACTCTGATATTATAAAGAATGATGCTTCTTACATATTTTAATAGAGGTGCATGTTTTTATATCAACTTGTAAGAATATTCACTTTTGAACCTTAATTTTGAAGTTACAGTGATGCATGTGATTTATGTCTTTGGAGCTATAATGTTGTATTTCTTGTCGAACTTGCGTGCTGTCACAAGAATCTGGGAAAGATAGTCAAGATAATAGAAAAAATCACATAACGTATGAGTAATTGTAGCAATTGATTGTGAACCTCTATATTTGATTCTTTTGCTCCAGGTAAATTGAGATAATTATTTTATATTACATTTGGTTCATGCCCAAAGTCATAAATATGGCTTTTATGCAGACAACTTGCGTATTGGCTTAGCAGAAGAAACTCTGTTGGCTGCATTGAGTCATGCTGTTGTTTATTCTCAGAAGCATTCAATTCCTGTACTTGTTGGGTAGCCACATGTTTGTCTTCTCTCCATTTTATGACGCTAATATGGTCTTCTAACTATTAGAATTTTTCTTTATAAATGCTAGTATCCAAATAATCCAATTAATTTTGAAATGGACTAAAATGTTATGTAGATTAAAGATAGACATCTTATTATGATTTATGGTTCAGTGCTAGTGGATGGAAGTCTGGGTGTCTGCTTTTTGTCATTGAATTAAACGATTTTCCACATGCTTAGTTTTTCCGACTATTAGGAGAGTAGTTTTAGACGAATTAATTTATTCTCCTTAAACATGTTTACTCTGAAATTGCAGTCTCCGCGAAATTGATCAATTACTCTTATTGATTTGTCAGAAGATACAAATGTTTTTTTCTTCTTTAGCAGCATAAGGTTCTCTCCTACTAATGAATCATAAGTACCTATATATATATGATAATGATATGTTTTTTGAGATAAGATTAACGGCGAGAGTTGTTATCGCTTTTTTCCATGTCCTCGAGACATAAATACAAGATTAAGTGACTTATCGTATATTGAATTTGCCAAATTGATCTTTCTCTTTGCCTCAAATTTAAAAATCTCTTCCTGTTCAATGACTTACCCGAAGCATTTTCTTCATTGCTCCATGAAGTTTCTTACATCTTGAACATCAACTATTAGTAGATAATTAATAGTCTATTTTATTCCTTCCTTCGACTTGGTACTTGTATTTTGTATGTCACCATTGCGGGGATGAAGCTGTTAATAGTGATGATTCTAATTGGTTTGAAGATGATTCAAGAGTTATTAGAGTGAAAACTTTACATATTAGCTCTCCTATCTAGCGACGAAGACAAGAGTCCATTTTCTATAAGGTATGGTAGTTTTAGTTTCTTGAATGTGCTTTCCTTTATAAAATAAATGTACACATGTCATTTCTTATTCGTTTTTATTTTGCAGTTGTTCTCAAAAGGTATGATGGAATCGAGCAGAGACACGTCACCCTAAAATTAATGCCTCGGTTTGGGGTTTGGGGTGGGGTTTGGGTTCGGGGTTCTAGGGTTAATTTGTACTTTGTGAAGCTTAATTACATATATTCTTCTTAGTTGGCATTAGATTCTTTTGGTGATCGATCCTCATATTGAGACCATATATGTGATGGATCCTTTAAGTGATGAAGGTCATGTGGAGGAGTACAAGTCTATCATGGAAACGTAAGTTTGTTTATATTGAGGTTTTACTTATTGTATGTGTTTTGTATCATAATCCACTATATATATGTTTTGCAGGACCCTAAAAATGTTCAATATGAGCATAGGAAAGAGAGGGAGACAGAATATATTGTGGGAAATGGTCAAGGTATGAAACACTCGCCATAACACTTAATTATGAAATTTTTTGTCGTTCAAAATATACATAACTCTAATTATGCATTTCACATAGTGTCAAGAACAACCTGATGGAAGGCAATATGGATTCTATGTCATGCGCTACATGAGAGAGATTATTGAGGGTTATGGTTCGGATAACACCATTGCAATTTCTACTATGGTAATCATAAAGTGGCATTTTAATCCATAATTTTCTAAATACTAATTCTTTACTTTTTACTAATAGAATGTTTATTTTGTTTTAATAGTTTTCTAACGGCTTTTACTCGAAAAAGAAATCGATGAAGTCCGTATAAAGTGGTCCGAGTTAGTCACGATTCTATGGTGGTTGTGATGGTAAGTTTCATACTTTTGTTGAACATAATTATTTTGATGTACTAAATTTTATTTCTTACCATTTTACATCTTATTCTAATAATATAGATGAGATCAAGTTAGATGATTGATATTGTTGAAGCAAAAATGGTGAAATGCTTGAAGATGGTGAAGTTGATTTTTTTTTTTTTGAATTTTAGTAGCTAGTTATAAAATATTTGTTGTTGAAGATGGTGAATGGATATTTTTGGATAAATTTTAGTAGATAGTTAGAAAATACTTGTAGCTAGTTAGAAAATACATGTAGATTGGGAATTTCCGGATATAACGTTTTGAATGCTTATGAAATGTGTACCTTAATTTTGATATAAATATTATGAGAAATATTTTATATCTATTTTGGATTATTATTTTAATTAGCATAAACATGCATTCAAATTATGAAACAGATATTAAATAAATAATAAAATAATGAAATATATTATTCGATTATAGACCACGGAAATCGTGTGGTCTATTCGATTATAGACCACGGTGAAAACCGCGTGGTCTATAATGTCATTGACGACGGGGAAAGACCGTGGTTCACCTTCAGGTGGCCCGTTGTCTATAACATTATAGACCACGCGGTTTTCACCGTGGTCTATAACTGAATAGACCACGGGGAAATCTGTGTGGTCTATAGCCGCACGTAATAGAATACACCTTTGTAGACCACGCGGATTTATGAAATAGACCATGGGCATTCCCCGTGGTCTATTAGCGAAATTCTTGTAGTGAGGAGAACCTAGGAGAGATGAATCAGCTGACTTAAAACAAGTATAATATGGAAACTCTTTTTCATTGAATAACACGGTTTGAGCAATATACAGTCTTCCTGAGGGATGAAGGCAACGATACCCCTTATGACTAGAACTATAGCCAAGGAACAAACACTTTGAGGATCTAAACTAGATTATGGAGGTGTTATATGCACAAAGATATGGAAAACAACTACATCCAAACACGCGTAGAATCTTGCAATCCGGTAAGTCATGAAACATAACTTGAAAAGGATAAAGATTGTTTAAGGATAAAGTGGACAGTCTATTTATGAGGTATACAGCCGTCGAGAATGCATCTCACAAAAATTTGTGAGGAAGAGAAGCCGTGGCAAGTAGAGTAAGGCCAAGTTCAACAATGTGTCTGTGTTTCCTCTCAGATTTCCCATTTTGTTGATGTGTGTGAGGACAAGGATGGCGAAACTGGATTCCTAGAGACTCAAGAAGTGGTTTTAGAGGTCTATATTCTCCGCCCCAATCGGATTGAATAGCTTTAGGTTTAGCATTAAACTGTCTTTCAATGAAGCTAAGAAACCTTTTGAACACTAGGAAGACTTCAGATTTTAGAGCTAAAGGGAAAATCCATGTGAATCTAGTAAAGTCATCAACAAAGTGCACATAGTATTTAAAACCATCTGTAGAAACAATGGAACTAGGTCCCCAAACATCAGTGTGAAGAAGCTGAAATGGAGTTGTTGTTTTTATTTCAACTGATGGAAAATTTACATAATGTATTTTTCCTACTGCACAACCATCACAGAAGGTCTGGCCTATTATTCGAGATGGTAAATTCATAGCCTTGAGAGTTGATGTCAACACACTATTACAAGGGTGACCTAACCTATCATGCCATAGATTGATATCAGGCTTACTTTGAGCTGTAAGATAGTGTATGGGTTGGGTGTTGGAGGAGTTCGAACCTTCAGTAATGTGTGACTTATTGACATCCAAATGGTAGAGACCTTCCTTAAGTATACCCGCCAGCAAGATTTTGTGACTGCTCTTGTCCTTAACAAAACAAGAATCCGAGTGAAACTCCAGAAACACATTAGTATCAGAAGTAAATTTTGAGATGCTAAGCAAGCTTTTAGTAATATGTGGAACAAATAAAATGTTGCTCAAAAAAAGAGATTTTACAGTGGTCGAACTTGAAAGAGTAGATGAACCAATGTGAGAGATAGGAAGCTTAGAACCATTACCTACTGTCAAGGTTTCATTACCATGATAAGGAGCTTTGATGTGGAGGTTTCCAAGGTCTGCTGTGACATGAGCTGTTGTACCTGAGTCTAGATACCAATCGGATGCAGATGAAGGATGAGTAGGTGATGATGACACAGAGTAAGCTGCATTTCTTTGTTGAGGTGTGAGTGAGGAAGAGTTGACACCCAAGGCAGAAGTGATATGAGGTGTGAGTGGTTCTGAAGGAGTAGCTGTATTGATTGTGTTTTCTTGAGAAGAGTATGAAGAAATTGGCACAGAATCTGGTCCAGTAAAATTCACACCAAATCGCTTGTAACATTTTAGAGCAATGTGATTTGGTTTTCCACAGACTTAACACACCAGCTTACTTCCAAAACCATTGGAGAACCTTCATCCACCTCTACCACGACCTGATCCTCGTCCAAATCTGCCACGGCCACATTGATAACCATGACCTTGCTGATAAGCAATATGAGCCTGAGGTTGAAAAACAGTAGACTGATTTTGCAGACGCAACTCATGAGTCTGTAGTGCAAATTGCACTGCTTGTAAGTTCAGATCATCGCATTTTGTAGATAGCATAATACTGATACTTTCGTACTCTGCACCTAAAGCTTGCAGAATGTAGGAGATTAGATCTGGTTCAGATATCTCTTGTCCTATATTGAAGAGATGATCAAAAATTTCTCTGAATTTGAAGATATAATCATCAATTGATGAATCTCCCTTTCTTGTTGATTGAAACTGACTTCGCAGCTGCATAGCTCGAGCTTTAGATTGAGAGTGGAACAAAGTATCGAAGGCATTCCAAATTTGGGAAGCGGTTGTGCATCTGCCGATATAACTCATCATTTGCGGCGAGATCGACTGAAGAATCCAGCTGAACATGAACTGATCACGTTTCAGCCACACTAGATATGATGGATTTGCCGAAGGTATTTCAGAGGTTGATGGCAAAAACTATGATGGAGATGACCGTTGAAGAAGAATGTCTTCAAATCCATATGCTCTTGCGGTTGCCAACACTTGAAATTTCCAGAAATTGTAGTTGGATTTGTCCAACTTGAGAGTAATAGGATGCATGGCTGGGAGATTGTTTATTGTAGAGGATGAATCCATTTTGACGAAGAGAAAAATAATAGATGGAAGATAAGAGAGAGACCAAGCTCGATACCATATTAGAAGGAAAAACTCAAACGTTTTATTTCTCCATAATGCTCTATTTATAGAGCCTGCATTTACAAAGAATAGAAAGATAAAAATAACTGACTAACTACCTCTAACAACTTAACAGATTAATAACTACAATAACAGACTCATAACAAACTCTTAACAACATTAACAATATTTGAGTCTGTTATTCTAATACATTTGTCCCGGTATTATTGGCTTTTTTTTAATACGTAGATTAAAGAGAGTTATGTTTTGTGTGTAAAGTAGCATGTGATACGAAATTCGAGGTATTTTTTAGTGTAAAATTATTTCTTTTTTTGGAACGGACCAACAATAGCGGGACAACCAAAAAAAAAAACGAACCAACAATAATGAAATGGAGAGAGTATATTCTATGAATAGCTTGATTTTAGACCCTTGTGAAGTGAGTAATGGACCACTGTAGAGCTATGTAGCTCTGTGGCCCGGCACCACCAAACTTGTGGGAGAACTTCTTTTAATTATTTCAACTCTTTTGGCTCAACTACGAAAGATGTTTTGCACGCAAAGTTCAGATATTTATAATATCTTTACTTATTTTAGTTTTAAAGATTTTTTAATTATTTAGTATATACATATTGATATCAGATAACAATACTTTGTATCGAAAATTCCTTAATATTATGACAAAAAATTACTATTTTTGAAATATAAAAACATACATAACTAGATTCAAAACTTATATGTGCCTCCCACATACCATTCAATAGTAAAACTAAAAAGGCATATAACTACATAGTTATTAACAGTTTAAAAAAATTTAACTAAACAAAATCTTAGATTTCTAGTATGATTGAAATATTCAAAAAGGGAAGGGTGTACACTCCTAAATCTAAATTAAATGTTGCCCTCTGGAGAGTGGATCCCTTTCTATCCTTTTCTTTTTGGGCCCAAACAAGATCAAAATAATGTGTTTTTATAAAAAGGCCAATCTGATTAGGGCTGTTAGTCAAACTACAAGCATTGTTCTGACAGAGAGACAATCTAATAAAACCCAAATGGGTACAGTGAGTAATGATGCGAAAATATTTAATTGTCCGAGTGTGTTCTTTATTGAGATCATTGAAACAATGTATTTATTAAATAATTTCTAATAGGGTGTATTAATGTTTATAATTTAGCCTATTTAGCTGTTATTTCTAAGATATAATGATTTGGAAGTCAAATTTTCCATCCTGGCTCACAGATTTTATCCAATCTGATTCGGAATCAACATCTTTTTTTCCTAAAAATAATGTTTATTGCTTGTGTTAAACAATATATTAACAATGTTAACAGGGACTTAGTATATCGGATCCTATGTCCCATGATCTCATACTTAAAACACTGAAGTTTTGAATTGAATTTATGTAACTATCTTTTAATTATACTCATGGAATAGAGTGTGACACTGTTTTGGGAAAGAGGATCTGATTTGTCCGACGTAAATACTACGAAATTAATGAAATCAATCATAGCCGGAACCAGTTCCAAAGGTTTTTTTCCTAAAGGGACATGAATGATCTACTTGGTTGTTTTGTGAAAAAACATAGATTTCCAATACTTCCCTATTGGTTGAGCTTCCATGCTAAACCCAACAAATTTTATGTGTATTTGTTCAAAAATATGTACACATTATCAGATGCACATATACAGACGCACACATTGTTCAAATGCACATATGAATTAAAAATTATTATATGCACAAACTGTAAGGTGTATATTTGCAGATATACAAAATATTTAAATGCACATTTTAGATACACATATTCAAACACACAAATCATCGAAATGCACATTTAAAGAGTGAGTGAGAGAGAGAGAAAAAAGAGAACGTGAGTGCGAGAGAGAAACAATATATCATATATGCAAACACCAATGAGATAAAACATGGAATGCACAATAATAATATTAGTGAGTACTTTTTTTATTTTTACCTTTTTAACCCCTCGTATCTTATTTTAATTAAAACAGATGGGTTGTCATTAATTGGGGTGCATTATTGTGCATCATATTAAAACACATGGATGCGCGTGTGTTTAGTCTAGTAGTAGAGTGGTTAATACCCGAGGCCAAAGATTTCGGGTTCGAGTCCACCGTGATGCGACCTTTAAATTTATGTATTTAATTGACTACCTCATCCTCTAGCTCGTTTCCATGAGCACCTCAGATAGTGGAGATTGTGCCAAAATCCCATTTATATTATACTCTCCGTCCTCTAATTTTTCTTTGTGGCATGCTCTCAAACTTATTTATATTTCATTTATGAAAATTATCCTATAAAATATTATCTATTTATTACCTTCAATAACATATTTTATTTACATCTTTTACCATCCATGATCCACCATTATCACTACTTTTTAACTTATTTACACTTACTCAACTCACAATACATTCAATAATCTTATTTGTGTGTGTGTGTTGGCCTAGTGGTAGAGTGGTTAATGTCCGAGGTCAAAGGTCTCGGGTTTGAGTCCACCGTGACGCAGCCTTTAAAAATTTCTGTATTAAATTACCAAAAAAAAATAATTTTTTTTTTTTATTAAAATTCGTGTTGAATATTTTCTGAAAAAAAATTGAACAACACAGAGAGTAGCATTTAAACTCTATGACTACTAGGACCAAATGCAACATTAGTAATTTTTTGTGATTTACAAAGTGGATTTCATGTTTGATTATGGCAATTAGATTTGTGTTTCTGCTTTTCACAGAAAAATTCAAAAAAGAAAAAAGTCAGCCATTTCAAACATTAGATGAAATCTTAATTTTTAAAATCTATAGATCGCAGATAGTTTTCACTTAGATGAACCGCTACAGAAATACATATTCTTACAATAGAAAATTAGAATGTATACAGGGGCGGAGGTAGTAAGGGGCCTGGGGCCCCCATGGGCCCCCCAACAATTTTGAAAAAATGCAGGGGTATTTTAGTAATTTCATATTTTAGTTATAATTTTTAATATATTATTGAATATGTCTAAAATATCATCTTTTTGGAGCTTCACCCAACAGATTACCTTCTCTCTCTGTCTCTCGTTGCCTGTTTCTTCCCACAACAAAGACTCTGACATCTTTCATCCGGGAACAGACATCGGCGACCTTTCTACTCCGGTGACTTTTGAATTTAACAATTTTGTTCTAATTTTTGAGGAGTTTGCAACATAAACCATATTCCCCTCTTTTTCTCGTTGTTTTGTTCGGTTATTGAATGTATTGATTGCTTCTAAAATTTTCAAATTAAATTAGTTATTATGTAATTTTAGTTAGTTTTCTTGCTGAGAATCATGATTTGGATTGTTACTTTTGATTGTTTCGTTTGCTACTGTCTAAGCTTACCATTTCTCCTAGTTAAAAATATGTGACTACAAAATTACATGTTCTCTGTATCACAATTACAATGTTACAAAACCTACAAATGAAATAAAAATATCTTATATCAAGCAAAAAGTCAAAAACTAGTTCTGACTCACGAAGCACATTAAGCTTTTCTTCATTAATTTTCAGTTTATTTTCCATATTCTAAGTTTTAATATAATAACTTTAGTTATATATTTTCTCTGTTTGTTTAGTTAACTTTTCACAATTAGACTTTTTTATTCGGCTTTATAAGAGATTTGATAAATTATGTTTGTAGTAGATATTCTATGTTTGTTTAGTTAAGAAATCCAAAAGGAGTATTTGTCTTCACTCCCTGCATAAGAGAAACAATGAGGTCAATTTTTTGCATTTTATTCGGAGAAGCTGCTTCGCCTTGTAAGGTGTTACCCATCTGAATTTTCTGAAGTTACTTTGTATGAACTTGAAAATCAACTTGAAAAATTTATTTTCGATGTGCTTATAAATGAAAAGTTTTCACAAGTATCAGAGATTGGAGGTCTTGCTCAACAGATGATTTCTATAAGAAAACATGAAGTTTTTTCATTGGTTTATTTGTTAGTTAAGTTGTCATTGATCTTACTAGTTGCAACTGCCTCAGTAGAAAAAGCTTTTCAGCAATGAAATTCATCAAAAGTTCTTTATGCAATCGTATGAGAGACCAACTAGTGAATGATTACTTAGTTTCTTATAATTGAGAAGGATGTGTTCCTCAATATCACTAATGAAACTATTATGCAGTGATTTCAGAATATGAAGAATAGAAAAGAAATGTTATGATGTGATTGTATTTAACTTTTATTTTTTGAATATTGTAATATAATTTAAACAATATTATTTATTTTTATTTTTATTATAAAATTTCTTTTTGGGCCCCATGTGAAATGTCTGTTCAAAATCATTTGAATGTATAGATTCATGTAATGCTTCTGTTTTGGGAAACAAAAGGTCAGTCATCATTTGAATTTGCTTCTATTTACTTACCCTGAATGTTTAACAAATACATATACTTTGATATTTCTAAAGTCAACATAATATTAGTTTTATTAGGTATTTTGTGTTTATTAACGAGTGAGATGATTGCGTAGAAGCTACAGGGGTCACGAGACTGATACCCGTGACCATGTGGTGGCTTGTTTTGACCATTTTTCACCTGAAAATTGCATATTTTGAGTTCTAAATTGTATCTAACTTTTGTAAAGTCAATTCTTATCAAACTGAGACTTATAGACCTCACCCTCAAAGCTCTCTAAAAGAGCTTTTGGAGACGAGAGAGAGAAGAAAAGATTAAATAGGATTCAAGTTGAAGAAAGCAAGATTCTATGAATCTTTGTATGATTTTATTATTAATGATATTGTTTTCCTTTGTTTTGGTTTGGTAGTTTACATGTCTATGTGTGATTAGTTCTCTTTTATCCTAGATGATGGTTTTTGAACATGTTTTGATTAGTTAATCTATATCATTTTTTTCTTTTTATATTTTCGGTTTGATTGTTCGCATGATTGATTAGTTAACAATTTTTCATAATGAATCGTGTTAGTTTGAGATCGAGAGAAGCTGACTAACACTCGAATTGAAACATGGAACACGTTTCTCAATATTAGCAAAGAGGACTTGAGATTAGTGTGAGGACTTATAATCTTTGACATCTGTTAGAGTAACATGTTTAACTTGAGATTAGTGTGATGACTTATAATCTTTGAGATCTGTTTGGAGTTACATGTTTAACTTGAGATTAGTGCGATGACTTCTAATCTTTGAAATTTGTTTGGAGTTACATATTTAAGTAACGATATAATGAGAATAATCTTGCATGTAATTCTCTGGTCTATTAAGTATGAGAATAAGTTTAAAGTTATTTATGTGATTCTCTTATGAAGAATTGAGTCCGTAAATGATTGATTAATCTTAATTTATTTAAATGTCTGATTCAGTTGAAAACGAATCTTTATGATATTTTTTAGTTTGTTTAAATCATCATTATCTGTACCTGTTTTACTTAGTTAATCTACACGCTTTAGTCATAAAATCAACTATAAAGTCCCATAATCTAGAGAGGATTAAGATTAAGAATAGTAGTCAATCACAGCATAACAGTTTGGTAGATATGATCTTATTCACTGCTTTACACAATTAAAACCATACACTGACGGCGTGATAAATAATAATTTACAATATAACGCCTGCTAATGAAATGGTTGAAAACAGAATGGTTTTAAATAATATCATTTAATTGGATCACTTGAAATTTGAATACCGATCCATTTTAAAATTCGACTCATATCTGTATTTCTAAAGGAAGGAATTGTAATGTAAATCTATATTTAAGATGCACCATTTAATTATAGAAGAATACCATTCAGTTTGATTTAGTAGACATCAAGATGCCGAAATTGTATTAAGTCGTTGTATGTTCCTCCCGTACAAAATCTTGCAGTTGGATTAAAAAACGCTAATTGAAGATTCTGTCAATTCAGACAGATAAGAGCTAAAATGCTAGACATATAAAACACATACTTTACGAGGTTATTGCAATCTTTGAGCTTGAGACTTATTATCTGAGGGATCAATAAGGCCTTCCAACACAACAAGCTCATCCAGTAGAGATAGCTTCTCCTCTTGAGGTCTGGACATCATCATCAACTTCCTTCAACTCTCTTCCTAATCCAAGCTTTCCTCCTCCAAGAGCAAATACTTCCGCCTAAGAGCTCTGTACTCGTTACCTGAGGTCGAGGAGTCTGCACGGAATCTGGGATCCATCTCTCGGGTTGCATTGATGGCGAGACTTCACTAATAGCACCCCTTTTGGGGTTTTGGTCCCTTTGGCGGGAGGAATCGGATCTCTTCATGCTCATGCTTTCCCAGGTGATTGAAACATTTCAGGGTGCTGCGATGGAGCTTTCTTTTTCTGGGCTTACTAAGCAAAGCATCTGGCATGTGCTTCTGATCTTCCATTCGACTCAATGGGTGCTGTACACTGACACAATATAGAAGAATGAGGGAAGCAAGCATAAGGTTAGTTTACCATTTAATACCAAAGAGTTGAGCCAATTTAATTTTCCAAAACAAGTGTAAGATCTGGTTAGTGCTGAAAGATAAGCCATGAACAACTCAAGTAACTGTAAAATGGTTTCTAAGGCAAGTTTACTTGAAGAGTGAGGATGTGAATGTAAAAAAGAAATGCATTGCAATTTGCACTGGACCTCGTGATGCACAAGCAAACAAATATAGCAGCATTCGATATTAGATGACTGGAGTTTATGTAGTCAAAAGGATCGCCCAAGTAATACAGTAAGGAAGCACGAGTTTCAGCTGTAGGCATGCTTTTACAGAGAATTCCAAATTGAATACGAAAACAGAGCAGAATCCCATTACAATTTACAAATCACAAAATAACAAAGATAAGGCAGAATTACCCCATTTAAATCTTTATGTTTCGGCTATTACCACACAGAATCATGCTAAGCCATCTCCACAATTAAATAACTATTAGTCGTATACACACAGAAGTGGAAATTAAGCAGCCAAACATCACCCGAGAAAAAAAGGATGCATGTCCACAATTTCCCAAAATTTCTTTCGCAAATTCAAATTTCTCGTGGATCTCACGGAACCAAATGTAGTCTTCAGAAATCCGAAGCTCGCAATAGACTAAACTAGATTTTTAGGGCAAGTGAGAGCATTGTCGAACTAAGCAGAAATCATGAATTTTGATTCGGATCAGCCATAATTCATTCAACTTAAACCAAATAATTAGAATTTAGACCCACCGACGTGGCGCAGGTGTACTCGCCGGACCAAGCTTCAAACAGAGGGAGAAAGGCGCACCTTTAGAAGAACCTCGAATAAAATAAACAGCAGCGAACAACGATATCAAGACGCCAACGTCCGTTATCAAAATTTCCGCCTCCCTCTCTCTCTGATCTTCTTCTTTATCTCGCGTATCGTCTGTCCCAGATTCCCAATTGTAATCGAGTCTGTTCGATCGTGGGCTTCACTGTTTTCTGTTCAGTTAGTTCTAAACTCTTATCATCATATCTGGGCTTTCCTTGTGCTATGTGGTGATTTAACGGGCTTCGCTACCCCCCCTTTTTTTTCTTCTGTTTCTTCGACACATTCCATCACTTAAATTATTTTAGAATAAAGAGACTTTGTTTGAGGAGAATGACTAAAGAGATTTGGTTACATCTTATAAGTTATAACACAACTTTGTTACGAGGCTTACCATATGATTGTCATGAAGGAATAAAGGTGATCGAAATAATTTCATTTATTAACATACTATCTTAACCTTATAGTACCCAATTTATTATTTTTTTAAATAAGGGGCTATAAGGGTAAAAAAGTAAATTTTTTAATTTATTTTTATTATTTTATTAAATAAGAGGCTATAGTGAGTAAAATGGAGGCTATATATAGAATCACCCTATATCTAATTGCATTTTTTGTTTGTGTATTCTACATTCTCTCGAGTCTCGACCTACATGGTACTCTTTGTTTGTGAGCAATTATAATGTCAAGTTTTTATTTTCTTACATTTTGATATAGAAACCTACAGAAATATTATAAATATTTTCAATTTGTCATTTTACATTATCAATATTTATAAGTCAGGTATCAATTTGTATTTATTTGATGGTCAAGAAATTTTCGGAAAAAATTAGTACTTGGAGTTACAAAGTGCTAATTGTCCTATGATTATGCTTCTAATAAAATTATTAAATAATTGTAATTATAAATAATAATTTTGGGGGTCGATCAACATCATATGAACGTTCTCGAATTATTAATTAAAGTGATCGTTATCATGGAACATAAATATCTCTTGATGGGTCCAATAACTCGACGTAAAAGAATAACATTAAAGTTCGGAGACAACTTTAGAGAGACGATAACTCTTACCAAATAATATGAGAAACACGGAAAGTAGCTAATATCAAAACCCTTGACATAATAAGTTGGCAAAAGAAAAAGTATAGAATCAGAAGCACGTAGAATTTGTTCTATCCACTCGTTTGGTTGTTAAAAATCATCAAGAACAATTGGTTGATGAATAATTTGATGGACAACTTTCATCAACTCCTGCGACCAGAATCCGTCATCTTTATTATAAATTAGTTGACCCGACGAGTTCATATTCCAAAATAATTCCTTGCATGGCTTTGGAAGAGCAGTGTTGCTGTCTAAAACTATTTTGAGTATTTCTTTCCTTTGGGTATCAATCAAACTTATCATCTCCGAAATGGCAGCTTCTTTACTCATTTCACCACCATTCTCAGCAATGTGCAATGCTATCGCACTCGATTTACCTTGTTTCAGTTCTCTCTGACACAGACCAAATTAAGAATGATTAAAGAGCAAAGAAATTGGAATATTTAATTATGTTAATTAATTACCTCATTACAACGAATATCATTGAGAAGGCGGATGCATGAACTGGTCAATTTGATTAGGTCATGGTAATCGGAATGGTCAACCATGTCTCCTGAGAGGTGGGGCCCCACAAGGTAAAGAGGTGGCACCAAAATTTGGCCCACACCAGATGTTGCAGATGCGATGCTCATGTACTCATCAAATGTTGGGACATACTTGCTTCGATCCCATTCATCTTCTTTCATAAAAGCATATAGCAAATCTAGCCACTAATTAACAACCAAAATACTCAACATTCAATATTTAATTTATGCAACAATATAATTAATTAAAGAACTACTCACAATGGCAACTATATGGGCCGTAACGCTACGCCCTTGTAGCTTGGATCCTTTGTCTCCATCCTCACAGATACTGCGCTTGAGTGCTGAAAATATTATCTGGACATTATTGGAGCAGCATTCTGTACTAACATTCACTTCCCATCTGCATGTAACCATAATTAAATTCAGATACCTAGTACTCCCTCCGTCCCACCCAATGACATTTCATTTTTCCTTTTTAATTTGTCCCACCAAGATGGCGTTTCCATTTTAGGAAATAATTATCTCTTCAAAGTTGTGGGACCTACCTACTTTTTATCACTTTATTCACTTTATACCATTCTCCAAATAACAGTCTTGGGAAAGAAAGGAGCCGTCTTGGGTGGAGACGGAGGAGTAATATATATCGAATTAAGAAGAAGAAAGAATAGGGTACATACAATTCAACCAACTCAATTAATTTCTTCATTTCCTCCACAGAGCCTCTAACATCAAACAAGTCATCGACCACTGCGACCATAACGCCATTTTGGCCCACGACATGCGTGCATCTGATAGTTCTGGAGCAAAAATGGTTGCTGCTGCGGTGAAATAACAGTAAGCAGCCTTATGCCATGCAAACTCCACCTCATCCAATCTACTCTCGAAGAACCATCTAATAAGAAAAGGTATGTCAATTCTAATGCATGTCCTAAAATTGTCTTAAAATATCAAACATACCGTTCAAATTCTCTGAATTCATCATGATGTATGGCTTGACACCGGTTGAAGTCTTGTACAGACAGATGAAGGAGATCCTTGTTGCCCAAACCTGGAAGACTGAAGTTCGAAGAGTATAAATACAAAGTATAGAGAAGTTCAAGAGAAAGAGAGACTTAATTACCAATACGAAGTTTTGAGAATTCTTGTATTGTTGTCAAAGTTGTAATGCTCTATAGATTTCCGCGTTGCCATCCTTTCCAAAATTGCATAAAAGGGATAGTTGAGAGCCTGCTTCACCTGAGATCAATGTGTAAAGAACCCACCATTAACTCTTACATCTATAGATGTTGTGAGTTACACGTTTATATATATCTAGACTACCTCTGCATGAAGTTGACACGACATTTCCTCTTCAAGTAGAACTCTAAGACTTAAATTTTGTTTCTCCAGTTCTGTTTCATCTGGATATAATGTGACTTGAGATGCCCTATATAGTTCCAGAGTTGTATTTACGTCGCGGACATGATTTGAAGAGCAGTATTCTTGTAGTATTTTTGTAATCGGATCTGAAAATACCATAAAGCCAGACAAAAATAAATTTTCCAATCCTCAAGGAGGAGGAGGAAGAAGAAGAAGAAGAAGAAGAAGAAGAAGAAGAAGAAGAAGAAGAAGAAGAAGAATATAAACCTGAAGTCACGTTGAATCCATTCATTCGCAGTATTCTGAATGCCAAGGCACAAGTTGAGGCGTCCATGAATATCTCATCATCGCCCAACACCCAGCATCTTTTATTGACAAAAAATTAATTATCAGTAGAATATTTACCATATATATGAAGCAGAGGAGACTACCTGTATGTTTGTTCCAACACGCTTTGAATTTCCGTTGTAAAATATCGACTGATCCCCAACTTTTCAAGATTATCAACTGTGCATAGCTGAGAATATATATCTAGAGGATAAACTGCAGGGACTGGATGGAGAAAGAAAAATGAAAATGGTTGGGTTTGAAAAATCATACATAAAAACTGAGTGGAAAATATATACCTGCACTCCCAAACTTGTTCACCACTGAATTGAGGTAATTAAGGCAATCAGAATTGGATGAAGCAATAAAAGTAGCTGCTGTAGCGGATGGAGAATTGAAAAGAGATCCATTGCTTCTTTGATATTTCAATAACGATTCCCAGTCTTGCAACTTACCCATTCCTTCACTAATATATGCCAAGTAGCCTTCCATATCCGTTGAGCAGCATCTGCATAAATTAACAGGATGATAGAAAATAACTGTCTCAATTTGAATTCAGTGATATTCAATTGAATAGAAAATTAGTAATTAAAACCTTTTAAGCTCCAAATCCCGCATAGTCATGACATCGTTCAACGTGGTTTGGTTCAAGCTAGGATTCAATGATAAGCCTCTAGCATAGTCAAGCATGGTTGGGAATATAATGTCAAATCCAATGGGGGTAATCTGAGTCTGGTCTATAGCTGAGTCAAAATTCAACTCCAAAAAATGCAAACCTGAAAAAGTACTCATTGTTTAATCTATATTATATTTTATGACGGATTTTGACCAGTGAGACAGTTACCCTTGTTGACATGTTGCTCCCCGACTCCCACTTCTTAAGTGCGAGGACGCATGCCAACGTGGATGAAAGGACGTCCTTTTCAGCAGAGAGTGGTGGTGCGGACGAGCCCATGAGCCGTCGTGGCACTGGTTTTCCAGCAGCCAGAATAAAGTGTCGGGAAGCAAGGTTCCCCGACGAAAATGGACGAGGCACCATAGCAACCCATGCTGTGTCATATGTTGAAATACAAACTTCCTTGTTATCAAACACCTTCCTTATCCTTCCTTTTGTCTCCACAAACCCCTGTTAGATCTCCACAATCTTAATCAAAACATGTATATCTCTCATAGATATCTTACAAACTATGATTTAAAATTAGATATATATTTGCATTTTTTTTTGTCGTGTGGGTTTTGAAAAAAACTAGTCCTATGTTACAGAGGTATTCAGAGCTTTACAAGTTACAACGATAAATCACAAGCCTGCTTTTGTAGGAAATTGAGTTTTGATATTTGTGAAAGATAAATTGAATTGTATATAAATTTTGAAGGTGATTGAGAGACCATAAACATTAAATATAATTTGTTTACAGTTTTTTTACTATTTACTTTTAGATATAAGCTTGTGAATTAATCACGGGTGTGGTTGAGGAAAGTATAAATTTTAGCCATACCGGTGATAGAGAGGCGACTTGAGACGTCGTTGCTTTTGGAAGCCTACTGTCAAAAGAAGCTGTTTGCAAGAAAACAATGATTTTACACTAAATGATAATAGAAGACAAAGAAAAAGATACAGTTGCACCAATAAAAAAGAGACTCCTAGGTACTATGAAAATCTCTTCAGATTAATGTAATCCAAAAGTTCAAAAGTGTTCTACCTTTTGTTCTATATATGTGATCGATCTTAATTTCGTAAGGGAAATAAATACACGCAAGAACACCAGAGATTTACGTGGTTCGATCTATGAACAAGATCTCGTCCACGGGAGAGATAGTATTTGTGTATTGAAAATATGAGGTGATTACAAGAAGTGTAGATGATCTTTCCGTCTAATCTATCCTCTATTTATACGATTATGATAACCTAGATCTCGAATCCGACATCTATTCTAAGATAGGATTTGAATCTTATCTCCTCTCTAATTAGGATTCTCGTAGATATGACCAATCTTCCGTTCTCTTGGTTCCAAGCTCTCTTGGGCGGACTCGTATGGTAGAAACATATCGAGCTTATTTATGTTGGGCCGATCTTGGAAGCAGGAGTTGGTAGTATCCTATCAATATGTATGTCACATCACCAACAACAACATAAGTTAAAAATATCCTACATGCAGATAAATCCTAACCCCAAGAATTATTTTATAATAAATACAGAGTGTAGTAGGGTATTCAGGAGACTATGCCAAGCCATCCACTTTTCGATGTTGCACATATCGCTCACTTTCACTTTCAGTGTTTACTTTATATGATTAGATTGTGATAGATAAAATTAATCCAATTTAATCAAATATTTATTTTAAAGGATTAATATTTGAGGATATTTCAAAGTCAAATTATTTTAATCATTTAAATTGTTCTTCATTAATTTTAATCCAACCAATATAGATATTGAAATAATCCTTCAAATAAAAGGAGAATTATTTATCCCAATTTTAATCCTTCACTAATCATTTGTTTACTACAAAAAATTGATAGATAAAAGTTATCTTATCATATATTTAATCCATCAAATAATCAATCCTTTAAAATGTTAATCATGAAAAGTAAATATTCTCTAACAGTATGAGGTGTTCCCGAAATCTACGCAGATTCTACTAAAAATATTTTTGATGTGGTCAATCATTTTCTCCTCCTACCTATAATACTTTGCCAGGATGTCAACTTTGAGAAATAAATTAGGTTTTCAATGTAAATGGAAAAGACAATCAAAGTAAATCACTCAATACATGTGGATTAGTATACATTATTTTGACTAAAGTAAACTTTGATAACAAATTTACGGGCCCAACCCTTATATAATAAATCATCACACAGAATACTCAAGAGCATAAGTACAAGGAGAGCTATCAAAATCAAACAAATCTGGCCCGACTCAATTTTGATCTGGCAAGGCCTCAATATTTTGACCCAATGGATTAGGGCCGGGCCGGGCCAGGGAGAGCAACACGTCTGACCAGTGGACTCATGTTAGAAAATTTATATTATAAAAACAATTTTTGAGTCATGCCATCATTTTCTGACAAGATGGATTTCGGTCGGACAAGTACTCTTAATCGAACTCATCATTGTTCATACATCAAGAAATGGCGATACATGTCTCAAAAAGTACGATGGTTAAGGTGGGTTCACTGTGGTCGAGAGATCGCGAGTTGAACCCCACCAAACGCTTATATGGATTTGGCGCATCACCGATTTTCCAAGTGTGGTTTACATCGCTGTGGTTTGCGGTTTATTGCGAGGCGTGGGGTTTCTGCAATCTTGCCTAAGGTAACGACTGCGGGTTCCCCATGATTCAAAAAAAAAAAAAAGAAATGACGATACATTGATACCAAAAAAGAAAAAAATAATAATAATAAAGAAACAGTGGCCAGTGATAGTAATTATTAAAAAGAAAAGGAAGAAGAGGCAAACAAGTTCATTAACTTTTAAGTAACAAATTAAGAGAGGTAGACACGAAACATTTGCATACTTTGATAAATGAAGTTATTATAACCTGAAGAAGCATGAGAAAAGCGGGAGCTCCGAATAAGTGAAGAAGTGGAGAGCGTAAGAGACATCGTGGCAGCCACCTTGATTACCAACTTGATTAAGGAAGATATTATATCTAACCACACAAAAGAAAATAAATAAGCAGACAATAATCTTATTCAACAATCTAAGCTCGCAAATACAGACAAAATTTTTGGACGCATTTTCCAGCTTTTAACTTGCAAGTTGAAACAATGTTGTTATTTTCCAAACCCATAGTATTATACAAAACTTTTTTTACATATATTTCCATTAAAAGATGTGCGCATCCACATGACTTTAGGTGTATCCGACCCCACTTGAAAGTGCAAACTATTTTTTTAACTTTCCCAATAGACAAACTCAAGTTTATTTAATTACATGTTTAATCTATAATTTGAAAGCTTACCAACATGTATTATAGAAAGATACAAGTAATCAATACAAATATTAGTATGGTTTACCGTCACAAAAATATGGGTTTTACGCAAAAGTAACAACTATAAATTTCCCATGAATTCAAATAATAATAATAATAATAATAATAATAATAATAATAATAATAATAATAATAATAATAATAATAATAATAATAATAATAATAATACAAGTGTTCGGATATCCATTTCAAGCTAATTGAATTTATTAGGCATATTAGGAACTCAATTATCTATTAATAATTGGTTATATGAGAATTTCCATTAAACTGTTCGTATTTTGGAATTTGAATATATCATTTCAACTAGCTGTTTGTATGAATTATTTCTGAGAGATTATTGTAGGGATGTCAATGGGTGAGTTTTATCCGATCCGATCCGAAACCGCTCATAGTCTATTAAATTTTAAAGTAACGGTTCTAGTTCCGGTTCCAGTTTCAGACCCGCTTTAGACCAGAACTATTTAGATCCATAGTTTGACGGTCCGGTCCGGTCCGGTCTAGTTCTGATTCCAAAATCAGAATCAATACTTATTTATTGGTTCTGATCAAAGTAAAATCCATCTATTGACAAACCTAAGCTTATGTAGACTTGTCAATAAGTTGGTTCTACTCATACTGATCCGGAATCACTCATAGTCCATTAAATTCTAAAGCAAATGTTTCAGTTCCAGTTTCGATTCTGGTCTGGTTATATTCCAGACCCACTTAGATCTGGATCTTTTCAGACCTATAGTTGATGGTCCGGGTCTGGTTCGGATCCAGTATCTAATTAGCCGATTCCAGAACCAGAATCGATATTTATTTATTAGTTTTGATTTCGATAAAATCCGCCTATTTACATCCCTATATTATCGGAGGGGAGAAAATAAAGCTTTTTTTTTTAGTTGATAATTATTAGTCAACATGTTTGATGCATTTATTTGTTTGGATTTTTATGTTTTCCACATATAAAAATATTTCAGACAGGTATAGTCATCAAATCCTGCACTTTCTAATGTTATTCATACTTTAATCCTGCACTTTCTAAATATTTTATTTTCTTCAACAACGATACACTCTGCAACAAAAAACCAATATCAAACATATGGAGAAGTTAACTCGGAGAAATTTGCAAACATATAAAAGCCCACTTCGATGGCAGCGGCCGAGAAATAAATTGCACCTATTTTAAATAGAGGTGGTCTCCTATGATCATATCCGCATGTATAGACAATGATATTTTTTTTAGTACAAATAATATTTTTCTTCACTATAAATGATACTTTCGAATTACAATGTAAAAAATAAATGATAATTTTCTTCAATGTATATGATATTTTTATTAAGAACAAATGATATTTTTATCCGTCGTACGACGGATGTATAAGAGTTTTTGTGTTTTAAATAAGCTCATGAATATTTAGATTCATTCTTCAGTTGGGCTGCATAATAGTTTTATTGAGAATAGGCTATTGGGCTGTTTAACTCGGAGGTTATATAGTAAATCAGTAATACGGTGTATATTTCAGGTGAAGCTATCGTAGTTGATTATCTTTACTGTCGTTCACTTTAACATAGTTTATAATCAAGAAACTTAAGTAGACTATACGAACTATTCGTGTATAAGCTAAAATATCATATATCACACAAAATATTCAAATACTACTCAAATTTTCGAGTACAAATAAATATGTAACTTCCACCGTCCTAAATAAATACTTTCGAATTTCCTCAAGAAATCAACCGAAAAAGGAACAAGAGAAAAAAAGAGGGGGCGGGGAATGCTTTAAATGAGAGAGTGAGAAAAATACGGATGGACAATTCGGCTTTGGTTAATTAAACCGAAATTACATGAAATATTAATAACCGAAAATTGAATCGATCGGTTATTCGATTAACTAATTTCAATAAAAAAATGTTAATTTCTGCTCAAACAAAGAATCAAACTCACAACCTCCTAAAAAGAAGAAACCTTATGCATCTCTCAAATAACCAATTGCTCTTAACCAATTGGACTATGAGAGCAACTTATAATAATTTATCCAATTTAATTTTATTTATTATTTATAGATTATCAATAAAAAGAATATGTTAAAGTCTACTCTAAAGCAGAACCGAACATAGAAATATATTTAATATTATTTTATTTATTATTTATCGGTTATCTGTAACAAAAAGTATGTTAAAGTCTACTCTAAGCATAACCAAACACAGAAAATATTAAAAAGCAAAAACTTAAGGTATACACCCAAACCAACTAAGATACAATAGTAATTTAATATAATAATTATAAATTTATAAATATTTATATAATTATTTCGATTATTTGGTATACTTATTCGGTTATCGAATGTATCGATAACTGATATTTCTGAAATTATTATACTGAATACCGAACCAAATCCAATAATATCAATTTATTCGATTAATAAACATCCGTTGATTTTTAATAACCGAATTACAGATATCAAATTCCCAATCCTAGAGAAAAATATGCTTTTCGAGGATTTGTTACGTTTCTGGGGCATCGAGAGAATCCAAGGCCTAGATTTAAATTTGAAGTTTCAAACCGATTTTTCAAAGCTTAGAAATTTAACGTGTAGGGAAATCTGATTTTAACCCTCTCCCGAGGATCTATCTTGGATGTTTAATTCACCATACATTGATTATATGCCTAGCATGCACCTATATAATTAATTGCAACACGTAGGAGTTTTCTCGTGTTTACCTGCGAATCTGTCGGGGATGAATAGATCGAGACTCGTGCTTTGATCTTCTGGACTGTATCCCGGTTGCCTAATCTCCAATGTCGAGTGAGGACAATCTATGGAGAATGCTATAGAAAATCACCCTTTTTCTTCTCTCAAGGATTTCGAAAATTCTCACTATTTGGATATAGTAATTTTCGAAAATCTCACTTCAGGATTATCCTTGATTTTCTCTCTCACCTTATATTTATAATGCACTCCCAAATCCTATCTAGATAGGATTTATGCATATCTAATAAATATAATAATATCCTTTAGGATAGAGATGATCAAGTTAGAGTCCCAGTAGAACTCAGAGAGAGAGGGACGATTTTCCCTTAGCTACAGGCCTGGATGGGCCAGCCCAGGGATCAAATGCAAGGAATAAAGATGGACCTCAAAATTAATTATCTTATGTTCAGCCCAGAACATAAATTAATTCATAAACATTTATTCATGCCACTAGAGAATAAATGTTGACTTACCCCTTTATTGCCGAAGTTGAGTCGGGCTTGCACTTAGACTTTACGAATCCCCGTATTTAAGATATCGTACTTAAAATAATTAATATCTTTAATTCCTTAAGTAGTACCACTCAACCTTATTATTGTACTTGAGATAACTCAACCTGCAGGGTTTAGTACAATAAACCTTTTGAGCTCCTTAAGGGGACGTCATCATCCTAAACGGATACGGTGACTCGACACAGGTAACTAGCATGACATACAAGCACTGCCACCACCCAAGATGCAGAGAATCTTGGGTTATCTCATGTAACCCTCACCCATAGCAAGTCAAAGTGATGGTCAGCAACTCATACTCACCTAATACCTTATCGAGGTTTAGATCAACGTAAGTCTCCGAGATCTAGGTTCTTCACGACGGTCAGATAGAAGAACTCGTCTCACTGTGATCCATCAATACGTCAGAGACGTACCAGTCCCCTTTGCTTCGGGCTAAGGCCTATTATTTCTGAGTCGATGGCGTTTCCAGGCAGAATGAGGATGTAAACTTCAGGGTGCTTCTCTCTTCTACTAAGATGAAACAAAACTACAGGAAAGCAACATCGGAAAATATAAGCTTTTTCTTTTAGGTTGATACAAGGACCAAGACCTACTTTACGACAACAGATGCGGATGAAATTCTAACTGCTGCGTTTACGCCTTTTGAGAAGCGGGGTTTCGGACGACTGACACCTATACCTTTCACACCTAAGCCAGGCTTTTGCCAACAACCTTTCTTCCCGTCTCAGTCATCTCTCTTACCTGAACGAGATGAATAACGAGTGAGGAACATCGAAATCATGTTTCCAAATTAGTCCAACTTCGTACCTTAGGATCGACCCTGCCAGGTTTCCAAACCGTGAAAGAGCAATGGAAGACAGGACTTCATATTCATCATTTTTGAAAGTGGGGGGAACATCCAAAAAGCGAAGGCTCACCCAGCTAAAGGAAGGAGAGTTGCCTATCGTCGCACTTGTTGTTTATCGTATGGATCTCTAGCCCCCGTCTTCGGACCAGAACTGGCCGCCTCTTTGGCCTACTAGCTCGAGCACGTTCTCTCTCACCCCCCACCGAGCTTACGGCTCTCTACCCCAACCCAACTCGCCAGAGCAGTCGAATACGAAGAGAGGTGATGCTACCCTTTCCCGTCCTGTCATCCGGCAAAACATGAGGTTTTTGCTATCTATTACCGGCCTTGCTTAAATCTCTTACATACGAAGATCCCATTGTATTCCTGAAGCTCGTAGCATTGGCCCCGATAAACCCCAATTTAGTGTTTCTTCTCTGCCAATAATACCTATGCCTTCAACTCGTTTTAAAAAAATACTGGCCACCTACTGTCCATCTTAGCAGCAAGTTAGTGGGTTTTTTTCCTTTGGTCCTGAGAGTCTGGGGAATTTCAAAGAACATACTCTAATAGGGGTGCAGAAGGACAAGCAACTAAGTCAAGTCACTTCTTATCTACACCACAGCCTATACTGACAACTCATCCTCAAGTTGTCTCAGCTGTGATACTTTTTATATCTCATTAAGCTTGACCAATCATACAGACTTCTGTGATCTACAACACACTATATGATCTAACTTATATATGAGATAAAGGGACATATATATGCAATCAAGTAAACAATTCAGATAAGAGATTGTAATAGTGGTAACATGAAACATTGTATACAAGCTCAACCAAAACTGCTTCCAGTATACAAATCCAACATAACGGTCTACAAATAGTTCCACAAATATTTCGACATCGTCTTATCCTTCCAACGCCTCCCTGTTCTTAAAAAATCTCACTTGTTATGGCTACTCAACGAGAAAATCTCTGCGTCACACCAATCAACCACAAACCTTTTCAACCCCAGCCAAATATAAAGATCCCATCTCAATTACCCAGTCAGAGTGATCGTCGACTTGACCTTTCTCCCCATGAAAAATCAAGAAATGGACACCCCATCTCCTGCGTCTCTCTCCCAGAATCAGACACCTCTTCTTCAAATGAAGTCGTTGTTCTTCTCAAATATCAAGAAACCAGGTTCATTTTTTTAGTTTGATAATTTATCGATTTTGAGGTTTTGGATGAGTAATTTGTTATCTTCCCTTTTCTCCTGTGTTTGTGGGCAGTCACTTCAAGCTTTCAATGAAGGAGTCACCGAAGAGCAAAGATGAACATGCCCAAATGATAAAAGTCTCATATGCTTGACAATTGGTAGCATCATGTATATCATGGTGTGTATATAACCGATATTGCTCAAGCAGTGGGAGTAGTGAGTCAGTTCATGGGTGATCCGGGCAAACAACATTGAGAAGCAATCAAGTGGACTCTACTATACTTGAGAGGTACCACAGACAAAGCTCTATGTTTCAACGATAAGAGTGTCGTGCTGGCAGGTTATGTTGATTCGGATTAGGCATCAAATGATCTCGATGGGAGGAGAAGTACAACTGAGTATGTCTTTACTTATGGTGGTACTGCTATTCCTTGGGCTTCTAAGTTGTAGAAAGTCATTGTTTTTGTCTACAATGGAAGCTGAGTATGTGCTGTAACGAAGGCGAGTAAGGAGATGGTGTGGTTGTAGAGTTTCTTGGGTGAGCTTGAGAATGAGCATAAGAGTAGCACTCTCTACAATGATAGTCAAAGTACTATATTCTTTGCAAAGAATTCAGCGTTTCATTCTAGGACAAAACATGTTGAGTTGAAGTATCATTACATCCGTCACATATTGAAGAAGAAGATCTTGCAGCTAACGAAGATCCTTGGAAGTGAAAATTCAGCATACATGTTTACTAAGGTGGTAACCTTAGAGAAATTGAAGCTATGCATAGCTTCAATTGGCATTGGAGCATGAAGATGAGGCTAGGCGATGCTAAGCGGATACGGGAGAGAAAGTAAGAAGGTACGGTTACTTGGGAATTCAGTCTCCAAGTGAGAGATTGTTGGAGTATGGAACCTGAATGGACATTACATTCAAGCTCAGTTACTTAGGCCCAGGCGGAACCCTAATGTGCTTAGGATTTGAGTTTGACTATTGTCTATTTAATAGTCGTTTCTCTCTGTAATCTGTATCTAAAAAATATAGTGAAATCTCTGGCTTGGCATCGCCCCTAGACGTAGTCGCAAGACGAACTGGGTAAACAATTCTTGTATTCTTTATTTTCTGTTGTGATTGTGGTGTGTGTTTTTTCGTAACATTATTCACCATCTTTTGTCTTATCAATTGATTGAGAATGATTTTTATTGATATGAGTATGAAACATATGATTAATATGAGCTAAATTATTTGATCTAGAACCAATATGAGCTAAATTATTTGATCTAGGGTTCTAGGGCTTGGACCATGGTTTGATTTGTCGATAACGACTGCATGTGTATTTGATTGATTATTTCATGATTGATGATGAATGAGTATTATTTTGTTGTTGATGGCGTGTTTAACATTGAATGAGGTCGAGAAACAAATTTGTGCTAAATAACATACAAGATCGAGAATAGGTTTATACCGAATCTAAGAAATTGGAACTAGACTTAATCAGAAATGCATAATCTACGTGTTAATTTACTGGGTAATTTGTTCACTTTGACTTTTCAAGAAATTGGAACTAGACATATTACAAGATTGAAGATTCCACCTTAAGCAATCAATACATTTTTTATTTGAATATTTAGACAAACATATAATATTCTATGCGTATTATATTATTTTTTAAATAAAAATACCAATTTTTTTATTTTTTTACTCCCTACAAATAGACATTAGTATTGGTAGTTATTACACACAATGCAATTATTTTATGTTATTTACATATAGCACCAATTTTCACTCTAAAAAACCTTATCTTTCTCTCATTTTGCTGTAGATTCCAATCATTTTTTCCCTTAAATTCCTAAAATTTTTCATCCTTCCAAAGTTATTATCCGAACATTGAAATATCCACAAGTTCAAAGAATTCATGCAGTTTGAAACTATTATAAATTCACGAAATGAATGAGTAATCTTTGTCATTTGTATGATGAACCAATTGTATATTTTCAATTTCATATTTTAATTGTTATAATTTTTGTTGTTAATTTATCTTATTTTCTATTTGTATTGGTTTGTAAAATTTAGTTATAATTTTAATTTATGTTTATTACACTTAATAATATATTGTGTGATGAACCAATTGTTTATTTTAATTTCATACTTTAATTGTTGTAATTTTTGTTCTTAATTTATTAAATTTTCTATTTTATTGCATTGTAAAATTTAGTTATAATTTTAATTTATGTTTATTACGCTTAATACTATTTTAACAAAAATAATTATAAAAATATTATGATTGAATAATTAGAGTTATTATTAATAAACCAACAAAATACTTGTAGTTGGGTTAATAAGAATATGATGATGAAAATTTGAAGAGTGAATACGAAAATCAAAAATAAGTACAAGAAAACGTGCCCACCGTGGGGTTCGAACCCACGACCACAAGGTTAAGAGCCTTATTTATCATTGAAATACAGGAAAATCTTATTTATCATTAAACAAGTTTGCATGCTACTGCATCCTATGAAATAACATTGGAGCTGTAGCAATCTCCTTTCGTAGAAAATTAGGTCCTAAACTAAAAGCCCACTCTCAACTTCCCAAAAATGGACTGCGAACCTTCAACTCTTACGAAATACAGCAGCCCCTTCTAAACTCTTGTTTGGTACACTGTATTGACTGTAATTGATTTATTTATTGGCTCAGGCCCAATTAATTAACATTATTCATATTTTACATGGAAAATTAAGTCCATTCAGCCATCTTTACAGCTAAAATAAAATCTGAGCTGTCCTGACCTCAATTAATGCAAGCTTTTCTATCTAACAAAAGGGCTTATTGAAGAAAGACTTTTATTTACTAATATATTTTATAATACTTTAACTGTTTTTTCAGATAATTACAGTTACCTATCAAAATTTTAAAATTTTCTTTTCAAACTTTTGTTTTTTGTATGTTGATTGTTCCAAACTATTCATTGTTTTCAAAGTACTCATTAGTTAGAGCTAAAGGAGTTGACAAAGACTTATCTACTGTACGCTTCAAAGTACTCATTGTTTTCAAAGTACCATACTGCACTGAAGTTGCCAAAAGCATATAAATATTGCAATTGCAAAATAAATATACGTCTTTATTTGCACATGTAAAAAGTCGTGCAATAGCAAAGACACCTAAAATTGATTTAAGGAACCCCTCCCAAAAAGGAAAATATTAATGAAAACTTAAAGGTAATAAATAATTCAAACTTTAGACAAAAGTAATGATAAATAATTTTATCAATCCAGATTTCCACTAAGTTTGTTCTTCCAAAAGGTTCGAATGTAAAAGTAATCAGAATCGAAGATAGGAAAAAATTATAGTGAAATTTAGGTGGCCTCTCATTGTTGTTAGCAGACCATTGTGAAAAACATATGCAATTGTTTGATTTTTTGATATATATGATTCCTTAAACTATGAACACAAATACACTTTAACAATTGGAAGCATAAAAACTTGTTATCGTACAAAGTAATTAAGAGAATTGCTACAGCTGTTGGTTTAGCAGGCTACCACTATTTCCTTCCAGCGTGGTTTCCTTTTGAGTCAACTCAGCTCATAAATAGAATATTATTTGAATAGAACGATTTTGAAGTTGAATTAGTATCTCCAATAACCTATTAGTTTCAGATTGTATTTTGGAATATAAAATCACAATTCCTTTCTCTCTTAAGGTTGTTTATAATTTCAAATTTCAAACACCAATACCTGTGATTTCCTAAGTACTCGATTTTATTCAATATTTTACAAGTTCACCCTATTAACTCTTGGAAATCAGCGTGTGTATATATATATAGTTAGATTCAAATAAGAATAATTTTTAACGTGAAAACTAAGAACCACCAAATTTAATTATAAACAAAATGAATTCATTATTAAAGTTAATGCATCCGCTGAGAAAGTTACTGAATCCAAAAATTCGATATTTTTCACCGATATTCGAATCTCACGTTAAAATGATTCTTATTTGAACCTCACTTTATATATATGATCAAAATTTTGAAAGCTAATTTAATCAAGATTTGAGTGACGTCATGCTTAATTTTGTGAAATTAAACAGTATATGATCGATCTACATTTCGAGTAGATGATCTTGGTATGTTCACATTCTCAAATATAATTTTCGATGAGTGAGAAAAAATGAATCAAAGTTGGTCACTTAAACATGAAGTTATGTGATTAAGTAGATAAGCATAGATTATTAAATGATTATATCACATTGATTAATGTATCTTCGTTAATTGTCTATATAAATGGTTCATTGAACATTTAGTATAATTATGTGCACATGTGATGGGCTCAAAAGCCCACGCGCGTGTGCTACCACCATCCGTCGCCTGGCGTCGTTGATTTGGACTTGGATCTTGAAAATTGATCTTTTGGCTTGTTTCATGGGCCTAATTCGGGGTTCAATGCCCTTACCTTTTGGATCATCAATTGATGGAACGCAAAGTCGGAGTTGGTCCGAGACCCAACTCATGTGGTCCAATCCGTTGGGCCTGATGTGCACTTGAAGAGACGTCCAGATATGTCCAATGAACATGGACGCACGCGACATCCAGATTCGTCGTAACTGTCGGTAAAGTCTCGGCATGATCGTTCTGCGGGCTACGTGGGTGTAACTACACCTTATCTTTAAAAACTGCCGCATAACCCCACATCGGTACTCAGTGAGGGACATAACTTCATAACACCCGACATTAATACAGGTGTTGACTCCAGCAGGCTCCTCATGAGGGGACGACACCTATAAATAGGACATATCTCTCATATATTATCCATCTACTGCTAATCTGTATTTCAACATTCTAAAGCACTTTCTACATATATGTTTGATGGGTCCCGTTGGGTACGATCTGGTGTGGGGGGGGCAAATACACCAGTAAGGTAATTTTTTTTTCTGATTCAAGACTGATAGGCTACAGGCAGTATTTGTCCGGTAACTACAGTCTAGTACAAATGGTTTTATTGCTGGTCAGTTCAGTTAATGGAAGTCTTGAGTTGAGTGATATCAATTAGCAAACCTACTAATTGCTGAGACAACTGATCAGTTGAACTGATAACTGATGTGCTTAGGAATGAAAATCGGTTCGATTTCGGTTAACCGAACTACATGAAATCTTGATACCAATTACCGAACCAATCGGTTAATCGATTAACGGTTAACCGTTTAATTTAAAGAAACTCAATTACGCTCCAAGTAATGATCAAACTCACAACCTCGATGAAGAGATAAACTTTACACAAACGCTTAACTAAATAAGCTGTGATAGTTTCTTGTAATATATTCATTTTAACTATATTTATAATTACTATGTTATCATAAAAACAATTTTCGCTATAAGCGAGTTCGAACACGGACAAAAGGCTTGAAGCTTGCGCCCAAACCAACTAATCTACAATAGAATTTGATAGAATAATATCCGATAGAGTAGTTACGGTGAAACACAAACAAAAACTTCCAACTCGAAAAAAGCTAGCGGCATCATTACTTGACAAAGGCGGTCGTCGAGGTTTTGTGATCGAATCAAAACACACAGTTGAGATTTATGAATTCCGACACTTAGAATTTTCCAACATTGTTTGTATCCAAGCTTTGTCCTCGTTAGGTTCGGTTTGTCGAAGCTCGTTAGTCTGTGGTGTTGTCACTTTTAAAACGTTTTCTTTTATCTTTGGAGACGATACGCAAGAACCGAAAGCACTATCGGGGTGTATCCCGTCTTGCAAAAAGAAGCTTCATCAACTTGGCATTAGCGTACTGTTTATTCGTTTCAATTTGTATTTTATTTATGATAATTTGATCTCCTTCTTTTATATTTCTATTTTAAATTGTAATATATCCGATAAGTTTTGTAATGTTCTGTGCGTATCAATTCCAACAGAAACTTTAGTAATGGCAATGTCTGTGCAAACAAAGCTGTAATTACTGTTTTTGTTGATTTTGATAGGGGTGTCTAAACAGTTTTCGGTTTCGGTTAGAACCGAATCGAATCGAAACCGACAAATTCGGTTAACCGAAAACCGACAAATTTGGTTATCGGTTCGGTTTGATTCGAGTTGAAAAAAATTCGGTTATTGGTTAACCGATAACCGAACAGTTGAACCGAAAAACCGTTTTTATTTTAATTATTATTTCAATTACTAATTAATTAATTAAAAATTATGAAAATCAATTTTAATTATTACTTTATTAATTATTGTTAAATATTTTATCTATTTTTAATAAGTTTCAGTTTTAATTATTATTTTATTTATTTTAATTATTATTTTATTTGTTTTATCAATAATTAATTTTAATTCGGTTTTCGGTTAACGAAAACCGAACCGTCGAAACCGATCGGTTTCGGTTAACCAAAATTTAAAGCAGTTCGGTTTCGGTTTCACTTTTCGGAGAAATTGGTTCGATTAATCGAAAAATTGGTTCGGTTAACAGAAATCGAACCGTTAAACACCCCTAGATTTTGAAGTAAACATGTTAAAAGTCAAATAGCGTAAAAACTTAAACCACCTGAGACACCGAGACTTGTTATGTGTTTTTTTTTAATAATTACTTGTCATTCAAATCTTCAAATGCTTACCAAATGAAGCTTCCGAAAAGTCAAATATACAATAGTCCAACATTAATAGTCTTCTTCATTAAATTGCGTCAGCTACAGCTGGTTTTCCTACAATTGCCACTACATTTTTTTAGTGACACTACTTTTAATATAAAATATTTTGATATAACTTAGATCCAAATGATATTTTGGTATAACTTATTGAATAAATCTATTCATATATAATATGTATAAATATAATATCCTTGTAAATTGAATTGGATCGCTTCGATTTTTTAGTTTATTAATTATTTAAAAGTATGACTAATTTAACCCTTAACTAATTTGGCGCCATATAATCAAATTTACAGTTTTTTTTTTTCATTTTTCTTTTTCTACCAAATACTTTAGGAAACAAATCAATGGATTGATTTCTTCAAAATAGCCACTGTCTTAACAAGATAATCATCAAAATTAAGAGACTGAGTCATGCATATTTGTATTGGATTTAAGATAGAATGGTGCATTAAACATTCATCAATATACGTGAATGACAATGTACTCAAATTCTTTTATTTTTGCATTCTTTTTGTTATATTTGGAATTTTTATTGATAATCATGGATTTTTTAAGTTCTTAGAGATGTACTTGTATCGATTTTACTTGAAAAAGCGTGTTCGAAATGAGTTTATGCTAAAGTATTGTTATTTTTTGGAATTTGATACTTATTTGTGTGTTTGGACGAAATTTTTGGAATATGTAGACATAACTAAGGAAATTGGGCTTCGTAAGTTTAAAGTAAAACTCGATCGGAGTTCGTGGACGAAAATAGTGTACGAATCACAGTTTAAACGATGAAAAATAAAAAAGTCGTGCAGGCCCATAACATGCGTCCCAGATAGAAATTTGTCCACGATCCGACGGCCCAAAAGCGGCATATGCCGCGGCCAACCAATGCAAGAGCCGCATCAGATGGGTGTTTTCACACCCAAGTGTCACGGTCCGCACTTGCACGGTCCGCGGTCGCTACGTTTTTCTGGGACTATCAGTATGGTTGGGCGATCGCTTCGCTGAACTCCTTCAATCTTCTCGTCCAAGCCGATAGTTCTACTACTTAAATCGTAATACAAGCGTTTAACTCTAGAACAAGTCATTAGCATTAATTACACAAGCAAGCAATGACGAGCTACACGAGTGCAGGGGCCCATGGGCCCCACTTTTTTCAAAAGATTAGTATTATATACCTAATTCATGTCGATAAATACCTTGTAGTGCGGTTGGTTTGATACTTTATTTCTAACCCGAAACCTAGGTTCGAATCTTGGCGGACGTTTGTTTTCTTTCCTTATTTTCTTTCTTTCCTTTTCTTTATCTTGTTGGACTAATAATTATGAAATATATATATATATATATATATATATATATATATATATATATATGTACAGGTTATTTTCTTTCTTTATTTATTTTCTTTTTTTTTCCTTTTCTTTATCTTGGCGGATGCTTATACATAACAACATAAATAATTATGAAATATAATATATGTGTGCGTATATTGATAAAATAAAAGATATATGAAAATAATAAAGTTTTATATGCAAATTAATATGATTAATCCATTTCTTCTAAAAGGATTATGACAAATTTATTCTAAAAGCCATAGGTAATATTGATTTAAACGTATTCTAATAAGCTTTATCGTGAATTAATTTTAGATTTCATTGTTGATTTATATGGTACAAGAAAATCAATATTTGAGTTTTGTATGATAATACCGGTTATAATATTACACTTATAATTTTCTTATTATTTAATTTTATGTCTATTATTGATTTATTGTTTAGTTATTTGTAAATAAATTATATTATTTTATTTTTGTAAAATATAAAACACAATGAAAAATAAATTCAGTATAAATAATTACTTCTATTCAAATAATATTTTATTTAAATTATTATTATTTTTTATTTTTTTTATTTTAAAAATCTATTTTATTACCTTTTAAAGTAATAAATAATTGGGCCCCCAAACTAAAATTCTTGGCTCCGTCACTGCAAGCAAGATAATCATCAGAGATTTTGGGATCTAATCAAAACACAATTAAGATAGATTAATTCCCAACAACTTAGGAATTTTTCCAACAGTATAGTTTTATGAAATAATTAGAGATTTTTTTTTTCTTAATTTCCATTCTTTTGTTGTTTGTTTTATCTTTCTGTTTTGTAATTTTTTATTTTCCTTTTCATTAAAATCTTATAATTTAATGTACAATAGTATAGTTTCAAAAATAATCAAATAACTTAATTTTAGTATTTCTTTTTTCTTTTTTTAATGATTTAGTCGATCATTTATTAATACTATTATGCAGTGTAGTTCAAGTAAAAAAATTGGTATGATGTTTAAAATCTATAATATGATAAAATTATTAAATGATTAATCCCATATGTTAGTTTATATTTGGAAGCCATATCCAAAAATGGAAAGTGGTTGCTTTTCGTGAATGGACCGAAAAAAATTAAATGAACACTTTTTCGTGAACAGATTGAGTAATATAATAGGGGTCACCTGACTACGTATTCCTGACTCATACCTCTTTTTTTTCAATTTGCCAAACATTCTAATGTCTATAAAAGAATACTAGAAATTTGACATGTACAAATTACTCATTAATGACCCTCTAATTGGTTTCCCTCTCTTAATTCTTATTTCTTGAACAAACAATTATGCAAGAAAAATAGACAAAAGAGAAGATAAATTATGATAACATTTCTCTCGTATGCTTAAAGCTTTAATTTCTACTCTATTTTTGAGTTCTAATTTATATTCTTTCTGATCCATTTAAAAATGATAGCATTATATTATACGGAAATAGATAATTTAAAATTTGGTAATGAATCCATATATATGATCATATAAAGGATATGTAATCAAGGACAAACAATAATAGCAAAAGAAAAGGACGACAAAAGTGTCAAATTCGACTTTGAAATAGGAATAAAACGATTATAACAATTACAATCTTTTGGGTATCACATCATCAAATGCTCTAACAAGATGTGGTTTGAAAGATAATTGGGTTGACTTTCAAATTATGCTTCCGACTGCTCAAGAATGCAATTTTGTAGAAAAAGTTATGAACTAAAAATAAAAGTTGTTATATTCACAACCTGATAGCCCAACCTGGCAACTCAAATTTGGTTTCGTCATTTGTGTTATTGCTCTAACCCTCGTTTTCTTCCCGACCTATCTGGACTAATGCACGAGTTTATGATTAAATTAACATCCTTCGTTGATACAATTGAAAGAGAAATATGAGGGCTTTGATTAATTTGAATTTATTGCATAAAATTGATAGCCTAAAAGTTAAATTTGAGGAAAGATAATACAAAGAATTGGGTTGTGTTGTGGCCGTCATTTGGGCTATTGACGGTCGGATATGATCAAATTGAAGTTTCAAACGATTAAGAGTGTGTTTGGGTGAGCTTATAAGCTCTTTAAAACAACTTATAAGATGTTTGGAGCTTATAAGTTGTTGCAAAGTATTTGGCAAAATAAGTTCATAAACAGCTTATAGGTTGAATAAGCTCCAACAACTTATAAACTCCTCTAAAAATAAGTTGGTCAACCCTAACTTATTTTTTCATAAATTTATAAGCAACCATGAATTTACCAAAATAACCTTATTATAGTTCGTTATTTTCTACACATACACTATTAACTTCACCTCTCATCAATTTTATCTCTTTAACTATGATTTTCTCTCTCTAACTCATGATTCTTTCTCTGGCTTATAAGATCAATGATCCAAAAACTTTAACAACTTATAAATACTTGAGACAATGTTGGATTTGTATCTTCGAAAGCGTTTGGTTGAGCTTGTATACAATGTTTCCTGTTACCACTATTACAATCTCCTATCTGTTTTGAATACTTGATTGCATATATACGTGTCCCTTATCTCATATATAAGTTAGATCATACGATGTGTAGAAGATCACGTAAGTCATATGATTGGTCGAAGCTTAATGAGATATAAAAGTTTCACAGTGAGACAACTTGAGGATGAGTTGTCGGTATAAGTCTGCAGTATAGATAAGAAGTGACTTGACTTGGTTACTTGTCTATCTTTGATGCGTCTCGGCGTATTGAAGGATCACATTGAGATGTGTTCTTCTATCGGACCGTCGTGAAGAACCAAGATCTCGGTGACTTACGATGATCTAAACCTCGATAAGGTATTAGGTGAGTATGAGTTCTTGACCATCATTTGACTTGTTATGGGTGAGGTTATATGTTCTAACCCAAGATTCTCCGCATCTTGGGTGGTGGCGATCTTGTATGTCACGCTAGTTATCATGTCGAGTCACCGTATCCGTTTAGGATGATGGCGTCCCTTAAGGAGCTCAAAAGGTTTATTGTACTAAACCCGCGCAGGTTGAGTTAGCTCAAGTACAATAATAAGGTTGAGTGGTGCTGCTTAGGAATTAAAGATATTAATTATTTTAAGCGATCGGAATGCTCTAAATAATTAATGGACGTTCGATATCTTAAATACGGGATTCGTAATGTCTAAGTGCAAGCCCGACTCAACTTGGTAATAAAGGGGTAAGTCAACATTTATTCTCTAGTGGCATGAATAAATGTTTATAAATTAATTTATGTTACAGGGTGAGCGTAAGATAATTAATTTATTTGAGGCCCATCTTTATTCCTTGCATTTGATCCATGGGTTGGCCCATCCGGCCCGTAGCTTCAGTGAAATCGGCGCCCCCTATATGCTCTCTAAGGATAGATTTTATTCTCTTTATCCTATAAGGATATTATTATATTTATGGGATATGCATGGATCCTTTCCTTATGGGATTATGGTAATGCATTATAAATATAAGGTAAGAGATAAAGTCTAGGTTAATCCTCATTATTACACAAGCATATTTTCGAGAATCTCATAGTTCTCTTGAGAGGATTTTTTGAAAAAATTGTGAGAGAAAGAGGGTGATTTTCCGAAGCATTCTCCATAGATCGTCCTCACTCGGCGTTGGAGATTGGGCAACCGGGATACAGTCCAGAAGGTCAAAGCACGAGTCCGATCCGTTCGATCCATTCATCTTGTTCCATCGACCTCTTCAGATCCAAAGGTAAACACGAGAAAACCCCTACGTGTTGCAATTAATTAAATAGACGCATGCTAGGTTTATAATCAATGTATGGTGAATTAAATATCCAAGATAGATCCTCGGGGCGAGGGCTAGACATATGTCATCCCTACAATTGGTATCAGAGCCTGGGATCAGAATCTTGGCTCTGTTGGATTAATTCACGTTTGATTATTACGTGCGTTTAATTAATTGTGGATCTGTCGTTCATCGTGGCTCGTTTTTGTTTTGTTGGGTTTTGTTTTTACACCACGAGAAAATCCGTGGTTAGATTAGATTTTTTGTAAATCTTATCTGTAAAAGAAGAAGACGCAACACGAAAACGAGGCGACGAAGAATCGCGGGAGAAACCGGACGCCACGACGACCCTCGGCGCCGTCTTGCGCGTCCTCAGCGGCATCGGCGGAAAGGAGGCGTCTGCGGGCGGGCGGGCGGTGCTGGCGCGCATTGCTCGGCGGCGGCGTGCGCGCTCGACAAACCTCGGCCGGGCGCAGGCGGCGGCCTTGGCGGCGCCCGAGCAGCGTCGCGGCGGGTAGCGCGGCATCGGCGGGCGTCGCGAAGTGCGCGCGTTTATCGCGCGGAAACCTCGGCGCTCGTCCGCTTTCAGCGAAACCGCGGAAACCTCAACGAGGTATCGGCGCGGCGCGGCGCTTCGGCGGCGCCACGAGCGCAGCGCGCGGCGTTCTCGGCGGCGCTTCGACCGCGGCACGCGCTGCGTCACGGAAACCTCAGCGTTCTCGGCGGGGCACGCAGCGGCGGCGAGGCGCGCGAATCTCGCGCGAGCCTCGGCGGCGCTCGGCGGCCTCAGCGCAGATTCGCGAGAAACCTCAAAGCTGTCGAGTTTTGGCGGCGGGATGGGCGGCGGGCGGTGCTGAAGGCGCACGGGTGGCATGCCCTAGCAGCCAGCCCGGCCATTTGGGCCAACTCGGCCCAAACCCGCCCAGACCCGATTTCGTGCCCGCACCCGTTTTCCAGCCGATTCAAGATTTTAGGCCCGATCCGCCCGTTCCACCGATCCGGCCCAAATCCGGTTTGTGAATCGGTCCGTGCCGCACGCGAGGCCGTTTTGGTTTAATTGTGCTTTGCAATTCTATGTAATAGATTAGGCGGGAAAGTGCGGGTTTCACGAGTGGGCCACGATGAGCGTTTTGTTTTATTTTATCGTTCATTGCATGTCGTGGATGTTTAAATTATGCAGTAGCATGCTATGTATGTTTAAATTACGTTGACAAACCTTTAAGTGTTTTACGTATTTAAGTGCGCATAGTAAGCATGCTAGGTTTATCGCGTTTATCAAGCATATTTTAGAATTCTGCGAGCATGTTTTACATGTTGAGTTCTATAGACAAGCATGCTAGGATTACGTGATCTGCATGGACAAACCTTTTGAATAAAAAGACTAAGCAAGCAACCCGACAAATTAATTTTTCAAATTAAAATGTCAAGACCTCCACCTTTTGATCTCTAAACAAAGTGATACGCACTGTGAGTAAACGTCCACACGCGTGGCTTGCTTGCACTGTTTATCATAAGTTTGTTAGATGAGATTTCTAAATAAAACATTTTAAATCTATTGAGAGTGGGAGTTTCATGTGTAAACGTCCCACAGCGTGGCTTGCATGTGCGATTTTCATAAGTTCTCTAGAGATAGATATAAAATGAGATAACAAAAGAATTTGAATTGGGCGGTATGGTCCGGTGTGGTATGCGATTCTAAGAATTCATTTCTATTTGTTAAAAATGTGGTCATTGCTTAGACATCACCTCGAGTACAACTTCCGCCAAGTCCTTCTTGCGATAGTGATGTGGTCTAGTAAGGTCCAATCGTTAATTTCATTTGTCGTAAGGTTAAGTTGACATGGATTGAAATTAAACGACTAAAATGTATATTTTAGTGCAGTCGAGGGGTTCATGTAAAGCGTCCACAGCGTGGCTTGCATGTGGGATTCCTTGGGCGATTGGAGGTTTCAATTAATATTGTTTTATCAAAGGTTACAATATTATTATTACTGAATTATGTGCGATCGTATGCTTATGTGTTTTCATTATCTTTTGGATATGTCTCTTACTACGATTATCAATATGCTCGCACAAAATCCGTTATCCGGTCCAAATTTTATCGAGTGGAAGCGAAACATGGAATATGTTCTTATCATTGAAGAACACATGTTTGTTCTCACTACTCTAAACCCGATGCCTCTTCGACGCATCGACTAATGAGCGGAGAGTCGGCGGACTTTGGAATAAGTCGAACAATATGGCTAAATGCTATATGATGACAACTATGTCCAAAGGCTTGCAGTGCTGACATCGATCGATGGTGAGCGATCGATATTTGGTCAAGTCTCGAGAGTAAGTTTGGGCGATCGGATCGGACGATCCGCTTCCACACAATGAGAGAAATCTTGGCGTGTAAGATGGAAGAAGGAAGTTCGGTCCATGAACATGTCTCCCATGACTCATCTCATGGATAGTCTTGATCGGTTGGGAGGAGGTATTGGCGAAGGCCAAGGTCGATATCATCCACAATACACGCCCAAGTCTTTTGAGAACTTTCGGCGTGAATGCGATCATGAGCAAGACCGAGTTTACACTTAGTCGGTTGCTTAATGATCTCGTTCTTTGCGGAAGGAGTTATGGGAAAAGGAGCACATGCTCTTGCTAGCACATCTAAGGGCCCAAAATTTTCATTGCAAATGGAAAAGAAAAGGGTACCAAAGGTGGAAGAAGCGAAGACAAGCGATGGGAGTAATGGGAACAAGAGCGTGGTTGCCACCGAGGCTTGAAGATTCCAAGGAGAAGGGCAAGTGCTTCAAGTGCGGTGGGCGGGCATTGGAAGGCCAGTGCCCTATGCTCGAGGCTCAAGTCGTCGTTTGCTTTAGTAACGGAAACATGTTTAGCGACTTGTTCTACCCATTCTTGGGTAGTAGATACTGGCATAGCTCGATCATGTTTGTTACACCTTGCGAGGGTTCCTGCGGACAAGGAGTGTTTGATGGCGAGATAACGATCTCCATGGGCAGCGCGCGAAAGTCGAGGCCGTTGCGGTTGGAGATGTTACTTTATGTTTGAGAAAGCAGTTTTAGTTTTGAAAGGCGTTTTATATGTGCGGATTTTCGGAACCTTGTTTACATTTGAAATTATTTTCTCATGGATATTACATTATTTTTGATAGTGGTGTTTCTATCATAAGAAATGACGAAGTTATACGTGTTGGCACTTTATATAATTCGCTTTATACTATTTACGCAAAACATAATACCTATAACTATGTTGCATCTTCAACAAACCCTAAAAAGAGAAAGTTTTCTTAGAAGATGACACCACTTTTCTCGGCATCTTAGATTAGGTCACATCAATCTAAATAGGATCCAAAGACGGCTCGAATGGGCGTTGGGTAATCTCACGGTTACTCCGTTCCCGATCTGCAATTACATATAGAAGGTAAGATGTCGACCCGGACCCTTCAAAGCGAAGGGTTATAGAGCCAAAGAAATGTTAGAGCTAGTCCATTCGACTGTGTGGACCAATGTCCACACAAGCTCGTGGAGGGTGCAGTATTTTGTCACTTTCATTGACGATTACTCAAGGTGCGGATACATATACCGCTTCACCGCAAGTCCGAATGTTTTGAGAAATTCAAAGAGTTCGAGGAGGAAGTGGAAACGAAGCTTGGTAAGAGTATCAAGTCATCTGCGTTCGATCGCGGTGGCGAATACCTCGATAACGAGTTTATGGACTATCTAGTGGAGTGTGGGATTACCTCCCAACAAGATTTCAACGGGCACACCACAAAGCAAAATGGTGTGTCGGGCGAAAAATAGGACTCTTTTGGAAATGGTTAGATCAATGATGAGTTATGCAACATTGCCTATTTAGATTACGGGGTATGCCTTAGAAACAGTGACATACTTGCTAAATCTAGTACCATCCAAGTCGATCGAAAAGACCCCTTTCGAGTTGTGGTTTGGGCGCAAGCCCGTTTAAACCACATAAGGATATGGGCGATCCGGCACACGTCTTTGAACAAGAAGGCGATAAGTTGGAGGCTAGATCCGACGCAAGGTCGTTTATTGGCTATCCTAGAGGAACGAAGGTGGTTTATTCTATAGTCTAAGGATCGAAGGTCATTATTAGCACTAATGCTCGATTCTTAGAAGAGGACTACATGAAAATCATAAATCCAAAGTTGAAATCATTCTTCAAGAATTAGAAGATGATCGTATTCCACCACCGATTAGGCCAAATGTGCGAGATGTCGAGTCTAGTGGGAGGATCGACACCGGATACTTCAAGAAATTGAAGTGGGTCGAGTTCCTTTGGAGATACCGACCGTGCAAGTGGTACCTACCAGAAGTTGTGCAAGATAGAGAACCACAAGTTTACGCACCCACCGTTGCCATAGTGCTGTAGAACCTCGTCGTAGTGGGAGGTTGTTCGTCAACTGAGCGATTTATGTTCGTGGGTGAATCTTGGTTTAGTCCCGAAGCGAGCAGTAATAATCAACCCATGGACATCTGGAGGCGATACAAGATATTGATGCAAGATCATGGCACACCGCTATGGACTTAGAAATGGAGTCCATAACGGCTATGGATGTATATGAAAAGACACCTCTACCGGATGGCAAGGAAGCTATAGGTAGTAAGTGGATATACAAAGGAAGAGAGATTCCGATGGAGAGGTTTGACTTTTAAAGCCGAGCTTGTGGCGAAGGGTACTCTCGATTGAGGGAATCGATTTCGATAAGACTTTTTCACTGTAGCAATGCTCAAGTCCATCGTAATTCTTACGCCATAGCAGACCCACTTGAACTAGAGGTTTGGCAAATGGATGTTAAAACCGCTTTTCTAAGCGGTTACATTGAGGAAGGTAGAGACATCTATATGCGGCAACCCAAGGTTATGTGGTGAAGGTGAAGAGCATCTAGTATGGAAGCTTAAGAAGTCCATTTATGGACTTAAGCGAACCTCCGGTCATGGAACTTACGCTTTGACGAGGTGGTCAAGTCCTATGGATTTACCGGTTGCCTAGCGAGAGTTGTGTGTATCGTTTAGATGTTAACGGTGATGTGGTTTTCTTGCACTTTATGTAGATGACATTCTTCTAGTTGGCAACAACGTGAAGCTGTTATCGACGTAAAGAGTTGGTTATCCGATCGGTTTTAAATGAAAGACTTGGGAGATGCGTGCACATTCTTGGGATCAAGGTTTCACCGAGATCGCAAGAAGAAAATGTTGAGCTTATCTCGGCGTCTTATATTGATCTTGTGATTACTCGTTTTAGTATGCGGACCGCCAAGAAAGGATTGCTATCTTTCGGACATGGCGTTCCTTTATCTAAGACGCGATCACCTATGATCGCAAAGGAGATAGAGGAAATGAGACAAGTTCCTTACGCTTCGCCGTAGGAAGTCGATGTACGCAATGCTATGCACGAGGCCCGATATACGCTATGCGGTAGCATAGTAGCTAGATATCGATCTAACCACAGACAAGCTCATTGGATGCAGAAAGCATATACTCAAGCACGAAAAGGACTCGAGATTATAGGCTAGTTTACCATGCGAGATAGTCTAATGCCTTTGGGTTATCTGACTTCGGTTTCCAAGCCGACCATGATGAGAAAAGTCGACCTCGGGCTATGTGTTTACCTTGGGAGGTGGAGCCGTATCACGGAGGAGTGCAAAGCGGCGATGCATTGCGGACTCTACCATGGAAGCCGAATATGTAGCCACTTCGGAGGCTTCTAAGGAGGTCAGTATGGTTCAAGAACTACCTCATGGATCTAGATGTGGTACTGGTTTGCCCAAGAGTATCATAGTTTCTTGTGATAACTTTCAGTGCGATGTGGCAAACTTCGAAGGAACCACGGACCCACAAGGCGACCAAACACATAGAGAGAAAGTACCATGTCATACGAGAAATCGTTAGACGAGGTGGCGTCTTGATTGAGAAGATTGATCGACGGATAACCTAGCGGATCCATTCACGAAAAGCCCGCAAAAAGTCTAAGATGGACACGTTAGAGGACTTGGATTGCGCTTGATGGCACCCACTTAGAAAGGAAACTTTTGTATAAGTTGGAGAAGCAAAGTGATGGTTGTTTGTAATAGCTAGTAGAGACACATTGTATACTAAAAGTTTGCTTTAGTATAAGTGGGAGATTGTTGGATTTGTATATCTGCAGTTTGGTTGAGCTTGTATCTGATGTTTCATGTTACCACTATTACAATCTCCTATCTGTTTTGAATACTTGATTGCATATATCGTGTCCCTTATCTCATATATAAGTTAGATCATACGATGTGTAGAAGATCACGAAGTCCGTATGATTGGTCGAGCTTAATGAGATATAAAAGTTTCACAACCGAGACAACTTGAGGACGAGTTGTCGGTATAAAGTCATGTATAGATAAGAAGTGACTTGACTTGGTTACTTGTCTATCTTGATACGTCTCGGCGTATTGAAGGATCACATTGAGATGTGTTCTTCTATCGACCGTCGTGAAGAACCAAGATCTCGGTGACTTACGATGATCTAAACCTCGATAAGGTATTAGGTGAGTATGAGTTCTTGACCATCATTTTGACTTGTTATGGGTGAGGTTATATGTTCTAACCCAAGATTCTCCGCATCTTGGGTGGTGGCGATCTTGTATGTCACGCTAGTTATCATGTCAGTCACCGTATCCGTTTAGGATGATGGCGTCCCTTAAGGAGCTCAAAGGTTTATTGTACTAAACCCCGCAGGTTGAGTTAGCTCAAGTACAATAATAAGGTTGAGTGGTGCTTTAAGGAATTAAAGATATTAATTATTTTAAGCGATCGTAATGCTCTAAATAATTAATGGACGTTCGATATCTTAAATACGGGATTCGTAATGTCTAAGTGCAAGCCCGACTCAACTTGGTAATAAAGGGTAAGTCAAGATTTATTCTCTAGTGGCATGAATAAATGTTTATAAATTAATTTATGTTACGGGTGAACGTAAGATAATTAATTTATTTGAGGCCCATCTTTATTCCTTGCATTTGATCCTGGTGGCCCATCAAGCCCGTAACCCGATGAAATCGGCGCCCTATATGCTCTCTAAGGATAGATTTTATTCTCTTTATCCTATAAGGATATTATTATATTTATGGGATATGCATGGATCCTTTCCTTATGGGATTATGGTAATGCATTATAAATATAAGGTAAGAGATAAAGTCTAGGTTAATCCTCATTATTACACAAGCATATTTTAGAATCTCATAGTTCTCTTGAGAGGATTTTTGAAAAATTGTGAGAGAAAGAGGTGATTTTCGAAGCATTCTCCATAGATCGTCCTCACTCGGCGTTGGAGATTGGGCAACCGGGATACAGTCCAGAAGGTCAAAGCACGAGTCCGATCCGTTCGATCCATTCATCTTGTTCCATCGACCTCTTGAGATCCAAAGGTAAACACGAGAAAACCCCTACGTGTTGCAATTAATTAAATAGACGCATGCTAGATTTATAATCAATGTATGGTGAATTAAATATCCAAGATAGATCCTCGGGGCGAGGGCTAGACATATGTCATCCCTACAACAACACCTCTTATAAGCTCTTGAAACATCTTATAAATTCTTGGAGCTTATAAGCTCTCTAAAATAAGCTTAGCCAAACACCCCCTGAGTCAAGATTTGAGTGAGTGTCAATGACATATTAACAATGATATTTAAAAATCTTATACATAAACTTATAAAGTAGAATTAAATTGTCCACATAATCACTCTATTATTTTGAAATTAATCATAACTGCAAGAAAATGTTAATCAATAAAACCAAACAAAAAAAAGGTAAAGTTCATTTGAGCCATGATGGCATCCGAATCAGCATTCAACCTTGACAATAATAATTGCAAATTGCAAGTGGAGCCTTTTAATTGTTCATCTCCCGCTCATAAACCATAATAACATATAAACACTTGAATTTGTATAATCCAAATACACGCCGTTTCAGATGGAAATACTATTTGTATTCTTATTCTTTATTCCTCAAACCCCACATGCACAAGAATAATAATAACAATCAAGCGACGCACAATCCTTCATTCACTAAATAATATTCATAGTCAACGCCCTCAGGCCACAAAAATCCAAAGCATCGAATATTTCAAAACAAATCCAACTAGTTTTAACTAGAGGCGCAAAATGAATCCGGCCCGAAAAGCCCGCCCGGAGTACCCGGGATTTGGGTTGGTTTGAGAACTTAAAATTAAGTAGAAAAATCGGGCCTAAAAAGCCGTCGAAAAAAACTCCGGTCTCCGGGCTTGAACCAAAAAGCCGGGTTTTGGACTAAAAAAGCCCGCACAATATTTTATTAACTATATATATTTTATAAATTATTTAATATACATATCTATAATTTTTTAATAATATTAATTATATTTTTTAATAAAAGTTTCTTACTAATTCACATACTAGTCAGAAAAATATATTTTTTTGAATTGCAACACATCAAAATTATGAAAAAAAATAATAACTTCATAAATCATTCAAAAACAATTCATAAGAGAAATTATCTCCAAAAATATATAGGCTGATGATTAATGACCTTATAATATGTAAAAACTATTTTGAATCATTAATCTTAAATATATATTTTTGTATAATTAATTTATTTTATTCTATTATTTTAGGCGTATAAGTGGAATTTATGTTTAATAATATCATTTACCTTTGATTTGTAATTACTAATTTGTTTATCCTTAAATTAAAGAATTAAAATTATCTTGCATTACAATATCATTGTATGAATACATAAATATGTCAAAATATATAAGAAGCATTATCATAAGAATAAGTAAGCTTAATATGTTCTTATCACTGATTCTTTATTTAAGTTGGAGTTATGAGATTTTAATTATGTATTTAATTTATTTATTTTTTGAAATTTAAAATATTAATTTTATATATTTAAAAATTTTAAAAATAATCTAAAAAAAGCCCATGCAAAGCCCGGGGTTGGTTTGGGCTTCATATTTCTAGGCCGAAAATATAAAAGCCCGACGAACGAGAATTCGGCCGGCCAACTTACTTTGCCACCTCTAGTTTTAACTATCGTCTAATCGGTCAAGTTTTGACGGAAATTGTTTTATGTCATGATTTATAACTATTTTATATTATTTTACTAAACAAATAACAATGATCTTATTGCTAGTTCTTGTAATACTACTCGATAATTACCCAAACCCATTAGAGTTTATAAATAAAATTATTATAATAATTTATTTTTATCGCATTAATAATCCGAACATTATAAAGAAAACATTGATAATAGAAAAGGTTTCATGCAGGCGTGTCAATTAATTAACATTCGAACACGCTTAAAATTTATATACTCGTACATGTCCCAAACATTATTTAAAAAATAATTTTACTATAGTAAAATAAGTTATTATAATAATTGATTATCCGTTACAATAAAATCGGAGCATTACAGAGTTGACAATAATTATTTCGCTTCTCTCTTTGTTCTATTCATATGATACCTTAGCAGTTGTCTCGCTCAACCTAGATTTCTAAGAGTGGTTGATAATGCCCACTAGTTACTTGTTCCCATTTCAAACTTGTATAATAATACTGCTAACTTAAATCTATGACTATTGTTCAAAATTGAATCATGCAAATTATATCATTTATCTTAGGTTTTCAATTGGTAAAATATCATGAAAAATCATGCTCAATTTAAATTGTATCTTATTATTTAGATTTTCAATTGTGAAGTCTAATAAAAATTGGCGTGAGCTGATTTGCTCACTAATCATATATAGATATAATTTTCAAATATAGTATTTTAATGTAATACATACTTTAGTAATAAAAAATGAAGACAAAGATATTAAATGGAAAAAAGTAGACGAAATAAGTTACGATAGAAATCTTTTCTATGACGCTTCATAAGTGTACACCAATGAATGCCAAAACTTTCGAAAAAAGAAACAAAGAAATTAAGCATATTTATATGATTATATCTGTATCCTCTTTTTTTGAATTGAGATCCGTATTGTTATTTTTAAATATCGACTTCATATCTTTTCATTTTGTTTGAATTATGTCCGTGAATTTTATGTCGTAAAAATAAAGTTTCTTATACTTTTATTTTATATTATAAATAACGTGAGGAAACTATATTTCAAAATACTTTGAAATGTGAACTTCTGGTGAGAGAATAAAAATATCATTTTGTATAGTTTTTTATTTGATGAAGTCTAATGGAAAATCAATGTGAAGTTTAAGTATTTTTATTTTTATTTTTTGAATTTGTGAAAGGAAAAACTAATGTAAAATTCAAGCATTTTCTCTATTCAGGTTTTGAATTTTTGAAGTCTCGTAAATAATTAATGCGTGATTCAAATTGTATCATTTTATTTAAAATTTTAATTTCAATTGGTGGGGCCTCCATAAAATCAATATATGATTCAAATTTTGTTTAAATAACTGTATAAAAATATCCTTTTTATAGCCAAATTAAATTGAAGAAGCAATTTATTAAGCCAAAAATATTTATTTGGTTAAGTTGAATAAAATAAACTTTTAATTTGACCAAATTAAATTGAAAGTGTGGTTTGAATGATATTAATCTTAACTATTCTCCCAATCAAATGTGAATTGTTGGTTGGAAGGATAGAAATATATTTGTATATAAATTTTATTTGGTGAAATCTCTATTTGATGTGAGATTGGTAAAAGAAAAATTATTAAAATAATAGAAAATTTAAATAAATAAAATCGAAAATTTATGAAAAATTAACGTAGGATAAAGAATCCATGCGGTTTTGTTATGGAAGAAGATTTCAAAGTCCCTCTCTCTCTATTTATCTCCTCCTCTCCCCGCCAGCTACTTCTCTCTCTTCAACTCCAAATCATGAACTTTCAACTCCAACCCTTTTAACCTCCTCTGTTTCTCTCTCTATCCATTCATTCTTTCGCTTTCAATGGGAAACGGAATCGAAATCTCAGCCTCTGTTTCGCCGGCGACGCCGGCAGATTTCCGCCGGAGAATCGACATCGAAGTCTGTCTGTCCGATCCTCTAGACGAAGGATTGGGCCACTCCTTCTGCTACATACCATCCGAGAATCTCCACAAATCTCAATCAATGGATGATCCGCCGCCGCCGTGCCTCAGACGGCGGCCTTCCGCACCATATCGGGCGCCGCCATCTCTGCCAACACCTCCGCCTCTCTCCACCGACCCTTTTTCCTACAGCACGCTCGACAAAGCCTCCAGCTTCGAAAGCTCGAATTTTTTCTCCTCCATCCCACTCCAACCAATTCCAAAAAACTCAGTTCACACAGTGAAGTCCGGCCCGATTATGAAGAGTTCGGGCCCGGGTTCCGGCCCGATGGAGAGCGGATTCTTGTCAGGTCCGATCGAGCGGAGCTTCATTTCGGGCCCATTGGACAACCAGTTTGATCAGCTGCACAGATACAGGCCTAAATCCAAGAAAATGGCTCTGGTTAAGAATTTCAAGAAAGTGATATCTAAATCTTTTTGGAGCTTTTCTAGGGAGATTAATAATGGTGTTATTAGTGGGACATACAGTGGGAATAGCAGCACAATTACTAGCCATAATTTGAGTAGTGAGATGAGCTTGGTCGATGAGAATGATGATGGTGGAAATGAGTGTTTTATGAGTCAAAATCTGCAGTGGGCGCAAGGGAAAGCCGGCGAGGACAGAGTGCATATTGTGATATCTGAGGAAAATGGATGGGTTTTTGTAGGGGTTTATGATGGATTCAATGGCCCTGATGCTACTGACTTCCTCTTGAACAATCTCTATTCCAATGTGTATAAGGAGCTAAAGGGGTTGCTGTGGTTTGATCAGGGAGAATCTTATGAAAGTACAGCTAACAGCTCTTCGTTGCTTTGTAAGAGTTTGGATGGTAAGGAGAGGGTGGAGCTGGACAGGAAGTTGAGGAAGAAGTTGAGCTATTTGGGAGGTGATGCTGCTATTGATCATTCGGTGGTTTTGAGGCGTTGTCTGAGGCGTTGAGGAAGACGGAGGCCTCATATTTGAGATTGCGGATTTGATGTTGGTGGAGAATCCAGAGTTGGCTTTGATGGGATCATGTGTGCTGGCGATGGTGATGAAGGAGCGACGTTTATTTGATGAGCGTGGGGATAGTAGGGCAGTTTAGCGCAAAAAATGAGAGTGAATCACTCTATGGTTATGAATATGATAGTATACACAATTTGGGTGCTTCTCAGCTCACAATGGATCATACTACTTGTGTGAAAGAGGTTTACCTATGTTTGCATTGTTGCTATTGTGCTCAAACTGTTTATATGCAAGTTGATGAATCTTGAAAATTTTGTTCTTCTCAGGAGGTGAGGAGGATTAGGTATGCACATCTAGATGATGCTTTTGCAGTTGTGAACAGCAGGGTGAAAGGCTCCTCAAGGTCACCCGAGCCTTTGGAGCTGGCTTTCTCAAACAGGTATATTCCATTGATGATGGACGGGGATTTAGCAGAGATTTCTTGAGTTTATAGACTTACATTCAATGTGCATTTTTCTTGTTTTACAGCCCAAGTGGAACAATGCACTCCTTGAGATGTTTAGAATTGATTACATTGGAACATCACCCTACATCACATGTTCACCATCCCTTTGCCACCGCAGGCTACAACACAAAGACAAATTCTTGATCTTGTCCTCTGATGGCCTCTACCAATACTTCACCAACGAAGAGGCCGTTTCTGAGGTTGAAGCGTTCATGTCAATGTTCCCCGAGGGAGATCCAGCTCAACATCTTGTCGAAGAGGTCTTGGTCCGCGCTGCTAAGAAAGCTGGTACGATCTTAGAGAACACTGCAGATGCATATATCTATAGAACTGATCATATGCTTAGATCTAATATGAACATTGTTTCCAATTCTTGCAGGCATAGATTTCTACGACTTGCTTGAAATCCCACAAGGGGAACGGAGGAGGTACCACGATGATGTCTCGATCATCATCATTTCTCTCCAAGGGAAATACAGCATTCATCAGTGTAACTGCTAACTAGCACTAGGACCGGATACACGCAAGAGGATCAAAACGTAGGATAAGATTAGGTTACATTTTCGGAGTTTTCAACGTAGGATAGAAGACAGTGTATGTGGGGAATGTAAATGCTTATGACTCCAAAGGTTTTTTTTCTTAAAATGTTATACGTTTTTTTACATTGTGGTACTACTTGAGATGTAGGCTATTCTTCAAGAAGTGTCATTGATAGAATATATCTCAATAGACAGGCGGCCAACTGGTTTTCCATCTTTTGTTTGTATAGCTACAATTTACTGTTTTTTTATTAATTATTATCAAGGTGAATATCACAATGAAATGAATTCAGCAATTGGAGATAGTCAAAATGAACTCAACGGTCATCGCAAATGTCAAGAATTAGCGCGTTTGAGTTTGTGAATGTGAATTCCACTTCTAATAAGGTAGCTCCACATTGCTTGCTGAGACACTAGATTGGTCTTCCTGTGCATGAAAATTTCAAGTCAGATGCATTTGAAAATACTACTCTTCTTGCTAAGTCAATGTAAATCCCTTGACTTGAAAGAATTGTTTTTACTGCATGAGATCTTGGAAGATTAGCCACTACCGTGGTAGTCGTAGTCGTAGTCGTAGTCAAGCCCTTAATGTTCTTGACATACGAATTGTTATTGTATTTGAATTTATTCCAGAAGGAAACAAGAGATCATCCTTCTTCTTGAAGTAGTTGGCCAAAATTATAGACACATGAGCCATGACAAAGGTTGGGCAAAAGGTAGACATATATATGGGTCATGACCAAAAATAATAAAAATAAAAGGAGAGCAGAAAAATAGAAATAAAATGTCTGTTGAAGTCATCTAGTCCTAAAACGCAGCCATAATGGTGTAGTTAAAACTTACTAACTCCACTCATTATCAATTACAAAAATTAAAACAAACCTAGTTGGCCAAAACAAAGAGGACAAAAGTGTTTAGCTAGAATCCTTATTTTAAATTGAATGATGATGCACATACAAACTGGGTTAGGTAAAGGCTTCTAGTGAATGCTAATATTTTTCTAGAACTATAAAACATATGGAGAAGCAAGTCAAAGGTAAATTATCAAAAGTTCTTCCCAAAATTGGGCCAAACTGATAGTGGTTATGGACGCTATATTTTATCAAAATATTTAATATATTGAACTGAACTTCGAATTTTGATTCTCGGACTATCGTCATCAATTGCAAGGATCACGTTGGGAATACTTATTGATGCGACAGTCCTCTTAATTCAAATTTCAACATCCAATCAATTAAATGTTGCTCTATCTATTCACATTTTATGTATTCATATTTATTTTCTCTGTCATTTTGATCATATTAACAATATAAATAAGATTTGAACTATGGAAGCCAATATTACGGGTTTCTAATCAACTATACACACTTTCAAATATGAATGAATTTGTATTAGTTAATTGAAAAAAAAAATACTTACTAGCCCAACTTTTGAGATCGTTACTAAAACTGTCGCAACCTTTAAAATTACAAATATGTTCCAACCTTTTAGCAAATTTTAGTCAAAAGAAAAAATAATACTGAAATAACTCAATCTATGTCAACACAAGCGAAATCGTTTTAATATATAGTTTTATTTTATTTTTATTTTTTAAAAAAGAGCAACCACCGTGGACCTCTCATCGGCCATGGGCGCCGTCGGGAGATTCCAAGCAAGTGATCGCCCACCCAATCACATCAACCAAAGCGTGGGGCGGGAGCCCACGCCTCCCCTACAAACAAAATTAGTAATTGGGCTATTAGGCGCGAGTCAAACTGCAATGCAGCTAAATTACTATTCAAGAATCAAATCTCACAACTACTCTTTCAAAATTAAGTATTCGATTACCTCAAAAAAAAAAGGATTTGGTCAAAAACAATAATAATTAAAGTATTGGATATAAATAAAAGGCAATATAAACGGACGAATTCAGGGTTTTAGCAGAAGTTAAATAAATCAATTAACACCTGCCACCCTAATTATAAATTAAATAAAGTTAATTATTAATTAAATTTTAATTATTAGTTAATTAGGAGCTAATTAGTGTGACGCCGGGGCGAGAAGTGCGGAGTGATCGCGGTGCGAGGCATGGACAAGGCGGCTCGATTAAGGCTTCAAGCGGAGGGTATATGAATGAGCAAACGCACTTAATGAGAGGGATTTCGAGGATATGCGGTATGGGATGCATATTTGAGGAGAGCTTAAAGGATTTGATATGTGTTACTCATACCAACAAGATCATCTTCTTCGAGTCCATCTCATAAAACTACAAAGTTAAGCGTGGTTGGCTTGGAGCAATTGTGGGATGGGTGACCCCAGGAAGTTTTCTCGGGAGTGTTTTCTCAAGGAGTGTGTGAGTGAGGACAAAGACTGAAAAAAGACTCGTGTTGATGCATGGGGTCGTGAGTCAATCCAAAGCGCAGTCGTTACAATTAGAGTTTTAATTAAGCTTTATTAAGTTACAATTGAGTTTTTTTATATATGTATTTAGGGTTTTAGTTGGATTTATTAATCCTAACTTAGAATTTATAAATCCCCAATTAGAATTTAATAATTAGTTAATTAACTTTAATTAAAAAATAATAAAAGTAATTAATTTATTAATTAATTAAGGCCGCGCCAATATAAATCGCTAGTCAAAATTCCTGTTACATGCACACATAAAATATGCGCAGAGAGATATAGGAGCGCATTTGGGGTGGGCGGCAGCCAATACTCCCGGAGCTGGAATTGGGTAGTCGCCGTGTTTCATGCAATAGCATATATTTAACTTCATTTCCGGTTTTAATCAACAAAGTCTCTCACGTAACTATTCAATACAACAAGCAAACAAGACTTAATTATATGACTCAAATGATTTCATTACATTGAAACCGCTTAAATGAAATAATTAATTTAAATTAGTTCAAGCAAAATTGAAGATCTGCTTCGTTGATTTTGAGCCAGACACTAAGGTGACTGTTGGTACGCTGGAATGAAATTTGATAGGAATGGAATGATGATATAAATAGAATGAAATGAAATATGTAATTCCTATGGCTGGTATATACAAGGAATGACTGAATGAAATAAGAATGAAATAAAACAAATAAAATAATTATGATTTTATAATTTATGTCATTATTATCGTAATAATAATAGTAATAACAATAATAATAATTAGTATTAATATTTAGGATATATTATTTTAATATTATTACTTAGGAATATTATTAATATTATTATTTACTAGTATTTATTATTATTATTATTATTATTATTATTATTTTAATATAATTATTTATTGTATTAATTATTATTTATTATGTTAATATTATTAATAAATAATAACTATAATTTTTATCACTATTATTATATTATAATTATTTATTATTAATACTACTATTTATTTATCATTAAAATTAATTAATTAATTAATAGTAATATTTTATTATAATTTTATTGGTATTAATTAATATTTATATGTCAATATTATTATTAATTTCTAATATTATTATTATTATTATTATTATTATTATGTTTATTAATAATATTATTATTTTAATATAATTATTTATTGTATTTATTGTTATTTATTATGTTAATATAATTAATAACTATATTTTTTATCACTATTATTATATTAAATTATTTATTATTAATAACTACTATTTATTTATTATCATAAATATTATTATTATAATTTTATTATTATTAATTTTACTAGATAAAAATAAATAAAAATAATTTTTAGAAAAATAAATAAATTTGGCTAATCTCATATTCATGGAATAGCTATTACCATGGGGGAGGGGAGGAATGACTAATCCCATGTTCATGGGAATAAACATTCTTTCGGTAATGGTGATTCCTGACAAAAAATCTTATCACCATCTGAATGGGAATGGACTGGAAATCACCATTTCATTCTCATTCCATTCACGCATACCAAATAGCACTAAAGAGGGTGTTTGGTGAGCTTATAAGCTCTTTAAACAAATTATAAAATTTGTTTAGGAGCTTATAAGCTATTGCAAAATATTTGGCAAAATAAACTCCTAAACGACTTATAAACTGTGAAAATAACTCAACGGTTTATAAGCTCACTAAAATAAGTTGGTCAACCCTAACTTATTTTTCATAAACTTATAAACAATCATAAATTTACCAAAATAACCTTATTATAGTTCGTTATTTCCTACACATACACTATCAACTTCATCTCTCGTCAATTTTATTTCTCTAACTATGATTTTCTCTCTCTAACTCACGATTCTTTCTGCAACATAAGATCAATTATCCAAATACTTTAACAACTTATAAACACTTGAGATATTACTTCTTATAAACTCTTGAAACATCTTATAAACTCTTGGAGCTTATAAGCTCTCTAAAATAAGCTTAGCCAAACACCCCCTAAAGCTTCACTAAAAGCTTTCTATATATTATCTTGAAAAGGGCAGCTTCTCGAAAAGTTTAAGTAGAATCGACAGTACTACATCCGAACGGATCAAATAAGATTGACCGGCAGTAGAACAAACTTAATGATTTTCCCCCCCCAAAGTCCAATCATCTCAAGCATTTCACATGTTATAATGTAGCAAATGTTAGTTATAAGCAACTCCTAATATTACTCTACATATTGTGTTAGCAGAGGTGTGCTTCTACATTACTATTACTACACCGTGTCGAAAGAAGATGGAAGCACCCAACCAAAAGCTGTATAGCGATGTACCTGAAACAGACGATGAGAGAGAATCGGGAGTGGTTGCAACAACGACTTGAAACAGCCTCATGAGAGATAATCGGGAGTGGTTGCAACAACGACTTGAAACAGCCTCCTATTCCATTCCACGGCTGGGCGAAAGTCATGTGAGTGTATGTGTGCATCACCATATGAACCTCTGCATCCCAGCTTCGTGCACCCAAGAGAAAGGCCGGAACAAGAACATATACATTGTGAAGCAATTGACAGAAAGATAGAAGGCCCCCAGAAGAAGCCAACTCACGTTGTCAATAATGTCAATGTGGAGAACCATGAAGAAGAATGGAATAGTATAGTATCTGAACTCTATCAGCGGAGTGGGAATAAGTGTTGCAGCACAAGCTAAAACGTATACCAACACCCAGAGCTTCTTCTGATTTTTGGCTGCAAATAACAAAAGAATTAATCTGATCATAAGATTAAAATCCTGGAAATAATGATAGATAGAAGAAAGGAATGCTGGCACCAACCCAAATTACTGACGATGGAGAACCATGAATAAACATAAAAAGGGAGCATAAGGTACTTGGTCGACGAATGGTAATTGATGACTTTCCGCCAGAGATAGAAAGGATAATGCCGATTGTCCGCTAAGAGATATGGGTGGGCAATGCTGCAGGGCCAATCTTTTATTAGAATGTTGAATAACATTATAACTAGGGACAGAGTCACAGAGCTGATTGCCTGAGACATATAAATTGGAATTTAGCTAAATCTCACGGATTAATTAAAGAAAAAGACATTTTAGAAATTATCCTCCTCCAGTTTCTTTGATGACTTAACCTGAAAAATTTCACAGAAAGGAATCCAAAGGCTAAGGCCATGAACCACTGAAAGAAACCAAGCAGTTTGTTCTTGAGGAGCTGTTGAAACATAGTGGCAGCTTGACCAAAAGTGAAGTGGGCAGGAAACATAAACAGAGAAGAAACCACGCCGTAATACAGAAACTGAGCAAAATGGGGGGAAACTGCATGCGCGTCTTTAGCGCCTGAAAATTAGGGACACGGTACTATTTTTCAGTTGAAAAAGGGATAACAAAATTATACACAGTCAATCAAATTGAAGAAAGAGGTGAGAAGTAACTCTCCAAAAACAAAAGGTGGAAAATGGAAGTAAAATATACCAAGAACAATACTCCTGTTCCAGCAAACAAATGCAACAAAAGCCGCAAATACCATCAAGAAAGGACTTAACAAAACCAAAAGCTCCCATAAATTATTCCAAGATATAATTACTATGCCGTAAATCTCGTCAAGCAACCCTGCATCACCGAGGACAACATGTAATCATGTAGTTAGCAATCTTGGAACAAAGAAAAACAGAAAAATGCTACAAAATTATTCCAAGGTGCTAGGAGGTCGCAAAGCCCTGTTATAACTAATCTGACTTTTTTGCATATATATGCCATAGCAACTAGCAACTCAGAACCACTAGATCCATTCATCTTTCTTATTCAAAAATAATTACTAATTATTAAAGATAAACGGCATCTGCAATAATATCAATTATTTGCAAGATTCTTCCTGATTAATTTGATGCACTGCTGCTGAATTGTAGGGACATGAGATGTAACCTGATGAATGTACCATAGAATTCGACGTTTCTACAGCAAGTTTTTTCTGACTATTTGCACCATTATTGACCCTTCGCTTTCTCAAATTGGAGATCACTGATAGACCTTTATCGTTGGCGGAGAGATCATCATTTTCCTTTGATGTGCTTAAGTTATCTATATCCCCCCTATCCTTTAGATGAGACTGAGCAAATTCTATAACGCCAGTGCTAGCAACAAAGAGCAACCACATAATATTTGTTTGCCTTACCAACACAGAAACAGCCCCAAGCTACAGATCAAAGAAAATAAGATCATCACAGTGCAGATGGAATGCCAAGGAACAGTTAGATAAAGGTTGCTAGCTGATGAGTAAAGTAGTATTTTAGTCCAATAGTGCACCGTACACAGGAGAGATGTTATGAGAAATTTCTCCAGATTACAGTTCTTGTAGATAGCATTTAGCATCAAAAGGAAACGTTGGACACAGAAGATCTATAAACATGAGATTACGAACTCTTCTCCCAGACAAAATGCAAGATACAGTTAAATAAGGAGACAACTACATAATCACAAGAAATTTTCAACATTTTAGGATACAATGGTATTCTCAAATTTGTTTACACTTATAGAATAACTGTGAAGACATCCATTGAGTTTGGTTTCACAAGACGAAGTAGGAAGAAAAACACTTGAATCCTGGGTTTCTGATAAGAACAGTTTTGATGTAGTAAAGCAAAAGCAAGAGATCAATAGAAATACGGCAAAACCGTCCCAGCCACCAGGCTCCAAAACAATATCCTCCCTCCCTTAATAATAAACCCTAATCTCCTATTAATACTGCTGCAACTATAATTAAGGAAATAATATCAAATACTACTTCTACTACTAATCGAATAATTAAACCATAATAATAAAACACTCCTTCATTAGCCCAGCCCACGAACGTGGGCTCAATCCCTTCCTTCACGCGATCTTCTCTTGTAAACAATCAACGGCTTCGGCCCATGCACCTCATGCACGTCGATATCCCGACCCTCTCCTTCAACGTCGATCTCGGACTCTCTATCAACTCCATCCCCCATCGAAACAACCTTGTCCTCAAGGTTGAAATCAGGAAATTGGCCTTTGAAATTCTTTATATCAATCCACGTCGCGTCATCCTCCGACTGTCCTTTCCATTTTACCAGTAACTGTTCTTCCTCAGCTGATCCTCTCGCCACTTTCCTCCAAGCCAAAATGATTTCCGGTTCCAGAACCGGCAAAATAGGGAGTTCGATAGATTCCAGCAATTCCGCCGCCACGGGATGATCCCCTACCGCCTTCCGCAACTGAGATATATGAAACACTGGATGTATTTTACTGCTTGCCGGAAGCTGCAACTTATACGCCACCTTGCCTACGCGCCCAATCACCTCAAACGGCCCATAGAAGCGAGCAGATAACTTGTGATGCGGCCCGCCTCGCAGCGACGAACGCCGAAAGGGACGTACCTTCAAGAACACCCTATCCCCCACTTCAAACTTCAGCTCTCGGCGATGTCTGTTGGCCTGCTGTGCCATCTCTTGCTGAGCTCTTGTCAGGTCATCACGAAGATGGCGCAAAATCTCATCCCGGCTGCCCAAACTATCGGCCACCGCTGCGACTTGGCATTCTCCCGGAAGGAACCGCCGCAAAGAAGGAGGAGGCCGCCCATAGACAACCTCAAAGGGCGTCATCCTTGCAGCCGATTGGTACGAAGTGTTGTACCAAAATTCTGCCCAAGCGAGCCAACGGATCCACTGTTTGACTGTTCCTTTGGTGAAGCAACGCAAGTAAGTCTCCAACACCCTATTCAACACTTCCGTTTGTCCATCCGTTTCCGGATGATACGCTGTACTAAACTTGAGCTTCGTCCCCGACTGCTCAAAAAGCTCCTTCCAGAATGCATTTACGAACATGGAGTCTCGATCACTAACAATGGATTTGGGAATACCATGCAGCCGAACCACTTCTTTGACGAATTCATCGGCTACTGATCGAGCTGAGATAGGCGGTTTCAGCGCCATAAAATGCGCATACTTCGAAAGTCGGTCCACCACCACCAAAACAATTGAGAACCCTTTCGACTTTGGCAGGCACGTAATGAAATCCATTGAAATATCCTCCCAAATCTGCTCGGGAACAGGCAATGGCTGCAGCAATCCCGCCGGGGAAATCGCCTCATATTTCATCTTCTGACAAATAAGACATCGAGCAACATAGTCCTTCACATGGCGGAACATGCCTTTCCAATAAACGTTACCCGCAATCCGGCGATACGTACGATAGACCCCGGCATGTCCGCCCGCTGGGGTGTCATGAAATTCAGTAAGGAGCTTGGGTATCCATGCAGACGATGCCGGCAGAACCACACGGCCATGGTAGAATAGCCGGGACCCCACCAACTCGAACCCCGGCTTGCTGCCAGGTTGCTCTCGGACTGCTCGCATAATCGCTCCCACATATTCGTCCTTCGCCTGCTCCTCCTCGACGTCACTAAAGCCCACCCACTCGGGACTGCTCAAGGCTGCCAGCTCACCGTCACCATCTCTCCTTGAAAGTGCATCAGCCGCCGCGTTCGATGCCCCGGTCTTGTATTCAATTTCAAAATCATACCCCAGCAATTTTGCCACCCACACTTGTTGTGCCGGAGTCACTATCTTTTGGTGGAGCAAATGTTTCAGGCTGCGATGATCAGTACGGACCACGAACTTCCTTCCCAACAGATAGGGTAGCCAATGTTGCACAGCCAACGCGAGGCCCATCATCTCTCGCTCGTACGTTGATTTTGACAAGGTGCGGTCGGAAAGAGATTTGCTGAAATACGCAATCGGTCGCCGCTCTTGCATCAGCACAGCCCCTATTCCCGTTCCCGATGCATCGCACTCCACCACAAAATCCTTATCAAACTGCGGTAGTGCCAAGACCGGTGCCTCAGTTAGCACCCTCTTCAGCTGGTAGAATGCCTGCTCCGCCTCGTCTGTCCATTTCATAGGTTTCGGGGCGTCCTTCTTCAGTAGGGTCGTCAGCGGTCTTGCTATTAATCCATACTCCTTCACGAACCGCCTGTAGTACCCAGTCAAACCTAGGAAACCCCGAACCTCTCGCGGTGTGGTCGGTCTCGGCCAATCGACCACAGCACTCACTTTCGCAGGATCCATCGCCACGCCATCCTTGGATATAATGTGACCCAAGTACTCAATTTTCTGGCATCCGAAAGCACATTTTTTTCTGTTTGCCAAAAAGTGATTCTCTTGTAGTATGCGCAGCACCACCCCAACATGCTCTCTATGCTCCTCCTCCGTGTGGCTGTAAACCAAAATATCGTCAAAAATACCAATACGAATTTCCTGAGGTAGGGCCGGAATACATCATTCATGGTAGATTGGAACGTTGCCGGCGCGTTCGTAAGGCCAAAGGGCATCACCAAGAATTCGTAGTGCCCACTATGCGTTCGGAACGCAGTCTTCGGGATGTCTGCGGCTGCCACGCGGATTTGATGATATCCTGATCGCAGATCGATCTTGGAAAATATTACTGCTCCCGATAGCTCGTCCAACATCTCCTGGATTACCGGAATAGGGTATTTATCCGGAATCGTGACTTTGTTGAGCTCCCGATAATCCACACAAAATCTCCAACTGCCGTCTTTCTTCTTCACCAACAAAACCGGGCTGGAGAAGGCACTCGAACTCGGACGAATGATACCGGCTAGCAGCATGTCTCTCACCAATCTCTCGATCTCGTCCTTTTGGTGGTGGCCATAGCGATACGGCCGCACCGATACTGGTTTCGCCCCTGCCTCTAGTGTGATCCGGTGGTCCGTGTCTCGCGGCGGTGGTAGGTCTTGCGGGTCCCCGAACACCCCCGCGAACTGCTGCAGCAACTCATCGAGCACCTGTGGAACTGGTTCGGATAATCGGGCCGCCTCGCTCACTACAGCCCACATCTGCGCCTCGGTTGTATGGGATAGAGACTTCACCGCAATGGGTCCTCGGCACAGTCGTGGATCTCCTCGCAGCGTGACTCGCCGCCCTTCCAACTCGAACTCCATTGACATCTGCCCGAAATCCATCCGCACTACCCCCAGAGTTCCTAACCACGTCATGCCCAGGATCAAGTCGATGCTTCCCAGTGCGAAAGCGAAACAGTCGATCTTGATTCGGCACTCTGCAAACTCCACCTCTACATCCGTACACCTCCCCTCAGATTCTTGCCTCCACCCATTGCCGAGTTCCACGCCAAATTTTCTTCTTTTATCTACCGGCAACTCTAGCTCCCGTACCAACTTCTCTGATATGTAATTGTGGCTGGCTCCACAATCAATGAGTACAGTGATTTTCCTTTCCCCAATCTTCCCATGCAGACGTATAGTCCGGGCTGTGGTGATACCTGCCATCGAACACAAGGGTAAGTCGCCTTCCTCATACTCCACCGGTTCCTCCCACTCTTCTTCAAGCCCTGTCGGTTGATAGTACTCATAATTCCTCAGCTCTGGCTGCTCCCCCTCTTCGACAATCATCACTCGGAGTGATCTCATTACGCACTCATGTCCGGGTGAATATGGCTTACTGACAGCGGGCACAAGCCTCGCCTTCGGATCTGCAAGCTCTGTGCCGATAAGCGTGTGAACTTTGGCGATATGGTTGCTGAACAGATGCCCCACTCCCCGTGATTGGTCCCGACTTCTCCCCTGGCCGAGAGCTGTTGCTGGCTGACCCTCGACCAATGCGCTCCCACCCTGAGACCAACTCGCCGACCGCTGCGCGTGTAGTTACTGTTTCGTGCAGATGGGCCCCACGACCCTTGGTTGATTCGTCCACCTCCCCGAATGGCCACATTGGCCTCCACGTCTCGAGCCAAACCATCGCAGCCTCTAACTCGTGGGTCCGAACATTCGTAAAAACCTCGTATTTGGTCCTTTAGTCCTTTCATAAAATAGCCCGGATAATGAGCATCCGACAATCCGGCACTGACTAGAGAGTGAACAAGCAGTTGATATACTCATCCACCGTGCCGATTGTTTGATGTCGGCTAGCCTCTCGAATGCATCCCACGAGAAGCGGGTGTCGAAGCGAGATACCGGCGCCTCGTGAATTTCTCCCATGAGAGATGGCTTGCGCATCCGCAGACCACGTCGTCGATATAACGCATCTCCTTCCATAGCCACCACCGCTTTGTGCGACCTTGGTTTCGGTGGCGTATCCATGATTCAAATTGTTGATTGGCGCGAGCCACCCACTGTCGGATCGGTTCCGTCGAACGGCGGTAGTCGCAGCACGCCTCTGTTGCTTCTCGACTGCGCTTCCTTCTTCGCGGCTCGTGCTCGGACCTGTTCCGTCTTGATGGGATTCTTCTCACCGGAAGAAGATGCCGGCGTTTTCTTGATCTCCTCAGCACCTCGGCAAGGGTGGCGTGATGGCCACCAGATTATCTCTCTCTCTCTGTTCGTCCCGTATCTCCTTCATTCCTTCTCCATCTTCTCGAACCGTTCATTCACCGATCGTGTCTCCATCGCGTGAAAGGGATCCGGCGGTCGGACCAATTGATAAAACAGTTTGATGTAGTAAAGCAAAGCAAGAGATCAATAGAAATACGGCAAAACCGTCCCACCACGGGCTCCAAAACAATATCCTCCTCCCAATAATAAACCCTAATCTCCTATTAATACTGCGCAACTATAATTAAGGAAATAATATCAAATACTACTTACTACTAATCGAATAATTAAACCATAATAATAAAACACTCCTTCATTAGCCCAGCCACGACGTGGGCTCAATCCTCCTTCACGCGATCTTCTCTTGTAAACAATCAACGGCTTCGCCCATGCACCTCATGCACGTCGATATCCCGACCCTCTCCTTCAACGTCGATCTCGGACTCTCTATCAGTTTCACATGTGACCCTTGTGGTGCTAGTGCTACAGCCTACACGTTTTTAGTGTAAACTTCAGTGCTAGAAAAATGGACTAGTTTTCATTTGAATCAAGGGTTTTCACATACGACATTCCTGGTGTGCTTTCACTAAGAAATATGTGGACTATCAGAAAGGATTTCAGTCTGCCTTTTCCCACCCATATATAAGTCACCGAAATACATGAGCATATAGCACATTGACATTTATATAGATATACTGACAGTAGTAAGTGAAGAAGTTGGCACAATACAAATTGCCTCAAATGCACAAAGTAGTAGTCCATGTGATATATAGATTAAAATGACACTTTAAAAGTATCAAATGGAGAGATGCATACGAAGAATTAATTGCACTTCTTTATGCTAAGATGCCAAGTCAATTAGATGATGAAACTGAATAAATTAGAGAGGTTCTAAACAACTTACTGAGACCAAAGTTATAGGTCAACAGGCTGTAGTAGTGTTACTATATGATTTAACATTCGTCATGATTGTAAAAGTTCAAGACAATAATAAAGTTAAGAATAGTTCTTACCAAAGAACTGAAGATGTACTTCTTCTTCAAAACTAAAAGATACATGGCAAGTACTGCAGTTAGAGATGCCACGTCTGTATAGTATAAAAAGGAGAAGAACCAGTGCAATGGATACAATGACAATATCACAGCACGAAGTGTTGCTTTCTTGTCATCAAGAGACGGTCTCAGATGAATTATTATCTCATATACAAGAATGCTACATATTACTGCCAGAACACCATTGGTTAGTCGTAGAATTGAAGTAGAGCATGAGTCTGAAAATGATGGCATTGCTCGCATGCAGAACAATCCTGGAAACAAAGAAGCAACATAGGCAAGTGAAAGAAAGTACCTGCAAAATTTTACATTTCAAAATCAACTTCTTTTACTTGAAAGATTCTAAATAATTGAATTTCGTGAACTAAGCTCTCTTGACTGCTTTCATTGTCTATCACCAGCTTATCTCAGCATCATTCCATATATTTTGCAAGCTAATATGAATGAGATTCAATGTATTGATTCCACAGTAAATTGAGTTCCATCTGAACTGTCGACTCAAGCATCTAGACTGAGAATAATTATTTCAATTCATAGGATAATTCTATAAGAGAAAAGGACATAAATATCTTATCTCCTCAGTAGCAGCAATTAACAACTTAGACGAAGAATAAACTTCTAAACATTCCTTACATCTCTAAATTTCTGAGCAAATAAAACATCAGGATTGCAACCTCACTCCTATACCCAAATAGCATTGCCAATTGATCCGGATACATTTAACACACGATACACTAAAACACTTAATCCTATTTAAATAAATAAAAGATCATATCACAACGAATAAAAAAAACCAAATGAAACAAATCAACATAATTAAACGCCAAATGAAGAGACTCACAGTCCAGGAGGCGTGGTGATCATGGGATCCCAACTTCTGAAACTGCCCTGACAGTACTGTTGCGCCTGTGGTACGTGGAATATCTCATCCTGCACTTCCACCATTACCATTCAGAAAATAAAAATGAATAGCTCAGATCAGCAATCAAATATTCTATTTACACATCAAAGCTGAAAATAAGCATGCTAAAACCTCCACGATTTGTCAAAATTAGGTAAATCGGAAAGGGAAAAGAAAGGAGTTTACCATGTAAGGGTCCGGAACGAAACGATTAACGATAATATGAAGGGAATTATCCATAGAGTTACGACCAATGCAACTGCTGTTCTACCCATAGTGGATAAAGTTTTCCGATATGCTGAAATTTGGTGATACAACACCGTTGGCGACGGAGGAGGGGAAGAAGAGGAAGAAACGACTCCACTGTAGTAATAAAGGGGTTTAAGAGCGGAAATTTTGATTATTTTTACTTTAAATAAGTTTATATTTTACTTATAATAATTCTTGATGTAGTAACTAGTAACTACTAGAAGTTAAAAATATAGTAATATTAAAGAATATTCCTCATTCGATCTTAATGTCACTAATATATTTTTATTTGATATATATAGATCAATAATATCATTTTCATTCCAGAAAATCAACAAAATTAGAAAATCAGAGGAACAATTTAATATTTAAAACAGTTTTTTTTTTGCTTCATTTGTATAAAATTAATTTAAATATTTATTGGCAATTCAATTTATTTCAATGACATAAATAAAAACCAAATTAAATGTATACGAATCAAAGGTGTTACGATTATGACCTGCGTATGGTTTAACAATAAAACAATTTTAATTTATTTTGTTGGTTGGGTCTCTTTAATGGTAAATATAATGATTGGGCTTATATTCGTATTTTATACATTCAAGCTTTTATAGATATATGACGCAAGCATTAACTGTGGTACGTAAATCTAAAACATTGTACAATATTGGAAATGTATCAACACCAAAATATACGAACTTAGTACTATTTTAATTTTGCATATAAACTTTGAAAGTTATGAACAAATACACAAATATAAACATTATTGTAAATTTTTCATACTTTGATTTTTTTTTCCCCAAATTAGATCTAGCATGACAATTTAGTGACATAATTTGAGTGAGAATGCTTCAACATGACACTGTTTTAACCAAAACAATATCATTTTGCTAATGAAATATCTATAAAATAGGAAAGTTGGTGAGTTGGATTTATAAAAAAAATTAAAATACTTCATTAACAAAATGATATCGTTTTAATTGGAGTGTGTCATGTCGACACCACTTCACTCAAATTATGTCACTCAAATTATGTCACCAGATTGTCATGTCAGATTTAGTTTGGATGAAAATTTAAATTGTAAAAAAAATTACAACAATGCTTAAGTTCATATATTTATTCACAACTTTCAAAATTTATGTGCAAAATAAAAATACATTCAAAATTCATGTATTTAAACACCAATAATCTCATTTAAAAATAAAATTAGTTGAAACACTTGCAAAAACATTGTGAAAATGCTTTTATATTTAATACTATGTTATAAACCTCTAACAATTTATAAATCAACTTATAACTTCATATAAAATTTGATTATTATAGACAATATACTTTTCATTGGGTTTGACAATCTGTATTATTTAACCCACGACAAAATGTAAATGACCACGAGCTTGACAAACCATATATCACTAGCGTGTATAGAGCGAGAGAAAACTTTATTCATATATATTTTGGATAGAATCGTTCAGTGGATACGAATTAATATGCCCGTCATCGATGTGACAATATCACTAAATAGGAGAGTCAATGATAATTAACTAAATAAAATTTGATACTTTTTTCCAACGTAAATGATACTTAAGTAAATGAAATTTTTCTTTAATATAAATAATACTTTTATTAATAACAAATGATGCTTTTATCGTCCGCACGATGTGGACGGATATATAGAAGTTTTTATGTTTTCGCAATACTAATGGACATATTGTTGTTGTTCAATTATCCTAAAACTACTTAAATTCTTTCATTTCTTTTTAGGACTTGTATATATACTTGGAAGGAAATCTGCCCTATCCGAATTTACTCTAACTCTATCTTAGCTGTGAAAGCCTGGCATGGAGAAGGACAATAGCATTATTGATGAGGAACTTCAAGAGATTATGTCCAAAATTGAATAAGGATTCGTAGACGTGTCTCTTATGTTTATAGCAAAAATAATCAAACAACACATTGTTTCGCTTTTCTTTTTCTTTTTTCTTTTTCAATTATTGATAGGGGAGTTTTAGTTTTTATTTAGTGTCACCTCATATAAGTAAACCCTGAAAATCAATCCCTTTAATAATTTGAAGGAGAAAAGTTACAACTTTCTTTTGGGGCCCACCAAGTCCAAAACTTTCTAAATCAGTTGGAACAAATAAAATTGAGAAGTGGCCTGAATCTTGAAAAGAGAAGTACGTAAGCTCATCTCAAAGATTAAAAAAAAAGCGAAATCTTGTGTCGGATTCTCACATTCAATTCATATTCCCAAAGAGGCAAATTATTTGTTCTTCTGCCTCAACCAGAAACTAAAAAATCAGACCATTAATTCTTCTGATTTACCTTAGTATATATGCATCACAATCTATATATATATAATTCCGATACGGATTGAAGCAACAATATTCATCTAGAATCCTACGTGGCGGCTTCTAATATCTCCATTTCTATTTATCTTAAATCCTCATTTAATCTCTTAATTTCAGTTTTTTCCACCCATTTGTATCTATATATTTTTGGAAATATAATTAATTATTATCATTACTATTATTATTATGGTTTGTAACCGAAGAACTAACATTGTTGGTAATAGATTTTGTTATCTTATCTTACAAAACTATATTTAATAAAGTTTTTTATAATTAACATAGTATTTACAATTCATTTTTGTTAATTTTATCAAGAAGTGAACAATAATTATTATTTTACATTACAAAGTGAAATTCTAAAAATTGCATATGTAATATTCACACTTCAAAGTGAAATTCTAGAATAGACAATGAGCCGGATTGTTTTAGGTCAATATCCAAATCCAATTTTATCTTTAGTCCCAATTTGATCCAAATTCATCATGTGTACAAAAATAGACTCGGACCCAAATCTATAAGATTTGCAGTTCAATGAAGATAAATTAAATTAATCCTAAAATAAACTAAATAACACCATAACAATAATATAGAGAAGTGTCTACAATCGTTCCAAGTAAGTCATTACACCATTACAAATATTATAATCATCCAAAATAAATCATCACATGCATATAAATCATTACAACATTCAAGTGCTAACACAACATAGACGTAAGAAATAAAGAAATCTATTGACATATAAATCCATTACATATTGGAGACACAATATTCATCTACAATCTTATGTGGCATTTCCATGATTTTTAATTCTTATTTTTCTAAAATTCTACAAGTTTGCTTATTTGACCACTTATCATTTAATATTTTAATTAATTGATGTATTATATACATATGTATTGATTATCCATAATTACTAATAATTTCCAAAAAACTAATCTATTTGTATATTTACATTTATCTGTTTATTACTTTTATTAACTTTAATTATAATCTTATAGGAAAATATTTAATTTCAATTTGATTTAAAATCGTTGTATTGTTAATTATCATCTAATGTGTCCTATCAAATTATTTATTTATTTTTCGCTTTCCACAAAAATATTTTTAAGTCTAATATTTATTTTTAAAAATAAACTTTACAAGATTAATATTTAAACTTTGCAAGATTGTTATGAAATCAACCATCATATTTTGATAGTTTGAACTCTATTTGGAATATTAATATTTAAACTCTATTTTGATTTAATTTAAATACTCATTTATTGCATTTTTAATCTATATATTCTAATTTTATATATTTTAATCTAAATAAAATGGTATTTACATGTTTGAGTGATAAGTGGATATTAATATATGATTTTGGGACGAAAACGTGTCATAAAATCAATTTGTAATTGGGTTTGGGAAATATACAATTATATACATCCAAGACGCAGTAATCGATTACCATAATATCTTATATTTATAAAATTGAACGAGTTCAATTAATTAGCGAAATTAATATACGGTTTTGAGACAAGAACTTGTAGTTAAATCAATTTTTAATCAAACTTGAGACAGGTATGAATATATACATTCTAAATAATGCGATTGCATATCAAATGCATCATCTTAATTCGCGTGCATACGTCATCTTCAATATTCTCTATTCTTATTTATATTGGATACTAATTTTGTACTTTCTAAATTCTTATATTCTATTATTTATTTATTTTATATATCTCAATATTTTCTTAATTAAATAGTATGGAATTTCCTTAATTACTTCTCATTGATTTTAGTTTTTTTAGAATCTTGCATCATTTTTTATGAGACTTTATCAATTGAAAACCTAAATAAAATGACATTTATGTGTTTGACTAATTAGATGATATTAATATACGAGTTTGAGCTACAAATTGATAGTAAAATAACTTTTTAGTTCAATTTAATATGGGTACGAGTATATAAATTTTAAACAAGTCTAAACATTAATCAACCTGCCCAAGGGGATTTTTTTTCATTTTCTCACCTTTTATTATTTATACTATTTATGATTAGTGTTTAATTAATATTAAAATTTTTTATTGAGACAAATAACAATTATAGTAACAAATTATAAAACTATATGAGTTTAAAATGAGAATGAGTAATAAGATTATTTGTTAATCAAGTTTGTTGTGAGTACGAGCATATAGATCCAAACACATATAGAATCTTATGTGACATTTCCATGATTTTCATAGTTATTTTTCTAGAATTCCACAAGTTTTCTTATTTGACATCTTATCATTTGATATATTGATTGATTATTTATGTTAATATTAAATATGTTATTATACATGCATATATATATATATACACACATGTATTGATTATTCATAATTACTAATGATTTAAAAAACATCTATTTTATTTATATATTTATTATTTTATTTTATTTTATAATCTTACAAAAATTCATTAATTTAAATTTGATTTAAGATCATTATATTGTTAATTATCATCTAATGTATCCTATCAAATCATTCATTTATTTTCACCTCCACAAAAATATTTTTAAGTCTAATAATTATTTTTAAAAATAAATTTTGCAAGATTAATATTTTAAACTTTGTAAGATTATTAAGAAATCAACCATCATATTTCGATGGTTTGAACTCTATTATTAAGATTAATATTTAAACTCTATTTTGGTTTATCTTAAGGGTTGTATTTTTAATTCATATATTCTAATTTTATATATTTTAATATTCTAAAAATTTCCTTAATTAAAATTTTTTTGAATTATTTTCACTATTTTTCAAAAAATAAAATAAAAAAATCCACAAGACTTCATAGAGTGAATATCTAAATAAAATGATGTTTACATGTTTGAGTAATCAGTGAGTATTAATATATGAGTTCGAGATGAGAACGGGTAGTAAAATTAATTTCGATTGAGTTTGAAACATGTATATATATATATATATATACACACACACACACACACACATATATATATATATATATACACCATAGACGAGTAATCAATACTATAACAACTTGTATTTTAAATTTGAATGAGTTCAGATAATTAGTGGAATTACTATACGATTTGAGACGATAATTTAGAGTAAAATAATTTTTTAATCGAACTTGAGGCAGATGCAGTATATACATCTATTAATTATATAATCCTTATGGATTCTATTACCTCATCCATCTATAATCCTACATGGCATCATAAGAACTTTGTATTTTAATTTTCTAATTATTGATTTTATGTCTTTTAATTCCAAAATAATAACTTATAACACAAAATAATCATTATAATAAAAGTAGTATTGATGTTACAATTCTTATAATCATAAGTAATTTATTGCAGATATTATTCAAACATTGAGCTATTATTATAATAAGAGTAGTATTGAAGATTGTGTTTGTGTATGGTTCATTTTGCTCGAAAATTTAGAATAAAAGTGCTTAAAATTCCACATAGGATTGTGGATTAATGTGGTTTAGATAGATAATTTAATAATCGATGAGTTGAGAATAAATTGTATAATCATTGAAGTCATCTTAACCCAATCTTACAAATAATAATAATAAAATATTATCATAGTGAAATACGCATTCGATGAACTAGGATTTCCATTTTTGTGATTATTCATACATTAGGATATATACACAAACTCGACAATATATATGTGATAAAATTATATTTTCTCTTTAATTTTCTAATTCTTTATTTATTTACATTCTCATCTTCTTTTAAATTCTAATAATGATATTTATCTCCTATGAATTCTACATCGATTTTTATGAGATTTCACCAAATGAAAACTTATATAAAATAAATTTATATTCTTTCAACCATAATTCATATTTTAATTGACATAGTGGTTGAACTTACTATTATTCGAACTATATCGTCAATTTAAATTAGTCAATTTTGGGCTAAATTATAAGTTTATAAATTTAATCTCGCCATAAATGAGATATTTGGTACAGTTTTTAAAAATAAAAGCTGAATTTCACATAGATTTTTCATGAGACTTCATAAATTAAATTATAATTAAAATGATACAATTTAAATCTCAAATCTATTTTTACTGAGTCTTCATAAATTCAAAATATAAATAACAAAATTTGAATCTCGCCTTGACTTTTCACGAGCCTTCAAAAATTAATAATAATAATAATAATAATAATAATAATAATAATAATAATAATAATAATAATAATAATAATAATAATAATAATAATAATAATAATAATAATAAGAAGAAGAAGAAGAAGAAGAAGAAGAAGAAGAAGAAGAAGAAGAAGAAGAGCCTTCATTTTAAGTCTTTTGTTATTTATAAGTGATAAGCGGGTATTCTTGAACATGTTTGTGACAAAAATACGAATTAGCATATATTTTTATACTATTTACTATTAACGTTTACTATCTAATATTCTTGTCTTATTGAGACAAATAACCAATTATAATAATAATTTATATTTAATATTGAGATATTTATAAATTTAAATAGGTTTGGGTGTTTGGGATGAAAATGTGTAATAAAATTATTTTTTATGAAGATTTGGGATGGATAAGCGGATATAAATCTAAACAAGTTTGAATATTAATTGATATGCCCACGTAAGTTTTTTTCCATTTTTAATCTTTTGTTATGTAATTATTAATATTTTTTAATCTTCAGATTGTTATTTACGACCAATTATTATAAAAACTTATACAAATTTGAGATAATAATTGGTATTAAATAACTTTTTAATCAGGTTTATGATTGGAACAAATATATACATTTTAGACAGGTTACGGTGATTGAATTATAGCCTCATCATTTATGTTTATTGGTGTGCTCTGCTACGATCAACTATTTTGGGTGGTTGAACCCTAGCTTCAATTTTTTGCTTCATCATCATGCTTGGCTATGCTACTTTGGGTGATTAAACTTTAGCCAAATATGAAGTTATTTTTTAAATCTTTATTTTAAAGTTATAGCGTAAAGTAATTTCATATCATATATATCAAATTTAAACATATTGTATTGTTATAAGAAGTGTTTCATTTTTTATAACCATATATAACGTAAAGTGATTTCTCGTCGAAACTCGACGGGTTATACACTAGTTTCGAATAAACCGAAACACATGTAACCTTCGTGATAAAAAAACCATACAATAATGTACAATTGATGACGTCGTTACTATATAGTACTAGCAAAAGGCACCGATGTAACTTCCATCGTCTCACTTTTACACTACTCGACAACTTTATCTGTTCTTACAAAAAAATAAATTACCTATTCTTATGGACCGGTAACATCAATATCTAAGAAAATTTAATACTTATGATAGTCTGATTTTTCCAGTAGAATCAAATTGAACTGGTGATCGGTGCGAATTATCGATGGTCTTAATTAATTTTGTGCGGCCTTCATAATAATTAGGGATGACAATGGGCCGGATCTGGACCGGATTTGGCTAGGTCCAGATCCAGATCCAATTTTTTTTGCTTTGGTCCGGATCCGGTCCAGATTCATTGGGTCCAAAAAAATTAAATCCAGATCCAGATCCATAAGATCCACATGGTCCAGGGTATAGACCCGGATCCATATGTTTTCGCTTCTAAAATAAATTCTAATCAACTATAATTCACAGTAACACCATAATAATCTAAATGCATAATAATACTATAATAATTATTTAAAATTTCTACAATTATCACTATATTGGAAGACGTTAGTTACAAATTTACTATAAAGTAGGAAGCCACAAAGAACTCGATCGTCGGTGGTGTAAGGGACGCGACCCGCCGTGAATGCCGATAGATACATAATTGGGAGTATTTGAAATGAAATTTGGAACATATTTGTTTTGGAATAATTTGAAAAAGAAAATTGAAGAGTTTTAAATTGGGGTTATGTATTTAATTATAATAAAAATAATATATATATATATATATATATATATATATATATATAACTAAATGGATTTTGGAATGAGAAATTGGGAATGACGGCGAGACGCACGAACAGAAATTATTTAGGTTAACTAATTTAATTATAATAAAATTATATATATATATATATAATTGGCGGGTCCACGGGCGGATGCGGACCGGATCACGGTCTTAAAACCAAACCCGGATCCGGATCCGAAATATTGATATATGTTCGGATCCGGTCCAAATCCATCGGGTTCAGATTTTTAAGGATCCAGATCCTTAAAATGGGATCTGGATCCATGGATCTGGACCGGATCCGTTGCCATCCCTAATAATAATGCACCAATATTCATAGTGTTGTTGGGTCAACACAACGAGAAATGTATTGTTAGTAATGGACAAATGGCCTTAACATAGAGAACTTCTTGTTGACACTAGCTGCAATATTATTATAATAGTTATCCTATATTAAGAAAGGTTATTAGCGTGTAACTACATTAATTTTGGATTCATTTTTTGTTTTTCCCACAAACTTTAAAAATTATAACAAAATATACAAACTTAATCATTTTAGGGGACGGTTGGTATGCAGGAATGGAATGTGAATGGAATGGTGATTCTGCGTCCATTCCATTCCGATGGTTGGTAAGACTTTACGTCGGGAATCACCATTCAGAAGGAATGCTTATTACCATGAACATGAGATTAACCATTCCTCCCTCCCCATGGTATTAGCTATTACCATGAATATGAGATTAGCTAAATTTATTTATTTATTCGAAAATTATTTTTATTTATTTTTATCTAGTAAAATTAATAATAATAATAATAATAATAATAATAATATTTATGATAATAAATAAATAGTAGTTATTAATAATAAATAATTTAATATAATAATAGTGATAAAAATATAGTTATCAATAATATTAACATAATAAATAACAATAAATACAATAAATAATTATATTAAAATAATAATATTATTGATAAACATAATAATAATAATAATAATAATAATAAATACTATTAGAAATTAATAATAATATAAAAATAATAATTAATACCAATAAAGATTATATTAAAATATTATTATTAATTAATTAATTATGATAATAAATAAATAGTAGTTATTAATAATAAATAATTATAATATAATATTAGTGATAAAAATTATAGTAATTAATAATATTAACATAATAAATAATAATTAATACAATAAATAATTATATTAAAATAATATATATATATATATATATATATATATATATATATGATAATAATAAATCTTGGTAAGTAATAATATTCCTAAGTAATAATATTAAAATAATATTCCTAAGTAATTATATTAGAATATTATTATTAATAATAATAATTAATTAATAATAAAGTAATAATATTCCTAACTAATAATGATTATTATTAATTAGTAATAATAATTAATTATTATTATTGATATTATTATTATTATTATTATTATTAATTAGTATTAATAATATTTCTAAATATTAATACTAATTATTATTATTATTATTATTATTATTATTACGATAATAATAACATAAATTATAAAATCATAATTATTTTATTTGTTTTATTTCATTCCTATTCGTTCATTCCTCGTATATACCAAATATATGAATCACATATTTCATTCCATTCCATTCCTATCATCATTCCATTTCAAAGTTCATTCCATTCCTATCCAATTTCATTCCTGCGTACCAGCCGTCACCTTAGTGATTTTACTACGATTTTAAATTAAAGTCAAATTAAATTTGACTTGCCATCTCGAAAATTTATCGTGGATAAAACGGTCGATATGTTGTAGAGAAATGACATAAAATATAGTCATTCCATCAAAATAAATCAGATTTCTTGATTTCTAGAATTCATCGCATCAACCCTCATTAAAAAACCATGTCTTCTCTTTTGTTTCATCGCCTGATTCTCGTTGGGATCAAAACAATAGATATTCTCTCTCTATGATGTCGTGTATATTACTGAACGTTTTGTCTACGATAAATTTTTGAGATGTCAAGTCATATTTAATTTAGTCTGAATTTGAAATCATGGTAAATCACTAAAGTGATTAAGTTTGTATATTTTGTGATAATTTTTAAAGTTCATGGGAAAAATCAAAATTGATCCAAAATTGATATATTTATGCTTCAATAACCCTACTATATTAAATATTATTTGTATAAAGTAGTATTTATTAAATTTTCTTCAATTTATTCCTTTGATCCAAGGCAGCATTTAAAGACGGAATTCCCCATATTGAGTTATGTCGTCAATTCCAAGTACAATCGACTGGACACGTAATTAGCTTTCTCTCTTAAATATATTAGATCAACTTATTAAACACCTGTATTTCAAAAATATTCATGAACATGTTAAAATAAAACCTATAATTTGTTTCATTATTCTTTGATATATTTAGTACTTTTAATAATATATACTCCCTCCATCCCAACTAACTTGAGTCGTATACCATTTTAAGCCGTCCCAACTAGCTTGAGTCATTTCTATAAATGAAAATAATTAAGAAAAAATAAGGGATTTTAATTGCAATTAACAGTTAACTAATTGAACTGATTATTGGCTAATTAAATTAAATTAATTTATTTTAATATGCTAATTTTAACTTAAAATTTAATTAATTTATTTATTTAAAAATTAATTAATTTATTTAATTTAAAAAATTAAATTAAATTTAAAAATAATTTATTTTAATATGTTAATTTTAACTAAAAAATTTATTTATTTATTTATTTAAAAATTAATTTATTTAGTTAATTTTAAAAATTAAATTAAATTAAAAATTAATTTATTTAAAAAATTAAATTAATTTATTTTAATATGCTAATTTAAAAAATTAAATTAAATTAAATTAACTAAAAATTAAATTAATTTTAATATGCTAATTAAATTAAGGATAATTTAAAATAAATTTATTATGTAAATAAATAAATTTAAATGTAAAATAAAATAAAAAAACAAAATATATATACCTAACACATAAACCACTTTATTATTAATATACTTTAAACACTAAACACTCTCTCCTTAATTCCCGTGCCCAAAAGAAGTGCCTCAAGCCAGCCCGGACGGAGGGAGTAATATTTATGCTGATAATTACAAAAATGTCCGTGATGTATTTCTAGCATGTTGCCATTTATAGGTGCATTATGTGTAGGTTTGACCTAAAAAGAATTGATGGGATAATAACCTTATCTTCCAACCACATCATAACTACACTAAAAATATATAACTAAGAGATTCAATCGAGTATTATATTACATTATCAAGCTCGAGTTTAAACACCTTAAAAAATTTATTGTGCACGTATTTATGTATTGTGATAGTGAGGTATGACTATGAGACATGATAAGGCAAAATCATGATGTGCATAAGCAGAGAAATGATGATGGCTCACGAGAGAGTCTGTGAATTAAATCTATCCTTCCACTTATTTTTCTGCACTCAAACTTAATTATCATTAAACAGTAAACAACCCTTTATTAGTGCTTAAGAATCTGTTAATTCCTTACACAAAGTGGTATCAAATATCAATCAAGAAATGCTGGTGATGAGGGCGTGTGCAGCACTTAATCTTAAATCGCGTGTAGATGGCACTCAAATTTGGATGTGATCAGTGATCTTGATGTTATGATGATAACCATGCATGCAAATATTTTACTATTTGTTGATGATATTTTGTGAGATGATAATGTAGGAATAGGATCCCTCAAATATATAAATTAAGGTCATTAGTTGCTGTTCAATCATTTTTTGCAACTACCAGTATTCGCCAAATGGGAACTATATATATTGGCATCAGTTACAGTGAAATTCTTTTTTTTTTTGAAAACACATAACCAGATTTATTCCTGACACGAGCATGGAATACGGAGCAGACCCTCCACAAACGATGGAGGTTCAGTCCAGACATGCGAATCAATAAATCTAACAGCAAACTTAGCTAATCCATGAGCTACTTGATTAAACTCTCTTTTGATATGAATGACCTTAAACTCACCCTCACTTCTCAAAACTCTACGACATCCATCCGCGAGCACACCCAATTCCGATTGATCTTCTTCCCCATATGCGATGGCATCGTACGCCCTCTTACAGTCCGTCTCAAAATTGCACTTCTCAATATTGATGCTCTTCGTCCAAGAAAGGGCCTCTCGAATGCCATAATCTCCCCTTCTTCCACTCTCGGGATGCCTTTCTTTCTAACCACTTTGGCCGCCACAAAGTTGCCCTTGTTGTCTCGAATACACATGCCAAAACCAAAGCTATGACTCTCCTCGTCGAAAGCTGCATCCACGGTGCATTTATGCCGTCCTATCTCCAAGTCGTGCCACCCTACGCACCTCTCCATAGCGCCTCTCGGTGCAACCTGGTTATGAACAGCTTTCAAGGCCTTGGCCGCCAACCACTCCTCCCTATAACTTAACGCGATATCACACGACCTGTCAGGCGTCGGGAAAACCTTGCTCCAAACCGCGGCGTTTCTCTCCCTCCAAATCTGCCATAAGATCATTCCCATAATTGCTGGACCATCACCCTTCCCATGAAAAAGGCTGTAAAAGAGGACTTCCTCGAAGGAAATGAATTTATCCTGGACCTCATTCAAGAAATTTTCCAGACCCACTACCTTCCAGCATTTGATCGCAAAAGGACACGAGAAGAAAGAATGCCACACCGTCTCCACGTCTTTTCGGCAAATGCCGCACTCGCCATCCACCATAATACCCTTACTCCATAAGTTTGCCTTCGTAGGCAGATTATTTCTAGCCGCACGCCATAAGGATATCTTTACTTTCATAGGGACGTCTAACCCCCAAATCAGCTGCCATCTCCCCTCTACTTCCCATGTCGCGTTAATCGTCAAGGAGCAGGCTAGCTTGTACGCCGATTTGACAGTGTAGATACCTTTGTTTGAATAATGCCAAATAAGATTATCCTCCACATCTCCGTAGGAACATGAATATTAGATATCTCTTTAACATCCCTATCGGTAAGAAGATCCTTGCAAAGGTCGAAGTTCCAATCCTTTGTACCTGGGTGCATGAGATCTCTGACTTTCATCTCCCTCAAACCGTCATGTCTTCTAGATGTAACATAAAATTATCGTCGTTTGAGCGAGGTCCTCAAAACTTTGATATTAACTCCATCGCCCACTCTCCATCGTAATCCTCTCTTCACCAAGTCTTGTCAGTATGAGGCTCCTCCACGCGTAACTGACCGTGACCTCCTTAGCAGTGAGGTAGTTCCCATCCTTGAAATATTTGGCTTTAAACACCCTGCTAACAAGGGCTTCAGGATCCTTCAAAAAACGCCACCCCAACTTTCCCAACATTGCAATGTTAGAAAGTTGAAGGTTTCTGAACCCCAGCCCGCCATTCTTCTTATCGACGCAGCCGTTCCCATTTCATCCATCTAATACCACCATTCGACTCGCCATTCCCCCACCAAACATGTTCATCATCTTCTCGAGCTCCTCCGTCGTCTGCTCGGGAGCGAAAGGTTGACATACAAAGCTTTGGAATAGCTTGCTACACCCCCGAGCAATATCTCCTTCCTGCTCTCGACAACTTCTTCCTTGCCAACCTTGGATACGTTTCGGGCGATCCTTGAAACCCGAAGATCTCCTTCTTCTTCCTCCCGATAAGAGATGGCGCCCCTAGGTAACGACCCGTGTTGAGGGGTTGCGAGACCCCTAGCACATTCGCTAGTAAGGTCCGATCAGCCTCACTAACATTGCTACTAAAAGAAATCCCGGATTTTTGGTAGTTGATGGCGACCGAGGTGATTCATAATTGTCGGCGGCCTTTTCAAATTTGAACATTCACGATGAGTAGCTTTACAAAAGAACATGCAATCATCCGCAAACATGAGGTGAGAAATAGGAGGACCGAATGACCCATGCGAATGCCTTGAGGCCTCTCTTAACCTCAACGTTTATGCTAGCGAAGGCCTTCCGCACATAAAATGAAAAGATAAGGGAGAGGGTCTCCTGCGAAGGCCCTCTTAAACACGATAGGTCGGTTAGCTCCCATTAACAAGCACGTTATATCTAACCGAACCGACGCACATCCTCATCCAACTTCTCCATTTCTTCCCAAAACCCAATCTTTCTAACACAAGCTCAAGGTAATCCCAATTCACTCTATCATATGCCTTACTGATGTCGATCTTCAGAGCCACATCTCCCACTTTACCTCGCGTCTTCCTTTTCATCGAGTGAATCGCCTCAAATGCAATAAGAATGTTGTCCTGTATCGCTCTACCCTCCACAAAGGCCGACTGCGCAAAATTAATAAGCGGGGGAAGAACCTTCTTCAGCCTATTGCAGAGAACTTTCGACAAAATCTTGTAAATCACATTACATAATGATATAGGGCGGAGCTCTTTCATAGTAGTAGGTTTCTCCACCTTTGGAATCAACACAATTGTGGTCTTGTTAATACTTCCCGGCAACTGCTCTTCGTCCAACCAACGGCTACAGTAGCTGAATATATCCCGATGAGTAGAATCCCAAAATTTTTGAAAGAAATGGGGGTTGAAACCATCCGGACCCGGGGATTTATCAGGTTGCATCTGGAAGAGAGCTTTCTTCACTTCAGCCAGACTAAGCTGACCCTCTAGCTCTCTATTGGTACTCTCCGATATCATAGGCTCTAAGCGACATAGGGTAAGCTCCTGGTTGAGGGGGTGAGCAGGAGCACTAAATAACTCCTTGAAATATTCATGCGCGACACTTTGGATGTCCTCCTTCTTAAGCGCCCAGCTACCATCCTCTCTTTGAAGTTTCAGAATAGTATTAGTTTTGCTCCGAGCCGACGCCATGGCGTGGAAAAATTTAGTATTCATGTCTCCTTCTTTTAGCCAGAATTGCTTGGCTCTTTGCTTCCAGTGAGTTTCCTCTATCAGTAAAATATTGGCGCTTCTCTTGCAAAGACTCATCTCCTTCCCATACGACGTTATTTCTGGATTGGAGATACTTAATCTTTCCTTCAAGGAATTTCTTCCTTCTTCTTTCCTCAAAATTTCTCTTCTTTGCCCAATCCATGATCGTTGCAGACGTAGTGGATAGTTTGTCCAGAATATGGATGCCATCCAGATTTTTCCAGCAGTTCCTAACGACCTCTGGGAGTTCGGGATCGAGACTCCATTTGTTCTTGTACCTAAATCTCTTTTTGCCAACCGCCAGCTCTTCCTCATCAGTTCTAAGAATGATGGGGCAGTGGTCTGAGATAGGTGCAGTTACAACTTCGAGACTGCTTCTTTGGAACTTAGCCAAACATTCCCCATTTCCCATTCCTCTATCCAGTCTTTCCTCCACCGCATGCTCCGTTCCCAGACTTCTCGCCCAAGTAAATCGATGCCCCTTTATCGGTAAATCTACCAGCCCGCTATCTAGCACCGCTTCTCTAAATCCTTTCAGCAGCCAGTTGGGATGTGGTATCCTCCCTCTCTTGTCGTCTGCTGAGAGAATGTCATTAAAATCACCAAAATGAACCAAGGTAAGGAGTCCACCTTGCTAAGTCGTCAAGAAGACTCCAAGAGTCTCTTCTTTTATGGCGTTAGAACTGTAGAAACCAATGAAGTCTCCAATCACCTCTACTATTCGGGATCTTTACGTCGATATGGTTATTTGAATAGCCATTGTCGCAATCCAAGAGAGCTTCCAAAGTAAACACATACCCCCACTCCTTCCAACACTGTCAACAACAAAACACCCTTCAAAATTCACACGAACACGCAAATCTTCAACCCTTTGTTTATGAGCATGGGTCTCACACAAAAAAACGAACCTAGGCTTGTGAACTCTAATAAGTTCACATAGAGTCGGAATTGCAAGGGGGTGGCCCAACCCCCTGCAATTCCAGCTGAAGAGGATCATTGAGGTCGGCCGGCTCCACCTCCGGAGCCTGCCGATAGAAATAGAGTAGCACATCTGTCATCCTCCGGGCATTCCAGAAGAAGAACTTCAGTGTTGAGGTTTTGATTGGGGATAGAACCATGCTCATTCTCACGCCTGCGTTTTCTCTCATCTCCTGGGATATTTGCGTAAATAACATTTTGCATGGGGGGAAAACTGTTAAGCCCTCCTGTTATTCTTCGCTGAGAATCCTTTAATCCCGCAGGTCTGTGATCTCTGCCCAAACTAACACAATCTCATGATCCTGAGCGGTTATTCTTCAATCTCTCCCCCAAATCTTGCATTACCGAATCCCCATATTCATTTCTCTGAATTATCGCCTTTCCCCTTATTGTCTCATTGAGTAGCGTATTTTTGTGCTGGAAATCCGCACATTCCTCATGTGCTTCAAACTGAAACGCATCATTTTCGGCTGGATTGATACGTTCGGATCTTTCCGTCGAGTGTTCCCCCTCTCGCCTCCGCCATCCCTTTATCGGATCTCACCACTCATCACTATCCACCGCAAAACTCCGTCGATCCACCGCCTTCACCTGGACTCCCACTCCGTTTGATCTCTTTCTTGTCAATATTGAACAGTTATCACAAGAACTTTCCGAGTGGCCCGACGACCACGATAAAGCGTAATATATGAAGCTTCTCATACTTGAAGTTGACAATGAAACTGCTCCCATCTCTATCCTTGATTTTCTTAAATCTCTTTAGAGCTCAAATCACGTTAACATCGACTCGTATTCGCATGAACTGCTCCACACCCCGTGGAGTTTGACGTCGATTCTATAAACTTTCAATGAAACTTCCAAGAAGTTTACCAATACCCTCGATGACATAACCCGCCGGCAAGTCGTGAACTTGAATCAAAATCGTATTTTATCCAACGGGACTTGAAGGAAACTCCCGGTTTTAGCTTATGGAGAATTAGGGGTATACTCCCGAACATCCAAGGCCTCTCCTAATCCTTAGGATGTCTACAGAGTGGAAAAATTGGAAGATATACCTTTGCCAATATCTTTAATGTACACACCCTTCCGGCCTCCATATTCTCGCCATTTTCGCCGCATCGATTAAAATTTATGGGTTGCTCGTTAGGAATCTCCCACCAAACACGGATCAACCGTGACGTTGAAACGTCTTCCACCACATCGTCGATGATCAACTCCTCCTCCTCGTTCGAGATATTAAGGTTGGCCATTTGGTCATCCATTCGCGCTTAGAATTGCCACAAACCGCTTGAGAGTGAAAGGTAAGACAACTAGGGTTCTCCACAGGGAAGAAAGAAAACGAAAGTTCTCAACGAAGGAGAAAAACGAAAGTTCTCAACGAAGGAGAAAAACATAGGTTTATATATGGGTTACAGTGAAAATTAAAGCATGTAAATTGAGTTATAGTTTTTTTTATTGAACAGGATAAATTGAATTGTAGTAAATTAAGTTTGACATCTAACGTTGATAGTCGCATACTGTTCATTTTAAGCTATACATGATATACATGTAGTTTAACTTGCATGTATCATGATTTTACATTACACAATTTATATCTAGCTCCTATGATCCAGTTTGTGACATAATGGATTAAATTATAAAAAATGACAAAGTTATAAGAAAATATACCCTAAAGACTAGCGTAATATTTTTTTAATACTTCACGTAATTAAACTTAATTAAGTACTTTGTGATAAAAAATAAATAAGTAGTCCACATAGTTAAAGAAACCAAAGTAAAACCAAACATAAAAATTGAAGTGTAAAACGGAATGAACGTTAAAAGGGTAATTAATGAGAAGTGAAATACCTATGAGCTTAATAAATTATTAATATAATTATCTCCTTGGGGCACGCCGCCGTAGAAAAGGATTATTCTTTCTTTGTTCGTTTAAGGCGATTCTAAATCCCCAATTCATTAGTCATTTCCAGAGCATGCTAATTGAAGCAATCTTTCCAGTTTAAGTGTATCAATTTAGAGGTGGTATCCTATAGGACCATTCTCATGTGCGGATGGAGCTAGGGGTGAGCAAAAATCGAACCGGACCGAAAAATCGAACCGAATCGAACCGAATCGAAATTAGCGGTTTGGTTCGGTTTGTACAGTAATTTGGTTCGGTTCGGTTTAAAAATTTGAAAATCGAAATTAATTCAGTTCGGTTTCGATTTGGGGAAAAAAATTCGGTTTTCAAACCGAACCGCCCGAATTTTTTTATTTTTATTTTTTATATATATATTATATATATATGTATATATGTTATTTATATTATTAATACTTAAATTAGTTAATATTATATACATATATATAATATATTATATTATAAATATTATAATATTTATATTAATTATAATTTAAATTTGGTTAAAACGAATCGAACCGAACCAAACCGAATATTTCGGTTCGGTTTGATTCGATTGAATATAAGCAGTTCGATTCGGTTTGGGTTTTCAAAAATTTGGTTTTCGGGTTCGGTTCGATTTTGAACCGAACCGTCAAAATCTCACCCTAGATGGAGCTTAAATGCGCATGAGCCGCCATCTTCATACATTAATTATATGGATTACGTAAATGAGAATTTTCTACAAAGCAAATGAGATTTTCTTTTGTAAAACAAATGAAATTATGTATACAAAGCAAGAGTTATATTACATAAATGAGACTTTACTTAAAAGTAAATAAGATTTTTCTTACTTGAATGAAAATGAGATTTTGCTTCAATACTAATGAGATTTTTATTTATATCAAGTGTTACAATAAATTTAATCTAAACAAATTCAAAATTTATTCATAAATGAGACTTTTCTTAAAAGCAAATGCGACATTTATTTACATCAAGTGACACGATAACTTTGTTTAAAAACAAAAGAAACGTTTATTTACAAAAAGTCATAAATAAGTATATTCATAAACAAGATTTTTATTAAAAGCAAATGAGACTTTTTACACAAATAAATGAGACTTTTTATTATTACTGCTAGTTGGTTCAGACGAATTGCAGTGTTGGGTCGGGTCTGAGCGCGAGTTAGGCGGGCGGTCGATACGCAAGTCAGGTCGATCTAATCCAAATTTTTGTGATTAATTTGTTCATCGTGTGGAGTCCTCTAATTCTCAATAATAATAAAATTGGTTTCCAGCTTTAACTTATATGTATTCGATTTTGAAAAAGGTAATTAAAATTATATTCTTCTGTCAAAATATCGAAAAAAGTATTCTAAATTTATACGTATGATAAATTTTCAGAAAAAAAAAGATTCAAGTATTGCTTTCATTTATAAATAAAATATAGCACATTTTTTATACGTGATAATTGGATCCGTCCTGTCTTATTGTGGATTACGTAACATGATTTATTTGACTCATTTAGGAAAACTATTAATAATTATAACTTTATTAAATATACTTAAGTATTTAGTATCAAACAAATTTCTATAAATCATATTTATTGCAAATTCACAATAATATTTCTGGTATTCAAACTTGACCACTCCGTCCTCGTCTTTTCCTTTTTTTTTTTTTTTTAATTTAATACAGAAATTTTTAAATGCTGCGTCACGGTGGACTCGAACCCGAGACCTTTGGCCTCGGGCATTAACCACTTTACCACTAGGCCAACACACACACACCCGTCCTCGTCTTTTCCGTTTAGAATGTTTGTTATCAAGCACGACGCCAACCTCATGACGCATCACATTGCTAGAGTTGCTAGGGACCGGGTGTTTGATTAAGGGGGTGTTTGGCTAAGCTTATTTTAGAGAGCTTATAAGTTTCTAGAGCTTATAAGATATTTCAAGAGTTTATAAGATGTAATGTCTCAAGTGCTTATAAGTTGTTAAAGTGTTTGGATAATTGATCTTATAAGCTAGAGAAAGAATCGTGAGTTAGAGAGAAAAAAATCATAGTTAGAGAGATAAAATTGACGAGATGTGAAGTTAATAATGTATGTATAGGAAATAACGAACTATAATAATGTTATTTTGGTAAATTCATGATTGTTTATAAGTTTAAAAAAAAATAAGTTAGGGTTGACCAACTTATTTTTAGGGGAGCTTATAAGCTGTGAAACTTATTTTCATAACTTATAAGCTATTTAGGAACTTATTTTGCCAAACACTTTGCAACAGCTTATAAGCTCCTAAACAACTTATAAGTTGTTTTAAAGAGTTTATAAGCTCAGCCAAACACCCTCTAACTTTATTGTAGAGAGCTTATAAATTCCAACATCTTGTAAGATGTTTCAAGAATTTACAAGATTTTAAAATGTTCCAAAAGCTCATAAACTCGTAATCGGTGTGGACGGACTACCTGTCTTCGCTTGTGCACTTAATAAAATTTTCCTTTTACCTCATTTTTTTTAATATAACATCAATTACGAGAAGTATTGGTATATAATATTTATAATTTGAGTTATCAATATCTACTAGACATAATTACTAATCTATACAAAATATGACAAAATAGTGCCTAAAATAGTTTGTATCAAACTTGATTGGTTTAGTTACAAATAATAATATTAAGCAAATAAAAGTTATCGATGACTACATTCTTTTATTACATATGTATATTTATAATTTAATTATATGGATTAAAATTACAAAGCGATTCCCCAAAAAACGAATATTTGATGATCATAGACTCATATATAATAATATATGGATATTTACTGGAATAATAGAATATAACATGATAGTTATTAGTAGGCTTGACTTTCTTAATATAAGAGGCACACTTTGAGGGAGATATATGCATGCTACTATCATTGACGCGAAGTGGAATAACAAACTAGAAAGCGGATCAAATAAAAAAAATGATTATCAGTATATGGATGGAGAAGACATGAATAAAAATAAGGCGAAACACATCTAAATGTCTATGTACTTTTTTCATATTAGATCTTTATATAAATTTTCGTTTTAATAAATCCTTATACTTCTATTTTTTATTTTGTTGGATTTTATCTAAAGAATTTCATAAATCCGTTAACATTTTCGCTATTTGTGGATGTATTAATTATGTGTTGCTCAAGACAAGTTAATAGGCTTCGATCATCGACATACCCCGCATCCAGAAACGAGTAAGCGAAGAGACACATCTTCATTTGCATATCCGTGAGGGAAGTGTTTGCAAAGTTTTAAAAATTTTATAATAAATTGAAGACAGGATATTGAGTAATAGTTTTTTAAACAAAAATTCAGAAATTGAATAAAATTTAAGAATTTAATTGGGAAATTAAAGCAGATTAAGATGGTGCTTGATTAAACTTATTTTATAGAGTTTATAAGTTCCAATAGCTTATAAGATGATTTAAGAGCTTATAATTAAGTTGTCAAAGTGTTTGGATAGAGAAATAATTGTGAGTTAGAGAGAGAATCATAGTTAGACAGAGAAAATTAAATATATGTGACGTTGATAGAGTATATGTTGGAAACAGAGGCCAATCCAAACTTTTTGTTCAGGGGAATCAAACCTCTCTACTCTCTCTCACGTCTCTCTCTAGTGGATACCCACAAACACGGTCTCTTATACTCCCTCAAAATCCCGCCTCCGCCTCAATTGTTTCTTGACGCCAGGGCCATATTAAGAAAAATCGGGAGCCTTAAGCTATATTAAAATAAGACTGCATAAAATAAATGGTCCAAAAATCCATTTCAACTTTCATGATTTATAAAACCATAAAATTATTTATTAATGTTTTATAATTAAGATGTTGTAATATGCTCCCTCCGTCACAGGGCATTAGTCCCAAAACTTTTCGGCCCGCAGACCAAGACACACTTTATTACTCATTAATACCTTCCCAACCACCTTTATTTAACTTATTTTATTCCTAATCCTTCTCACCTAATCATCATTACCTTTATTATTTTTAATTCTCAATTTAGTTATATACTTAATTTTTGTCTAAATTTTTTTAAAATTGCTTATTGAAGTTAATTATTTTTATTGATTTTTTCGGCCACACACCAAAAAAAATAAATTATAAAGTGATAGACAATTAAAAAGAAGGAGAATTTGAAACATTAAATTAAAGTGATTACTCATTAAACATGAATTCACAAAATTAAATTCCTGCTATTTTCTTAAATTGAGAAACATTAAATTACATTTCAACACATTAAATTAAAGTTCAAAACAAGAATAAAAATCAAAGGATTATTACAAAGTGTACAAGGGACCCAACACTTAGTGAGAATTTTCCAAAGTTTCGAACAATACAATGAAAGGGAGGAGTTGAAACTCCTCTAAAATTACCCAATATTTTGCCTCCAAAATTCCATTAAAAGAGGAGAGTTGAAACTCCTCTAAAAATATCTAACTTATCTACTCTATAAATACACTACACAAGCTATACAAATTCTCAAACCGCAATGACTTAAACATCCAAAGAAAGAGATGACCAAAACCAAAGATATTACATCCTATAAAGTGACGGCCGTTATGCAATTCCTTCTTGAGGACATGAAGGAAGGCGGACGAAAGAGAGAGGGTGAATGAAGCATCAACCTTGAAGTATGCTTGAAATCCATCACCAGTGTTTGGTGAAACAAAGCGAAACAAGCATGTCAAGTAGTTTCAATCAAAATAAGAGGTCGATGCATACACAAAGAGAATTGAAATAGACTTGAGCTTATTTCAAATTTGGAACTCATGCAAAGAGCCCCATAAGAAGATTAGCAGTAGGTATAAAGTGCGACAAAAGTGTGGTTGGGAGATGAGTATCTAAAGGGCTAATCAAATCTCATTCAAATGCAATCAAGCCTGATCTAACAACACCAAACAAGCTCTTAAGAATGAGGTTTTCATTAGATGCATTAGAGTTTGATAGGGTTTTGAATGTTTTGAAGTTTAGAGGCATGTAGAACATTATACACATAGATGAAAAATGGTTTTACATGTCAAAAAACTTCTCACAGATTCTACCTAACCTCAGATGAGGAAGAACCTCATAGGGCCTGTAGAAGCGAAGTTTATAACTAAATTCATGTTCATGTGTGCTGTATGTAAACCCATATTTTCAGCTGAAGGAGCAGTCCTATTTGATGGAAAGATTGGAATCTTTCCATTCACAGAAGCTGTCCCAGCCAAAAGGAGGAGCAAAAACAGAGATGATGGCACTATGGAGACCAAAACAATTGCATCTATCACAAAAGATGTAATCAAAGATTGTGTGATCAATCGTATGGAGATCCAATAGATGTGTGATGATAGTGGTATGGAACTCCAAAGATAGATGTTCATATGACATTCCATGGAGAATGTATATTGTTGAGCTTCTACAATTGTAAGTTAGTTGCTCAATATACTTAAATCGACTACATGTTTATGTTCGATAATTCCGACCATCATGTCAAAATGTCCATCTCACCCAACAAAATGATTTACATACAACAAGACAATACAAAGCCTCATATAAAAATGATGATCCTGATTTGGGAATGCGACCACAAAGAATGGCTTTCATATCATCATAACACATCAACCCCCAATTCACCGGACCAAATGTAAATGATTTGGGTTGGTTTAGAGCCATCCAAAGCTTACAAACGAGACATCATGCAAAACGGTGGAGGAACTTGTGAATGCGGTTAAGAACTCATTTGAAAGATTATCTCCAACTATTTTAAACAATGTTTTTCTGAGTTTGCAAAGTTGCATGGTGGAGATTCTGAAAGTCAGAGGGCAAAACTCATACAAAGTGCCACATGAAGAAGGGGACACTAATCAGAGAGGGAAGACTTCCAGTTAACTTAGAGGTATCTATGGACTTAGTTAAGGAATGCATTGAATACCTACAAATGTCAAGATTTGCAGAAGAAATGGGTCAAGTCATGCAAATACTAGGGATTCAACACATTCCATGAAGAATAACAGCCCTAAACTGTGTGCAGTGATAGTGTAGACAATGCTTTTTGAATGCATGGTATCACTACTACAATTTTACCTTTGCTCTACACCTCATAGAATACGTTTTTACGAAAAATCGTAGTCTATAGGTATGAACTACGCTTTTTGTAAAACCGTAGTCTATGTACGAAAATTGTTGAAATATAGACTACGGTTTACTTAATATGCGTAGTCTTTACGAAGAATGATTCTGCTTAACAAAAGCGTAGTGTATGTGTGTTTTGATACCCAATATACTACAGTTTTCAAAAAGCGTATTTATGCAGATAAATTTTAAAAAAAATTACATGGGCTTCAGTTCTTAGAATTAGGGCTTTCAATTTCAGTTCTCTCCCTTCCCCTACCACTGACTGAGCTGCTCCGTCTCTCTCTCTCTCTCTCTCTCTCTCTCTCTCGTCAATTCATTCAGTCCAGCCGTTCCCAATCCGTCGACGTTCTCCAGTCCGACCGCCGCTAACCACCGACGTCGAGCTGTCTCGCGGTGCACCAGATCTCGCGCTCCCGTAGCTGGCCGAGGTCCTCATTCAGTCATTCCTCTTCCCTGCTCGGAGGGCTCTTAATCATCGTCCATAGAAGGTGAGCTTCGAGCTCTTCGTCTCTTCCTCATTCCTCTTGCCTGCTGTTTGTTGAACAAAACCCTATTCTAATAGGGTTTTGATTTTAATATAATTAATGTTTTCCTCTTTCTTTTATGCCTATTGATTAGCTTGGGTGGTTGATATAGTGGCGATTTGGTGCTTGAATTATTATTGTGGCTCGGCGATTCATGAAATTGTAGCGGAATGGCCAACTATTCTGGAAAAGGGGCGCCGAAGAACGTGTCTGTTTATGTTTGTAACTTACCTGTTGGTACTGATGAGACAATGTTGGCCGAGCACTTCGGCAACATTGGTTTGCTAAAGGTATTAATTTACTCTTCTTTTCGTTTCTTTGTTTGGTTACCCTTAGATTACCATCACATTTTCGCATAACTGTAGGCAATGCCTTTGCTCGTGTCTGTGTGCGGTCTTATATTAGTTGATGGTTTTATCCATGCTACATTCTTCGATATGTATACGAACATGCGTGGTAAAGTTGATTGGACGTAACATCGATGAGACCTTTATTTTACTAATGATGGTTTCAAAAGCCTTGACCTTTATTAGGATGTTGACCTGCATCAGTTCATGTTTTGCATTTTGCATATTTATGGGGTTCTGTGTGAGTGGTCATTGGTTGCTTGACTAAAGCGACTTTCTACTCCATAGAAAGACAAACGAACTGGGCGTCCCAAGATATGGCTATACCATGATAAAGTGACAAATGAGCCTAAAGGAGATGACACAGTCACTTATGAGGATCCACATGCTGCACTAGCTGCTGTTGAATGGCTTAACAACAAAGATTTCCATGGAGCCACAATTGGAGTCTTTATGGCGGAGTCGAAGAATAAGGACGACACGGCGAATCATGTTGTTGAGCAAGCTATTGTGAGTGATGTCAATGATTTGGAGGAAGGATCCGTGGATGTGAATGATAGGGGTGGAAGAGGTAGAGGTCGAGGAGATGCTGGGGAAAGTCATGGCAACAAGATGAAGAATGGTTGTGCACGAATACAAGGTCTGTGATGCGATTATTGGTGAGCTGCTCGTTCTTGCTCTCGTGCTATCTTTTTTCTCAAATAGATGCTAATAGTGCAAACAATATCTTATATCTATTGGTGGACAGTTGTGGCAATGTGAACTTTGCATTTCGAGGTGTGTGCAATCGCTGTGGAACTGCACGCCCTATGGGAGCCTCTGGTGGAGGAGCAGCTGGTGGTGGCCGAGGAAGGGTCGTGGTAATAGTGAGGCAGGAGGGCCTGCCCGTGGAGTTAGTGCTGCTGGAGGAGGACTTTTGGTCCAAATGATTGGCCTTGTCCAATGTAAGATGTGTACAACCTTGCTTTACTGCCCATTCCCCTTTTGTCCAAGAAATAGTAACTAATGGTATAAATAGAAACAACTATTTGCATCACTTACTCAAATGATGCTTGGTGGTATAATTTGTTTGATTTTGGATTTAAATGTTGTCTTTTAAGCTGTTTAGGAATAGGGTTTCTAATGTAGTTTGGCTTATCAAACTCAGTAGCATAAAAACTGTCATAGGTTTGGATATGCTTTATTGCTTGATTTTTATGTTTTTTAAACCATCTCTTCCTTGAGCGTCATTGTTCATCATTGCATGTTGGTATTTACCTAGTTCTTATTACTTGCTAGCGTTGTGGTTTTGATTTATGCGCTATGGTTAGAACATAATGAAACTTTTGGGAAACCATCAGTTTTAGGGATGGCTTGTTTATAAATCTAGATTCCATACTTACAGAAATCTTATATGGTTCAGTTGGATACCCTTCATCTATAGAGTTTCTTGAATTGTATGGAGTATTTGGAAAGTTTTCAGGACACTACTACTTCATTATGAATGGCCTAGTTTAGTTCTTTGTCATGGTTCTTGATGATGCAATTAGTGTGTATCAATTTTTTGATTTTATTTTCTTCTTCTGATGCTTACTTCATTATATAGCGGCCTCCTCTGTTCTCCATTATACCAAGGACTATACTTATGCTCTTTTTCTTCAAACTTGCAAGACATATGCTTGCCATTCTACTTAGTTCATCTGTTCATAAATTAACGATTCAGGTGTGGGAATATTAATTGGGCAAAGCGCACAAAATGTAACATCTGCAATACCAATAAGCCTGGAACTAGCGAGGGAAGTGTAAGGTGAGTGGATATTTTGTTTTTATCTTGTTTGCATTCATTTCTTGATTGTTTTTATATGTTTTGAACATATAATACTATGCCCTATGCCAACTACCATAATATTTAAGTCACCAGAATTTTACATGATTAGTTGCTTTCCTTTAAAGTCAAATCTTTCATTGAAACCAGACCTTATGGAACCATTTCTCCTTAATATTCAAGGAAGAATGTTAAGGATTTTGAAACAGGATTTATTTTCTCAATTCAGTCCCTTAAATTCTATCCTTCGGTTTTCCAGCATTTTCAGTTGGTTTTCAGTATTACCCTTTTATCACGACCTTGAGTTGATTTTCTTAGTTCGTCTTGAAGTTCACTTGGCTGTTGAGTGAAGGAGTGAAAGCTTTTCTTTTCCCTGTTCTTCTATATGATTGTCTTGACTGAATACTGATCTTATTTGAGAATTGACTTTTTTATATAGAGGGGGACCTAAGAATCTGTTGTCTGATCCTCTTACTGCCTTTATTAGATTGGCTATGCTCAGTCTTCATTCAGTTTTGAGTGTTACTTGTGCATTGTGCAGGAGTTAATTGTTATTGACGATCTCTTGTCAGCATTGGTTGGGATTTACGGACGTTATATCTCTATCTATAGAGTACACGGGAAGGATGATACTGTATCCTTTCAAGTTGATGCATCTATGGATTTGGCACTTGAGGCAAGAAGTCTAATTCATTTCTTCTTCATTCTAATGGAATGAATGTTTTCAGTTTTGCTTCCACGAAGACTTGTTCTCATGTGTTGCACTTTAAACTTCTTTAACCTAATCATTATATCTTGATGTTTTGTAGGAATATGCAAACGGACATTTCTGTATGCAGAGCTACTTACTTTTGTATAGTGATTTTGTTATGTGATGTGCATAGTATTTTGTATAGTGATTTTGTAGAAATGTATGAAAACAACAGATATTTTTGTATAGTGATTTTGAGCGTAATGAAAGCAAGTATATTTTAATCTCATTTGCTATTAGATTGTGTGTTATTAATTGTATAAAATTTGGCATAAAACCGTAGTAAATTTGGCATTAAAACCGTAGTAAATCTAGTCAAAACGTAGTAAATACATTTAGACTACGCATAAAATGCGTAGTGTATGCGAAATTAAGTGTGAAATTCAAACAGTAGTTTATAGTCGATATAGACTACGCTTAAAAGCGTGTGTATGTGAAATTCGATGTAGTCTATAGTCGATATAGACTACGCCGAAAGCGTAGTGTATGTGCGAAATTCAACAGATGCATGATAGACTATGCTTATAAGCGTAGTCTATGTGCGAAAAGTGTAGTCTATAGTCGAATAGATTACGCATAAAAGCATAGTGTGTCTGCGCTAGTTTTCTCTACACCACTTTTCTCGCTCCAAAATGCACATAGACTACACATATTATAATGTAGTCTATACTGATTTTCTAGTAGTGTATGCATGCTTTTGTTAATACATAGTGTGGAATTGATTCTTTGGTTTATTGTTTTTGATGGGCGTACTCAATGCCCCAAATGCAATACAAAATATTTTGTCTTAGGTTTAATAAACCAAGGATTCAGATATGTAGTGTAGTATGTGTGCCATCATAAAATGTCAAGAGAGTGATCACATATCATCATCATCATCACAGCCCACCATCACACAAACCTTCAATTTTGTATCACAGATACCAGCAATCAACCCACACCATCTCTCCAACTTGCACAACTACCAGCACACAAAACAAGCACATCCATTACATAGCCAACATATAAACCACATCTCACATTGTCATAGATCTGGAAAACAAACACAAATGAATTGAAATATTATCATTTCAGCAACCACATCTCCCAACACACAACAAATCAGCCCACACACCAATTGGGGCAACAATATCTCACCCACCCACCAATTGGGGCAACCTGAGCTCTGCCACACACAAATTACACACCTACAATATCTCAGCCACCCACCAATTGGAGCAACCTGAGCTCAGCCACACACAAATTACACAACAACATAGTGCATAAATCATCACACACCAATATAGTTCAGAAATCGAACACACCAATTTATTAAATACGACGCATAAAAGAAGGATCCCACCCAATTCCTCAACTGAGGTAAGAGAATGCACATCATAGGCTTAAGATCGTCAGGAATCTCCCTCATGTAAGCATTCAGCCTCATCTTCGCATTTCTCCAAGCCCTAGTCTCCACGGCATCGTCGGCCTCCGTCCCGTATGTGTTTGCCACCCAAAGCAGAGACCCGTGTTGAGCCCTCACCCCGTGAATTAAGGCGCATCATCGGCCTCGGCTGCGAGGCGATCGGGAGGTCGACTCTCCGGTCCCACGCACGACCCAACACGGATCCAAGTTCGCATAGTAAGTGTGTGCGAACCATAGGGTAGTAAGTAGGCGGTGGGGAAGAGAAAGTAAGAACACGACAACCACAACTAGCGATGGGGTTCGAGCGGGCGAGAATTACCTACAAAGTCATCATCGACCTCTGCTTTCACCAGATCCATGGCGGTGGGTGGCGGATGTACGGAGTTTGAAGGCATCCTGTCATCGCCACCTCGTCGACCGCCACGAGGAGATGAAAACTTAGGGTTTAGTTCATCATCAGCCTCAGCATTCACAGGAATGAAGGGTTCATCCTTCACACGACGGAGATTCGTCATTGCGGGAGGGGTGAGAGATCGAAGGCGAGGTCTAGCAAATCTAGGATTTTCGCCGTAAATGGCGAAATATCACCGCAGAGACGGGTAGAGAGAAGAGAGAGATAGAGAGTGGATAGAGGGTTTAGGGACTATTGGGCTTGGAGCTACAATTTTGCCGGGCAAATCTAGGGTTACGGGTTGACGAAGCAAAATCGCCGCAGAGAGAATCGAAAGGAGAGAGGGAGATGAAGCTGCAGATAGAGAGCAAATGAGTGAAAAAATGGAGGGTCGCGTGTGGTTGGGCTGGGAGATTAGGGCTTAATTAAAATTTGTTAATTAAGCCCTAATCCGACCCAAAAGTGGTAATAGGACTAATGGGCTGGGACATCTCATTTAGGAAAGAGGGACTAATGGGGTGGGACAGAGGGAGTATTACTTTTACTTCATAATATATTTAATCTATCTTGCTACATAGTTGATCCGTTGATGAACTTATTTAACCATATTTTCTATTATATGTAATGAAACAAATGCTTTATTTTATAATCACTTTCATATTTTCTATTGGACATAGTCCCTTCTTCCTCAAAATTTGTTTCTAGTTTTTCTTTTTGATATGTTCCCAAATTTGTTCATTTTTCATTTATGGAAATGATAAATCTGTGTACGTAGGTATGAAAGATTTAGAGAAAGCAGTAAAGAACACAGGAGTTTTAACGTGGTTCGATCAAAAGAAAGATCTACGTCCACGGAGGTGATGGTCCTCAAGATGTTCACTATAATTGTCTTACAATGAGTATCTCAAAGAGCTCTAGTATTCATAATTTGCTAACCCTTTACCTTCAATCTAACTCCTATTTATACATAAACGTAAACCTCAGAATCTAATCCCTTGATTGGCGGGCTCACGATCCTCCTATAACCGACCATGATCTTCACCATAATTGCCCATGATTTCCACCGTTACCCCATTATCTTCGCCTTGACTCCGCCTTTAATTAGGGTTTGGAGGTCGTGATTCATGGCGTAACCGTAGTAGTAGGCAACGCTAGTCGAGCCCACTCGCTTGGGCTGCTATGGGCTCGAGAGGTTGGGCCGTATCCTATCGAAACTACCCTAAAAATACCTTTTACTTATTACCTTCAACCACACCCTTTATTTACACATTTTACCATCCATAATCCACCACTATTCTACTTATTACCCCAATAACACAACTTATTTACATATTTACCACTCATGACCTACCACTAATTAGTTTAACATTATATTAATATGGGACTCTTACTCCACTCACAAAACACCAATAATTTTTATTAAAACTCGTACCGAAGATTTCCATGAATATATTTTGGGGACGGAGGGAATATTTAGTAAAATAATTCAAAAATGTCTTTTAGACAATAATCACAATAACAATATAATCCCTATAACTAAAATCCTAGCAATAAAATACCACAACTAACGGTATCTACTATAGTCAAATAGGAAGAAGAGTATCGTATATACAGGGACTTGACACGAAAACATAGTAAGTAATAAACTCAATGTATCACAATTATCCATGCAAAATCACAGATGTAGAGAGTTTTAATAAAAACAGAGAAAATAAATAAAGGCGAAGTAAACAGATTTGGAGAAATAACAAATTAAAAGACTAATCCTAGAGAATATAATAATATAACAAAAATCACACAATCAATCTATAGCCCTATTAACCAAAATTAAGTCAATTCAGATAAAGAATCATATATGTAACTACAGTCTCCTGTATCGAATAGTTTATAATAGTAGATTAATATATGTCATATCTCTGCTAGGTTTCAAGAACACATAAAAACTTTAAAAAATGCATTAGTTTTTTCTCCTACAATTAATCATACATTGACTGCTAAATGGGCTTCATAGATCAATTACATAAAATTCTATTAAATCATACAAAACCTAGAATCAATAAAAATTTAGTTACCTATATCAAGAATTAAACATGAAGAAATAAAGAGAAACATTATTGAAATACATAATAAAAATCAGTGTAGGAATTCTACAATGAAGAACTTGAAGTCAATGATGAAATAATAAATCATTATTCTTGCAGGGAGCTCTAAAATAAAATCTAACTCTAGAAAATATAAAAAATAATAAATGAGGACCATGATATGATATTAAGATGGGGTACTGAAGGTCCTTTGAAATCTAAACGGAAAATATAATCTAGATGGCTCAAAAATACAAGAAAAAAGGTAAAAATCCAAAAATTGGTGAAAAATCAAATTCGGGCACGTCTGGGCCTTGGTCATGGCTCGTGCACAAGCTGACCGCGGGAAAGACACTCAAAAACCACCCCAGATGCAGCCACGACAGCGGTAGCTACTGCTGTCGTGCTCGGCAGCTGGAAATGCCAAATTTTTACTAGGAGTCGTGGCTGCGGCGCTGCTAGCTGGTAGCACGCGGGACGTTTTTGTTTTCGATCATATCTTCCTCGTCCAACCTCCTAATTACGATTCTTTTCCGTCTATAGATTCCTAACACGATTTACTTTAAAACATCAACTTGGCAAGCCTCAATTCCTTCTCCATTTTCCCATGAAAAAGGAAAAAAAAAATGCCAACGAATATAAATTCTTCAACATAATGCAAAATTAAGTAAATATTCTCTACAAATATGATTCCAACATCAAATAAGACTCAAATAAGCATTATAAATAATTAAAAATCCATGTTTGTCAACTCCCCCAAGCTTAAACGATTGTTTGTCCTCAAACAAAGAAAACAAACGAACAAAACACAAACATGACTAAATAAGTTGATAATGATAAATGGCCTTAGAAATTTTCTACAAAGAATTCTCACATGCAACATTCAGATCTCAACATCACAAAAATCAATAAGCATAACACATAGTCTCCTTAAGTTCAAATCCTCCCGACATGAAATTGTATATCAAGTAGGCTCTCAACCCTCAAGTTATAGAAAATGAATGGGTTTACACTCATATTCAAAGTACACATGACACCTGTATAGGCTTGCAAATTGTCTGACTTATCCTTGCTTGAATGTGTACTTTAGGATTAAGATAAAAAAGGTCTTTATTTTTTGTGACAATGTAGGCTCTTTGATAAGGTTGAATGATTTTAAGCTAATTGACTTATTAATCCCAAAAGATATTTAACAAGACTTAATTCCAACAAGCTCACTTCTCCCCAAACATTCGAATAATTCAAAACCTACCACAACCACACCATTTCCTTGTAACTTTCAAACTCAAACACTACCACTCTTGAGAATTTCTCCAAATTTGGCTAACTTCCAATCTTGCTCTTAGTATTTTATTTTTTCTCTTTTCATTCATTTTTTTAAGCTCATGTAGGTGGTAATTTTTTTTTTCTTATCAAAGTATCAACTTCTCACAACTTATTCTTTCCCGAACCATACTTTCTTCCCAAAAACATTCACTTTTTGACCTCATCCTATTGGTTTAATCAAAAGAAACGAACAAGGCTCAAAGTGGTTAACAAAGGTTATCAAAAATTAAGGACAAAGTTTGGGATAGAAGAAAGACTAAGAAAGAATGTCTAAGATCATGTAAAAATCCCTAAGCACATGAAGCAACCTCAAAATAGAAACCAAAGCAAGTTCTAGAGATTCCATGTAAATTCTAACAATCGCACTCAAGAAGGAAATAAGACTGTAAAGATGTCATAGTCAAAAGCTCAAATCTCACATATGCTTATTTCATGATTCAAGTTCTTAGAGGCAATCATTTCGACACTTATCAAATCATGCTCAATTACGACTATGCATCGGTCAGTCGGTCCGATCGACCATAAAATTACGAACCAAAAACTGATTGCTACTTTAATTCTTTTAACCGAACTGATCGCTAATTGTATGACTACCAATTGTCGATTGAATCGATCATAGATGTCGATTTTCGGTAGATCGACTGAACTGACCGAATATATATTATACTCCTAACAAATGCAAATTAATACATTGATCATCATGTAAGATCCATTCTTTTCAATTGAACAATCTGCAGCAACATCTAAAATTCTATAAGATACATTATAATAAAGTTACTACTAACTTGATAGTAACAACAACAAATAAACCAAATCAAAACAAAACTATGCAATGAATCAAACTTTCACCACTAAGAATAATTAAAATTCCCAAATAAATAGCAACTAAAAAAATCATGTATTAAATTCAACAGTCCAATAAACTAAACAACTATTAATACAATCCAGCATTCAAGTTATAAGTTTCGATAATCCATCAAATTAAACCAAATCAAAATAAGACAATAACTATCATAAATTCTTCAAGGCTTCAAGTTCAACCCTACATGTCATCCTCATTGACACCACCTACACCAAGAATTAACAATACTATAACAAAGAAAAAATCAAACAATCATAATTTTCAAGTTAAGAAAAATGTTAAATAATGAAGAAATTATTTATTTGATAATAAATCAAAATATTACCTTCTTCGTGTTTTTGAATGGATTCCAAATCTTCTTCGATTGTAATGAGTCGCTTTGACTTCCTCAAACAATCTTGAGTATAAATAAGGCTCTCAATAATATGAGAAGTCAAAAAACTTCTAAAATGATCGAGGACCCCTCCTCCAGTGCCAAAAGCAGGCTCAGATGCTATAGTAGAAACAAGTACCGACAATACATCTCGAACGAGCTTGGCAAGAATAGAGGACCTAGGTTCATTGACATTCCACCAATTCAATATATCAAAGTTCTTCATATTATGCACCTTTCTTTCTTTCTCATTTAAGTATACATTCAAATCATTAGTCAACTTATCTCCTTCAAGAAGTTGTTATTTTTCATAGTTGTCCACCAACAAGGAGTCTCGTTATCTTCTAAACAATATGAAGATTCACCTTGTATTTCTTAACCGCTAGAAGGTTGATGCACGTTTTTAAACTCATCATATAATGCATATAGCTCTTCCTTCATACTGTTAGCCATGTAGCTATGTCATCATTCCCATATGATTCAATTAGCATAAATGAAAGGAATTTAAGCTTAAATCTATGATCAATAACAATAGCAAAAAGATGAGCTTATTCATTTTCACCGGATCACCTCAATATTTATCAATTTTTTCTTTCATCTTCAAGCCCATTGGTCTTACATCCAAAGTAGAGCCTGACACCCATTCTTTCAACAAGCATATCACATTAGCAATCTCATTGAAAAACATATTCAGAGTCACATACAATGATCCAGAGATTCTAACTGTCAAATCAAAGAATGTCTTCAATACTTTACTCATTTTTCTTCCATCGTTCCAATCCAGACAATCAGGTAGGTCATTTCCTAGAATAAGTAAAGTTCCACCTAGTAGGCACATCTAAGCATAATAAACTTTTGCTTTCAATGTTTTCTTCTTTACAACACCCTTTAAATCTTGCAATTCTAGCAGAGAATGCTTAACAAATTTAGCCGCATATCTAATCTTCTTAATTGAGGGATTCAACTCCTTCAATCCATTTTTCACAACCAAATTAATAATGTGAGCCATACATCTCATGTGAAGAAACTTTCCTTGACCTAAATGATTAGGCATATTTTATATGTATATTTTGGGTGATTTTTATGAGTTTAATTGCTTAATATCTACTTAATCATATTTTATGAAGCTAATTGCATATTTTGTGGATTTTGTAGGTGATATTATTTTGGAAGAAAAAACATTATTTTGGAAAGAGTTTGAAGATAATGGATTGAATGAAGATTTACATGGAATTTATTTTCTATATGGAAACTTATTATTATGAAAGCTTATAATTATTAGTGGGATATTATTTTATAGTTTTACTATTTGGCCATGTTCGGCCTATTTAGCTTTAGGTTAGTATTCATGTATTAGTTGAGTTGTTTTAATTTTGCCTCCAACTTTTGAATTCAAGAGTGTTTGACGTGAATTGGGATTGCTTGCATCAAAGCACTTTTTTTTTTCTTTTTCATCATTCCAGCCGTTCCTTTCTTCTTCATTTTAATCTCTTGTGGTTATTTTATTATGAGTTCTATCTAATCTCCTTTATTCCGGCAACCATTAAGAAGCCATAGCATGATTCTTAAGCGAGATCTAATTTGTAATTTATCCTTTAATTCGTATGCACATATGTGTTATTCTCTGTTTTCTCCGTGATTTAATTATTTCAATCTGCTAGGTAGTGTACAATATTTAGTGAGTTGGAATTAATTAATAGCTAATTAAATCGGTCATATATAATTATGATTTAGGTTTGATTAGTTGTAAATTGACCTTCAGGTCAAGGGAATAACAATCTTAATTCGATAATTCTGCATTAGTATTTATTAGTTTTGAATCGGGTCTCTCTAGTTCTTAACGTTGTCGACTCATTACACCTATAGAGCGTCTCTTACGGTTGTCAGTCGATTAGAGAGATAGTTAGTGAAGCGTCTTCCTAACTATTGAGAAGCTAATGAGAGAGAAGATCACGACAGAAGCGTCTTCGCTGGTCTTAACTAGTTTACTTGCATGAGTCAAAATTATCTTTGCATCGATGATCAGAATATCAAGCTAGGGTAGAATTAATTGGCCAATAAAGCTATGCGGTCACATTATGGTTGGCCACACGAGAACATTTTAGTAATTATCAATATAATTAATTAATAAAATAATAATATTAAATTAATGTGTTAATTATTTTTACATAAATATCATTTTTCACCTGTTTTTTAATGTAAAACTAATTTTTTTATAGATCAAATATTAAATAAACTGTTTTTTCATTTAATAAAACTTGTTATGACCGACCACATTATGGCCGAATAACATCACTCTTAATTGGCTGTCGAAATGTCTTCCCACATTTGTTACATTTCTCAAATTTATTCTCTTTAATCAAAATTAAATTCATCTTTCTCTTTATTGTATATTTAATAATTCCTAGTTTTTAGTAATCCAAATTTATTCGTGGTTACGTTGCAGGTCGAAAGTTTAGGAGAATTCTCGCCGATCCCTTGGGAGATGATTTCGCTTACTACTGTCTGCACAGTATGGCATACCGACTGCCTGTCACTCGATTAGTTTTGATAAAAAACGACGCACCACTAAACAACCATCCCGAGCAATCAATTTATTTTTTAAAATAGAAACAATACGTCATTAGAATAAGCATTATCAACAATCATTGAAAAAACTTGAGAGAAATTCTCCACTCACGCAAGCATGCATCAATCTGTCTACCAATTTCCACACATGACTCTCTATTGTGCAAAAATTGATGATCTTTTTTTTTTTTCAAATCCCAATTTTCATCGATGAAATGTAAAGTGATGCATATATAATTCAATTTTTGCATTGATATCTATGTATCTGTAGTAATGCACACACTTTGCTTTATGTTTCTGAAAAACTTCTTCAAACTCTCCTTCCCACTCTTAAATATTTTATAAATATCACGTAATATGGTGTAACGTGAAGGAATTTTAAATTTTGTTGCAGTAACAAATTCCTTAAATCCTTCAATATCTACAATAAAAAATGGAAGCTCATCTCTAATCACCATTTCAACTAGTTTTATCCTACAATTTTCATGATCAAATTTCCATGTAGTTAAACTACCTAGTACTGCTGCATTATCACTCTTCTCTTTTTCAGGAATTGGATGCAAAGGCAATTTTGATTGTCTTATATCTGTACTACATGATTTTTGCTTGTCACTACTCATTTGTGCCTTAAATGAAGATGTGTAATTCTTTTTAGGGTTGGAGAAGTAAGACTTACTACAATAGTTGCACTTCAATTTCTTATTACCATCTTTATCAACATATCTCGTGAAGTGACTCCACACTTTGACTCTTTTCTTTCATATTTTCTTTTTTTCACAGTCGTTTGAGTCGGCTTCTCACGAGTCTGATCTATTAATAGTTGTGGTATTTGTGATATTTCTTCCTAATCTTCAACTTGAAACATTTTCACACCTAAATTACAAAGTATGAGAATTAGAGGAATTATTAGCAAATAACTTTACATCTATATGTCTGTGTGTATATATGTATGCAAGTAACTGTGCATCTTGTATATGCAAAATTCCATGAATAAGGTAGAATTCATCATTTATTGCCACTATGCATATCTTTCTAAGCTATAATACAAATGACAAAAGCTAAAGCAAAAAGAAAACATAACATTGCTATGTAGTTACGAAAATATAGATAAATTATTTTATTTTATTTATTATTTTTCTAGTTTCTTGTTCATTATAATTAAGTGATGGGTCCCGCTGGGTACGATCTGGTGTATGGTGGGAGAGAGGAATACACCAGTAAAGTAAATTTTAAATTTTTTCTTGATTTAAGACTGACTAGCTACAGGCAGTAGCTGTTAGGTTAACTGCAATCTAGTACTAATGGCAGTACTGTAGGTCAGTTCAGATAAGGAAAGTCTTAAGTTGAGTGATATTAGTTAGCAAACCCACCGATCTTTGAGACAATAGTCATTGACTGGAAAATTATGTGCTTGCATAAAGTGGTGGTTACTGATTTTCCTTAGAAAACTGATTGATAAAACTTAGCTAAATATTGATTAGTCATTTTTCAGTTTATCTCTCTAGTATCAAACGAATACTGATAAAAGTGTTTCAAATCGATGATATGCTGCTGTGTGCTAATGGTGACAGTTCAATAACATGAGATATTAAATGCAGTACTAAAAATAAATAACACGTTGATTTTAATATGGTTTACAGAGATTAACTCATACGTCTACATGTTGATTGCTCAGTCAATCCACTAACTTCGAATTGGGTCTTATTTACGGTACAAGAATAAAACCTAGATACTGAGATCATCTTACAATATCCCGCCTAACTTGGCGTTCCTTCCTACGTTTGCTGGTGCTAGAAAACCCTGACTAATCTCAGCGAGCAGTCGATACAACCTTCTACTTACGGGTGCTAGAAAATCAATTTTTCAGCAACTGACACTTTGTTGCTTACTTATCCAAACTTCTACTTCACTTTTGGGGTTTTATAGAGAAGTTTTTCCAACTATATCTGAGTTAACACAGACGTCAAACTCAACAAATCTAGACTTATGAATAATACAATGAATATTCTAGATATAAGGAAGTGTAAGCAGTAATCTCGAGTTGTTAAGAATGTTAACTCTGGAGATATACTGATAGTATTGTAAACTTCATTCTTCGAAATCGTTGTTTAATTGAGCTTTGGATTTGAACTTGATCACTTGGATATAAGATTGTGCAGCATTTTGGTAACCTTCAAAGGTTGGATTCTGCAAATATATATATGGAGAGATAAGAATAGAGCCGTTGGAGGGCCTGCTATTCAAATTCTCCCATTTTATTTTTAGAAAAGTTTCTCGTTGAATCTTTGTACGTCATTATCAGATGTCTACATCATCGTCCACTGTAGCTCTGCAACTCTAAAAATATAGCATGGTGTGTCAAGATCCTTTACATATATGCTACTATACATGTCGAGTCAAACACTCAAGGTAAAAGAAACTCCGTATTTTATCAACTTTGAGTTTAGGTTTGGGCCAGTCTAGACTTCTTCATCTTTTATCAGCAGCATGGACTTCCATCTTTTATTAGCTTTGAACTCTTGAGTAAGTATGATGCATCAGCTTGACGTAGATATAGTCAGCTTTGATCTTCTATCAACCAGCTTTGACTATATAGACAGCTCTGACTACTGGTATACAGCTTTGAGTATTGGTATCCAACTTTGACTTCCGCTCAATCAGTCAGTCGGCTTGCCGAAAATGACAATTAATCATTTCTTCGACTCCTTCTTGTCAGCAAGACTGAGTCTTCAGTCTATGGTCTTCAACCTTCAATCTTCCGACGCCAGTCTTCAATCTTTGACTTCACTCTTATAGCAACTATTCATCAGTATCGCATCCCTTTAGTCTTCAGACTTCAGTTGGCCTTCCTTCAATCTTCATACATCGGCACGCGATCCTTGATCGCCTTCTCTTGACAGCACTGATCGATACTCATATCGCAGGTCAACATATGTACCGCTCAACTTCATCGCCTTGAGTCCATCCAAGCTGGTAGTTGTGTTGAAACCTGAAACAAAAACTTCCAACTGGAAAACAAGTTAGCAATATCTGTTACATTAACAAAGCAGTCATCAAAGATTTTGGGATCTAATCAAAACACACAGTTAAGATCTATGAATTCTCGATACTTAGGAATTTTCCCAACAACAAGTAAACATGGCTCGGTATTTACAAAAATCCACATAAAAGTCAGTTAATTTTTTATTTTCCTCCAATTTATTTCACTGACGGCAACTATTATAACGAGAAATGAGAGTGTAAGTTGCGTAACAAACCATGATTCTAGATCGACACTTCAATGTTTATTATACAATCTACAAATAAATAACACACATCAATATGTCAAAAATGAATTAAGGAGATGCAAAACAGATATGGGGAAGATGAAAAAGAAGATGAATGTGAGTGCTTGCGCTGTTCCGCAGGCTCGTGATGTTAAGATGATATTAAAAGCCATAATAAAGACCAAAGGTATACTCAAAAGTAAGTAAATATGCAGAAATTCCTAAGACTAACATGATTTTTCAAGAAAAACAAACCAGACAATATTCTGCAATTTAATAATGTGAATCAATGAAAGAGAAATTACTTGAGAATGTAAAATCTCATATTCTAATACCAAATCGAGCAACAAATTTGCAAAAAAGAAAAGAAAGAACAATTACTTAATTGGACAAAGATGGTGGCTACAACGGCGAGAGGCTAGAGAATCGAGCGCTGCAACGAAAAGTCGAAGATAGAGGCGCGACTGTGACGGGCCGCCTGCGAGTCGGTGAAAGAGAATTGAGATGGATCAGCATGCGTGAGGTGAGCCGTGAGTGTGAGAGTGAGTTTGAAAGAGAGAAGAGATTGAAGATGGTGTGTGGCTCCATTCAGACTTCAGAATTGGGAGGAGAAGGCGTCAGGCGTGAGACTCCAATTAGATTAGGGTTTCTATATTAAAATATAAAAAACTAACTTACACATTATAATTTCGGCCGGTCGGTAATCATCCGACTCCAAATTAGCAAAACCGAACTGACCGCGGAATCGATTTTTTTAAATTTAAAATTAAACCGACCGTCGTAGTGTATAATAACCGACCATTTTGACTGGTTTTGGTCGATTTAATCGGTTCGGGCGGGTTTTGCACACCCCTATGCTCAATCAATCAACAAACATCAACATACAGAAATTCACAAAATAAAACATATTTTCCATTCTGATCATATACCTCATCAACAACCACTAGCTCATACTCAGACACAACAAAAACAAAAACAAAAACAAATAATCGGAAAAAAATGAACTTAGTCATAATTTTTTTTTTTGAAAACTGGCTTTGAAAAAATGATAGGTTCGACTCCACTTCACATCCCTCAAACTTATTAAACTGGCACATGGGTTCAGTTCTCATGTAGAACGCCAGATCTGAAATGAATTATGACCGTCGATAAAGTTGGTGAGCATCGCCAAAACTGATTGGGCTCTGGTCTGTAATCAGATTTGCGCTTTACGTGTATTACTCTAAATAAAAAATTCTCCAGATTTTTATTAAGCTAAGAAAAACTAGAAAAAAAACAAGCGCAAAAACGAACAAAGAAAAACAAACGAAAAAGACGAAAAAAAAGGTTGAGTTACCTCCCAACAAGTGCTTAATTTAACGTCTTTAGCTAGACGATACTTGTAAGCTCAAGGAACATCAAATGTGCGAGGAATGGTTGGGCTATCTATCTGGCCGAATATCCATATAAGTTGGTGGCTTATTTCTGGCACAGTAGCTGGAGATAGTCATCTTCTCGTCATTCACTCTAAATGTGAGATCTCTATCTCGTGCATCAATCATAACACCTTCCATAACTAAAAATGATTGACCAAGAATCAATGAAATATTCTCGTTTTCAGCATATTAAACACCATGAAATCAGCTGGAAAGATGAACTCTTCAACCTTGACGAGAATATCCTTTACAATACCATTGGGATGTGCGATTGATCGATCTGCTATCTATAAAGCAGTGGTAGTAGACTTGATCTCTCTTATCTCCAATCGATTGTAAATTGAGAAGGGCATCAGATTGACCCATGCTCCTAAATCACAAAAGACATTTGAAAAAGTTTATTATCCTATCACGTAATCAATGATAAAGCTTCCAAGATCCCTTTTCTTGGTTGACAACTTCTTTTGCAACTTGACATTGCAATCCTTAGCTAAATTGGTTGTCTCAAATGTCTAAAATCATCATTAGCTTAGACGGACTCTGTATCTTTGGATAATTCTAATATAAATAGCCACTCATCACCTGAATAGCGTTGCACTGACTCATCGGGTTGATCTCCGTGTTACTTGGAAATTGACCCTGCATGTGCTGTCCAACTACTTGATTAACCATCTGGCTAACATGTCCCTCAATCATCTTGATCTGCTTGGAGAGAGCAGAAACCGTAATCTCCAACATCGTAAACTTCTGACCTCTTTGTCTTAGAAATATAGTTTGTTGCTGCATAATCTCTTATATAGACATCTTCTTCGGTTCATTGATAACTCCATTAGAAACAAAGAATCCTGATGGAGGTTGTTGGACATTGTTGGGGTTGGCATAACAAAAGTTGAGATGACTTTTATGGCTTGAATAATAATCCATGTTGTCCCTTGATGTCCTTGATATCCAGGGAGATTATTGTGGAAGCTTCGTTGATTGATTTAAATTTGTATCCTCAATGTACTGCAAATCAACAGGATCAAACAGATGTTGCCGCACCACATGTGCTTGACCTTCCACCTTGGCGTTATGTTCAAATTCACGCTTGTGAAGCGTGAACTATGCTATCAAATCATCAACTCTATCGTCAGTGACAGATCTCACTCTCCTCGTTAGATACCTCTCCATAGGCCACTGATAGTTGTTTGAAGCCATCTTCCCAATAATCCTTGTAGCCCCCCTTTACATCTCTGTTCGCAAGGTAATTAACCTCCAAAAGTAGCATCTACAATGCTCATAGTGTTTGGCGTTAGACCACTGTAGAAGTGTGTGATATGCTGCTCTTGTGAAAATCCATGTTGTGGGCATCATCTGAATAAATCTTTAAATTGCTTCCACGCCGAAAGACTCGTCTCCCAACTGTAAAATGGAAAATCTCTGCAATCGACTTTTGTGCCTTGGATGGTGGAAAATACTTCACTAAAAATCTCTCACAAAGCTCCTCCCAAGTATTGATGTTCGTCCTATCCAAACTCTTGAATCAATCCTTAGCTCGATCTCACAGTGAAAACTCGAACATCCTCATCCTGATAGTGTCGGATGGCACTTCGTTCTGCTTAATGGTGTCGCAGATATCCAAAAATAACTCCAGATAAGCATTTGGATTTCCGGTGGCTCCTCCACTGAAACTGCTCTATTTGTACCATGTGAAACAGAGCAGACTTGAGCTCAAAATTGTTGGCGTTGACTGCAGGGCTCCATTCATTACTTTGGAACTGACCCGTAGGAAAACGTACATCTTATTGATCGGCACTGAAGGTAGATGATTGTTCATCCTGGCCTACTCTGCCAACTCTCGTCTCATCTCCTCTATCTATCGCATCAGTTCAACAACTGTAAAAGGATTGTCTGTCATGACTTATTGTTTCCTTTGTTGTCTGTCCCTCTTATGCGTCCTCTCAATCTCCAAGTTCAAAGGAATGATAATCTTTCTATTGAATCTTGTGTTCATGCACTATCTACAAAAGTGATCGATCTAGTTTTTGTTAAGGAAATAAATGCACAAGAACACCAAAGATTTACGTGGTTCGATCTATGAATAAGATCTACGTCCACGGGGAGAGAGAGAGTATTCGTGTATTGATGATATGAGGAGCGATTACGGAGAGTTTAGATGATCTTTTCGTCTAATCTAGCCTCTATTTATACACAATTATAATGACCTAGATCTCGAATCCAAGATCATTCTAAGATAGAATCTCGATCCTATCTCTTCTCGGCTTAGGATTCTCTTAGATATGGCCAATCTTCGCGTTCCTCTTGGTTTAGGAGTCTTCGGGCGAACTCGTTTGGGCCGAGCTTAATGTCGAGCTTATTTGTTTTGGGCCCGATGTTGGGCCCGAGTTGGGCCAGATCCTATTGTTAGATTTGTATCTTGGCGGTTTGGTTGAGCTTGTATACAATGTTTCTCGTTACCACTATTACAATCTCCTATCCGAATTGAATATTTGATTGCATATATCGTGTCCCTTATCTCATATATAAGTTAGATCATACGGTGTGTGAAGATCACGAGTCTGTATGATTGGTCGAGCAATGAGATATAAAAGGATCACAAATGAGACAACTTGAGGACGAGTTGCCGGTATAGAGGCTGCGTAGATAAGAAGTGACTTGACTTGGTTGCTTGTCTATCCGGTGACGCCTCTCGGCGTATTGATGGATCTGATGAGATGAGTTATTCTATCGGACCGTCGTGAATAACCTAGATCTCGGTGACTTACGATGATCTAAACCTCGATAATGAGTATGAGTTCTTGACCATCACTTTGACTTGTTATGGGTGAGGTTATATGTTCTAACCCAATATTCTCCGTCTTGGGTGGTGGCAAGTGCTTGTATGTCATGCTAGTTATCTCAGTCAGTCACCGTATCCGTTTAGGATGATGGCGTCCCTTAAGGAGCTCAAAGGTTTATTGTACTAAACCTGCGGGTTGAGTTAGCTCGAAGTACAATAATAAGGTTGAGTGGTACTACTTAAGGAATTAAAGATATTAATTATTTTAAGCGATCGAATGCTCTTAATAATTAATGGACGTGCGATATCTTAAATACGGGATTCGTAATGTCTAAGTGCAAGCCCGACTCACATTCGGTAATAAAGGGTAAGTCAAGATTTATTCTCTAGTGGCATGGATGAATGTTTATAAATTAATTTATGTTACGGTGAACACAAGATAATTAATTTATTTGAGGCCCATCTTTATTCCTTGCATTTGATCCTTGGCTAGCCCATCCAAATCGTGTACGCGTTGAAAATCGGCCCCTATCCTCTAATGGCAAGGATTTGATCCTCTTTATCCATAAGGATATTATTATATTTATGGGATATGCATGGATCCTTTCCTAATGGGATTATGGTAACGCATTATAAATATAAGGTAAAGAGATAAGATCGAGGCTAATCACAATTATCTAACCTAATTTTCGTGAGTCTCCATAGGGTTTGAGAGTGATTCTCGAAAATTGTGCGAAGAGGATTAGGGTGATTTTCCATAGCATTCTCTATAGATCGTCCTCACTCGGCGTTGGAGATTGGGCAACCGGGATCTGATCCGAAGATCAAAGCACGAGTCTTGATCCGTTCATCCTGTTCATCCCCGACAGATTCAAAGGTAAACACGAAAACCCTACGTGTTGCAATTAATTATATAGACACATGCTAGGAATATAATCAATGTATGGTGAATTAAACATCCAAGATAGATCCTGGGAGGGTTAAATCGATTTCCTACAATTGGTATCGAGCACGGGATCGTATCTTGGCTGTTGGATTAATTTACGTTTGATTATAGCGTGCGCAATTAATTAATTGTGAACATGCTGTTCATCGTGGCTCGGTTTTGTTTTTGTCGGTTTGTTTTTCACCACGAGAAAATCCTCGTTAGATTAGATTTGTTTTTCAGTAAATCTTATCCGTAAAAGAAGAATGAAGACGAAAGCACGAAGAACGAGACAATGAAGGTACGTTGAAAACGGGAGCACGACCGACGGGCGGCGTGCGACGGCACGCTGAGCGGCGCACGGTGCTTCATGATCACGCCGCCCGCGTGTGCGTGTTTTCTCGGCACTCGGCGGGCGAGGCGTGTGGGTGGGCGAGGTCATGCGTGGTGCGCGGCGTGCGCGGACGTCCCGGACGGCCTTCGGCCACGGCGTCGCGGATACGGCGCGAAACCTCAGTGCGTCCTCGGCGGCAAGCGACCTCGGCGAGTCGAGCTCGGCGGTAGCGTAGGCGACCTCGGTGAGTCGACCTCGGCAGCGCTAAAGCGACCTCGGCGGTCGTGCTTCGGCACGACACGCCGGCGGCCGGCAGCGGCGGCTCGACAATAACAGCGAGCGCTGGCACGGGCGATGGGCGCGCGTGATTATGCGAGACACCAGTAACATACGAGCCACCATGGTCGCGAGGTCAACCACGGCAACGCCTTATTCCAGCGGGCGTGCGACGCGTAGACGATATGCTCGGCGGGACGCGGTCGCCTTCGCGACCGCGAGCACGCGTGGCGGCGACTGGGTCGGCGTCTGTGGGCCTTGCCCTGGCGCCCCCAGGCCCGTCTTGGGCCGACCTGCCCAAATCGGCCGAACCCGATTTTCGGTCAAATCTTATTTTGAAGAATCTGTCCGAGGCCCGTTTTGAAGTTGATGAAGATCTGACTTTGCATTTCTATGTAATAGATTAGGCGAAAGTGCGGAGTTCCACGAGTGAGCCACGATGAGCGTTTATTTTATTTTAATCGTTCATTGCATGTCGTGGATGTTTAAATTATGCGAAGCATGCTATGTATGTTTAAATTACGTGACAAACATATTATATATTTTCTTGATTGGATGCGCATAGTAAGCATGCTAGGTTTATCGCGTTTTCAAGCATATTTTAGAATTTCGAGCATGTTTACATGTTGAGTTCTATAGAAAAGCATACTAGGATTACGTGATCTACATGGACAAACCTTTTGAAACAAAAGATAAGCAAGTAACCCGACATAGTAATTTTCAAATTAAAATGTCAAGACCTTCACTTTTTGATCTCTATACAAAGTGAGACGCACTGTGAGTAAACGTCCACACGCGTGGCTTGCTTGCATTGTTTATCATTAGTTTGTTAGATGAGATTTCTAAATAAAACTTTTAAATCTATTGAGAAGTGGGGTTTCATGTAAAGCGTCCACACGCGTGGGTTTGCATGTGCGATTTTCATAAGTTCTCTAGAGATGGATTTAAAATGAGATAACAAAGGAATTTGAATTGGAGCGGTATGGTCTGAGTGAGTATGCGATTCTAAGAATTCATTTTCTTTGTTAAAATTGTGGTCATTGCTTAGACATCACCTCGAGTACAACTTCCGCCAAGTCCGCTTCTTGCGATAGTGATGTGGTCTAGTAAGGTCCAATCATTAATTTCATTTGTCATAAGGATAAGTTGACATGGATTGAAATTAAACGACTAAAAGGTATATTTTAGTATGGTCGATGGGTTCGTGTAAACGCCCACACGCGTGGCTTGCATGTGGATTCCTCATGGATTGGAGGTTTCAATCAATATTGTTTTATCAAAAGGTTAAAATATTGTTATTCACTAATTATGTGCGATCGTATGCTTATGTGTTTACATTGTCTTTTCGATATGTCTCTTACACCGATTATCAATATGCTCGCACAAAATCCTTATCCGGTCCAAATTTTATCGAGTGGAAGCGAAACATTGAGAATGTTCTTCATCATGGAAGAAAATCTATTTGTACTCACTACACCCCGTCCCAAGCCTCTAGACGATTCATCTATCATGAGGAGCGCAGGAGCACGAGAAATAGGACAAATCAAATAGAATGGCAAAGTGCTTCTTTTGGTCACCATGCTGCGAGTCCTTAACTCCAACATCAAGAGATGGAAGATGCGACCATGATATGGCTAGAGTCTTATGAAGTAATATGAGTAGTCGGACGTAATCGTCATAATTTGACAAAATCAATAATGTCAAGTTCAACGAAGGAAAGCGATTCGGTGCATGACCATGTAGAGCGTTCAAAATAAATTTATAACCTATTGCCCATCACGGCGAGCCGGCTGATAAGTATAGAATCGATCCCACGAGGTGTTGGTGTAGCAATCGATGTCAAGATGTCACTTAAAAGGGATGAGAGTGGTGTAATTATCTCGATCACTATAGGTATGGCTAAAGTAACCCAAATAAACTCAAAAGGAATATCAAATAATAAGACGAGTCGCTTAGGCAACAACTTCGTGAAGACGATTAATACTCGGTCCTAGGTGCGATGGTTTTCACTACATGACACGCATCAACCGGTTATAAGAGACATACGTCGTGACCCGTTGTCACGCGTCACGCCCACGACGCACCCTCCAAATCTATCCTTTCGTAAAGAAGGCGAGGGACACCCTATGCAAACTATCTAACCCGTAATGCCCACGCATGAGGACACCTCAAGATACGCACTCCCTCTGAGCGTTATGATCTAGATGGACCCGGTATTGGCAAAGGCAAATACATGCTATACTCCAACTCGCCCACACCAACAGATTATTTGGCGGACACCCGACACCTTAATCCAATTATTACTTGCAACCTCCTTACCCACTATGTTATTTGCAACTAACACACCGGTTTGGTTAAGTTATATATTGCCCAAGACCTAGTGCTTCGGGAACACACACGCATGCGCATCGTAATGCCCTACTTAGACCTCTCGAGTTATATTAATCATGCTTCACTTCATATGCCCAAACCGTAATAAAGACTTAGCTAGACATAAAATAAATAAACATGCAATGCTTAATTGAAACCATAATTAAACGGAACCAACTTACTATTAATTGAACGAATAGAAACGGCGAGCCCAATGTGTCACGGCAAAACATAATGTAATAGCAATAAAAGTGTTTGCTCAAGGGACTTAATGTGCGTGGTGGTGGGGTGATTATAATTACGATGCTAATAAAGCAGAACAAGATTGTGGAAGAAGCGGAAGAGACGCACAAGTCGCGCCATCCATATATATAGGCGAGAGAGACCGACGATGGTAATGGCCCATGGGCTGGACAATCTGGTAGGTTTTCCTTGTTGATCGGCGCTTTTCCTTGCCCAAGTGATCCGAGGTGATCTCCTCCTGATATCACGAGATTCGTTGTCGGTAGCGCATCCTTTCCTGGTTTAGCGAGATTCGCGGATCTCTCGTATCTTGCCCATTAGCCTCCTCCGCCTTCTCGCCCTCCTTCTTCTTCTTGGTCTCGCCGCCTTCTTCACTCCGCTGCCCATTAGGCCTACCCTTCGGAGATTGAACTCAGCGGTCCGTATGCGAGGTCACGCCGTGAAACGGAACAAATATGGGGTTCAAGCCTGTGTCGTGAGCTAAGCTCCTGTGCCCTTGAGGCATCGTATCTCTATTTATCCGCCATACAAGTTCCACTCCTTCTGTCCATTTCGCCTTCCTTGTCCCCCCAGCACCAATGTGTCCTCCCGCACACAAAACACAACAAGAAAGACACAAAAGACTCGATCTAGACCTAGACAAGACACGTAAAAGAGCACAAAACTTGGGCTCACACACGATTACACTTTAAACATGCTTGTCTCAAGCATGCACGCTGCATTTGCCCAAGACAAAAGAAAGAAAGAAAAGACTCAAAATGTAAAAGGTTAGCACATTTCCACCATCGATATCTCGCCAATATAAGCTTCATCGTAACAAACTAGCAATTCAAGTAGACTTCATTCAAGCAACGACCATCAAACAAGTCAAAATACTAATTTGAGCATATTGGACATTTTCTCTTACCAACACTCGCACTCTTGTGTATAGTTAGTGTATACGCCAGACATCTTTCATTTCGACTATGCCATAAACTCATGTACCATCTACCATCTCCAATTGCTTAGACAAAGTTTTAAACATTCATCCTTAGGTCTTTTATTTGGTTGTAATGGGCTTAAGACATAGGTGGAAATTTTGAACGAGGCTAAGGTCATCACGGACCAGTGTTCGAGGAATTTACTTGTCCTCCATGGATTTCCTTTCGCCTTTCTCTACTTGCCTCAAGACAACCATCTTAGACTTCATCAATATATATATTCTTTATTTCAAGTCCTTTTCTTTCAATTCTGGTACCTTCTTTATATTGGCCATTTTGCCCATTTCTTTGAAATTGCAACCTTTTTTTTTTTGCCCATTACGAGGCTACCGTTCTTCCTTTTGTTCGCCTTCTTCTATTAGCTCGAGTCTAATTGACCGGGTAGGCTTCTTTTTCTGTGCTAATTTATGAGTGAAAGAAATTATTAAGCTCATGGGCTGAACGAGGGATTAATAAGAGGGTAGGACATTTTCGCCTCTGGGCTATTTGAAAAAAAATGCCTAAGTCATCTAAATGTTTTAGCTAAGTCAATAAGGTCTCGACATAAGAGTGCATGCAAGTTCTAGCAAAGCCTAATGAAGATGTCAATAATCACACAAGAAGGAAACTGTGTTGATCAAGATACAACAGCTTAAGCTCAAATCTCACCATGTGTGCTCAAATTAATTCACTATCCTTATTTACATACGGTCATGCTCAAATGTAATTCCTAAAACTACTAAAGATTATTCACAACAAAGCAAAACATGTGACAATCAATCCCACCAATTTAAACATGCCAACCCACACATAAAAACGAAAACCCTCCTCACTCACACACTTTGCGCTGAGCAAAGTGGAACAAGGAGTAAACACAAACAACAAACAACTAAACGAACCTAGCAGCAGAAAGGGCCCCTATTTCACACACTTTCCTTGGGCAAAGTGGGTCGAGGGGGACCCACTCTCTTAACTCAAACGAACGAAAATAAAGAATCCCTTCGATTCACACACTTCGCTTAGGGCAGGCATGAGGGAAAGGTCACCACCAACAACAACAAAACAAAACAAAACAAACAACAAAACAAAACAAAACACAACAAACAGAAACAAAAAAACAACAAAATGTAAGAAAAAAAGGAGGACAAAAGGTCGGTGAAGCCGATACCGAATCCGCCGGGCAAAGTAGGCTAGCGGCATCATGGGTCGCCGTTGTTCCTCCATCCCGCAAGCGGGCCTTGATGTCATCATCCTCCTCCCCGCCATCTCAATCCTCTTCCGCCGACCGGGCGAATCGGTGATGGCCGTTGTCATCAAGCGTCGCTGAAGACCGGTTTTCCGTCCCGGTCGTAGTATATGTCCTTTATCCGCTCCAACATACCGGTCAATATACACTCGGCTCCACTTCCATGCCGGTATTCGCTCGTCCAAAGACTCTTCACCGCTACTAACACGGTCACCAAATGGGCAAGAGATCCTCCGCTAGGACGAGTCGATGTCCTTGAAATGGGTACCGCAAACGCTGCAAAGTTCACCTTGTGGTCAGGGGAAAACATATGTTAAGCCCTCGCCCAGGATCTATCTTCGATATTTAATTCACCATACATTGATTATATTCCTCAAGACGCGCTATATAATTAATTGCAACACGCTGGGTTTTCTCGTGTTTACCTTTCGATCTGCCGAGGTGATCGAACGGATGAATGGATCGAATCGTCGAGACTCGCTGCCACCTTCCGAATGTATCCCATCCTCAATCTCCAACGCCGAGCTGAGGACGATCTATGGAGAATGCTTCGAAAATCACCCAATGCCTATGGAACAACTTTCGAAAACTCACACTTGATAATGGAGTGACGAAAATTTGCTTCGGTTTAATGAGCATTAACCTGACTTTATCTCATACCTTATATTTATAATGCACTACCTTAATCCCATATGGAAATTACCATAATCCTATATGGAAAGGATCTACGATATACCATAAATATAATTATATCCTTATAGGATAAAGAGAATAAAATCTTGCATAGAGAGCAACATGGGACCGATTTTTCTCAAGCTAAAGGGCCTCGGACGGTCACCCGTAGATCAAATGCATGAATAAAGATGGGCCTCAACAATTAATTATCTTATGTTCAAAATTGTAACATAAATTAATTTATAAACATTCGATCATGCCACTAGAGAAAGAATGTCGACTTACCCTTTATTACCGATGGTGTAGTCGGCTTAGACTTAGACATTACTTAATCCTCGTATTTAAGATATCGAACGCCCATTAATCATTTATAGCAATCACGCTCAAAACAATTAATAACTTCATTTCCTTAAGTAGTACCACTCAACCTCATTATTGTACTTGAGCTAACTCAACCCGCAGGTTTAGTACAATAAACCTTTTGAGCTCCTTATGGGACGCCATCATCCTAAACGGATACGACTGACATGAGCAATCAGCGGACATACAAGCAATCGCCACCACCCAAAATGCGGAGAATCTGGTTAGAACATATAACCTCACCCATAACAAGTCAAAGTGATGGTCAAGAACTCATACTCACCTAATACCTTATCGAGGTTTAGATCATCGAAGTCACCGAGATCTTGGTTCTTCACGACGGTCGTAGAAGAACACATCTCACCGTGATCCTTCAATACGCCGAGACGTACCAAAGAGACAAGCAACCAAGTCAAGTCACGACGGTCGAAAGAAGAACACATCTCACCGTGATCCTTCAATACGCCGTAGACGCGCAAAGATAGACAAGCAACTAAGTCAAGTCACTTCTATCTATATCAAGACTTTCAAACCGACAACCGCCCTTAAGTTGTCTCAAATTGTGAAACTTTTATATCTCATTAAGTTTGACCAATCATACGTACTTCGTGATCTTCTACACACCGTATGATCTAACTTATATATGAGATAAGGGACACAGATATATGCAATCAAGTATTCAAATCAGACAGAGATGGTAATAGGGTAATGGTGAAACATTGTATACAAGCTCAACCAACCGCTGCAAGATACAAATCCAACAATCTCCACTTATGCTAAAGCAAACTTTAGTATACAATGTGTCTCTACTAGCTATTACAAACAACCATCACTTTGCTTTCTCCCACTTATACAAAAGTTTTCTAAGTGGGCGCCATCAAGCAATCCAAGTCCTCTAACGTGTCCATCGTAGACTTTTTGCGTGCTCTTCGTGAATGGATCCACTAGATTTTCCATCGTATCAATCTTTTTCAATCAAGACGCCACCGCGCCTAACGATTTCATTGACATGGTACTTTCTCTCTATGTGTTTGGTCGCTTATGGGTCCGTGGTTCCTTCGAGTTTGCCATCGCACCGAAGTTATCACAAGAAACTATGATACTTGGGCAAACCAGTACCACATCTAGATCCATGAGGTAGTTCTCAACCATACAGCCTTAGAAGCCTCCGGCGGCTACATATTCAGCTTCCATGAGTCCGCACGCATCGCCGCTTGCACTCCGCCAGATACGGCTCCACCTCCAAGCGTAAACACATATAGCCGAGGTCGACTTTTTCTCATCACGGTCGCCTTGAAATCCGAGTCAGATAACCCAAAGGCATTAGACTATCTCGCATGGTAACCAGCCTATAATCTCGAGTCCTTTTCGTGTACTTGAGTATATGCTTTCATCATAATCCAATGAGCTTGTCCGTGGTTAGATCGATATCAGCTACTATGCCACCGTGATGCGTATATCGGCCTCGCATAATAGCATTGCGTACATGAGACTTCCACGCGGAAGCGCATGAACTTGTCTCATTTTCTATCTCCTTTTGTAGTCATAGGTGATCGCGTTTTAGATAAAGGAACGCTTATGTCCAAAGGTAGCAACTTTTCGCGGTCTCGATACTAAAAGCGAGTAATCACAAGATCAATGTAAGACGCCCGAGATAAGCTCAATATTTTCTTCTTGCGATCTCGTAAACCTTGATCCCAGAATGTCAGATCTCCTAAGTCTTTCATTTGAACCTGGTCGGATAGCCAACTCTTTACGCCCCGATAATGCTTCACTTTGTTGCCAACTGAAGATGTCATCTACATAAAGTGCAAGAAATACCACATCAGTTGACATCTAACCGATACACAACTCTCGCTAGGCAACGGTAAATCCATATGACTTTACTCACCGCCAAAGCGTAAGTTCCATGATCGGAGTTCGCTTAAGTCCATAAATGGACTCTTAAGCTTCCATACTAGATGCTCTTCACCCTTTACCACATAACCTTCTATTGTCGAATAGATGTCTCTACCTTCCTCAAGGTAACCGCTTAGAAAAGCGGTTTTAACATCCATTTGCCAAACCTCTAGGTTCAAGTGGGTCATGGCTGTATATTCTCATGGACGAGCATTCTAGCATTTAAAATGTCTCATCGAATCGAGTGTACCTTTCGCCACAAGTCCCGCTTCAAAGTCAAACCTCCATCGAAATCTCTTCCTCTAGATATCCACTTACTACATACGGCTTCCTTGCCATCCGTAGAGGTGTCTTTTCATACATCCATAGTCACATGGACTCCATTTCTAAGTCCATACGGGTGCCATGATCTTGCATCAATATTCAGATCGCTCCTCAGATGTCCACTGGGTCGATTGCTGCCCGCTCGCCTCCGACCAACCAAGATTCACCCACGAACATAAATCGCTCGTGGACGAACAACCTCCCACTACGACGAGGTTCTCAGCACAATGGCAACGCTGCGAACTTGTGGTTCTCTCAACTTGCAACTTGTGGTAGGTACCACTCAGATGGCTTGGTATTCCAAAGGAACTCACCCAATTCTTTGAAGTATCCGTGTCATCCTCCCACTAGACTCCGACATCCGCACTCGCCTAATCCATGGCGTGAATACGATCATCTTCTACTCAAGAATGATTTCAACTTTGGACTTATGATTTTCATATAATCCTCTTCTAAGAATCGGGCATTAGTGCAAATAATGACTTCTCGATCCTTAGGACTATAGAATAAACCACCTTCGCTCCTCTAGGATAGCCAATAAACAATTTCAGGCCGATCTAGCCTCCAACTTGTCGCTTTCTGTTCAAAGACACGTGCGGACCGCCCATATCCTTATGTGGCTTAACCAGGTTTCCCAAACCACAACCTCGAAATGGGTCTTTTCGATCGACTTGACGGTACTAGATTTAGCAAGTATGTCACGCCTCATGCATACCCCCAACAAATAGGCAATGTTGCATAGCTCATCATTGATCTAACCATTTCTAAAAGAGTCTATTTCTTCGCCCGACACACCATTTTGTGTGGCTGGCAAGACGCTCGATGAATCCCACACTTCACTAGATAGTCCATAAACTCTTATCGAGGTATTCGCCACCGCGATTAGAACGCAGATGACTGATACTTTTACCTAGCTTCGCTCCACTTCCGCCTTAAACTCTTGAATTTCAAAGCATTCGTGACTTATGAGCTGTATACGTATCCGCACTCGAGTAATCCAATGAAAGTGGCAAAATACTGCATTCTCCACGAGCTTAGTGACATCGTCCCACAAGTCGAATGGACTAACTCCAACATTTCTTCGCTCTATAACCTTCGCTGAAGGGTCTGGTCGACATCTTACCTTCTATATGTGATTCGCAGACGAACGGAGAACCGTGAGATTACCCAACGCCCATTCTTAGCCGCCTGATCCTATTTAGATTGATGACTCATCTAAGATGCCGTAGAAAAGTAGTGTCATTCAAGAAAACTTTCTTTTTGGGTTTGATGAAGATGCAACATAGTTATAGGTATTATGTTTGGCGTAAATAAGATATAGCTTAATTATATAACGTACAACACAGATAACTTCGCATTTCTTAGATAGAAACACCACTATCAAAAAATAATGTAATATCCATGAGTAAAATTTCAAACAGAACAAGGTTCCGAAAATCCGCACATATAAAACGCCTTTAAAACTAAAACTGCTTAAAACATAAAGTAACATCTCCAACGCAACGGTCTCGACTTTCGCCTGCGGCATGGAGATCGTTATCTCGCCATCAAATGCGCTCCCTTGTCGCGAAACCCCTGCAGGTGTAACAACATGATGCCATGCCAGATTCACTACCCAAGAATGGGTAGAACAAGTCGCTAAACATGTTTCACATTAAAGCAACCAGCACTGAGCCTCGAGCATAGGGCACTTAGCCTTCCAATGCCCGCCCATCAGACTTGAAGCACTTGCCCTTCTCCTTTCGCTTCTGCTCCTGGCAGCCAAGTTCTTGCTCCCATTCCCACTATTTCCTCGCTTACCACCTTTGGTGCCCTTTTCTTTTCCCATTTTGCAACGGAAAATTTGGGTCTTAGCGCTAGCAAGAGCAGTGCCCTTTTCCCATAACTCCTTCGCAAAGAACGAGATCATTAAGCAACGACTAGTGTAAACTCGGTCTTGCTCATGATCTGATTCACGCCGAAAGTTCTCAAAAGACTGGCAGGTAGATGAGGAGATATCCACCTCGTCACGGTCAATACCTCCTCCCAACCAATCAAGACTATCCATGAGATGAGTCTGGGAGACATGTTCATGGACCAACTTCCTTCTTCCATCTACACGCCAAGATTTCTCTCATCAGTAAGGATCGTCCGATCCGATCGCCTAAACTTACTCTCGATCGACCAAATATCGTCGCTCACCATCGATCGATGTCAAGTACCGCGTCTTTGGACATAGTAGTCATCATATAGCATTTAGCCATATTGTTCGACTTATTCCAAAGTCCGCTGACTCATCCGCTTATTAGTCCATGCGCCGCAGGATCCAAGCCTAGGAGTAGTGAGAACAAATATGTTCTTCACGATAAGAACATATTCCGTTTCGCTTCCACCGATAAAATTCGACCGATAACGGATTTTAGTAGCATATTGATTATCGCTAAGAGACATATCAAAACGATAATGTAAACACATAAGCATACGATCGGATATAATTCGAATAATAATATTGTAACCTTTGATAAACAATATTAATCGAAACCTCCAATCGCCCAAGGAATCCCACATGCAAGCCACGCTGCGGAGCGCTACACGAACCCCCACTGCACTAAATATACCTTTAGTCGCTTAATTTCAATCCATGTCAACTTATCCTTATGACAAAGAAATTAACGATCGACCTTACTGCACTATATCACTATCACAAGAAGGACTTCATGAACTTGTACTGAGGTGATGTTCAAGCAATGACCACAATTTTATAAATAGAAATGAATTCTTAGAATCGCATACCACTCGGACCATACCGCCCAATTCAAATTTTGTTATCTCTTTATATCTATCTCTTAGAACTTATGAAATAGACACTGCAAGCCAGATTGTTTACACATGAAACTCCCACTTCTCAATAGATTTAAAAGTTTTATTTAGAAATCTCATCTAACAAACTTATGATAAAGCAGGCAAGCAAGCCACGGTGACTGCCTCACAAAGTGCCCCACTTTGTTTAGAGATCAAAAAGCGGAGGTCTCTGACATTTAAATTTGAAAATTCATTTGTCGGGTTGCTTGCTTGTTTTTATTCAAAAGGTTTGTCCATGCAGATCACGTAATCCCAGCATGCTTTTCTATAGAACTCAACATGTAAAACATGCTCGCAGTAATTCTAAAATATGCTTGATAAACGCGATAAACCCAGCATGCTTACTATGCGCATCCAATTACGTAAAACACTTAAAGGTTTGTCAATGTAATTTAAACATACATAGCATGCTAATCGCATAATATAAACATCCACTTACATGCATATGAACGATAAAATAAAATAAACGCTCATCATGCCCAATCGTGAAACCGCACTTTCTAGCCTAATATATTACATAGATTTGCAAAGTACAGAATTAAACTTTGAACGGCCTCGCGTGCATGGGCACGGACCGAAAATCTGGGTTACGAAAACGGGTATCGGCCTGCCTACATTCGTCGCGGTCATAAGGCTGATGGCAAGCCGCCGCACCCTTCTAGCTACCGCCTGCTCCTCGTACCTGTCGATAGCACGCGTGCTGCCACGCCCGAAGCGAACATCGCCGAGATCCACGTCAAACCGCGAGCTTCGCGAAGCTCCGCTGAAGCTGCCGGTTTCATGCGAAGCGCTCTCGCGCCCGCTAGCTCGCGACGCCGTTGCCTCGCTGGTCATCCTCACGACGAGCTCGCCGCCTAGCGCCAGGATCTGCGCGTAAGACGTTCATCGCTCGCGATGCTCGCGATCGCCGCGATCGCGAGGTCGCTCGCGAGAAACCGCCCGTAGGACCGCCGAGAGACCCGTTTTCCGCCGTTGCTCTTCGCTTTTCGCTCGTTTCTTTACGTATAAGATTTACGTATAAAAATTCATCTAACCACGGATTTTCTCGTGGTGTAAAACAAAATCCGAAAATAATAAACGAGCCACGATGAAGCGCATATCCACAATTAATAAAACGCCGTAATAATCAAACGTAATTAATCCAACAGAGCAGAGACTCGATCCCGTGCTCGATACCAATCGTAGGAAAATATATGTTAAGCCCGCCCGAGGATCTATCTCGATATTTAATTCACCATACATTGATTATATTCATAGACGCGCCATATAATTAATGCAACACGCCTTGGGTTTTCTGTGTTTACCTTCGATCCGCCGAGGTGGATCGAACGATGAATGGATCGAACGCCGAGACTCGTCTTCAACCTTCTCGACTGTATCCCTCGCTTCAATCTCCAACGCTGCGGAGGACGATCTATGGAGAATGTTTCTAAAATCATCCAATGCTCTATGGAACAACTTCGAAAACTCACACTCTTGATAATGGAGCGATAAAATTTGCTCGGTTTAATGAGCATTAACTCGACTTTATCTCATACCTTATATTTATAATGCACTACCTTAATCCCATATGGAAATTACTATAATCCTATATGGAAATTACCATAATCCTATATGGAAAGGATCTATGATATACCATAAATATAATTATATCCTTATAGGATAAAGAGAATAAAATCTTGCTATAGAGAGCAACATGGGACCGATTTTCTAAGCTAAAGGCCTGACGGGCCGCCTGTGATCAAATGCAAGGAATAAAGATGGGCCTCAAAATTAATTATCTATGTTCCCCCTTAACATAAATTAATTTATAAACATTCGATCATGCCACTAGAAAGAATGTGACTTTACCCTTTTATTACGATGGTGAGTCAAGCTGCACTTTAAACATTCTGAATCCCGATTTAAGATATCGAGCGTCCTTAATCATTTATAGCAATACCTGCCAAAACAATTAATAACTTCATTTCCTTAAGTACCACTCAACCTCATTATTGTACTTGAGCTAACTCAACTGCGGGTTTAGTACAATAAACCTTTGAGCTCCTTAAGGCGGCCATCATCCTAGCGGATCGCTGACTCGACTGGATAACTAGCGTGAATACAATCGCCACCACCCAAATGCGAGAAATTGGTTGAACATATAACCCTCACCCATAACAAGTCAGTGATGGTCAAGAACTCATACTCACCTAATACCTTATCGAGGTTTAGATCATCGTAAGTCACCGAGATCTTGTTCTTAACGGCGGTCGGAAGAAGAATACATCTCTCTTGTGATCCTTCAATACGCCGTAGACGCATCAAAGATAGACAAGCAACTAAATTCAGTCACGATGGTGGAAGAAGAACACGTCTCATGTGTGATCCTTCAATACGTCGAGCGTACCGGCATAGACAAGCAACTAAGTCAGTCGTTTCTTATCTATCTGGCTAAGCGAACAACTCGTCCTTAAGTTGTAGGAAAACATATATTAAGCCCTCGCCCAGAGGATCTATCTTGGATGTTTAATCACCATACATTGATTATATTCACAGCATGCATCTATATAATTAATTGATGCGCGAAGAAGAACACATCTCGGCTGTGATCCTTGATACGTCGAGAGGCGATACCAGCATAGACAAGCAACTAAGTCGAGTCGCGATGGTGGAAAGAAGAACACGTCTCTTGTGATCCTTCAATACGTCGAGGCGTACCCGGCATAGACAACAACTAAGTCGAGTCATTTCTTATCTATCTGCAGACTAAGCCGGCAACTCGTCCTTAAGTTGTGGGTTTGGGGTGAGCTACATCTCATTTGTGATCCTTCAATACGTCGAGCGTACCCGGCATAAACAAGCAACTAAGTCGAGTCGCGATGGTCGGGAGGAAGAAGAACACATCTCCTTTGTGATCCTTGATACGTGGGAGGCGTGCCGGTATGAACAACAACTAAGTCAGTCACTTCTTATCTATCGTGGCCTATCTGATAACTTCGTCCTCAAGTTGTCTCAATTTGTGAAACTTTTATATCTCATTAAGCTTGACCAATCATACGGACTTACGTGATCTTCTACACCTTGTATGATCTAACTTATATATGAGATAAGGGGACACATATATATGCGATCAAGTATTCATTTCGGATAGGAGATTGTAATAGTGGTAACGAAACATTGTATACAAGCTCAGCAAAGCGCTTTGATATCTGAATCCAACATAAGTTGTCTCGGTGTGAAACTTTTATATCTCATTAAGCTTGACCAATCATACGAGACTTACGTGATCTTCACACTGTATGATCTAACTTATATATGAGATAAGGGACACGGATATATGCGATCAAGTATTGAATCGGATAGGAGATTGTAATAGTGGTAACATGAAACATTGTATACAAACTCAACCAAGCGCTTTGATATACAAATCGATAGTGGCCATGCCACGTGCGCCTGAATGAACAACTCTGCTTTGGGAATAGAGTTCTTCTTGTCCGCTTTCGGAAGAAAGCTGTAGGGCGGTGGCGATGGCACATCATTAGCGTTGCTCCTCGGCTCATTGCCCTTAGTGTATCGACTTGAGCGTTGTGCGGACAATCGATGACCATTTTCATTCCTCCTCCCATGTGTGCTCGGGGCGTGGGTGAAAGCCTCCTTGTATTACGTGGTCTTCGTCTGAACACTTACATCATGCCGAGTGCGGTTGAGTCGTTCGCGAGAGCGAGAAGCTGTTGCCCATCGACTTAAATTTGATGCGATCGTGGTCGACTTCACTTTGCACAGGTTCTTTATTTGAGAGTTTGAATAAACTCCCTCGCATGATGTGATGTCTGGCCGTCACAGCCGTTCAACAGCTCCCCGTCCAATCCTTGCGAAAAACTTTTCACCTCATCCTTAACCCCATACCCTCCGGCGCTCCATGTCAGCGTCTTGGGCTTTCTGATGCCCGCCGTCGGTGGTGGTGTTGAACACCGGGGTGGCCTCTCAAGTGGTCGAGGCGAACTTCCCTTTTCGGAGGAGGGTGATGCCATCTTCGCAAGTACCCGGGTTCTCTTCCTTGAAGGTGGAGTAGCTCGGCGAGAACTTCTTTCTCGGTGGTGGTGGTGCCTCAGGTCTTTCTCGTGGGGTTTCTTCTCTTTCTTAGCTTTTCTCCTTCTCATGGGAGGCTCAGGTTCGTCGGCTTAGTCAGGGTGGACTCCTCCATCTCCGAGGGTTTCCTCCTTTTAAAATCATGGGACTGACCTTCTCCCTTGTTGGCCTTGGCTTTCTTCTTCTTGGGTTTCCTTGGCCGTCTCTAGGTGGTTCCTCCGGCGTCGCCTTCGGGAGAGGCGTTTGCTCCTCATTATTTTCTCGAGTCCTCGGAGTTAGCGGAGAGGGGCTCTTGGTCGTCTCGGGCGTGGTAGGAGTCTCGGAGGGGTCGCCATTGCTGATTTTAGCTCGTGGTTTCTACGGTTGGGAGGGAATCGGGAGCTTTTGGTGGTTTTGGCTCGGTTTCTGAGCGATCATTTTTTGAAAATGGGGAGGTTTCTTCTTTAAGGCTCGGTGAGAGAGAATTTGAAGAGGTTGAGGCGGCGTGGGTGAGGTAATTATGGGTGGCCGGTTATAAGGGGCGTTCGTCCTTTCTCACGACAACCTTTTGCCACTTGTTCGAGAACTTCCCCTCTTGCCACGGCGAATGTCTAGCGTCTCATCTTGCCTCTTGATCATGATCACAACATTCTGTAGATTGACCAACCTGACACCCACCGCATGAATCGGGGCAAAAAAAAAAAAAAAAACAAAGAAAACAACAACGAAAGCAAAAAAAATTACAGGTTGCCTGCGGCGGCGGCCTGGTTATTGTGGTGGCTCGACCGGACCTCTTTATTACTCTTCCCGTCGAGGCTTGCACTTCGATGCAATTCCCTGGATCTACCTCGTGATGCCCATAGTAAGCCTTGAGGCTGTCCATTGACCTTGAAGGTTTTCGTCTTGGTCTGCGATCTCGGCGGCTCATTCGATTGAGTTTTGACTTCATATGGTCGCGCTGCACTTGTTAACTAGCGAGCATCAGCAGATCGAGGCGGTATAAAAGCACCAATTGCCCTTTCGAATGACTTGGCTTTGATAAGGCGGTCATGTGCCTTCTTTAATCTTTCTTTATATAGAGCGGCATTGTTATAGGCCTCTGCCTTATTTCTTCGAGTTCTTGAAGCTTAGCTTTCTAGCTTGGCCAGCGTCACGGTCCCAATCAAAGTTGAGCTTGTTCCGCCCAAAATGTCTTGTGCTCAGTTCTGCGGTAAGTGACACGTCTTGTCGAACACAATTCGGTATGGTGACATGCGAGGGGTCTTGTATGCGGTTCTATATGCCCATGCGCGTCGTCAAGGCAGTGCTCGATCCTTACACATAGGTCCCGCTACCTTCCTCAATATAGTGCTTGATTATTACGTTGGACAACTCGACTTGTCCATTAGCACTGCGGATGGTGAGTTGTAGTCACCACGATGGGTTACACCATATTTCTCGAACAATTTGGTGATAGTAGTGTTCTTGAAATGGGTTCCTTGATCGGCGATAATTGCCTTGGGCACGGCAGAACTGTTGAAGATATTAGCTTTAGGAAAATGAAACCTTTGAGTCATTAGTGGCACTTGCCTTGGCCTCAACCCATTTAGAAACATAATCCTTTGCAAGCGGGATGTCGCATTGCCCCTTGAGCTCGGTAATGGTCCCGTAAAGTCCATCACATACATAAGATTTATTTGGAAGGATAGGTATCATGGGCATCTCGTTCCTCTTTGTGATATTTCCTTCCTGATGACACTCTTTGCATTAACTACTGACTCATAAGCATCTTTGAATATTGTGGGCGGAAGAATCCTGTCTAAAACCTTTCTGTTGTCATCTTGTGCCCAAAGTGACCTCCACATTCTTAGGAGTGGCAGTGATTCAGAATGTCTTTGATCTCAGTTTTGGGCACACATCGTCATAAAACTTGATCAGTGCACTTTCTCCATAAGTAGGGATCATCCCATATGTAGGCACGGCAATGCGCTTTGATTTTGTTTCTTTGATCGTAGTGAGCCCGATAGGGAGTTCTCGGTGGTTTTGTAATTCACCAAATCTGCATACCATGGCTCGAACTACATCGTGCCACAGAAAATCTGAGATGTTCTTTAGGGAAGGTCTACTGCAATGGGCGCAGGGTCTTCTCCATGATATCCTACTCAGTGGTCGGCCGCAGGTTTTGTGCTCCACTCTTATCTTTGATTTCTACATCGAACTCTTGGAAGCAAGATCCGTCGATCGATCGTGGCTTTGACTCCTTCTTGGCCATTAGGTACCTCGGGACAGTATGATCGGTGTAGGCGATTGTCTTGGCCCGATGAGATATGATCGAAATTTTGAAAGGCAAAAGGCGACCGCGAGAGTTCTTTCTCGGTTGTCTTGTAGTTGCGTTGGGCTGCGTTGAGAGTTCTTGAGGCATAGTATATAGCATGACTTTCCTTCCTCTTCCGTTGTCCCAGGCGGCTCCCCACGACATATCCGTTTCTATCGCACATAACTGAGCGGCATGCCCCGATCGAGGGGTTGAATGATCGGTCTTGAAATTAAGTTATTCGAGTTTCAAAAGCTATCTTACATTCTTCGCCAATTCCCATGGTACATCATTACGGAGTGGTGTCGTGGGGGTGGGCGATCTTTGCGAAGTCCTTCACAAATCTTACGTAGAACCAGTGCCCGAAACCTCGCGCTTGCTTTCTTGAAGGCTGGATAGAGCGATTTGGCGATGATCTCTACTTTAGCTCTATCTACTTCTATCCTCTTTCGGACACCACGTGCAAGAATAATCCTTCTTGTACCGTGAAATGACATTTCTCATAATTTAGGATCAAATTCTTTTCGACACATCTACGTAGGACTACCTCCAAATTTGTCGAGCACTCGTGAATGATTCCCCATAGGCGGTAAAGTCGTCCATAAAGACCTCGATGCATTTCTCGATAGGTCAGGAAGATGCTCGTCGTGCGTCGTTGAAGCGTCCACAGGGCATTACCTGGCCGAAAGGCGTTCTTACATGAGCAAATGTCCGAATGGGCATGTGAAGTAGTTTTATCACGATCACCTTGGGGTGACCCATATCACGCATGTGGCAGTGTCCAGTCTAAAAAGCAAAGAATTTGTTTCAGCTAACCTTTCGACATCTCGTCGATGAAAGGTAATGGGAAGTGATCTTTTCGGGTTACCGTGTTGAGCTTTCGATAGTCGATACACGTTCTCCAACCTGTTTGGAGTCTCGTTGGGATCAACTCTCATTTCTAGTTTTCACTACAGAATGCACGACTTCTTGGGCACGGCGTGTCTTGGGTGACCCGTTTCTTGTCGTCTGGGGTATATGATGCCCAGTCGAGAAGCTTGAGATCTCCTTCATGACTACCTCATTCATATTTGGGTTCAACTTCCTTTGTTGATCGCGTCTTGGTTTAGCTTCTTCTTCCATCGGAATATTGTGAGCATATGGAAGGGTGATGCCCTTGATGTCGGCGATGTCCGTCAATAGCTTCCTTGTATTGTGATAACACTTCTTCTTCATCGACTCGGTGAGTTTAACATTGATGATCACAGGCGGTGTCGTCCTTCCCTAGAAGATGTACTTGGTGGTGAGGAAGAGTCTTTAGCTCGAGTTTCGATTGCTCTCGTAAGGGATGGAGCGAGGCTTTTCTTCTTCCCGACTTGGGCATGTTACGGTATATTGACCACTTGTGTCCCTCGGGTTCGCTCCTTAAATAAAGCGAGACCTCAGACATTGCCCATAAAATTTGTTTCTTGGTAAGGCGTCGTCCTTAAGACCACTTTAATTCTTTGCATCCGGCGGATCTTGTAAACTATCTCGGGCGGGATGTCTCCCACCATGGGTTTAATGTGATCAATGAATTCCACGACCTCAATATCAATAGGATGCTCCATGGCCTTGAAGATGTTGAAGGTCGCGTCTCGTAGTCGAAATCACATGATAATTTGCCGTGTCGTAATCAATCCTAGTTACGGTTGTCTTCATGAATGAGTGACCAAGGCATAGCGAGGATTTGTTACCCGTCGTGCCCATATCAACGTAGAAGTCATTTGGAAATATGAGTTCCTCCACTTTGACCAATATCGATTCCTTAGGATGAGGCGTTGGACATGCGCTAATTGGATAACCACTCGTGTTGGCTTGGGGTTCCACCTTTAATTCATTGAACATTGACAAGGGCATGGCGTTTATAGATGCCCCAAATCCGGCATAGCCTTTCGATCCTCGTATTGCCTATTACGAGGGAATGAAAACATCCACGGATCTCCACGCTTCTCGGGCGATTTCATTGCGGGCTGCGGATACATTCTCTCCCACTTGGAATTTTGCATCATCTTTGTATTTCACCTTTCTGTGCACAATTCTTTCATGAACTTTGCCCGTTTGGCATCGTGCCCGAGCGATGATAGCGGTATATTAATTTCCACCTTACGAAACGCGATACATCTCGCTCATTTCTTCCTCTCTCCATTCTTGGCGATCTGCTTGGAAGGAGGTAAAACCTTAGGATTAGGTTTGACATAGGTTGACTCAATGATTGCCTCTTCTTTTTCATCTTTTCCTTGGCGATTCCTCTTGATCATTGTCGTCTTGACCATTGTGTTCGGTGAGATCTTCCCTTCGAGGCATGTCTGCGTCGTCCTTAGGCATGAAAACTTTCTCTGAGTTTCTTCCCCTTCTTAGGGCTACAACATTCGGTTGGGCTAACTCGTTTACCTCTACTTGAGGAGGTAAATTTCCTTCTTCTTCTCGAGGCAGCGTTCTGACCGTCGATTGGGAAACTTGGTTCCCAAGGCTGCAGAGCTCCCTTGTCTCGACCTTGAATTTCTCGTTCTCTTGTTGAGCCTTCACATTTTCTCGTGCCATAGTGTGCACAAGTTCAATGACGATGGCCCTGACTTTAGTCACTTGTTGATTATTTACGTATGGTTGTTGTTGTCACCTCCGTCTTCTTTCTTGTTGTTGTCACGTCCGCTTCTTGCGGTTGTTAGACCACCTAAAGTTTTAATGGTTCCTCCATCACGGGTTGTAGATGCGAGAGTTTGGATCATATCTCTCTCTGCCGTATTGCCCATTACCATTCGACCCCTTTGCGTTGACTTTTTTCTTGAAGCGATTGTGGGGCATTGATCAGTGTGATGTGTCACGGCGCGCATATTGGCAAACTTTAGCTTTCTTTTGCCCTTGCCTGGTCACAGTCTGTGTTGGTTATGAACTTGTCGAGCAGTTCTGAGTTTATCGACTTGGTCTCCACGGTTGAAGAAGTAGCGGCGCTTGCCTCGGAACTTCTCCTCCTCGCCGTCTTTGTTTTCTTGACCATCTACTTATGATCTAAAGGCCTCCTTTGGGAACTTTATTCAGATTGATCCTTCACAAGCTGCATTCACCCAAATTTTCTGTTGCCTCAACCCGGCCATGAAATATTGGATCGGATCATGATGCGGAATTTGATGTTGAGGGCATTTCACCGCTTCTGTTGTTTAAACCTTTCGATAATCATAAAGGTCTCTCCGTGCCCATTTTGATCTGCTTATCCTTTTCCTCATGTTACGAATACGGCGGCGGAAAGTACTTCTCGAGGAACCACGGTGAAGTTGTGCCCACGTGGTCACACTTCCAGGCGAGTGTAGAGCCGTTCTCTTGCCCATCATCATGCGAGAGAAGGGAATGACACTAATCTCACATACTCTCCAAGGTTTTCATTGGCGCGGATAGTCCCACACGCCGTCTCGAAATCTTGTAAATGCCTTTGTGGATCCTCACGGGCATGTCATTTGAATCGGGGAGGATTTGGATGAAGGAATGCTTCATCTCGGTTACCCGTTGATCGCGGGCAAAGTGATGCCCGTTGGCCTCAGGTTCTGGTTGTTAGGGAACACCATTTCCCTCAATGTCCGCTCTACTTGCGGTTGTTCACCCATCGTATTGCCCTCTGGGTTTTCTTCTCGGTTAGCAGCCCTCGCTGCTTGTCGTGCCCTCCGTACTGCTGCTCTCCTCCGCCTTGCGTGCTTTTCGATCTCAGGATCGTACAAAAGTCCTCCGTTCTCTCCTGCAAGGTTAGGTCGTAGCATACAATAAAGAAAGCAATATAAATTCAAGAAATAGAGATACTCTTTGGAATGCGCGAACTCCCGACACGGCGCCAATTCGACAGCTGTCGTTTAGCGTTCAAAATAAATTTATAACCTATTGCCCATCACGCGCGTAGCGGCGATAAGTATAGGGTCGATCCACGAGGAGTTGGTGTAGCAATCTCGATGTCGAGATGTCAGCTTAAAAGGGATGAGAGTGGTGTAATTATCTTGATCACTATAGGTATGGTTAAAGTAACTTTGAAATAAACTCAAAAGGAATATCAAATAATAAGGCGAGTGCGGCTTGGGCAACAAATTCGTGAAGCGATTAATACTCGGTCCTAGGTGCGATGGTTTTCACTACATGACATGCATCAACCCGGTTATAAGAGACATACGTCGTGACCAGTTGTCACGCGTCACGCCCTGACGCACCCTCCAAATCTATCCTTACATGTAAAGAAGGCGAGGGACACCCTATGCAAATTATCTAACCCGTAATGCCCACGCGAGGACACCTCGATACATGCGGACCTACGGGCGGCGTTATGATCTAGATGGACCGGTATTGGCAAAGGCGGTGCTATGACTACTCCAACTCGCCCACACGATCGTACTATTTGGGGTGCGGGACACCGACACCTTAATCCAATTATTACTTGCAACCCTCCTTACCCACTATGTTATTTGAAACTAACACGCAGAGTTTGGTTAAGTTATATATTGCCCGGACCTAGTGCTTGGGAACACACGCATGCGCATCGTAATGCCTACTTAGACCTCTCGAGTTATATTAATCATGCTTCACTTCGTTATGCCCAAACCGAATAAAGACTTAGCTAGACATAAAATAAATAAACATACAACGCGATTAATTGAAACCATAATTAAACGGAACCAACTTACTATTAATTGAGCGAAATAGAAGCGGCGAGCCCAGTGCGCCTTGCAAAACATCTGAATAGCAAATAAAAGTGTTTGCCCGAAGGAACAATATGCGTGGTGGTGGGGTGTGATTATAATTGATGCTAAGAAAGCAGGAACAAGAATGTGGAAGAGCGGAAGAGCGCACAAGTTGCGCCTTCGTCCATATATATAGGCGAGAGGCGGCGATGGTAATGGCCCATGGGCTGGACAATCTGGTAGGTTTTCCTTGTTGATCGGCTCTTTCCATGCCCAGACGGATCCGAGGTAATCTCCTCCGGATATTATGAGATTGGTGTCGGTAGCATCATTTCGGTTTAGCGAGATTAGCCCGGATCTCGCGTATCTTGCCGATTAGCTCTCCCGCCGCCTGCGCCTCATTCTTCTTCTTGGTCTCTACTCGCCTTCTTCACTTCCGCTTGCCCATTAGCCTACCCATACGGAGATTGAACATGCGGTGCATAAGGAGGTCACCGTGTAAAGCAGGCAGCTATTGGGGTTGAAGCCCAGTGTGAGCTAAGCTCCTTGTGCCCTTGAGGTGCATCGTATCTCTATTAAATCCGCCATACAAGTTCCACTCCTTCTTGTCCATTTACGCCTGCCTTGTCCCTGAGACCAATGTGTCCTCCCGGACACAAAACCTGACAAGAAAGACACAAAGACTCGATCTAGACCTAGACAAGACACACATAAAAGAGCACAAAACTTGGGCTCGTCACTTTTTACATTTTACTGTTGTTTTCTTTGTTTTATTTTTAACGAGTTCGTTCCTTTGCGGTGGATTTCGTCGAGGAGGAAGAAGAAGAGGCGGGTCGAGCTCCGTGCCGAGCCCTTTGCTTTATCATTGAAAGAGGTGCAGAGGCCTCTTACGGCGAACGAAGATATCCCGAAGTCTCATGCCTCAGCCTCTCAGCGCTTTAAAAGGCTCAAGCGCCATTTCAACGCCGCATGATTGCCCACGACCCGAATGCGTTATCGTCGGCTCTCGTGTCGCTCGCCGGCCTTTCCTCGAGGTAACTCTCGTAAATGCGTTGCACATAGTTGGATATGCTTTGCATCTGTTTGACATGGTTTGTCTTTGTCGGGGTTGGAGACTTGTCGTCCGAAGGCGGCAGTGTCCACCCAATTTGGCGGCGATACGCCCCTGACGGATTACTTGAAGGCGCCCGTCGCTCGGTTTGAGGGTGGCTCGCCGCCGGGAGATGGAGGGAGAAGTCTCTCTGGTTTGTGAGGTTCCGGGCCGAGGACAAAGCTCGGGCCGTGGCGGGAGGGAGATCGCGGCCGTGGCGGCCGCAGAGGCGAGAAGGCGATCGAGGCGGCGGCGGTCGGCGTTTTGAAGGCCGAGGTGGAAGGGCGCGGCGGGAGGCTCAACTGGCGGCCTCGCAGGGAGAGATGCTCCGTGCCTTTACGGAGAAGCTGTTCTGTCGAGGATTCTCGGTTGGCGGTGACATGGCCGAGGCCTTGAATAAGCGCGTTATCGCGGACACCCTCGATTAAGCCGTCGATGATTACCCGCAGTTGGAGAAGTCCAAATACGGGTATGAGGTGATGGAGCGGAAGACTTCTGAGAGTGCGCGAGGTCCTTGCCCGCCCCGAGGAGCTTGCCGTCTTTGGGGATCTATCGTCCTCGCCGATCTTTGTTATGCTTGAGTCGATTCGTGCTTGCTTTCGGTGGGCCAGGGACCATGATCGAGGCTATAATGGCGATCTGGGTAAGCGGACGAGGGTGGCGCTGCCGAGTCGCGAGAATGGTGACGGCGCACTGGGGCCCAAGGAGGCCGAAGGCTGCCGAATCGGGAGGAAAAAGCAAGCTTCGAGTCGAGGAGGAGGTGGTGGCTTCCCAAGTCCGGAGGTGAGCGATCTGCCCGGCTCGAGGCGAAGGCTGCAGAGAGGGTCGGTTGATCGCTTTTTGTGTGAATGTACATATACACTTTTATTTACTGCAAGGCGTAATAAAATCACTGTTTACGTGAAGAAACTTGTCTTTTTATTGGTCTTCCTGAAATGCTGATGCTTCCTTGGTTGAATCAAATCGAAGCCTTGACATGGGCTCTTGAATCGAAAGAGGTGAACTCACTCCATCTGAAGGACCAAATAGGCCATGTGCGAGGAGGGCGACATCAACTTAGAGTGCCTGGGAGAGGCGTGTGAACTTCAAGCTCGCCTCTTGGAGTTGGCGGAGGTTTGAGATCGCCCGAGGAGAAGGCTAAATCGATGGTGAGGCACTCGAGTATGAGGAGGTCGTTCGTCAGTGGTGGGATGACTATCTCAGGGTTGAAGCTAAAGTTGTTGAGGCCAGCTGCCCGTTGTGCGAGTGCAGGCGTGGGTATGGTCGGAACTCCTGGCAATTCGGGAGGCGGTTGCGAACTAAAAAGATGGGAGGTCTATCAAGACCGTCATAGCTCGCCAACCACAACGAGGAGGCTGCTCGACCGGTACGAGGCGAGGCTTCTTCTCAAGGGGCTTCTTGCCTGCGGGACTTACGCCATTGCCTCGGGCCTTTTTCTCACGGAATGGCAAGCTCAAGAGAGACATTTATTACCCAGAGAGCGTGGGTCCTCGGGAGCCGAGTCGGGTGTCATCGAGAGGCCGAGGTCGTTTGACGAGGCAAAGGGGTGGTCGAACTTCGGCATCGATCGAGGACGAGGCCGGGGAGGGATAGGGTTAGTATAGATGATTTGTTGAACCCTGATTTCGCTAGGGATTGGCTTAGCTTTTCCCAGCCTCCTGGACCTTCGTCGTCCTTGTAATGTATGCGTTGTACACTTGAAATAAGAATAATTTTTCTTTGCTTCGTGTTGACTTTTCAAGAACACTATGTTCTTTTATTACCGTAACCAATAAGAAGGTAGGTCGTCCTCGTATTACACAAGGTAGTTAAGTCTAAATGCGAAGGTAGTTAGTCCTCAAAATAAGCGAAGGTAGTTAGTCTCGTGCGAAGGTATTCATCCTCGAAATAAGCGAAGGTAGGGGTTCCTTTTGGCAAGAAGTATTGCTAGGGGTGGTCACTCTTCCCGAAATGAGCGGAGGTATAGGTTCCTTTTTGTAAGTTTTATCGCTAGGGGTGGTTGATTAAGGCGTATTTTATCGTATATTTTGGATGATTTTGATAAGTTTAAATGCTTAATATCTACTTAATCATAGTCATGCACTAATTGCATATTTTGTGGATTTTGTAGGTGTTAATATTATTTTGGAAGAATTAACATCAAATTGGAAGAGTTTTGGAATATCTAAAGTAAAGGCGATGTCGAAGGTAAATGCGGTATGCCCATCTTTGCACCTTGTTTTATTGAGGACTTGTGAAAAGGACGTGAATTAAATGAATTTTGAAGACCTTGTGATGTCAAGCGAGGTTTAATTATGTAATAGGCATCAAATATTGATTTGAGCCTCTTTAGTTATTATTTTGAAGTATCTTTTTGTTTCCTTATAATATTAGATTAGTTCTCCTTTTTTATAAGGATTTTATTAGATTTTATGGGAAGAGATTTATTTTGGAGATATTTTCCATATAGGATAGCCTTAATCCCTTTTCTCCATTCACTCTATTATTCACGTGAGAGACAATTGACAGAATTCAGTTTGTGTTTTCCAATTGAAAGTTGATTTTCATTGTTACTTTAATTTTCGTTCTTTACTTTCATTATTATCTATATTATTAGCTTGAATTCATTTATGAGTTCTAGCTAATATCTTCCATTCGGTGAAGATTAAGGAAGCTCTAGCGACACGTTTCGTGAGATCTAATTGGTTTTATCCTTTGATTTTATGCTGACATATGTTATTCTACGTGTTTATTGTTGTTAATTGTTTCGTCTACGCTAGGTAGTTGCAAATATTTAGTAGTTCGAATTAATTAGTAGCGATTGAATCGGCCGTCCGTAATTGTGGTTTAGATTTGATTAGTGGTAAAGTGATTCATGATCGCTCACTTTTCTAACAGCGTGCAAGTATATAGGTAAGGCAGTATCGTATCCACATGGATTATGTCTGGAAAACACGAAGCTAGCTCAGCGATAATTCTTCATTATTGAACACAGAAAATGGGTGAAAGGTTTAAGGGCTTGAATTTAATCAGCGGATGTAACAAGCGAGAAAATAAAATAACGCAAACAAACACTCGGATGATAAAAGCAGATAAGACGACTAACCCAGGGATGCATTAATCCTATCCACAACGTATGTTTATCTATTCCAATTAACAATTTTAATCCAGACAAGATGGAAGATCACATATATAACCGACAACCACATTACGACAATTGCGGTTTGTAGATTACTAGTTTTCCCTATTCTCACATTCGTCTCAGGTGAAAACAAGCAACTCAAACAGATCCAAAGAATATGCTTCCTACGAATATCTATCTCGGCTCGACTCGAGGCTTATTCATATCATGCATTCGAGATCGATTGACAATTAATACGATTCACGTAATTAACCGCAACTAGATATGCATCAAGATTGATCGAAATTAACACATATAAATAAGCACCAAGAATCATGAATCGATGCACGGAATGTAAATAACGATAACAGGAATCACAACATATAGGATCGGATCATGCAAACCACAGGATTAGAGCGAAATCTAGCCGGACATAATAAGCGGAATAAAATACGATTTAACCATAAAAATAGAAATTAAATGCATAAAACCCGTGATGAGCGTTGGATGAACAATGGTTGGTCTTGAATCAATCCCAAGCGAAAGAGCGGAAAACAACGGAAAGCGATCGATCAAAGGTTCGATCAGCGATAAACTAAACTAGAACAATGCGAAATTAAATCTAGAATTAAGCGGAAGCTAAAGAAAAGTAAAGCGAGGAAAAAGCGAATAAACTGCATTGCGGGCGTGTGCGGGTCTAAGGAGGCGCAAGGGTGTCTTCACTTATTTATAGATAAGGGTGGAAACCCTAATTTCTCTTCTGCCGCCGTCTCGCGATCGCTCCTCCATGATCGCTAGCTCGACCATGAGGCATCTCTCATGCAGCTCTCTTCTCTCGCGGTCACCTCTTGCGCTCGCTTGAGTTTTCGCGTCACGAGAAATCGTCCGATGAGTTCTCGGCGGCTGGGGCTTGTTGGATTCGCGTGCGGTCGCGATCGCGGCCTCGCTTGATTCTCCTTACGGCTTGCTGGCGGTCGCTAAGTGGTCGCTAGGGCGAGGCGGTTGTGCATTTGGCTCGTCTTCGTTCCTTGCTTCGATTTTCAACATATGGCCCTACCACAACACCAAAAGAACACCCAGAAGCGATATCTTCTAGAAATAGATAGAACATTAAGAATCGATATATAAGCGCACATTAAATGATCTAAACTCGTCTTTAAATATCAACAATAAGCGTGTAAAATCTTGCGTTTATCAATTCATCAGTCGAGAGTTTAACGATCTTAATTCGATAATCACGTGTCGAGTTTATCGATTTTGAATCGGTTTCTCTAGTTCTTAAAGCTATCGGCTCATTAAATCATAGAGTGTCTCTTACGGTTGTCGATCGATTAGAAGTAGTTAGTGAAGTGTCTTCCAATTACCGATAAATTAAGGAGAGATAAGATTGCGTCGAAGTGTCTTCGGTGATCATAAGCTGGTTTGTTTGCATGAATTGAAGTTATATTTGCATCGAGGATCGGATTTGTCTAAGCTAGAGTGGAATTAATTGGGCAGGATACCTCATCATATTTCTTACAAACAAACATCTGGATACCTTTCTTAATTGCTATTTTCGATTTTATAGTTTATTCTCGTATCCTGACTTATTTTATAGGTGGAAAATTGGAGAAATTCTCGCCAATCCTTTGGGAGACGATTTTGCTTCTTGTTTTACGTGCGGTTTGGGCATCTTGACCGAGTGTCGATTTTCTTGTTGCTATCATGCGATGTGGGCACCTTGACCGAGTGTCGATTTATTTTTGGTGAAAGCGACACACCAAAATTCCCTCTTCCCGAAATAAGCGGAGGTATAGGTTCCTTATTTGCAGTTTTATCGCTAGGGTGGTCCCTCACGCGTTTAAAGTTCGTCCTCGTATTAAACAAGGGTAGTCTATCGCCAAATCGAGGGTATTTCGTCCTCCTTGGAGGGTATTGTATAATGGAGAAGAGATAGTATGCATAAGTGACAAATAAAACATGCAAAAAATATTTTATTGATAAAGGACGACGTAATAATAGAACAAGACTCGGACACGACCAAACAGGACTCTGTACAGACTCGACACTTGACACTTATGCAAAATATCTCTTCAGATGAATGATGTGCCACGTGTTGGGTATTTGCTCACGGATATATGGGCGAGCTTATCGACCCTTTCGAGGACTTCTTCGACTTGGTAAGGTCCTTCCACGTGGCTTCCGGTTGCCGAGCTTTGCGGCTTCCGACTTCATTATTTCGGAGTATGAGGTCGCCTACTCGGAATTATCGGGACTTGACACGGCGGTTGTAATCTGAGAGCTACTTGTTGCTTATCTGAGCGACTACGATGTAGGTGAGGTCTCTTTTCTTCGACGAGATCTAGATCGGTTCATAGATTTTCCTCGTTTGCTTGATCGAGAAGTGAATGGTGCGGGGCTCGGCATACCGATCTCTGCTGGGATCACTCGCCGGTTTCGTATGCCGAACTATAGGGTGTTTCTCCATTCGATGTCCGATGTGTAGTGCAGTGCGACCATAGGACTTGTGGTAAATTTTCCACCCAATTGCCCTTTACTCGATCGGTGAGTCTTGAGTCCTTTCATGATTCTCCTGTTGGTGACTTCGGTTTGATCATTTGCTTGAGGATGAGCCACCGAGGTGAATTCTATTGGATCAAAGCTCTTGACACCATTCTTTGAATACTTTATCCGTGAATTGTGTCCCGTTATCGAAATAAGGATATGAGGGATGCGAAGCAACACGATGTTCTTCGAGGCGAAGTTTAGGGTGTTTTGCTCGTGATTTTCACTAAGGGTTCGAGCTTCCACCCACTTCGTGAAGTAATCGATCGCGACAATCGAGGAATTGAAGCGCACGGAGCTTTGCGGATGGGACCTACAATATCAATCCCCATTGCATAAATGGCGAGGGCTTTGCATCTCGGCGAGGTCGGTTTGAGGTAGCCTCGACGTTTCAAGGATTTGGCGCCGGACATTTCTTCACGAGGTCGATCGAGTCTTGGAACATTGTTGGCCGATAGTATCCCCATCGCATGACTTTTCTTTGATAAGGCGGGGTCGATGTGACTTTCACATGATCCCCGTATCTTCTCGTAGTCGCGTAATCGGCTCGGTTTAACCTAAACATCTTAGGAGATTTGGAGGTATGATTTTACGTAGAGGACTCCTCGCTCAAGTATATATCGCAGAGACTTGCTCAAGATTTTCTAGCCTCGAGCTTATCATGGGGTGGTTCTCCTTTCTCGGTCTCTCGAATGGGAGTCGTCAATTGGGTTCTTCATCGAGACTATCTTGACCTCGGCTCCGATATCATCATCGTTTATGCTCCTGTTTGGACTTCTTCTCGGCGAGTTAAATCGACGGCGAGGCTAGTTGCTTAAGACGTCACTCGGTTATTTTGCTCCTTGGGATGCGAACTAGCTGGAAGTGTGAGAAAGCTTGTTGTAGGCTTTGGCTTTTTCAAGGTATTTCTTCATCCTGTTGCCTTCGCCTCGTATTTCCCAATATGTGACTCACTATGACTTGAGAGTCTTTGTGAACTTCTGCACTCGTGCACGAAGGCTTTGAGCTAGGCGAAGTCCCGCAATTAAGGCCTCGTATTCCACGTTGTTCGTATTTTTGAATGCGAACCGAAGTGCGTAGGGTGATCTCTTGGCCATCCGGTCCTGGGAGTAGGATACCGCTCCGCCACTTTTTCCCGAAGCCCGTCAGCGTAGACTTGCCAGTGAATCCTCCCGTGTTTTATCTATTGGTTCGGCCGGCATCATCGTCTGGACTCTGTGAGCCGGTTTCTCGGCAAAGTTAGCCTCGATAAGAAAGTACGCTAAGGCGACCATGATGGCAGCGTGGGCAAAAAGATATATCGTGTTCGCCCAATTGATTGCCCACTCGCAATTCTCCCTAAGGCTTACGGCCGTCAATACTTGCCAAGTGGGTGATCGATGAGAACTTGTATGGGATGTGCATGGAAGTATGGACGTAATCTCCTGCGGCATTTACTAATGCTAGCGAGCTTCTCGAGGTTGGTACCTTGTTTCAGTCCTTTCAATGCTCGGTGATGAAATACACGGAGGCGGCGTCCTTCCTCTCGTACTAAGGCGCACTTATGGTTTCGTCAGAGAGGCGGTATAGGAAAGAACCTCTCCTTCTTTCGGGACGGATAGAGTGGGAGTTTGGCGAGGTAGTTCTTGAGATCTTCAAAGCGGACTTGTGTATATCATTCCGGGAGAACTCAGGAGCCCTTTTGAGTATTTTGAAGAAGGGCGCTATCAGTGGCTTTCGAAAAGCGGTGAGTCTGACTATCAACCTGTCAACTTGTGCGTCGTGAATTGTCTTTGGCATCTTCGTCTCAACAATGGTTTGAACCTTGGACGGATTGGCTTTTAACCATTCGTGAAACCCAACACCCGAAATTTTCCGGACGAATCGCGACGTGCATTTACGGGGTTTAATTTTAGGTTGACTTTTCTAAGTAAGTCGAGGACAATCTTGAGGTCGGCAACACTGCGGCACTCCTTGCTTTTGTGACGATGTCGTCTCACGTACACTTCCACATTCAGCCCTATGTAGGGTGAAATATTTTATCCACCATTCTTTGATAGGTGGCTCCTGCATTCTTGAGTCAGAATGGCATCTTCTTATATCACGAAGACTCAAGTGCAGTAATGAAGGCCCGTTTTGGCGCGTCTTTGTCGTCCATCAAGACTGGTGATATCCCTTGTATAGGTCCGTGAAGAATTCGTACCGACCATAGCGTCGACCTTTTGTCGATATTGGGAAGGGGTAACGATCTTTAGAGCGATGTTTATTGAGATCGGTGTAATCGATGCACATTCGCCATCGCCTCCTCCTTTTTACCATCACCGGGTTGGCTATCCGGTCGGATACTTGACTTGAGCAAGATGCGAGCTTTTAATAATTGGTTCACCTCGTCATGGATGACTTGATTACGTTCGTGCAAAAATCCGTTGCTTTTGCGAGGCGGTTTCTACTCGGTCAATGTTGAGGCGGTGGGTGATGATAGTTGGTGAGACCCGATCATGTCGAGGCGACCGAGCGAACACATCTCTCAATTCCCTTAGGAGTTGGATGATCCGTTTCCTTGGCGAGGTACCCGGTAGAACCAACTTTACGACCTTGAATGGCTGCGTCTTCATACAATGTGACCTCCTCTACCGAGTTCTGCGGGGTGGCGACGTCTTTCCGGTTCCAACTCCTCGGGTTTCTTTAGTTGCTATGCTGCTGGTCTTTGGACGAAGTCCACTGCACCTCTTGAGGCGACTGCATGCATTCTTTAGCTTCTTACGGGTCTCCCGGATCACGGCTACCCTCCTTTTGTAGGATTTTCATTGTCGGTGGTAGGTTGAGCACACGCGCCTCACTGCGTTGCTTGATCTCGCCTAAGTATGATGTTGTATGCGGTGGGCGACCGACCAAGAACATACCACTTTAGTAGAGCTCGTTGGTGCCCTTTCTCTACGATGACGGGTAGGTCGATTACTCGTCTGGGGCGTCTCTTCTGCGAAGCTTGGAGTGGTAGCGGCGCTGCGTGGAGGCGCGCCTCTCTCTCCTAACTTGTCAAGCATTCCTTAAGAGGATGCTCACCGATGCACCACCAGCCGATGTATATGCGCTTCACCAATTTGTTTGCGACCCTTGCCTAGATCACCAGCGATCACGGTGGGGCACTACTGCAGTGCACGGGTCGTCCCGGAGAAAGTGATCGCCTCGTCCTTTTGAACCTCTTGTTGTGAGTTCGAGGTATGGGACTTGAACTTGACTTTGTGGGAGGACTTTGTAACCCGTGAGAGCCCGTGATGGTGGAGATGACCCATCGTATTGGGGTTCGTCGTCTCCTTCTTCGTCGATGTCGCATTTCGTTTTCTTGTGAGGCACAATTTCCTCCTCTCCTTCTTCTGCCGACCTCGGTGGGGGCTTCATCCGCGGCTCGTCGGCCTCGTCTCAGACTTTTCGGGACTCCGTCCGCATCAACATCTCGATGTCTCCCATGAGATCTCTGCACTCCTCCGTGTCATGCCCGTAATCCTCATGGAAAAAGCAATCTTGTCCTTAGTTCGGCGTTTTGACCCCTGTCATCGGTCGAGGCTTTCGAACATATTCATATGGAGTTCGTAGATTTACGCCTTGGTTTCGTCGAATGAGTATATTAAGGTCGCTCCAAAGTGCTCCGTGGTCCGAGCTCGGACTCTATTGGGCGGCGTATTCTTTCAAGGCACTCAGTCGGCCTTGGCTTCGGTCTCCGTCCTCGTCTTTCCTTCCTTTATCGGAGGTTCGCCTTTCGCTGCTTCTTTCTATTGGCCTCGTCCGCTTTGGCGAACCGGTCGGCTATCGCCTGACTCGGAAGTCGCGATCTGAGGTTCGTGCTTGCGATCTCTTTGTATAGGGCCCCGGCAAGATGCCGTTTGGAAGGCCGAGATGATGAGGAGGTCATTCACGTCTTCGACTTTCGTGCATTCCTTGTTGAACACGGTCATAAAGTCGCTAACGGACTCGTCTCGGCTTTGCCTTACGGTGAGAGGTGTGCCGGCGGCGTTTTGACTCGCCTTACGAAAAAACCTTCGATGGAAGGCCGCCATCAGTCACGGTAGAACCAATGCTTCCGGGAGGTAGACTGTCGAACCACCGACGGGCGTTGTCGACTAATAACTCCGGGAAGAGTTTGCACATGTGAATTGTGCCGAGGCGTTGGTTGATCATATTATACTGGAACTGCGAGAGGAAGTTCTGCGGGTCCCTTAGTCCGTCGTAGGGGGCGATGCTCGGCACCCGGTATTTGTCCGAGAGTGGAGTGTCGAGTATTTCGTTCGAGAACGGGGTGACTATATTTCCGTACCCGTCGAAGCCGCCCTCCGGAGAGTGGGGTGGAGTTCGTTGACCGAACTCGTTTTGATGGCTAGGACCGACCTCACGGCGATGTCCTTTCCCGTTAGCTCGTCCCTTGCGCGGTTGGTTTGGGCCACAACTCGTGCAGATGTATGAGCGCCCATGACTTAGATGCTGGGGGATCCACCTCGTTGTGGTGCCTTGTGTTTAGACAAGGCGGCGTTCCTTTCTTCGGGATGCGGCCGACCTTGTGCTCACCGAGGTATTGGAAAGCTCTCCTTATTTTCTCAAGAAACCCCTCGCGGCGTCGTCAAGGTTCATCTGAGAATTGGAGGTCCTCCTTGGTTCTGTTGCGATCTCGCCCGCTTTGGTATCGCTTCTTCATGCGGGATGGGATTACCTTGATCGTCGATGTCTTGGACATGACCCCCGGAGTTGGTTCTCTAAGCGGGTTTTCATTTGAGCTCGGCGTGTCCGGCCGTCGTTGTTCTTGTTGTTGTTGCGGTGGCGATGACGGATCGTGACTTCGGTATACATCGTCGTGATTGATTCCATGTAAACAATGGCCGATCGAAAACACAAAATTTTCGTTCCCACGCACGCGCGCCGATGATCGATCTAGTTTTGGTAAGGAAATAAATGCACAAGAACACCAAAGATTTACGTGGTTCGATCTATGAATAAGATCTACGTCCACGGGGAGAGAGAGAGTATTCGTGTATTGATGATATGAGGAGCGATTACAGAGAGTTTAGATGATCTTTTCCGTTTAATCTAGCCTCTATTTATACACAATTATAATGACCTAGATCTCGAATCCAAGATCTATTCTAAGATAGAATCTCAATCCTATCTCTTCTCCAATTAGGATTCTCTTAGATATGGCCGAATCTTCTGCGTTCCTACTGGTTTAGGAGTCTTCTTGGGCCGAACTCGTTTGGGCCGAGCATGTCAGGCTTATTTGTATTAGGTGCGATCTTGGGCACGAGGAGTTGGGCGTATCTATCAAAAGAAGAAGAAAATTAGAATCTAACAAGAAAATAATAAAATAAAATAAAACAAAAATAAATGATGCTTGAAGTAATCACTATACGTCAGAAAATTATTACTGTATAATCTATACAGTTTCTGGCTACAACACCAAAAAGTTGATCGCCAAACTCCTAGAAAAAAAGTACCACAATTGACAATGTCTACTATATTCAAATAGTAAGCAAAATCGTATCTACATAGACTGATGACACGAAAACACAATAAGTAATAAACTCAACGTATCACAATTATCCGACAAAATCATAGATGTGGAGAGTTTAATAACAACAGAGAAAAATAAATACTAAAAGCGAAGTAAATAGATCTTGAGAAATAACAGATAAAAAGACTGGTCATAGAGAATGTAATAATATAACAAAAATCACACAATCAATCTATAGCCTTATTAACTAAAATTAAGTCAATTCAGATGAAGAATCACACAGGTAACTACAATCTCCTGGATCGGGTAGCCTGTTTAGTAGATTAATATATGCCCTATCTTCGATAAATCTCCAGAACACATAAAAACTCCAAAAAATACATAAGATTTATCCTCCGACAATTAATTCTATAACCGTCAAGTCTTTAGATAAATTGCATTATGAATTCATGAGTTCGATTACATAATTAAAACAACTACGTCTTTAATCAGACAACTATGATGCATCAATAATGATCAGTTATCTGGCATAAAATAGTACCATGAATCATAAATCATAAATTGACAGGTAAATAGGCTTCACATAAATAAATCATACAAACCCTCGAATCAATATGAATTTAGATACTCATAACAAGAATTAATAAAGAGAAACATGATTGAAATAAATGATAAAAATTAGTGTAGAAATTTCACAATGAAGAACTTGAAGTTTGAATGGTGAAATATAATAAATCCCTATTTATGCAGGGAACTTTAAAATAAAACTTAACTCTGATATAATATTAAGACGAGGTATTTATAGGTGGGGAAAATTCCTTGAATTCTAAAAGGAAAATATAACCTAGATCTGTGTAAATAAATATGAAATCATGGCAACGCGCGATGTTTTTCTTTCGACCATATCTTCTTCGTCCGACCTCTCAATTACAATTCATTTGTGCTTGTTGATTCATAATGCGATGCACTTTAAAATCATCCATTTGAAAAGCCTCAGTTCCTTCTCAATTTTCCTATGAAAAAGGCAAAAGATGTCAACAAATATCAATTCTTCAACATAATGCAAAATTAAGCAAAATACTCTCTACAAACATGATTTCCAATATCAAATAAGACCCAAATAAGTACTATAAATCATTGAAAATTTATTTTTGTCAATATCATTGTATAAAAAATTAAAGAGAATCGTTTTATTTTGAGAAGCTGATGCTTCAACTTAATTTAAAGACTAATTTTTAAATTTATTTTTTATTAATAAGTATAGACAAATTTGGTAATAGAAACTAGGTTAAAGAGATCTAAAAAATAAAATAGAGATATACAAGAAAAGCTATACATATACATATAAAATTTACTACATAACCAATTATAAAATAAATAAAAACCTTAAAATTAAAACAGAAGAGACCAATCACAATTTTGAAAAAAAAAACTATTTAAGGATAAAAAAGCATCTACAACATAACCAATTTATAACAAAACTTAAAATTATAACATAAAGACCTTACTAAGGGAAGAACAAATGATTCATGGGTATTTTAACAAAGCTTCCACCTCTACACTAACATGTTCTTTAATAGAATAATATATATAATACCAAAACTAAACATATATATATGAAATTACTAGTATATTACTAATATTTAGTGCCCCTCTGCCGTATCCCATGGTCCGTCCCTTGTTGAAAATAATGATCATAGTAAGATTATTTTGGTAAATTTATTGTTTGTTTATTAATTAACTTATAACAAAATAAGTTGAGGTTAAGGAGCTTATTTTTGGGAAGCTAATAAACTATTGGAACTTAGTTTCATCGTTTATAAACTAATTAAAAGCTTATTTTGATTCAAGAGCTTATAAACTACTAAATAACTTATAATAAGCTCAGCCAACACCCTCTAAACATAAGAGGGGAAATCTGCCGTCGGGTTTTCCTTTCAATCGAGAAGGAATAGGGGGTGGCGCTGCTGCTCTAGTGAACAGCAACAGCGAAGGATCGATGGCTGCTGCAGGCGGGCGCATTGACGCTGCTGCTGCGCGATGAGATGGTGGAACGGGCAGCAGTGGTGCTGCTACGACGGCGTTGTATGGGCGACAAGCTTTTGCCGGAAAGAGAAGAAGAAAGTAGCATAACAGAGAACTTGGGTTTCAGATTTGGCTTCCTATTCTCTTCATTTTGTGGGGCTGAACGAGGGAGAAAGAGAGACCGATTGAGAGAGAGAAGACACGTCGTGAAGGAATTTAGTAGAAATATAGGTAGCCATATCTTTGGAGATTGCATAATTTTGCTTCCCTCCTTGCAAATTTCCAGTATTCTGGTTCGTGGTCTATAGATGATCAAAACCTATTAATTTGGCTTGAACAACGATTAATACATCTACATATAACCTAAAAGTTAATAGACTTATAAGATTCGTTAAATAAGGACCAACGAAATCAAAGAGAAAAGCGCAAAGATTTATTAAAATAAAAAAATTGTATAAGGATCTACTGAAACAAAAAACAAAAATATAGGGACTTGATCTGGATATGTTTTGCCTAAAAATAATTTTAAATTCATCTGATTTTAATATATCATCGTCAATATATATATTATTTGTTCAGACATTCATGCATGCATGCATGATACCAAATAGTAGACAGAGTAGCTCTTTGGATAAGAGAGAAGCTTACCAAATCTAAAAGCATCCCTAATTTCCATCTTCAGAAATGGGAATCCAAGGCTACCAAAACTTTCAACATAATTCACTTATCAACATGCAATTAGGTAGAAAGATGCTTTCAACTTCAACTTTCAACTTTGTGCATTGTAGGTCATAAATTATTTCATCAGCATATATGGCTGGCTACCTTCGATCTATCTTCCTACCTAAGAAAAAATATTCTTTTTTATCTTATTTTAATTCAATTTTTTTTGTCAATTTTGCAGAATTTCAATTTTATATTTGCCGTTTTATCAATTTTTATATTTCGTTTTGTCATTTAACTAATATTGCATTGGCCAGACTACTATATTAAGAGAATATTCAACACTTTTCAGTTACTAATTATTCAAATGTAATATGCCACTAAATTAAATGAAAGTAAACAAAATACAAAATTAAAGTCATTAAGGGACCTCTTTTATTCAGATTTTAAGCCAAGAACAACTAATCGGAACTTATATCTAAATACACCATGTGAAGGACTAGAGGCAGAAAAATTATTTTGATGTGGACATTTAATCAAATTTATGATTATTAATTTATTTTGAGTCTTTGACTGGCATTCAATGTGACAGCCGCAAGCTTTCTCCGTTGATCCAAGTTTGCTAAATGTTGTTCCACAATCTCTTATACCATCATTGCAAAAGCCAACAATTTCCAATCAATTGCACTCTTTATTTTATATTATTATTTAATTTTCTAAATTTTGTGCCGAGAAACTATGTGGGTTTAATGTTTAGGGAGAATTAGTTGTGGACATAGTAATCCAATTTGAATTCATTCTATCTGTCAAGAATAATTTGGTCAAAGTCTTTTTCCTAGTCATGGAGATGAATTACATGTTGCAGGTGAATTCATAGATCTTTTACTACAAACAATATTATATATAATTTTATTATCATTTTATACATATATATATATATATATATATATATATATATATATGTGTGTGTGTGTGTGTGCGCACACGTGCATTAGATGATACCATAATTTAATAGTATTTCATCTGTCCACAAAGAATGTAGTACTTTGTGGATGACACATATGTTTAAAAATATTGATACATATATTTTTGAGTAGAGAAAATGTCCCACCATAAATGTTTTTTTGAGTGGAGAAAGAGTGAGTTTTTAGTAAATAATAAGTCGTGTGATGTTCAATTATAAAGATTGAGTGTGGGGTATTATCCCAAAGAAGAAAGGTGCTAAATTCTTCATAGACGCCGAAAAAAAAACAAATGTGCTACATTTTTAGGGTTGTTTACTTTACATGATTAGACATGATAGATAGAATTAATCCCAGTTCAAATCAATGTTTACTTTTAAGAATTAATATTTGATGATATCATAAAATCCGGGATTATTTTAGTCATTTGGGTTACTCTCAATTTTGATTAATCCAGCCAATATATGTGGGATTAGAGAAATCCTCCAAACAATAAGAGAGTTATTTATCCTAATTTTAATTTTCCACTAATTCTTTATAGTAAGAAAATGATTGATAGATAAAAATTAATACATTACATATTTAATTCATCAAATACTTAATTTTTCAAAATATTAATTATAAAAAAGAAATATACCTTAGTAGACGGAGGAATTACTAATTATTCTCAAATTAACCTTCGAAAACTGTACTGGACTAAGTGGGCTATCTTCTCTTCGTGATTATTTTTATAGTTTTGTTGTAACTTATAAGATAATTATTTTTTGGGTTTTAATTAATTCAATTATTCATTACTTATGTTTAGGTAAAGAGACACCAAACACCTCAAGGCAATTATCAGACACCCAATTATTGGCATTAACCAATATCATAGCTAGCTTCAACATTTCAAAAGCTAGGTTTTATTGCTACCACATAATATAAAGTTGAAAGTAAATTAATCAATCACATATTATCAAATTTAATGTATCGTGATGTATCATGTTATTCATATTTGACATGAATGATGATCATCATTGTGTTACATAATTTGATTTGATATGTTACAGTACTCGGAGCTCGGTAATATTTTCACTACAAGAAATTCACTCGATCAACGACGGACACACGACTAGGGATGTCTCGGTAATATTTTTGACGAGCTATCGGGCGAAAGCTTAAAAATAAAATAAAATAATATATATATATATATATATATATATATATATATATATATATATCAAATATTTTTTTAGCGTTGGAGTAAAAAAAAAATTGAAAAATAAATTTATTGAAACTAGGTGAAACATTGATTAAATGGTACAATTATAGCGGAATTGAAAAATTTTAATAAGTTAATTCAATATAATACTATTTAAAATATATTACAATATCAAAATAGAAAATAATGTGAATATTCATATCATAATAGCTAATTCACTATTTAATATATATTTTATAAGCCTACAAAAGTTAAGATAATAACAATGTCTTTTGTATTTTATATTCTTATATCCCATACCTAGGGAATATAAAATATATTTATACACTTCAATATGACTATTTGGGTAGTCTACTATAGTAAATAAATATTATTGTATAGATTATATAATATACAATATGTAGTGACGATATTCATAATTATAATGATCCCAAACTAATTTTGAGATATTTGTAACTCATAAGTAGATATAATCGAATGATATTGAATAGTATATTCAATTTATATATTATATAGTCTACCTTATTATCTCATAATACCAAAACTTATGTTTCACATATAATTTACTATGAGTAAGTAGAGAACGGAATAGATATATTTGAATGAGATTAAATATACTTTCTTAAGATATATAATTAAAAGAGGATAAAATGAAAATTAAATATAATTACAACTATATTCCATAATAACTAAACTTGTACAATCTAATTGCTAAAAATATATCTTTGTAGCTTTTAACACATCAATAGATATTATAAATAAATAAAAGACATATAAAAAATGAATAAAAAAACAAATAACATAAAAAGAAAATTAAAATTTGAAGCTATTTAGGTGAAATTACACACGACGGATAATAGTCCATCGTTAATCAACGACGGAACAACGCCGGTAAGGCGGATAATCTTTTTAAATATCTAAAATATTTCGTTTTAAGTCGTTGATTAACGACGGTCGTGGTATACGGATCGGTGACGGAACAAGACGAAATAAACGACCGTCGTTGGAATTACGATGTATGTTTTCCGTCGTTGTTTAGTCGTGATCCGTCGTTAAATTTTTAAAATAAGACGGATTTCACCTCGTGTTTTGATTCAGAGCCCTAAACCTAAACCCTAAATCGAGTGCACCTCCGCCGCCGCCGCGCTCAAGCTCCCACCGCACCGTCGTCGCCATCGCTTTACCTCACCGCCTTCACCACGCCGCCAACTCGCCGGACTTCGTCATCTTCTCCGACAACGGCGCCCGGATCGTCGATCGCCTCCCCACCTCGCCTCGGCTTGCCTCCCACGCCTGCCTCGCTCCCGTTCAGCTCGGCACCTCCCTCGCCTGCGTTCCGACTCCGCTCGCCTCCCCATGCCGCCCCTCGCCTCTCCAGACGGTGCCCTCGCCTCGACTCGCCTCCCCCACGCCACATCCCATCTCCACCCCATCGTGCCGTCTCGTCCCGTTCCCGACGTATCCTGCCTCGCCCGACGCCTCGTTATTTTAAAATATTTATATTTTTTATAGTTTTTATATATTTAAATATATAATTAATATATTGTAATATAGTTTATTATTCTTAATTTTAATATGTAAAATTTATAAATGATAACTTTGAATGTCGGAGAATGCTTTAATATTAAAAATAGCATATGACCATCGTTAAATAGTCGTCGACATAATAGAATTGTTATGTAGAAAATTCAAAGAGTTTTACAAAATGTTATATGCTATCATAACGTATTTAATTTTATGCGAGTTGTCATGTTCTTCAACTTTGCTAAGATAAGCATATAATGGGATCATCATTCTCCTCATCGAAATAGAATTAATGATAGTCTTCATTATTGTATCAAATGAGAGTATATAGTAAACATAGGAATAGCGACATTTTTGTACCGATGGACTTTGTCCGTCGTTGTTTATGATCACCGACGGACTTATTCGATATAACTACGTAAATTTTCGCCGTTGATCGCGCTATTTCTTGTAGTGTTTTACGAGCTATGTTTTGGCATTTTTATGAAACTAGGTGAAACATTGATTAAAATGTAAGGGTAAAGACGTTAATATATCCGAAATTTCTCGTATCTATTTAGGTGAATCGGTATTGGGTATATAAATACCCGATTTTTTTAAATAATTATGTTTTATATATTTAAATATATAATTAATATATTGTAATATAATTTTATTATTCTTAATTTTATGTAAAATTTATATATTATAACTTAATATTAAAAATAGCATATATCCTTAAATACGTTATATGCTATCATAACTTGGCAAATGAGAGTATATAACAAACATTATATATCTAAAAATGTACAAAAAAAACAAAATAAATAAACACAAAGGAAAAAAATGTTATCATAACACCTTGGGAATATCCAAATATATAGCTAACATAGTTATTAGTAACATTACAACATATATATAGATTTATATACAAATATAAAAATAAAATAAATAAATGCAAAAAAGTAAGTTTAGGAAGAATTTTTTTATTATTTAATATTATTCATTCTAATAAACTAATACTTACAATAAATATATAGATTTATGTATAATTTTTATAAAAAATTGAGTTGGGTATTCGGATACCCAATTTACAAATCGATGCCGGGATCAATTAACACATTTTATGCAAAATCGTGGTCGGGTATCCAATTTTTTGGGTAGGGTACCCGATCCGCGTCGAATAGACACCCCTAGCCATACCCATTTTGCGCAATAGCATGGATATATATATATATATATATATATATATATATATATAGAGAGAGAGAGAGAGAGAGAGAGTTAGGTTCAAAATAGGAATTATTTTAAGAATTAAAACTAAGAATCATAAACTTTCGGTATGAACAAAATGAATTTGCCATGAAAGTTGATGCATCCGTTGGAAAAGTTACTGAATCTAAGAATTCGACATTTTTCATCCAGGTTCGAATCTCATGAGAAAAAAAATTCTATTTTTTTGAATTTTTGGATTCGAATTTTTTCGTGGATTTATCAAATTTCACAAAGAAATTCATCATTTTTGATTCTCAAGTTTCATGATAAAATGGTTCTCACGTTTATATATATATATATATATAGGGTTATATATGAGATATCATTTTTATAACGTGACCATTTTATTATGAGCGAGAAAATGAATGAATTATGAAAGTTGATGAATCATGAGAAAGTTAATGAATAAAAAAATAGAATTTTCGCCTCATGGGATTCGAACTCGTGAAAATTTTGAATTTTGAATTCATTAACATTCTCAACGGATTCATTATCTTTCATAACATATTCATTTTGGTAAAGAATTTTCGTAGTTCTTAGTTTACGTTAAAATTGATTCTTATTTGAACCTCTCTCTATATATATATATCATCAATGCATATAAATTAATGTATATAATATAGAAATACCAATATGAATCATTAATAATATTTAAATAATCAAAAATGAATATGAAATTACAATGGATCGGATTTGAATAGGAACGATAAAGAAACAATTTTGAAGCAAGCAGGATCCGATCCGGTCAAAATGGGTCCAAAAAATTAGATCGATTCTCATAAGATAAGGTGTCCACGATCCAGTATATTTCTCTCTAAATAAATCATAAATCAAATATAATTCCAATTTTAATAATAATAATAATAATAATAATCTAAATACATATCGGCCTATAATAATAATTTTAAAATTCTACAATCATCAGCGTTGAAGATGTTATTCAAATTACAGTTTGATTTCTTAAATAAATAATGATTCATTGTATATAGAATATATATATTTTATCAAATTGACCATTCATATGAAAATATTCTCAATTACAAGATACAAATTTCTAATATTATTAACATGCTATATTTAAATAGTTTATCCCGGTATAAAGAGTAATAATTTAATACAATCATAAATATAAATAAACATATATATACAAGTATATTATATGGATCGATAGAAGGGCTGAGACGTTGAGATAGATAATCCAAGAAAACTGATCCGGATTCCGGAAGGATATTATTTTTATAAATCCCAAAAAAATTAATACGGATCTAAGGTTGAGATTGCCATCCCTAGTAATGAATGACTCAACGCTACCTTTTCTCTAACCAGGAAAATACTGGTAGGGGCCGATTCTACTAATTATTATTATCAGTTGAATTAAAATTGGTCAAGTATGGAAAAGGTATAGACTCACGTGGACACCTTACAAGTAAGAATGGCAATTTCAATTTTGACCGGGTTTAATCCTGCTTGCTTTAAGGCTATTAATATAAATCCCATTAAAAATTAATATATACTAAGGTTGATATTAGCAGTAATATATAGAAGTTATACGACTCTTGGCCCCAGTTTGTCGTATTTTATGAATATATTATCCACGTTTAAAACCTCGTTCAAAATTCAAAATTTGAATGCCTAAAGCAAGAAAGTGAGACTTTTTAAAGAAATCCGAGTTGATTTAATTAAAAGGCCAAGGACAATAATTTCAGAAATTTAAAACTAATACTGATGGTGATACGGATACCTTCAAATTTGAAAAAAAAAAAAAGACAAAAATAAAATGAGTGTGAGAAACGACAAATATGTTTAAATAAATAACCGAAAATTTTGGCATTTGGGAGGCAGCCTCGAGAGCATCCACATGGCATGTTAGTACATTTCTTGGATCTAACTCAATTTTTGATGGTGTTTTTGCCAGCATAAATCGCCTACTTATGATATTTTATTATAGTTCTGTTTTCCTTTTGATTTCTTAATATAAATCTATATATAAATTAAATTTAACATCGTAGTATGTAAACTTATCTGTATATAACTAAAAGTATATGAAATTAAAATATAAAAGAAAGATACTAATCCTCTAAATGCGAATAGCTTTTTCTATCGAAAAAAAATATTGATTTACTTTTCCTGTATATGAACCAATTTCACATTGAACTCTCGAGATAATATGAAAAAAATATTGATAGCCGTGTGGTGATAATTCTCTACCATTGTTCAATCAGGTCCTTCCATTCCCCTATTATTAATTGAAAATGGGTTATTGGTGCCAAAGTATATTAACTTTGAGTTTATTTTAGTTTTTCTATGAATTTTAAAAATTATCAATGAATATACGGAATTAATGTTATTGTAATTTTTCAAAAATTGAATGATGATCAAACTGAAGTTGACATGGCAGTCAACATGATGTCACATCATTAAAACAACGTCATTTTACTTATACAATATATATAATTGACGTCTAAATACATGAACTTTGGGTCTATTTTGGTTCTTCTTACAAACTTTAAAAATTGTCAATAAATACACAAATTTAACATTATTATAATTTTTCACAAATTGAATGACGGTCAAAATTAAAGCTGTCATGGCAACCGACGTGGCGCCACTTCATCAAAGAGATCGTTTTACTTATACGATATATATTGAATTTTTAAAATCCATCTCATACCTTCTCTCTATCCAACTAAAACCTCATCGAAACTCCTAAGTTGGGGTTAGAGAAGGAGAAATGGGGTAGGGGTGGTGTGAGGTGGGGTTGGAGAGAGAGAGGGTGTGAAGTGGATTAAGTTTTTTGTATTACATATTATATAATTAAAACAATGTCATTTTGATGAGGTAATACCACATTAATTGTCATGTTATAGCTTTAATTTTGACTGTTATTCAATTTATGAAAAATAAGTATTTTGTTAATCTCGTGTATTTATTGATAATTTATATAGTTTGTGAAAAATTAGAATGAACCCAAAATTTATGTATTTAGATGTCAATTAATATATATTATATAAGTAAAATGATGTCATTTTGATGAAGTAGCGTCCATGTCAACTGCCATATGTCATCTTTAATTTTGATCGTAATTAAATTTATGGAAAAAATTATAATAATATTAAGTTCGTGTATTTATTGATAATTTTAAAATTAATAAAAAAATCAAAATAGACCCAAAAATCATGTATTTAAACAAAATAACCCATTTAAAATCCTACCCAAAAGTGGACGTATAATTTTTTGTTTAGGAGGCCTTGTTATTGTACGATGGCATGAATGAAAGATATAGCCTAGCTTCTGCGGGATTATAGTTCAAATTCCAATTAATCCCAAAATTTACAATTGGTAGTGAAAAAAGATATTGGGGTAGACGATGCTTCCTATCAACCATGCATGTGTGTGCCCGTCACTGATCCTACCATAATTTGTATAAATTATCACTATAAAATTTAACATAATAATAGATAAAAAAAATAATAATACAATTCCTGAATTCATTACGTTTGAAAACAGAAAAATCCAAAATGCATGTGTGGTAAGTCGGCGGCCATATTCAGACAATCTCTAGAAATTGACAATCAAAAGATTAGATGAGCACAACGTCATATTCTGCTATTATATTTTATCCTAGACGGCGATGATTATACGTACATTTATTTATAATATGTTTATGCTAGACGGCGATTATTATTATTATCTACAACTTATTTAAAATACTATCAGAAATTTTTCTGAATTTTATTATTTGTAGGAATTTTTTCGTTATTTATGTATAAAGGAATAAGATTGATCAAGAAATTACACGCTAGTGCGTACTGCTTTGTAAGGCCATAACTTCTATTTATGCGAACATATACAAGAAAAAAACTTTAAATTAACTAAAATGGCGTTAATTTGGTTTAAAACAAGGGAACTTTGTCCCGATTTGGTTATACATACAACATTTTAATTTTGTTCGCAAACACACATATTTTACATTATTTATAATTTTCTCCCAATTTGTTAATCGAAATTACCAGCATGGACACACCACCTGCATGCGTGATGACATTATTTTGTATCATTCAACTAGGGATGTCAATGGGGATTTTATCCGGATCGATCCGAAACCGCTCAAAACCCATTAAATTTTAAAGCAACGACTCTGGTTCCGATTCCGGTTCCGCTTTAGATCCGGACCGTTTAAATCCATAGTTTGATGGTCCGGTCCGGATATGATTCTGGTTTCAGGATCAGAACCAATATTTATTTATTAGTTCTGGTCTGAGTAAAACCCGTCTATTGACAAACCTAAGTTTAAATAGGCTTGTCAATGAGCTAATTTTATCCATATCGATTCGAAATCACTCATAACTCATTAAATTATAAAGCAACGGTTTCGATTCCAGCTCCGGTTCTTGTCCGGTTCTGGTTCCAGACCCACTCAGATCCGGACCACTTAAGACTCATAGTTGATGATCCGGTTCCGGTCCGGATCCAGTGTCAAATGGATCGGTTCCAGAACTAGAACCATTACTTATACATTGGTTTTGGTCCAGGTAAAACCTACTCATTGACATCCCTACATTCAACCAACAACCTTTTAAGTTAATTTTATAAGTCTTACTTCAATTTTACCAGAAAATAAAATCAGGATAAAATTATAAACAATGTAAAATTTATGCATTTTTAAACAAAATTTGAAAATTATGTCCAAAATCAAATTGGAGCAACATTTGATTTGATAACCTTGAAAACTTGGCATTAGTTGTCTAGAGATAACATTTAGAAGTTAAAAATAAATTTACGTTAAATTTAATAATTATTTGGGTACATCTCAAAAATTGTTAAACAGATTAAACACTACTGCAAGTTTTCCCGGTTTAAGAATGTTTTTGATTAAATCGAGTAGCTAATTAGTATTTGAAATTAATTAGGATGTGTAATTGCATGTAAGAGTTCAATTTTTGGAAAAGACGGTTGACTTTTGTTTTGGACCTTTTACCAATCTCGATCACTCATTCACTAGTACAGTTTTAAATATGTAGAGGGAATTGCATTTTTATTTTTATTTTTCTTCCAAAAAGTTATAAGAAAAAAAGGCCATAGAATTATCCACTGGAAAACACGCAAATCAAATAGTGCAATACCATAAAGATCAGATTTGAGATTATAGGATTTAGAGCCACCGCACTTCTTAATATAATGTTATTTTAGTCAAAATCAATGTGTAAAGCCGCTTTCTCTATAGTACTCATTTTGTCTCCTAATTTTTTGCTTGAAAATTTTCGATATGAATTTTAATAAAAGTTATTGAGTGTATTATGAATGAAATAAAATTTTATATTAGTATAATATTAAATTAATTAGTAATGAATCATGATTAATAAAATGTATAAATAAGTGATGTTGAAGGTAAGAAAAAGAGATAATAGTGGACGATGAATAATAAAAAATATAAATAAAAGATATTGTTAAAGATAATAAGTAAAAATGTGGGTAATTTTTATAAATAGAACAAAAAGAAGTTTTGATGACATACCAAAAGAAAAAACTACAAAGAAAATTGGAAGAGGAATAAAGCATATATTATTCATAAAAGAGATTATCTAATTTCGAAATTAATTTCATTATAATCTTAAAATATAACTTGGCTATACCTTGTATGAATTTAGATGTATGATACATTCACGTTAATTAAATTTAATTAAAATGATTACTTCAATTAAAATTATTAACCGTGATAGATTTAATTAGGACGAATGTATCAGAATGCAACTCGTATAAAGTTTGATTGCTTTGAGACTTTTATAATTACTAAGTACTTATTTCATATTATTTTATATATGTATAAATTGACCGATTCACTTATAAAGCACAAAAATTAAATATAACAAAGCTATAGAAACAAATTACAATAGAGGTGGATTCCTGTGAAGAAGTCTATATTTGCGAATATCCATACTATTATTCAGTATAAATGATACATTTTGGTTACATGATAAATAATAAATAATAAATTTTCATCAATATAAATGATACTTTTCTTTAGAATAATTAGCATTTTTGGACGTTTGCACGATGCGAATGTCTGCGTAAAAGTAATTTTGTGATTACAATAAAGAACCAGCTAATGATAAAACATGTAAGATTGGGTAATCTTTCCAGCTTCTAATTAATGAGCAGACTTATATATTTGAATAGAAAATAAATTTAGAACTTGAAAATTTGACTTCAAGTTTTAGAAAAGAAACCACTTATTTTTATATACTCGGAAGAGAAAAAAATATATACAATAAAATTAGTTTAACATCGAAAAAAAACATATAAAAAGTGTAAAGATACAATATATACTTTCAAATCACATATGATATAATTAAGGAGGATATTAACAGTGTGTTATCTTAATTTAGAAAAATATGGCAAACCTCGTGTAACATGCCACGTGCGTAGTTGCATCAAAGAGACACACTCACAAAAACAAAAGTCCCATTATTTTTCTGTCTACTGATTGGTCAATGTATATGGATATGTGGAAAAAAGAGTTAAGTTATAATAAAAGTTTATTTTTTTGTCAAAATTTAAAATTAGTGTATTTTACGTAAAAAATTAATGTATTTTACCAATAAATTTACTGTACTCTTAATTTTTAGTAATAGACAATATTATTTATTGATATTTAATAGTATAATAACTTTATACATAAAATATATTAATTTTAAATGTAAAATAATTGTTATAAAAAGATAGATTTTATTAGACCTCTTTCCTATGAAAAATAAATAGATTTTTGGAGTATTTTGCTTTATTTTTATTTTTCTGTAGTGCGTGTGTGTGAGAGAGACATAGTTAATTTGTAGAAAAAGGTAAGAAGCATATAATGAGAGTAAGTGTACATCGGATCCTTCGCCAAGCTACTGCTTCAAACGCCTCCACCTTCTGTAACAGTACCACATCTTCTCTCTCTCTCTCTCTCATCTTAATATCTTCCAAGCTGAGGAGAAAGAAAATCAGCAAGAGAGAAGAAGACTGCGATAAATCCCTTCCAACTAACTTCCAAATAATATGGTTAGTTGATGATTTTACTCTCATGTATAATCACATCTATTTAACACCCCTTCCTCTCTCTCTCTCTCTTCATGTGCTCAGAAATCGACCGGTTTTCGTCAGTTCTGAGGAGGATGTCTGGCAAGCCGCATCAAATATTCCCCGTCGAGAGAAACGATGATAAAGAAAAAATCGCCATCTCAGAATCTCTAGATTCTCAAATCGCCCCTGAAGAGAGAGAAAAAGAAAAAAATCTCGAGCCAGAAGAAATCGAGAACGAAGAAGACGAGAGTGATAAAGCCACGGTTTCTCACAGAAAATCAGACGCCGTCAACGACGAAGACGACGGCTTCAAAACTCCAACCTCCTCCGATCACAGAATTCCGGTGATCACGCAGTGCCCGCCGGCGCCAATGAAGCCCCCCCCACCGCCGCCGAGACAGAAGCGAAAAGCATCATCGCCGCCGCGGAGCTCCCACCCGGCCTCCTCCGCCGAGATCGAATCCATCTTCTGCTCGATCGCTCACGATCAAGACGAGCACAAAATCAAGAAAGCTCGAACCGGAGATGATAAAGATCGATCATAAATTTCTTGGTACGAAATTTAACGTAACAAAAGAAAAAAGAAGAAGTTCAATTTCTTACCTTCTTTTTTCCTTCTTCCGATGTTGTAATGTGCTCATTTACAGTGGGAAAAAATCATATCGTTGTGAAATTTAAAGATTATTTTCCATGAATATAGTTCAGTTTAACTGATTTAGGTACGAAAAAAGTAAAAGATTTGTAGTATAGGCTTGAAAAAGAGTGGCAAGGACTTGTAAACTTTTTCTTAGCTTCTAACTTCTTTTACAATCAAGGTGTTATATGTTGTGAAAAGTAGACTACATATCATTTCTAGATTTTATTTCTGGTAAATTGCTTTGGAAAATTAAAATATTTAGCCAATTAAACATAAAGGTTGACATTTATGTGTATATATAATGCTCATGCATGTGCTTCAACTCGTAGGTTTTCTTAAGAAGATATTATGTATTTCTGTATAGCAAACTCTTTTTCGGTAAAAAGGCATGGGTAAATTGTATTTCATATAGTCCTGTAATTATATATCGGCCGAGTTTTTTTAGTTCCGTAATTAGGTTGAATGACAGAACTAGTATCAAACGTTGAAAATTTCACGATTTTGGTCATGTATATACTTTCACCATTTTCTGCTGGAAAAAGAAAATAAACTTAGTGCTTTTAGCACAAATGTGGCGCTCCAAGAGAGTTTTTGATGAAATCTTGAAAAACGAAAAAATTCAAACAATGAACACTATCATATTATTTATTATCAATTTTGTTGTAGACATATTTCATGCAAATATATGTTGCTGGGATTGCGTTATGTTTTCGGACCATTTTTGGTCGACAATAATAATAATGGTATGAGGTCAAATAGATTAAGTTGCATGCGCATTTTTACGATAATCTTAGAGCTATTGTTGCCATTTTTATAGTTACGAATTAAAACCAACTACCAGCTACATCCACAAATTTACTTATATGATCTCATATTTTTTATTCGAATGTATAAAAAATTGTTACTAAGCATTGAATAAGAGTTTAAGGTAGGAGGGATGTCTGCATTGATGCTAGCTAGTTCTGCATGCCAAGGTTGTTTATACTTTTTAAATTTAAGCTTTCTTGAAGAACGAAATTAAGTACCGCTAGCTAGTTGTTAAATTTTCTTTGTTCCATAAACAATAAAACAATTTTAATATTTAAATTGGACTATATATATATAGCTCGAAGTAGCTAGGATGATGGGATCATTAATTTTGAAGAGATTTTGAGATATTATAATGGTGAAGAATCAATTTATTCATAAATCTTCGCGTGATTTGTGGATTGCTGTCCTTGAATAATAATAAACGCCATGGTTTATCGTGTGTGTTTTAAAGTATTTGTGCCGATTAATTTATCTATTTATTTTGGAATGCAAACAATAATTATTGAGTGAGCTAATTACATATATAGGTTCAAATGGAATACTATGAAGCGAGAAAGATGATAACTAATAATAGCAAAGTGAACAAAAAAAAGCCTTCTACGAGGTCACGCACATATAAATAGTTGTTGATTCTTATAAGTACATTATCGTATACTTTAAACTTTAAATAAACACTTGACATATAAGATGTCAGCCCATTGTTTTTATTTAAAAGTAACGTATGGTATCATGTTTATATCATAGTAGGTTGGACCTCTAAGTGATCATTAACACGAAAATGCTATGACTAAAGTAAGACATAGATCAGTAAGTCTCTAGGTGTCTACATATCATTATGAGAAAAAGGTGAAAAAATAAATAAATATGATTACGAAGTGAAGGTCTAATCATGAGTATATACAACATAAATTTAATGTTTTCGTGAATCCCATCATTTAGAAAGAAAGAAAAAAAAAACCTTTGAGGAATTCATTGTTTTCGACCGGAGGTTAAACTATCCAAATAAACGAATTTGACACGAGAGATTTTTCGATTGAACAAAGTGTTAATTTTCTCAAAATTGATGGGGTTTTACTCGTGTCGTTTTTCAGATGGGTACTTTATTTTTTCCTGCTGTTTTTTTTAGGGTTTTCGCCGGAAAGATTTTAATGAGTTCTGACTCTTCAAGGGTTTAGGTTTCTTTAGCTTCTTTCTTGTATAATAACCTTCTTTTCTTTCTGTTTCTCGAACTTGAAAAATGCGTATGCGCGATGCTTTGGTTTATGTTTAATTGTGAATAGAGTAGGGGTGGGATTCGGTTTGGTTAATTGAAACCGAAATTGACAAAAATTGATAATCGAAACCGACATCGATCAGTTAATCGGTTAACCGATTCGGTTAGTCGGTTTGGTTAGCAGTTAATTGAATTTTAATATATATATTTTAAAGTTTTAAAAATAAATATTATCAAAATTAACCAAAATTAATTATAATATAAATTAAATAATTTCAAATATTTAATAATTAATTATATATATATATATATATATATATATATATATATATATATATATATTGATTAATCGATTATACCGATAATCGAAATTTACTTGAAGGAGATAACCGATACGGCGATACCTGAACCGAAATCGAAAAAGTTAGTTTTGATTTCGGTTCAAGGTTAACCGATAACTAAATAAGCACCCCTAAATAGAGGTGTGCACAAGATCAGCTTAGCCGAACTGAATATTAATAGTCTCAAGCTCGAATTCGAGCTTTAATTTGAGATCGAGCTCAACTCGACAGATTTGAATAGAGCTTGAGCTCAATTTGGGCTTGGTTTGCTAATTACTCATTTACACCATATTCGAGTTCGAGTCAAGCTCGGTTCGCTAATTATTCGTTTACACCATACTCGAGCTCGATTAGGAGATTTGCGACCATGTTCGGGAGCATGTTCGATTAGACTCGAACTCGAACATATTTGCAAACCTTACGGATCGAGCACCCTAAAGCTAAGCTCGGCTAGAAAAAGTTATCGAGCTCGAGATAAATATTTGAGTACATGCTTACAACGGTTTTATGGGTTGAGTTAATGGAGTAAACAATGCTTCTGAATTCATTTATCCAATAGCTTAGCAAAACGTTAGAGAAGGCCCTGTAAAGTTGTGGGCTTTCTGTACGAGCTAAATACAAAATTGGGCTTGTAACTCAATTAACTCCCTAATGTTGCAAGCCCCACTTACCAAAATACTATGGATTATAAATAATATAATATATTTCTTGTTTTTACACGGAAACTCATATGAATTTGTTTTTTTTAAACAAAAAATCCAAGTTGTAATATGTCTTCAACACCATTCGTTCTCCTCATAAAACAGATACAGAATATTACGTAGTCTTGTCACCTGCGACAATTTAATAGTTAAAGTGGTTCGCGATCGAGAAGTCATAGGTCAACCCCATCAAACACCTCTATGGGTTTGAGTCACACACCCTGCTTTTCAAGTGTGGTTTCATCTGTCTGTGTGGTTATCCCATCCCACGAACGTGGGGTTTACCCAAATCTTGCACCCATGAACGCCTCATGCGGGCTCCATAATACAAAAAAAAAAGAAAAAGAATATTACGTAGTCCTTGAGAACTAATTGAAATCGCAGCTGAAAAGCGGTAGACTTACTAAATCTATCCTTCATCTCTTTGTCTCCAATATTTCGGACATAATATAACCGGCTTATAGTTATCTCCCTAGTTTCCCTCTCTTCCACCACTCTCTATGTCTCTCGTCGAAAAACAAACATTCTCACCGAACACCGTAATTCTTGAAAAAAATCAATTCCCAAAACTAAAGCCAATTCATTCCGTGATTCTTTTCTACGCACATTCTACAACAATGAATCGGACGGTAAGCATAAGCTTGGACGACGAGGAGTTCTTCGAACCATGCGACAGGCTATCCTCCGTCGTCGCGGTCGACCTCGCCTCCCTCTCTGACGACGACGACGAGTTCTTCGAGGCCAGCCGCATGTCCTTTGCGAGGGGCGCCTCCATCAAGCGCATCTACTCCATCGCCCCGGTCCGGCCCGACCCCTCCTCCGCCATCCCCCCCGCCTACGACATGTGGATCGCCGAGCCTGGGGATGTCAAGGAGCGCCGCAAGCGCCTTCTCCAGGGCATGGGCCTCGCCACCTCCAAGGTCATCCGCACCGTTTCCATCAAGTCCAATCCTAGCGCCATCCCCTCCTCAGACCCCGCCCCCGTCCCCACCCAATCGGCCAACGATCAGCAACAAAAGGAGGCCGAAAGAAAACCGAAACCTCAACCGGTGGCGGTGAGGGCGATCGTGATGGTCCGATCGCGATCCGATGGTGACATCGACGTATTATCGACCAAGACCAAACAGCGAAAGATCGAGATGATCGGGCCGGTATCGAAGAACAAGCTGATCCGGACGCTTTCCGGGCAGCTGGTGCCGAGCACGTCGAGCGCAATTAAAGTGGTCCAAGAGAAAACTGAGCACAGGGGCGCGGCAGAGGGCGCGCACAACGTGGGCGCCTTGGTGCAGGACACTGCACTTGGATCTTTCTTCCTGATCAAGAATCTTGACACCGGAACCGATTTCATTGTGAAAGAGTTCAACGAGGAGGGTATGTGGAACAAGTTGAACGACCTTCAGACGGGGACGCAGCTCACCATTGACGAGTTCGAAAAATCCGTCGGCTACTCCCCCGTCGTGAAGGAGCTCATGCGCCGCGCTTCCAAGAAGCATAAGAAAAACTCGCAGTTCAGCAAGAGCTTCAGGAGCAGCACCAAGAAGGGCTCCGCCATTTTGAAGAATCTTAAAGGAGCTGCCAGCGGATTCCTCGTGGTCGAGAAGATGGAGAAGGTGGTGGCCGAGAAAGCGGAGAAGGAGAATAATAATACCGTGGCGGCTGAGCAGAAAGTCGAAAAGCAGGCGCCGCAATGGGTGGATACTCATCAGCATGGAAAATCTTTGAAAGAGTTTACAGCATTGCATTTCTCGCAAGAGATTCAAGCTCACGAGGGGTCCATTTGGACGATGTGCTTCAGCTCCGACGCCCGTTTCCTCGCCAGCGCCGGCGAAGATACCCATGTTCAAGTCTGGGAAGTCCGTGAATGCGAGGTCGCGCAGCCAAAGTCGTCGGCTGAAGATTCAAGCACCCACTCTGCTTCTGCTCCTGCCGAGGACAGTGCCACCGATGGTGATGATGCTTCCAATCGCGTTGTGCTCGCAGAGTTCGCCACTCTGAAAAGGGGTAAGAAAACTGGAAAGGGAGGAGCTGTCGCTGCCGCCGCCGCCGCCGCCATCCCTGACCACGTGAAGCTGCCAGAGACGTTGGTCGGACTTTCTCAAAAGCCTAAGTATACCCTCAAAGGTCATAAGGATGAAGTACTGGATCTGGCATGGTCGCAATCTCAGGTAAGCTTATACACCAAAGACTTAATAGTAGTTTAGGACCTAACTTTGAAGAATTTTTTGTTTATTTTTCTTGAACTTTTCAAAATTTTCAATTATGGCCTGCATCCCGACCATTGAGATCCTAAATCAAAGAAATTTGCAAAGTTCGGGTAATTCAAAACTTAAATTAAAGTTGAAAAATAAAAAAAATCATCAAAGTTGATGTCATAAACTATTATTAATCATATGCCAAACATACAAGATTCATTCGTGTTGATGCAGAATATACATAATCATAGTTTTTGTGTTGAGTAGCAATTGCTTTCATCTTCGATGGACAAGACGGTGAGGATGTGGGACTTGGAAACACAGAGTTGTCTCAAGGTCTTCGCTCACAGCGACTACGGTGAGACAGTAGAAGAGTTAGTTATGTGGTTGGGACGTAAATGAGATCGATCATATTTTCTGATGAGTCTTATGATATGACAGTGACTTGCATACAGTTCAATCCGGTAGTCGATAATCACTTTATCAGCGGCTCACTCGATGGGAAGCTTCGCATTTGGAGCGTACCTGACCGCCAAGTTGTCGACTGGACCGATGTTCATGAAATGGTCACTGCTGCGTCCTACACTCCTGATGGCCAGGTAACATATATTTATGCTTCCTACATTTTACCAATCATCCCTATCTTGCTACTGATTTTGTGAGCGGCGTGCATTGTTGAAGGGTGCTATAATCGGATCTCAACAGGGAACTGCAAAATGTACAGTGCTCAAGGTTGGAGAAGCTACGATTTCTTTCTTATATTAGCTTCTTGTTAGATATCGCGTTATCTGCTTCATCTTGCATCCTAGATTCAACGTTGGAGCATCGCATGGATATCCAGAAAAAGAAGAAGTCTCAAGCGAAGAAATTCCCTGCGTTTCAGTCTCCCTCCAAGAAACTCCCCGGGTTCCAGACTCCAGCTCCAGCTGGAAAAGTCACTGGTTTTCAGGTATGATTTCTTTCAAACAAAATCAAATTCAAAACAGGCAAGCGTAATAAGGCTTCTCCTCGTTCACAGTTTACTCCATGGAGTCCATCTGAAGTGCTCATCACTTCAGCTGACTCTCGTATAGGAATCTACAACGGTCCCGACCTCATCCAAAAACTCCGAGGTATAATATATACATGTATCAACTCAAGCTGGGTCCTTTATTGCAGAATGGTGTGACATCTCATGTTGTATTTACAGATGTCAACTAGTGTCAATAAAATTAAAAACCTACCAAATTCTGCTTATGGAGATTCTTAATTATTTTCCGGACATGCAATTCCTACCATTTTGATGAATTTCCATTGACACGTATCGACCGTCCTAAATGTAACATAAGATGTTACACAAATCTTGTCAGCTTGTGTGTCAACTACACAAAATTCATTGAAATTTCCACAAACGAGACACCTGATCACTCACACTGATAGGATTCCGAAATACGAGTAGCCAGATGTCGGCGTCGTTCTGCCCGGACGGAAAGCACATCATCAGCGCCAGTGAAGATTCTCAAGTCTATATCTGGAAAGTTGAAGAATCCAAGAGTCAACAAGCTGCCAAGAAGAAGATCTTAGTCGAGGTGAACGCTCATGAGAACTTCGCCTGCAAAGACGTATCCGTGGCAATCACATGGCCGGGAAGTACAAAGTACGAGGCACCGGCCGTAGATCTACATCCCAAAAAGACCACCACCACAAGACGCCCTGCAGTAGAAGAAGACGCTTCGGGTCGTGGTGCAGCTTTACCTCCTCTTCCCAAGAAAAAGAAGGAAAGCGAAGATCAGGCCGAGCCTGCTCAGGAAGAAACAAGTGAGGCGGAGGCTGAGGCATCATCATCCGCTGAAGCGGCGGGTGAGGGCGAAACACAGGCTCAGCCTGTTGAGAGCAGCAGCAGCACTGTGCAAGCAACGACGTGGGGACTGGTGATCGTCATAGCAACCTTAGAAGGCGAGATCAAAGTGTATCAGAATTTTGGCCTACCCGTCAAGGCTTCCCGTCAGATGCTCTTTTGAGAATAATTACATTTTCTAATTGGAATAGTCCAACCATAAGTTTTTTGATTTAGATACTCTCTGTTTGACATTTTTGGACTTGATTTAGTACTGCCAGAGATAAAATTGGGAGGGCTCTACTATACTATTGACAGTATTTTCTTCATGTGTCGTATCTCTAAGTCTAGTTCATCGGTATTGCGTAAACTCACAAATTCACATCGATCCTAAAGTTAGGATCAATTAAAAATATAGTAATTTATAAACATAATCTTTTTATAATGTGTAAAATTAGAATTGGACCAAAGTTTAAAAATATAGTACATAATATAGGGAATATGATCCTTTGTCCCCAAAGTCATGTCTCACTCTATGTCTATGTTTAAAAATCATGGGCTCCTTTTAATTAGGCGGCGTCGATTATAATATTTTAAACATGAGAGACAAAGTGAGATATGAATTTTGGGATAGAGGATATTGTTCCATGTTCTATACATCTATAACCCAAAAACCAATATTAAGGGGGAAATAGAGAATTTGATTAATTTATATAGTAAAAGGTTAAGATTTACACCAATATTTGAATGGAAAAAGAACAATTGCATTTGACACTCATATGAAAGATATTACTTGCTCCTCTATGGGTTCAACTGTCCAATAGAATCCTATTATTGGGCCAAGAATAGCAAGGCCCAAATCAGCAAACGACGGCGTCGGCTGTTTCAAAATTCAAACTCACTAATGGCGCGGTTTGGCTTTGTGCAACTCACCACCAGAGGCAGAGTCTGAGCTCAGAATCAGATCCAGGCAGAAAAGAGTCAAATTCCTCGTTTGACTCCATGAACTCTACCACCGCCTGCACCTTCGACGATAAGGACCTAGACGACGCCGCTTTATGGGCCGTCATAGACTCCGCCGCCGCTGCCTCGCTTTCATCCGCAGCCGCCTCCCCGGGACCCCGCGCCAAACCTCACACCCCCATTCCCTTCCCCCTCAACTCTCCGCAACAGCAATTCGACAAACGCAGCCGAAACCCCCGCCATTGTTACAACTACAATCCCTACGGTGAGGTGGTGCAGAATCACCGCCCGCACAAAATTCCCAGAACAACTACCACGTCGCACTCCAGTCCTCACCAGCTGATGGTAGTGAAGCACGTGGATCGCGCGCCAATCACTCCTCCTCCATACAATGCTGAGTCGACGGAGATGAAAAATCTCGCGGTGACAGGTTATTTTAGTCCCAATACGTCGTCTCTGATCTGTGAGAATGCGGAGCCGAGGCACAGTTTGGCTGGTCAGTTTCCGACTGTTTCGCTGTTCAAGGAGTACCAAAATGCAGCTATGGCGGTCAGTTTTAAATTGATTATATGTTGTATCTTTGATATTCCACGTACTTCAAATTTTATGCGTTCTGTTTTCAAGTATATGTAATTAATTGATTTCTTCCAAATTCTGGTGGTTGATTCATGATTGCAGTAAGGAAAAAATAGATAGAGAAACATTTGATGTTAAGTTAGGTTCATTAACCCCTAGTAAAAGGCAGTGGGAGAAAGGGAAAACAAAGAAAATGACCGCCATAACTTTGTACCATGACATGGTGAAACTAAAAGATGAAGATTTTTGGTTTATCTATAATATGGCTAGATGGGTGTATTTGAGCTTAGGTCTTGATTTGATTATCATTTTTGGTATTTATATTGGAGTCGTTGAGTTCTTCAACTCCCAAGTGAGTTATTCGCTTGCAACTGTTTTTCTTTAAGTCGTAATCAGATGGAGGATTCAAATTTATGTAAGCATATATCTCCTGAATGATTCAGTATCAACAACATTAACCAAATTGTTTAATCTTGTGTCACTAAAACTTCAAAATTTTGGCTACATTGTTAAAGAACACTGTTTCTGCTCATCACTTAGGCTTTTAGATGATAATTCTCTGTTTGTCAGACTATGAGGGTGTTTGGCTGAGCTTATAAGCTCTGTAAAACAGCTTATAAGCTGTTTAGGAGCTTATAAGCTGTTGCAAAGTGTTTGGCAAAATAAGCTCCTAAACAGCTTATAAGTTTTGAAAATAAGCTCCAACAGCTTATAAGCTCCCTAAAAATAAGTTGTTCAAACCAACTTATTTTTTCACATGCTTATAAGCAACCATGAATTTACCAAAATAACATTATTATAGTTCGATATTTCCTACATATACACTACCAACTTCATTTCTCGTCAATTTTATCTCTCTAACTCACGATTCTTTCTCTAGCTTATAAGATCAATTATCCAAACAGTTTAACAACTTATAAGTTCTTGAAACATCATCTCTTATAAGTTCTTGAAACATCTTATAAGCTCTTAGAGCTTATAAGCTCTTTAAAATAAGCTTAGCCAAACACCCCCTATGTCTAGTCAAAGATAGGTTTTGCTGATTTCTCTGAGGGGAACGTATAGACACAAAACCTTCTCCTCGTCTCTTTAACTGAAAGCAACTTACAGGTTCTCTCTTTTATTGATCTCAATCATCCTAGAACTGGGAAATAAACTGTTCCAACAATATACCTTCTTCAGAGTAGAATTATATATGTTATCTGGGTTAACTTGTAGTTAGTGTCTCACCTCAGTCACATTTATGGAAGCATAAATGCATTTAACGACCTCAGTTCCTTTGCACATGCTATTGAAGAGATTTGACTCTGTTATGGAAATGAAGTGCTACGCTCTCTTGATTTTTCCTGGACAGATATTGGAGAAAAGTGACTATACCATGATATCTGGAAATACCTATATTAAGAAGTCAGGTATAATGCAAGCTTGCTCAACTTGATACGTAGTTAGCACATTAGGGTGTAATATTAATGCACTCTCAACTGCAGGTTGGAGGAAGATATCATTTTACTTCAACCTATCTTTTGAAATTAAAGACAAGACCATTGAGTTTGATGACAACCGCAATGTTCAGCGTGCTGAGTTTATTATTCGTGCTCACATGCAGTATGTTCTTTTGACTGTTGGATATTACATTCCTATCTTATTCATAAACCTCTACTACCTTTCTTGTTTGGTTGCCAGAGGTGGAAGATTTTCAGATGGATGGGGTTCCTGTGAACGACGAGAGAAGAAGTTCTCCAAACCTAATCATGATATTCCTAGCACAGCAGAAACAAGAGCCAAAAATAGGGCATGCCAGGTTCGTAATTTTACAGAAAGCTGTATCTTTAGAACTAAGAGGTCCATCCGCTCTTCATATTCCTCTGTGGACTGCTCAGTTTCCAAAATCTGCAAATGCACGTTACTTAATTATGTAATACATATAATAAAAAAAATTATGCTTTTGGATACAACTTTTGTCATTGATTCTGTGCTTCACTTGAAAATTACTCTAGAACTTCTATGAATTGTTGATACATGAGAACACTTAATGACGCACTATGAAATAAGTTAAGAGACCAGACAAGGCTTTTTGTAACGAATCGGTTGCCCATGTACCCTCAAAACGTAGTCATACATACTGCTGCATTACAATCGTAGTTCAACTTCTCAAAACTCAGCTTCCTTCAACTAATGTTAGAGTTAAATTGAGAAAAAGAACAAAAAAACAAGTATTAAGTTCTGTTAATTTTCTTTTAGCTTTTCCAGATTGCAAAGAAGGATTAACGAATGTCGTGTGTACTGGGTTGTATAAGCTGTGACAGTTGAGTATATCTGAACGAAGACATACGTCCATTTGGAAGAATCACATATAAAGTTATGTAGGTACTTCTATAACGCAAGGGGACTGCATGAAAGTTTTTGATAGTGGACCTTGTACAGATAAGTGCAGTTTTCTTGTAATCTAATCTTCTATAACCTGACTTCATGGTGTAACTAACATCCTCTGTCTGCCACAAAATGGAAAGATTACATTAATTTTTAAAAGGGTCTGAGATTTACGAGAATTGTCTTTTATCTTAAATTATACATGACACGTAGCCTACAATCAATTTGTTTATATCTTTTTCAAGGAACATTCTTTCGACTGCATTCTTTTCTGTCTTTTAGCTTTGTACAGTTGGGAAATAAACTGTTCTGTTAATAGCAATAGCATGATACAGGACTTGCTTGGAATCGGTGAGTACCGACCTGGTGCCAGGCATGCGCAGGGGTGAAATATATAGTTCGGGAACCTCAAAATGCATACAATTGAACTTTCAGAAGGTAAAGTTGAACCAAGCATACTTTCCCTTATATCGTTGTCTCTACTGAAGATCAAGAGCTAAACCATATATGTAGGATTACTTTGTCAAGCTTGAGCAACTTAACCAACTAAATAAATATCTGTATGTTACCATTGATAATCAGAAATTGATTATGTAATGTTGTACTTAATGTATCATAACTTTTTAGTATACAAAAAAGATGAGCAATTAAATTTCTATCTTCTCCATATTTTGGGTGCGCAGCAAATACAAAATCTTAACATGTTGATACTGTCTGCCATAGAAATTCGGTTTGAGTGGTAGACGATAAGTGTTAGCTTACTTATTTTTGAAGAAGATGCATTATATGATGTGTGAGTGAAGCGTATCTGGATTCAGATAAGATTAATACTGGACTCTTGTAACAGAAATTGAATCTTTTAATTAGTTATTATTAAAACAGCACTGGGGTATGGTCTCTGTGTGTGTGTGTTTGTGTGTGAAAAACAGCATCTTTGTGTGATGGCTATAAGCTTTTTTGGTTTGTGACTGGACGTCCAAATGATTAACACCCCACCCACTTCATGCTTTTTTGAAGTTTAACTATAGCTGCCTTGCTTTTTTCTAAATATTATTCAATCAAACCGACACTACAGCTACGTTAAACTTCGATCTTTGTGCATTGGAGTTATAATGCATGTCTCTTTCAACTCGTTTTTTTTCTTCGGTCGTTCCGACTTAATTCTGGTGTTTGTTGTTCCCACGTAATACACATGTGAATGCTCTGCTTAAGAAATCTTACACATGCAATTTTGTAAGCATATAGGGTTTCAATATGACAATGCCTTAAAACTAGCCCATTTCGACCATTACATATGTAAAGACAAACAGTAACCTAATTGATACTCCCTTCGTTCATGATACTTGTTCATGATAAATGTATCACAATTACTTTATTCGATGTTTACGAAAAATTTATCACTTTCTTTTTTAGGACATTACTTTTTATTATTTAATCTCAAAATTACTTATTATTTATTAAAAAATCATTCATATCACTTACAACCTAATACATGGTGGGATTTTTTCTCTACTTAAATAATATCCACTAATAATATTATTAAAACTTGTATCATGATATGCTTATCATGGATGGAGGTAGTATTTCTTTTATAAAAAATCAATGCATCTGAGTGTGAGTATGTTTCTATTAGGATTGCTTATTGAAAAATGATCAATTCCAATAACTGATACCGATTGGATAATAGGTTAATTGATTAGTTAGTCGGTTCGATTATTGAATAACTGAATTTTAAAAAAAATTACCCTATTTAGTTATTTAATTGATTGAACCTAATTAAATTCAAATTGATTTATTTATAATTTAATAATAATAAACTAATAATTTCGATTATTTTCGGTTATTGATATACCCAATAATCAAAATTAACCTCAAATCATTAACCGATGCTGATTCAAATATCGAATTAATCAGATATCAATATCTAATAATCGATCAATTTCGATTCTATTCGGTAATAATCAATACCGATTCTATAATTAGACACGCAGTATAAACTATAAAGAAGCAGAATAGCCCAGTTGTCGATTAAATTTAGGTACAATTTGTCCATAGACCGATAGTAGATCCTAGGCCTAGACTAATACTATATGTTATCCACTCCATAAAATAATTGGACATTGTCGTTATCGAACGAAGTTTGTATGTTTAACGTTTTGTCTATCGCTAAGGAGTTTTGTTATATATTAATACAATACATCTCATTGAAAGAGGATTAAATGTGAAAAGTTAGGGGAGTTGATTGAGATCAAATAAATTTATATAAATCATCATCTTAAATGAGATTACATTATAGGGAAGTGTAGCATCCAGCTTACTCTGACTCATGGCTCCTTATCTGCAACAGCCCTTTGGGGTGTCATTTACCCAATGACATTTTCTTTGTTTTTGGCCTTTGTCTTTATTTATTTATTTATATTTTTAGATCAGTTTTGACTGTGATATATCACTCAGAGTAAGTGTATATCAGTGTGTGCATACCGTACACTGTGCCAATTATGTCTATCTAAGGAAAAAGAAAGAAAAGATTTATATAATTATAGAGATTTTGTAACTTGTGAAATTTACGTAATTGATATCTAGTATAGCATCTCCATTTGTTAGTCATTTTGGATATTTGCTCCAAAATGGAGAGTTGTTAGCCATCCAACGTGCTCCCCATTTGCACTCTCCAAATGGGGTGGGAAATGGAAATTGAAAAGATCATAGTTCCAAATGTGTCATCTAAATTTTGAAATGGCCCTTAATATTTAATTTTGATGAAAATGACAATCCACAATTCCTTCTGAAGTTCCACACTCCACATAGACGTTAAAAATGTACTAGAAAATTTGGTAATATATCATGTAATTATGTAATTTCTGTTTACCTTAATCGGAAACGAAAAGTGTAAGTTAAAAAAATAATGAATTTGGTAACATATTAAATAAGGGGCACAAATGTTCATTTTGGATAATGGGTTATGAAAGAAATTAAATTAGTTGAAGATACTTAGAATAGGACATATTTATGATTTAGGCCTTTTTAACCCCAATAGCCGATGACTCGTCTCAGAATATTATATTACTAGTGTATAACCCGTCGAAATTCGACGGAAAATCATTTTATATCGTAATTTATAATTATACTTGTTAATCGTCAGAATCTGTTTAAGACTATAAATATAACTTGTTGTAATAATTGGTTATTCATCATAGTAACAATTCGAACATTACAAAGTATATTAATATATAAATTAGAATAAATAACAAAAGATTAAAAAGTTAGAGAAACTACTTGTATAGAATTTATATATTCATACATGTCACAAACTCGATTTTAAAAATTGGTTTTACTATTGATTCTCGTCCGAAACTTATGTAATAATACTAGTTAATTATCTAATCCCATTTAAAATTTATAAAATATCTAAATAGTTAAATATAAGTTGTTTCAATAATAAATTCGATGTGAAATCACTTTATGAGATTTCATAATTTCAAAACCTAAATCTAAATCCATTCAAAACCAAAATAAATTAAAATAATACTTGAATCCCACTAATTTTTATAAGACTTCACATATTCAAAACCTAAATATATTTTTATATTTTGGTGTTTATTTACATCGCAACAGAATATTTCTAGTTTATTTTAAGATTATAGATTTTCTTACTAAATATGTATCGATTCATGTTTTTGTTGATATAACATATTTAATTATATTTAAGGCTACAAATTTATTTTTATCTTTTCATTTTTATTTCCACCGCAACGGATTATTTTCTATTTTATTTCAAAGATTGTAGATTTTCTTAGTAAATATGTATGGATTTATTTTGGTTGAGCTAGCTAATGAAATCGTGGCACTTTTACTAATTCCTAATCCTGCTAATTACCTAAATCTAATTATAATATATCTAAATAGTTAAATATAAATTAATAAGATAATTGGTTATCTATCTTAATTAAACATGTAATACAAAGATTAATAATAAATTCCACATACTTGAATTCCGCATTAATTTTTTCTAAAATATTTTTCTTATCCATTCTTATCTCAAACTCGTATAGTGATGCAAATTACTCAAATATATCTATGATATATTCCACATTAATTTTATCTATCTTAATTAAACATGTAGTACAAAGATTAATAATAAATTCCACATTATTTTTTTTTAAAATATTTTTCTTATCCATTCTTATCTCAAACTCAGATAGTAATACATACTAATTACTTAAATATATTTACAATATATCTTAATAATTAAATTTAAAATATTACAATAATTGGTTATCTATCTTAATAAAGTCCGAATAGTATAAAGTAACATAAGTAATAAATAGTATACTACCTACTAATTATCTAAACCTAATATATCTAAATTGTTAAATATAAACTATTACAATAATTGATTATCTATCTTAATAAAATCATAATAGTATAAAGTAATAAATAAATAAATAATACTTAAATCTCACATTATTTTTATGAGATTTCATAATTTCAAAACGTAAATCCATAAAAAAACCTAAATAAATAAAATACTTGAATCCCACATTAATTTTTATGAGACTTCACATATTCAAAACCTAAATCTATTTTTATATTTTGGTTTTTAAGATTATAGTTTTTCTTAGTAAATATTTATTGATTCATGTTTTTGTTGATATACCACATTTAATTATATTTAAGACTACAAATTTATTTTTATCTTTTCATTTTTATTTCCGTCATAATAGATTATTTTTTATTTTATTCCAAGATTGTAGATTTTCTTAGTAAATATGTATGAATTTATTTTGGATGAGCTAGCTAATGAAATCGTGACACTTTTACTAATACAATTCTATATAGCAAAACATATTAGAGGCACCACATTGATCCTAATCCTATGTGGAATTACTACAATTTTTTATTCTTAATTTTCTAAATTCTTCATTTTATGTCTTCTAATCATTCTACAATCCCACATTGATTTTTTATGAAACATAGTCAAATGAGAACCTATATAAAGGATATTTCTATTTTTTTAGTCTCAACCAAATTTCATTTTTAATTGGTGGAGACTTAAAGAATAGAAATATCCTTTTATATAGGTTCTCATTTGACTATGTTTCATAAATGTGGGATTGTAGAGTGATTAGAAGGCATAAAATGAAGAATTTAGAAAATTAAGAATAAAAAATTATAGTAATTCCACATAGGATTGAGGATCAATGTGATGCCTCTAATATGTTTTGCTATGTAGAATTCATAGATGTTTTCAGTTCTTCGCTTATAGAATTTGTTCTCTCGGATAGAACGATGATCTTAAGGTCATATATCATTAATATATCTTTATATCTTTAAGCAAATCATTCTTATTCTTAGATTTGCTTTAAGATACTTAGTCAAGAAAATTTCCATTCCACTTATAAGAATGTACAATTTTATAAGAGGTGGTCTCTGTGTGGCTACGCGACGGTGAGACCATCTCTACTTAATTAATAATTAATCTTAATTAGTTAATCTTAATGAATTAATTAATTCTAATTAAATTTAATTAATTAAATTAATTCTAATTAAAATTAGTATAATAAATTTTAGTTGTAAATTAATATATCTTAATTGTGAATTAATAAATTCTAATCGTGAATTAATAAACCCTAATTTTGAATAATAAACCCTAATTTTGAATCAATAAACCATAATTTTGAATTAATAAACCCTAATTTTGAATAATAAACCCTAATTTTGAATTAATAAACCCTAATTGGAAATAATAAACCATAATTGTGAATTAATAAACCCTTATGAATTAATAAACTCTAATTATGAATTAATAAACCCTATTTAGAATTAATAAACCCTAATTTTGAATAATAAATCCTAATTTTGAATTAATAAACCCTAATTGGAAATAATAAACCATAATTGTGAATTAATAAACTCTAGTTTTGAATTAGTAAACTCTAATTATGAATTGATAAACCCTAATTATGAATTAATAAACAAAATACAAAATAATAAAATAACATATTAAAAACAATAAAATAAAAATCCATAAACTCATCTTGCACAAAAACTTGTGCGCGCAGCGTACGCGCGCGAGCACACAAGTTTTTGTGATTTTATAATAATAAAAAATTATCTTCGCTTCAAATATCATCCTGACACTACTACAAAAAACAGTATAGACTACGCGTTTTATGTGTAGTGTATGTGCGTCTCGTAGTGTAGAGAAAAGTGGTGTAGAGAAAAGTAGGCGCGCATACACTACGCTTTTTAAGCGTAGTCTATACCCACTATAGACTACGCTTTTCTCACATAGACTACGCGTATACCCACAGACTACAAAAAAGGCACGCATACACTACGCTTTTTCGCACATACACTACGTTTTATCGTAGTCTATACCCACTATAGACTACGCTTTTCTCACATAGACTACGCTTTTACGCGTAGTCTATACCCACGCATCACACAAAAGTTCGCACATACACCACGCTTTTTGTGCGTAGTCTATACCCACCATAGACCACGCCGCACATAGACTACGCTTTTCGGCGTGGTCTATACACACGAACTACACAATAGTTCGCTCATACACTCGCTTTTTATGCGTAGTCTATACACACTATAGACTACGCTTTTCTCCACATAGACTACGCTTTTCTGCGTAGTCTATCTTGAACAGAACAAAATTTCGCACATACACTACGCTTTTTGTCGTAGTCTATATGTATTAACTACGGTTTTGAGTTTATTTACTACGGTTTAATGCCAAATTTACTACGCTTTTCTATTACAACCGTAGTCGATTTAATAACAACTACGGTTTTCAATTTCAACCGTAGTTAATTTCTTTATTTAAACTCAGAAAATTAATAACGCATAAGCAAATGAGATTAAAATATACTTGCGACTACGTTCAAAATCACTATTCAAAATATACAATATGTTTTCATTATAGCTACAAAATCACTATACAAAATATACAACTGTTTTCATTACAAATACAAAATCACTATACAAAATACTATGCACATCACATAACAAAACAATAAGACCAGTATCCCATATCACGGTATAAAATAATTCAAAATATCAATAACTTACAACTAAAACATCACAAGACTATATGTGAAGAAGCATGAAATTTGCCCATTCAACGCGAACTTCATCAATGTCCACTGAGAGTAAGACCGATTTTGAAACTATTAACAATTCAAAATAGAATATTAGCACTCTTGTATGAAAAAATGATTATATTAAAGAATTGAAATGTTTATCTTACATGTGAGCGTGAAATGGAACCACTCTTCATAACTTCTTCAATTATATCTTTCATGAAGCGTAGTACAAAGAACCCGCATTGCTTGGAATCGGGTTGTCTTGGACACTTTTTAAAATATCAAATATTAGCAACATGTAGATGTATATGAAATCTAACATAAAACAAATGTGATTTGATAAATGAAAATACCTTTACAATTTCCCAAGTTGGTTGTTTCTTCCCTCTTTTCTCCAATTTTGCATTAAACATAAAAATTGTCCTTCAAGCAATTAATAGTAATTAGATACTACCACAAATACATACATTTCAAAGTACAATACACAGTATCAGTAAATGCTCAAACATTATGTTCATGGCAATGCAGTAACAACATCAACAGGACTATATGGGAACTTTTCCTGAAGACGCAGGATTCCAGTGTTTTCACTCATCCCAAAGTTAGTTGCTGAGGGATTTCTTAAACCAATTAATGGGAGAAGTTTGGAAGAGGTAGCAAAAGAGTTGTTATGGAAAAGTGAAATCAACGTATTAAACTGCCCAAGTCTGATATATATAGAGATATCCCTATTAATATAATGTCAATCGGGTAGAGGTATTTTTTTTTCCTCCAATAATATTTCTAGTCAGTCAGTAGAATTTTACAGTCAAGTTCAAATGCTAGACACTCCCCAAATAAAGGGGTCCAAATTACTTTACTATCAAGCAAAATGCTTGCATTGAACCAAATAGCGTAGTACTAATAGTATATTGCATTTTATTTTTAAATAGCAGTAAACTACTTTCTCTACTTAAACCTGATTGACTACCAATTAACTGTGAACTCCTGCATCAATCTAGATGCCTTTTCCCTGATACTCTAAAATTTTCTAATATTAGGTGTCTTACAAAATACACTAACAAATAGCTATCAACGTTCAGATTAACCCCAACTGTATCGCATGTCACTAGCAAGACAACCAAAGATACTAGAAAACTAAAGTTCCGAACTGTTTCCCAGGGGATTAGACATGCCATCCAGGCAGCTACTAAAGATTAAAAAATATCACCATTGCCAAAACCCAAAAGGACATGTTGATCATGCATTCATGCTAAAAAGCATTAGAATGTTACAAACAACTGTTAAACACCAAGAGCAGCTGAACAGATTCAACTATTCAAGCATTAGAATATGATACAGAGAGCAAAAGCGGCCAGTGATCACTCTATAAAATCAAGTTGGCGACGCCAATCCTATGTCCAAATATATAAATCATTTTCTTTCACAAATCTTAACTCTCCTACTATTAAGTCATTGCTCCACAACACCATGGTTATGTTGTTAATGTTAATATGCATTTCAGAAAGTGGAAGTTCCTTGATTAATGGGAACACCAGGTAGTGTATTAATGTAAAAATTCCATTGCACATGATCATATACAGTTAAAAGAAAGATTTTTATATTTGGAAAAATAATCAGATAACACTATGCAGCAGTGCAATAATCACATAAACCAGAAGGAAACGGGTGGAAAACCAGTGATTATGGCATCTCCTGCTTCGAAACAAGGAAAGAATTTTAAGAATTCAGTTCAGCAAAGTACTTCTATATTGACGAGAAGTAAAGGTTCTCACAAAAAACAGATAATAAGCTTCACATTTTCTGAATACATAATCAAAACCTATTTATCAATAAAAATAAAAACAAAAATAAATGAAGTGACTAATCCTTCACTAAACACAAATAAAAGAATATAATCACAGATTCACAATTATAGATTGGTTGACAACATCTTAGGCATACTATAATAAGAAGATATGAAATCATATTATGAACATTATGTGATATCGCAGGAGCATACTTGGATGCTTGCTCATAGCTGAAGAATTTTACTGCCGAATTTGGGACAATTCGAGCACAATTAGTGCCATTCCCTTTGAACAAACCCCTAAATCCCTCAGTTCTCCATATGTACTTCAAGCCTTGAATAGTACCATTGTACTTTATATTGTGTGAATTTTGAACCTGACATAGGACGAAAGTAACAATACATCATCCAGAGATCCCTCTATCAATACAAATTAAAGCATGACATAAAGCCAAAACATACCAACCCTTGAGTATTTCCTCAATTTACACGCACACAGACACACACACACAAAGACACACACATTTTTCAACCCATGAGTAATCAAAACACAACCCATGTATATACCACCTCGTCATAGATGGTTTTATTACTGCAACTATAATCTTCAATCAATACGCAATTAGCAAAACAAGAATAAAAAGAGCTTCCGAATTTAGTGTGGCTTACAGGCGAATTTTTAGACGCCCAAAGGAGCTACAACGGTTCGCGACCTGCAATAGACATGCTTTTAGTCGTATATCCAAAGCTAGGATTACAAGCATCATTCTTCCAACAGCTACTTTTAATTGTTCCATAAGGGTTATGAAGAGTAACCATGGATCCCGCTCCACTCATATATACTCCTCCAAAGCGGAGGAGAGCATCATTAAAGTTTCATTATATTGGGAAGAGGTGAATAACAAAGAAAATACTTTGAGCACGCCATCATTCACTTTAATGAAATAATAGTTTCAATTTTCCGCCTAATGTCTCCAAATAGAAACTTTTATGTCAAAATAAAGAGCAACAAATGAAATTCATTCTTCAAAATCACGCCAGGATCGACAATCTAAATATAAAAGGAAAAAGATATCTTTTCATACAAAACATGAGAGGAAACAATTCAAGAGACAATCATTGAATCAATCAAGCAAAAATCGAATATACATCCAAACAAAAGAATAAAAATAAAATTTGATGACCACGTAACTTTACATCCGGAGACATTAACAATCGAAAGAAAATAGAGAACTCACACTCCTCCGCGACACCACCAGCGATGAGAGATTTGCGGATACTATAAACTTGATATTTAGTAGGCTTTATTTCCTCCCTAGCTAGCCGCCTCCTCGCCAGATTAACAATCTTCGACACCGCCGATTCGCTCGTCTTCACATCCTCCGACGCCATCAAATCCCGAAAAGAAATAATAAAAATGGGAAAAAACCTAACGATCAATAGGAACAAAGAATCCACACGCTTGTCGTGGCGCAGCGGCCGGTGGTGGCGGAGGCGAAGCGGTCGGGGCAGAAGGTGGCACCTGATGAGTGTGTTTTGTGTGTGGTTGTGGTTTTAGTGATGGTGTTAAATGAAATGAAAAAAGGAGTGAGCTTGTTTTGCTTGACTTTCACAGTTTCACCTGAAGGGCGGGAGTGTTGAATTCTCCGAAATAAATGAGGGCAAATATTGTAAATTCAGGTTCTACATATAATATAAATATAAATAAAGTCCACATATGAGAGATGTTGAATTGTTGGTGGAATGGTTAAGTGTCATGTTAATAAACCACACATCGTGAGTTCGAATCTCACGTCTGTGTATTTTTTTTTTTTTTTAAAATTTATGACATAGACTACGCTTTTTTATTAAAAACACGCACATACACTACGCTTTTTAAGCGTAGTCTATACCCACTATAGACTACGCACATACACTACGCTTTTGTTAAGCGTAGTCTATACTTCAAAAAATTCGCACATAGACTACGCTTTTGATAAAAAAGCGTAGTCTATACCTATAGACTACGCTTTTCACGAAAAAGCGTAGTCTATAAGGTGTAGAGAAAAGTGGTTTTTGTAGTAGTGTGAAAAAGTTATGAAGAGGTGAACATATTTGACCCTTTTATTTCGGTTGGATTACTCATAAATTGGTATTACGCCATTATATGACGAATAATTGAATCAGCCAATTAAGAGGGCACATCTTTAAAAATTAATTACTTCACTTGTCAGAGATTTCTGACCGTATGTATAAAAACCACCTTTTTTTAATTAAATATAAAAATTTCAAAGCCAATTAATATTGGACTCAAATTCAAGATCTTTAACTTCATACATTAACCACTCTACCACTAGACAAAATACACGTATAAAAATCACTTTGTTTTTAGGTCGATTAAATACAAAAAATTTAAAGGCCGAGTCACGGTAGACTCAAACCTGAGACCTTTAGTCTCAGACATTAATCACTCTACCAATAGGCCAACACACGCACACATAAAAAACCACTTTTTTTTTTTGGTCAATTTAATACATAAATTTTAAAGGCTGCGTTACGGTGGACTCGAACCCGAGCCTTTGGCATCGGGCATTAACCACTCTACCACTAGACCAACACACAAACACTAAAAAAACCACTTTTTGCGTGCAAAAATGTTATCTAAGGGAAGAAATTTATTTTCTTAAAATCCGGGTAAACTCATGTTCGTTCAATTAAAAAATAATTACTCCAAAAACTAAACCACCACTAGAGCATTGATAAATTTACATACTATGTATATACATAATAAGGGTTTTTAGTTATTTTCCAACAAATTCAAAATTATAGTATTTAATTCATTTATTTGAATTTATAATTTACATATTTAACATAATCATTGATTTAGGAATAAATTTATTAAAATTCTTTAATTTTCGAAAATGTGATATATTCAAATCCCTTGATTTTTGACAATATGATATAAACGATTTGTTTCTAAAATGATCTACAATTAATATAAAAAAATTAAGCACGATTTATTTCCACAATTATTAAAATGATCTACAATTAATATAAAAAAATTAAGCACGATTTATTTCCACAATTATCTACAATTAAAAAAATAAATAAAAAAATAGGTCGTGCTTGACAAGATTTGAACTTGAGAACTATCTTCTAAAATCATAATCATTTACCATTTTGTCCAGCAATGCCAACTATATCAACTTATTGAAACAAATGGTTTTATACATTTCGTGTAAATTTACTCTTAACTTTGATTATTTTAAATGAATGTTTAATTAATAAACAAAGTTAATAGAAAGCTCAATAATATTATTAAATAATTAATAAATCGAAATAAGTATAGCCTTAGCAACGTTTTTAGTTGAAATATTTGAAAATAAATATGATTATAATGAAAACATGATAAAACTTCATCAATATGATCATTATGTAACACTATTAACATAAATATAGATATGGAGATATAATTATTCTATTTTAAATTCAATTTTTATATATTATTATTATTATTATTATTATTATTATTGTTGTTGTTGTTGTTGTTGTTGTTGTTGTTGTTATTGTTTAATAGTTTAGGGGTGTAAGGGTTTAGGGTTTTAAGATTTAGGGTTTATGAGTATAGGTGTTTAAAGGTTTAAGGATTTAGGATTATCTATATATGATCGATGCATTTGTCGAATATTTTAAATGAATTAATAATTATTAATTTAAACTAGTGATCAAGACCGTTCAAATCAATCTTAGATAAAATAATCGAACAATGTGATCAACATGTGACATTATTCGCACAATTATAGTTGTTTCTTTCAATTTCTAAATTTTAGCATCAATTTCACATATCTTGTAGTTTTTTATATTATAATATCTTTTATGATAGTAGAACAATATGGTAAATGTCAACTTTGTAATGTATTATTATAAGTATTTTATTATAGTTTCTTTCAATTTCTAAATTTTAGCATCAATTTCACATATCTTGTAATTTTTTATATTATAATATCTTTTATGGTAACAGAACATTATGGTAAATGTCAACTTTGTAATGTTTTATTATAAGTATTTTATGAAATGATTCTATTGTCGGACTATAATCACGAGCGTCATATTGAATTAATCTTATATATTCTAAAAACAAGTATAATAAGAAATTAGTGAAATAAAAAAAGACAAAAAAAAAGGAATGACTATAATTATGAGAATAATGTCATACATTTGTTATTCTTTTGTAATTTTATATCACTATTCGTCATAATAAAAAAAAGCTAGAAGATTTAGTAAGATTCAAATAATAAATTAAAAAATAGAAAGAAATAACTATAATTATAAGAAAAATATCATAGCTGACCACATCGGTCAATTATTCCATAAATTATACTAAATTATATTATAAGAAACTAGTGAAATTAAAATAAAAAATTTAAATAGAAAAGAATGACTATAATGGTGAGAATAATGTCATATGTTAATTGCTTGACCACATCAATCGGTCATATAAAAGGTAAGCTCTGACAACATGGTTTAGGATTTGGGGTTTATGAGTATAGGGTTTGATGGTTTAAGGATTTATGATTATTCATATATGATGCATTAATTTGTCTGAATGTTTTAAATGAATTGATATCATTATTTTAAGCTAGTGATGAAGGTTGTTCAAAGCTTAGATAAAATAATCAAACAATGTGATCAACCTATGACACTATTTACACAATTGTAGTTGTTTCTTTCAATTTCAAATTTATAGCATCAATTTCACGATATCTTGTAATTTCTTATATTATAACATCTTTTATGAAATAATCGAATAATATGGTTAATGTCAACCTTGTAATATTTTATAATAAGTATTCTATTTATTATTATATTCTCGCATTATAATGCACGAGCTTCATATTGAATTAATCTTATATCTTCTAAAAACAAGTATAATAAGAAACTAGTGAATTAAAATAAAAACTTATACAATAGAAAGGAATGACTATAATTTTGAGAATAATGTTATGTGTTGAGAACATCGCACGTCGGGCGCCTGACACATGGTGTCAGGTATCGTGCATTGTATTCATATACCTACATAGTTTTTTACAATATACACAATACCACTATACCTATATATGTGATGCGCAACGAATACGTAATCTCAATTGGTAATGAACAAGGCAACGGACGTTGATACACAAAGGTATACCGTAAGTTGCCGAAAGAGAACTCAAAAGTCTACTGACTGTTTATTTTCTTCACCACCTCTCCAACTCTCAGGAAAGAGATTATATAGAGGTTACAACTTGAAAGAAATTGCAACCAAGTCCAAAAGAAACTGAAAATAACATAAGCAAAATAAAATGCCAACTAAGATCGGCACATACGTTCTGAACTATTAGACTCAAGCATTCTTGCACCTATCAAGCTTGTCCAAGAACACAATCTTTGATCCACATCATCTCCCCCGGTGTTGGAAAGGTTCGTCCTCGAAGCTGGAGTGTCATCATCCGAACCTGAATCACCGACATATGGAATGAGGTGCTTGTTATTGAAAACATCAGAAGTACGAAGATGACTAGGTAACGCGAGACGATAAGCGTTGTCATTAATCTTTTCTAAAATCTCAACTGGGCCAATCTTCCGAGCTGCCAATTTATTATACTCGTGAGCCGAAAAGTGAGCTTTCGTGAGAATTGCCCACACAAAATCCCCCACATCAAAGGTGACTGCACGCCTCTTTCGATCAGCTTGGAGCTTGTAATTAGCATTTGAAGCCACCAAGTTAGCATGTACTTTCTAGTGGACATGTTGGATATCAGCCACAAAGTCGGAACAACACCGTGAGGGACGCCATCCGGTAAAAGAAGCAGTCCACGGGAGATATTCCAAAAACTACCTCAAACGGACTATAACCCGTTGATCGATTCATCGCACTATTGTGGGCAAATGCGCTTGAGAAAGCTTAGAATCCCAAGATTTCACATGGTCCCCAACGAGCACGAAGAATACTACCCAATGAATGGTTAACAACCGGTTTGGCCATCATGCGTGGATGATATGTCGAACTAAAATTAATAGACGTATTCACCATACGCCAAAGACTTCTCCGAGTGACTAAGAAAACGAGTGTCGCGATCGAAACTATGGTTGAAGGAAGGCCATGAAGGCGGTATACATCACGAAAATAAAGTTGCGCCACAACTACAAAGATCGATGGATTTCTTACAAGCAATAAAATGAACCATTTTGAAAAAGATCGACAACCACAAATATAGAGTCGTGGCCACGTTGAGTACGTGGAAGTCCTACAACAAAATCCATGCTCACGTCTGTCCAAGGTTGAGTTGGAACATGCAAAGGTAGGTATAACCCAGCATTAGTAGCCCGACCTTTTGACAAGTGACACACACGACATCGAGAAACAAAGCGATTAACATCACGACGCAAAGAAGGACAATAATATGACTTGGAGAGGAGTTGAAATGTTCGCTCCTGACATGGGTGTCCTGTGGCATGAAGTTCTTGAATGAGCAAAAGACGAAGACTACTCTCGGGTATACACAAATGTGAACCATGATAAAGAAATCCATTTTCCATGTAAAATTCCACATGTTCACTTGCTGAAATTTTCTCAAACACCTTAGAAAAATATGGATCAGTGGCATAAAGTTCACAAATAGTGTCAAAGCCTGGAACCACATTGTGCATTTCAACCAATAAGGTGTGACGACGACTCAAAGCATCAGCGACGCGATTAGTTGCTCCTGAATTGTGTTTTATGACAAAGGTAAATTGTTGAAGATATCAGTGCCAAGATGCATGACATGCTGAAATTTTATCTTGATTTCCAATATGGCGCAAGACATCATGATCACTAAACAAGATAAACTCACGCTGGAAGAGACAATGGCGCCAATGCTTCACGGCTTGCACAATAGCAAATAACTCAACATCATATGTACTGAATCGAGACTTAGAACCCTTCAATTTCTCACTAAAATATGCAATCGGGCGTCCCCCTTGACTAAGAACAGCTCCAATACCTAACTTTGATGCATCACAATGTAACTCAAATGGGATGTTAAAGTCTGGAAGAACCAATATAGGGCACTAGTCGAGCGCACCTTAATCTATTCAAATGCGATGAGCGACACGGACTCGAGACAAATTTCGAGCCTTGCAAACAAACAATCAACGGGGCCATGATACCGCTAAAACGTGGGATGAAACGGCGGTAGAATTAGGCCAGCCCATGAAAACTCCGAACCTCCGAAATAGTATGAGGAGTTGGCCAAGTAGCTATGGCTACCACTTTCACATGATCAACTGTCGCCACTGAGAAACTATATAGCCAAGAAAGTGGTAAGTAGCACATAAAACACACTTAGGAAGAGTAGCATATAATTTCTCGTTTGTGAAACTCCAAGAACATCACGCAAATGTAATAAATGTGAAGTGAGAGATGCACTATAAATCGAATATCATCAAAATACACCACGACAAATTTACCGATAAATGGACGTAGTGTCGATTCATAGAACGCATAAATGTGCTAGGAGCATTGGATAAGCCAAAGGGCATGACTAACCATTCAAATAATCATTCCCGTGTTTTAAAGGTTGTTTTCCATTAGTCCCCCGGGCGAACATGAATTTGGTGGTATCCACTCTTCAAATCAAGCTTCGTAAAATAGGTTGCATCGTGTAGTTGATCAAGGAGATCATCTAAGCCTGGAATAGAAAAACGGTAACGAATCGTTATTTTATTGATAGCTCGACTATCCACGCACATCCGCCATGAACCATCTTTTTTTGGGGTTAAAAGAGCCGGAACCGTGCAAGGGCTTAGACTCTCACAAATATGTCCCTTAGAAAGAAATGCTTCCACTTGCCGATGTAACTCCTCATGTTCAACTGGACTCATACGGTAGTGAGGGCGATTAGGAAGGGTAGCTCCAGGTATCAAGTCAATACAATGCTGAATATTTCGCAAATGGGGTAAACCATCAGATAAATCAGATGGAAAAACATCAGCAAATTCATGCAACAATGCTAGACCAAGACGGAAGTTCGTGCGATGCGAAACAACGAGAAGAATTAACAAGTAGACAACACCCATATCAGACATCGCAGTCTCGAAGGAAGCACGAGATAAGAGAGAAATTCCAAAAGCAACTGAAGGCGACTGTTTTTCCCGGCGTGGCAAGAACACAATCACCTTGCCACGGAAGAGAAAAGAATAGGTATTATTCGACCATCATGAAAAACGGCACGATCAGACTGCCAAGGACGCCCCAATAATAAATGGCAAGCATCCATAGGCACCACATCACAATAAATATCATCAATATATGTAGGGCCAACTGAAATAGTAACTAGAGCACGACGTGGAACTAGAACATCAGTATCTTGATTCAACCACACAAGTTTATATGGTTTTGGATGAGCCTCAGTTGACAAACCCAACTTCTCAAGAGCATGTTCAGAGATGACATTCTCGCAACTACCAAAGTCAATTATGAATGAGCAAACTTTACCTCCAATTGTGCAAGTGGATTGGAAAACAGATGAGCGCAACCTACCATCATCGATGGAGCACGAGTGTAAGAAAGCTACGTCGTAGCATGAGCGATGGTCTGTGTCACCATCCACAAATTTAGTAGCATCATCTATAGATTACGAAAGAGGTCCTCTTCATCACAAGTTAATTGGTCGAGAGCGATGAAGAGTACGATTAAGTGGTTGGCGACACTCGACATACGATGGCCTGTTCACCACAATTAAAGCAACGAAGCGGGCGCGGCGTGGATCGTGTTGGAGGAGGTGCTCAGCAGCACGATTATGAGGAGGTAGTGAAGCGGAAGCGCCACCGGCGGACGAGGCATGAGCGCAGTTGGAGTAGGGGGTGCGTCCGGCGGAGGACGACGAGCCAATTGTTTTCATCACGAAGAGCACGTTGATGGGCTTCGACACCGTAAAAGGATCGAACATATTCAAGATATCTTGAAGTAGTAATCGAAGCCCATCGATATAACGTGAAACAAGTTGGGACGAAGTTTAAGTTAATTCATTCCTTGCTAAGAGAGCATAAAATTCACCGTGTATTCATCCATGGTTTTCGTCTCGACGAAGATCTTGAAATCTCGATATAAGTCCTATCATAATTGAGCGGAAGGAAGACAACCTTCATATGTTTGCGAAATTTATCCCATGGTGAATTTTAGCTTACCTTGTCTTAAGCGTAGCACTTTCAATTGTTGCCACCACGCTTGTGCACGGCCCTCGACGAGTCGTGATGAGTGACACACGTAAATTTGATGGCACGGATTTGAAATCAATATCTCTTCCACAATAGACAACCAATCGATAAAATCATCGGGTTGGAGATCACCGAAAATTCGGTAGGTCGACTCGCAATCCGGTTTCCCAACATTGATCATGGCGGCGAGAGCATGGTCCTCTTATTCAACAAAGGATTTAAATCGTCTCCGCCGGAATCAATATCCAGCGGGGAGTGTTGCGTTCGGCATTCATGGCGGCGACCGAGCGTAAGTTGTTCGATCCGGCGGCGAATCGAAGAATCTTATCACGACGTAGAACAACATCCATTGGTGCATCACGGTTGTTTCGATTACGGGGCGGCATATCTGTTGATCGTCCTGAATCCGATACCAGATGATGCGCAACGAATACGTAATCTCAATTGGTAATGAACAAGGCAAAGAATGTTGATACACAAAGGTATACCGTAAGTTGTCGAAAGAGAACTCAAAAGTCTACTGACTATTTATTTTCTTCACCACCTCCAACTCTCAGGAAAAAGATTATATAGAGGTTACAACTTGAAAGAAATTGCAACCAAGTCGCAAAATAAAATGCCAACTAAGATCAGCACATACGTTCTAAACTATAAGACTTAAGCATTCTTGCACCTATCAAGCTTGTCAAGAACACACGAGCTCTTTGATCCACATCAATATGCTTTTCATTTATTATATATTTGTAATATTTTAAAATTAAATTGATTTTATTTTAATAATATACGGAATTTAATAATCTTAAATCTGTAGTTTTTTTTAAAAAAAATATTGATTTAAAAAAAGTTGAAAGAAACTCAAAAAGTTCTAAAAGAGAAAAAAATAAATAAAAGAATCGTATACAATAAGAGAAATAAGAGAGAGGGAATGGAGATTAGAGAAATATTAGTCAACTAGAAACATTTGGATTAAAAAAATATTTTAAAATTTTATTTTTAAAATCATTCTTAAATTTTAAACGATCATTTTGAACTCATTTTTTTACAAATCATGTATCAAATTAATGATCTTACCACAGCCTTTAATATAAGATGCATATTGCATATTATAATATGAACCAAATTGTCCAATTTTTACAAAGAAAGAAAAAGAAGAATACAAGAAAGAAATAATGAAAAGAGAAAAAGAAAGAAAGAAAGAAATTGTGTTATGGATTGGAAACACACGGTAATTACTTCCTCTTTAAATTAGTTATAATTAATTATTTCAACTAATATTTTAATACAAATCTGTTAAACATAGTGACAAATTTTAAGGAATTTTATTAGGATATATTTCCTACAAAATTGTATATTAAATTGCTACAAATATGTAAAGGGCATATTAGTCATCAATTAATATAATTAACTATAAAACCAATTTATAAAAATTGAACCGATTTAGTTTAAAATTTAGGGGTATTATACGTACATGATATGCAAAAAAATCATCATCCTTAAACTTATTAGTTGGGGTATTAGTATTACACATTAGGTGCGAGTCGTGCGACACACTTATCTTTTTACTAGTTCTAGTATGATCAAGTTAGTGGAAAAGTAAAAGGGAAAATACATAATTTTAACATAATAAATTGACTTTGTGATACTTTTAGCCTAATCAATCAATAACACCTTAATCAAGCATAATGAATTGATTTTGTGATAATTTGAGCCCGTAAGTGATTTTTCGGTATCGAAAAGCACAATTGACATCGAAAATAACAAATAGCCCGTAAATCATTTCCAACAACGTTTCTAACTTATGGTTTCTATATGTCATTTCCCGTTGCCGACTTTACTTTTTGGTGTAAAAATCACTTACGAGCTAAAATTATCACAAAATTAATTCATTGATTTAATTAGGGTATTATTGATTTATTAGACTAAAATTATCATAAAATCAATTTATCAGGTTAAAATTGTGTATTTTTCCAAAATAAAAATAAGTAAAGGTGGAGAATCTTTGTCACTCAACTATAATTTCCTTAAAATAAATTTCCGAAATTGACTGCAATCGATTGTAAGAAATGTTACTTAAAATTGAAAATCGAAATTGAAGAAGCGGTCATGTATGTGGACCCTAAAATGAAGTTAATCCAAATGTGTGTTGGCCCTTATTTCGGATTAAAGTGGAAAAGAAAGTCTTCCATTCCACATGGTAAAACTTTATTCAATGATTACACTCCAACCCATATTCCACATTCGACATCTTGCCTAATCTTTAGGAAATTACTAACTACAACCATTTGCATTTGAAAATTAAGTGCCACCTTAAGATAATTAACATGGGTAATTACGTCATTTTCTTTTCTTTTCTCCATTCTTAGCACTTGTTAGGGAAAATGAAAAGTCAAGTCGTTGTACGGATATCGATTCTAAGGTTCATTTCAGAAGTCTAGGACTGAAGATCGGGCTTGCCTTGAAGGTTTTATATTTCACTTTAGTTTATGTTGATATTAAATTGTAACGTTATATTGTTTCATATTTAATTTTATAATTTAAGAGTTTATATTTGTAAACTTGACATATAAATTCATGATGGATCTGACTTACGCTTTATACTTATTTATCTTTAAGTCTAATATATCATTATATCTAGTCTTTGCCCTTTTATATATTTATAAATTTATGAAATTGTATTATATATATTGTATCATGAATTATTGTTGCGTCTCAGTTATAATATACGGGTCATAGATTCCATGTATAACTTTTTTTTAGAAAAACTTATGTTATTATGTCCGAAGATGCGGATATCCGAAAATTATCAATTATTCTAAGAAAAAATATTATTTACACTAAAAAATATTAATATCCACACCTACGAATGCACTCACAAGAATTCACCTCTAATTTGTATTTGTTAAACTTGTTTAATTGAGTTCATATATGTTGATGGATGTTTCATCTTACGGTCAGACGACACTTTTCCATCTCATCTTAATGTGGCACAACTCTTGTATTTTTTATTTTCAGTTTTTTTGTTGATTAGTCTATAAAAATGAAACTATAATTTCTGTTTGAGGGAATATTACAATTATCATTAAAATTATATTCAAGGGCACTATATAAGTGATACAAAAGAAATATGTGACAAGGGATTTCATCCCCAAATTTACAATTCTAAGCTGAATGCTTGGCTCTATATTTATCCAAATTGTTAATTCCTATTGTTTATAAACTATTCAAACAACCTAAAGAAATCATTACCATACTGCCGATGTGTATTAGCAAAATTAAAACAAAATATGTGATGGAAAAAGGAATCGTACATGCCGAGGAAAGATATTTTTTTTTTGTATCATGAGGAACTCGCAGTCGTTACTTACGGTGCGTCATGGGTAAACTCTATGTTTCTGTATAATAGCCTGCAAACGATACATGATAGGTAAACCACACTTGAAAAATTAGTTGTGACAAACACAAACCTATAGAAGCTTTTGGTGAGATTCTTACAAATACAATAGATAGCACTAGTGTTTAGTATTAGGAGGAAAGCGAATGCGGTGCGGTTATGCAGACCAAAGAAAAAGAGATTGACAGATTCATAATTGGCAATTAGGTGCTTCCCATAAATCAAATCAAATCAAATGTGTTTTTGTCTGAAATGAATTCGCACTTCCTCCTTAAAACCTTCACCACTCCTCTCTTCACAATTACACCACCTACCCTCTTCTAAACTTCAGTCACCACCAATGGCTCAACAACAGGTAACTACTCATCGCCTCACTCACATTCTCATTCTTCAAATGCTCTGTGTGTGTGTGTACATATGTATGTATGTATACATGTACCCTCAAAAACAAAGAATGTGTGTATGTATAGGAAGAAGGGTGGCCGCTGGGGCTGCAGCCGCTGAACGTAAGAGTTGGTGGGCTGGAGAGGAACCGTGATCTCAATGCCTCTCTCTCCTTCAACACTTTGCTCACCGCCTCCCCCATCTCCTCCGACGATTTCTCTTCTGATCTCGATACTCAGGTTATACTTTATTACTTTCCAGCATAATATAATTCTTTTCTTATCTTAATCTGTTCATGTTTCTCGTATTAATTTGGAAATGATAAATGAGATTGAGGGAGCGTCTACAAATCTTAATTGGTCGAGATTTCTATCAAGAAAGTGATAACAAGTTGTTTGGTGCTTGATAGTTCCAACAGGAGGGGAACATTTTTCTGAAAAGTGGCAACTATTTTATAAGTTGTCAGAGTGAGGCAGGGCAGTGTGCAACTACTTTACTCTTTTTCACGTGCCCCTTAATCAGCTTCTTTGACTAATCTACGCATCCATCTTCACTTTGTGGATTTGAGATGGCCCCTCTCCAATTTAATCAAACAACTAAAAAGCCAAAGAGCCTACATTCTTTGTGTTCCATAGAGGAATTTGGGCGCCATATTATCACTCTTGTGAAGAATATTGATGTTATTCTTTATGTGTTCCATAAAGGAATCTGGTATATTTATGTGATGGTGATGATTCTTGAAGAAATTGAAGATGAAATCTAAATGAAACAATATCGATATAGTCGACAGGTTCATTCTTTCACGACAAGAGCATCACGCTGGGAAGCCTGATCGGCATCTCGAGCATCCTAGAGCTGTCGCGGAGATCAAGACGGGGACGAGCTCCGGATCAGGCCGAGAAGAACAAGAGGAACCACAAGACGAGGACGTGGTTCCTGTCGCTCTGCTCGAGGCTAAGCACCGATGCAGTGAGCATCAGCAACAACGCCCCGTCCCTCGCCCACCTGCTCGAGGCAGAAAGGAGAGCCGCTGCTGCCGTCGATGATTTCTCGCACGTCTCGAATCAAAACTCGTTGTTCGTCGGAGGACACGTGGCTCCTCCTCAGCCGCCATCGCCCTTCGCTAGGGACTTGCTCTCGCATCATAATGCTCATGGACCTCCGTTACTTCTCTCGTGTTTATGCGCTCATTCATCATCAAATTGACTAGTTTTTTTTTATGAGATATAATTGGATTTTTTTCTTGGAATAGTTGGAGTTACTATTTTTTAACATGGTGTTTGGATCTGATTGAATAACAACCGTTGCGTTGAAGTTGCATCATTAAAGTAGGATTTTTAAGGTTAAATTGTGAATGCATGCCCACCTTCCTTATTAATGGCCAAGTCTTCTTCTTGTACCTTCACGTGTGAGTGTGAGCCCTTGTTTCTGGAGGATTAATTGCTGGCGTCCTTTTCTCTGAAAAAAAAGATAGAAGCAGTATTGTGTTTTCTGGTTTATTTTATACTTAAGTTCGTAATTGATGAAATAAAATATGACATTAAAGAACGAATCATGCAATCGGTAGGCCGTATTTATTACAAGAATTAAAATGATATCTGTTAAAAATTAAGTTAAATAGTTAATTGCCTATAAATACATAAACAATGACCAAATTTTGGTTTTTAAATTAAACAAAAAATCTTGATAATAAAATATATAAACTTTATAAATTTTGAAATTTGGCCTAGGTCCAAAGTTCGTTGGCCAATAACTTGATTGTTCGGAGTCCGATGGGCAACCTGATGCTACCATTATAACCTCTTAACCATAGTTTTCTAATAGTACATGACACATGAATCCAAATTAATTATGACAAAAAATATTGAAAGAAAAATTCAAGACAATAACATTCAGACCATTTCTCTAACAACTTCCGGCGATCAAAATCCAATAATACGAATATTAATAGAAAGCTATCGTCGAGATTTTTTTGCAATACATTTGGATTGCCCATTGGACTTCGGACAATCGAGCAATTGGCCAATTACTTTAGACTTAGGTCAAATTTTAAAAACATATAAAATTTATGTATTTTTAAAATAAGGTTTTTATGTGATTAAAGATCAAAGTTTTACCATAATTTATGTATTTACGTCCAATTAACTCTTCAAAATATAACATATTATTTGCTTGAAAAGGATAATTCAATTCCTCCCCTCCCCCGCCCCCTACCAAAGAATGTGAAGGAAAAATTATCGTGTTATACGAACCCGACACGGATCCAACACTAACATAACACAAAATTATATTATCATTATCGTGTCGACACAATAAGGATACGAACACGACAAGGTTGGATACTCCCATTAATTTCGTGCGTGCTTGTGTTGTGTCGAAAATTATCATCCCTAAACAACACCATTTATCACCCATGACTCATCACTATCCCTATTTTTTACCTCCAACAACTCCACTTATATACACATTTTATCCTCATGGCCCACTATTAATTAATTTAACATTACACTAATGGGATATCCTTATTTCACTCACAGTTATTGAAATATGCATCAAAGATTCACAGGGAAAAATTGTGAACAAAAGGAAGTAGTATACTCCTCATGTCCCCAAAATATGTTTTTAAAAATCTCCCGATGCGAATTTTAATAAAAAGTTGTTTGAGTATTTTGTGAGTGGAGTAAGAGTCTTACATTTGTTTAGTGTTAAATTAATTGGTGGTGGATCATGTGTGATAAAATATGTAAATAAATAATTTTGTTGATGGTAATAAATAGGGATAGTAGTGGGTAATGGGTGATAAAAGAGGTAAATAAAGGACATTGTTAAGTGTAATAAATATGAAGTATTTGAGAAACATAATAAGAAAAACTATGAATTAATTTTTGGGATGGATAAAGTAATTTCTAATTTTGACATTGACGCCAATTATCGGTGTAAGACTTCATAGACAACTTACAATCTCCAGAGGGATACTGAATAATTAATACGCAACACTTATTTTCTTTCTTTTTGTTGAATTGTAAGTAATACGCAATTTGGTAAATAGACAGTTGATTAATATGTAAGATATAAATTATTTATTATATTTAGCACAAAATTTAGGCGGGAGACCGTCACAAAATTTATTTTTTGATATATTACTTATAATATCTGTTTCAAATCTATACTTCATTCATTCTTTTTTAAGTATTTTAGTAGTATTTTTTTATTTTTTAATAAATGTCATGTTTCTTAAAGAGTAAAATTATAATGTATTTCCTATTTATCTTTATTTAATACTCTTGGAATTTGATAATTAATTATATGAATGCATTTATCATGGTAATTAATGAGGTACAAATATAAATTTATCTATTTTCTTGGTTTGTGCGATTCGACGCATGAGATACTTAAAAAAGAAAGGAGACAATATATTAATATCAACCTATTAAGATTTATATAATATCTAATTAATCAATTATGTCACAATAAAAATCCAAAAATTACAAAATAAATATAAGAAATAATTACCCACCCAACCCATTTAAATTTATACAATATCTAAATAATCAAATATGTCCTTATAAAAAATTGAACACTACAAAGTAAATATAAATAATAATTAGTAGAAATAATGAAAGATTAATATTTTAATTTCAAGTATAAAATTGGAATATATAATTTAAATTTAATATATCGTATATCTAAAATAATATTTAAAAACAAACATGTAGAATATATTTTAACTTATCATATTTTCTATCAACATTCTTATATAATCATTTATGTCTATATTAGAAAAAATTATAACTAATTTTAACATATAAATATCAATAAAAATATATATATATATATATATATATATATATATATATTGTAATTTTATATAAAGGGGTTCAAATAGCGAATACCCCAAAATATACTAATCTATCTATCTATCTATATATATATATATATATATATATATATATAATATATATATATTTTAATTTTAAATAAAGGGGTTCAAATAGCGAATAACCCAAAAGATACTAATCTCTTAAATAAATCAAGAGAGTTATGCTTTGTCGGAACTTTTCAGTAACTTAGATTTTCTTTAGCGCATTCGTTGAAACAATTTCTTTAGCGCATTCGTTGAAACAATTTGCACAATTAGTTAATTTGAGCCAGTTGTTGCGTATTCTTTGATATTGCTTTATCCACATCAGTTTCGAAATTCAATATTTTGGTTGAGACAGTTAAGAAACTTGAAATATGCTAAAAGAGAATAAAGTAAGATTTGGATATTCATATTCGCGTTTACACTTTGTACACGAAATATTGTACTATTCTGAGCTGCTTCAACTTGGATGAATGAATTGTAATTCATCCGTCCATCAAGAGTGTATCATATAACTTTAATCATCTACAAAGAATATATCACTTTTCTTTTTGAAACACTCAATCTTTATAATTTAACCTCACAATCACTCATTATTTACCATAAAAATACTTTGTGACTCACACTTAATTCTTATAATTCAATTTCAACCACTCATTTCTTATATGATGACCCAACTTTCACTCAAACAATTTATCAAATATTTTATTAAAATTCGTACCATCCATCAAGTAACACATTCTTAGTTGACAGATGGAGTATAAGAATTTTTTTAATATTAAAAGATTTGTGAATAGATTTTGGTGACATTTCAAAGCATTGTTTTCCAAGTATTTGTTGTATAAGAGATTTGTGTATTTAATAGTCATGGACTAATAGCTTTTTTACACTTTCAATTGAATCCTCCAATTGTCAATGATTTGGTTTCTAAGCCACAGAATAAAAATCATTTGCAATGTGCGCTGAACCAAGTTCATTAGAAATGTCCATCACATTTTCAAATGTTGTAATTAGATATTACTATATTAGTACAAAATGGATTTATATCAGGCAAACTAATTGAAATGATGAGGTAATTCAGCCCTCAATAATTTTGCTCCTCAAATTCTACTCCGATTATATATACCTCATATTAGATGCTGGTTTACTTCTCGAGTGACGTTGTAGTCTATGGAAGACGATATCACGGCTTATCAATCTCTTTGTGGTGGCATCCCGCAGCAACCTTCCCGGAGCTGCGTCCCAACCTCCCAAACGAGCTGAGCGACGACAAACTCTTGAAGCTGCTGCTCCCTTCACCAAGATTAAGTGATATTCTTGTTCTTGGCATTGCAGGAGCCGACTCCAGCTCGGTCTTGGTGTCGATTTTGGTCTTGGCAACAGCTACTCGAGTGATGGTGCTTCGGCAGAAGGGGCAGACAGGAATCTTGGAAGAGGAATTAGGTTTGCTGTGACAGCAGAGGGCTAGAACACAATGAGCACACATCTCATGGCTGCAGTTTTGCACCTCAATTGTACACACCTGCTCGAAGCAAATGCAGCATAGCTCAGCTTCTCCACCCTGCATTCATGCCAAACATGTCTCAAGCCTCAACTCAACATTCATGAAAAGAACATAAAAGTGGACACAACATCAACACCAACAATTATTGCAATCTAGACTCAATGCTCTCTCCAAACTTGTCATCTCATTTAGAAAACCCATAATCAAATAGCTTCATACCAACCTTCTTTATAATACATTTATCATTCAAAAAGGCCACTACTTTTATCGGCTGACAAAAACTATTATAGCCTATTTTTACAAGAAACAAACTAGGCTAACATTATGTCAAGTCATTTGTATCATCTCTCCATTGTGTTTGGAAGAAATACATCATTCTCATGTATGTTCAAGTGTAATGCATCATTTGATAGTTTTTGCTTAAATCTTTAGGCCTTTGCTTCTCTTATTAATTGAGTTGATTTTTCTCTTTTACAGAGTTCTCTAATCATCTTAAATTTCAATAGTGTGTGTCTGCGTATTTTAACATTGTCGTTTCTACATATAAGGTATCTCAACAAGCCATTTATGAAGTTGAGCAAGCACAATGTGAAACTCACTGTAGTCTAATAGTCAGTTTATTTACCTCAGATTCATCATCAATTCCAGCGGAATCCGGCAGTGGTTGAACAGAGCAAGGTGTTTCCGTCAAGATTGCATTTTCCCTCTTTTTGTTAGCTTCAATCAGGGCTTTCTCCAGCAAGGATTTCGTATCAGGATTGAGCTCACTAATGAACTTCAACGGTGCAGGCCAAGTTAGAGGCTCTGGGGCCAAAGGGTTCAACAAAGCGGCACATGCATCATGTTTGTGCTTCATGGCAACCATGTAAGGTATCCTCCTGCAGGGATACCACAACATTTAGTCGAGCTTTAACTTATGACCCTAGTCATGCAACATTCTCACTAACAACTCTAAAAATAAACATTTATCGATCTTGAAAAAAATGGATCAAGGTCCACAAAAACGTATATTTTTGCATTTCATATCAAAGGATTTGCATTCCTCACCCAGAAGAATCTCGTTGAAGTCTATCAGCACCACGGGCTAGCAATTCACGAACACAGTCCAATGAGCCTCCGCGAGCAGCCAGATGCAGAGGTGTGCTACCGGGATAGCTGCAGTTATATCAGTCACCCTTCAACTGAAACACTCACAAAACGCTAGTAAAAGTGAGACCAATTTATACCTATATCCACCCGTAGTGGCACAGACGAGAGCCTCACTGCTTAGTAGAATGTGAACGCAATTTGAGTGCCTTTGTCGGGCAGCTAAGTGCAACGGGGTAGCACCACTGCCGTCTCTTATATTAACAAATCTTGAAAATCCCCTGACCCCCAAAAGTTATTCAAAGAATAATCTGAGAACATGTTTTTATAAACTATGCACTTAGCAGGAAAAGAAAGATAAAATCCATGAAAAATCGACAGTTACCAAGATTGAGCAACCGGGGCAGAATTGCCGGCGGAAAGGATCAATTGGAGGCAATCTGAGTGACCATAATAAGCTGCGTAATGCAAACAGGTTCTCCCATATAATGTATCAAAGAGTAAAATCTGAAAATATCACCATCAAAATCCCTGATTAAATTATACAAAAAAATAAAATAAAAAAAATGCATAACTCAAAATAAGCAAGAAAAAAAAACCAAAAAACAAAACAAAAAAAAACTGTCATACATTAGCTCCTGCTTGAATAAGCCTTTCCACGCAGGAGGACTTGCCATGAATTGCAGCTAACATCAATGGAGTCTAAGCAAATAACAATACAAACAACAATTTCCACATTTAGTAAACAGAAGAGAATACTGCATACAAAATCAAACTTAACTAATTAAAACAACAATGGCCAAAAAAATGACCAAAAAACAGAACTTGTAAGAAAACGATTGACATTTATATCAGACCTGTTTATGCCGATTCAAAATATCCGGATTCCCGAACCGATCTAAAAGCATAGAAAGAACCTAACACAAAAACGCACAATTTACTTAAATTCAAACTACTCTCTCGAAACACAATCATAAAACCACGGCACGCCAATCAAGCAACAGAAATGGGAGAGACGAAAACAGCGCACCTCAACCCGCCCATTAGCAGCTGCCACGTGGAGCGCGGTGAGCCGGCCGCGAACGGTTTTCAGCGTCAACAAATTTGGGTCTTCGGCAGCCAGCGCTTCGACGGTGTCGACTTCTCCGTTTTGAACTGCGTTGAACAGCTCAGTGTCATCGAGCTCCCTGCAGCTGAGGCCCTGCCCCATTTTCCGAGGCTCGCATTCACTATCGGCCACCCACCACGGCGGAGGAAGGGCGGCGTGGTGGTGGCGCTGCTGCTGTTGGGAGTGAATCTGTGATGAAAGTGGGGAAGGGACACAAGCGATGAGAAGTAGGAGAGGTATTGGAGTTTGGGCTGCCCGCTGGATTCCGGGCAGCAAGTCTATGCGCGTTAGGTGCGGTTTCGGGCAGATTGGGGATTTAATTTTGGGGCAGCTCTGGACATGCTCGAAAAATAATACGGACTTTACGGATTAAAGCCAATCAAATTTATTATCTTTTTGACTTAATGCTGGAATCTCGATTTCTTTTTTTTCTTGTATAAACCAAGTAGGCTCTTCGTCACATTCAAAATTTCCAAGTTCTGATTGTTATTTATTTCATTATCATCAACAGATTAAGTTAAATATTTTGTGAATAGTGTTTCCCAAAAACCGAATTTTTCAGATTCAAATGGCATACTAATCACCTTTGATTTGTTTCTTTATTGATTTATAATGATTAAAAGAAAAGGCACTGTATCATATAATACAGGAGAACTGGGTTTTTTTTTGTGTTTTCGTATTTTGCAGTTTTCTTAAATAATGTATAATATATAAACTTACAAACATATAGGAAGATAAATCGGAGAACCTTACAACTTAGGAAAGATATTTAGTTTGAGGACTGCTAATCTGTCCTTGATAAATAAATAATCAATTAATTTTATATTGAAATATGACAATACTGTATGGCCTGCTATATATTTCCTCTATATGGGGCGTCCAAGAAAAATGTGCTAATACTCATTTTGCCAGTCTAATAAGTTTGTTTAGTCGCATTTGGCTAACTAAACGCACGTGTTAACTCAATTAAATCACAATAATCTAATACTACATATATATTATTATATACCTTTTAAATTTTTATACAGAATAATATTATCTTGACATTCCACGGCGACACTTTTATAAACACCTAGCATCAGTAACAAACTAATCGTATTTCAAAGTCAATATTTTGATAAAAAGTGGTATACAGAGAATTGTGTGCATTTTATGTATGGCATATCTAACAAACAATTCGATACAATATTTTCTATATTTATTAATTATTTTAATTTACTTCATACAATAGAAAGATCTTTCCCACAGTGGAATTATTAATATATTAATTTTATGATATAACTATTCATATTTGTTGGGCAATAGGCCAAGTGCTGATGCCTCAAACCTTGAAGACTGAAGTTATAATAGTATTGTTAACTTTGATTTTGGCTCTTTCTGCAATACTTCACAGTTCACACTAAACAAAGATATCAGTCTAGGGAGGTGTTGACAATGCTTTACACAAGTTTTGTGTTTTCTATTCCAATTACAGATATTATGAATGTCTGCAAATGTTAATAATGGTTTTATATATCTAAGAAAAAGGTCAAAATAAAGTATAATCTTGAAGCAACTCACCCCCTTACTTTTTTGCAAGTTCTTGTTTTTCCACAAAATTTTACTTTTTATCAGACATTTAATTTGTTAATTTACGTGATATGATATTAATAATACCAAATTACCCATGTGTTTTCATATCTAAAAGAATTATACGATTCTAGGTTTGGGTATCGATTTTTTTTTTATCAAATGCATATATTCCGTATTCACACACTCTTAGTTTTTGTTTTTCCACTTTGTTTTTTCGTCTTTTTGTAAAAAAAACGAGCTATTATGAGGAAGTAGAAACCGCACCTACAATACATCTAGATACTCAGATTCTTTTCAAAATCTAATAAATGTAGGAGTTCTACTAAAAAATATAGGACTAAAATCTTAATGTATTAACCATTTCAATCTATTAAAAACTAGAGGTATAATATAACCGACCGATATGAATATTATTGTGCTTCAATTTGGTTCATTTATTATTGAGCTAAGTCTCAAACTTTATTTACTTAATGCTTCGAAGTTCACGAACTTATTCGAACTTAATAGAGCTTAAACAAGATTTAAATTTAGATTTATGATTACATCGAATTTGTTCACAATCTAACGAGTCGAATATTATCAAGCTCAAATCGATTTGTTTTACTAACAAGAATCACTTAACGAGATCGAGCTATCTTTTATCGAAGCAAAATTTGAACAACTCTAGAATCTAAAATAGTTTGACACCTTTATAATACAACTGAAGCAATTGACAGTCTGGAGAGTTTGATGTTGCATTTTCTTTCAAAATTAGGATATGGCAAATCATCGAACTTTCGATCGATTGTTATAAATTTAATTAAAATTTTAATAGATGAGAAATCCAACAATTCAATCGATAAATCAAATAATTTATTACATATCATCATCCTAAAGATAAATACATTGCAAAGGTTGCCTCATCAAACTTCCAATAATTATCATCGATAAGATGAAGCGGCGCACAAAATAATTACAGTTGTTGGGCCTTTTACTTTACTTCACCGCATTTACATATAAACGTCATGTCGGAATTTAATTTTCTAGAGGCTGAATCGTTGTTTGTCTTATTTCAAAGCATTTTCTTTTTCTAAATAAACTTCAAAATCAACTTCCTCTCAATTAATTCACACTCACATTATATATATCTATATATATTCCCACTCTTCACTAATGTGATATTGAGTTGTTAGTTATTCAAGTGTCCCCATCACCAACATAGTCGTTGGTGAATAATACTGTGATGCGTAAGTCCTGAATTCTTCCAAATAAATTAAATTCACACATACTATAATAGTTACAAAGCTTATTATATATAAGGGTGGGTTTTCACAAAATCTTGTATCAACTTACATTGGGCCAAGCCCATAATTTGCTCTTGATTTTTGGAAAATCCTAAATATGGGCTCAGATTATTCAAACCTGTTTAGAGGCCTAAAAGATTCACAACCCAGAATAAAGATTATTGCAATGCTAAGCATTTGAACTCACATCTTTATTATTGTCTAATATAATTTTTTATTTTTATTTTGAAACCATATGAAATTATTATTTGAGCACTATTTACTATTTAACGTGCAAAAATATCTTGAATATTTAGTTCAAGGAGCATATTCATCTATAGCCTCTCTCTCTTTTTTCCGTTGTTGGAGAAAACCCACTAAAATCAACAATTTTTTTTGGTCGGGAGACGCAATTTTCTTACGTACAAAAAGTTAATGATGGCTTTTGATCACTTTAGCCCTTCTCAATTTATATATTTTATTATGTCGGAGAAAAGATTAAAAACAAAAAATAAAACTTCATCACCACGGTCTTACTCATCTGAATGTTTTTGTTCCACAAAAAATTGATATTTTGAGTGTTACATTTTTATCTTTATTAAGTGTTAGGAGGAATATGTTCTTCGGCCTAATTGGTATGGCTAGTTTTGCATTCTAACCCACCCTTTAATTATTAGTCAGTTTTGAAACTAGTATATCTAAATGAGTTTGCTGTATGAACATAAAGTTTGAAAGACCACTAAAAAAATCAATGTCCCAAATTAAATTATACTTTATATGTATGATGTAATAACTAAGATAATTAGAAAATAATAAAATTACTAAGAATGGAGCATCAAGAAGATTATAACTCCAAGACTGGAAATAAGACCCAACATTGTGATGAAGACTAAAAAGCTTAATTTCAATATACAAATCAAAACAAACTCAACTTAATATTATAAAATGTTGAAAGAGAAAATTGAAAAACTTTTGGTTTGATTAAAAATCAAACAATAGTATTTAGAAAAATGAAAAAAAAAAAGTTTTAATTTGGACTTAACGAAGAAGGAAGAGAAACACATTTCCTTATAACTTGATTTGGTTAGCATGTATGTGAGGTGTCGTTGAGTAATGGAAGTAATCTACACTTTTCCACCTGAAAAATGATTTGTCAAAAAAGGTGTGGCGTCTGTCGTCCTTTGTTGTTAAGGAAAGCCCATATATGATATATCAAAATCGCTCTTCATTCCCCACGATTCTTGATTACTAATTTAATTTGTGAGTGCTCGTCCACATCATTTCATATAAAGTTGCATTTATTCATCATGGGAATCTCATCTTGCTCTACAAATCTTCCTCAATTGCGGCTTCCATTTTAAATGTTATTTAAATTAAATGAACTTATTATTGACTGATAAAGCTAGATGTAACATCTCATTATATGTAAAAAGGAAGAAGTAAAATTGGGTTTATGATACAACCCAATGAAGACAAAAATTAGGTCGAATCTATATTGGAACTTTTCACGGCTTAGATTGAATGATGCGCTGTACGTGTGCAGTGTTTCTATATGCCGTATTTACCATGTTCATTAGATGGAAAAGATAAAGAAAAATAGATTTGATTTTGATATATATGGTTATGTTTTGTAAATTTAGTCACTAGATAATTTGTCTTATTTATTTTGAAACATCGTTTTCTAGCTTTGATTATAAAAGGTTTAGCATGGGTCTCCGACAAAGAAAAAAACAGTGGGCTTTCCTGCTCTCTGTCTTTCCGGTTGATTTTCTTTTTTTTTTATGTTTTCCAGAACCTAAATCAATTTGTCTCTAAATATATACAAGTAAAGTTACAATGGAAGTATATTATTCTTTATACTCAAAAGAAAATTCAAATAAAATATTAACGTGCTTTGCTTGACATTTAGAGCCGTGACTTCAATAATAGTTTCGTTTGTCTAAGCTACCACTTCATTTATAAAATCTAATTTTGATTCCCTCAATAAATTGACATTTCAAGCTTTCCTCTTTTTCCCAAACCAAAAAAGAATCTAATTTATATTTATATATGATAAATGTGGTCCTATCCAATTACAACGTCACCACTTGCACAGAGAAGATAGAAATGCAAAAGAAAAAGGGGAGAAATTATTGTTCGTCTCCCTTTCAATAAAATAAATAAAAATTACTCGTTTTTTTAGGGTAAACTCGTCTCTGTTTAAGAGAGAGAAGGGAATAGCAGCTGTGGTGGGCGCTCCGTTCTGCCATTCGTGGGTCAATAGTCAAATTGATCACCTCACCTATTAACTTAAAGAGTGTGCTAAATTAAATATTCAACCACCAATTACCATCTCAACGTTAAATTAAATATTCATTCATTCTTTATTCTTCTTCTTCTCCATTTTTTTCTTCCTTTTTTTTGCAATCATAAAATTTGATTAATAATAATTGAGTCATAAATTAACAAGACCAATCAAATCAACATAACATCGACAGGTTAAGATTAAACATCCTTGTAATTTAGAATTAAAGGAAGGATCACCCAAAAGTGAATTGAACTTGAGAGTCAATTATGAATTATGTTTTATTTGCGTTATTTTGCATGTTCGTTTTCTTTTATCCACACACTACTTATGATATTTGTCGAAGTATAGAATATTTTTTTTCGTATTTCACTAGTCAATTATCAATTTATGATCTACGTACTTTATCAATAATTTGTCTATAGTTGTAGATTGAGGATACCGACGTAAAATTAAGACTAAGATATATCTGCAATTTTAATTTGTATAGAATTGGTTGAACGAATCTAAATCTTAGTAAGAAGCAATAATTCACAAATCACAATAGACAAGCACTTTAGCAGTATGCAATATCTCGAGTAGAAGGCAATGACCTGACTCCACCAACTAAAATAAAGGGATATGTATTTTAAGACGGCATAGCAGCCGAAATAGGGTTGGTAGATTAAGAAATTAATTAAGAGAGTGTTTGGTTGAGCTTATAAGCTCTTTAAAACAACTTATAAGCTGTTTATGAGCTTATAAGCTGTTGCAAAGTGTTTGGCAAAATAAGCTCCTAAACAACTTATAAGCTGTGAAAATAAGCTCCATCAACTTATAGTTCCCCTAAAAATAAGTTGGTCAATCCTAACTTATTTTTTCATAATTTTAAAAGCAACCATGAATTTACTAATATAACCTTGTTATAGTTCGTTATTTCCTACACATACACTATCAACTTCACATCTCGTCAATTTTATCTCTCTAACTATGATTTTCTCTCTCTAACTCACGATTCTTTCTCTAGCTTATAAGATCAATAATCCAAACACTTCAACAACTTATAAGCTCTTGAGACATTACTTTTTATAAGCTCTTGAAACATCTTATAAACTCTTAGAGCTTATAAGCTCTCTAAAATAAGCTTAGCCAAACACCCCTAGATCCGAATGAAGATCCACCTTATGCATAAATCAATAATCACAAGTCATATAATGCAAAAAAAAAAAAGGTGATCAATTATATATGATAAGTGAAGTGACAATTATCCGAATAAAAATGTGGATAATTGTGATGTATAGAAAGGGAAAAGCACGAAATGGTGCATGCATGCATGGTGATTGAGCAAGACCACCAAATTAAAACCAACCACTAAGCAATAAGTGGTCTTTGCATTGTCACGCGTTTCTTGTGATATAAAAATGACCACCAATTAATACATTATATATAATTCCACAATCAATTCTCTATTTTTGTTTTTTCATGTACAAAACGACAGCCCACTACAAAAGGCTAATGTCTCCAAGTATATATTTAGATTTATTTTTATAAACAATTAATACAATATATGTATAGATCTGTTTGTGTGTGTGAACAACACCTCAGCCGGACCTTCAAAACTTTCTCTATCGATAATCTTTTCTTTCGATTCTTTTAAATAATATTGGTTGTCTCTTCATAAATATAATAATTAATTATGTGGAATTGAATTAAATATGTAGACTTAGGGTTGAAGAGTAAGAGGCACGATCGCATCCAAATGCAAGGTAAATCCACCTTAATTAAATCATAGTTATGATTCATAAATCCAAATTGAAAATTGACAGACTCTAGCTAAGTATAGAATAATAGTAAATTTTAATTAAGGATTAATGAACTCTAATTTTATTTAAATAGGAGGAATGCACCATACATAAAAGTTTTTGTCTAGGTGTAAATACTTAATTTGTCATTTTTGCTGGCTCTAATAGGAAAGAAATTATGAGGAGGGGAAACATAGGATGCTTCAAACGTGTCTTTCAACAATGTCTAGATTGCTTTTGCCTTTGTTGATTAAATACTATCAACACAAAAAATCAACCAAAAGAGATTACCGAAAAAAGAATGAGAGAGAGACAGAGACATAGAATGAAAGAGGGAAAAGACAAGATGATGAATGAAATTAGAAGACGAGCGTGTCTGTATTTCTACTAATTCACTTGCATGGTTCTTTCGTCCATTGCGTAAATGGCGCCACGCCCCCAACTTTTAAACTCTTTGGCTCGGATACGAAAATAATTATTCTTTAGATCATATAAAATTCTATGGTTTGTTAAACAATATTTACATGTATATCATTTTTATGAGAACGGAATAAAAACGATAATTTATTAAAAGTTAATGAATCCATTGAAAAGTTATCGAATCTAAAAAAAATGAAATTTTCATCTCTCGTGGATTCAAAACCTGGTGAAAAATCCGAATTTTGGATTTAGTAACTTTCAAACAGATTCATTAACTTTCACATAACGTTCCCAACAGATTCAGTAACTTTCCTAGATGATTCATTAACTTTCACAAGAATTAGCAATGAATCAAATTAATTCACTATGAAAGTTGATCCGATGAGAAAGTTACTGAATCATCTGAAAAGTTAAGACGTTGGTGAAGGTGTTTATAGTTTTCATATAAAGCTTCGGCTTCAACTATAAAAGGAACAAGGGTTGGATACTTGGATGTGTAATTTATTGGGGTTGTAACTTATCATCACTGTCTTTTCTCTTTTACCCTTTAAATTAATCATGACATGTACGATTCAAACTCTACCAATGGGCCTTCAATCTTTGAATTTCAGTCATCGAACCCTAAAATATACTGGCACCGCTGATTTATTATGAATCAAGCGAACCACACCAGTACAAAATGGAATTCATATTTAATTACTAAACTATACTCATGGGAATCTAAGTTTGTGAGAAATAGATTCGATCGCGAGATGAAATGCAGCTTTTGTATAGATTAATTCAAGTAATCAATAAGATCAGATTTTATTAGTATTTATAGAAGTGGGGCAGGCAAAAAATGGTGGAAATTAATGGAGACGGAATCAGATTCCGAGGACACATGTTATATATAATTGAGCAGACCAGCTGAGGGGCAACATGGAATCTTAATCTCTTCCACTTTAATACAATTCTATACCATTTTTCTTTTTCTGAATATCTTCTATATTTATACTACAAACGTTGTAAAAGCTAAAGCTGCAAATCTTCACTGTACACATAATCAGTATGAGGATATTCTGGGATTCATGCTCCAAGTGGGCAACAGCTGCTGGAAGAGATGAAGATGCCAAGATCTGCCTTCAATTTCCGAGCCAACAATTCCGCCGCACAATTATAGTAATATACTAAAACTAATTTAGAAACAATATATTCCGAGTGTCATATATATATATATATGAGTAATAGAGTTATATTCAAATGAAAATCATTTTTATCCTAAAAACTAAAAATCAAATGAATTTGCTATAAAGTTGATGATCCGTTGAGAAAATTACTAAATTAAAAAATCTAAACATATTCACCCGGGTTTGAATCCCATGAGGACGAAAATTTTTTTTTTTGGATTCAATAACTTTCTCAATTGATTCATCAACTTTCACAATGAATTCATCATATTTTGATTCTCACAATTAAAATAATTCACATGTTAAACCTCCACAGTTAATCGAAATTTGTGGAATCACTACAGGATAGACTCTCCCACTGATTGCTCTTGCATTAATTTAGGAACGTAGTCTGGATTTAAGACAATTACTAACCGACATACAATCAAATCGCGACATCAGTAAACTCCTAGCTAGAGAGAGAGGGAGGAATTATATTTGACTAATTAATATATTGATGTTGAGATGAGATTAGTAACTTTATTCGAAAATGGTAAGCAGCGGCTTTGCCTTGATTCTAACAAAAAGTGAAATAACAAAGATTCCTTGCCTCCAACATGAGCAATCTACTTGCTGCTAAGGGCCGCCTCCCTTGTTACAATTATATATATTTCACTTCACCTATTTATTATACCTAGTCACGTTTGAAAGTAGAGTTGGATAATATAAATAACGAAATTACCATAATTTCGCTATAGTTGTATAATCACAAAAATTCAATTTCACAGCCTATATTTAAGTATCGATTTAATTATCCGTCAATTTTTAAATTATATTAGCTGGGGAGCTTTATATTCGAAGTACATAAAGTGCTATATGCACTTGAAAGTTTGTGTAAAACCAATGGATCGAAATGTAGATTGATTTACATATTAGCATGGGTTGGAATTAGTCCAATTATTACACTTCAACCACTCGCCCCAACATAGATCTCTTTGAAGCTTAAAATTAGTTCAAGTAAATAAAATATTGCAATGAGCAGTAATTCAAGATATGCACTTGAAGTTTGGGAGTGAGTTTTCTCTTTTCAATCCAATAAAATTGACCCGAATTTGGAAAAATAGATAAACCCTACATAGATAACTTGTTTTTCCACATTAAAAAGTAATAAATACTATAGTCTTGCAAATTTAATTTCAATTCATACCCTATAAGCTAAGTTTTGCTTTTTCATTCTTTTATGGCATATTTGGTGAGCGCGCGCCTCGAAATCGCAAACACAATCATGCATGCTTATATATCTGCAAACTTTTTGTGTAATTAATTTCATCATTATATATGTCTGTGTGTTTCTGTTTGCGAGTGTGTGTGTGCACTTTCATGGTGGATTTAGTGCTCTATTTTTGACACCTTTTGCTCTTGGTTTTCTCTGATTCAAAATTAGTATACTGAGGTACAATTTTATATTTGTTCGACTTTGGCGGTTTGGCCCGAAAAACAACTTGAATTGCCAATTATTGATCCAGGGGGCTCCAATTGCTTGACCGACCTTGCAATAGAAAAAAATCCAAATCAAAAAAAAATCCATGGATACACTTTTCTAGTATCATAAAAAAAATTAAAAATGATTTTAGGGCTATAAGTAATCGAGCAATGAGATAGTGTTGTGTCACACAGTCTATAACAAGTCAAAATCGGAATCCAATCACGTCTAAAACACAAATAAAACAAGAAATATGTCACTAAATAAAATTTAGATCCTAATATGAGTACTGTCAAACAGTCTAACACAAACCTTTTATGAAACGATCTCAGGAAGAGAGAAGCAATTCAAAGATTATTATTTAAAATACATATTATTTACTAATTTATTTTATCAGTTATTGACCACTAAATCTTAGCAACATAATAGCACAACTAAACGGTGTAATTACAGTCAGCTAACAAGTAGAGTATCGTAAAACACATCAAGCAATAGACATAGACGCTTAACTATTATCCAGGCTGAATTATGTGATTATAGTTTGATGATTATTAATTAGATAAAATAAATAAGAACGTAAAAAAACAAACTTTGAAAATTCAAGGATAAAAGACTGATTCTAGGGGATGCATTAACTTAACCAAAATCAGGCAATTTATCTATTACCCCTGTTAGGGATGTCAATGGATGAGTTTTACCCGAATCGATCCAGAACCACTCATAGCCCATTAAATTTTAAAACAAAGATTTTGGTTTTGGTTTCGATTTCAGACCCGCTTTAGACCCGGACAGTTTAGACCCATAGTTTGATGGTTCGATCGAGTCTGGTTTCAATTATGGTTCCAGAACCAGAATCGATATTTATTTATTGGTTTTGATCCGAGAAAACCCGTTTATTGACAAGCATAACCTTAAGTATGCTTGTCAATGATTCGGTTTTACTCATACCGACACTGAATCACCCATAGCCCATTAAATTCTAAAGCAACGGTTTCGATTCCAATTTCGGTTCTGATCCAATTCTGGTTCCAAACCCGCTCAGATTTGACCATTTCAGACCCATAGTTGATGGTCCAGGTTCGATCCGGATCCGATATCTAATGGGTCGGATCGAGAACTAGAATGAGTACTTATTTATTGGTTTTGATCCGGGTAAAACCCATTCATTGACATCCCTATATAACCCAGTTACCAACATTTAATTCAATTTAGATGAAGGATGACATACATAGTCACAATCTCTCGCTCGACAAGTCTTTCAATAGTTGATTAGTATAAAATCTATCTCCACTAGATCTCAAGAAAATATACCAACTCCAAAAAGTCACAAAGATTATTCATCCTAAGACTATCTCTACTCGTATTAGGTGTTCTTGAATTCAATTACACAACTAAATCTGCTAGGTATTTAATCGAACAATTATACATGCATCAATAGTGACCAACTATCTAAATATGAAATCAAGCACGAAGAACCACAAATCATGAATTGACAGGCAAATTGCACTTAATAGATCAACCACATATTTTTGATGAAGTCATACAAACCTTAAAATCTAAACAAGACAAGAATAGAGAAAACGTAATTAAACATATAGATAATTAAAACTCGTGTTTGACAATACGATGAACAACTTCGAACCTTTGAGTTTTGAATCTCCAATCTCTACTACGAACAATTAAATCTAGTCTATGGCCAAATATATCTAAGCAATAAAAGTATAAGAATATTCAAGTGTTTGAAATAGGTTTTTATAAGTGGAGAAGGTAATCGAGGCCCAAGAGGGATCAAAATACAACAAAAATAGGGGGAAATACTCGAAAACAGGCAAAATTCGGGATTTTTCCGGAATAGGCCGTTGTAGCGGCACATGCCAGTGCTGACCGCGACACTTGGCCTTCAAACTAGCCCTCTGCAGTGGCTGTGGCACAGACTACAGCTCCTGCTCTGGATGACCGTTGTCTGTGAATTTTTCATGCACATGTGTCTTGGCCGTGACTCTTCCCATGGCTAAACGTGCGGTCTTCTCGTTTTGCTCCGTTCTCATTTGTTTGAGCTTCGATTTGAGCACTATATGCGTCTACGAACTCCTATCGAGTTTTACTTTAATACTATCTAATTCAAAGTCCTCAATTTGTTCTCCATTTTCCTAAAAAGATAAAATAAAATATCGATGAGTATCAATTCTCAAAGGATAAGCAAAATCAAACAAAAACTTGTTTCAAATATGATTTTCTTTTGTGAATTCATCACAAATAAATCTTTAAAACCATTGAAAAATCATATTTATCAGTTATATTGATTTCCGTAATATGTGCATTAGGACTTAAACTCCAAAATATTGTATATCTCTCAAAATTTATCTATCAATGAATCAATAATATTGTTTTCAAGTTCAAATTAATTAATATTGAATATTAGGGATATCCTCCATCTACTTTCCAGCTACACAACTAATTTCACTTCATTTTGGCCGCCAAATTATTAAGATAGAAAAGTAGATTTTGCTCGATTTCAATTGCTGAAAAGCTGAAATTGGATTTGAATCTGTGGCAATTATACTACGAATATATTTTGAAACTTAAATTTTGTGACTGTTCTTATGTAGACAAAAAGAAGTTAACAAGAAGTTTGGAACTACACTTTTCTACAGAAAATATAAAACTTATAGTCACTCTTTTAGCACATTCGAAAGATACCACCTCAGGATTATCCTATTATAAGAAATTAACATTGACAACTTAAAAAAAATTATGACAACGTGCAACTTTAGTTGTCCTATGCAAAAATATTCTTATTGAAGTAAAACAATTTTTTTTTGTATATGTTGATACCTACTTGTTATTTATAATTTGACATTGTACTTGTTAATTATATGTTGTCTCTAACTAATTACAATTTTGAATCTTTCATTGAGTTATGATAGGATACGGCCCAACTACCAGGCCCAAGCATCAGGCCCAATACAAGTAAACCCGACATCAAGCTCGGCTCGGACAAGTTCGGCCCATGAAGACTCTGAAGCCGGTGGGAGCGCGAAAGCTCAGCCATATCTAAAAGAATCCTAATTCAAGAAGGGATAGGATCTCGAATCCTAGTTAGAGAAGACTTCGGATTCGAGATCTAGGTCAATACATTGTGTATAAATAGAGGCTAGATTAGACGACATAGATTCATTCACTCTCTTTGTAATTGCTTCTTACACTCTCAATACACATATTCTCTCTCTTGCCCCGTGGACGTAGATCTTATTCATAGATCGAACCACGTAAATCTTTGGTGTTCTTGCGCATTTATTTCCCTTGCGAAATTAAGATCGATCACTGGCGCCGTCTGTGGGAAACGAAATTTTGTGTTTTCGATCAACCACCGTTTACAAGGAAATAATCATGACCAGGTACACCAGAAGCCATGCATCCAGGACCGTCGACGGCAATAACAACGGCGGCGGCGAAAGGAACGCCGAGCTCAACTCGGGAAGAGCCCAATCAGAGAGGAAACCCCCGAGGAGCATATCCAAAGTCTTGACGAGCACGGACACCCCGTCCTGCAGGAGGCAGGTTGCCATAGCGAAGGCAATCGTAGCAATAATCCAGGGGAACCTCCGGCTCGCAGTAAACTCGACGACGTCGTCGAGGATTTCTCGAGAAAATAAGGAGAGTTTTCCGGCCTCGGCGAAGCTGTGGTCGGCCACGTCCCGAAGAACGAACACGAAGCCTCATCTAGATACGAGGCATCACAACGAGGTCGGGGCCCAAACCGACCGCGCGCAAGGAACGAGCAACGCGGGAGGACGTCGTGATCACCGCTGGCCGCCCGAGTCGCAGAAATCCATCCAGCGAACTCCGCCCGATCTCCGGGACGAGCAGACAGAAAAGGCATCGGGGTCGTCGCGAAGTCGGTCCGAGTCACCTAAACGAGTTCGATCGTCGAACTCCGCCCCGCCTCCGAGGACGGCGGCCGATGGATACGGAAGATAGCCACCCGTTCTCAAATAGAATACTCAACACTTCTCTCCGGATAAGTACCGGTACCAAGCATCGCCCACGACGGGCCGAGGGATCCCTGAACTTCCTCTCGCAGCCCAATACAACATGATCAACAAAAGCTCATTTCGGTTCACATGTGTAAACTCTTCCGGAGTTACTCGTCGACAACGCCCGCGGTGGTTCGACGATCTACCTCACGGAAGCATCGGCCCTATCGCGACTGATGGCTGCCCCACGAAGGTTCTTCCAAAAGCGGAATCAAAACGCCGTCAGACACCTCTCACCATAAGGCAAAGCCGTAATGAGTCCATCGGCGACTTCATGACAAGGTTTAACAAGGAGTGCTTGAAGGTCAAGACGTGAACGACTGTTAGTCATCTCGGCCTTCCAAAACGGCATCTTGCCGGGGCCTTATACCGAGAGATCGTCAATCGAGCACCGTCTTGCCAGAGTCGTGGCGCATAGCCAACCGGTTCGCCAAAGCGACGAGGCCGACAAGAGAAAGCGCGAAGCGAACAAGCGAGACCTTGGAAGAGGAAGAAGAGGCGGCGAAGGAAGATCGAACCAAGGGTGAGCGCGGACCGATGATTACATCGTCCGATAAAGTCGAGCTCGGTCGCGCGACGCCTCGGAACGACCTCGAGACACCCGTTGACGAAGCCGAGCGTAAATCTCGCACTCCATATGAACTGTTCGAAGCCTCGACCGATGGCGGAGAGGAAGAGGTGCCGACCTATGGATAAATATTGCTCATTCCATGATGATTACGGCACGACATCGAAGAGTGCAAAGAGCTCATGGGTGAAATAGAGATGCTAGTTCGGGACGGATCCTCAAGAAATACCGAGATGTGGTCGCCAAGCCGACCAAAGCCAAAAGACGAAAAAGGAAGAGGGGAAATTGTGCCCCCAAAAAACAAAGCGCAAAGACCCGAAGAAGGAGATGACGAGCCCCAATATGACGGGTGATCTCCACACCACGGGCTCCCGTGGAGTCACGAAGTCCTCCCAAGGCCGATGCCAAGTCCTGACCCAGTGAACCTACCAATAAGAGGTTCAGAAGGACGGCGATCACCTTCTCCGAAGACGACCCGTTCGCCGACGGTACCCATCGGGATGCATTGGTGATCCGGTGGTGGTCGCAAATAAGTTGGTGAAGCGGCGTTTACATCGACAACATGGCGTCGGTGAGCATCCTTTTAGGAATGCTTTGACAAGCTAGGAGTGGAAGGCGCGCCCGCACAAGCCCCGCCGCCACTCAAGCTTCGTCCGTGAAGAGACGCGCCCGGAAGGAATAATCGAGCTACCGTCACGGTGGGAAGCACCAACGACCTCGACAAAGGTGGTGCAGTTCAGTAGTGAAGGCCAACTCGCCGTATAACATCATACTAGGGCGAGATTGGTGAACGTAGAAGGCGGTATGCTCAACGTACCACCGACGATAAAAATACCCACCACGAGGGAACAGCCGTGATCCGGGTGATCGTAAGCAAGCGAGGAATGTATGCAAGTTGCCTTACGGTGCCAGGGACCTCGTTCGGCACCCAGGCATAGCAATTAAAGAAACCCGAAGAGTTGGAGTCAGGAAGTACATCGCCACTCCCGGCGATCGGTGGAAGAGGTCGCATTGTACAAAGATGAGCCATTGAAGGTCGTCCGTGTTGGTTTCACCACGACACCGAAGTGAAGGATCGATCATCCAACTCTAAGGGAATTCGGGACGTGTTTGCTTGGTCTCCCTCGACATGACCGAGTCTCGCCGAGTATCATCACTCACCGGCTCAACATTGACCGAACATAAAGCCGGTTCGACAAAAGCAAAGAATCTTCGCGACGAACGGAACCAAGTCATTCATGACGAGGTGAACCACTATTAAAAGCACGACATCTTGTTCGAGGTCAAATATCCGACCGGATAGCCAACCCGGTGATGGTGAAGAAAGGAGGAGGATGGCGAATGTGTATTGACTACACCGACCTCAACAAGCATTGCCCAAAGGATTGCTATCCCTTCCCAACATTGACAAGAAGGTCGACGCGTTGGTCGGTCTGAAGTCTTAAGTCTTCTTGGACTTATACAAAGGGTATCACCAAGTCCCGATGGACGACGAAGACGCGCCAAGACAAGCCTTCATTACCGACTTCGGTCTTCGCATATAAAAAGATGCCATTCGCCTTAAAATGCAAGTGGCTACCTATCAAAGGATGGTGGACAAAATATTTCAGCCCTACATAGGTCGGAATGTGGAGGTATACGAGAGCGACATCGTCGTCAAAAGCAAGGAAGAAGCCGATGTGTGGCCGACCTCGGATCGTCCTCGGCCTTCTTGGAAAATCAACCTAAAGTGAATCCCGAAATGCACGTTTGCGATCCGTCCGGAAAGTTCTTAGGGTGTTGGGTTTCAAGAAGGGCTAAAGCAAACCCGACCAAGGTCCAAACCATTTTGAAATGAAGATGTCAAGACTATCCATGACGCGTACAAGGTGACAGGTGCATAGCCGCACTAAGCCGCTTCCTTTCAAAAGCCGCGGATAGCGCCTACCCTTCTTCAAGGTACTCAAAAAGCCCAAATTCTCATGGGATGAGGTGCATGGTCCGCCGAAGACCTCAAGAGCTACCTCGCCGAGCTCCCACTCTATCCGTCCCGAAAGAGGAGAGGTCCTTTTCCTCTACCTCGCCGCCTCGGACGAATCCATAAGTGCGATCCTGCACGAGAAGAAGGACGTCGGCTCGGTGTATTTCATCACCGAGCACTAAAAGGCCGGAAACGAGGTATCACCGAGAAGCTTGCCTTAGCATTGGTAAATGCGCGAGGAGACTACGTCCGTATTTCCATGCACATCGCATACAAGTCCTCATCGACTACCCACTTGGCAAGTATTGACGAGCCAAGCATCGAGGAGAATCGCGAAATGGGCAATCGAACCGGGCGAGCACGATATATCCTTCGCCCGCCAGCCATCAAAGGTCGAGCCCCAGCGGATTTCTTGCCGAGGCTAACCGATCGAAAAACCGGCCCATCGAATCCGTATCGAGACGATGCCAAAGCCGAACCCGTGGTTGAAACACCGGTCTTGGCAACTCTACGTTGACGGGCTTACGGGAAAAGCAGCGTGGGCGGTATCTTACTCCCAGGCCCGGACAACGAAATCGCCACTCACTTCGGTTCACATTCAAAATACGAACAACGAAGTGGAGTACGAGGCATCGATCGCAGGACTTCGCCTTGCTCAAAGTCTCCGGACACGAGCCGTGCAAGTTCACAATGATTCTCAAGTCGTCGTAAGCCAAATGTTGGGAAAATACGAGGCAAAAGCGATGAAGAAGTATCTTGAAAAAGCAAAAAGCTCGCAACGGACTTTCTCACACTTCCGGATAGTTCGCATCCCAGGGAGCAAAATAGCCGGTGACATCTTAAGTAAATTGGCCTCGTCATCAACGAACCCGCCGATGAGGAAGTCCAAAGCGGGAGCATAAACGATGCCAAGACGGAGCCGAGGTTAACATAGTCTCGGATGAAGAACCCAATTGGATGACTCCCGTTCGAGAGTACTTGGAGAAGGCGAATCGCCTCTTACGACAAAGCTGGAGGCTAGGAGGATTACGAACAAATCTGCGATATACAATTGAGCGAGGAGTCCTATCTGAAAGTCATATCTCCAACCTCTTAAGGTGCTTGGGGCGGACCGAGCTAATTACGTTCTACGAGAAATACACGAAGGTTCGTGCGGAAGCCACATCGGACCCCGAGCCTTGTCAAAGAAAGTCATGCGATGGGGATACTATTGGCCAACAATGTTCCAAGACTCAATGGACCTCGTAAAAAAGTGTCCGAAGTGTCAAATCCATGGGAACGTACCAAGGCTACCCCAGACCGACCTCACCTCCGTACAGAGCCCTTGGCCGTTTATGCAATGGGGGATTGACATTGTGGGCCCTTCTTTAAAGCACCGGGACGGCCCAATTTTTAATTGTTGCGATCGACTACTTCACGAAGTGGGTGGAAGCTGAGCCCTTGGCGAAAATCACAAGCAAGAACGCCCTCAACTTCGTATGGAAGAACATAGTGTGTCGCTTCGGCATCCCCCATATCCTCCTTTCGGATAACGGAACACAATTCACGGATAAGACATTCAAAGATTGGTGTCAAGAGCTTCGGATCCAACAAAAGTTCACCTCGGTGGCCCATCCTCAAGCAAATGGTCAGACCGAAGTTACCAACAGGACCATCGTAAAGGGTCTAAAAACTCGTCTCGACCGAGCTAAAGGCCTCGGGTGGAAAACCTACCACAGTCTTATGGTCGCATCGAACAACACCTCGGACCTCAACGGAGAAACACCATACGGTTTGGTGTATGGAACCAAGCGATGATCCTGCAGAGATCGGAGTGCCGAGTCCTCGTACCATTGACTTCTCACCAAGCAATGGAGAAAATCTACGAGCTGATCTAGACCTACTGAAGAAAGAGACCTCGCCACATCAAGGAAGCTCGGTACAAGCAACAAGTAGCTCGGTATTACAACCAACGTGTTAAAACCGACAATTCCAAGTGGGCGACCTCGTACTCCGACATAATGAAGTCAGCAAAGCCGCACAGCTCGGCAAGCTGGAAGCCACATGGGAAGGACCTTACCGGGTCGACGAAGTCCTCGGCAAAGGGGCCTATAAGCTCGCTCAATTGTCAGGTGAGCAATTACCCAACGATGGCACATCATCCATCGAAGAAATATTATGCATAAGTGTCGAGGTCGGGTCTTGTTCGGTCATATTTTTAAAGTCCTGTTTAGAGTCATCTTATTTGGTGGTCGCGTCATCTTTTATCAATAAAATCTTTATTTTACGAGTTCTACTTGTCACTAATGCATAATTAATCTTCGCATTATTTACCCCACGGAGGACAAATTCCCTCGACGGAGGTCGATTACATTCGTTTCATACGAATGTAAATCTAAACGCGCATGCCTACATACGAGATCGGACTACCCGTTTATTTGAGCGTTCTCTCTATGTGAGCGAAGGGACCACCCTCCCGATGACCTCGGCAAAAAACAGAACCATTCCTACATACGAGATCGACTACCTTCGTTTATTTGAGCGTTCTCTCTATGTGAGCGAAGGGACCACCCTCCCGATGACCTCGCAAAAGCAGGAACCATTCCTACATACGAGATCAGACTACCTTCGTTTATTTCGAAGCGTTCTCTCTATGTAGACGAAGGGGACCACCCCTCCCGACGACCTCGGCAAAAAACAGGAACCATTCCTACATACGAGATCAGACTACCTTCGTTTAGTTCGAAGCGTTCTCTCTATGTAGACGAAGGGGACCACCCCTCCCGACGACCTCGGCAAAAAACAGGAACCCCTACCTTCGTACGAAAACGATTTCTTTCAAAGCGGAATTCTCTACGAGGACGAACTACTTTCGCATATTACTCTTGTTCAAATACAAAGTCAATAAGAAACCATTCTTATTAAATAAAAGATGTACAGTTACATTTACATTTTACGAGGACGGGCGGATCGGGAAAAGCGAGCCGATCCCTAGAAAAATCGGAATTCAAGACTCATCTATGCTAATCCTACCTCTACCTCGTCCTCGGTCAATATTACGGGCCGGCCGGGCGACCTCGGTCACTGCGAAGCACTCTGCGAGCTCGGCCTCGCCACTTGATGATGCCGGTCTCGACGCATGGAGGGTCCACGGCGTTCGAGGCAATAGCACGCCCTCTTGTGCGCGCCACTCCGGATCGTCATAATGTGGTTCATTTATTCTAGACTGAGAAGCTCCGGCAGAAGAAGAGGCCTCTGCATCCCGTCGAAGTATTTCGCCGAGCTGTGGTTGTCGGCGATGACGATCAGTATATGCTCCCGAGCCTTTTAATTCAGCTTCTCGCTCGTGAATTGCCAGGAGGTCCGACCATATTCGCGCCTGTACCCCGAACAACGGGCAGCAGCCTCGACAACCTTGGCTTCAACCTCCGGGATCGTCATCCCACCATTTCGGTGGATAACCTCCTCGTACTCGGCATGCTCCTCGGCTATCACCTGGCGCCTCTCCTGGCGACCTCGAACGCCTCCTCCAATTCCAAAAGCGAGCACGAGCTCGTCACGGCTCTCTCGAGCGGCTCTATGTGACATCGGACTCACCTTTGCGTGGCTGGCTGCGCCTTTATATGGAGGAGTTCGACCTCTTTCAACTCAAGAGCCCGCGATAGGTCTTGATTCGGTTCAACCGAGGAGAAGCATCAAGCATTTCGAGACAACGATCAAAAAAAAGATAAGTTTCTTAACATAAACTTGTCATTTTATTAACATGCCCTAGGCAAAAATCGATACACATTTACATTCAAAAAAAAAAAAAAAAAAAAGGGTGAAAAAGATGCGGGGATCAATCGACCCTCCGGAAGCTTCGCCATGTCCACGTTCGCCGCCCAAGCTGGATAGCCTCGGCCTCGGCCTCTTGGGAACTACGGAGTTTCGGCGCCGCCGAGCGTCGGCCGTCTCCCGACCCTTTGCATGATCAGCCAATAAAGCCCGGTCGGGGATCCCGATCCACGGACAAAGCGCTGCAACTCCATGGACAAAACAACGGAGGAAGAGGCGAGGCTGCGGCACGGAAGCTCCTTCGGGCCGCGGACGAGCACATCAAAGTAGGCCGTCTCGGGACGGCATCCTCGGTCTCCTCGTACCCATACTTGCTTTGTCGGATCTGGGTAGTCCTCGGCGACCTCTTCGATTGCGTCAGAGACGGTGGCTTTGTTAAGCACATCGGCCGCGTCGAGACCATCCAGAAGCTCGCTCGCCGGCAGAACAGCCTCTCCGCTGGCGCTGGCGTTTCCTCGAGCTTCGCCATGTCCGCCTCCCGACGGCGAACTGTTCCACCTCGGCCTTCATCGAGGCAACCTCGCCCTAGCCGCCTCGGCCTGCCGCCTCCTCGCCACAACCATTGCCTCGCCGACCGCCCTAGCCGCCGTGCCTGATGGCCGTCGCATCCGCCGCTTTCATTTGACGAGGTCCGGATCTTAGCCTCGGCCTCGGACATTTCTTGAGCAAGGAGGTATTCACTCCTCCACCTCCGAGCATACGGGCCACCCAGTCAATCATGAACGGCGCCTTCAAGTAATCCGATATAAGATCGGATACTCTTGACACCTCGGCCGCCACGTCATCGACCCCTATACAAAATATACATCGGTCGGAAGAACACAATTTGGTTACTATGCGCACAGTATAAGGACAAGTACATACCTCGGGAAAGAGGCAGGGCCGACTTGGAACCGATGATCTCGCACTCAGCCTCGGCGGCAACCGAGGACTCATGGATTACATCCTTCCGCCTCTTCAAGCGCTTGAGTGGCTGCGGCGAAGGGGATCTCGAAGGCCCCACGGTCATTTCGGGCATGTCCTCGAAATCCTTGAGTCGGAGACCTCGGCTCGCCACAGAGATCGGTTCGCCACGAGATCGGCTCCTTCCTTTTCTTCTTTCCTTCTTGCAGTTCACTACAAGGAAATACATGGGTCGGCATCAATACGTAACTCATGAAATAAAGAAAAAGAGAGAAGAAGAGGCCTCGCCTTCACCGACTCCACCCCGGAGGTAGGATCATAAAGGCTAAGCCCGCCCGCAAGCTCGGCCTCGGAGAAGACCTCATCAACAAGGCCAATTTTGTCCGGCGCCTCCCAAGTCACGAAGCCCTTGTCGACATACATCGGCGATCTTATCGATCGCCATGGGAACTCCATATGTCCTCAAACAAGCGGAAGAAGAACTTCTTACGCGGTTGAGATCTTTGATTTAATCTTGGCTTTGAAGTTCCTACGGGTGATAGATAATACCACCCGAACCGCCTTCAATTGCAAAAAGCGAAGGGCGAGCCCCAAGGTAAAAGGAAAATTATGCCTATAGGCATAGACACCTAGAGGCGTCATATGCCGGAATGAGTTCGGCGAGAGTTGGGCAAGAGATAGGCCGAACATCTCTTGGAACTCAACATATACATAAGGGTAAGGAAGGCGAAGACCAGCTTTAAAGGCGTCCTCAGACACAACAATAAAACCGTGGGAGGCACAAGCCCATCCTCTAGGACGGGGCAACTAGCTCAATACTAGAGGAATACTATATTGAAAACATATATCCCTAATGTCGAAATACTTAGGATTGAAGAAAAGAAGACACTTTACCGCAATCCCCCGAGGGAATCGAGACCACACTCGAAAGAGGCATATGAATGCGGTAAAAGCAGTGAGACACTAAATCGGGACGGAAGCAGACACGATTTGGCCTTTCAGCGACTTGTTATGAGAAGAGTAGCCATTACTTACTTTTGTTTATCGAAGAACAAGGCGAAGCTTCAAATCGTCAATGGCGCGAATAAAGTGTTTCGCAGGCGAGAGGTTTTTGAAAATCGAGAAATGAAGAAGGCAAGTGATAAGAGATATTGCGTATCGAGGAAGACATTCCCCTAATATGCACTTTATCGGGAATCCAACCGTTGCCAATTTAATGCGCGTTAAATGCGTATCCAGCGCCCGATGACTCAAGAGCGGCGAGAAAATCCCGTCTTGACCTCGGCATAACACCTCGTCGGTGAAGCGGTGAAGACCTCGGCTTAACGCCTCGGCGGTGAAGCGGTCGAAGACCTCGGCATAACGCCTGCGTCGGGTAAAGCCGGTCGAAGACCTCGGCATAACGCCCGTCGGGTGAAGCGGTCGGAGACCTCGCTTACGCGCCTCGTTAGGTGAAGCGGTCATAAGACCTCGGCATAACGCCTCGTTAGGTGAAGCGGTCGAAGACCTCGGCATGGCGCCGGTGCGATAAGCGGGACACCTCGCCGAGATACAAACAAAAAGACCTCGGCGAGACGATCTGCGCGCCGCGACGATTCGACATCTGACGTCAAAAGCATTGACAAGCACAAAGTCGACAATGAAAAGAATGTGTAAGATCGTCCAAACCCGCCGTCACAACAACCCCAATCCGGCGATGACCTCGTTTCTGCGTCTTTTGGGGGTTGTGATAGGATCTGCCCAACTACGTGCCCAAGCATCGGGCCCAATACAAGTAAACGACATCAAGCTCGGCACGGACAAGTTCGCCCATGAAGACTCACGAAGCCGGTGGAACGCGAAGCTCGGCCGTATCTAAAGAATCCTAATTGAAGGGATAGGATCTCGAATCCTAGTTAGAAGACTTGGATTCGAGATCTAGGTCGATACATTGTGTATAAATAGAGGCTAGATTAGGCGACATAGATTCATTCACTCTCTTTGTAATTGCTTACACTCTCAATACACATATTCTCTCTCGCCCGTGGGCGTAGATCTTATTCATAGATCGAACCACGTAAATCTTTAGTGTTCTTAGCATTTATTTCCCTTGCGAAATTAAGATCGATCAAGTTATAACTGAAGTTTGTCAGTATTACTATTTGATGACATGCAAAAGTCTCTTTAAATTTTTGATGGGGGTAAGAGACGACAGGATACTCCATAGAATAGATTACTAGAAAAATATTCATCAAATTATATCCAATAATTACTTTTTCTCGATTTAAAATAAATGGATATCCCAAAAAGAAGTTTGATTATTTTGGTTTTCAAAAAATAATAAATTATAGGGTAAATTATAATTTATGTTCCAACATTTCGTGATTTTTCACTTAAGGTCACAACGTAAGCATATTGTTATTTTGGTCCCTAACATTTTACAAAATTCTATTAGTATCATGTCGATCGCTTACGTGGCTCTCATAATTCCATATTGAACTCAAAGTTAATATAAAAATTAAATAAAAGCTCAGAAAAACTACTCTAAAACGACGTCGTTACATTTCTTTTCCACATCAATATAAGGTAAGAAATGAAACAACGTCGTTTTCGACGAGTTTTTATATGTTTTTATTTTATTTTTATATTGACTTATAGCCCAAGATGAAATTTCGGCAGCCACATAAGTGTTTGGACGTCGGAAATTGATCAACATGATATTAATAAAAAAAATTGAAACATTAGGGAACAAAATAACAATATCTTACGTTGAGACATTAAGTGAAAAATCGTAAAAAAATGGAACATAAACTGATATTTACTCTGAATTATATATATACCCAGACTACCCAAAAACATGTGATATTTATTTATCTATTTCTTCTTAATATGCACAAAAAACTCACACACACATGCATAAACACATACACACACACACACACATATATATATATATATATATATATATATATATATGAGGAATGATATAATATTCAAGTCTTACGTAGTATGTAGTACTCAATCTTATTCATTTATATCATAATATAGATATTATGATTGAGATTTTTGAATTCTTTTAAGCTAATGGACACTAATTTTAGTGTAGTAAAAGGTAGAATTATAATTCAATTTGTTATGTGACACGGAATATACATATATATATATATATATATATATATATATATATATGGGAGGTTAACGTGAGAACCATTTTATGTGAGCGTGAGAACCAAAAGCGATGAATTCATCGTGAGAGTTGATGAATCCATTGGAAAATTATTGAATCCAAAAATAAAATTTTCGCCTCATGGGATTCGAACCCGGTGAAAAATTCTTAATTTCAATTCATTAACTTTCTCAACGGATTTATCAACTTTCATAACGAATTCATTTGGTTCTTAGTTTTTAGGATAAAAATGGTTCTTATTTGAACCAAACTCTATATATATATATTGTTAAACAGAAATATGCATACAGTTAAACACAAAAATGCATATCACGAGCTTCTGTTTTAAAGTATACAGATTTCTATTTTTTAGTATGCATGTTTCTGTTTTTGTTATATGCATAAATTTGTTTTGTCATATGCATGTTTATGTTTCGTGTCATGCTGGTGCATCTCTCCAACGCTTGTTGGCCAGATTGCAAGTTTCTTTTTGTTTATATGCATAAATCTATTTTGTTATATGCACATTTTTGTTTCGTAACGACGACACATAGCGTCGGTGGAAGTCTGGCGATCCAAAGACCGTCTTCGCAGACTCGTGCCAATTTTGACCTTGTGTATGTTAAAAGAAAATCGAATAGAGGCTATCATTTGTCAATTTCTAGTGTGTCCACATGGTCACAATGTGTGGTGTAAATTTGGTGCTACATACTACCTAAAGACAGATACTATCGGATTCTGACCATATATATATGAGTTGGATCAAATACAAATCGATCTTAAAATATAAAATAAGAACCATTTTTCAGTCATTTGATAGTGAAGATCTACGGTGAATTCATCACTTTGTTGGATGGATTATTCAAATACCGAAGTTCAAATCATCTGATAGACGGAATTTTATTTTTTTGAATTCAGACACTTTCATGGTAAATTCAAATACTTTTACAATGAATTCAAACTAATCCATGAATTTTTAGTTTATACTTTAAGATAGGTTTTTACAATAATTACTCCATATATATATATCTTAATGCATAAATTACTCATAGTATTAACTATTTCTGTATCTTATTTCTTCTTATTAATGCATATGCAAAAATATTTATTTATATATCTTATTTTTTTATGGTATCAAACACTTTATGTACTAAACTATCTATTCGTTACAATTCTTTGAAGTATAAAGCCTGGCCTCTAGTTATATTAAACAAATGAAATGACTCCCATTAAAATGCTTTGCATCCTTCCAGAAACAGCAAAAGAAACGTCCTTAAGAAGAGAAAAATGAAAAATAGATATTTCTTATAAAAATCATTATCTTCTGTGATATATATATTCATCTGAATCAAACCAAGGAGAGATTTTGTTTTGAGAAGCATGAGCAGATATACATAAAAGGAAACTGGAATGGGTGATATCGCGTGCATGAAAATTGTTCGTCTTGTTGTGATCTTAGGTTGCGATTTTCGAGATTTCTTTACAAATTACATCCTCTCTCTCCCTTTCTCTTCTTAGAAACATTGGTTTCTGCAACAGTTGAACGCTTTTTTGGGGTTCGGGAATTGGAAGGAATGATGACGATTCCGTATGAAATTGAGTACTTCAAATTTGGTGTCTTTTGAGACTTGTGTCCAATCTCTTCACTGCCACTACAAATTCAAACAAAAGCATTCCCACCATTATTCCTGGGCATCACAATTATTGAGAAATCATTGTGTAAACTCGAGGATATCTCTTGTTCTAAAAGGCAAGCTCTGTCTTCAGGAGTTCACACCTCGTCTCATGAGAACGTGAGGGGGTAAATAATGAAAAACTCTCACATTGTGACTGTTAGGATTCGATTATTGATCTTTATTCCAAATCTATTAGTTCTTTTAACCAACTGAGCTAAACTCTTGGACATATATCTCTCTCTATATAGTATGTGTAAGTATATTGCAAGAAAAGTCAGATTACTTAAAACGTTCCATTTTGAGGTGTGAGAAGTTTGTTGGGGGCATGAACAAGTAAGCTCTAGGTAGATATTCTGATAATCTTCAGGAATCAATCAAAAGCCAATAATTGGGAATATTATAGAGAGGTTGACGCGCGCTACAATACTTAGGAATTACAGCATCGGAGCTTCAGCTTTCTTGCCAAACTACTCTTCTTTTGTTTTAATTTTTTCACTCGAATGTTTAGGACGTACAAAGTATACAATTTTTTTTTAACTTCCCTTTATTCTAAATTGACTTCTATCACATTGTTCATAAATACTTTCCTTAATTAGTATTCTAATGTACCGCGTGGAGTATATATATCCCGAATTTCTAAATTAAAATGTAATAGAGTTATCTGGTAGCTGTCCAGTTCACGAACGAGTCCAATATTTATTGTTTTCTGCATCTCTTAAGGGGGCGAAACAGAATAAAATATAATTTGGCAAAAGAAGTAAAACATATAAGATATAAAGAATTTTTTCTTTTTCTATTTTGCTGGGGGAGGGTGGCAACTATCGAAGATCTTCTTGAACAAATTAAAACCACTTCTTAAAACATTTCAATTAATTTTTAAGAATATTAAGAGAGTGTTTGGTTAAGTTTATTTTAGAAAGCTTATAAGCTCCATTAGTTATATATATAAGATTTTTTAAGAGCTTATAAGTTGTCAAAATGTTTAGATATATAATTGAACTTATAAGCTAAAAAGAGAATCATAAGTTAGAGAGAGAAAATCGAAAAGATGTGAAATTGATAATGTACATTTTGGAAATAATAAGTCATAGTAAGGTTACTTTAGTAACTTCATTATTGCTTATAAGCTCATAAAATAATAAGTTGGGATTGAGAAACTCATTTTTTTGGAAAGCTTATATTCTGCTAAATATTATTTTCACAACTTATAAGTTATTAGGAACTTATTTTACCAAATATATCTTATATATTTATAAACTCCTAAACATCTTATAAACTCATGCAAACACCCCTTAGGCAAAGCATCCATACAAAGCCTACTATATTAACAAGTACATTACAGGCTTACATGAAAGAAAAATCCTTTGAAGTTAAATTAAATTAATTATAACATGAGTGTTTCAGGTAGGTGCTTGATTGAGCAATCAACGGTGCCAATATTTATGTAACTATAAATCGAATATGCTACGGGTATTTAATTCAAGAAATTAAAAAGGTGACAGTTAAAATATTTAATAATTCCCATGTGCAACAATACGACGCGGACTAATATATGTAAAGTATTTTGCATGGGTAAAACAAGATGACACAATTCTCCTAAACCTTTACACTCCCTCTACCATAACAACAAAATTGGGTCGAATCGAAGTGAAACTTCTCATATATTATACCAACCTGAAATTGGATCAGATTTCACAAACATTAGTTCCTGAAAAACATTACATCTCCAAATCTAAAACAAGCTACAAGAAATATCACATATTGTCGATCCATCCATCCATCAATTCGTCTCTAAACATTCTCAGGCAGCATATACATATAGAGAGAGATATTGTACATACACATATATATTAGGCTGCACCAAATTGAGATGAAGAGAAACAAACAGGCCTACCAATTCTAGGGTTTCGATCATCATCAGTATTAGGCTTCCATATTTGCAGGCACTCTCCACCATTAATTCCTACAGCGGATTGCTTGTGGACGAAGAGCTGAAGCTAGAAAGATCCGTCCAATTCGCCGTCGTCGGTGCATTCCACTGCTCATTTCCGCCCAATATCTGCCTCGTTAGGTTATTCTCCGCGTTGTCCTCCATTTTCACCGGGGGCCGCTGACTCGGCACTACGCTGGAGAGCTTAGGCCTCGCCGCGTGGTGGTGGCTCGCCTCGCCGCCTAGGAATCCCGATTCGCCGCTGTGGAACTGGTAAAACCCTTGTGATGATGCATCAAGACCGCCTAAGAAGGGGAATTGCTGCACCTGCTGCATCCGCCACTGCTCAATGCCACCGCCACCGCCTTCGCTAGATAAAAGTGACGCAACCCCGCCGTTGCCGAGTAAATTGCCGGCGCCGCCGTGGAAATTCATATCACTAGTCCCCACGGTTGAGGCTGCGATTCCGCTGTAATTCAACCCCATATCGGCGGTGAAGTTGTCTGTGAAGTTTCCTAGAGGAGACATGAAGCGTAGCGGCGGAAGCGGCGGCGGCGTTAGCCCTAACATATTAGCGGCGGCGCTGTTGGTGGAGACGGTGCTCGTCGAGCTAGGGTTATTAGTCTGTCTGTCGCTGCTGGCTGGGGATTTGGAGCTGGACGACTTGCTCCGTTTGTTTCTCCGGCATCCGCCGCCGACGGGGACGTTACGCAGCGCGCCGCCGCGAGTCCAGTAGCGCCGGCAGGTCTTGCAGAAGTGGCGCGGCTGAGAGAGGCTGTAGTTGTTGAAGTAGCAGAACTTGGTGTTTGTGGATTCGCAGCGAGGGCATTTGAGGGAGGTTTCCGGCATGGGTATGTTGGCCATGCGAGCTCGCTCCGCCATCGAGCCGGGGCGGATTCCACCGCCTCCATGCGGTTGCGCCGGAGGAGGTGGCGGCGGTGGTGGGAGTAAAGGGTTGGCGCTGGAGCTTCCAATTATTTGATGATTTTGTTGCTGCAAAAAAAATCGAAGAAATTATGGTAAGGAAAAGAGAAAGAGAGAATATTCAAAAAATTAAAGAGGTAAGAAATAATATTTGATGAAAACTAAAGAACTAAGAAGAGATCAACAAAAGGGGGAAGGGGGGATGGGAATATGTCTTTTGAAATTTTGCTTTTTTAGCAAAGGAGCTCAACCATGGAAGCATATGATATCAAAAAAAAAGAGGGAAAAACACCTTACCTGATTCCAGTTGGATGGATCAAGATAAGCAGGAATTGAAGAAAAAACCATGGTTCTTGATTTTTCTTTTCTCTTTTGTAAAGGTTTTTGGAGGTGTAGTGGAGAATCACATCAACTGGAGGGTTAGCCCAAAGGAGAGAGAGAGAGAGAGATAAAGGAAAGAGAGAAAGAAAGAATAATAAAGGAAGAATGAGAATGTAGGTGCTAAAATAAAGCGAGGGGCTTTATGCTTGTATATATATACACAGACACACACAGAGAGAGAGAGAGAGAGGGCATACACCAAGTACTAATTTGTTTTCACTCTGTCTAGTTTTGTTTTATTGTTTTCTAGGGTTTCACTTCTTAATTACTTAGCCTTTAAGCTTCTTTTTGTGTGGAGGCATTGCTGTGATTGCATGGAAAAAGTGGAGATTTCTTTTGCGCAAAAATCATTAATAATTCAGAGAGGGGGAATATATTGATTGAGTGTGGGTTCCCAGCATTAACACACTAATTAAGACTATATTTGGTTTGACACAAGCATTAAGCAAGCCATTCTTTGTGGCTTAATTCTAGTGTTACTTTCTCTGGGAATTCATTAATATATCTGTATGAGTATATAATTTTTTTTTTGAATAGAATGAAAAGGAAAAAAGGTCAGTCTTGGGGGGTTGAAATGAACAGTGGTATTTCCGACCAAGATAAACTTTTTTTTGGGCTGGGGCTTCTCTTATGCATCCCCACTTTCTTTCCCATCTCTACATCTTCTTCTTTTTTTATGCATGGGACTACTACCTCATAATACTTTTTATGCATGGGTCAGGGCCCATTATTTTACCAAAATTTTATATATCCTTTTATATTAATATAAATATCCTTTAAAAATAAAATATTCAACAAAATTTTGTTATAGACTTTTGGGGCCCAAATTTTGAAAAAAATTATTCTTTATAAATGATATATATCTTTTAGATAATTCAATTGTAGAGAAAAATCTTACCAGGTCCATTATTTATCGTGACCTACGATAATACTACAATTGTATCTTACCCCCACACCCCATTTATATATATCAGTATGTATATAGCGTTATATAAAATATATATATATATATATATATATATATATATATATATATATATATATATATATAGGAGATGGATCGGTAGGAATGGATAATGGACCTTTGATATATCAATGGTTGAGATTTAATTTTCGGTGTACAATTTTGTGTTTTGTGTGCTACATATTATTGTGCGCTAAACTAATATATTTATATAAATGGATGAAATTTGCTAAACTAACATGTGCAATATGTGTCACCATAACCAACCCCTATATATATATATATATATATGTGTGTGTGTGTGTGAGCACAAATCTCACATTCTTGTTGCAAAAGAGAAAGCTGGTAAGCTGTGGATCCTCTGAAACAGTACATCCTGGAATATCTACAGTTGCTAGCTTCAACTTCAAGTTTGTTCGTGCTTTATTGCAAATGTAGAAATTTTTATCTCTTTTTTATGATTTTTGTGTATGCGAGCATATTGAAACCTATAGTTGCAGGATTTTTTTTTCTTTTCTTTTCTTCTAGTTAACAGTTAGGCTGGACGTAATTTCACATAATTTTGAAAAATAAAATAGAAAAATTGAGCGGATTGTCGACGGATTTTAAAAAGTGAATTCCGTTAAATAGTGAATTATAAGCTTTTATAGGAGAGAATCGGATTCATTCTCGGAATTTGAAAAAGATTTTAACGAGAAAAGGCTCGGTATTCGAGAATCGGGAGAGAGAATGTTTCTATATTATTATATTTCCCTTAACGAGCATCATGTTTACCATTTCTCCTATATATATTGCACAAGTAGATATGAAAGTTTATGAAATTTGACCACAGATTTTATCCCTTTCACAAGTCCCAAAAATGTAAAGTTGGAATTAAGAGACACATCATCAGCGTTTTATTTTGATGCAAAAAAAATTATTTGATATGAAGTTGTATATTTCTATCTATTAAGATTGCGAGAAAAATTAGATGAAAGTAATTGAGATATTACATCTATTATAAATATATTCCAAAAACGCCTCACTGAAAATGTGGGTTTTACTTAAATATACATGTTTATTTGGGTTGGTATGGTTTTCTTGGCTTTCTACTTGTTTATATAAGAGTCTTTTGTTCATATCGTAATTACTATATTATAAGAAGAAATTAAAGTCCATATAAAAACTTCCAAACATCAAAGTTCTTCGTAATTTGTAGGCATTAGTCCGAGTAGCACCTCTAGCGCCTAAAAAGTTTGATTTCAATCTTTTATATTTGTGTAAACATAATTGATAATATCGTGAATAATTCGTTTTTTCTAGGGCTAGGGATATAATTATAGTGGTAAATAAAATTTTCAGAACATTGATTAAATACCGATGACATTCTATACAAGTATACGAATATTGGAGAAATATTTAACATAATGGAAATGTTGAAAAATATTAATGGGATGTAACTTTAAAGTTTACATTTTTTTGGTGAGTTGGGACTTAGAGGGTGTTTGGCTAAGCTTATAAGCTGTTTTTGGAGAGTTTATAAGCTCAGCCAAACACCCTCTTAGTAGATAAGAGGAGTACTGGAACTTTTACTCTAACCTATCACCCTTATATTAGGGGAATACCACTATTTAAGCTACAAGCTTTGTGGTAAATTTGACTTGACAAAAAGTACTAAAGAGTGCACCCACAAATTCAAAATATACAACCACAGTGAATTCTGAAACTTCATTGTTGGCTTCAATTATAGCTCCATTATTGCCATTCCGCAAGTATAACAATATAATGCAACACTTTTGTACAACTAACTAATCTACATAGCTTTTGTCGTACAAGTAAAATGATGATAACGCATGCCATTTTCTTTCTTTATTTTTTATTTTTTTGATATACTAAGCTTTTTTCGTATCAACATTAATTTGAGTATGCATCAATATTTTAAGTGAATTTTATTATATATAGGTTGCCAAGGGAAAAAATCATGATGGTATATATTCTAATTTGAAAAATTATAAATGGTATGGTAAAATGCATGCATAGTCTTTAACTACAGAAGGTAGCATTTTAGTCAAACAAGTGAAAGGACTGCTGATTTAGTCTTAGTAAATTTCCAAATGCAACAATCTTGATCATTTTGTCCTAAAAAATGTGGATTTTTTAGCTAAATGGGATCGAATAATTCTGGCCATATACTCATCAAAATAATCTTTTGAAAAAAACTTCAACATTTGGGTAGATTGGTTGTCAATTCTAAAGGTTAATATTTTTTTTTCCCCAAGATCTTTCCCTGATAAAAATTTAATTTGAGTTTCTTAGTGGAGATATGATAAACATGCCTCAGGAATCGCTACTTAATCCCCGAAACTCCCAAATTTCAAGTTCTTCAGCCTAAAAGAATGGGTCTTAATCAAGGTAAAGAATAGCTATAATCGTGTGATTCATAAAATTATATATTATAAGTAAAATGACAAGACCAAAAAAAATTGTTGAATTTTTACACATGTTGCATGCAGAGTTTGATGTTTTTGAAGTAATATAAAACACAAGGGTGCAAAGTAAGTGAGGTAGAAATGTGGTACATGGGCTCATGATTTCTTGAATGATGAAAGAGACGAGACGCACAAATAGAAGGTGGCAGGGGCTACTGCTTTTTAACTAAGTGAAAACTAAAATCTATACCTATAAAAGATTTTTCACTACTTATATAAATGTAATACAAGTGCAGGTTCTAAGACGATCGAGGAAACCTAGTTCTGACTTGTCGGACTACCAAGTGTGTTAGAAATGAAGCAAGTTATGAGTTATCAGTGGTTTTGGCAGTTTGCTGTTGCTGAGCTTTCAATGGTACGTGTGTAGTCGCACGCGCCTCGTCTCATCTCCTCTCTTGTCATTTCTTACTCCTCCAGACTATATGTAACGCACCATACTCTTTTTGAAACTATATATAGACTTGTCGATTGTATATATCTAATATCATCACAACACATTTCAATTATATTTCCTTCGTTGTGAATAACTGGAGCAGCCACGGATGGACATGAGCTCTGCATTTGCTCCCAAATCTCTATTTCATCAAACATTATTTTTTTCTTGCATTATAACAAGCATGTGACGTTTCAACATGTTTACCGTAGCTTAACATATATATTACACGCAACGATTATATTGATCAATTGAGATTAAGAATATTTAAGATTATTTACATTGTTTTACACGAAAATGATCGGAATCAAGGAGTTGAATCACAAGCTTCTCCAACCTTTTTGAACTAGAAGATGGTGTGGTGACATCTGAACTACCATAAACCAGACAAGGATCCTGTTTAAGCCCATACCTAGCCATACACCAACCCCCGGGCGTAAACTGCCCCACTGATCTTCTCAGTAGTACCCTGTCGATTTTATCAAGAACAGCGTTGCTCTCAATTTTATGAGCGAATGGGGCTCCACTCTCAACCATCCTCTCAAAGTCGTCTAGGGTCAAATTTGTAGGTTGTTCCTTCCGAGTGTCCTCCCACTTAATGTAATGCAGGTCATGGTTCACAGTTGTGTTCTGATAGTGTTTGTGATTGCACATCACAGTGTGGAAATATCCCTCTGAAGCTGAGAGGAAATTTGTGTAGTACATGAGGAGAGTGCGCGGGAGATTGTCCCATCCCCATATGCAAAACTCGAGAAATGACCTTGAAAGAACAACCCAAGCAGAACCTGAGGAAAACCAACTTCTTGTTAAAAGATAAATCACACAGCTCCTGAAATAAATATGCCATGACACCAATCACAAGATTGCAGGCACAAGAGGGCTAGGAAGCATGGAGCAACCTTCTCATAACCTCATTTCAGCCAAAGATCTATTCCAATGATTAGTAATGGAACATATTTAAACACTAGTTTTCCAGACAATTGTGTGTAGCAGCAGAAGTCGAAACACAGTAAGATACATTGCAAATTGCTCATGTAACTTAGTTCTAATATAGAGGTAGCATGATCCCTATAACTCCTATAATAGTGTGATCTGAGAATTATTTTGCTATAAAAAAGATCAAAATTAGTTATGTTAGAGTTAATTTGGGGATTTGGAGGAATTCAAAACAAGTCTTGCTCCAAACATTTGATATAAGGTTGTTTCTACGCACAAAATCTTGTACTCAACTTAGTGTAACATTTCGTGTCTCAATGACAAAACTACGTAGTTTTAGTAGCAATAATGCTCACCCAATGATGCAACAAATTTATATTTCATCTGACTTTCACATGAACAACAACAAACAGAGAAGCATAGAAGCACAAAATTTTGAGCAAAATTGTTTTTTAAGTATCTAATTTTAGGAGTTACAGACACTAAACTGGCAGCCCCTACTCGAGACTAAAAATGCTACCCCTACAAGACTAGTTTTGCAATCTACCTGCACAACTCTTTGTGAGACACATGCTGATAGTTATAACCACTATTACACAAACTATTCATGAATAGTTGGCATATAAGATTATAAACGGCCAGAATTTGAAATTAATGAACTATCCATTCTCAAACCTGAATGCTATAAGGATGTTAAACAAAAGATATGACAGCTATATATATGAAGTGAGAAAATCAGTATACAAGTCTAAGAGATTTCTGGAGTACCAGTGAATAACTTGAAAGAAGCAGGCAACGATCTTTTCTCTTTGGCCCAAAAAACACCAGATTTCTTTGAGTGATATAGTCCGGGATCGATAATTATAGGCCTCGCTCTTTGGTGCCTGCAAATAACACATAAAAGGAACTGTTAAAAATATTTAACATCAATAGAACTGAATGGATAGGCCATTTTCAGAAAATGTAAGGCCGATGGCGACAAGTCAAGGGTGTAGTCTAGTGCTCACTCTTTCCAACCAAAGTCACTAGTATGCTCAAGGAAATTCAGATCCCTAGGCAAGTACGAGAAAATGTGCAGAAAATCTGTAACAAAGTAACAAGATTGTTGATAGTTAAGAACAGGGAGTAAATTATAAAGGCGAAGAACAGACACGCAAAACCCAAGTCAAGATCAACATCTGATTACAAATCACACCATCATCCATACAACCTCAGATGCAACACATGAAGAGATACACAGATGCATTATCCAGCACAAATTTTCCACACAATTCATGCAGGCATTTTACAACCGTATGCATAAATACAACAGAGATTACACCTGCTAATATGTGGCATTGTTCTTAGACGATTTAGACTAGGTATAGCATCAATAAGACTTATCTATACATAATATATGGCAGGGTTTCTAAGATGATTGAAGACAATAAGTGGATGTTTACTATTGAGGATTAGCCTAGATACATAAAATAGTATAGACTAATTCATTGTTTATTAAGATGGATTGATAACTTGGGATATCCTAAAGCCTTTGATTATTTCTACAATTTAAGATAACTAGCTTAATTCATATCCTCTTGAAAGGACTAGGATTGCAGAAATCCTTATAGTGAAGATAAAAATACTCAGTCATGTATATTATCAATCTTAATTGTTAAACGCCCTCTAATGGAACATATTCGTAGTCATACCAAAACTTTTCTCATAAACAATAAATCAAACACGCGACAACTACAAACCAATCCACATTATGTAAAAAAACACAAAATAAACATCTAAATGTTAGAGAAAACACCAAAAAAGCTCACCATCCTGAGGCATAAGCGGATAATCGGAAGCTCCAAGATTAACAAACCAGTCCCAGCGCTCGGGCTGCTTGAGCAAAACGGCAATGGCGTGCAGCGTGGACGCCATCTCTGTCGGCCCCTTGGGAGTGACCAAATCGCCCTTCCCCATCACCATCACATTCCTAAACCTCCGAACCACCGCTGCAGACTTGACATACTTGGCGAGCTCGAGCCTTTCGGAGTCGGAGGCTTCCAAATCGAGGTGAAGAAGATAGTAATTTCGCGGGTGGTACGATGCCTGAAGCAGCCGCCTCAGCCTCCCGCCGTCGCCGCTTGAACCGGAAATGAAGTACGCGAATCGCGGCAACTTGGGAATTCTGAGGAATCCAACTCGAGCGAATTGGAACTCGGGAAGGTGGAATTATTGGGTTTGAGGTGGGATAGAATAGAGATGAAGAACAGTATTAGGGCTGAAATGGACACGAAAATAAGGGGCAATGAGCATTTTCGGTTGATGTGAGCTCGTTTCATCGCTAAACCTAGTGTGTTCTCAGGAATTTTCCACTCTTTTAATGGGAGCTGATTTCGAGAGAAAAAATTGGAGAAATTTGAGGGTGGAATCGACCGTTGGAAGCATAGATTCGAAGGGAAATGGGAGAGTAGGTGGAGTGTTGCTGTGAGGAAAAATTGAATTGGTCGGAGCCTGGATAGGAGGCGATGATTTCGATATTGAGATCAGTGTTCTTAATACTGGATTTTACGCCGCAATTTTTAAAATCAAGCAGGATTAATCTATAAATACGACTCTTCATTTTCAAACTTTTCCACATCAGGTTGTACGAACGAACTATAGTTTATTCATTTTCAGTAGATATATTGAGATAGATCGAAAACAAGATAAATTTATAAATAATATGAGATTGATATTAAATCTTGTTGTTTGGTAGATAAGATATAAAACGTAGATAACATAACTTAATTGTTTGGTACACTAGTTTAAATTTAGATTAAGCAATAAATTTATAATTCTAACCTTATGACAATTAGAAAAAAATAAATATATCCCAAAATATATATTTCTTTTTATTCCCCTAACCTTAACGACCATCATACTGCAACGAGTTTTCTGTACTAGCTATTGAAATATATTTACAAGGATCTATACAATTTATCTTTTAATAGAGACATATATTTGCTTTGCTGTGGAGAAACTGTGACAAGTTTAAGAAAAAAGTAAAAAAAAAATAAAGAAAGTAGAAGAACTATATTGAAAAGAATCTGACGTGCAATGAATTGGTCTCAAACCTCCAACTTTATCTCATCCATAGCTAGTAGATTCTTGAAGAATGTACCATAGTTTTTTATTGTCGAGCCCTCAATGACTGGATCAAGGATCTCATACCTACTTAACATCTCACGGAGTTCAACTGGAATAGGATACTCGGGCAGTGGATGTCTGAACCCACAACCGAACCTCAGGCAGGGCGGCTTGTTGCAACATATGCAGCCCCCGATGCATGCTGATTGACAATGTCCTGTTTCTTTCTCCGAGGTCTTTGGTATTGTCGTGAAAAAGACAAAGACTTGGTGATTTTATCTTCTGCTAGCAGAAAAAGAAAGCGTTCGATCATCTCACGCCAATTTTGAAGTTTATAGATGATGAGTGCACGCTTATTTCATGCGGTTTGCACAATAGCCAAATACAACACATTCAATCCATATTCCACCATTCTCAAACCTAATCCAAAATTAATTAAAAATAACAACATTAAGTTAATGAATGAAAACAACCCACATCAGATTCATCAAAAAGATCCACCAAAAGAACACAACATAATCATATAATGATGACATTAATTCTCACTTCAATTTTACCAAAAAAAAACCAAATCCACAATTCATTAATACAACACCGTAGAAGTAACAAAGATGTATCACAGTTGAGCTAATATTACTAGAATAAAAATATATTTATTTGCTCATGAAATGTATCTAAGAAGATACATCAAAATGCTCAAATTATGTACTTATCTATCAACCTAACACGTCCTTTTCTCTTCTCTATGAAAATATAAAGAACCAATACTTGTTTGAACAAAATAATTCCAAAATAAATTACACAGTCAAAAATGTTAAAATTAATCAAGAATATTTAACAAGGATACAGATCACCAAAATCCAGCCACAAAGAAGATTAAAACACCTTCAATTCATGCAAATCGACAAAAGATATCAACTCTGCTACACAACACTAAATTTGGGTTTTAAAGATGAGAAAAAGACAATAAAAGATTCTCAGAAAAAGAAAAGGCAAATGGTGACACTCTGAAGAAACCACTGTTACTCTGGCGAAAGACAAATCATGAAAAAATTCGAATACAAAAATACAGGTGGTGGAAAGGCTCGAGAATCTAAACCAAATCGAAGGATTTCTTGAGGGAAATCTAGGTTTGTGCCAAAAGCAAGTGTTGAATGAAAAATCGACGAGTGTATGTGAATGTGAGTTAGTGTGTGATAGCTACTAAACCGGTTTTCAGAGAAGGTTATCACTACAACCTTTGATAAGAATTCAGAAATCGCAAAAAAAAAAGCAATCGATCGAGCAAAAAGAAAACAAAAAAGCACATAAAAGAGAAAGAGAGAGCGAGAACTTACTGAGAGAGAGCATAGGGTGTGTGTGCCATGTCGGCTTGTGCCCTCATTTTTTCTTCTTCTTCTTGGTGAAAGCAAAGTGTGAATTTAGAAATTCAAATGCAAATCGGATCCGACTCCATCAGAAAATGGTGATTTTGTCATAGCTTTGATTAATAGGTAGTATTGTTGAGAAAAGACTCTTTATCAGAGGGTAATTGTGAGTTGTGTATTATAAAGAGGAACGTTGTTTTATCAACGAGCTTGGTCCGACTCCATCAGAAAAGGGTGATTTTGTCATAGCTCTTTGATTAATAGGTAGTATTGTTGAGAAAAGACTCCTTATCAGAGGGTAATTGTGAGTTGTGTATTATAAAGAGGAAAAATGTTTTATATGCGGGCTTAGTACAAACACGAAGTAAGTTAAATATAAAATTTATCTTGACTTACCAACACACACACACGAACCTGGTTGTTTAGTAATATAGAGTATCAAACAGGTAATTAAGAGCAGATATGTTTACTATCTAGGTTATATCTTGATTACCAAATATGCCCTAACTGTAAGATTTAAAAGATTATCTGGAGAACATTTAAAACACTATTTTGTATTGGCTGGTCAGTTATTACACAGATCATAAGTTGATAAGTGCGAACTGCAAGTAATAGTTGTGGATTCTCTATAAAAGAAATTTAAAAAAAAATTAAATAATAATAGTGTAACAAACAGATGAAATATAACATAGTATCTAAGTTTAAAACATAAAATGAGAGACTTATTATTCTCACTAATCATTTGTAGCGTTTAGGTGTTGGCTGTTGTTTTTTTTTTTTATATAAAAGTTAATTTCGTAATAATTCTCAACCACTAACCTAAGCATGTATGAATAATCCTACAGGAAACATCAAATTACTTGTTTCTTTCTGTCGTGACGAGAAAAAACTTTCATTTGACGACAAAATGAAATTACATATAGCGTGTGATATGGCCCATTTATTGGGTGAGATTTGATTACAGAAAACGTCATCCAAAGCCTGCTGATATGATGTGCAGCTTGATTATGGCCTCTTCTGTTATAGCCAAAAGTCGCAATACTCCTCTGGGTTACGATGTCAAGAATATCCTCCACGATCAAAAGTTCGAATTCGCCGCCATCTTGCTGCCAACTTCAAGTTACTTTAAAACTGGGAGTGAAGGGAAAAAATGTTTAGACTTGTAATACCCTAATAAAAGTAAACTTCAACTTCATATTAATAATTTCATTGGGGAACTTAATCGCAACATATTGAAGAACCTTGGGCTTCGACTCTTGATTTTGTCTTAATTCCTAATAAATAATATGATCAAATCGCCTGTTATAAATATTATCTATTTAATACACATGAATACAACATTGCCGGCCCACAAATTTTGCATCACGATGTTTCCTTTTAAGATTGGGCCTTAGTGAAACCCCTTTCGTTCAGCCCAATCTAATTCTCCTAAACTTTTTACTTTCTTGTTTGGGGGGGGGACCTTCAGTACATACCGACATGGTTGGATTGGGACGTTCATTTTTGACATATTTTCTGGAATATTAAATGAATTTCATTAATTGCTAGTAAAGCTAAACATAAATAAGTTGCCAGAAAAAAGAAAATACTATGAATAAAAATAAAAGAAAGAGAAAACAAAGCAAGCGGCAAAAACTTACTAAAAATTTACACTAGAACGCCAACAAAGCCCGATATTCTATCAGTCGCCGGCGGTAAATTCAGAGCAAGTGGCGGCGGCTGATGAAGTGCGGTGGCTCGACACAAGGGGCAATTAGAGTGGTGCTGGAGCCATTTATTAATGCACGTGATGTGAAATATATGGTTGCATTGAGGCAGCACGCGAAGGGGTTCTGCCTCTCTGAATTCACCCAGACAAATAGAGCACATATCTTCTTTGTGCTCAACGGAATATTTGGATTCAACGATCACCTGAACCGTCGGATGCTCGGCCGTAGATGTAGAATTATTGGTTATCGTATTAAATCTCTGCGTTTGGGTGTCGTTGCAAAACACGATTACGCAATGGCAAATTGCGACGATTATGGTTCCCGCCAATACGCCCAACAAGCCTACCAATATAGGGCTCAGGCTCATATCCACCCGGTGGTTGTGTTGATCATCCATTCAACCTCAATTTTTGATCAACTAATCATGCACTTAATTATTTGCTTCTATATATATAACAATGGTTTTTATTTCTTACTAACTCAATTTCAATTTCTGTTTGCAAGTGCAGCTCTATATTTTATTTATTTTAGGGTAAAGTTCATGTCTATATTGTGTACCGTTGCTGGCACGATTAGTTACGGCGTGATTTAACGGCAAATGCGCAACAAGGTGTGATTCCTATTTTGGAGATTATCAACTCTTATTTTGGATTTTGTGCGATTTATTTAGTTTGGCCCTAAATTAATCGTTTTGGTATGGTATTAAGAACGATTAACTGTCCAAAAACCCATTAATTTAAACCATAAGCTGATCTTAGATATGATTTATAAATTATTTTAATAATAACCTCACTTTTTGATTTGTAACTAGATAAATATACATGTCCCTATAAAATTGGTCACTTTGAAAAATGACGTGACATAACATGATGTGATTTTTCTATAATGCCATAGTTTGTTTACTCCTGATTCCTGTCATATTTTTTTAGATTAGAAAATTCTAATAGATATTTATTTCCCTCCCTCTCCTCTGTTCCAATTAAAATATTCATTTTTCTTTTTGTATTGTCCCATTACAAATATTCTATTTCATTTTAGGAAGTAATTATCCTTCAAAAAATATAGGCCATACCTATTTTTTAAAATTTTAACTACTTTATACTTTTCTCCTAGTACATATTAAAAAGCAACATCATTATTAAAATATTTTATCATTCTACTAAAAGTCTAAAACCAGATCAAATTTTGGAAATTTATTTTCTTTTGCAATCAACCAGAGTAGTAAAGGCCAAATTAAAAGGAGGGGGTGGGGAAAACTGAAAAACTATACACGTTGCCCGATTTTCCACATTTTTAAAGAAAAATATTTAAAAATATATTACTCAGCTTCTGCTGGGGTAGGATATTATGTTTGTACCTGATGGGCCAATTACCAATACATGTGGTCTCGATTAATTTATACAAAGCGGAATGTGCTCGACTCACAAGACCCATTAGCCTAAATTAAGGCTACTAAGCAGGTGGAAAAATAAACTAATCTATATTTAATGGTTCCGATCCCATAATGCCACCTTAATCAATCACATTTTAAAAGATTATGTGCCTCTAATGATCATAATTTATTATTAACAATGAGAATTATTACAAAGCGTTGGGTGTTAATCCTAATAAGACTGCACTTTTATTTAGTAATTTACCATATTTATTAGCAGCCTTTTGGCCACTCTTTAGGGGAAAAGTGAAAAAGTGATGCAATGCGTATTTTTTATATACTTAATAATGATTCTACAATTATAGAGTACATAGAAGACATGATTCTATAATTTTGATTATTTTAGCTTTATGTGTCACTTAAGATTCTCTATCTCACTTTTTTTATGTCTTTTTGTGTCTTACTCGCGTGTCAGTTTCATAATTAGCTTTTGTCCTCTATATTAATTTTTGTATTATAGTTTAATTTTATAATTATTAATTAGAGTTGTTTATACTTAATTAGTTTATATGTTAATTTTAATATTTAATTTCACTCTGTTAAGTTAGTAATTGAGTATTCATCATTAGAGTATATCATTTTTAAAAGTTTCATATGTATAAAATACTACTCTCTTCGTTCTGTTGAACATTACTCATTTTTTTGGCACAATTTGTTGGAAAAGTGTACGAATAGTACAAATTGGCGTATACAACTTCAGAAATGTAGAAGGAGATCAAACTAACAAATGACTAAACTGTATTGTAAAACAAATGAAACAAAAAACCGTAGAATTATGCCGAGTCGAGGAGGCCTCTTTCATAAGACGAGATAGTCCCGGTAGTGCTCTCGGTTACGGCGTATCGTCCCCAAAGATAAAAGCAGCGTCTCGTAGAGTAGCAAAGACCGCTGAACCAACGAACTCCGTGGCTGGATGGGCGCGAGACGGAGTTTAGACACGAGCTATGTATGCAGGGAGTGCTTTGAGAGAATCTTTGGAATGCTTTTGCGATGGGTGACTAATCTTTGGGAAGACATGTCCTATTTATAGGCGTCGTCCCCTCATGGGGAGCATTTGAGTCAACACCGTATTGATGTCGGGTGTTACGGAGTTATGTCCCCATTGAGTGCGAGAGGGTTTGTGGCGGTTTACGGAGACAACGTGCCCACGTTTCGCAGAGCCTTCATGTACGAGCGTTACAAGCGATTCTGACGAATACGGACAACGCGTGCGTCAGTTCATTGGAGGTATCCGGACGTCTCTTGAGTGCACAGCGGGCCCAACGGATTGGGCTTACGAGTTGGGCCTCGGACCAACTCCATCGCACAACAGCCCAACGGTTGGGACGAGTTGGGCACCGGACCAACTCCATCTTTGGGCTCGATCAAACATTGATCCAAAATATAGGAGCAATGGGCCACGGAACCGAGCCCACGAGCAGGCCCAAAGAACGGCCCAAAGACCACCAAAGACCAATTGCCAAGATCCAAGATCCACGATCCACGGACCACCGGAACCGAACCGGAGGCGGAGCGGAACCCGTGCCGGGGCCGGCGGCGGCGGCGGCGTGGGCTTTCGACCCATCACTTGTGCACATAATTATACTAAGTGTTCAATGAACCACTTATATAGACAATTAATGAAGGTACATTAATCAATGTGGGATAAGGATTAATTAATTCATGCTTATCCCCTTAATCACATAACTCCATGTTTAAGTGACCAACTTTGATCCATTATTTCTCACTCACCGAAAATCGGTTTGAGAATGTGAATACACCACGATCATCTACTCAAAGCGTAGATCGATCCTATGCCATTTAATTTCACAAAATTAAGCGTTCGTCACTCAAAATCTTGGTCAAAGTAACTTCAGTAATCGACCACATATATAATATTATATATATATGCACGCGATTTCCAACAATCCCCACATGAGTGGAAATAGCCATATGCATATATGCGAGACAACTCGATCCTCAAAAGATGTTAAAATATTTGGACGGTAGTTTATGGCCTTGAACCTTCCATAGTTAGTACCATCGAGTACAGGCGGATTAGTGGACACGATGCTTGAACTATTCCCCACAACGCAACCGAGACAATGGTATTAACACTTTAACACCTCAACCTCATCCGTTCTCACGTTTGATTCCATTTGGCCATGGACATCCACTTTGGATTCATAAGTGTTTTGTTTGAGCGGCCCACCGCACTTACATAGGTGATTCTTTCGAGTATCTTGCCATACTCAACCTCCTCGAGGTATCTTAGGAATCATTAAGAGTCAACGACTCAACCTCACCACTAGCAAGTTTTTCAACACTCGTTTGCTTTCTAGGGAACAGACTAACTTGAGTGTTTACACACGAACTCATATCGCTTAGTTCTCCCATTGAACCAAGTTCTTGGGATCTCCAGTCATCATGGTTGGGTTACCACTATGATTGTTCTTAAGATGTGGATTTTAATCCCATTCCTCTAGCAACTTGATCATTTGATCCCGGTTCACCATTTGGTTAATCGGACCGCGGATTATCTATTGACTTGACATAGTCAATCGAGATAACCCCAGCGAGATCAAATGTCTCACGGTATTATGTCGCCGACGTATATGTCGAGACTTACCATTATACAAACCACTTTTCGCCCTTCCGATAGCGGCTTGGCTATCACAATGAATCATCACGGTGGCACGGTTTAGACCAATATGGAATATCTTCCAAAATTACAGAGCCACTGCTTCCTCACCGACTTTATCCAAAGCTATGAATTACGATTCCATGGTGGATCGGGCTATACACGTCTATTTCGTGGATCTCCAAGAAACAAGACATCCCCAATCGTGAACACATATCCACTAGTAGAAAGTGAATCTTTCGTGTCGGATATCGATTGGCATCACACGGTACCTTCAAGTCTTGGGGGATATCTCGTGAAATCAGCCCATGATTTTGAGTATACTCAAGTACCTCAAAACTCTCCTGAGCCTTCCAATGCTCCTTGCTGGATTGCTCGTGTAACGACTCAATTTATTCACAAGCAAGCTATGTCGGTCGGGTGCAATTTGTAAGATACATCAAACACCCAATGACCTTAGCATAGTTTTCTTGCCCAATGTGTTCACCCCTGTTCTTACTCAAGTGAACATTGAGCTCCAATGGGGTCTTAGCAGACAAACTATCAAACGCGTTGAATTTCTTAAGCACTTTCTTGACGTAGTGAGATTGTGTCAAGACAATTCCGTCTGATCTTCTTAGAATCTTGATTCCAAGAATCACATCAGCCAAACCCATGTCCTTCATGTCAAAATTTCTATTTAACATACGCTTTGTGTCATTAATGACTTGAGTATTACTACCCATGATCAACATGTCATCTACATACAGACACACTATAACATAACCATTATCAGTGTTCTTAACGTAGACACATTTGTCACACTCGTTGATCTTGAAACCATTTGCCAACATTACATTGTCAAATTTCAAGTGCCATTGCAACGACGCTTGTTTCAAACCATATAGAGACTTCACGAGTTTACATACCTTGCCCTCTTGACCAGGTACAACAAACCCTTCGGGTTGCTCTATATATACCTCATCCTCGAGGTCACCATTCAAAAACGCAGTCTTAACGTCCATTTGATGAATCTCAAGATTGTGCAAAGCAGCAATTGCGAGAAGCACCCTAATAGACGTAATCCTCGTCACAGGTGAATAGGTATCGAAGAAATCGTACCCCTCTCTTTGTTTAAACCCTTTGACAACCAAACGGGCCTTATATTTTTCAATTGATCCATCTCGCATGCTTTCTTTAAAGGATCCATTTGCATCCTAAGGCTTACAACCTTCTCGCAAATCAACTAGCACCCAAGTGTGATTTTGCGAATAGAATCAATCTCACTGAATAGCCTCTCGCGAGCATCCCGTCCGCCGAGCATAGGCTACTTTGATCGACGTTGGTTCTTCGTCCAACATGAGCGCAATATAGTCGGGACCAAAATCATTTGGCGTTCGACTCTCATCGCCTCATCTCGGTTCCGACCCTCCGGATCGGACCTTGATCGCTTATGCGATATCGGTTCTTCCTCCAAAGGTTTAGAACTCGAAGCACCATCGCTCTATTGCTAGAGTGGCTTCACTTTATCCTTTTCTTTACTGAGGATAAACACTTTCAAAGAATATAGCATTCCTTGATTCAATCGTCGTTCCCCAGTCATATCCGGTACCTCGACACGTGGATCGAAACGATAAGCGCTGCTGTTGGTGCATACCCAATAAAGATACAATTGACTATTTTAGGTCAATTGTAACTTGTTTAGGAAGAGCACCTCAACCTTCGCCAAACACCCCACACTTTGAGATATTTCTACGATGACTTTCTTCCTTTCCACAACTCCTAAGGGTGACATCCTTACTCTTGGTGGAATTTTGTTCGGTATGTAGTTGATCGTCAAGCGACTTCCCCACAAGTTCTGGGCAACCTCGAACTAATCAACAAGGCATTCATCATCTCCTTAAGTGTTCGATTTTCGTTCGACGCCTTATTAGACCGAGGTGAATAAGGGTGTGGTTTGATGTATTATATCACTTTCGTTGCATAATGCCTCAAGCGAGACTACATATTCTCCCTCTATCACTTCGAGCAGGTCTTAATTGACAGACTTAGTTGATTCTCGGCCGTTCTTGAAGTTTTAAAAGCTTGATAGCCGCCGTCTTTACTTCTTAGAAGGTAAAGATAACAATATCTTGTACAATCATCAATAAATGTGATGAAGTACTTTTACCACCTCTAGTTTGTACAAACTTTAAATCACCCACATCGGTGTGAATAAGTTCTAGAGGCTTAGTGCTCTGTTCACCGAATGAAGCGGTAACTTAGCCATTTGGCTTCCACACAAACCTCACATTTAAACTTGTGTATTAACTTCATTTAACTTTAGTAAATCTAAATTTACTAATCTTTTATTGTATTTAGATTAACATGTCCTAATCTACAATGCCATAAATCGAGCACTCGATCAAGTAAGAGAAGTAGATGCATTTTCATTAATAGCAATCTTGGGTACACGGCAAGCCATTACATTCAATTTGAAAAGACCCCAAGAAGATAACCCCTACCAAGGAACTTCCCAAACTTAGTCAAGACAAACTTGTCCGACTCAAAAACTAGTCTAAACCCCTTGTTAACTAGAATTGAGCCCGACACCAAATTCTTACGGATGTCCGGGACATGCAGCACATCCTTCAATGTGATCTCAATGACGGACGACATCTTAAGCACCACATCACCAACTCCGCAACCTCGGACGAAGCTTGGTTCCCGTGTTGAGCTTCCTCCTCAACGAGCTTGTAGGTGGATAAGCGCATCTTTTCGGCGCAGACGCGTGCGCGATTCTTGATGTCGATGAACCATCCACCTTGATTCTCGACGTGGTTGACTTCTTCGGTCACCACAACAGCCAAGTCATCCTTGTCCCATTTGTCGAAGTCCTTCTCGACAACATTGGTAACTTGTTTAGCCTTCTTCTTCTTTGGCTGACGACAGTCCTTACTCGTGTGGCCATGCTTGCCACAATTATATGATCCCGTCAAATTTACAGGTAACCACCTTCCCTTTGCCTTTGTCTTTGACATTGGGACGAACACGTTTGTTGGAGGGATCGCCTCTCTCCAACAGGTTGGCTCTAGCATCGATCAAGCCTTTTGCTTTTAAATCTTGCTTCTTCACGTCAAACTCGATGCGTAGTTTGACGATCAAGTCTTCAAGTGTCATATCCTTTCGTTTGTGCTTAAGGTAGACCTTGAAGTCTCTCCACCTGGGTAGCTTCTCGATCGTAGCGACGACAAAGCCGTCCGAAACGGTGTGCCTTCTTGAACCTCGTGTACAATGAGTTGAAACTCTTGCACTTGGTCCATGATCGGTCGAGAATCGACCATCTTGTAGTCCAAATATTTGGCTACAATAAACTTATTTGCACTGCATCATCACTACAAGATCTTCTTTTCTAGCTCATCCCACATACATTTGGATGTCGTTACAACAAACATAAACACTATACAAGCTATCTTCTAAACTACCAGTATAAAGTTTTACAAAGATAGTCGTCGGTCTTGATTGTCATATCTTTGCTTTCGGACGTGAAAGTCCGTCACTTGACCCGATGCACGGCGGGCTCATCTTCCACAAAAAGTAGGCGAAGCCCAACGTCGTGGTGAAACGGCATCTTTTCTGCCATCTCTTGAAGTCGGATCCTCCAAACTTGATGGCTTCTCGTGGCGGCATCATCCTCATTGTATGAGCAGTCGAGATCGATCCAAAATCGGATCCACCAGCACCACTTGAAGTGTCTGAAATATGGAACTCGTAAGAGAACCACCAGTGTTAGATCCCATGGATCCAACAGTCGACCCACTGAAGAGTGCGATGGTCGAGCCAATGGAACCACTAAAAGTGGAACCAATTGTTGAACCACTAAAAGTGGAACCAACAGTCGACCCAAAGGGCCCAATGGTTGATCCTCAAGGCATCGAACCAAACATGGTCTTAGCCATAGTGCCGTGGTGGGCGGCAGCAGCAGCGGCGGCGGCGGCAAGCGGCGCAGTCGGTGGCGGTGCGGTCGACATCTCCAAGCAAAGGTATTAAGTTTGAAAGTTTTAAGTTAATTAAAAGTCTGAACTCCTTGGCAAGTGTTATCTCGTCTTGCGATTGTTGGAAAAGTGTACAAAACAGTACAAAACTTGCCGGGCGTATACAACTCGAAAACTGAAATGTAGAAGGAGATCAAACTAACAAATGACTAAAGCTGTATTGTAAAACAAATGAAACAAAAACCGTAGAATTATGCCGAGTCGAGGAGGCCTCTTTCCATAAGGCGTGATACTCCCGGTAGTGCTCTCGGTTACGGCGTATCGTCCCAAAGATAAAGCAGCGTCTCGTAGGTAGCGAAGACTGCATGAGACCAACGAGCTCGCGGCCGGATGGGCGCGGGCGGAGCTTGAACACGAGCTATGTATGTGGGAGTGCTTTGAGAGAATCTTTGGAATGCTTTTGCGATGGGTGACTAATCTTTGGGAGACATGTCCTATTTATAGCGTCGTCCCTCATGGGGAGCATCTTGGAGTCAACACCGTATTGATGTCGGGTGTTACGGAGTTATGTCCCCATTGAGTGCGAGAGGGTTCTGCGTCGGTTTACGGAGACAACGTGCCCACGTTTTCCATGAGCCTTCATGTCGAACGTTACCGACGATTCGACAAATCCGGACAACGCGTGCGTCCGGGTTCGTTGGAGGTATCCGGATGTCTCTTCAGTGCACAGCAGCCCAACGGATTGGGCTTACACGAGTTGGGCCTCGGACCAACTCCATCGCACGCCAGCCCAACGGTTGGGCTACGAGTTGGGCCCGGACCAACTCCATCTTTGGGCTCGATCAAACATTGATCCAAAATATAGGGCAATGGGCCACGGAACCGAGCCCACGAACAGCCCAAAGAATGCCCAAAGACCAATTGCCAAGATCCACGATCCACGATCCACGGACCACGGAACGGAACCGGAACCGAACGGAGCTGAGCGGGCACGGCGCGGGCGACGGGCGCCGGGCCGGGCACCGGCACCGGACCGGAACGAGGCGGCGGCGGCGGCGTGGGCTTTCCGACCCATCACTTGTGCACATAATTATACTAAGTGTTCAATGAACCACTTATATAGACAATTAATGAAGGTACATTAATCAATGTGGGATAAGGATTAATTAATCCATGCTTATCCCTTAATCACATAACTCCATGTTTAAGTGACCAACTTTGATCCATTATTTCACTCACGAAAATCGGTTTGAGAATGTGAATACACCACGATCATCTACTCAAAGCGTAGATCGATCCTATGCCATTTAATTTCATAAAATTAAGCGTTCGTTACTCAAAATCTTGGTTAAAGTAGCTTCCTGGCAACTTGACCACATATATAATATTATATATATATGCACGCGATTTCCAACACAATTATTTATGAGAATTGTATAAAGTATTTAAAGGGATAAAAAGTATTATGGTCCATAACTTTTGAAGAGATAATTATTTATTAAAAAGAAAATGAGTCAAGTTGGATGTGATAACCCAAAAGAAATACAGATCAAGTTTGATGGGATGGAAAGAGTATTAATTTTAATTTTTATATTATAATAACATTGATTTTTATAATAAATATTATTAAAATAATAAATTTAATAGTGGAATATGGGTGGACACATATATATTGGAATGGAGAATTCAAACTGCACTTCGAACAATATATAATTGGGCAATTATTAGATTAAATCCTAAATTATTATTTTTTCCCAAAAATATTGTGATCTTTCAATAATATCAATAAAAGATCGAACTGTTGACATTGTACCAAAAATATCTTCTTTAATATTTTTATTAATGTTGACTCTAATTAGTCATGTTTTTGTAGCCACAGATATATTTGGTGTTTATTTTTTATTATTATTATTTGATGACCACCAGATGATGAATTTGATGAGAAGACAATAACGGCCTGTTTGGTAGCTCTGTTTCGATAGGATTGTAAAGTTATCATGGGTAATGCGTCTGTTTGGTAGCTCTGTTTCGTATCCTTAATGCCCGTGTTTTAATGACGGGCTTGGTGGATTCGTCTGTTTAGTAGCTATATTTTGCACTATTTCTTTAGGATTTGTAACCCATAAAAGTGGTGGGTTACAAAACTCATTTGAACAGTACATTTTAACTAGACGAAACCTAACTAACCTACCAAACGTGCCCTAAATATGAATACATTTGGTGTGTGTGTGTGTGTATGTGTTTTAGCAATTATTGGTAAACATTTGATTGCATATGATATATCTGATTTGTGTAGTTAAAACTGATGACTGACTGAATATTAGATATATATTATCTAGTTGCATCAATTTTATTGATGTAGGATTTGGATAATTTTTGCCTACTTATTTAGAGCTTTGTGAAGAGCTATTACGAAATCTCATAAGTCTACAGTTGATAATACCTTTTGTAATTTTTACTAGATATAAGATTAATATTTTGGACTTGTGAGATTATTTGATATTATCATTTCTATTGGTAAATAAAGTACTTCATGACTAATTTTATTAGATAAAATATTAGCTTTTATGGAACTAGAATTAGAATCAGAGTATTGTTTCTGTCATATCCCGTCTTTCTTAATAAGATTAGAAGGACTTTCGAACTTAGAATTTTAAGATGATTCGTGCCCGATGAAAGAAAATTTTTAAATTCCAACAAAAGATTTATTTCATTGAATTTTATAAAGTGATAATGAGAATTATTATATATAATATAATAATCGAGTACGATTTATATATATATATATTTATATATAAATTATTATATCAATAATATCATGTCAACGTTTAAATTATTAATTCATCGTCTTTAGGATCGAATTTGAAGCCCGTGAGAATAAATCGTTTAATGGACTTTAGTTTACAAAGCCCAAAGGTAAAGCCCAAACACAAACCAAACCCTACTATATAAACTCATCCTCTTCTCATTCTTGAACCATAGCCCCATTTTTGATTTTCACTCATTCTTGCAAGAGGATCTACAAGGTGAAACCTTGAATCCCCATTCTTTAACATGTCTAAACATATATGTATATGTATATTGTTGTGTTTGAAATGAAAAATGAAGGGGAGGGTTTTGTTCGTTCTCGAAGGAGATAAGAATGAGAGAGGCGGATGGGGGAGAGAGCGATGGCGGCGGTTGGCGGCGCGCGCGCGTGCGTGTGTGTGAGTGTGCGACGGCGTGTCGCCGTCGCGTGTGTGTGTGTGTTGCGTGGAATGTGGCTGTGCGTGCGTCCGTGTATGTGTGTGTATGTTATGGCAGACGGACGAGAAGTGAGGGAGCTGAGGTTGCGCGGCGTGCGTGACTCTTCGACGGAGACGTGGCTGGCCGGACGTCGTGGTGGCGGCGGTGGCGGCGTCTCCTCGATGTGTGCGTTCGTGTTGGAGTGTGTCGCGTGTGTGTGAGTTGTGTCGTGTGCGTGTGTTCATATGTTGCGTGCGTGTGTGCGTGTGTTCGGCGAGGCGAGGAGGCGGGGGTGGGCGGGCGACGGCGTCGCCGCGGAGGCGGCGGCTGCGTGCAAGTGTGTGTTGTGTGTGTCGTGAGAAGAGACAGAGGGAGAGAGGCCGAGAGAGCCGAGAGGGAAAGAGAAGAGAGGAGAGGAGGCGGTGGTGGTAGCCTCGCCGACCGGCGACGTGGTCGGCCAAACACGGCGGCGACGGCGGTGGTTCCTGTGTGTGCGTGCGCGTGTGTTATGAGTGAGTACAGAGAAGGAGATGTGAGAGAGATGAGAGACATGAGCCGAGAGAGAGAGGAGATTGAGAAAAGGGAGGTCGTGAATTTTGACCCATGACGGCGACAATGGTCACGAAAAGCTAGGAAAAGTTGGGAGGGAGAAATTAGGGTTAGGGTTTTTGTAAGAAATGGGCTTGTTCTTTTTTTTAAGGTTTTGGGCCTTGTTTTGTTTAATTAAATGAGTATTGGGCTGGGCCCTTTTTATTTAATTACTGAAAATCTCTAATGGGCTCTAAATGTATTTAATTTTGGGCTTTTATTCCAAGGTATTGGGCTCAGTTTATTTTAAAGTGGGCTGGGTTGGTTGTTTAAATAATATGGGCTCTGAATTTATTCTAAGTTTTGGGCCAGAAGCATAATAAAAGAATGGGCTGATTTTATTTTTATGTTGGGCTCGGTTACTTTAATTGTTGAAATGAAAGTATTTTAATTAATATGTTGGACCTTAATTAATTTAAATCTTTGGGCTCAATTAATTAAATAATAGTTGGGCTTAGATTTAATTAATGATTGAGCTTTAGTTTAATTAATTATTAGACTTACCTTAATTAATTAAATTCTTGGACTTAAATTAATTAAAATAAGGTTTAACTTTAAGACTTAATTAATTAAATTATATTAAGTCTAATTAAATAAATAATTAACTTAAACTTAGTTATAAGTTTAAATTAATTAATTATGGTAAGTTGATTAATTAATTAATTAATTGTTAATTAATTAATTGAGAATAAGTCTCAAGTTTAAATTATCTTTAATTTATGATTATGACTTACTTAATTAATTTAATTAATTTCTTTTAATGAAAGAAATTAAATTATGAAGGTTTAATAAATTAAATTATGTTAAACAAGTGCATAATTTGATAATTATATTATGTGTTATATTAGCGAGAGTCCTAATATATATATATATGATTTTAGTATGTATTTAATTGTATTATACTTTTGTAAAAAGTATTTATCAAAGGAAGATTATGAAATTTAATTAGTTTTTAAACGAAAAGTCGAACAAGGGTATTGTTGGTGCCTTAGTCGAGATAAATTAGTTTTCAAATTTAATTATACTTTGAAAACCCGCTTAACGAATCATAAGCTAGTATCCTCCTTTACTTGAACTTAAGGCTAGCTTTTGAGACCTATTAAGATTAGTGCTTCTTGTAGGTTTTATCGATCAAGGGATTAGCGTTGCTTTCCGAGACGCGTACTATAGTGAAATTCTTGAGGCTTTGTCCTATCGAGGTGGGCTTATCTTACAAAAGTATATTTGAGTTATATGCTCGATATTTCATGAAATGCTGTTGTTTATCCAACAAAATATTTTTGTGCGCTACTACTGTTTAAGGCTCGTAAATGTATCGATCGAGATTCTCTTTAAACCTAACACGTTAATTGAGAATTGTGTACACTTTGTTAGTTGTTTGGTGGGTTGATCTCCATCGGGCACTAACCAAGTAATGAGGCGTTATAAGGGTGCTTGTCGGATGTGTTAGAGTACGTCATGTTATTATGGTGCTTATGCGGATACGTTCAAGTACATCATGGATTGTCGGGTTCGTCCCGATGACAATAATGGGAGCATGTGATCCGGCGGTGGCTAGAGGTCCGGGATCAAAGCGAGTAATGTAAGAGTCGTGACAATGGGCCCAAATGAATGAAATATTTTGCATGCTTAGAAGTGGTTTCTCTTTTAAAACCTTCTAAGTTATGTTATCATGATTGGATAAACCGATTTTCTGGATTTATGAAATGTTTATGAAAATGCATGCCCACCGAGTACATTAGTACTTAGCCCAAATATTTTCAAATGTTTTCGGGATGATCAATGGCGACAGGCGAGTGAGATTTGAGTTCACTCCGTATTTTGACGGATTATTCCGTATTTAGACTTCATTGATGAATTAACTCTAATTTTATTTCCATTCTTGTCTATGACTTGAATTGTACCTTTTGATGAGCTTAGACTCTAAATCCTTGATGTTTAGTATTTGGCGCATTTGGCTATTAGAAGCACGAAACTAAACTTGTGATCCCGAGGATAAATATTGTTTTGATTGGATTACATCCTTGATGTCTTCCATTTTAATTTAGGAAGCTATTCCCAAATCCTAAGGGTTTATTGCCTCGATCATTCGAGTCAACTTATTTACTTCACATTTTCTATTATTTTTATTCGTCGCGCCTCGATTTACGAGCTTCCATTTATTTCTAGAAATCGGGGCGTGACAGAGTGGTATCAGAGCATAAGTTTTCTTTCGTGTCTCTGACCATCCAAAATCTTTTCATGTCGAGTCTAGAATAGTATCCCTAGACTTCTTGAAATCTCAGTGACTCTCAGCTCACCGTCACGCCAACTGATCAACAAAGGTATGATTTAAATGTTTCAAAGTGAGATTATGAAATGATGTACGCCATTGATGAATGTTTCCATGTGGATTACAAGTTATTTTCATGTGATGATTTGTGAATTGTCTAATTGCTTTCACATTGTTATTGTGAGTCATTGTACTCAGATAGCTACGTTCAATGTCGTGTTAGGGACAACCCGAACCCTTAACGACCCAAATGAAATTGATTGTCGAATTGGATTTTCAAATCTTTTCGATCATGCATGAGACTTTTGGAACTTACATGACAATAGGTTTCACAAAAATGAAAATGTTTGATGACGATATTTTTGGATTCATGTCCTAAAATGATCGGAATAAGTTATGGGTTCTCTCACGAACTGTTTGTGTACTCAAGGACTGTTATGAAAACGTAAGTCGTGATAGCCTCGCTATAACAACTTAGAAAGAACTAGTTCACGGTTTCACATAGAAGCGCTTGAACATAGAAGTAACATGGAAAAGATTGAGGATTCACTTGAGTTACACCATTATGGTTAGGATTAGTTCCTCACATAGGTGTTATCTTTTTAGAATGGAAGACGCACCAATAGGAAATGATATGGGAGACGCACCGGTAGGGAATGGTAGGGGTCGAGAACGAGGACGTGGTGGGTGTACAAGGAAGAGGTTTTGTCCATCGAGAACCTAACCCACAAGTAGCACCGGACCGCACGTGAAGAAAAGTTCGCAAAGAGAAACCTCCGACGTTCGATGGACTAGGTGATCCGATGGATCTTGAGAAATGGATACGAGTGTGGAGCGGATTTTCAACTATATCCGATGTGAAGATAGGGAAAAGTGAAGTGCGCCACCTACCGACTCGTGGAAGAAGGCGACACGGTGGGAGTCGGTGAGGCGCACCATGATGAAGAGGAACTCGATGACCTCACGTGGGAAGAATTCAAGACCGGCATGCACGAGAAGTACATACCAGGGATGTTACCGTCGGAAGAAACAAAGCGAGTTCGGAATCAAGCAAAGAATTGGAGCAGTCATTGAATACGATGAGCTTTCAACCAGCTGTCAAGGTATGCTCCACATCTCGTGGACAACGATGCCAAACGCTACCGAGAAGTTCGAAACGGACTACGTCATGAAATATCGATTTCCTAGCAAGTCGGGGTGATCTTACCTATGCACGACGCCGGCGGGGCTCTTACCATCGAGTCTTACGCAAGAGAGAAAGGAAAAGTTCCCTGCAGGCTGTGCATGCGCCATCTCAGGACAATGGCAAGGGGAAGAGAAAATGGAATGAGGGTAATGGAGGAAGCTTTGGAAATGGAAAGAAACCCTGGAAATCAACAAAGGCAAATCCCTGGTCCCAGATGAAACCAAGGACAACCACCAAACGCGAGGGCCTATGCTCTAAACCAAGCAAGCGGCTCGAGCACGTGGAAACCCGCGGGGATGATCAATGTGTTGGTATACTGTTATGGCTTTGTTGATACGGGGCATCACATTCTTTCATTTCACATGCTTGCTTGTAAGGCTTTAGACTTAACTCCGAACCATCTAGTGAAGCTTTAGTGATTAGCACACGGTGGAGAAAGAATGTCTGCTGAAAATATTGTCTCGAACTTAGAAATTAAACATAGGTCTTTGAAGAATTTAAAGCGGACTTATCGTCATCTCTATGATAGAATTTGACATCATCCTAGGAATGGATTGGCTCACCAAAGTCAATGCCACAATTTTGTGTAACGAGAGAAAAATCTCCTTCGGACCCTTGGAAAGGAAGGACCAATTTCACGGGATAAGAATGGGAAAAGGGTATCGATGATATCGCCATGAAAGCCACCAAGATTTTGAAGGAAGGAGGTTGCCATGCATTTTAGTCGACTTGACAACAAAACCAGAGGTGGAGAAAACAATTGGAGAAGTTCCGGTGGTTCGAGAGTACGAAGATGTTTTCGGAAGAATTGCGGGTATGCCACGGATCGGCAATTAGAATTCTAATCGACTTAGAACCCGGAGCAGCTCCGAGATCAAAAGCACCGTATAGGATGGCCCCACCCAATTACAAGAATTAAAGATTCATTGCGAGGCTGTTGGATCTAGGTTTCATACAATCTAGTGTATCGCCATGGGGAGCACCGGTCTATTCGTCAAGAAGAAAGGCGGAACATTAAGGATGTGTATCGATTACGAGAGAATTGAACAAGCTCACTATTAAGAATAGATATCCTCTCCCGGGATAGAGCGACTTGTTCGACCAAGCGAAAGGAGCTGGAGTATTTTCCAAGATAGACCTAAGGTGCGGATACCATCATTTCAAAATGAGAAGGATGATATTCCTAAACAGCGTTTAGAACACGTTACGGACATTTCGAGTTCACAGTAATGCCGTTTGGGTTGACAAATGCCCCAGCTGTTTTTATGGATCTGATGAATAGAGTATTCCATCAATATCTTGATAGTTTCGTCTTAGTGTTTATCGATGATATTCTCATCTACTCTAAGACCGAGGAACAACACGAAGAGCATTTGCGTGTTGTACTCAAGAATTTGCGAAACGAGAAATTATACGCCAAATTCAGCAAGTGTGAATTTTGGTTAAAGGAAGTGATGTTCCTCGGACATATCGTGTCAGCCGATGGAATCAAAGTAGATCCTGCTAAGGTAGAAGCCGTCAAAGAATGGAGGACACCCTCAAACGCCAATGAGATCAGAAGCTTTCTCGGCTTGGCAGGATACTACAGACGATTCATTGAAGGATTTTCAAAATTGGCTAGACCAATGACACAGCTTCTAAGAAAATGGTCCAAGTACATTTGGACCGAAGACTGTGAAAAGAGTTTCCAAGAGCTCAAGACAAAGCTAACCACTGCCCCAGTGTTAGCTATCCCAGAGGAGAATGAAGGATTCGTAGTTTACACGGATGCCTCAAAGTTGGGACTAGGTTGTGTACTAATGCAAAACCGGAAGGTGATAGCATACGCATCTCGTCAATTGAAGCCTCATGAGTTGAATTATCCGACTCATGACTTAGAGTTAGCTGCAGTCGTGCATGCTTTGAAGATCTGGAGACACCACCTCTATGGAGTCAGGTGTGAAATCTTCACGGATAATAAGAGTTTAAAGTACTTTTTCGAGCAGAAGAATCTGGATATGAGTTTTCAAATTTTATTATTACCCAAGTTCTGTCATTGAGTTCAACTCTATGATCTAGTTTCAACTGGGAAATCACTTGAGTTTTTCACTTTTCGTGAAAGAAGTTTACCAACAGAAAATTTCATAAAAGCGTCATTTTGAAACTAAGCCTTCATGTGACTGAGAAGTATTTGTGACGGGTCTGGCCAGCCCATATGACCAAAGACATCTCAGTAGTCGTCATTCTGATCTTCGGATCCTATATCCCAATTATTAAATTCAAGGAAAATATTGGTTCAAACTCTCAAAAGTACGATCACCTCGAATTTCAAACCCTTACCCTTGTAAGTTGTTTTGATAAGTCTTCTTCAATCCTCGAAACTAATAAGTACGATGTAGGTTGACTTATCTTGTCACCTAAGTTTTCTGAATTTTTAAGTGATAGACATCAAGTGATAATGTAGAGAAGTTCAAGATATATTTTCTCTATGAAACACCTAAGTACGATGACCCTTGATGGGCTTTGCGGATATTGATGACAGTAAAGTTATACTCCCATGTGAGTGTTATGAAAATAAAGTTATGAATGAGATACTCTTTAGCATTTAGTGCAAGAGTAGAAGTAAAGGAAAATATATGATATTCTTGGGAAATAATCTCATATTAATATTTTATAATGAGAGAGATTACAACTTATCTTTAAGATAGTTGATTGTCCTTAAGACCTCGTTAGTAGGTTGGACATGTTTAAAGTTGGTAATGCACGAGACTCTTTTCAATGGACATATAAGGAATGATAGCATCTTTGTTAACAAATCTCTCACTTTATACCTCAACCCTTAGAATTATGCATGAGCATAATTGATTTCGAATATACGAGACCTTGCATGGTTGAAAATGTCGATCACCACTTTATTGGGATGAAGTGAGTGAAAGAAAGTTACTAGGTCCAGATCGAGTACAACAATATTGGAAAGGTCGATCACATCAAGCAAAGAATCAAAGAAGCTCAGGACAGACAAAAGTCTTACGCCGACAAACGTCAATCAGACTTAGAATTCAATTTCGAGGATCGAGTTTTTTCTTAAGGTTTCTCCTTCAAAGGGAGCTATACATTTTGGCAAGAGATGAAAGTTACGACCCCGCTATATAGGACTTTTCGAGATCCTAGACAGGATAGGCCTTGTAGCCTATAGGTTGGCTTCGCCACCAAGCATTTGAGACGTGCACAATGTGTTTCATGTCTCGCAATTAAGAAAAATACGTGTTTGATCCGAAACATGTAATTAAGCACGATGAAGTGGTCCTAGCCAGGACTTAAGTTATGAAGAAATACCTGTCCAAATTTTGGATAGAAAAGTTTAAGTTTTACGGAACAACAAACAAATTGTTCTCGTCAAAGTAAAGTGGAGTCATCACGGTACGGAGGAGGCCACATGGGAACTTGAGGAAAAAAAATGAAAACTAAGTATCCCGATTTAGATTACCAAGGTATGGAATTTCGAGGACGAAATTTTTATAAGGATGGAGGGATGTCATATCCCGTCTTTCTTAATAAGATTAGAAGGACTTTCGAACTTAGAATTTTAAGATGATTCGTGCCCGATGAAAGAAAATTTTTAAATTCCAACAAAAGATTTATTTCATTGAATTTTATAAAGTGATAATGAGAATTATTATATATAATATAATAATCGAGTACGATTTATATATATATATATTTATATATAAATTATTATATCAATAATATCATGTCAACGTTTAAATTATTAATTCATCGTCTTTAGGATCGAATTTGAAGCCCGTAAGAATAAATCGTATAATGGGCTTTGATTTAACGAGGCCCAAAATGAAAGCCCATGGACATTAAAAACCCTACTATATATAACTCATCCTCTTCCTATTTTGGAACCCTAGCCTCCCAAAATCGATTTTCAACATTCTTGAAAGAAATCTCAAAGGTGAAACTTTAATCCTCCATTCATTTGTATGTGTATATATGTATATGTATATTGTTGTGTTTGAAATGAAAAATGAAGTGGCGTTGTGTTCGTTGTATGGAGATAAGAATGAGAGAGAGGCGGAGGGGGAGAGAGAGGCGGCGGCGGTTGGCGGCGCCGCGGCGTCGGTGGTGTGTGTGTGCGGCGCGTCGCCGTCGCGTGTGTGTGTCTGCGTGGAATGTGTGTGTGCGTCCGTCGTGTGTGTCATATGCGGCGCGGACGAAAGTGGAGGCGAGGTGCGCGGCGTGCGTGAGTGAACCGAGAGGCGTGGGGCCGGACGTCGTGGAGGCGGCGGTGGCGGCGTCTCCTCGGTGTGTGCGTTCGTGTTGGGTGTGTCGCGTGTGTGTGTCTCCGTCGTGTGCGTGTGTTCATGTGTTGCGTGCGTGTGTGTGTGTTCGTCTCATGAGTGTGCTATGTGTGTCCGTCGCGGAGGTATGTGTGTGTGTTGTGTGTCGTGAGAATAGAGAGAGAGGCCGAGAGCCGAGACCGAGAGGCGGTGGTGGTAGCCTCGCCGGCCATGACGTGGTCGGCCAAACACGGCGACGGTCTCCGGCGTCAGTGTGTGTTATGAGTGAGTCTGAGAGGAGGAGATGTGAGAGATGAGAGACAGAGCGTGAGAGAGGAGATAGAGAAAAAAAAAGGAGGTCAGGATTTTGACCGTGACGACACAATGACATGTCACGGAAAGCATTAGGAAAAGTTGGGAGGGAGAAATAGGTTTAGGGTTGAAAGAGTAAGAAATGGGCTCATCTATTTTTAAATTTTGGGCCTATTTGTTTAATTTGAGTAGTGTTGGCCCTTTTATTTAATCTTGAAAAAAAATGTGCTCTAAATGTATTTTTTTAAAATGTTTGGGCCAGGTATTTCATTTTAAATAAAGTGGATTGGGTTGATTCTTTAAATTAAATGGGCTCGAATTTATTCTAAGTTTTTAAATCAAATAAAAGGCTATTTTCTTTAATTAAATGAGTTGGGCTAAATCATTAAATGTGTTGGGCTAAATTATTTTAATGAATATGTTGGACCTTAAATAAATGGATTTGGGCTCAAGAATTTAAATAATGGTTGGGCTTTAACTATTTAAATATAGTTGAGCTTTAGTTTAATTAAATGATTAGACTTACCTTAAATTAAATTCTTGGACTTATTAATTAAATTAAAGGTTTAACTTTGAGACTTAATTAATTAAATTATATTAAGTCTAATTAATTAAATAATTAACTTAAACTTAGTTATAAGTTTAAATTATTTAATTATGGTAAGTTGATTAATTAATTAATTAATTGACTAATTAATTGAATAAGTTAAGTTCAAGTTTAAATTATCTTTAATTATGATTATGACCTATGTAATTAATTTAATTAATTTCTTTTAATGAAATTAATTAAGTTATGATGATTAAATAAATTAAATTATGTTAAACAAGTGCATAATTTGATAATTATATTATGTGTTATATTAAGCGAGAGTCCTAATATATATATATGAACTTAGTATGTAATTTAATTGTATTATACTTTTGTAAAAGTATTTAACAAAAGAAGATTATGAAATTTAATTCGTTTTAAGCGAAAAGTCGAACAAGGGTATTGTTGGTGCCTTAGTGAGATAAATTAGTTTTCAAATTTAATTATATTTTGAAAACCCGGCTTAACGAATCATAAGCTAGTATCCTCATTTACTTGAACTTAAGGCTAGCTTTTGAGACCTATTAAGATTAGTGCTTCTTGTAGGTTTTATCGATCAAGGGATTAGCGTTGCTTTCAGAGACGCGTACTATAGTGAAATTCTTGAGCTTTGTCCTATCGAGGTGGGCTTATCTTACAAAAGTATATTTGAGTTATATGCTCGATATTTCATGAAATCTGTTGTTTATCCAACAAAATGTTTTTGTGCGCTCTACTGCATTTAAGGCTCGTAAATGTATCGATCGAGATTCTCTTTAAACCTAACACGTTAATTGAGAATTGTGTACACCGTTAGTTGTTTGGTGGGTTGATCTCCATCGGGCACTAACCAAGTAATGAGGCGTTATAAGGGTGCTTTGTCGGATGTGTTCCGAGTACGTCATGTTATTATGGTGCTTGTGCGGATACGTTCGAAGTACATCATGGATTGTCGGGTTCGTCCCGATGACAATAATGGGAGCATGTGATCCGACGGTGGCTAGAGGTCGGGATCAAAGCGAGTAATGTAAGAGTCGTGACAATGGGCCCAAATGAATGAAATATTTTGCATGCTTAGAAGTGGTTTCTCTTTTAAAACCTTCTAAGTTATGTTATCATGATTGGATAAAGCGATTTTACGGATTTATGAAATGTTTATGAAAATGCATGCCCACCGAGTACATTAGTACTTAGCCCAAATATTTTCAAATGTTTTCGGGATGATCAATGGCTACCGACGGCAGGCGAGTGAGATTTGAGTTCACTCCAGTATTTTGACGGATTATTCCGTATTTAGACTTCCGTGATGAATTAACTCTAATTTTATTTCCATTCTTGTCTATGACTTGAATTGTACCTTTTGATGAGCTTAGACTCTAAATCCACGATGTTTAGTATTTCGGCGCATATTGGCTATTAGAAGCACGAAACTAAACTTGTGATCCCGAGGATAAATATTGTTTTGATTGGATTACATCCTTTGATGTCTTCCATTTTCATTTAGGAAGCTATTCCCAAATTCTAGGGTTTATGCCTCGGGTTTATTTCGCCTCGATCATTCGAGTCAAGAAAACTCATTTACTTGTATTATGTTCTATTTTCTATATTATCACAATTTTATTGAAAGCGTCTTTTTTTGTCAATGGTCCTTTATCTCGATTATTATGGCATGAGCTTTTAATTATATTCTAGAAATCATGACTAACTTTTGTCATGGAAATCTCAATCATCATTTCCGTTCATAAAAATAGACCCAAAGGAATCACATATCACGAGTTAAACCAATAAGTTAATGCTGCATATTGACGAGAGAAACAGAGAGAAATTTGTATAGTTTTATTTTGAGGTGATGCCTCAATTTTGCCATTTAGATTAGACCTTATGATATTAAAAATCACATTATTATATTAAACCATACCAAAAGCATAGTATTGAAAGTGAAACATGAAATATTAGTATAATGGAGCTAAAATTGAATCCGTGTTTATTATAATGGAACAATCGCGTCAATACATCAAGTAAAATGTAAATTATGGTTAATAAGATATACTCACTTTCGTGAATAATTAAGGTTGTAGTTTTTTTGTGAAAGCTGGAGCACTTAATTGTAAAGCATAAGTTGATAAGCCAATCAATAAGCAGCACAGCATGTAAAACACCAATTAGCTTTGTTGATAAAGAAATCGAATTATCTATTTTGATTTCAATTGATATTGATATTGATATTGATATTTGATATTGACATTGTTGGTGGGAAGACAATCACTAAAGGCCAAAATTTACCCAGTGATATTTGACAGAGGCGTACACTACTTGGCTACAATTACTAATAACTAATTACTAATTACTAATTACTAACTTTTATTTACAAACTTTTCACCCAATTATTCCTAGTAAAATAGTGTGACATGGGATTTATCTGATGTAAATCGATGATAGCAGTGACAATAAGTTTTTCATAAATTTTAAAATAAAAAATACTGCAGCTCGTTTTTACTCGAGCGTCGGTGCAATAATGAGATTTTAAAATATCGAATGATTGAATGTTATATTTTGTTTATTTTTTTGGTCAGTTAAGAGTATATGCTAATCTAGATAATAAAAAGAATATTAGCGTTTTGTTTTCTTTCTTTTGATTAGGTTCTTGTACTTAATTATTTATAAGATCAAGATGGTGGTTGTTTACATCAATTAGAAATAATCAGATACTGAATATAAGTCTACTTGAGGTGGATTAATGTAGGTGAATCCATGACACGACTTTCAAATATTTTTAGATTGAATTTGTTACACAAACTTGTCTAGTTTAAATAATGTCTCACGCCTGATTGGCTAATGGCTTATCCATGACTGTTTTACTCTTCACCCAAAAAAAAGCAAAAAACACAAAGACTTGAAACAAATATTATTTCAATCCACCAAATTAATTGAGTATTAAAATGATATAACTCTCCTTAAACACAACCTTATATCTTGTATGTTTCAATCATCCTTATAAGCCATGAAATTTTATATTGTTATCCTGAATTACATCAAAATTTAAAACATACTATGTTGCGAGAAAATAAGTACGAAATATAATAAAGTAATCAAACCGTATTATTCGTGAATGTATGCAGACTTATGAGTAGAATAATTGATGAGGTCATGAAATAGATTTTTTAAGTATAAAGATATATGTATTTGTCAACTTGTTGTGAGTATTGATTCATGACTAATAAATTTTCGGCTTTTCTAGTGAAAAGTGTTTGAACACTTCTATATTCTTAACACTAATTCAACTAATAACATTGACTAAATATTTGTGAATATTAACCTAATTAATATAGGCGCATTACGCTAAGAAACCAACTAACTTATCTCATCACCTCTCAAAATTATCAACCCATGAAGACTGTATCGATATATATGATATATGTAAGGATGTCAATGGATGGGTTTTAGCCGGATCGATCCGGAACCGCTCAAAATCCATTAAATTTTAAAGCAACGTTTCGATTACGGTTCGGTTCGGATCCGGACCGTTTAGATCCATAGTTTGATGATCCGGTCGGATCCGGTTTCGCCCGCAACCGTAACCAATACTTATTTATTGATTATGGTCGAAAGTAAAACGCCTCATTGACAAGCCTAAGTTTAAGTAGAACATCGATAATGTTTAGTTTTATCCATACAGATCCGAAATCATTCATAGTCCATTAAATTATAAACAACGATTTTGATTCAGGTTTTGGTTACGGTTCGATTACGGTTCTGACCCGCTCACTTAAGACTCATAGTTGATTGTCCGGTCCGGATCCAGTGTCTAATGGATCGGTTCCAGAACCAAAACCATTAGTTATTTATTTAGTTATGGTCCGGATAAAATCCACTTATTGATATCCCTAGATATATGCACTTATTTTCATTCGTTTTGCTATGATCTCGATACATTTTGTGGATTTGGACCGGAGTTGAAATTATCAATTTCTATAGTTTCCCCTTTTTTTATTCGTCGGACAAAGCAAGTGCCTTTAAATTGACCCATTAATTAAGTTAATTCATTGCGAGACATTAATGAAGTTGTGCAATTGTTAAAAGATTGAGGTTTCAAGTTCAAACTTCAAATGTCATTATCTTTTCTTTTAATTGAATACCTATACTAATAACAATCTAAGAAATTACATATATCAATATTTCCAAAAGAAACAATTTGGATGGTCTTACTAAAAACTCTTCTAACTTTTAAATTTGACTTTTCAAATTTTATATATCGATCTTATATAATATGTAAATTATTGCATATAAATGTAAGCTTATTCAATATCTACTGTCCCATATAAAAAAAATTGAGTGTTCAAACAAAGACAAGACAGCTGTCATATATGGGGTAGTACTATATCTTATCATTTAAATGCCACAGACATTATATAATTCAGATTTCTTATACTAAAAATCAATTTTATAATCCAGCTCATGCCTATGATAGACAGACATTACTTATTTATTTTTCTTGTTTTGCTCCCGGCCAAAATCTATATATATGCTGACATTGATTCATAAAAAACTAATCGTTCAATAATTTTATAATCTTATCGTGGAATAAGATTTTGTTTATTATTATTAAAAGAAGCCTCTCAATTTATACTGAGGTGAATCATTTGACCTTGGGTAAAGTCTAAACAGTAACGTGTAAACACCAATTCAATGAGCTTATTTTGTTATATTTTGAGTTACTTCTTTATTTCAATCACGACGTAGCTGTGTATATTAGTATACATTTTGTATAATTGGTCAAAAATTAAGAATACGACAAAGCTAAACTATCTGGTGGATTATAATCCTGATGAAAATTGAAATGCCACGTTCCATGTAACAACCAATCACTATTGATAGTTATATCAGCATCCCACTACACTACAATGATGTAATTTTAATTTGAGTTTTATGATCTGAACTATTGAATTACTAATCTCTTTCTGTCTCTTTGAGTAATTTTTTTCCTTTTATGGATTACAATAAATATACATTAAGTGACAAAATAGGTGCTTTAAATTAAGCGATAAGAAATTCTTACAAATAAAACTATATTTCAAATTTGAAGTTGTTTTGTTGAAATTAAATATTTTTTTTAGTATTTAAGCCAATCATGTGGTGGGCACAGTATTTAATGTAGGGTTTCAAAAGAAAAAGGTAAAGCTGTGTACACGGCGCAGTGATACCTTTTCAGTTTTCAGGTGAATATAAACGTGAATAAAGCCTTTTTTTTATTTAGAATTTTCATTCGAGGTTAAATGTAACGCTTCTTTAATGAAATAAAAGTATTCTTTTATGTGATCTTTTGAGTTCCCTCAGGGCCATTTGTTTGATATGAATTCTACTCTAGAAATAATTTAATTCCAGAATTTTAATTTTCTGTGTTTGGTGAGCAGTAATCTAATTCTACAATTTTAATTTTCTGAGTTTGTACGTTTCTTTAATGAAAGGTATTTTGTTTCTATATTGAAACAAAAGTACTATTTTATTTTATTTTTTTTGGAGTTCCCTCAGGCCATTTGTTTGGCATTAATTCTACCCCAGGAGTAATGATTCTAATTCCAGAATTTAATTTTTTTTGTTTGATTGAGGAGTCATCTAATTTCAGAATTTTAAATTTTTGTGTTTGGTTGAATTTTATAAAACATGAAAATTAATAAGAATCTTGAAAACAAGGAAAGTATTGCATTTTTCTAGGATTCTTATTTCCAACTTTTCTTAGGTGTTCTTTTTCCTTATTCGCATGATTCTTACATGCTTGTATGTTTAATATTATTTTATTGAAATATAAACTATAATTTTTATTTAATAGTGTTTTCATTATGTCTTATATAATAATAATAATAATAATAATAATAATAATAATATTATTATTATTATTATTATTATATTATTATTATTATTATTATTATTATTATTATTATTATTATTATTACTCAATTACTAAGTTATTTTAAGAAAATCTTAGTTTAATTTTTAGAACTAAGAATCATTTTTGTGTAGTATCTTATTATTATTATTATTATTATTATTATTATTATTATTATTATTATTATTAGTAGTAGTAGTAGTAGTAGTAGTAGTAGTAGTAGTAGTTTATTTATTTTAAATTTGAAGAAGGAAGATTTTTAAATAAAACACAATTCTCCCAAAATAAAACAAATTTTTAAACAATCTTAAACCTATGAGAATTCATATACCTCCTCCAAGACTTATCCTGCTATGCTTTTATTTTGGACAGTTGTTTCTTTTTATTGTGAAGAGTATCAACATTTCTAATTTTTAAGATTTTAATCTTTATTTTTAAATCTCATTTAGGATTATGTGGGGGAGAAAACATCCACACCATTTCTATATGCATAGATTACACAACTTATGTTGAATTTCAGAAGCCAATTAGACATTCTAGTATCGAATAATCTGATTCAATTTAGATTTGAAACATAATAAATTTATTGAATACTGATAGATCGGAATGGAAGGTGTATTCTAGATTTAATAATTAACCTAAATTTTTACTGTAAATATGAAATTTTATCTGATAAAGAACCTCTGTTTGTAATAGACGATACATTCCTGATATAATGAATTATGAATGTCGTGTAAAATATTGGAGAAAAAAGTGCATGATGAACAAAGGTCGAAAGTGAAGCGTCTGTACTGTACCATTATTCAGCTTCCACCCAACGCCTCTGCTCTGCTCTGCTCTCTCTCTATACTCCATCCCATTTTCTCAATTCCTTTTCTTCCGCATAAAAACAAACACGTACACGCGTTTTCCTTTTCTCACTCATCATGTCTCGCTATCCACACACACACCACCTCAAAAAAATGAATTTGCCCATACAATGATACTACTCCGTATGTGCTGATACAATTTCTACGGAGTTACAAAGTTGAGAGCTTTGTTAGTTGTAGGAGAGTGCCGGGATTATTAAAAACGAAAAAAGATTGCGCTTTTCTGTTGGGTTTTTAATTTTATAGATCCTGTGCAAAAAATTAAAACGAGATGAGGATACTCAAGTCTATAGATCGTTCAGAGTGCCCATTTTTCTGTGGATTCTTGGTTGTGGAAGCTTATCCCAAAAGGTATTCTTCCAAGATCCCCTCCGATTTGGTGCTTTTCTTGGGCCTCGGCTTCGTAGATTGGTAATTTTTATCTCATCCTGCACCAAGAACTGTGTTAATCATATATTTGTAAATGAAAAGGGAGTGTAAGGTTGGGCCTTTAATTCATATTTAACAAGGGGGGAATATGAAGAAACAACTTTTCTGTATCTTTTCCTTTTTGGGTGTTTTCCATGGGTAGAATCCTGGATTTGATTTGTGTGCTGCATTGTTCATGGCTTGGGATTGGATTGGATATAGTATTTCATCTAGCTTAGTTTTGCTTCTTGTAATCTAGTTTATGATCAAGATCTTGTTTACTTTTGAGGGTTTTTTTCTTGTTGATCTTTGGGGGAATTTGGACTTTATTTCCCCTTAATTTGGGTTTAAGGTGTAGTTTCATGAGCTTGGATTGTGGGGAAGTTGTGTTTAAAATGATTAAAGTTAAGGTTTTGATGGAGGTGGGGGTTTGTACCTGGGACTGACCTTGATTAATGGAGGTGTTTATAAAGACTGGTTTTTTATCAAAGTAGTTTTTGGGGTAAAACTGTTACTTGAAAAGAAGAAGAGAGATTTTGAGATGGGGGATGCTCTTCTCACAACTCTGTCAAGGGAGAATCATCATCCTTCCACCCTCCTGTCCATGGATTCGAGCGCCTCGTCTACTCACGACGAATTAGACCTAGAGATGAGCCGTCAGATCATCTTAACCCGCCCACCAGATATCAATCTACCTCTTGCAGAGAGAAGCCCCCCTCCGCTGCAATGGAACCCCGAGCAGTGTGACGTTCTTGATGTTGGGCTTGGTACTCAGATGTATGAGACGGAGACCTTCTTAAACGTCGCCAAAGTAGGAAGGAAGATCGCGAAAAGGGTTGATAGCATATGGGGTGCTTGGTTCTTCTTCAGCTTCTACTTCAAGCCTGTACTAAACGAGAAATCAAAGGCCAAAGTGATACTCGATGGTAATGGTATTTCGGGCTTTGATAAATCCGACCTACAGCTCGACACTTTCATGGTGCAGCATGATATGGAGAATATGTACATGTGGGTTTTCAAGGAGAGGCCCGAGAACGCTCTAGGTAAAATGCAACTCCGGAGTTACATGAATGGCCATTCTCGCCAAGGAGAGCGTCCCTTTCCGTTTAGCGTTGATAGGGGCTTTGTCCGCTCTCACAGAATGCAGCGGAAGCATTATAGGGGGCTCTCGAATCCGCAGTGTGTCCATGGTGTCGAAGTTGTCCTGTCCCCCACTCTCAAGAGTCTTGATGAGAATGATCGGAAGAGATGGATAGAACTTACCGGAAGGGGGCTAAACTTCACCATTCCTCTGGAAGCTAGTGACTATGGCACGTGGAGAAACCTCCCGAGCACTGAATTTGAACTTGAGAGGCCACTTGCTCCGGTCAAGGTGGTTAATCCGCACTCTCAGTCAAAGAAGCTGCTGAATGGTACCGTTCTAAACTTGTCCACTCACCACGTCAATGGGGACACCACTGGTTCTTCACCTGTTTCTAACAAACGAAAGAAGGATTTCTTCCCACAGGCGAACAACGATGACTGTTTCGTAGCGGTGAAATCTCCCAGTAAAATTCCAGACTTGGAAGTTCACCCTAATGAGCCACACTGGTTGAATAGATTTAGTGGGGTACTGAGGAATGTATACGGCCCGGTTACGGCTGCCAAGACGACTTACGAGGACGAAGAAGGCTATCTAATTTTGATCAGCTTGCCATTTGTGGATCTCCAGAGGGTGAAGGTTTCTTGGAGGAACACTCTCACTCATGGGATCATCAAGGTATCTTGTACGAGTACTTCTCGTACTCCGTTCATCACAAGACACAACAGGACCTTCAAGCTCATGGATGTGTCGTCTGAGCACTGCCCTCCTGGTGAATTCGTTAGAGAGATTCCACTTTCCACCCGTATCCCAGAAGACGCTAAGATAGAGGCATATTATGATGGGCCAGGTACAGTGCTCGAGATATTGGTGCCTAAACTCCGGGAGGGGCCGGAGGAGCACGAGGTTCATGTGTGTCTCCGGCCCCTCCATGGGGTTAACAATCTTAGGTTGACCTAAAGTGTTACTAGGTCGGATGCACGACGAAGGCTGTTGATGGTGCTACGTGGTTTGCTGCCCGACTTTTTGGCCTCTTATGGTGCTGTAAGCTATTGTATGGAACAGAATATATTTCTGAATTATGTTTTCAGCACCAAGTGCTCTACCTATTGGTCTCATGCATCTGAAAAGCAACATCTGTTTTTGGGTTGGAAGTTGTATTTGTATTATTAGAGATTTGCCCCCTTAATTGTGTCTGTTACTAGTTATTTTTACTTTGAATAATACTTTTGTTATATTTGCATTTTTCTTAAGTGTGTTTCTAGCTTTACTGCTATATGGATTTTGATATTTGTGTTCATATTGCCTTGGATATTTTGAGGCGTGGAGTGGCATTACAACAATTTGTCCAACTGTTAGCAAAGTTGTGATTTGAAGCATTGAAATCTAGGTCTTGGGATCTCGAGATATATATAGATAAGATGGGTGAAGTAATTCGTTTAGATATATCATAGGTCATATTTGAGAGGACGAGTCTCTAGAATAGATTCTTGATTATTCGTTTCTTGAAGGGGCAACTTAGCATAGAGGCCATTTTAATCAGACAGCTTATGAGCTTTGAAAAAAATAATATTAACAAGGATATACTATGATTTAGTTGACGATGTTTTCGATATATCCTAAGAGAGGGGGAGTTGATGATAAGAAAAGATACTTCTCAGGGAGGCGGCAACTGGGAGTGAGCAGTGACCCCTACAAATTACTATATACAATTAATTGATGATTGCAAATGTCAACTTTAAAATTCTATATGGAGGGTGGATATGGTATTGCTCGTATTGCTCATGGCCCACAGTTGGAGAGCCATCCACTTATCAACAATAATTACATTAGATGCGCCACTTCCTGTATTATTGAAGTTTGTTGGACTAACTATTACATATTTACATGATGTAATTAACCTCAAAAAACACACACACACACACACTATTACATGACGTAATAACACTTCCAAAAGTTCAAAATTTTAGTGTCTACCTGTTCAGAGGATACTTAGAAGACAATCAAAAGTTCCTAGACAGTTGATAGGATACTACCAACCTCTCGGCGCCTAACAGAATTGGGACCTAACCCATTGTCATTTCTCGGTTCACATTTAAACGACGATCCTAAACCCTAATTATGGGTAACGGTAATGAGGTAACGCAGAATCATGGGTAATAATGGTGGAGATCATGGTGGATTATGTGAGAATTATGGCCCGCCAATCAAGGGATTCGTGAGACATGATTTACGTTTGTGTATAAATAGGAGTTAGATGAAGGTAGAAGGGTTAGTAAATTCATCAATACTAGGGCCTTGGAGATACTTGTCAGAATCGAATTATAGTAAACATCTTGAGGATCATCTCCAAAGTGGGACGAGATCTTATTCTCGATCGAACCACGAAAAGTCTCTTGTGTTCTTTATCGCTTATAAATCTCATACTAGATTTATCATTGCGCCGTCTCGTGGGAAACTTCTTGAACAAAAAGTCGTGTTTTCTACAATCTAATGGCAAGGACACGTGCAAACGCTTAGTCTTGTCGGCGATGTCGGTAACAACCGTGCGGAGGACGATCGGTGGTCACACAACGCCGGGAAAGGAATTGCGGACGCCACGGTCACACACCGATGGTCACATGGAAAATGCTTCCATACACCCTCGGGATCGCCACCCCAACGAAGAGGAAGACACCGACCTCGATCTGGGTGAGCAGGAGGTTCACCGCCCCACGAGGTCCTCGGTCGGCAAAGGTCCGAATTCCTCAACGCCAATTTCAATCAATTCCGAGTTTTCAACCGGAGGACAAGCGGAGCGGGCCCCTCAAGAGTGCCCGAAGTGGTTATTCTAATCGAGGTCGCCACCTCTCCAAACAATCAACGCTCATCACGACATAATGATCGCCCGATACTGTGGTTCATTCATCCTCATACCCTTCCGGAGTCGTTTCCACCTCGACATGATACCCATGAAAATAGACGGGAAAGAAGGGAGGAAGGACGCAGTCGAACTCCCCACGAAGAGATAGCGACGCCGTTATCGATCTCCTACTCCCGAGAGGGATGGTAACGAACTCCCGGATTCGACCGACACGGACGAATTATCTCCTTTTGAGGAGAGACGGATACACCCGCCGCGGCGATACCGGCCCGAATATTGCCGCATACGATGGCCTCGAGATCCCCGACTTCCTATTTGCCTATACCACCAATACGGCAAACCAAGGATGGAAGATTTCCATGTGTAAGGTCTTCCCGAGGTGCTAATCTCCAACGCCGACGTTGGTTCACCCGCTCGCCGTAAAGCATCCATTGCTTCAAAGACCTCATGGATCGTTCAAATGGCGTTTTACCGTAAGATGCCGCCTCAACAACCTTCGTCCGACCGCTATAATCCGCCAAGGACGGACGAAACAATGTCGAATTTCGCCTCCAGATTCATCATGGAATCCCTTAAAATAGATGAGAGTAACGATCTCTACATCATCAACGATTCAAGAACGGATCCGACCGAGCTCAATAAAGAGATCACCCGTGAGCGACCAAAGATGCCTAGTCGCTTTGGACCCCGTTGATAACTTTGTCAAAGGGACGAGTCGGACCCAAGAGAGAGATCCGGGACGAGCATGGACCGAGAGAAGAAAGCCGGAGGATTGGGGCGAGTCTTTGAACGGAAGTGCGCTCGAAAAGAATAAAGAAGGGACCAAGAGAATCAAGGTGGGACCTCGACCAAACTCAGTAATAACGATCGCCTTTATTCAAATCCGTATGGAAATATTTGAGCTTCACATCGAGCTCTTTCAAAACCTCCTCCTATGAAAGCGAGGATCGAAAAAAGTCAACGGAAAGTATTGTGACTACCACCAGGGTACGGTCACGATACGTAAGATCGCAAGTCCTGGGCTCACAGATGACGAGCTCGTGAAAGAAAGAGGGCCACGAAGAAGTACCGGCCGACTGGGCCGGGTAATAAAAGCGCAGAGGAAAAATGGAGGTGGTAACAAGCGTGGACCGACCTCAACGGCAACCCGACACGAAGATGACGGGACGAAGGTCCCAATGCAATGGAGCAGTTTACGCTATAACAGGGCTGCCGGTTAGTACGACGAGGTCGTCGCTTAGAAATGAAGCTCTGAGGCCGATTTCAAGAGCCGAAAAACAAGCGACTCGGGATGGAGAAAATATCGTGTTCTCCAAAGACGACCCAAGATTTAAGATCATGCCCACCGGGATGCCATTACAATACAAGCCGTGGTGGGTAACAAGAATGTACATCGGGTCTACATCGACATCGGAGCCTCAGATTAGCATCATATTCCGTAGCCGCTGGATAAACTTGATGTTGGAGGAATTAGTACACCCCGCACCTTCGATGGGCCGGAGCTTTACTCAAGAGGCGGTTCAACTGAAGAGTCATTACCTTCCGGTCACCGTAGGCGCGCCTCCCGTGTCGGTCACCAAAGCCATTCAATTTTTCTGGTCCGAGCTCCTCTCCATACAACATTATCACGGGAAGAGATTGGTCAGATGCAACAGAGCCGTCTGCTCCGTGTACCGCCTCACCATTAAGATACCTACCCCGTGGAGTGTTAAGCATTCGGGGTGACCAAACGGCGCCTAAAGAATGCCTACGAGTCTCAACCAAGATGCGGCCTTACCACGGGCCTAGCAATTCTGAGAACCTCCGTTGCCACCCGGGATGATCCGACCGAGAATCTTCACTATCTGACGACGACCCTTCCAAAGTTGTCAAGGTTGGTACCCAAGGTTCGGTCAATATTCGTCGGTCATGCACTTCTAAGGAATATAGAGATGTATTTGCATGGTCTCCATTGGATATGATGGGGTCTCGCCTCGAGCTCATAACTCATCGTCTTAACATTGATCCGGCTACTAAACCGGTTCGCGTAAGAAAAGAAGTTTTGCCGCGCGAATAAGCCGGTCATAAGAGACGAGGTAACCCAACTCAGAGGCTAAAATCAGATGACGAGGTTAAATACCAACTGGATGGCTAATCCGTTGTAGTTCGAAAGCCGAGGAGGGATGGGCGATGTGTCGACTATACCGACCTCAATAAACACCGCCCAAAGGATCATACCTCTCCCGACATTGACAGAAGGTGGAAGCATTGGTGGGACATGAGGTCTTGGTTTCTCGGATTTATCTGAGGATACCACCAAGTCTTGATGAGCGGAAGACGCCTAAAAACAGCGTTCATTATCGACGGTGTCTTTGCACCGAAAGATGCCTTCGGTCTAAAAAAAGCTGAGCTACCTACAAAGAATGGTTGACGCGATCTTCAAGGATCACATGGGAGAAATTGTTGAGGTCTATGTCGATGATATAGTAGTCAAAAGCAAAAAGGCGAGAGTGCGCCATCGACCTCGAAACTATTCTTGACTCCTCAGTCGGCCAACCTCAAGCTCAATCCCGTAAGGCACATTGTGGTGAGGACGGGTAAATTTCGGGTCTTGGGTTTCTCGAAGGCCCGAAGCCAATCCTACCAAAGTGAAAACGGTGCTCGACATGCGGATCCCAAAACCATCCGTGAAATACACAACTCACCGGATGCCCGCCGCCTAGCGATTCCTATCTCGAGTGCCGAGAAGCGGCTTCCTTCTTCAAGATCCCGAGAGGCTCCAGTTTCACCGCGGGAAGAACATCGGTCGCCCAGACGGTGAAGGAATATCTCGCCGACCGCCGACACTATCCGCCCAAAGCAAGGTGAAACTCTATCATTATATCCGCCACCTCGGATGAGGCGATTAGTCTCAGTCTTGGTGCGAGATGAGGTGGGACGACAACTCACCATCTACTTCATTAGCCGAGCTCTCAAAGGACCGGAAACGAGGTACACCAACCTCGAGAAGGTAGCTCGGCCTGGTGAACGCAGCGACGCCTCGGCCTTACTTTCAAGCTCATTCTATCCAGTGTTAACGGACTTGCCTCTAAGACAAGTCTTATCAAACCGAGTCATCAGGCGAATAGCTAAGTGGCCTTTGGAACTCGGCGAGCACGACATTTCATACTCCCCGGGTCGGCTATAAAGGCAAGCCCTGCAGTTTCTGGTGGAAGTCAATTCACCGAGGTCGCCTACCAATGAGGTCACTCCCACCTCACTAAGAAGAACGACTTTGCACCACCCACGGATGTTGGCGGATGTACGTGGATGGAGCTTCATGCAAGAGCGGGTAGCGGAGCGGGTATCCTCTCATCGCCCGGATAAGCAAGTGACATACGCCCGCGGTTTACCTTCCGACCACCAACAACGGTGGAATACGAAGCATTGATCTCGGACTCCGCCTAGCAAAGGAATTGAAAGTGGACAAAGTCCAGATATTTGGAGATTCTGTGTCGTGGTAAACCGGTGTATTAGGTACATACGAGGCTAAGGAGGATCGAATGAGCAGACTTTGAGAAGCGCAAAGAGATCTTGGCCTCATTCGGATTTTGAAGATAATCAAATCCCACGAGGGAAAGCAGCCGAGCCGACATCCTTAGTAAATTGCTTCGTCATCGGCAAATCCGCCAGAGAGGAAGTTCATTCCCGAAGCATTGAGGCGCCTATATCGGCGCTATCTCGTAGGTGAACCGAATCGGACGACGCCTAAAAGCATATCGGAAGGGCACACTACCTCGGGATCGATTGGAGGCCAAAAGATGATGGCGAAATCCCAAAAGTATCTTATGCACGAGGCGCTCTATACCGGAAGTCTTACCTTCAACCCTCCCGAGGTGCCTCGGCCGTAAGGAAGACCACGTGCTCAATGAAATTCACCGGTGGTCTTGTGGAAGCCACATCGGGTCGCGAGCTCTCAAAGAAAGGCGAGGTCGGGATACTTACCGCCCACGTGCAAGATTCGGCCGAACTCGTCAAAAGTGCCCGGCGCCGTTCATTCCACGGTCAAAAGCGCCTCGGGCGAGTCTAAGCGGTCTGCAGAGTCCATGGCCTTTCATGCGGTGGGGATCGACATTGTTGGTCCGCTCGACCGAGCACCGTGTCGCTTCGACACGTAGTCGTAGCCATAGACTACTTCACAAAGTGGGTCGAGGCGAACCACTATCAAGCCTCACGGCGGGAGAATTCGACCCGTGTGGAAAAATATAGATGCCGCCGGCATACCGCACGCTCGGTCTCGGACAACGGCACCCATTCGTAGACAAAAACTTCGAGGTGGTGCGAAGAACTTCAGATCGATCAACGCTTCACCTCGGTCGACACTCACGGCGAATGGCCGGACCGAGGTCACCAACCGCACGATCGTACAAGGATTAAAGAAGAGGTTGGACCGAGCTAAAGCGATCGGGCTGAAAATCTCCTCAAGTCCTTTGGTCCATAGACCACGCCTCGGACGTCGCGGAAACCCCTTTCACCTGGTCTCACGGTGCCGAGGTCATCATATCGGCCGAGATCGGCGCCAAGCCCGCGCCTCTTCACTTCGATCAGCCGAACGAGGAAGACCTGCGAGCAAACCTCGACGCCTCGAGAGAAGCGAGCTAAGCTTCATAAACGAAGCCAAGTATAAAGCCCAGTCGCACTGTGCTACAACAAAAGGGTCAAACTTCCGCGTTCCAAGTAGGCGACCTCGCCCTACGAAATAATGAAGCCGAGAGCCGAGGCGTCTTAACAAGTGGATCCGACATGGGAAGGCCCATACCGTGTTCACGAGAACCTCGTAAGGGGCTTACAAGCTATCTCACTTATCCGGTGCGCTTATCCCTAACACGGCATATTTCTCATTTAAGGATGTACTTTACATAGTTTTGATTTCGGATCGCCTTTATGTTAGTCTCCTTACTTGCCTTGTCAAGTGCGATGTCATATATTTGTTGAATAAAATATTTATTTTTCCAATGAATATTTCATTTCGCCTCATTTTTTCGGTGATGAACATCTATTCGATATACCAGATTTAACCTTCACGAGGACGCCTCACGAAGATATAAAAAAAAACCCACTAAGTAGGGTACTCACTAAGTTGCGCGCACTCGTAGATTACTCATCGAATTGAACGTTTGGTCTGCAACGATACAAACTACTCACTAGTTTGAAAGTCTACATGCATACATACTGATTACTCATTAAGTTGAAAAAATCTACATGTATAAGACATCCAAAATCGATCTCACCAAATTATGGCAAAGTATACAAGGTATAAATACATTTACGACCAAACTAAGTCCTAAGCTATGTTTATACCTCTCAAGAGGAAAACGCATTACACTTCAAACGAGTCTAAATACATTTATACCTACATACAAAGTCCTACACTATGTACGCTCATTCGGGTTTAGGGCTCATATAAATCGAGACTCACCGGTGAGATAATTTTGAACGAAGTCCCTGTGTCGGCGATGGATACCGGAATAAACTCGTGCCTTCCACCCAATCTACGAGGGTGGCCCCACCTCGACTGTTCGGGAGTAGTTTGACTCGTGGCGGATTCGCTGGGAATTCAATCGCTGCCGAGGACACATCTTGACCCCGTGAACGACGCGGACGGGACTATGCCCTTGTCCCCGAGCTCTAGCCCTTCCACGTCGATTGGCGGTCCGCGCGTCCTCCTCCGAAGCGCGGCCGTCCTCTATCGCTCCATTGTCGAGATGGACCCATTTGACGGAGCACTTGACGTGCGTGATGCCGCAGCCGCCTCCTCTTCGAGCTCTTCAATTATGGGATCGGCGTTGCCATGTAGATCGTGGCGAGGGGCGGGCGTCGTTCGCTTATGACGATCTCATACATCCGCATGTATTTCGTGGTAGTCGAGGCGGTCTTTAAAATTCTTGCTATTGGGACCTCCTCATCCTCAATACCATGCCCTCCGCCAACAAGCTCGAACTCGATCGTCGGCTTCAGATATAGTCGTTCCCCGGTCCGGCGGATGACCTTTCGTACTCTTCATGCTCTTCCGAGATCCGAGCAAACCTGCATTGTCGGCTCAGCTGTTGCTCGCGATCATCGATCGTCCGTGGATCACATCTGCAGATAAATCACCCCGGACTTGAGATGTGTAATCCTTAACTTTAACACCTCATTTTCAAGCAGGGCGGGCACCTCGCGGTCGACTTCATGCAACTTTTGTTTCAGTTCGGTACGACAATGCCGAGCCGACGTCCATCTTGCCAATACCGAGTCATTTCGGCAGACCGACTCTCCAAATGTGCCACCTCTTCATCCTTCTCGCTAGAGCACCTCGGACTTCTTTCGCTTTTGTTTGCGATTCATGATCCAAATCAAGTATTGAGGTGAAGAACGCTAGAAATAAGACAATGCAAGGCATTTTAAAAGATATGTCTATTATTATTCAAATGGAAGTTTGTACAACACGGTCTATCGATCCCCAAATCATCCTATTACATTGGGTCCCGCGACCTCGTGCTCATTAGGTGATTGCCGACCCTCCGACCTCTGCTGGTCTGTCACGCTTTCTTCCGCTGGTTGCCGATGCGGAAGAGACGTCCGAGCTTGGACCGCCGCCGGTTTCGGTCCTCAACTCGACAAGGAAGGCTCAAGCTCTAAGTCTTCATCTTCCTCACCTTCGAGTTACGGCCTCGCGCGTCGCGTGAGCGAAGACGCCAAGCATCCACCACGGGAAAGGAGGTCGCCCGGCGATTATGCGAGCATAATTCTTGCATACCTCGGTGGTCGACCTCAACCCAACCGTGTTGGGCCTTGTCAATCTGGTCTCTCGGCCGCCAACTTCTCGGTGGGCACAAATCACCTCCTACCATCACACGGCTGTGTCGGAGATGAAAGAGGAAAAACTCTCCGACTCGATAAGCTTGTTGGCGAAGGCCCTCAAGATAGGTCCTTGCCCGCCAAAGAAGGCGCTTGTTTTGCGACCACCTCCTCGACCTCGGCAGCCTCCTCTGGGCGCCCACTCGGCACGGGCCACCTGCAGTGCCCGATCCTTCTTCTTGAGGGCACCTCTCGCGGCCATCTTTGCCGCCGGCTCCGTCGACTTCGCCTTAGCAAGTTCGGGCGTCCGCCCGGCAAAGATCTAGCACGGATTCACGCGGCCCCTCGCCCCGTCGCAATGACGACTTCCTCTCCATGGCCTCGTATTGCGAGGCACCTCAACAATAAGCCCGGCCATGCGGTGCATCTCACCCGCCATCGAGGCGCGTCACGAATATGAAACAATTAGCAACAAGTAACAACAAATTTACAAGGAGAAGGGTAGCGTATACCTTTGGGAAGGATAAGGAAGTCTTGAAGCGGCACCTCGGATCGAGGTCGATCATGGACCTCGATCTCCAACGTCGGCCCGAGGTCGTCGAGGACCGGTCACAAGGTCTTCGGGCGCCCACTACCACAGTGTTGGGTGGATTCGCCCGTCTCGCCTTCTTCCTCATGGGTTCCCTTCGATCGGAGGTAGCGGCGAGATCGGCACATCGACTTCTCGGTTGGGTCAACCTTCACCGCATTCAACATGAGAATTTCATTATGCACAAAGAAAATCAAACGAGGGAAATAAAGATAAAGGTTGCCCTCACCCAAATCGGACCACGACACCGAGCTTCGACCTATGTACACTCACCAAAGATCGTTCAAGTCATCCTCGGTATAGTTGATCGACAGGATCTCACCCATATCGTTCAACGACTTCTCCATAGGGCCTGTGGGATTAATTTTCACGTCCTTTATCGACCCGAGGCCCCACTCATACCTCGGATACCCTCACCGCAAAGAAGTATCTATTTTGCGGTGGGATACCTTCGACGGAAGCAATTTTAAACTCGTGTAGGTGACATGTAATATACTCCCTATAGACTTGATGCTAAAAACGATCAAGACTTGAAGAGAACCCCTCGCTTATGCTATAACAGCCAACCCTAGCCCCGCACCGACCTAATAGAATTGGAGGTCGGTTGGCATATAGGGATCCGAAAATACTCAAAGCTAAGGAAAATGGGGCAAAGGAAATCTAAGCCCACTATTAAGCTATCTACAAAATGGTGATAAATCCCGGAGGGCCATCGCCCTATCGTTGGGTTTTGCAAGCACCACCATGCATCCTCCGGGATGTGGTATTTTCAACGACCACCGAAGCTCCTCCATCGTCAAGGTTGATTTCGCCCACCAATCCCGAGGCCATCCCATACCAAGACATGGTGAAACCCCAGAACTAAGTCTATGGATTTACCTAGGCGGTTATGGCATATATAATCCCTTATATTGGGGTCTTGTGACCCGTAACCCAGTGAACCGAGTTATCAGGCGAGAAGAGGGTGAGAAGGTGAAGAATACATACTTACTTTTTCTCGGGCGGGATTTCGATTTCTTCAACAAAGTGTGAAAGAGGAATTGGGGATTTCTAAGGTTGTATTCTCTGGATTCAAGCGTCGAAGGAGAAAATGAGCGATTCCTCTTTTAGACCTATTTATAGGATAAATGGCGCCTAAAAATCTGCCGCTTCGTTTATTACACGTGCCTATTTACGGTTGGATGTGTGAAAGGCAGCACGCTTTTGAAGTGCCCAACTCTTGCGCGGCGTATGGCGTACCTACGGAAAGCAGACCGCGATCGATCACGTGATGATTACTACGATGCGGACATCGGACTACGCCCATGTCCTAATACGAGTAGAGTTCGGACCTCGACCTCCTCCTAACGTCGGATCTCGACTTGACTAATGATTTGAGTTCGGGCATCGGGTGTGCCCCATGTCCACCTCGGATCGCCAGATATTCGGTCGGATATGACCACCTCGGACCAACGAAGTGTTTTGGGTCATACGGTGAATGACAAACCTTCAACGAAAACTTGACCAAGCAATATTCCGCCTCGGCAAAGCACATTCTCCGCTTCACTCGGCAAGGCTATTCTCGACTTTTCGAGGGCTATGATAGGATATGGCCCAACCTCTCGGGCCCAACCTCGTGCCCAACAGAGTGGACCTAACCCATTGTTGCCCTACCGGTTCACGCTAATCGACGATCCTAAACCCCAATTATGGGTAGCGGTAATGAGGTAGGCGGTAATCATGGGTAATAATGGTGGAGATCATGGTGGGTTATGGGAGAATTATGGCCCGCCAATCGATGGATTAGTGGGACATGATTTACGTTTGTGTATAAATAGGAGTTAGATTGAAGGTGAAGGGTTAGCAAATTCTGAATACTAGGGCCCTTGGAGATACTTGCGTAATCGAATTATAGTAAACATCTTGAGGATCATCTCTCCGTGGACGTAGATCTTATTCTTGATCGAACCACGTAAAAGTCTCTTGTGTTCTTTCATTGTTTTCATAAATCTCATACTAGATTTATCAACAGTAGACCCCAAAATAATAACATGACGTCTACACACGAATTGAATTGCATTCCATACATAAAAAGCATCCACTAAACATTTTTGTGCAAAGCTTAGACTATGTGTAGTAGAGACCACAACACATGGTGGTCGACCGCCACTTATGTAATAAAAAACAAAAAATGTTTACATCTTCATTCGCATTAACCGTCCATGGCTTCAATAGACCGCCCCCAACCTTTACAAACAACCACTCATTTTGTGACCCTTGTCTGTCACAATATAAAGGTTTGATAAATCATTTATTTATTTTTTAAAATAGATATTATATTTTTAAAATATACTAAATTTTTTCTTTTTTTCATTCTCTATAAATATACATCAGTATTGATTGTATACATAATAAAATTATCTCCTATTCTCTACATATAACTTCAATTCTTACTCCCAAAAATTCCATCTTTCTTTGTTTTTCTATTGATCCCAATGAGAATTTTTTCTCAAACTCCCAAAATTTTTCAACGTCCCCAGAAGTTGGTGATGATAACTGAATGTGTAGTGTTGTCATTTATTTGAAGTATCAGTTGTTTATTTTAATTGTTGTAATTTTTGTTCTTGTTTGTCCTATTTTTATTAATGTGTGAATTTTGTATTTTTACGTATTTTTGTTATAGTTTTATTTTATTTTTTATTAAAATTAATTATGTTTCAATTAAAAATAATGTAAACTAATTATAAATAATATTGTGGTTGGATGGTCGGAGTGATCATTGATAAACCATAAAAAATTGGCATGTGATTAGGTTAGAATGAATATTAATGATATGAAAGAGATAGAAATTAATTAAATATTAAAAATGTTGGATTGTTGGATAGTTGAATTGGTTGCTGATAAACATAACCTTAAGCTTATGAATATGGCTAACAGTAATTCTTTATTCCAAAATCATTACAGCTAGGAATGGGAAGATGCACTAACAAGAAACAAATAATTAAAACCTTAAAAAACATAGTAATGCATAATAACAAGTTGAATCCAGCATGATCTTTGGGTCGCAAATGCTGTGGAGTTCTTTTATTTTGTCCTCAAACGCATCCGAGTCAGTCGCATCCTCGATCCTTGTTGTCAGCAGCAGGGCCGGTCCTGACAAATAATGGGTCCTGGGCAAAACAACAAAAATAAATCATTTTTTCGCTATGAAGATACAATTGAATATATCTAAAAAGATGCACAATATATTATTTATACAATAATTATTTTTTTTACAAAATGTGGGCCCCAAAAGTTTATAACAAAATTTTGGGACATTGGATATTTTATTTTTTGAAGAAATATATATATTAATATAAGAGGATATATAAAATTTTGGGCCTTTAAATGGGCCCACAGACATCTTTGATGTTGTTCAGTCGTGACGCAAGCTTTGTGATGTTCTCCAACGCAATAATTGGATTCCACCTTCATCTTCAGACTTGTACTTGTCTGGCTCCTGCACCATCTTCTATATTTCCTACTTGGAGAGCCTCATTGGTAATTGTGATCTTCTTCTTCTGCCCTGTTGTCCTGTCCTCAGCAGACACCTTCAATATGCACACTCTGATCTGTATGCTTGCACTGAGAGCTCAAAATTTCCAAGCAACTTATTATCCCTGGATCAGGACACCGGGCTGGTTGTGGGAGTAAGTAGAGATTACCTGCTCTTGTTGGTGGTTTCACTATCACATAATCCAACGAGTCACGTCAAGATTACAGGAGATAATAAATAGAAACGAGATATTTTTGATACAATGTAATAATTGATGGTTTAAATAAAGGAAAGGAAATTAAATTACCCAAACTCATAAACTGTATGCAGTATATATCCAATTTGTATATATCAAATTTGATAAAAACATGCATGATATACCCATTCCATTAAAATATTATTATGCTACAAATTTCGAAACTGAAAAGGCTGTGAAAAGTGAAAAAGAGGGAGAATCTTGTTGACTACAATCAATTCTCCCACCCGCTCGAATACTACCAAAATAAATTCTGCCACCCACCAAACCCACCAATAATTCACTCTCACATTTCTCTCTATTTATTCAAAACCGATCGATCGGTTTTTAAAATTTCTTCATCCTCAAATTTTCTCTTCATTTCTCTTCAAACTCTCACATTTCTCTTCATCCTCATTAATTTCGGTTCTTTCGATTTTATATACAAAATCCCGCAAGCAGCTATGTCTCAACAACAAGTAAGTTTATTCGAAATTTTGATGTATTTAGGTTGATTAAATTTTGATTTAGGTAAAAACGCATCGAAAATTATGAAATTGCAAAAAACCTATGAAATTGCAAAAAAACCGATCGAAAATTGTTTGTAATATGGTATTACCGATCGGTATTACCATAATACCGTTCGAATAATTTGAAAAACCGATCGACCGGTTTTGAATTATTCGACCCAGATATGGTAATACCGATCGGTATTACCATATTACACGATCGGTTTTTTGCAAGTTTTTTTATTTATTGTTTTTTGTGATTTTTTTTTAATTTATTATTGTTTATGATATTTATTTTGTTTAGATTTATTATTGTTAATTTTTTTTAGATTTATTATTGTTTCGTTAGATTTTATTATTGTTTAGATTTATTATTGCAAAAAAATCGATGGGTATTGTTTAGATTTATTATTGCATAATTTGGATAATTAATTATTGTGAATTTAGATAATTGGATATATGGCATATTTGATGCAAATTTCGATCGGTATTACTAATTGGATATATGGCATATTTGATGTAAATTTCGATCGGTATTATGGTTTTTTAATATAATTTGATATAATTATTGTATAATTCGTTTAGATAATTGGATATAATTCGTTTAGAAAATTAATTATTGCATAATTCGTTTAGATAAGTTATTGCATAATTCGTTTAGATTAATTATTGCATAATTCATGTATTTAGGTTGATTAATTGATTAAAACAGGATCATATATTTTAGATTTATTAATTATTGTTTAGAAAATTAATTATTGTTTAGATTTATTGTTTATTGATTAATTATTCTTTTATTATTTATTGTTTAAAACAGGATCATATATTTTTGAGACCCGACATAATTAATATACCTTCGGCAGTCACCACTTATTATAGAGTTGAATATTTAGATTATGTTAAGACGAGGTTGCTTGAAGTTGGTGGTCGACCATTACTCGATAGATTCTTAGGAGGATGTTTTGGTCACTTCATAGATTATAAGCTAGGGAATAAGTGCGCTATGGTTATACACCATGCTATTTCCCACCAGATAGAGAGCGTAAGCGAGATGTTATTTTATATTAATGAAAAAGGCGCGTTGTTTTCTATTAGAGATTATGCGCTTGTGGTGGCTGCGGTTTGGGTCGTCTTCATTTGATACATCGATGAATTACGACTTGCGACATTGTGAAGTCTACATGACATTTTGTCGTGGTCGACAAATGACACCGCAGAACTATTAGATAGGTTCTGTGGCGACATTAATGACCGTGATGGTTATTTATACCTTCGAGCTGCACATGTTCTAGTGCTTTATGCTATGGTGTTTTCATATGATGCTTGAAGACCTTGGTCGACCGGGTTTGGGCCTTAGTTGATGATTTGGATGCTTTTGGCGATTTTCGTGGGTGCATACTCATATCGATTTTGAAGTACTATTTCAAGCATTGTAAATCAACTAGGAAGTACCATTTTACGGACCCACCGGTGTTATATGTTTGGTTGCTTGAGGTCATACCGGACTTGGGCGATATAAGCGGAAAGAATGTTAATGGCAACTTGCATCCGAGATTGAGAAGGTGGACGCCCGAGGTAGACTGACGTTGCTAGATTACGATCCTGTTTGGCGAGATGTATTAAATATATTAGTTTACTAGTTTATTTATAAATTATATATATCATGTTGTTATATATTTATTATTCGATTCTTGATATGTTTTAATTTATTGCATTATTGTAGGAAAATTATTTTATTGAGATCACGGCCGACGAGGCGGAGCTTTCTCCTCTTACTTGCAATCCGTCTCATATCCTTATCCACTCGGTGTGCACTACGAGGAGCCGAGCAACCCATTGAGAGAAGGATTGTAGTTTACTCGTCGACACGTCCGCCCCGTGATGGAGAGTTATGAGCCGGACGTAGAGGCTCCACCTTCAAGACCCAGCCAGAGGACATCGTCGGCTGAGTTCGTTGAGATTGCGGTTGCTGAGGAGCCGCAAGGCTAATATGTGGATAGCCATCGATCCGTTGAGAGACGGGATACGGGGAAACATGTAAGGCAGCCGACTTCTTCTTCTTCATCATCGAGCAGTGGTGGTGAGCACCACGGGCGGCGTCTTAGTTCCGTCGATCTTCGTTGGATCCAGGAAACTATTCGGGAGGGTGAAGACAGAGCTGTGTAACGCATCGAGAAGTCTATCGAAAATAAGTGGATTCCTAACATTAAGAAATGGTTTGAAAGTTTCTTAGAGAAGACTCGATGTGGTTGCGCATAGTCTATGAAACATATACACCCGCCTCGTGCCCCACATCATCCGACGGCGGCGACTAGAGATGTAGATCGGGAGCAGCAGCCGGTCGGGATGAAGATCGGGAGCAGCGGCCCGTCAAGATGTCCATCGAGGCATGGACACATTGAGCCACCGGTGAGCCACCCTACATCGCCCAGTGATACCCCCCGCTACTCTCCCGGATCCATGGTTCCGGTCATGGGCGCATCTCATCATTCCATCTTTGGATGGACCTATTTAGTGATCGACGCCTCATAACATAGTGAGCGGACTTTCGAGCCTATCTGACAACAGATTGGAGCAACGGTAACTATTAAGTCTCATATTTGGCGTTTATAATATTTCATTATATTTGTTATGTTTTCATTTCTGACTCATATGGTTAAATGTTTGTAGTTGGAAGCCGGAGAGGTGAGCAGGCACGGAGACCTTCGGCTACAATGAGGTCACCATATGTGAATAGCCCGTTCCACGTCCATTATCCGAAGATGTATTGATAAACTACGGCATTTCTTGATGATGAGAAATGACACGATGGTGGTTGTTCGAGTCTTGACCGTCGACCTGTGTTCGATGGTTCGTGTGTATCAAAGCATGAGAGGCCTTTTGATGTTCGGGTAAGTACGTTTTTATATAATATGCTTCGTTTTTTTGAAGTACATCTACTTATATTTATATGTATCCCTAAAATAATTTTGCAGATGATCGATCTATTCATGATGTATTTGAGGACGAGACTCGATACCGGGATCGACTTATCGGATGGGGTGGATTCTCATAACACAATCATCCTTGATCTCGATTTTTCGTAAGTATTGTGTCTTTAATACAATCAATATATATTATATATGTGTAGTATCCGGAATTAATTAATTTTCAATGTTGAATAGATGTTTCTGCAAAATTCATGGTCCGAGGTATACGCAACGCTTTTTTCCTACATTCAAGGCGTCCGTGAGGCACCATTGATCATTACCCCGAGAGCATTGTACGTATGGCAGCCACCATCGCATTGGATGGCGGTTGTCCTCGGCTTTGCGGTCATGAACCATGGTTACGTGCCACGCAGTAACCTATTTAATCAATAAGTTGCAAAATTGAAATTTTTCTTGTTTATTTTCTCTAAATATTAATTTTATAGATCATCATCCCATGCGTCATCGGCGTTTTGTGATATGTCGCGTGGATATGCACTCGGGTCATTCGTGCTATTTGACTCGCGATTTGGCGGATGGACCGGGATCAGTGGATGCGAGGATGATGGACTTCGTGTGCTGAATAGATTATTGCGGCGGTTCGATCTTCACTAGATGGTTCGAGAATAACTCCCACCGAATACCACCATGGAACAATGAAGCGATTATTACACGAGTGATCCTTGAGGTATTTGACCGGAAGGCGATTTCGATGATGGTCCATTTGCGTGCATGGTGAGAACGTCTTATTTACGGTTCACCGAGTATCGAGCATGGCACGTCTAGTGTTGTGGTTGTAGCATATAGACATAAAATAGGTGGAAATATATTTGAGTTATGTGAGCCATACAAGAATCCGAGAGGAGAGGAAGAGGAGAGAGCATCGACTACTAGACAAGAGTATAGAGATTTTTAATTTCATCTCATGTAATATAGATCGTGGTTGAACATGTGGTTGAACATGTATTTAGATTTATTAATTTCAATCTTAATTATTTAGACTTAATCTTCAATCTTAATTTAAATTTCAATCTTCAATAATTATTTCAAATAATTTAATTTTCCTAAATTTAAATAAATTTAATTTGTTTTATGAATAATCAATTCCAATTTATTTTTAAGGATTAATTTAAGGGTTAAATCGAAAATAAAAAAATTGATACTAGTTCACTATTAATGTCAACTCATACCATGTGATTTTAGACTGTTTCACCCACAATTAATGTGAATCAGTACTATTTGGTAATGAAATTACGCTGCATCACTTCTACTATCCACTACTATCTGAAAATTTCAATGGATATCAATTAATTATTTCAACCAGTTTTACATATCTAAAACATAATGACAATTTATCACAGTAAATTACATTAATCACTTTCTTGTAGCTCAACACGTTGTGGACACCTTCTTTTCGTATGTCCCAACTCCCTACAGTGACTACATCTTTTTGGTGCTCGACGTCTGCTGCTCGAGGATTCACCTTCTTGGGTAGTATTGCGTCTTCTTCGCCTCTCTCACCCCGGATGGAATTCGACTCGATCTTGGACGTCCGACATGCGTTGCACAAGAGGTGGCATGACAATCACGTGAGCTATTTCTTCCGTACAACCCAATCACATAGGTTTGGAAGAGGATTAAGCGTGGTGATACGTCTCCACTAAAGTTTCTTTCGTGTAATAGGTCTCCACATAATCTAAGATTGATTCGCCGATTCACTATCACACAAGACATAGTTAATATTATAAACATAAAACTTATTATATATAAACAAAAATAAAAACATACTCAATTGCGCGATCGATATGAATACGGCAAGCCATCTAGATCAAATTCATTGCGGGGGCATGTTTGCCGTGAAGATCGACCACATAGGTTTTGTCGCCATCGACAATCTTGTACCTTCGATCCGCAATTCTCCTCCGAGTGTAACGACGACTTTTGCCATTTACGCACTAAGCTTTTGATCGCCACTTCACTCAGTCGTCTTCACGTTGGGCGTTGCTCGTCTATCGATGAACCATCCTCAATAATCAATCGATTGCTTGATCATCGAGCAAATTGGAAGACGTATTACCCACAACAACCGCTTGTTGAATGACTCACCGCATTCGATGTAAGAAAACCGTAACGGCTTACGTGACATCGTGATCGAGCCCACCTATGTGGTACAACATTAATCAACTTCGATAGGCTGCGGGCTCATGCTTTCTATAATGTATATAGCTTTGTTCATATTCTCATTCGCCGGTATGCATATGCGACTTTGTGGTACATGCTCGCCACATCGCCACCATGATGCTTAATCTTACCAAGCGGATGATAGTAGCATAAGCCGTGGAAAGCATCATGAAATCTGATGATTACGGCGTTTGCTATGGAGACATGTGCATGCGAGGCGATCAATAGGGAATTGCCGACCGAACGCCCGCCAACCCCGAGAGGAACCAAATCCACGATTCATCATTTTCAATAGGCCCTTACACCGTATGCCAACGGAAAAACTTGCTCATTGGCATCGCCGTCACTGAAGAAATAAAATACCTTTATTCCGCCTTTTAGGTGAGTTTCATCAACTACGATCACCGGTCTTAGACCAAAGTAGAAATACCTCGTAGTTGATGCAAGAGCAACAAATAAGTGCACGAATCGCCATCGCACCCCACATCTAAATCGTGAATGTTTCGGATTTGCTTGCGCAACATATAGAGATACTTGCAACAACCGAAATGATTCATCATGGTTACCGTATATCATTTCAATTGCAGTGTTTCGTGCTCGTAGTGCGACATCGTAGCTGATACGGATACCAAAATCACGTTGTAGCTCCATCATAATGGACTTTGGCTTCATTATTTCACCATCGTTTCGCATTTTCCTAGCAAAAAATGCAGCAACCACTTTTGCATGTGCCTTAACTGGAGCAACTCGACTCCAATCACGGTGGCATGTATGCTCGGGAGTAAATTTATGGACTCCCAGCGGTCCCATGTCGCGTGGCACGTAATTGAAAAATACAAATTGTCGCACGCTTGCATCGAAATGTAACGCGTTTTGTGTCCGAACGCCGATCATTGTATATTACGCCTCTGCTGCGATATGCCAAATTCCAACAAAGAAGACATAGATCTTGTTTGTTGTAGTAATAAGAATTTTGGCTCAATTCTCCTCCCTTGTCGATCGCGGATCACGAGCCACAGTGATGCGTAGTGTAGTTCATCCGCATCGATCCGGATGTCATCATCCGGATTATTCTTTGGGATTTATCAACGACATCGATCTTCCAATCCGACTTCTCGACGGATCCAACTCGCAAAATCAAGAAACATAAATTTTATAAGCGTTTCCTCGCTTTGTCCTCCGTTGCGTCGAATCGGCCTCGATCTCGGAATATAATCGAACCACTTTCATCCGATTACTGTTTCAATAACGGTATTGGTTGGAATGGCACTACAATGTAGGTTCTCCTTGTGTGGCTCCCAACACGAAACAAAATTTTGATCTCCTATATAAGAATCACCAAACCAATCGACGACGCCAACCTCTAGATTTGTTCGATCGACTCATCAATTTGAGTGACAGGTGCACTATTTCCATAGGATGAAGTGTGAGGACAATCGAACGAAGGAACGTAGGGTTCTTGTTGTGATCCAAACTCATTGTTCGTAACAGTGTGAACCACATATACCGTAGGATATGATTCATTTCTGCACAAATGAGCCAATTGATTGTCTGTACTCAATAGAGATTTTACTAATCGACCATATCGAGACATAGATATATAAAATAATTAGAAATTTGTGCTTAGAAAATTTGACTGCATGTAACAGCCCCTAAATCTTAAGTACGATTTAGCCGGGATTGTTACTCTAAACGGGGTTAAATAAGAAGAGATACCATTTAACATTAAACTGTGATACATATGTCAAGCATATTCTTAGACTTTAATACATAACTTAAGTTCTTGCAGCGGAAAACATGTGATATGTACATATGACGATGTCTGATCAAGGTATAAACATTCAATGACAACCATTCCTATTGCTCAACACCGCCCATCGCATCATCACTCAATCGCATATTTAAAAACAAATATGTGGTGAGTACAAGAATGCACTCAGTGGATTTATGCCAAAAACATTTTCATTAAATTACTCTGGCCCATTAGTAACACACGAGGTTTTAGTGGAAATACTCGTGCTTACTAAAACATTTTCTCATTTTCAAAAAGTTGTATGGCCATACATATTTTCTGTCTGTATGATCCGTATCACTTCTCTTATAACATTATCATAACTTCAACATACATTGGTAGTGAACCAACAACATTTAATATCATCATAACATCATAATATGTTGGTGATGAGCCAACAACTTTCAATCTCATTATAAAATCATACGTTGGTAGCGAACCAACAATATTCATATCATCACATCATCATCCTCATAATACATCATACCATCATCCTCATAAACATTCATACCATCCTCCTCATAAACAATTCATACCATCCTCCTCATATACATTCATACCATCCTCCTCATAAACAATTCATCTCATAAACATTCTCCTCATCATCATAACATTTATCATAAGTTGGTAGCGAACCAACACTATTGATAGGATCATACATAAAATCATAAACACTTTGGGCAGGTAATTATTTCAACATCATTTCTCAACAGAGAGCATTGTAAATAAACATTTGATAAACATTTTATCCTCGAGGAGAAAGAAAAGCCCACCTGGACTGTTGATCGTCTAAATCTCGATTTTCCTTCAATGTCAACTTGTCACGTCCGCGTCCAAACCTTTACGTAAAAATGATTTCAATACGTCGGTCACGTTTTTCGAGATTTTCAAAGTTTAAAAATGAACTTTGATAACTTATACTATAATAATTCGAATTCCTTAACGAATCTAATACGTCGTCCAATCGCGTATCTTAACTAAACATTTCTCGTACTTCGATAGAGACGAGATATGTTCTACTATCTCATTTTAACACTTTAGGTTAAATGTCCAACATATTCTAACATTTTTCGATATAAAGATTTCAATTATGAAATCTTTTCTCACAACTGAGATATTCTTATAAAATTAATACGTTTTACACGTATTAGTGTATTTTCTAAACGTACTCAATACGTTTAATCTTAAGTCAACGTTTTGACTTTTCTTAACATATTTTATATCCAATTTCCATATAAATCGATTTTCAATCGATTTCTTTTCATAAAACCCTAATTCACGATTTTTCACGTAAATCAATAAACTTCATTAGTATTTCACTTTAATCTGATTTAACTTATACTTTATACATTATTTCCCCTATCCAACGTTATTTAATATAACGTTTCACCGTAAGCATAGTATACGATGTTTCTAAAATCCCATAAATTCTTAATATGTCTAAAATAATTTCTAGACATATAATGTATGATTTTTCTTGATATTAAGAATTTAAAATTCTTAATCTCATACCTTAAGCATTCGGCCCTCATACATTTTTTTCATAAAATTCTTCCAAAAATTCTTATAAAATCACATAATGTTCTATATTATCATAGTATCAATAATATGTATTAACATTAGCTATAGGAAAATTGGACATCACTTTCCTACACTTAAAGGCTCTCGAAAATTACACAAAAATGCCCAAACAATTTTCCAAAATTCTAATTAAATTACACAAGGCCTAAACATCATTTTATATCATTTATACATCATAATATCCAACATTTACTACTCACAAATCAATATACCAAGGCTTATGCCTCTCGAAAATTTTCCAATTGTATATATCCATTTTCAAAAAATTATAACAAATTCACATAGCACCTATTTAAGGCTCTAGATCAACAATATGTTAACATATCACTTAAATATAATTTATACACTATCATATAACTCTCAAAAAATTTCGGTAATTGTAAAACAATTACAAACAATTCCCATAAAAATTTCAATAAATCACAATGTGTTCTATTATCAACATATATCATAAATCCATCTTCAAATTAAACACTAGAATTTTCGATTATCATACTAAAATTCAAAGCATGCTTGGCTTTTAATTAATACATAACATATGCTTAATCTTAGCATAATAACCATAATTAATAAATCACTAAGCATGATAACATAACTTATCATATTAAAACATTTATAACATAAGCATAATATTAAAATCAAGCGGTTAGAATTCAAGATTTTAACGATATATAAAGCTCGTTAAATTCCTAACCTTTACCGGTGTCGATTTTTGTGCAAAGGATTTTTGTCTAGGGTTTTGGCTAGTAAAATGAAGAACACTCAAGGCTTCTTCCTTTGGAAGCTCACGGCAGTGGTGGTTTATTTGGAAATGAGAGAAGTGTTGTTTTAAAACTTTGTTAAAAGTTAAAGGGATAAAAGCACTTATCACACTTAATTTCTCTTACACTTCTCACGGTCCACACAATACAAAGCCATTTAACTTGGTGACTCAACACTATTCAATTACATCATCCTAAGGCCTAGTAACACATCACAACAACTTAATACATGAAACAAAAATATCCTCCACCTTAGTCCACTTGCATGCGTCGGCCATCACCTTAAAAAAGGATAAGTTTTATTTTTTTTTTGTCTTATACTAGGCATAACATCTTGAGCATTAACTTAATGGAAACAAAATCAAGAAATAAGAGTTTTAAACTTTCATCTCACCTATTTAGTCAACACACACACGGCTATTTTCCTTCACAAGGTACATCCACTTGATTCCCTATTTAATTTACTTGTTTCTTGTGCATAATACTTCATTATTACACATATCCCACATATTACACATTATCACGTAACATGCTATGAGATAGCAAATTTTCCAATTTATTAAAGCCTATTGTTACAAGTTCACGGCAATTTCATGGTTCAAGTGCTAACATTTGATTTTTCTTGCAATTTATAGATATATAAAATAATATATGTCTTAGATGATAAATTATATCATAGGAAAAATAATTAGAAAGATTCATGGGTGAAAACCCTAATTTTCGAAATTAGGGTTTTCGAAAATTGCACATTTTATTCCATAATTATTTCTTAATTCTCTAGCATTATTTTGATGATAAATAATGCTCTTATTACATAAAATAATCATAGGAATTTAAATATTATAATTCTTTGATCATTAGACTCATTATTCTAATCGTCTCTAAACGTTGACGTTTGAAACGTCTCAAAACGTTCATAATCGACCTATCTCAAAAAGGTCGTAATAAAGTCGTAATGACTTTATTAACTCATTTCATTAATAATGAAATTTAATTCTAAGCTTCGTTGCTTAGAAAAATTAATGTAATATTAACTATCGATATTCAATCGACGTTAAAATATTACTGCCGAAAGAATTATACAGACTTATTCTTTGAATCACTAATCATTAGTGAATACGATATAAGAATTCATTATATCATAAATCATCAAAATCCATATTCGATAAGTTACTAATTCGTTTACCGAGATGAAACCCTAATTTACGATTTTTATTATCGTAATTGGGCTTTAAATCTTAGGGATATTACACTGCATCAAGTGAGTGATATTGTATAAGAGGTTTGATATGGACAGATTAGGAATTTGAAGAACGTGCTCAACATCGTCATGGTAGATACACCCCTTGAAGTATCCCCCGTATTTGACATTTATCAATTTCCAATTCTCCATCTATAACAAATAAAAAATGAAGTAAATATAGATTTTTCTAAATGAAAATCCAACTGGATATCAAACGTATTTCAAATTACTAAAAATAAAACCTATATATTATCTCAAATTGAGTTGATGCCGAAATGCCTTCACTTCCAAATTGTATGTGTGCTTTTGTGTCTTGGTAACGAAATGTATATATGTTGTGTGTTATGTTGATTTTGTTGCTCTTTTATAGATTGTAATTCACTCAATTATTGAACGATGAATTCAAATGTATGAATGATGAGAAAATTCAATAAAAGTGTTCAGTATCAATTCATATCAATTATCAGTGTATGTCAGATAGTAGTGGATAGTAGAAGTGATGCAACGTAATTTCATTATCAAATAGTACTGATTCACATCAATTGTGGGTGAAATAGTCTAAAATCACATGGTATGAGTTGACATTAATAGTGAACTGGTACCAATTTCTCATCAATCAATACTATTTCACGTGAATAAAGCCTGAAATAAAGCTGTAAATTATAAAAAATGAATCATATTTCAAATCATATATTAGTAAAATTTTATGAAAAATCAATTCATTCGATCGGTTTTATGATTTTCAAATTGAATTTAATTTTTTATTTTCAAATAATTTAAATTTTCTAAATTTAAAAAAAAAATTGAATTGATTTTCATAAAATCGATCGGTTTTTCATAAACCGATCGGGTTTATGAAAAACAATTCATTCTTCATAAAATCGATTTTATGATTTTCAAATTGAATTTAAATTTTATTTTCAAATAATTTAAATTTCTTAAATTTAAAAATAAATTGAATTATTTTTTATAAACCGATCGGTTTTATGGAGAATCAATTGATTCTTCATAAAAACCGATCGGTTTTATGAAGAATCAATTGATTCTCCGGTTAAATTGAATTTAAATTTAAATTTTCTAATAATTTAATTTTACTAAATTTAAATATAAATTGGAATGATTTTGCATAAAACCCGATCGGTTTTTTCATAAAACCCGATCGGTTTTTTCATAAAACCGATCGGGTTTATGAAAAAACAATTCATTCTTCATAAAATCGATTTTTATGATTTTCAAATTGAAATAATTTAAATTTCCTAAATTTAAAAATAAATTGAATTATTTTTTATAAACCGATCTGGTTTTATGGAGAATCAATTGATTCTCCATAAAAACCGATCGGTTTTATGGAGAATCAACCGATTTTTTATACAAACCGATCGTTAAATTGAATTTAAATTTAAATTTTCTAATAATTTAATTTTACTAAATTTAAATATAAATTGGAATGATTTTGCATAAAACCAATCGGTGTTTTCATAAAACCGATCGGTTTTATGCAAATTAATTCCTTCATCATAAAACCGATCAGTTTTTCAATAAAATCGATCGGTTATTCAATTGTAATTTAAATTTTTAATTTTTGTCAAAAAAACCGATCGAATTTTGTTAAAAACCGATCGAATTTTGTATAAAACCGGTCGAATTTTAATGAATATATTTTCAATTGTTGAATCAAATCATGATATTTCGTTAACTCCAAAAATAAAATAAAAATACAACTATCAATTCACACTGAAATCAAAGAAAACGTATTGAATTTTTACTGAAATCGAAGAAGCAGACTGAAATATGTAAGAGATGCAGACTGAAATGTAAGAAAAGAAACGAAAAAGTAAGGGTAAATTAGACCATTAACTAATAAATGGGTATGTACTGCATCTTTTTATGAGTTTGGATATTTACTGCATATGTGTTATCAATTTGATCATTTATTCCTATTTACACTTAAATAAATATTTCTAATAATTCTGGTCATTTTTTTATAAAAAATATGTATATTTAGCATCTAAAATGATATTTACCATGTAATTTTTGGGACGGATCCTACATGTTAGCAAAATGGGTTTTTTAACTATTACGTCATAAATTTTACTGTTTAAATATTGAATCCTCGTCGGTAAATTTGCATTTTTTGAATTCTTAACTATGTTGATTTATTATTATTTAAAATTTTAACTTTACGCTTTACACGAAAGAATTTCACCGTTTGAAGATCCTAAAGAAATTAATTATTTCTTTTTTAAAATATATAACTAATTAGTTAAACGATATTTCCAGTATCAAATCATAAAACCCCCAAATCCAGCTTGGTAAAGTCCAGATTTCATCCTCAACGTTAATGGTTTTAAGTTAAAAAAATTGGTAAAAATGTCACTCAGTCTGCCACATTCAATGTTACAAACATTTCACAATTTGTGTGATTGTGCCGATAGAATAATTCAAAATGATTGCTCAATTTTAATCATCGATGATTGATTTGTTTAGTTGTTTTATATTTTTAATATAAGAATTCATCTACCATTAATCATTGAATCGTGTTTAAAAAATACAAATTAACATAACTAAATCAAAAAATTATTTACGCAAAAAAAAATAGTTTTAGGTCTATTTTAGTCCGTTTATGATGAATTTGTATATTAAAAAATAATAGTTGATATATACAACTATTTCAATCTCTTATCTAAATTGTTTACTTGATTGCATAGACATTATCTTACAAAGTTAGATCATATAGTTGTAGAATATCACGTAAGTGCGTATGATTGGTTAAGCTAGTTGAGATATAAAAGATAAGTGAGACAACTTGACGAGTTGTCGGTATTGGTATGATTGTAACATGACTTGGTTGCGTCTATCTTTGATGCGTCTTGGCGTATTGATGGATCACTATAAGATGAATTCTTCTATCTAACCGTCGTGAAGAACCTAGATCTCGGTGATTTTACATTGATCTAAACCTCGATAAAATTTTAGGTGAATATGAGTTACTGACCATCATTTTGACTTATTATGGATGAAGGTTACGTGAGATAACTCAAGATTCTCCGCATCTTGGGTTGTGGCAGTACTTGTGTGTCATGATAGTTACATGTATCGAGTCATCGTATCCATTTAGGATAGTGACGTCCCCTTAATAAGCTCAAAAGGTTTATTGTGCTAAACATTGCATGTTGAGTTAGCTCAAGTACAATAATAAGGATGGTACTAATTAAGGAATTAAAGAGATTAATTATTTTAAGCATTTAGAGTGCTATAAATAATTAATGGACGTGCGATATCTTAAATACGGGAAGTCGTAAGTTTAAGTACAAGCCCGACTCAACTTCGGTAATAAATGAGTAAGTCAACATTTATTTTCTAGTGAATGAATAAATGTTTATGAATAAATTTATGTTATGTGTTGAACATAAGATAATTAATTCATTTTAGATCCATCTTTATTCCTTGTATTTGATTATTTGACTGGCCCATCAAGGCCTGTTGCTGCCTAAATTTCGTCCACCCCTATGTGAATCCTACAAGGATTCTGTTCTAATTTATATTTATTTTAATACATCCCCTATATCTAGATAGATATTATCTGATATTATTAGATATCAAGAGATAATTATTCAAGATAAGAATTATCTTCAAGGTTTGAAGATAAAATTCATATGTAAACAAGAAAAAACCCATGTGTGTTGCAATTAATTATATATGAGCATGCTAGGAATATAATCAATGTATGGTGAATTAAACATCCAAGATAGATCCTCGGAAACACGAGTAAATAAAGTTTTTCCATCAATTGGTATCAGAGTCTGTGATCAGTATATTGGCTCTGTTGGATTAATTCATGTTTGATTATTACGTACATTATAATTAATTGTGGACATGTCGTTCATCGTGGCTCAAATATTTATTTTTCGTTGGAATCGTTTATACCATGTGAAAATTCGTGGTTAAATTAGAATTTATTTTTTTATAAATTATATCAGTAAAAATAAAAAATGAAGACGAAGAACACAAAGAACGAGATGAGATGATGGAGTCCCGTCGTACGGTACGATGGGAGACGCGATAGGACGACGGCAGACGCTGCACGATCCGATGTGCACAAAGACCCGATGCGGGCAAACATCGGCGAAGACCGCACGGCTTCACCGGGCGAGACCCAAAGATGCGAGTGCGTGCGGACCAGCGGTGGCGGCAAGACCGATGGCGCACGGTCTCAACCCGTGGGTGCCCGTCGCACATAGCGCGAGGGTAGACCCGATGCGAGACGCGTGCGGAGTGTACTGGCAGACGGGTGACAACACGCGCAGTGTGCTCGACGCTCGCAGGTGACGGGACGTGGGGTGACGCGTGGGATACGACGGGCGTGTGCACTGTGCGGCCTCAACGCACGACCCGAGCGCACACGCACGCATACACACAGCAACGTGGACGACAGGGTGGCAGATTATTGAAGGCGCGATGGGCTTTACCCTAGCGCGTAGGCGAAGTCCACGGCCCAACCCAGATGGGCGGATCCGACTCGTTCGACCCGACCCGGATCCAGTTTTTCTGACCTGATCGGTCAAGATCACTATTCTGATCTAGTTTTAATTTTTCGATCCAAATCTAGTTTTGACGAGTCATGTCCGTAACCGTGCACGTGAGACCCGTTTCAAAGAAAAAATGAAGATATGTACTATGAAAATTCATGTAATAAATTAGGCAGTGACGTACAAGATCCACGAATGTGCCTCACTGAAAGAATTCTATTTTATTTTTTATTGTTCATAGCATGCCATGTATGTTTAAATTATACAATAGCATACAATGTATGTTTAATTACGTGGAAAAGCATGGATATATGTTTGCGTGATTAACTACGTTTAGCATGCTAGGTTTATCACGTTTTAAAGCATGTTTTAGAATTCTGCAAGCATGTTTTACATATTGAGTTCTAGAAAGAGCATGTTATGATTACGTTATCTACATGGACAAACCTTTTGAAATAAAAAGACTAAGTAAGAAACCCGAATTTTTAATATTTAACTTAAATACGCCAAGACCTCCATATTTTGATCTCTAAATAAAATGATACGCACTATGAGTAAACATCCACATGTGTGGCTTGCTTGTACTGTTTATCATAAGTTTGTTAGATGGTATTTCTAAATAAACCATTTTAATCTATTGAGAAGTGAGAGTTTCACATGTAAACGTCTACACGCATGGCTTGCATGTGCAATTTTCATAAGTTCTCTAGAGATAGATGTAAAATGAAATGACAAACGAAATTGAATTGAAAGCGGTATAGTCGCGTGAGTATATCAATTTTAAGAATTTGATTTCTGCTATCAAAATCGTGGTCACTGCTTAAGCATCACCTCAAGTACAACTTCCTGCGAAGTCCTTTCTTATGATAATGATGTGGTCTAGTTAAGGTCCAATTATTAATTTCATTTGTCATAAGGATAAGTTGATATGGATTGGAATTAAACAACTAAAAGGTTTATTTTAATGCAGTCGGGGGTTCGTGTGTGAATGGCTTACATGTGGGATTCCTCGACTATTGGAGGTTTCAACTAATATTGTTTTATCAAAATATTACAATATTGTTGTTACGAATTATGTGTGATCGTATGCTTGTGTGTTTACATTACTTTCAGATATGTCTCTTACTCCAATTATCAATATGCTCGCATAAAACCCTTTATCTGGTCTGAACTATATCGATTGGAAATGAAATATTGAGATTGTTCTTACTGCCAAAGAAAATTTATTTGTACTCACAAAATTTATTCATCTACCGCTGAGGAATGCAAGGAGCGTGAGAAATTGGATAAATCAAATAGAATGGTAAAATGCATTCTTTTGGTTACCATGGACGAGTCCTTGCAACTATAGCACAAAAGATAGAGGATGCAGCCAATATCTGGCTAAGTCTTGTGAAATTGTTTGGGGAGTCGAACAAAATTGCTAGTTAAAACTTGACAAAGTTGATAATGTCAAGTTCAATGATGGAAGACGATTCAGTGCATGACTATGTAGAGAAAACTCTTTGGAAAGTTTGAATTGGTTGGAGGATATAACAAGGTCAAGATCGATTTTATCCTCAATACTTTACCCAATTCTTATAATAACTTCTGTGATAACGTGATCCTATATGATAAGAGTCATACTTGACGACTTGTTCTACTCATTCTTGGAAAGTAGATACGGATGCGACCGATCATGTTTGTTACATTTTGTCGGGGTTCCTGCGAACAAGGTAGTTGAGTGATGGCAAGATAACGATCTACATTGGTAATACGGCAAAAGTCGAGGTCGTTGCAGTTGGAGATGTTACTTTATGCTTTGATATGACAGTTTTAGTTTTGAGAGATGTACTCTATATGCCGGAGTTTCGGTGGAATCTTATTTATGTTTCTATACTATTTGTTAATGGATATTCTGTTATTTTTTATAATGGTATCTCTATCATGAGAAATGACGAGTTTATCTATAGTGGCAAATTATACAACTCTCTTTATTCTATTTCTGCTAAGCATAATACCTATAATTGTGTCGTATCTACTACATCCAACCATAAGAAGATGAAGTTTTCTTCACAATAAGATTAAACATATCTTTGGCATCTTAGATGTCTGTTCATTGTGGAATTCCCGCATCAAATCATTGGTATTGAAAAATTGGTTTGGAGATTTTGTAGCTCAAACATTTCGATCGATATCGCATTTCCACCATTGTTGATCGAATTTGATAGAATTGATGCCACATGAAAAGAAACTTCACCTTTTTATTGGTAGGGGAGGATCAATAATAGTGGATGTATTGATTTGCAATTCTATACACATTGGAGTACGATAGTGAAAAAGTTTAAAGGTCAAGGTAAAAAACGATATTTCTCTTAAATAAATATTATCTACATCCTTGAAATTTGTTCTTTAATTTTGCGACACATGTTTTAATAATGCAATAAGTATAAAGTTAGTTGAGAAGTGACTCACATTGTAAGATTTATTATGCGAGTGAAAAATATGGGTCATTAATGATTTTTTTATATAATAAATGAGTTTATTGTGGGTAAAAATTATGAGATTTATGTGAGCTTCATGCTTATAATTTCACAGCCCGATTTCTAAAAATAACGGAAGCTCGTAAATCGGGGCGCGACGAATAAAATAAGGAGAAATATAAAGTAATTAAGTTGACTCGAATGGTCAAGGCAATAAACCCTTAGAATTTGGGAGTAGCTTCATAAATGGAAATGGAAGACATCGAATGATGTAATCCAATCAAAACAATAATTATCCTCAGGATCACAAGTTTAGTTTCGTGCTTCTAATAGCCAATATACGTCAAAATACTAAACATTTAGGATTCAGAGTCTAAGCTCGTTGAAAGGTACAATTCAAGTCATAGACAAAAGGAAAATAAAATTAGAGCTAGTTCATCAGCGGAAGTCTAAATACGGAAATAATCCGTCAAAATACGGAGTGAACTCTAATCTCGCCTCGCCCGTCGTAGCCATTGATCAACCTGAAAACATATGAAAATATTTGGGCTGAGTACTAATGTACTCAGTGGACATGCATTTTTCATAAACATTTCATAAATCCGTAAAAGCAGTTTATCCAATCATGATAACATAACTTAGAAGGTTTTAAAAAGAGAAACCGCTTCTAAGCATGCGAAAATATTTCATTTATTGGGCCCATTGTCACGACTCTTCTGTTACTCGCTTTGATCCCGGGCCTCTAGCCACCGTCGGATCACATGCCTCATTATTGTCATCGGGGACGAACCGGATAATTCATAATTTCATGACGTGCCGAACGTATCCGCACAAGCACCATAATAACATGACGTGCCGAACGCATCCGCACAAGCACCCTTATAACGCCTCATGATTATGTTAGTGCCCGATGGAGATCAACCCACCAAACAACTAACTAGTGTACATAATTCTCAATTAACGTATTAAGATTAAAGAGAATCTCGATCGATACATATACTAGCCTTAAACAAGCAGAGCGCACAAAAACATTTTATTGGATAAACAGTTTGCATTTCATGAAATATCAGAGCATATAACTCAAATATACTTTTGGTAAATAAAGTCCACCTTGATAGGACAAAGCCTGAAGAATCACTATAGTACGTGTCTCGGGAAAGCAACGCTAATCCCCTTGATCGACAAAACCTACAAGAAGCAATAATCTTAATAGGTCTCAAAAGCTAGCCTTAAGTTCAAGTAAATGAGGATACTAGCTTATGATTCGTTAACCGGGTTCTCAAAATATAATAAATTTAAAATCGATATATATATCGCTAAGGGCACCAACAATACCCTTGCTCGACTTTTCGTTTAAAAACGCATTTAATTTCATAATCTCCATATGATAAATACTTTTACAAAAGTATATTGCAATTGAATTACATACTAAATTCATATATATTAAGGACTCTTACTTAATATAATACATAATAAAATTCTCAAATTATGTGCTTTCTAACATAATTTAATTTATTAAACATTCTAACTTAATTAATTTCATTAAAAGAAATTAATTACATTAATTAAATAGGTCATGATCATAAATAAAGTAACTTAAACTTGGACTTAACCTTAACTTAATCAATTAATTAATTAATCTTAATAGTAATTAATTAATTAATTAATTAACTTACCATAATTAAATAATTTAAACTTATATTTAAGATTAAGTTATTTATTTAATTATACTTAATATAATTTAATTAATTAAGTCTTAAGGTTAAACCATATTTATTTAATTAATTAAGCACAAAGATTTAATTAATTAAAGTAAATCAAATCATGAATTAAACTAAAGCTCAATCATTAATTAAATCTAAGCTCATATTTTATTTAATTAACTAAGGTCCAGCTATTAAAACAATATATAACTCATGTTCCTTATTAAGACTTGGGCCTAAATTAATAATAGTCCATTTGCATTCAAATAAATAAAATAAACAGAAGCCCAGCTCAACATAAAACCCAACCCAAACCTTAAAATAAATTCAGCCCATTCCTTATATTCTCGGCCCAAAACTTAACCCATTTTCAGCCCAACATGAATTAATTAATATTGGCCCATATCAAGACTTAAAATCTAAAATCTTCTCAGCCCAACACCATATTGAAATCGACCCATTTTGGTTTGGCCCAAACAATTAAATCGGCCCAAGTGAAATAAAGGCCCAACAACATTAAATTTCTCGGCCCACTATTTAAAACAATTTATAGCCCATGCCAATTTTTTTCTAATAGCCCATCTTCAATTTTTTTTAGATTGGGCCCAAACATTAAAAATAAGCCCAACACATTAATTAAATCAGCCCCTCATTTGAGATTAAAAGTCCACATCACATTTGGCCCAAAAATTTAAATAGAATGAGCCCAAACCTTTAATATAATATCAGCCCATTTCCTTTACAAAACCCTAAACCTAATCTCCCCCCCCCAACACTTTTCGGTAGCCGCCATCGTCGTAATACCACATAAAAATTTCGACGACACATTTTTTATTTTTCTCTATCTCTCTCTCTCTCTCCTCTCTCTCTCGCTCACTCGACACACACAACACACACATATGCGGATATACACACACACGCGACCGCCGTCGTCGTCGCTCCGATTCCGGCGATGACTCGTCGGAGTCTCCACCTCGCTCTCCTCACTCTCTACCTATTCTCTCGCCTCTCTCTCGCGGCTCTCACACGCACGCACACACACTGAGATCGACGTCGCCGCCTCCACGGTCACGTCACCGGTCGGCGCCGCCGCCGCCACCTCGACCGTGGCAACCTCCTCTCTTCTCGGCTCACTCAGACGCGGTGCACAACACATACATATACGAACGCCCACACACACACATGGCTGCACAACGCACACACGCACGCGATGCACACACACGCATGCGCTTGCACGCGGCGCCGCCGCCGCCGCCGCCGTCGTCGACGGTGGCGGCCGGCCGTCCATGTCCGCCCCCATCCTCTCGGCACTCATACAAACATACAAACTCCATTGCACCTTCTTTGCAACTCACACACACACATACAAATACATATACACATATACATTAAAATGAAAAGGAGAGTAAAAGCTTAAACCTTTGAGGTGCGGGAAGATGGAGTGTGTTTTGGGGCTAGGGTTCAAAATGGGAAGAAGGAGCTCATATAGTGTATGTAATGGATTTTCCAATTGGGCTTTTCTTTTGGCCTTTTTAAAAGCTGAAGCCCATTAGACATTTTATTCTTACGGGCTTAATATTCGATCCTAAAGACCATGAATTGATATTTAAATATTAGCATAAAATTATTAATACAATGATTTATAAGTATATATAGTAATCATATTCGATTATTATCTTATATATAATAATTCTCGTAATCACTTTATAATATTTAATGAAATTGTTGGAATTTAAAATTTTCTTTCTCCGTGGCAAGAATCGACTTAATGAATTTTAAATTCAAAATTCTAAAAATTCTATCGAGAAAACGGGTATTACATATAAAAAGTGATATCTATTATAGACAAATCAAATTGGAATATAGTGAACATTTTTCAAGTCTGTATGAATAGAATAATAAGATATATTAATTTTATTATTTTAATGGTTTTAAGTTAAAAAAAATTGGTAAAAATGTCACTCAGTCTTCCACACTCCACATTCAATGTTACAAACAGTTTACAATTTTTGTGATTGTGCCGACATAATAATTTAAAATGATTGTTCAATTTTAATCATCGTGGATTGATTTAATTGTTTAGTTAATTAACTTGACAATTATATTATGAATATAAGATTTCATCTACCATTAATCATTGAATCATGTATGAAACATACAAATTAACATAATTTAATCAAAAAATTATTTAACGTTAGAAAAATATAGTTTTCGGTCGATCGAAAACAACATAATTTTAGATCGGAATGAGAGAAAGTAAGGAATAAACTTAAAACAATTTTCGATGGATAATTTTGTGGTTTCGGATCGATCGAAAATAAGGTTTCACCGACCGGAGACGACCCTTAGCCGACGGAAACAAGAAACCGGTATTTTTTCAATTTATACATATATTTCCTTCTTCCGATCGACTCATGTCATTTCGATCGAGAAAGTCTTCTCTCATGTCGACGGATAAATAGCTTTCTAGGCTAAAAATGTATATGAGTCTAATCGAAAACAAGGAAATGTATGCATAAATTGAAAAATTATAGATTCTCAACAAGGAAACACTGCTCTCGTCGACGGAATCATATCTACGGACCGAGGAAATTCAAGTTTTACCTTCTTTCCGGCGATGTTCTTAACGAGAATGTAACGATTGATTATGGCTATGTTCTTGATGTGAATGTGGGGATTATTCACTTCTCTCATTCTCTCATTCTCTCCGAATCTCTTCTTCTCTCTTGGTAGGGAGTTGAAAATGAGGTAAAAAATTTGGTAAAAGGAAAAGGAATCTTAGTATTTAACAATGAAAACAAATTCGACAAAATGGAATCATACCATTTCAATTTTGAAAGTACACGTATTTTGTTAAAAAACATAATTATGAATCGACTTTCACATTTCAATTTAATTTGCACAAACATATAGTATATTAATAAAATGGGTATATGGTATAGGAAATTTTGAAATTTTTATAGATGGTATATGTTTTGACAAAAGTGGGTAATTAAGTTTGGGCCCCTAACAATTATATCTTAAAAAAATTCTTTTTTTTTTGTATAACGTCAATTCCATTTTGTAATCATCAATTATCGAACATTGAGATGAGTGTTTTGTATGTTTTGTGATGTTTTTCCTTGTTTGTTTTGATGATTTGATTCCTATTTGATTTATATTTGAATATCTTTTATCGAATCACGTTCGTTTCGTTTTGTGGGAATGATCGCGTTGAATCAATTTGTGCATATAAAGCGCACCAGCCGTCGGACTCAACATAGCCGTATTGGTGCGCATCGCGTCATGAAAGTGAAATGAAGACCCGCGTCCGGCGCTGCAATGCGTCCGGTCCGGAGTTCGATCGAGCGCTGCGTCCGGCGGCACGCGTCCGACGCTGGACGCCGAATGCATAATCGTCCCGAGAGTGCCCGCGTCCGTGGCGCTGAGTCAAGACTCAAAGGACTCCGTGTCCGTACCGGGCGCCTGTTGAAATTGTCCCGAGACTCGTCATATCCGGCGCTTCGCAAGAATTGAAGAACATTCAAGGAAGTCGACGCGTCCGGCGCTGGAATGCGTTCGGCGCTGGCACCCCTATCCAAGAGCGCGAGTCCGGCGTTGGCGTGTGTCCGGCGCTAGGTTGCTCACGTTTCGCCTTGTTTCATAAAGCGCGCGTCCGGCGCTGCGTGTGTTTTTTCGGGCATTATATATAGGATTTAAACGCTGAAAACCCTACCTCTTTTTTCATTATTTAGTTTTTCTTTCGTGCGCCTCCTCAAGTTCTTCCAAGTAATTCAGTATTTTTCTTTCCTCTTTGTGATTCAAGAACTTTATTGTAAGGATTATTACTATCGATTTCTACTCAAAGACTTGAATATCAATTCCATCGTTTGATTTTGTTCGTAAGACTCATTTATCGCTATTTCGCCTTCTCGTATTTCTTGGATGATGATTTCTATGCTTGAGTATTGATTAATATTGGTATTGATTTAATTATTCTTGTCTTTCTTTTATTCCTTTCGATTTATGTCTAGGGTTCATAATGTTGATTCCGTATTCTTCAATCCAGGGTTTAATTCTTGTCTAGATTGTTTCTTTGCTTTGTCAATTTCCGTCTAGTTAATTCGTCTTTCTTTCCTTAGTAATTCCTCACCTAGGTAATCTTTTGTTTTAAGGTGACGATCAAACAATTCTTCGTGATTAGAATGTTTAGGAATTTAATCGCTTTCGTGTGGTAACTTAGTAACGCCCTGTTAAGTTTTCCTTGAGAGACGACTCGGATTAGCTTGCTTGCTAGGACGACCTCGTTAGATTACGAAGGACTTTATTGGTGATCTTTTAAGTCCAATAAAGGATTGGTAAATCTGGAGCCCCTTTAACTTAAGAAAGTTCTTAAACCAATTTCTCAATCTGACATCTACTTGAAGTTGCAGTATTATGATTTTATGTCTGTTCATTGTGCAATTCCCAAATCAAATCATTGTTGTATAGAAAAATTTGTTTGGAGATTTTGTAGCTCAAACATTTCGATCGATATCGCATTTCCACCATCGATGAACGAATTGGATAGAATTGGTGCCACGGGAAAAGAAATTTCACCTTTTTATTGGTAGGGGAGGATCAATAATAGTGGATGTATTGATTTGCAATTCTATACACATTGGAGTACGATAGTGAAAAAGTTTAAAGGTCAAGGTAAAAAACGATATTTATCTTAAATAAATATTATCTACATCCTTGAAATTTGTCCTTTAATTTTGCGACACATGTTTTAATAAATTCAATAAGTATAAAGTGAGTTGAGAAGTGACTCACATTGTAAGATTTATTATGCGAGTGGAAAATATGGGTCATTAATGATTTTTTTTATATATAAATAAATGAGTTGATTGTGGGTAAAAATTATGAGATTTATGTGAGCGTCATGTATATAAAAATTGATATTTATTATAGACGAATCAAATTGGAATATAGTGAATATTTTTCAAGTACAAAAGGAATAGAATAATAAGAAATATCAATTTTATTATTTTAATGGTTTTAAGTTAAAAAATTTTTGTAAAAGTGTCACTCAGTCTGCCACACTCCACATTCAATGTTACAAACAGTTTACAATTTGTGTGATTGTGCCGACAGAATAATTTGAAATGGTTGCTCAATTTTAATCATCGTGGATTGATTTAGTTGTTTAGTTAATTAACTTGACAATTATATTATGAATATAAGATTTCATCTACCATTAATCATTGAATCATGTTTGAAGAATACAAATTAACATAATTTAATCAAAAAATTATTTAACGCCAGAAAAATATAGTTTTCAGTCGATTTTAGTATGTTTTCGATCGATCAGAAACAACATATTTTTTTATCGGAATGAGATAAAGTAAGGAATATACTTAAAACAATTTTCGGTGGATAATTTCGTTGTTTCGATCGATCAAAAATAAGGTTTCACCGATCGAAAACAAGGTTTCACCAATCGGACACAGCCCTTAGCCGACGGGAAACGGAAAATCAGTCAATTTTTTCAATTTATACATACATTTCATTATTTTCAGTCTACTCATGTCATTATCGATCGAGAAAGTCTTCTCTCCTGTCGACTGATCGCTCACTTTTATAACACGAAAACGCGCAAGTATAAGGTAAGCAGAGTATCGTATCCATGTGGATTGTGTGAAAATCTAAGCTAACAATCTAATCCTTCATCATTATCCAAGCAACAGAATATGGTTTGAAAGGTTTTAGGGCTTCGGATACTAAATGCAAAGCAAAGGTAACAACTTGAAAATAAACAAAGGCAATAAATACTCAAAGATGAATATAAGAGATAAAGACTAACCCTAGGGATGCATTTATCCTACCGACAACGTATGTTTATCCTGCTTCCTATTAACCAATTTAATCCAGACAAGATGGAAGATCACATATGTAACCAACAATTTTAGTTATGACAATTGTGGCAGTTGATTACTAATTTTCCCTATTACTATTACGTCTCTAGAGGAAAATAAGCAACTCCAAAAGGATCACAAAGAATATGCTTCCTACAGATGTTCCTATCTAAGCACGACTCAAGCGCTTATCTCAGATCATGCATTCAAGATCGATTAACAATTAAAGCTGTTAAGAAATCAATCGGCAACTAGATATGCATCAAGATTGATCAGAAATCAACACATATAAATAAGCACCAAGAATCATGAATCAATGCCATGAAGGTAAATAATGATAGCAGGAATCACAACATTTAGAATAGAATCATGCAAACCCTAGGATTAGAACGAAATTTAGCTAGACATAAATAACGAAATTAAATATGAAATAATCGAAGAACGGGAAATTACGGAATTCATTCGGACGAAAGCGTTCCAAAGCGTTAACAATGCGTAGAACAAGTGTAAAATGATGGAAAACTAAAGCTAGAATGAATCTAAATCAAAGCTAAAGAGAAAATATCTGAAAAATAGAGAAAAACTGAGGAAAAACGTCTAAAATCGCGCTGGGGAAGGTTGGAGGCACGAGGGGGTGATGCCCTATTTATAGAATTAGGGCTGAAACCCTAATTTCGAGACTTCGCTACACACCGCGACCGGGCTCATGGTCGCGATGGAATATCCTCGCCGCCATCCCGGGTCCTCGGCCGTGCGCGCTCGCGGCTTGCCTCGCGACCACACTCGCGATCGCTAGGTGTGGTCGCAAGAAATATGGCAGTAGCTCTTTCGCACAATGGGAAGCTCGCGGGCATGTCTTCGCGGTCGCTGGCCGCGCTCGCTTCGCATGGGATTTCCTCGCGGCTGACCTAGCGATCGCTAGGCCGGTCGCTAGGCTTCAGTTTCGTGCGGATATTGCTCTCGCGCTCGGGCTAGCGGCCGCGAGGCGGTTTTTAGGCCCTGTTTTCAGCCTTCGTCTGCTCGTTCCTCGTTCCATGCTTCGATTTTCAACTTATAAGCCTACAAAACACCAAAATGGAACCCAAGAGCAGTATCTTCCAAGAATATGTAAAAGCATTGAGATCCAAGACATAAACGCACTTTATTGATCTAAAATCATCTTTAAATATAAACAATAAACGTTTAAAATGCGCGTTTATCAAACCCCCCAAACTTAAAGCATTGTTTGTCCTCAAACAAAACCAAAAAGAAAGAGAGACACAACAAAAGATCAACGAGCTTCAGCAAAGGTGATTAACACAATAACGCCTCATAAATATCTCAAAGCTCAAAATCATTAGCGCACACGACGACATTAGTCAACTCGACAATGTACAACCATTGAAAGCAAAAATCTCATTCAATTCCACCCTCACAACTGCATATGCGTAATTTATAGAATACACTCAACTCATAAAGAAATAAAGGACGTGTATACACTCAATAATCAATGCAATGCAAAAATCTCACCATAGGCTTGCCATTTCTCTAATATCTCCACCACATCAAATGCGTTCGAAGTATGATCAAAAAAGACTTTTCATAGGTTGTAATGTAGGCACATTGGTCAAGGTAGGATAATATATGGCTAAGTGACTCAAATATACTCCAAGCACCTCCATTTATACAATCAACTCATATGGACTTTGTCAATTTCCCCTTTTCTTTCTCACATGCTAATTCAACATTTATGCAACTCAAGGTACCATATACTATGATAATTGACATTTATGCTCACATTTTTTTCACAAAATTTTTCTTTTCTTGGCTTTGTAATATAGCTTATATGGTCTATTCTTTTTCACACGGGTACCATCCTTTATCTTTTATCCCAACTTAAAATATCAAAACAAAATTTTTCTCTCATTTGATTCCCATATCCATCCTCACCTCCTATCATCCGGTTAATCGAAAGAATAAAGGCTAATAAAGGCTCAAAGAAGACGACAAACGGTATGTATCATTGGGCTAGTGTTTGGGTAAATATGTGGTTTAACAAAGATGACATTTTATCCTTTCCATATTCAAAACACATATTGCAACCTCAACATAGAAAAACGGCAAGTTCTAGAAGATAATTACATGCACGATATCACACAATTAAAAAGCGTAATAAGATGTTTATACAATTGAAGCTCAAGTCTCACGGTTTAAAGCAAATGATGAAAACACAAGCTAAGCAATCTCAAGCCATTCATGCTTCGTTTCCTAACACATCATGTGCACTATAAACGACATTTTTCAAAAATTTCTATCATCATTGGCAACATGTATTAACACATTTCACTTAACTCGTTGATCGTGAGACACAACAAAACAAAACACGACAAAAGCCCCAAAGAATAACAACTTTACAAGAAAACAAAAAACATATACAGACTCTCAACCAACCAAACTTGTCCACTCCCCCCAAACTTATTGTAAACATGTGGAAATGGAGGCAATAAGGTTTGCATAAAAGAGTAGTTGGGAGAAAGACCTTACCTCGTAAGCCGAGCTACTCCGGCGGCGGATAAAATCCTCGCCACTGATCCAAACGCTGGATCATCTCCATCATTTGGCGTTGGTTTTCTTGATGTGCTTGGTGTTGGGCTAGGAGGACTTGTTGTTGCTCGAATTGAGCTCTTCTTTGGCCAAAATGGACGCCGCGCCGTCAACGCGGTCAAGTCGACCATCTATGCGCTCCATGCACTCATATATACCGGTCGCCTCGAAGCGGGTGGTGGGTGTAATATGCCGCGCTGCCTCTGGTGCCACTTGCGGCTCGCTTGCCTCCCGCTCGGCTTCCTCCTCATGCCGCTCTCCTCGACTTCGCTTACGATTCAAGAGCCGAACCCATGAATAGTGAAGACCGAGCTCAAGTTCCAATTGGCCTGTGGTGGCCTAAAGGTGCTTAAAGCGGTGATGTCCGTGTTGGGAAGAAGAATCCGCCATGCTGTGTCGAAAGCGACCAGAGGTAGCGTCAGGGAAAAACTAGGTTTAGCCCTCTCCCGATGATCTATCTTGGATGTTTAATTCACCATACATTGATTATATATCTAGCATGCACCTATATAATTAATTGCAACACGCTGGGGTTTTTCGTGTTTACCTTTCAACTGCCGGGCGGAATGGATCGAGACTCGTGCTTTGACCTTCCTCGGATGTATCCGGTTGCCCAATCTCCAACGCCGAGTGAGGACGATCTATGGAGAATGCTTGAAAAATCACCCTCAAGCTCTCAAGAATTTTGAAAATCTCTCAAAGGACGAACCTCAAATTTCGAAAATAATGATGATGATGATTATTAATCATCGACCTAGATTTAATCTCTTACCTCATATTTATAATGAATTACCATAATCCTATATGAAATTACCAAAATCCTATATGGAAATTACCATAATCCTTATGGAAATTACCATAATCTCATATGGAAATTACCATAAACCTTTATGGAAAGGATTATTACCATAATCTTATATGGAAAGGATCTATGCATATCACATAAATATAATAATATCCTTATAGGATAAAGAGAATCAAATCATTGCCTTGTAGAGCATAGGGCGCCGATTTTGCCTAGCTTACGGGCTGGATGGGCCGACCAGAGATCAAATGCAAGGAATAAAGATGGGCCTCAAATAAATTAATTATCTTATGTTCACCCGAACATAAATTAATTTATAAACATTTATTCATGCCACTAGAGAATAAATGTTGACTTACCCCATTATTACCGAAGTTGAGTCGGGCTTGCACTTAGACATTACTGAATCCCGTATTTAAGATATCGAATGTCCATTAATTATTTATAGCATTTCGATCGCTTAAAATAATTAATATCTTTAATTCCTTAAGTAGTACCACTCAACCTTATTATTGTACTTGAGCTAACTCAACCTGCAGGGTTTAGTACAATAAATCTTTTAAGCTCCTTAAGGGGACGTCATCATTCTAAACGGATACGGTGACACGATATAGATAACTAGCATGACATACAAGCACTGCCACCACCCAAGATGCGGAGAATATTGGGTTAGAACATATAACCCTCACCCTTAACAAGTCAAAGTGATGGTCAACAACTCATACTCATCTAATACCTTATCGAGGTTTAGATCATCGTAAGTCACCGAGATCTTGGTTCTTCACGACGGTCAGATAGAAGAACTCATCTCAATGTGATCCTTCAATACGTCAGAGACGTACCAGCATAGACAAGCAACCAAGTCAAGTCACTTCTTATCTATACCGCAGCCTATACCGACAACTCGCCCTCAAGTTGTCTCGGTGTGAAACTTTTATATCTCATTAGCTCGACCAATCATACGGACTTACGTGATCTTCTACACAATCGTATGATCTAACTTATATATGAGATAAGGGACACGGATATATGCAATCAAGTATTCATTTCGGATAGGAGATTGTAATAGTGGTAACGAGAATCATTGTATATAAGCTCAACCAAAGCGCTTTCAAGATACAAATCCAACAATCTCCCACTTATACTAAAGCAAACTTTTAGTATACAATGTGTCTCTCCACTAGCTATTACAAACAAAACCATCACTTTGCTTCTCCCACTTATACAAAAGTTTCCTTTCTAAGTGGGTGCCATCTAGCGCAATTTAAGTCCTCTAACGTCCCCGACGTAGACTTATTGCGGCGTGCTTTAGCGGGTGCCATCTAGCGCAATTCAAGTCTTCTAACGTGCCCAACGTAGACTTATTGCGGCAAGCTTTCGTGAATGGATCCGCTAGGTTATCCGTCGTATCAATCTTTGCAATCAAGACGCCCCTCGCCTAACGATTTCTCGTATGACATGATACTTTCTCTATGTGTTTGCTTGCCTTGTGGATCCGTGGTTCCTTCGAGTTTGCCATTGCACCCGAGTTATCACAAGAAACCATGATACTCATGGGCAAACCAGTACCACATCTAGATCCATGAGGTAGTTCTTGAACCATCTGATCTCCTTAGCGACCTCCAGTGGCTACATATTCGGCTTCCATGGTAGAGTCTCGCAATGCATTGCTTTGCACTCCTTGAGATACGGTTCCACCTCCCAAGGTAAACACATACCGAGGTAGACTTTTTCTCATCACGGTCATATTGGAAACCGAGTGCGAATAACCCAAAGGCATTATACTATCTCGCATGGTAAACCAAACTATAATCTCGAGTCCTTTTCGTGTACTTGAATATATGCTTTACCATGATCCAATGAGCTTGTCGTGGTTAGGCGGTATCTAGCCACTATGCCCACCGCATAGCGAGATATCGGCCTCGTGCATAGCATTGCATGCATGAGACTTCCTGGCGGAAACATAGGAAACTTGTCTCATTTCCTCTATCTTCTTTGCGGTCATAGGTGCGCGCCTTTAGATAAAGGAACGCCATGTCGAAAGGTAGCAATCCTTTCTTGACGGTCTGCATACTAAAGCGAGTAATCACAAGATCAATGTAAGACGCCCGAGATAAGCTCAACATTTTCCTCTTGCAATCTCGGTAAACCTTGATCCCAAGAATGTCTGTGCATCTCCTAAGTCTTTCATTTGAAACCGATCGGATAACCAACTCTTTACGCCCGATAACAACTTCACATTGTTGCCAATAGAAGAATGTCATCTACGTAAAGTGCAAGAAATACCACATTACCGCTGACATCTAAGCGATACACACAACTCTCGCTAGGCAACCGGTAAATCCATAGGACTTTACCACTCGCCCAAACGTAAGTTCCATGATCTTGCATCATGTCTTGTATCGCCTCTTTGTATGTCCATGGGTCGATTATTGCTGCTCGCTTCTCGACTAAACCAAGATTCTCCCACGAACATAAATCGCTCGGGTTGACGAACAACCCTCCCACTATGACGAGGTTCTCTGGTACTATGACAGCGGTGGGTGCAAGAAACTTGTGGTTCTCTATCTTGCACAACTTCTTCGGGTAGGTACCACATGCGGTCGGTATCTCCGGTGGAACTCGACCCACTTCAATTTCTTGAAGTATCGGTGTCGATCCTCCCACTAGATTCGACATCTCGTACCTTTCGCCTAATCGGTGGCGGAATACGATCATCTTCTAATTCTTGAAGAATGATTTCAACTTTGGACTTATGATTCTTCATATAATCCTCTTCTAAGAATCGGGCATTAGTGCTAATAATGACCTTCTGATCCTTAGGACTATAGAATAAACCACCTTTCGTTCCTCTAGGATATCCGATAAAAATGACCTTGCGTCGGATCTAGCCTCAACTTGTCGGGTCTTCTTGTTCAAAGACGCAGGTCTTTCGCCCATATCCTTATGTGGCTTAAAGCGGGCGCAAACCACAACTCGAAAGGGTCTTTCGATCGACTTGGATGGTACTAGATTTAGCAAGTATGCCGCCGTTTCTAAGGCATACCGTAAGCGAAATAGGCAATGTTGCATAACTCATCATTGATCTAACCATTTCAAAAGAGTCCTATTTCTTCGCTCGACACACCATTTTGTTGTGGTGTGCGGTGAAGTCTTGTTGGGAGGTAATCCCATACTTCACTAGATAGTCCATGAACTCGTTATCGAGGTATTCGCCACGTGATCGGACCGCATGATGACTTGATACTCTTACCAAGCTTCGCTCCACTTCCGCCTTTAAACTCTTTGAATTTCTCAAAGCATTCGGACTTGCGGTGAAGCGGTATACGTATCCGCACTCGAGTAATCGTCAATGAAAGTGACAAAATACTGCATTCCACCGACTTGTATGGACATTGGTCCACGTGTCGAATGGACTAACTCTAACATTTCGCTCTATAACCCTTCGCTTTGAAGGGTCCGGTCGACATCTTACCTTCTATACAGATTCGCAGATCGGAATGGAGTAGCGTGAGATTACCCAATGCTCCATTCTTAGCCGGTCTTTGGATCCTATTTAGATTGATGTGACCTAATCTAAGATGCCGAGAAATGTGGTGTCATCTTCTTGAAAACTTTCTTTCTAAGGTTTGAAGAAGATGCAACATAGTTATAGGTATTATGTTTTGCGTAAATAGTATAAAGCTTAATTATATAAAGTGCCAACACGAGATAACTTTGTTATTTCTTATGATAGAAACACCACTATCAAAAATAATGAGAATATCCACGAGTAAATAGTTTCAAACAGAAACAAGGTTCTCACGAAAATCCGCACATATAAAACGTCTTTTAAAACTAAAACAGCTCTCAAAACATAAAGTAACATCTCCGACCGCAACGGCCTCGACTTTCGCGCGCTGCCCATGGAGATCGTTATCTCGCCATTACTCACCTCCACTTGTCGCGGGAACCCCGCAAGTGTAACAAACATGATCGGCCTCACCGTGTCTACTACCCAAGAATGGGTAGAACAAGTTGCTAAACATGTTTCACATTAAAGCAAACGGCGCACTTGAGCCTTGAGCATAGGGCACTTAGCCTTCCAATGCCCGCCTTATCGCACTTGAAGCACTTCGCCTTCTCCTTCGCTTCTTCAAGCCTCGGTGGCACCATGTTCTGCTCCCATTACTCCAACTATTTCCTTGCCTCTACCACCTTTGGTGCCCCTTTTCTTTTCCATTTTGCAACGGAAAATTTGGGCCCTTAGACGTGCTAGCAAGAGCATGTGCTCCTTTGCCCATAACTCCTTCCGCACCACGTAGATCATCGAGCAACCGACTAAGTGTATACTCGCCTTGCTCATGATCGCATTCACGCCGAAAGTTCTCAAAAGACTTGGGCAAGGTATTGAGGATGATATCGACCTGGCTTCACCGTCAATACCTCCTCCCAACTGATCAAGACTATCCATGAGATGAGTCATGTGGGAGACATGTTCATGGACCGAACTTCCTTCTTCCATCTTACACACCAAGATTTCTCTCATTGTGTGGAAGTGGACTATCCGATCCGACTGCCCAAACTTACTCTCGAGACTTGACCAAATATCAGTCGCGTCTACCATCGACTGATGCTGCAGCTGCAAGCCTTTGGAAATAGTAGTCATCATATAAAATTTAGCCATATTGTTCGACTTATTCCAAAGTCCGCCGACTCATTGCTCATTAGTCGATCGTCAAGATGGGCATCGGGTTTAGGAGTAGTGAGAACAAACATGTGTTCTTCAACGATAAGAACATATTCCATGTTTCGCTTCCACTCGATAAAATTTGGACCGGATAAGGATTTTGTGCGAGCATATTGATAATCGGTGTAAGAGACATATCTCAAAACGATAATGTAAACACATAAGCATACGATCGCACATAATTCGTAATAATAATATTGTAACCTTTTGATAAAACAATATTAATTGAAACCTCCAATCGCCCAAGGAATCCCACATGCAAGCCACGCGTGTGGACGCTTTACACATGAACCCTCGACTGCACTAAAATATACCTTTTAGTCATTTAATTTCAATCCATGTCAACTTATCCTTATGACAAATAAAATTAAGGATTGGACCTTTCTAGACCACATCACTATCGCAAGAAGGGACTTCATGGAAGTTGTACTGAGGTGATGTCTAAGCAATGACCACAATTTTAACAAAGAAAAATGAATTCTTAGAATTGGCATACTCACTCGGACCATACCGCTCCAATTGATTCTTTTGTTATCTCATTTTATATCTATCTCTAGAGAACTTATGAAAATCGCACATGCAAGCCACGCGTGTGGGCGTTTACACATGAAACTCCCACTTCTCAATAGATTTAAAATGTTTTATTTAGAAATCTCATCTAACAAACTTATGATAAGCAAATTGCAAGCAAGCCACACGTGTGGGCGCCACTCACAAAGGCATCTCACTTTGTTTAGAGATCAAAAGTGGAGGTTTTGATATTTTAATTTTAAAAATTAATTTGTCGGGTTGCTTGCTTAGTCTTTTTGTTCAAAAGGTTTGTCCATGCAGATCATGTAATCCTAGCATGCTTGTCTATAGAACTCAACATGTAAAACATGCTCGCAGAATTCTAAAATATGCTTAAAAACGCGATAAACCTAGCATGCTTACTATGCGCATCCAATTACGAAAACACGTAAAGGTTGTCAACGTAATTTAAACATACATAACATGCTACTGAATTATTTAAACATCCACGACATGCAATGAACGATAAAAATAAAATAAAAACGTTCATCGTGGCCCACTCGTGGAATCTGCACTTTCCTGCCTAATCTATTACATATAATTGCAAAGCATGATCTTTATAATCTTCGCAAAACGGGCCTCGCAGGGCATAGACCGGACTCGTCAAAACAGATTCGGCTGGAAAACGGATCTGGTCTCCCTGCCACACGGCGGCGTCTGCTGAGCGCCTGCACGCCATGCGTTGCCGCCCACACGCCATGCGACCCGTTTTCCCGTCGCCTCGATCTGGCTTGCTTGTCTTCGCTTTTACTTTTACGGATAAGATTTAAGGAAAATAAATCTAATCTAACCATGGATTTTCTCGTGGTGAAAACAAAATCCGAAAAAAAATAAACGAGCCTCGATGAACGACAGATCCAATAATTAATTAAGCGCACGTAATAATCAAACGTGAATTAATCCAACAGAGCCAAGATACTGATCCCAGGCTCTGATACCAATTGTAGGGAAAAACTAGGTTTAGCCATCTCCCGAGGATCTATCTTGGATGTTTAATTCACCATACATTGATTATATACCTATCATGCACCTATATAATTAATTGCAACACGCTGGGGTTTTCGTGTTTACCTTTCAACTGTCGTAGTAAATGGATCGAGACTCGTGCTTTGACCTTCCGGATCAGTATCCCGTTGCCCAATCTCCAACGCCGAGCGAGGACGATCTATGGAGAATGCTTGAAAAATCACCCTCAAGCTCTCAAGAATTTTTGAAAATCTCTCAAATGACGAACCCTCAAATTCTCGAAAATAATGATGATGATTATTAATCATCGACTAGATTTAATCTCTTACCTCATATTTATAATGCATTACCATAATCCTATATGGAAATTACCATAATCCCATTTGAAAATTACCATAATCCTATATGGAAATTACCATAATCCCATATGGAAATTACTATAATCCTTTATGGAAATTACCATAATCCCATATGGAAATTACCATAAACCTTTATGGAAAGGATTATTACCATAATCTTATATGGAAAGGATCTATGCATATCACATAAATATAATAATATCCTTATAGGATAAAGAGAATCAAATCCTTGCCTCAGAGCATATGTGGCCGATTTTGCCTAGCTTACGGGCCTGGACGGGCCGACCTGTGGATCAAATGCAAGGAATAAAGATGGGCCTCAAATAAATTAATTATCTTATGTTCGCACTGTAACATAAATTAATTTATAAACATTTATTCATGCCACTAGAGAATAAATGCCGACTTACCCCTTTATTACCAAGTTGAGTCGGGCTTGCACTTAGACATTACGAATCCCAGATTTAAGATATCGAACGTCCATTAATTATTTATAGCATTTCGATCGCTTAAAATAATTAATATCTTTAATTCCTTAAGTAGTACCACTCAACCTTATTATTGTACTTGAGCTAACTCAACCTGCAGGGTTTAGTACAATAAACCTTTTAGCTCCTTAAGGGACGCCATCATCCTAAACGGATACGGTGACACGATAAAGATAACTAGCATGACATACAAGCACCGCCACCACCCAAGATGCGGAGAATATTGGGTTAGAACATATAACCTCATCCATAACAAGTCAAAGTGATGGTCAACAACTCATACTCATCTAATACCTTATCGAGGTTTAGATCATCGTAAGTCACCGAGATCTTGGTTCTTCACGACGGTCGATAGAAGAACTCATCTCATCGTGATCCTTCAATACGCCGAGACGCATCAAAGATAGACAAGCAACCAAGTCAAGTCACTTATCTATACCGCAAGCCTATACCGACAACTCGTCCTCAAGTTGTCTCGGTGTGAAACTTTTTATATCTCATTAAGCTCGACCAATCATACGGACTTTCGTGATCTTCTACACATCGTATGATCTAACTTATATACGAGATAAGGGACATGATATATGCAATCAAGTATTCATTTCGGATAGGAGATTGTAATAGTGGTAACGAGAAACATTGTATACAAGCTCAACCAAACTCGCCAAGATACAAATCCAACAAGAACGACTCGGGTGCCTCTTCAAGAACGCCCGACATATAGATAGGGCTTTTCCAGGAAAATATCTTGAGAGATAGGACTCTCATGAATCGTCACCCCGAAGAAATCAGCAATGGGGGTAACGAATCCCCCTATGCATATCCGTGCATTCCCCGAGACCTCGGCTTGCATCTGAAAGTGCTATGCAAGGAACATGTCGGCATGCATCTTCTGGCGAGTCGCAGCTCCAATCAATAAACTCATGTCCTATGAGAGGACTGTGCCGGCATTGCTACAGCCATGAATGGTGAAGGTGAGCAGGCGGTGAAAGTATCGGACCGCGGGGTTCCTTAAGGAACTTACCTTGGCTCTGGAGGCGTCATATGCCGGGTTCTGCTCGAGATTTGAGTCCACGAACAAAAGCCACGCATATTGTGGTGAGATCTCTGAATCCCCGATGTATAGACCCTGATCACCATTTATGATACCATTAAGTTCATCCACCGAGAGTTGGCGGGCTCATTGTCCATGTGGAAAGTGATATAGTCCGCGACCCACGCGACTTGTGGACTCGGATGGTCGACGGAATTCCAAAGTGAGAATCCGTATGTCAAATAGTTGGTCGTGATAACAACAGTACAAACCGACCTCTCCGCTAGCCACGTGACATCGCTGGCTATCCCCATGGCTTGGCACGCCTCTATGCACATAAAACGTGAGTCGCTCGCGTTGTTGCACCAATCTCCTCTACCTATCCTCGACGAAGTTGGCAATCGCACCCCAAAGGTTTCCTGGCCCACTACATCATGTATTTCGTCATGTGAGGAGGCGACTTCCTGCCTCTTTCGCTTATGGCCGTGTTCACGCGATATAATGTACCTAAAGATAAGTCAACGTTAGCTCATGTACTTATTAAAAAATGAAAGAAAACACAAACGGCAACCCATAGCAATATATAGACCTCCCAGAACTTAAACTTCATAGAATTCCTCCTTATACTAGCAAATGGTCTAACAAGATGAAACAAGGAGAGAAACGCACACACACGTAAAAACGCATGAAAATATAATTATGGAGTTGCTCACGGCACCTCACGGTCGCTAGGGCGGTCGTGAGTAGTTTCTAGCGCCGCAAGCGGGCTCATGAGGATGATTACGGTGCACATGCACCATGCCTGGCTCATGGTCGTGAGCCCGGTCGCGAGGTTCGCGACACAAAAAAATTCGATTTTTTCAAATTGTTCCACCCAATTCAACCCAATTCAACAATGTAGGCAAAATAAACCAATAATATGTATCTAAGAACATCAATAGACCTAACATTGAAACAAACATGCTCAAACACCAAGTAATTTTTGCAATAGAAGCCCTATTTCCTCAAATCTTCAATAACCCACAACAAGTATATATAATGGACAAAACTCTTCTACTTCATGCTCAAAAGCGTAAACCCATGAAGAATTAAGGAAATGTAACATACCTTGAGTGGATTAGAGGCTAAAATTTCAAGCAAATTAAAGAACTAGGGTTTTGGTGTTGGGAGAGTGTATTCTTTTTGCCGCAGTGTGTGAGTGTGTCAAAATGGGAGGAAGGGTTAAAATGGGCAAAATATGCGGGTCGCATTTTGGGCGTGGGTCGGGGCACGCCTCCCGGCCGGGCTCGCGGTCGCGAGCTCGATCGCGAGGTATGCCCAAGGTGAGACATTTGTTTTCATGCACCTAAAACAACCATCGTCTGATTTTCGCGACCACTCTCATGATCGGAGGGTGGTCGCTAGGTAGCTTTTTTTTTTTAATAAAACCATTGAACACCTTGGGACTTAACAAAACCAACGAGACACAACACGACAAAATAAAGAAAAAGAACAAGAAAAACAAAAACGACAAAACATAAAGCATGTAAAACTTGTTGGGTTACCTCCAACTAGTGCTAGAGTTATCGCCGCTAGCTCGACGCTACCTCTCTTCATGGTTCGTTGAGCTTGGTCACCTTGACTTCTCGGTCAAAGTGTGATTTGAAGTAGATTTGAGGTATTCGCCGCTCATTTTGAAAATATTTTCACCGAGTCTAGCAATTCATAACTCCCATGGTGTGAGCTCAGTAGACGAAGGCACGTCCGGACCATCTCGACTTAAGCTTTCCCGGAAAGAGATGGAGTCGAGCATTGTAAAGTAAAACCTAATTACCCGGAGCAAACTTTAGAACGAATGTGAAGGTCGTGGAATTTCCGAGCTCCTCTCGCTCCACTCATCAAGCTCCAACAATTGGTCACTTCATCAAACCGCCTCTTTGAAATCCATGTTGATTCTCCTCGGCCCAATAAGCTTTGTGCTCCAATTCAACCGGTAAATGGCAAGATTTACCAAATACCATTTGATATGGAGATAGCGATGGGAGCTTTGTAAGCAGTCCGGTAGGCCCAAAGAGCATCATCCAATTGCTTGGCCCAATCTTTCCTATTCACAACCGACTTATCCAAAATTTGCTTTATCTCTCGATTGGCGAGCTCGGCTTGCCCATTCGCTTGCGGAAGATAGGGGGAGGTGACTCTATGCTTCACGCTATACTTAGCTAGGACATTGCCTAGCCACTTGTTATTGAAATACGATCCTCCATCGCCGATCAACGCCTCGGCACTCCAAATCGAGTCGTAATATTCTTGTGGAGAAACTTGATCACCACCTTGAGTCGTTTCGTGGCTGTGGGAATCGCCTCACCCATCGGAAAACATACTCCACAGCTAGTAAGATGTACGTAACCACAAGACACGGAAACGAACCCATAAAAGTCGATCCCCATACGTCAAATAGTTCCACTTCCATGATGATCTTCTGTGGCATCTCGCCTTTCTTAGTGACGTTCTCATTCTTCGACAACGATCACAACTCTTGATAAAGATTAGCAATCCTTGAAGATCAAGGCCAATAGAATCCACTTTGGCAAACCTTGTCGCTGCCTTGGCACGCAAAATGTCCTCCATTTAAAGAACTATGACACTCGTGGATTATGTTCTCCCATTCTCCTGGGGAACACAACATGACGATCGGACCATCGGCACATCGACGGTAGAGACGGGATCGTCCCCAATAATAAAACTTGACATCGTGGAGAAACTTCTTTTTACGATGAGGACTACACGATGGAGGTAAAACTCAATCACCAAGTAATTTACAAAATCGGCATACCATGGTGTGTGATCAATGACGCCAAGATGTGCTCGTCAGGAAGTTCTCCTCGATCCCAATCTTCTTATCCTCTCCTTCGATTGGCTTCTCTAATATCGATAAGTGGTCGGCAACCACATTCTCGCAGCCCTTTCTATCTTTAATCTCCATGTCGAACTCTTGAAGAAGGAGGATCCATCTCACCAATCGTGGCTTCGAGTCTTTCTTGGCTAACGGATGACTAATGACGGCATGGTCAAGTGGACAATGGTGTAGGTGCCACCAAATAAGGTCTAAACTTATCAAAAGCATAGACCATAGCAAGTAATTCTTCTCGGTAGTAGTGTAATTCATTTGGGCTGAGTCGAGCGCCTTACTTGCATAGTAGATGACTCGAAAAAGTTTATCTCGTTTACGCCCCAACACGCTCTCACCGCCCAATCACTAGCATCGCGACATCACCGAATGGTTGACCTAACGGTGATACCAAACCGGGTCGATATCGTGCTAGCTTTAATTTCTCAAACGCCTCAAGCATTCACTTCGGAACACGAACTTTGTATCTTCTCTCAAGTCCACACGGTGGTCGTGATCGCAGAGAAATCCTTGATGAATCTTCTATAGCTTCCCGCATGACCGAGAAAACTCCTCACGGATTTGACATTTGTGGGAGGAGGTAGTTCGATCTACTATCTTCGCCCGATCCACTTCCAAGCCCCTTTAAACTTTGTACAAGCACCACACCTTCCTTTACCATGAAATGGCACTTCCCAATTAAGAACAAGATTCGCCTCACATCCTGTGTAGCACTGGGATGATTGTGGAGACAATGGTCTAAACGAAGAACCAAACACGGAAAAGTCGTCCATGAAAACTTCCATAATATTCTCAATCAACCCATGGAAGATGGACATCATGCATCTTTGGAAAGTGGCTCGAGCATTGCACAATCCAAACGGCATTCTTCTATAAGCAAAACTCCATAATGGCACGTGAATGCCGCTCAGTGCCGATCTTCGCGCGATAGCAACTGATTGCACTCAATATCCATCCAGAAAACAATAGAACCCATACCCGCCAATCTATCCAACATATGATCAATGAAGGTAAGTGAAAATGGTCTTTCCTCGCGATTCGACGCCCAAATTGTTGCACAAGAGGGCATGACAATCACGTGAGCTATTTCTTCCGTACAACCCAATCACATAGGTTGGAAGAGGATTAATCGGGTCGAGACGCTCACTAAAGTTTTTTCGTAATAGGTCTCCACATAATCTAAGATCGATTCCAGATTCACTATCACACAAGACATAGTTAATATTATAAACGCAAAACTTATTATATATAAACAAAAATAAAACATACTCAATTGCAGCTGATCGATATGAATACGGCAAGCCATCTAGATCAAATTCATTGCGGGCATGTTTGTCGTCAAGATCGACCACAGGTTTTGTCGCCATCGACAATCTTGCACCTTCGATCCGCAATCTCCTCCGAGTGTAACGACGACTTTTTGCCATTTCGCACTCAAGCTTGATCGCCACTTCACTCAGTCGCCTTCACTTCGTCAGTCCGCCGTCTATCGCGAACCATCCTCAATAATCAACTGCATTGCTCGATCATCGAGAAAATTGGAAGACACCCCACAACAACCGCTTGTTGAACGACTCACCGCATTCGATGTAAGAAAACAGAACGGCTTACAGGACATCGTGATCGAGCCCACCCATGTGGTACAACATTAATCAACTTCGATAGCGCAGGCTCATGCTTTCTATAACGTATCATAGCTCGCTCATATTCTCCGCCGGTACGCATATGCAGCTTAGGGTACATGTCACATCGCCACCATGATGCTTAATCTACCAAGGTATTTATAGTAGCATGTCCGTGGAAAGCATCATGAAATACAAGATTACTTGCTATGGAGACATGTGCATCCGAGACGATCAATAGGAATTGTCGACTCAACGCCCGCCAACCCGCGAGGAACCAACCACTTATCATCATTTTCAATAGCCCAACACCGTATGCCAACAAAAACTCGCTCATTGGCATCCTTCCATAGAAGAAATAAAATACCTTTATTCCGCCTTTAGCGAGTTTCATAACTACGATCACTCGGGTCTTAGACCAAAGTAGAAATACTCAGTTGATGCAAGAGCAACAAATAAGTGCCCGAATCGCCATCGCACCCCACATCTAAATCGTGAATGTTTCGGATTTGTCACGAACATATAGAGATATTTCGCAACAACCGAAATGATTCATCCATACCGATATCATTTCAATTGCAGTGTTTCGTGCTCAGAAGCGACATCGAGCTGATACGGATACCAAAATCACGTTGCAGCTCCATCATAATGGACTTCGCTTCATTATTTCACCATCGCCGCATTTTCCTAGCAAAAATGCGGCAACCACTTTCGACGTGCCTTAACCTGAGCAACTCGACCCAATCACACGTGGCATGTATGCGGGAGTAAATTTATGGACTCCCCTGCGGTCCCATGTCGCGGCACGAATTGAAAAATACAATGCTCGCACGCCAGATCGAAATGTAACGCGCTTTGTGTCCGAACGCCGATCAGATATTCTCGCCTGTCGATATGCCAAATTCCAACAAAGAAGACATAGATCTTGCTTTGTTGTAGTAATAAGAATTTCGCTCACTTCTCCTCCCTTGTCGATCGCAGATCACGAGCTAGCAGTGATGCTGTAGTTCATCCGCATCGATCCGATGTCATCATCCGGATTATTGCGATTTATCAACGACATCGCCTTCCAACTTCTCGACGGATCCAACCTCGCAAAATCAAGAAACATAAATTTTATAAGCGCTCGCTGTCTCCGCACCCTCGAATCCGCCTCGATCTCCTAATATAATCAACCACTTTCATCCGATTCTCGCTTAACAACAAAGCCGTTGGAATGGCACTACAATGTAGGTTCTCCTCTGGCTCCCTAACTCAAACAAAATTTTCGATCTCCTATAAGAATCACCAAACCAATCTGACGACGCCAACCTCTAGATTTGTTCGATCGACTCATCAATTTGAGTGACAAGCACTATTTCCATAGGGACGGTGCGAGGACAATCGAACGGCGACGTAGGTTCTTGTTCGTGATCCAAACTCATTGTTCGTAATGCGAACCACATATACCGAGGATATGATTCATTTCGCACAAACGAGCCAATTGATTTCTGCATCAATAGAGATTTTACTAATCGACCATATCGGACATAGATATATAAAATAATTGGAAATTTGTGCTTAGAAAATTTGATCAGATGTACATGCCCTAAATCTTAAGTACGATTTAGCCGGATATACTCTAAACGGCGTTAAATAAGAAGATACCATTTAACATTAAATCCGATACAATGTCAAGCATATTCTTAGACTTTAATACATAACTTAAGTTCTGTAGCTGAAAACATGTGATATGTACATATGACGATGTACAATCAAGGTATAAACATTCAATGACAACCATTCCTATTGCTCAACACCGCCCATCGCATACTAATCTGCATATTTAAAAACAATATGCAGTGGTCGACAAGAATGCACCATGGATTTATGCCAAAAACATTTTCATTAAATTATCGCCTATTAGTAACACAACGAGGTTTTAGTGGAAATACTGATTACTAAAACATTTTCTCATTTTCAAAAAGTTGTTCCGCCATACATATTTCTCTGTCTGATGATCCGATCACTTCTTATAACATTATCATAACTTCAACATACATTGGTAATAACCAACAACATTTAATATCATCATAACATCATAATATGTCGGATGAGCCAACAACTTTCAATCTCATTATAAAATCATACGCTGGTAAATAACCAACAATATTCATATCATCACATCATCTCCTCATAATACATCATACCATCATCCTCATAAACATTCATACCATCCTCCTCATAAACAATTCATACCATCCTCCTCATATACATTCATACCATCCTCCTCATAAACAATTCATCTCATAAACATTCTCCTCATCATCATAACATTTATCATAAGTTGGTATAACCAACACTATGATAGATCATACATAAAATCATAAACACTTTGTGTAATTATTTCAACATCATTTCTCAACAGAGCATGTAAATAAACATTTGATAAACATTTTATCCTCGAGAGAAAGAAAAGCCCACCGACCGTCTGATCGCCTAAACTTCATTTTCCTTCAATGTCAACTTGTCACGTCCGCCCAAACGCTATTAAAATGATTTCAATACGCGTTATCTTCGAGATTTTCAAAGTTTAAAATGAACTTTGATAACTTATACTATAATAATTCAACCTTAACGAATCTAATACGTCATTCAATCACAGATCTTAACTAAACATTTCGCATTCGATGAGACGAGATATGTTCTACTATCTCATTTTAACACTTTAGGTTAAATGTCCAACATATTCTAACATTTTTCGATATAAAGATTTCAATTATGAAATCTTTCTCACAACCGAGATATTCTTATAAAATTAATACGCTTTACACGTATTAGTGTATTTTCTAAACGCACTCAATACGCTTAATCTTAAGTCAATGTTTCACTTTTCTTAACATATTTTATATCCACTTCATATAAATCGATTTTCAATCGATTTCTTTTCATAAAACCCTAATTCATTCGATTTTTCACGTAAATCAATAAACTTCATTAGTATTTCACTTTAACTGATTTAACTTATACTTTATACATTATTTCCTATCCAACGTTATTTAATATAACGCTTCACCGTAAGCATAGTATACTATGTTTCTAAAATCCCATAAATTTTAATATGTCTAAAATAATTTCTACATATAATGTATGATTTTTCTCGATATTAAGAATTTAAAATTCTTAATCTCATACCTTAAGCATTCGCCCTCATACATTTTTTTCATAAAATTCTTCCAAAATTTTATAAAATCACATAATGTTCTATATTATCATAGTATCAATAATATGTATTAACATTAGCTATAGGAAAATTGGACATCACTTTCCTACACTTAAAGGCTCTCGAAATTACACAAAATGCCCAAACAATTTTCCAAAATTCTAATTAAATTACACAAGGCCTAAACATCATTATACACCATAATATCCAACATTTACTACTCACAAATCAATATACCAAGCTTATGCTCTCTAAAATTTTCCAATTATATATATCCATTTTCAAAAATTATAACAAATTACATAGCACCTATTTAAGTGCTCTAGATCAACAATATGTTAACATATCACTTAAATATAATTTATACACTATCATATCACTCTCAAAATTTCGTAATTGTAAAACAATTACAAACAATTCCATAAAATTTCAATAAATCACAATGTGTTCTATTATCAACATATATCATAAATCCATCTTCAAATTAAACACTAGAATTTTCGATTATCATACTAAAATTCAAAGCATGCTTGGCTTTTAATTAATACATAACATATGCTTAATCTTAGCATAATAACCATAATTAATAAATCACTAGCATGATAACATAACTTATCATATTAAAACATTTATAACATAAGCATAATATTAAAATCAAACGTTAGAATCAAGATTTTAACGATATATAAAGCTCGTTAAATTCCTAACCTTTACCTGTCATTTTTGTGCAAAGGATTTTATCTAGGTTTTGGCTAGTAAATGAAGAACACTCAAGGCTTCTTCCTTTGAAGCTCACAGTGGTGGTTTATTTGGAAACGAGAGAAGTGTTGTTTTAAAACTTTGTTAAAAGTTAAAGGGATAAAAGCACTTATCACACTTAATTTCTCTTACACTTCTCACGGTCCACACAATACAAAGCCATTTAACTTGGTGACTCAACACTATTCAATTACATCATCCTAAGGCCTAGTAACACATCACAACAACTTAATACATGAAACAAAAATATCCTCCACCTTAGTCCACTTGCATGCGTCGGCCATCACCTTAAAAAGGATAAGTTTTATTTTTTTTGTCTTATACTAGGATAACATCTCGAAGATTAACTTAATGGAAACAAAATCAAGAAATAAGAGTTTTAAACTTTCATCTCACCTATTTAGTCAACACACACACGGCTATTTTCCTTCAAGGTACATCCACTTGATTCCTATTTAATTTACTTGTTTCTTGTGCATAATACTATTATTACACATATCCCACATATTACACATTATCACGTAACATGCTATGAGATAGCAAATTTTCCAATTTATTAAAGCCTATTGTTACAAGTTCACGGCAATTTCATGGTTCAAGTGCTAACATTTGATTTTTCTTGCAATTTATAGATATATAAATAATATATGTCTTAGATGATAAATTATATCATAGGAAAATAATTAGAAAGATTCATGGTGAAACCCTAATTTTCAAATTAGGTTTTAAATTGCACATTTTATTCCATAATTATTTCTTAATTTCTAGCATTATTTTGATGATAAATAATGCTCTTATTACATAAAATAATCATAGGAATTTAAATATTATAATTCTTTGATCATTAGACTCATTATTCTAATCGCCTCTAAACGCCGACGTAAACGCCTCAAAACGCTCATAATCGACCTATCTCAAAGGTCGTGAATAAAGTCGTAATGACTTTATTAACTCATTTCATATAATGAAATTTAATTCTAAGCTTCGTTGTAAAAATTAATGTAATATTAACTATCGATATTCAATCGACGTAAAATATTATCCGAAAGAATTATATGCACTTATTCTTTCAATCACTAATCATTAGTGAATACGATATAAGAATTCATTATATCATAAATCATCAAAATCCATATTCGATAAGTTACTAATTGCTTATCGAGATGAAACCCTAATTTACCATTTTTATTATCGTAATTGGCTTTAAATCTTGTGGATATTACATCGCATCAAGTGAGTGATATTGTATAAGAGGTTTGATATGGACAGATTAGAATTTGAAGAACGTGTTCAACATCGCCATGGTAGATACACCCTCAAGTATCCCCCGATTCGACATTTATCAATTTCCACCTCCATCTATAACAAATAAAAATGAAGTAAATATAGATTTTTCTAAATGAAAATCCAACCGATATCAAACGATTTCAAATTACTAAAAATAAAACCTATATATTATCTCAAATGAGTTGATGCCAAATGCCTTCACTTCCAAATTGTATGTGTGTTTTGTGTCTTGGTAACTAAATGTATATATGTGGTGTTATGTTGATTTTGTTGTCTTTATAGATTGTAATTCACCAATTATCGAACGATGAATTCAAATGTATGAATGATGAGAAAATTCAATAAAAGTGTTCAAGATCAATTCATATCAATTATCGCGTATGTCGAAGCAAGGGATAGTAGAAGGATGCAACGTAATTTCATTATCAAATAGTACGATTCACATCAATTGCGAAGTAAATACTAAAATCATACGTATGAAGGACATTAATATGAACCCACCAATTTCTCATCAATCAATACTATTTCACGTGAATAAAGCCTAAATAAAGTCAGAATTATAAAATGAATCATATTTCAAATCATATATTAGTAAAATTTTATGAAAATCAATTCATTCGATCGGTTTTATGATTTTCAAATTGAATTTAATTTTTATTTTCAAATAATTTAAATTTTCTAAATTTAAAAAAATTGAATTGATTTTCATAAAATCGATTTATAAACCGATCGGTTTATGAAAAACAATTCATTCTTCATAAAATCGATTTTTATGATTTTCAAATTGAATTTAAATTTTATTTTCAAATAATTTAAATTTCTTAAATTTAAAAATAAATTGAATTATTTTTATAAACCGATGTTGATGAGAATCAATCGATTCTTCATAAAACCGATCGGTTTTGAAGAATCAATTGATTCTCGCTAAATTGAATTTAAATTTAAATTTTCTAATAATTTAATTTTACTAAATTTAAATATAAATTGAATGATTTTGATAAAACCCGATTTTTTCATAAACCCGATCGGTTTTTTCATAAAACCGATCGGGTTTATGAAAAACAATTCATTCTTCATAAAATCGATTTTTATGATTTTCAAATTGAAATAATTTAAATTTCCTAAATTTAAAAATAAATTGAATTATTTTTATAAACCGATCTGTTTTATGGAGAATCAATTGATTCTCCATAAAACCGATCGTTTTATGGAGAATCAACCGATTTTTATACAAACCGATCGTTAAATTGAATTTAAATTTAAATTTTCTAATAATTTAATTTTACTAAATTTAAATATAAATTGAATGATTTTGCATAAAACCAATTTGTTTTCTATAAACCGATCGGTTTTATGCAAATTAATTCCTTCATCATAAAACCGATCGCTTTTTCAATAAAACCGATCGGTTATTCAATTGTAATTTAAATTTTAATTTTGTCAAAAACCGATCGAATTTTGTTAAAACCGATCGAATTTTGTATAAACCTATTAATTTTAATGAATATATTTTCAATTGTTGAATCAAATCATGATATTTCGTTAACTCCAAAAATAAAATAAAATACAACTATCAATTCACACCGAAATCAAAGAAAACGTATGAATTTTTATCAAATCAAAGAAGCAGATCAAATATGTAAGAGATGCATCAAATGTAAGAAAAGAAACGAAAAGTAAGGGTAAATTAGACCATTAACTAATAAATGGGTATGTATCGATCTTTTATGAGTTTGATATTTATGATATGTGTTATCAATTTGATCATTTATTCCTATTTACACTTAAATAAATATTTCTAATAATTCGGTCATTTTTATAAAAATATGTATATTTAGCATCTAAAATGATATTTACCATGTAATTTTGGGACGGATCCTACATGTTAGCAAATGGGTTTTTAACTATTACGCCATAAATTTTATCGTTAAATATTGAATCCTCGCCGAATTTGCATTTTTCAATTCTTAACTATGTTGATTTATTATTATTTAAAATTTTAACTTTACCTTTACACGAAAGAATTTCACTGCTTGAAGATCCTAAAGAAATTAATTATTTCTTTTTAAAATATATAACTAATTAGTTAAACGATATTTCCAAGATCAAATCATAAAACCCCAAACCAAATTTTGGTAAACGTTTCATCCTCAACGTTAATGGTTTTAAGTTAAAAATTGGTAAAATGTCACCACCGCCACATTCAATGTTACAAACATTTCACAATTGTGTGATTCGCCGATAGAATAATTCAAAATGATTGCTCAATTTTAATCATCGATGATTGATTTGTTTAGTTGTTTTATATTTTTAATATAAGAATTCATCTACCATTAATCATCAATCAGTTTAAAAATACAAATTAACATAACTAAATCAAAAATTATTTACGCAAAAAAATAGTTTTAGGTCTATTTTAGTCCGCTTTATGATGAATTTGTATATTAAAAATAATGGTTGGCTTGTATAAAATATTTCATGTTACAACTATTTCAATCTTTATCTAAATTGTTTACTTGATTGCATATGTTATCTCATTATCTCATACAAAAGTTAGATCATATAGTGTGTAATATCACGTAAGTCCTCGATGATCTGTTGCTTAGTGAGATATAAAAGATCACAAATGAGACAACTGTATAGAGTTCAGTAGTCAGTAGTATAAGCAAGAATTGACTTGGTCCGATTGTCTCGCCGTACGCCTATGAGGATCACTATAAGATGAATTCTTCTATCTAACCGTCGAAGAACCTAGATCTCGCGATTTTATATCGATCTAAACCCGATAAAATTTTAGTGATATGAAGTTATCGACCATCATTTCGACTTGTTATGGATGAAGGTTATGAGATAACTCAAGATTCTCCGATCTCGGGTCAAGCATTGTGTCATGATAGTTACATGTATCGAGTCATCGATCCATTTAGGATAGTGACGCCCCTTAAGCTCAAAAGGTTTATTGTGCAAACATCGCATGTCGAGTTAGCTCAATACAATAATAAGGATGGTACTAATTATGAATTAAAGAGATTAATTATTTTAAGCATTTAGAGCTATAAATAATTAATGGACGCATGATATCTTAAATACGGAAGTCGTAAGTTTAAGACAAGCCCGACTCAACTTCGTAATAAACGAGTAAGTCAACATTTATTTTCTAGTGAATGAATAAATGTTTATGAATAAATTTATGTTATGTGTGAATATAAGATAATTAATTCATTTTAGATCCATCTTTATTCCTCAGATTTGATTATTCGACTCGCCCATCGCGCCCGTTGTCGCCAAATTTCGTCTAATTCTCATGTGAATCCTACAAGGATTCTTCTAATTTATATTTATTTTAATACATCCCCTATATCTAGATAGATATTATCCGATATTATTAGATATCAAGAGATAATTATTCTAGATAAGAATTATCTTCAAGGTTTGAAGATAAAATTCATGTAAACAAGAAAACCCATGTGTTGCAATTAATTATATATGAGCATGCTAGAATATAATCAATGTATGGTGAATTAAACATCCAAGATAGATCCTAAACACGAGTAAATAAAGTTTTTCCATCAATTGGTATCGTAGTCTCGATCGATATCGCTCGCTGGATTAATTCATGTTTGATTATTACGACATTATAATTAATTGTGACATGTCGCTCATCGGCTCAAATATTTATTTTTCGTTGGAATCGCTTATACCATGTGAAAATTGGTTAAATTAGAATTTATTTTTATAAATTATATCAAGAAAATAAAATGAAGACAAGAACACAAAGAACTAGACGAGATGATGGAGTCCCGTCGACGGCACGATTGAGACGCGATAGACGACGGCAGACGCCGACGATCCGACGTACAAAGACCCGACGCGGCAAACATCGCAAAGACAGACGGCTCACGCGGCACCCAAGATGCGGAGGCGATGGCGCAAAGTGGTCGACAAGATAAGGGCACGGTCTCAACTCACGCCGCCGCACATAGCGAGGGCGCATCTGCGAGACGCGCGAGTGTACCGCAGACGGGCGACAACACGCAGGGTGCTCGACGCCGCAGTGACGGACGGGTGACGCGGGATACGACGGGCACCGGCGCCCTCAACGCACGCACCCGAGCGCACACGCACGCTACACACAAAGAACGTGACGGTGGTGGCATTACGCACGGGCTTTACCCTAGCCGAGGCGAAGTCCACTACCAACCTCAGATGGGCGGATCCGACCTGCTCGACCAACGGATCCAGCTTTTTCCGACCACCCCAAGATCACTATTCGATCTAGTTTTAATTTTTCGATCCAAATCTAGTTTTGACGAGTCATGTCCGAACTGCACGTGAGACCCGCTTCAAAGAAAAAACGAAGATATGTATATGAAAATTCATGTAATAAATTAGGCAATGACGCACAAGATCCACGAATGTGCCTCACCAAAGAATTCTATTTTATTTTTATTGTTCATAGCATGCCATGTATGTTTAAATTATACAATAGCATACAATGTATGTTTAATTACGTGAAAAGCATGGATATATGTTTCATGATTAACTACGCTTAGCATGCTAGGTTTATCACGCTTTAAAGCATGTTTTAGAATTCGCAAGCATGTTTTACATATCGAGTTCTAGAAAGAGATGTTATGATTACGTTATCTACATGGACAAACCTTTGAAATAAAAAGACCAAGTAAGAAACCCGAATTTTAATATTTAACTTAAATACGCCAAGACCTCCATATTTTGATCTCTAAATAAAATGATACGACTATGAGTAAACATCCATGCCGTCTTGTCGATCGCTTATCATAAGTTTGTTAGATGGTATTTCTAAATAAACCATTTTAATCTATCGAGAAGGAGAGTTTCACATGTAAACGCTACACGCACGGCTCGTATGCAATTTTCATAAGTTCTCTGAGATAGATGTAAAATGAAATCGACAAACTAAATTGAATTGAAAGCGTATAGTCCGCTAGTATATCAATTTTAAGAATTTGATTGCTATCAAAATCGTGGTCACCGCTAAATCACCTCAAGTACAACTTCCGCCAAGTCCTTTCTTATGATAATGATGGTCTAGTTAAGGTCCAATTATTAATTTCATTCATTATAAGGATAAGTTGATATGGATTGGAATTAAACAACTAAAAGGTTTATTTTAACTGTCAGGGGTTCATGTGAATGGCTTACATGTGGGATTCCTCGACTATTGAGGTTTCAACTAATATTGTTTTATCAAAATATTACAATATTGTTGTTACTAATTATGTGATCGTGATGCTTGTGTGTTTACATTACTTTCAGATATGTCTCTTACTCCAATTATCAATATGCTCGATAAAACCCTTTATCCGTCCGAACTATATCGATTGAAATGAAATATCGAGATTGTTCTTACGCCAAAGAAAATTTATTTGTACTCACAAAATTTATTCATCTACCGAGGAATGCAAGGAGCGAGAAATTGATAAATCAAATAGAATGGTAAATGCATTCTTTTGTTACCATGGACGAGTCCTCGCAACTATAGCACAAAAGATAGACGCACCAATATCCGCTAAGTCTTTGTGAAATTGTTCGGAGTCGAACAAAATTATAGTTAAAACTCGACAAAGTTGATAATGTCAAGTTCAATGATGGAAGACGATTCAAAGCATGACTATGTAGAGAAAACTCTTTGGAAAGTTTGAATTGGTGGAGGTTATATTGTAACAAGGTCAAGATCGATTTTATCCTCAACACTTTACCCAATTCTTATAATAACTTCGTGATAACATGATCCTATATGATAAGAGTCATACTGACGCACTTGTTCTACTCATTCTCGAAAGTAGATACGGATGCGACCGATCATGTTTGTTACATTTTGTCGGGTTCCCGCGAAGTAGTTGAGTGATGGCAAGATAACGATCTACATTGTAATACGGCAAAAGTCGAGGTCGCTGCATGGAGATGTTACTTTATGCTTTGATATGACAGCTTTAGTTTTGAGAGATTATATCACGGAGTTTCGTGGAATCTTATTTATGTTTCTATACTATTTGTTAATGGATATTCGTTATTTTTATAATGGTATCTCTATCATGAGAAATGACGAGTTTATCTATAGTGGCAAATTATACAACTCTTTATTCTATTTCGCAAGATAATACCTATAATTGTGTCGATCTACTACATCCAACCATAAGAAGATGAAGTTTTCTTCACAATAAGATTAAACATATCTTTGGCATCTTAGATGTCTGCTCATTGTGGAATTCCGATCAAATCATTGGTATTAAAAATTGGTTTGAGATTTGTAGCTCAAAATTTCGATCGATATCGCATTTCCACCATTGTTGATCGAATTTGATAGAATTGATGCCACATGAAAAGAAACTTCACCTTTTATTGGTAGGGAGGATCAATAATAGGGATGTATCGATTTGCAATTCTATACACATTCGAGTACGATAGTGAAAAGTTTAAAGGTCAAGGTAAAAACGATATTTCTTAAATAAATATTATCTACATCCTTGAAATTTGTTCTTTAATTTTATGCACATGTTTTAATAATGCAATAAGTATAAAGTTAGTCGAGAAGGACTCACATTGTAAGATTTATTATGCGAGGAAAAATACGGGTCATTAATGATTTTATATAAATAAACGAGTTTGTAAAATTATGAGATTTATGTGAGCTTTATGCTTATAATTTCACACCCGATTTCTAAAAATAACTAAGCTCGAAATCAAAGAAAAATAAGAGAAATATAAAGTAATTAAGTCGATTGAATGGTCAAGGCAATAAACCCTTAGAATTTGGGAGAGCTTCATAAATGGAAATGGAAGACATCGAATGATGTAATCCAATCAAAACAATAATTATCCTCGTGATCACAAGTTTAGTTTGCTTTAATAGCCAATATACGCCAAAATACTAAACATTTAGATTCGTAGTCTAAGCTCGTGAAGGTACAATTCAAGTCATAGATAAGGAAAATAAAATTAGAGCTAGTTCATCATGAAGTCTAAATACGAAATAATCACAAAATACGGAGTGAACTCTAATCTCCCCGCCTGCCGCCCATCGATCAACCCGAAACATATGAAAATATTTGCCGAGTACTAATGTACCTGACATGCATTTTCATAAACATTTCATAAACCAAAAGGCTTTATCCAATCATGATAACATAACTTAGAAGGTTTTAAAAGAAACCGCTTCTAAGCATGCGAAAATATTTCATTTATCGTCCCATCACACGACTCTTCGCACTCGCTTTGATCCCTGCCTCTAGCCACCGCCGATCACATGCCTCATTATTGTCATCGGGACGAACCGGATAATTCATAATTTCATACGCACTTCGAACGTATCCGACAAGCACCATAATAATACGACGCATTTCGAACGCATCCACAAGCACCCTTATAACGCCTCATGATTATGTTAGTGCCCATCGGAGATCAACCCACCAAACAACTAACTAGTGTACATAATTTCAATTAACGACAGATTAAAAGAGAATCTCGATCGATACATATACTAGCCTTAAACAGAAGCAGAGCGACAAAAACATTTTATCGATAAACACAGATTTCATGAAATATCGTAGCATATAACTCAAATATACTTTTGGTAAATAAAGTCCACCTTGATAGACAAAGCCTCAAGAATCACTATAGTCGTGCCTCGAAAGCAACGCTAATCCCCTTGATCGACAAAACCTACAAGAAGCATAATCTTAATAGGTCTCAAAAGCTAGCCTTAAGTTCAAGTAAACGAGGATACTAGCTTATGATTCGTTAACCCCGGTTCTCAAAATATAATAAATTTGAAAACTGATATATATATCGCTAAGGGCACCAACAATACCCTTGTCGACTTTTCGCTTAAAAACGCATTTAATTTCATAATTCCATATGATAAATACTTTTACAAAAAGTATATTGCAATTGAATTACATACTAAATTCATATATATTAAGGACTCTTACTTAATATAATACATAATAAAATTCTCAAATTATGTGCTTCTCAACATAATTTAATTTATTAAATATTCTAACTTAATTAATTTCATTAAAAGAAATTAATTACATTAATTAAATAGGTCATGATCATAAATAAAGTAACTTAAACTGACTTAACCTTAACTTAATCAATTAATTAATTAATCTTAATAGTAATTAATTAATTAATTAATTAACTTACCATAATTAAATAATTTAAACTTATATTTAAGATTAAGTTATTTATTTAATTATACTTAATATAATTTAATTAATTAAGTCTTAAGGTTAAACCATATTTATTTAATTAATTAAGCACAAAGGTTTAATTAATTAAAGTAAATCAAATCATGAATTAAACTAAAGCTCAATCATTAATTAAATCTAAGCCCATATTTTATTTAATTAACTAAGGTCCAGCTATTAAAACAATATATAACTCATGTTCCTTATTAAGACTTGGGCCTAAATTAATAATAGTCCATTGCATTCAAATAAACAAATAAAAAGCCCAAACAACATAAACCCAACCCAAACCTTAAAATAAATTCAGCCCATTCCTTATATTCTCGGCCCAAAACATAACCCATTTTCAGCCCAACATGAATTAATTAATATCGCCCATATCAAGACTTAAAATCTAAAATCTTCTCACCCAACACCATATTGAATCGACCCATTTGTCTCGCCCAAACAATTAAATCGCCCAAGTGAAATAAAGGCCCAACAACATTAAATTTCTACCACTATTTAAAACAATTTATAGCCCATGCCAATTTTTTTTAATAGCCCATCTTCAATTTTTTTAGATTGGGCCCAAACATAAAAATAAGCCCAACACATTAATTAAATCACCTCATTTGAGATTAAAAGTCCACATCACATTTGCCCAAAATTTAAATAGAACGAGCCCAAACCTTTAATATAATATCAGCCCATTTCCTTTACAAAACCCTAAACCTAATCTCCCCCAACACTTTTCTCACACGTCACACTAAAATTTCGACGACACATTTTTATTTTTCTCTATCTCTCTCGCCTCCTCGCTCACTCGACACACACACAACACACACATATGCGGATATACACATACACGCACGACCGCCGCGCCTCCGATCCGACGACTGCTCGGGAGTCTCCACCGCTCTCCTCACTCTCTACCTATTCTCCTCGCCTCTCCTCACACGCACGCACACACACGGATCGACGCCGCTCCACTCCACGTCACGCCTGCCTCGCCGCCGCCCCCTCGACCGTGGCAACTCCTCTCTCTCGCCACCGCACGCCCAACAACACATACATATACGAACGCCCACACACACACACGGCTGCACAACGCACACGCACGCAACGCACACACAGGGCCGCCGAACGCCGCCGCCGTGCCGACGGTGCCACCTCCATGTCCGCCCATCCTCCTAAGACTCATACAAACATACAAACCCATCGCACCTTCTTTCGCAACTCACACACACACATACAAATACAATACACATACACTAAATGAAAAGGAGAGTAAAAGCTTAAACCTTTGAGGCGCAGGAAGAGGAGTGTGTTTTGGGGGCTAGGTTCAAAATGGGGAAGGAGCTCATATAAGTATGTAATGGATTTTCCAATGGCTTTTCTTTTCGCCTTTTTAAAACTCAAGCCCATTAGACATTTTATTCTTACGCTTAATATTCGATCCTAAAGACCATGAATTGATATTTAAATATTAGCATAAAATTATTAATACAATGATTTATAAGTATATATATAGTAATCATATTCGATTATTATCATATATAATAATTCTCGTAATCACTTTATAATATTTAATGAAATTGTTGGAATTTAAAATTTTCTTTCCGTGGCAAGAATCGACTTAATGAATTTTAAATTCAAAATTCTAAAAATTTATCGAGAAAACGGGTATTATATATAAAAAGTGATATCTATTATAGACAAATCAAATTGGAATATAGTGAACATTTTTCAAGTAGTATGAATAGAATAATAAGATATATTAATTTTATTATTTTAATGGTTTTAAGTTAAAAAATTGGTAAAATGTCACCCGCCTTCCACACTCCACATTCAATGTTACAAACACTATAATTTTTTGATTGTGCCGACATAATAATTTAAAATGATTGTTCAATTTTAATCATCGTGGATCATTTAATTGTTTAGTTAATTAACTTGACAATTATATTATGAATATAAGATTTCATCTACCATTAATCATCGAATCATGTATAAACATACAAATTAACATAATTTAATCAAAAATTATTTAACGTTAGAAAATATAGTTTTCGATCGGTTTTGCTTTCGATCGAAAACAACATAATTTTAGATCGAATGAGAGAAAGTAAGGAATAAACTTAAACAATTTTCGATGGATAATTTTGTGGTTTCGATCGATCGAAAATAAGGTTTCACCGACCCAGTACCCTTAGCCGACGGAAACAAGAAATCAATTTTTTTCAATTTATACATATATTTCCTTCTTCCGATCGACTCACGTCTGCTGATCGAGAAAGTCTTCTCATGTCGACGGATAAATAGCTTTCTGACTAAAAATGCATACTTAGTCCATCGAAACAAGGAAATGTATGATAAATTGAAAAATTATAGATTCTCAACAAGGAAACACTGCCTCGTCGACGGAATCATATCTACTGACCGAGGAAATTCAAGTTTTACCTTCTTCCAATGTTCTTAACGAGAATGTAACGATTGATTATGGCATGTTCTGATGTGAAGTGGGGGATTATTCACTTCTTCTTTCTCTCATTCTCTCTCAATCTCTTCTTTCTCGGTTGGAGTTGAAATGAGGTAAAAAATTTGGTAAAAAGGAAAAGGAATCTTAGTATTTAACAATGAAAACAAATTCACTTAAAAGGAATCATACCATTTCAATTTTGAAAGTACACGTATTTTGTTAAAAACATAATTATGAATCGACTTCACATTTCAATTTGAATTTGCACAAACATATAGTATATTAATAAACGGGTATATGGTATAGGAAATTTTGAAATTTTTATAGATGGTATATGTTTTGACAAGTGGGTAATTAAGTTGGGCCCCTAACAATTATATCTTAAAAATTTTTTTTGTATAAGTCAATTCCATTTTGTAATCATCAATTATCGAACATCGAGAGAAGTGTTTTATGTTTTGTGATGTTTTCCCTGTTTGTTTTTGATGATTTGATTCCTATTCGATTTATATTTCAATATCTTTATCGAATCACGCTCGCTGCTTGTGGGAATGATCGCTGAATCAATTTGCTATAAAGCGACCCGAGCCGCCGACTCAACGAGCCGCGCGCATCGCCGCGAGAAAGTGAATGAAGACCCGCCGCCGCCGCAATGCCCGGCCGGGTTCCACCTGAGTCACCGCGTCCAGGCGGCGTCCGACGCGACGCCGAATGCATAATCGCCCGCGAGTGCCTGCCCGTACTGGGCGCGTCAAGACCCAAGGACTCCGTGTCCGCGCCGGGCGCCTGTTAAATCGCCCCGAGACCCTATATCCGGCCGCAAGAATCAAGAACATTCACAAGTCGACCGCCCGGCCTGAATGCGCTCCGCTCTGCACCCTATCCAAGAGCGCCAGTGAACCGCGTCATGCGGGTCCGCCTAGTTGCTCATACGCCGCTTTACTTCATAAAGGTCTGCAACAAGTGTTTTTCTGCATTATATATGGATTTAAATGAAAACCCTACCTCTTTTTTCATTATTTAGTTTTTCTTTATCACATCAAGTTCTTCCAAGTAATTCAAGTATTTCTTCTCTCGTGATTCAAGAACTTTTTTCAAAGGATTATTACTATCGATTTCTACTCAAAGACTCAATATCAATTCCATCGTTGATTTTGTTCGTAAGACTCATTTATCGCTATTTGCCTTCTCGATTTCTCGATGATGATTTCTATGCTCGAGTATTGATTAATATTGGTATTGATTTAATTATTCTCGTTCTTTATTCCTTTCGATTTATGTCTAGGGTTCATAATGTTGATTCCAGATTCTTCAATCCAGGTTTAATTTGCCTAGATTGTTTTTGCTTTGTCAATTTCCGCCTAGTTAATTCGCCTTCTTTCCTTAGTAATTCCTCACCTAGGTAATCTTTTGTTTTAGGTGACGATCAAACAATTCTTCGTGATTAGAATGTTTAGGAATTTAATCGCCTGTGGTAACTTAGTAACGCCTAAGTTTTCCTCGAGAGACGACTTGATTAGCTTGTTGCTAGACGACCTCGTTAGATTACTTGGGACTTTATTGGTGATCTTTAAGTCCAACAAAGGATGTGTAACACTGGAGCCCCTTTAACTTAAGAAAGTTCTTAAACCAATTTCTCAATCTGACATCTACTAGTTGCAGATATGATTTTATGTCTGCTCATCAGGCAATTCCCAAATCAAATCATTGTTGTATAGAAAATTTGTTTGAGATTTTGTAGCTCAAACATTTCGATCGATATCGCATTTCCACCATCGATGAACGAATTGATAGAATTGGTGCCACGGAAAAGAAATTTCACCTTTTATTGGGTAGAGGATCAATAATAAGGATGTATTGATTTGCAATTCTATACACATTGGAGTACGATAGTGAAAAGTTTAAAGGTCAAGGTAAAAACTATATTTATCTTAAATAAATATTATCTACATCCTTGAAATTTGTTCTTTAATTTTATGCACATGTTTTAATAAATTCAATAAGTATAAAGTGAGTTGAAAGGACTCACATTGTAAGATTTATTATGCGAGTAAATACGGTCATTAATGATTTTTTTATATATAAATAAACGAGTTGATTATGGGTAAAATTATGAGAGTTATGAGCCATGTATATAAAAAGTGATATTTATTATAGATTAATCAAATTGGAATATAGTGAATATTTTTCAAGTACAAAAGGAATCAATAATAAGAAATATCAATTTTATTATTTTAATGGTTTTAAGTTAAAAATTTTGTAAAGTAACATCACCGCCACACCCACATTCAATGTTACAAACAGCTTACATTTGTGTGATTGTTTATGTAATAATTTGAAATGGTTGCTCAATTTTAATCATCGTGGATCGATTTAGTTGTTTAGTTAATTAACTTGACAATTATATTATGAATATAAGATTTCATCTACCATTAATCATCGAATCATGTTCAAGAATACAAATTAACATAATTTAATCAAAAATTATTTAACCCGTAAAATATAGTTTTCAATGATTTTAGTAGTTTTCGATCGATCGTAAACAAATATTTTTTATCTGAATGAGATAAAGTAAGGAATATACTTAAAACAATTTTCGTGGATAATTTCGTGTTTTCGATCGATCAAAAATAAGGTTTCACCGATCGAAAACAAGGTTTCACCAATCGACATGCCTTTAGCCGACGGAAACGGAAAATCACCAATTTTTTCAATTTATATACATTTCATTATTTTACCACTCATGTCATATCGATCGAGAAAGTCTTCTCCCGTCGATCGATCGCTCACTTTTATAACACGAAAACCGCAAGTATAAGGTAAGAGTATCGATCCACTGGATTGTAACGCAAAATACGTAAGCTAACAATCTAATCCTTCATCATTATCCAAGCAATGTAATATGGTTTGAAGGTTTTAGGCTTTGATACTAAATCCAAAGCAAAGGTAACAACTTGAAAATAAACAAAGGCAATAAATACTCAAAGATTTAATATAAGAGATAAAGACTAACCCTAGGATGCATTTATCCCACCGACAACGATGTTTATCCCGCTCCTATTAACCAATTTAATCCAGATGGAAGATCACAATGTAACCAACAATTTTAGTTATGACAATTGTGGCATGATTACTAATTTTCCTATTACCACGCCTCTAGAGGAAATAAGCAACCCAAAAGGATCACAAGAATATGCTTCCAGATGTTCCTATCTCGCACGACTCGCGCTTATCTCAGATCATGCATTCAAGATCGACAACAATTAAACGTTAAGAAATCAACGGCAACTAGATATGCATCAAGATTGATCTAAATCACATATAAATAAGCACCAAGAATCATGAATCAATGTCTGAAGGTAAATAATGATACAGGAATCACAACATTTAGAATAGAATCATGCAAACCCTAGGATTAGAACGAATTTAGCTAGACATAAATAACTAAATTAAATATGAAATAATCAAGAACGGAAATTACGGAATTGCTCGACGAAAGTTGCCCAAAGCTAACAATAGAACAAGTGTAAATGATGGAAAACTAAAGCTAGAATGAATCTAAATCAAAGCTAAAGAGAAAATATCCAAAAATAGAGAAAACCGAGAAAACGCCTAAAATCGCTACTGGGAAGGTGGAGGCACGAGGGTGATGTCTATTTAAAGAATTAGGCTGAAACCCCATTCCGAGACTTCACACGCCGCGACCGCTCGGTCGATGGAATATCCTCGCCGCCATCCCTGTCCTCGTGCCCAGGTCATGTTGTCACACACACTCAGCGATCGCTAGCGTGGTCGCAAGAAATATGGCAGAGTTTCGACAACGGGAAGCTCGGCATGTCTCGCGGCCGCCGCGCTGCAGATGGGATTTTCACAACGACTCCAATGATCGCAGCGGTCGCCAGTATTCAGGCATATTGCCAGGCCGGCTGCGGGCCAGGGGCAGGCTAGTTAGGCCCTTCGCCTTCGCTCTGCCTCGCTCCATGCTTCGATTTTCAACTTATAAGCCTACAAAACACCAAATGGAACCCAAGAGCAAGATCTTCCAAGAATATGTAAAAGCATTGAGATCCAAGACATAAACGCACTTTATCGATCTAAAATCATCTTTAAATATAAACAATAAACGCTTAAAATGCGCTTATCAAACCCCCAAACTTAAAGCATTGTTTGTCCTCAAACAAACCAAAAAGAGAGAGACACAACAAAAGATCAACGAGCTTCAGAAGGCGGATTAACACAATAACGCCTCATAAATATCTCAAGCTCAAAATCATTACGCATTACCTACATATTAGTCAACTCGACAAGGTACAACCACCGAAAGCAAAAATTTCATTCAATTTCACCTCACAACCGCATATGCGTAATATATAGAATACACTCAACTCATAAAGAAATAAAGGACGGTATACACTCAATAATCAATGCAATGCAAAATCTCACCATAGGCTCGCTTCTAATATCTCCACCACATCAAATGCTCAAAGTATGATCAAAAAGACTTTCATAGGTTGTAATGTAGGCACATTGGTCAAGGTAGGATAATATATGGCTTGACTCAAATATACCCAAGCACCTCCATTTATACAATCAACTCATACGGACTTTGTCAATTTCCCTTTTCTTTCTCACATGCTAATTCAACATTTATGCAACTCAAGGTACCATAAACTATGATAATCGACATTTATGCTCACATTTTTTCACAAAATTTTTCTTTTCGCTTTGTAATAGAGCTTATATGGTCTATTCTTTTCACACCTGTACCATCCTTTATCTTTTATCCCAACTTAAAATATCAAAACAAAATTTTTCTCTCATTTGATTCCCATATCCATCCTCACCTCCTATCATCCGTTAATCGAAAGAATAAAGGCTAATAAAGGCTCAAAGAAGACATACAAACGGTATGTATCATCTAAGGTTTGGGTAAATATGTGGTTTAGCAAAGATGACATTTTATCCTTTCCATATTCAAAACACATATTGCAACTCAACATAGAAAACGGCAAGTTCTATAAGATAATTACATGCAAGATATCACACAATTAAAAGAATCAGAATAAGATGTTTATACAAAAGCTCAAGTCTCACTTTAAAGCAAATGATGAAAACACAAGCAGCAATCTCAAGCCATTCATGCTTCGCTTCCTAACACATCATGTGCACTATAAACCATACTTTTCAAAAATTTCTATCATCATGGCAACATGTATTAACACATTTCACTTAACTCGCTGATCGCATACAACAAAACAAAACACGACAAAAGCCCCAAAGAATAACAACTTTACAAGAAAACAAAAACATATACAGACTCTCAACCAACCAAACTGTCCACTCCCCAAACTTATTGTAAACATGTGGAAATCGGGCAATAATTGCGAAAGAGTAGTCGGAGAAAGACTCACCGAAGTCAAGGCATCTGCGCGATAAAATCTCGCCACCGATCCCAACGATCATCTCCATCATTCTGCTAGTTTTTGACGTGTTCGTGGTGTGCTGTGAGACTTGTTGCTCGCCGAATCAGCCAAATGGACGCCGCGCCGCCAATGCGGTCAAGTCGACCATCTATCGCGCCCATGCACTCATATATACCGGTCGCCAACGGTGGGCGGTGTACACTGCCTCCGTGCCACTTCAGCCGCTTGCTTCCTCCCGCCGCTCTCCTCATGCCGCCCTCGACTACGATTGCCGAACCCATGAATAGTGAAGACCGAGCTCAAGTTCCAAGCCCGGGTGGCCTAAAGGTGCTTAAACCGTGATGTCCGTGTCGCGTGCGAAGAATCGACCGCCATGCTTGTCGAGCAAAGAAGGTTAAATCGGAAAACTAGGTTTAGCCTCTCCCGATGATCTTTCGATGTTTAATTCACCATACATTGATTATATATCTAGCATGCACCTATATAATTAATTGCAACACGCTGGGGTTTTCTCGTTTACCTTCAACTGCCGAGGCGAATGGATCGAGACTGCTTGACCTTCCGATCAGATCCGCCGCCCAATCTCCAACGCCGAGCGAGGACGATCTATGGAGAATGCTTCAAAATCACCTCAAACTCTCAAGAATTTTCGAAAATCTCTCGACGAACCTCAAATTTCAAAAATAATGATGATTGATTAATCATCGACCTAGATTTAATCTCTTACCTCATATTTATAATGAATTACCATAATCCTATATGAAAATTACTATAATCCTATATGGAAATTACCATAATCCCATATGGAAATTACCATAAACCTTTATGGAAAGGATTATTACCATAATCTTATATGGAAAGGATCTATGCATATCACATAAATATAATAATATCCTTATAGGATAAAGAGAATCAAATCCTTGTCTAGAGCATAGGGACGCCGATTTGCTAGCTTACGGGCCTCGACGGCCAGAGATCAAATGCAAGGAATAAAGATGCCTCAAATAAATTAATTATCTTATGTTCACCGTAACATAAATTAATTTATAAACATTTATTCATGCCACTAGAGAATAAATGGACTTACCCCATTATTACCAAGTCGAGTGGCTTGCACTTAGACATTACGTAATCCTCGATTTAAGATATCGAATGTCCATTAATTATTTATAAGATTCGATCGCTTAAAATAATTAATATCTTTAATTCCTTAAGTAGTACCACTCAACCTTATTATTGTACTTGAGCTAACTCAACCCGCGTGGTTTAGTACAATAAATCTTTTAAGCTCCTTAAGGGACGCCATCATCCTAAACGGATACTATGACACGATATAGATAACTAGTAGACATACAAGACGCCACCACCCAAGACGCGGAGAATATCGTTAGAACATATAACCTCACCCTTAACAAGTCAAAGTGATGGTCAACAACTCATACTCATCTAATACCTTATCGAGGTTTAGATCATCGAAGTCACCAAGATCTGGTTCTTCACGACTACGCAGAAGAACTCATCTCAATGTGATCCTTCAATACGCCGTAGACGCATCAAAGACAGACAAGCAACCAAGTCAAGTCACTTCTTATCTATACCAGCCTATACCGACAACTCGCCCTCAAGTTGTCTCACCATAAACTTTTTATATCTCATTGCTCGACCAATCATATGCACTTCGTGATCTTCACACAATCGTATGATCTAACTTATATATGAGATAAGGGACATGATATATGCAATCAAGTATTCATTTATGATAGAGATTGTAATAGTGGTAATTGAAACATCAGATACAAGCTCAACCAAACCGCTTCAAAGATACAACCAACAATCTCCCACTTATACTAAAGCAAACTTTTAGTATACAATGTGTCTCCACTAGCTATTACAAACAAAACCATCACTTTGCTTCTCCCACTTATACAAAAGTTTTCTAGTGGTGCCATCTAGCGCAATTTAAGTCCTCTAACGCCCCGACGTAGACTTATTGCTGCTTTAGCGGTGCCATCTAGCGCAATTCAAGTCCTCTAACGTGCCCAACGTAGACTATTATTGCAGGCGTGAATGGATCCGCTAGGTTATCCGTCGATCAATCTTTACAATCAAGACGCCCCTCGCCTAACGATTTTCGATACACGATACTTTCTCTAGTGTTTGTCCTTGTGGATCCGTGGTTCCTTCGAGTTTGCCATCGCACCGAAATTATCACAAGAAACCATGATACTCATGGGCAAACCAGTACCACATCTAGATCCATGAGGTAGTTCTCAACCATAGCCTCCTTAGCCTCCGGCTACATATTCGGCCCATGGTAGAGTCTCAATGCATCGCCGACAGACTCGCCAGATACTGCCCACCTCCCAGGTAAACACATACCGAGGTGACTTTTTCTCATCACTCATATTGGAAACCGAGTCCGAATAACCCAAAGGCATTATACTATCTCGCACGTAAACCAATTTATAATCTCAGTCCTTTCGTGTATCAATATACGCCACCCAGCCCAATGAGCTTGTCCGTTAGACTGGTATCTAGCCACTATGCCCACCGCATAGCGTATATCGGCCTCGGCATAAGATTGCATGTAGAGACTTCCCACGGCGAAACGTAGGAAACTTGTCTCATTTCCTCTATCTTCTTTGCAACATAGTGACCTTTTAGATAAGTGAACGCCATGTCGTAAGGTAGCAATCCTTTCGACGATCCTGCATACTAAAACGAGTAATCACAAGATGTAAGACGCCCGAGATAAGCTCAACATTTTCCTCTCAACTCGTAAACCTTGATCCCAAGAACGTACGCATCTCCTAAGTCTTCATTCAAACCGATCGATAACCAACTCTTTACGCCCGATAACAACTTCACATTGTTCAAATAGAAGAATGTCATCTACGTGAAGTGCAAGAAATACCACATTACCGCTGACATCTAAACGATACACACAACTCTCGCTAGGCAACCGAGTAAATCCATAGACTTACCACCGCCCAAACGTAGTTCCATGATCGCATCATGTCTCAGACGCCTCAGATGTCCATGGGTCGATTATCGCTCGCTCGCTTCTCGACCAACCAAGATTCTCCCACAATATAAATCGCCGGCGACGAACAACCCTCCCACTACGACGAGGTTCTACAGTACTATGGCAACGGCAAGCAGAATTGTGGTTCTCATCTCCACAACTTGCTGGGTAGGTACCACTCAGACGGCTTGATCTCCAACTCCGACCCACTTCAATTTCAAGTATTCCGTGTCCGATCCCTCCCACTAGATTCGACATCTCGCACTTCGCCTAATCGGCGGAATACGATCATCTTCTAATTCTCAAGAATGATTTCAACTTTGACTTATGATTCTTCATATAACTTCAAGAACCCGCATTACAGTTAAGTACCTTCCGATCCTTAGACTATAGAATAAACCACCTTCGCTCCTCTAGGATATCCAATAAATAGCCTCGCCTGATCTAGCCTCAACTTGTCGGGCTTCTTGTTCAAAGACGTAGCCGGATCGCCCCATATCCTTATGTGGTTTAAACTGGTCATACCAAACCACAACTCGAAGCGGTCTTTCGATCGACTTGACGGTACTAGATTTAGCAAGTATGCCGCTTCTAGGCATACCCCGTAACTAAATAGGCAATGTTGCATAACTCATCATTGATCTAACCATTTCCAAAAGAGTCCTATTTCTTCGCTCCGACACACCATTTTGTCAGGGTGTCTTGGGAAGCTACCGAGGGAATCCCATACTTCACTAGATAGTCCATGAACTACTATCGAGGTATTCGCCACAACATCGATCACAAGGACTTGATCACTTACCAAGCTTCGCTCCACTCCGCCTTTAAACTTCAATTTCTCAAAGCATTCAGACTTCGCGGTTGTATACGATCCGCACCTTGAGTAATCACAATGAAAGTGACAAAATACTGCATTCTCCACCACACTTGTATGGCATTGGTCACACTGTCGAAGGACTAACTCTAACATTTTTCGCTCTATAACCCTTCGCTGGGGTCCGGTCGAATCTTACCTTCTATACAGATTCGCAGATCCGAACGGAGTAACTCGAGATTACCCAATGCCCATTCTTAGCCGCCTGATCCTATTTAGATTGATGTGACCTAATCTAAGATCGAGAAATGTGGTGTCATTCGCTAAGAAAACTTTCTTCTAAGGTTCAAGAAGATGTAACATAGTTATAGGTATTATGTTTGTAAATAGTATAAAGCTTAATTATATAAAGTGCCAACACGTATAACTTTGTTATTTCATGATAGAAACACCACTATCAAATAATAATATCCCCGAGTAAATAGTTTCAAATGTAACAAGGTTCACGAAAATCCGACATATAAAACGCCTTTAAAACTAAACAGCCTTCAAAACATAAAGTAACATCTCCGACCGCAACGGCCTCGACTTCCGCTGCCTATGGAGATCGTTATCTCGCCATTACTCACTCCCTTGTCCGCAGAACCCCGCAAGCGAACAAACATGACTGGCCTCACCTGTCTACTACCCAAGAAACGGGTAGAACAAGTTGCTAAACATGTTTCACATTAAAGCAAACGGCACTCGAGCCTAGCATAGGGCACTTAGCCTTCCAATGCCCGCCTTATCGCACTCAAGCACTGCCTTCTCCTTCGCTTCTTCAAGCCTCCTGGCAGCCATGTTCTGCTCCCATTACTCCAACTATTTCCTCGCCTACCACCTTTGGTGCCCCTTTTCTTTTCCATTTTGCAACGGAAAATTTGGGCCCTTAGATGTGCTAGCAAGAGCATGCCCTTCGCCCATAACTCCTCCAGACCATCGAGATCATCGAGCAACCGACTAAGTGTATACTCGCCTGCTCATGATCGCATTCACGCGAAAGTTCTCAAAAGACTTCAGTATTGAGGATGATATCGACTTGCCGCGCAATACCTCCTCCCAATATCAAGACTATCCATGGACGAGCAGTGGGAGACATGTTCACGGACCGAACTTCCTTCTTCAATCTTACACGCCAAGATTTTCTCATCATGGAAGTCGATTATCCGATCCGACCGCCCAAACTTACTCGAGACTCGACCAAATATCGCGTCAAGGTACCATCGATCGATGTCGCACTGCAAGCTTTGACATAGTAGTCATCATAGAATTTAGCCATATTGTTCGACTTATTCCAAAGTCCGCCACTCAAGCCATTAGTCGACACAAGAAGTGGCATCGGGTTTAGAGTAGTGAGAACAACATGTGTTCTTCAAATATAAGAACATATTCCATGTTCCGCTTCCACTCGATAAAATTTGACCGGATAACGGATTTTAAGTAGCATATTGATAATCGTGAAGAGACATATCTCAAACGATAATGTAAACACATAGCATACGATCGCACATAATTCGTAATAATAATATTGAACTTTGATAAAACAATATTAATTGAAACCTCCAATCGCCCAAGGAATCCCACATGCAAGACGCGCGCGCCATAACCCTCGACTGCACTAAAATATACCTTTAGTCATTTAATTTCAATCCATGTCAACTTATCCTTACGACAAATAAAATTAAGGATTGACCTTCTGCACCACATCACTATCGCAGAAGGGACTTCACGAAGTTGTACTGAGGTGATGTCTAAGCAATGACCATATTTTAATGTAGAAATGAATTCTTAGAATCGCATACTCACCTACCATACCGCCCAATTCCGATTCTTTTGTTATCTCATTTTATATCTATCTCTAGAGAACTTATGAAAATCGCACATGCAAGCCACGCTGGACGCACATACGAAACTCACACTTCTCAATAGATTTAAAATGTTTTATTTAGAAATCTCATCTAACAAACTTATGATAAAAAAGCAAGCAAGCCACACGCGTGGACGCCACTCACAAGGCATCTCACTTTGTTTAGAGATCAAAAGTGGAGGTCTTGATATTTTAATTTTAAAAATTAATTTGTCTGTTTACCTTTTGTTCAAAAGGTTTGTCCATGCATCATGTAATCCTAGATGCTTTTCTATAGAACTCAACATGTAAAACATGCTCGCAGTAATTCTAAAATATGCTTAAAACGCGATAAACCTAGCATGCTTACTATGCGCATCCAATTACGAAACACGTAGGTTGTCAACGTAATTTAAACATACATAACATGCTATCAATTATTTAAACATCCACGACATGCAATGAACGATAAAAATAAAATAAAACGCTCATCGTGGCTCCACTGTGGAATCCGACTTTCCCGCCTAATCTATTACATATAATTGCAAAGTACATCTTTATAATCTTCAAAACGGCCTCGCACGGCATAGACCGGACTCACGCCAAAACAGATTCGTTAAAACGATCCGTCCTCACACACGGCGGTCTGCACGCCTGCACGCTCATGGTTGCCGCCCGCACGCCATGCACCCGCTTTTCCCGCCGCCTCGATCCGGCCGCTGCTCGCTTTTACTTTACGTATAAGATTTAAGGAAAATAAATCTAATCTAACCATGGATTTTCTCGAGAAAACAAAATCCAAAAAATAAACGAGCCACGATGTACATGATCCAATAATTAATTAGCATTTAATAATCAAACGTGATTAATCCAACAGAGCCAAGATATCGATCCTGTGCCTCGATACCAATTGTAGGGAAAACTAGGTTTAGCCTTCCGAGGATCTATCTGATGTTTAATTCACCAATCGATTATATACCTATCATGCACCTATATAATTAATCGCAACACGCTGGGTTTTCTCGTGTTTACCTTCAACTGCCGAGGCGGAATGGATCGAGACTGTGTTGACCTTTCGATCAGATCCCGCCGCCCAATCTCCAACGCCGAGCGAGGACATCTATGGAGAATGCTTCAAAATCACCCTCAAGCTCTCAAGAATTTTCAAAATCTCTCAAATGACGAACCTCAAATTCTCGAAAATAATGATGATGATTATTAATCATCGACCTAGATTTAATCTCTTACCTCATATTTATAATGCATTACCATAATCCTATATGGAAATTACCATAATCCCATATGGAAATTACCATAATCCTATATGGAAATTACCATAATCCCATATGGAAATTACTATAATCCTTTATGGAAATTACCATAATCTCATATGGAAATTACCATAAACCTTTATGGAAAGGATTATTACCATAATCTTATATGGAAAGGATCTATGATATCACATAAATATAATAATATCCTTATAGGATAAAGAGAATCAAATCCTTGTAGAGCTGCTATTTTGCATTATTTACGTGCCCGACGGGCCACCTTGGATCAAATGCAAGGAATAAAGATGGCCTCAAATAAATTAATTATCTTATGTTCACCTTAACATAAATTAATTTATAAACATTTATTCACGCCACTGAGAATAAATGCCGACTTACCCTTTATTCCACCGGGTCAGCTTACACTTAGACATTACGAATCCTCGTATTAAGATATCAAGTCCATTAATTATTTATAGCATTCGATCGCTTAAAATAATTAATATCTTTAATTCCTTAAGTAGTACCACTCAACCTTATTATTGTACTTGAGCTAACTCAACCTCGCAGGTTTAGTACAATAAACCTTGAGTCCTTATGGACGCCATCATCCTAAACGGAACGTGACATGACATGTATAACTAGATGACATACAAGCACCGCCACCACCCAAGATGCGAGAATATCATGTTAACATATAACCCTCATCCATAACAAGTCAAAGTGATGGTCAACAACTCATACTCATCTAATACCTTATCGAGGTTTAGATCATCGTAAGTCACCGAGATCGGGTTCTTCACGACTATCGAAAGAACTCATCTCATCGTGATCCTTCAATACGCCGAGACGCATCAAAGATGACAAGCAACCAAGTCAAGTCACTTTATCTATATCAAGCATATAACCGACAACTCGCCTCAAGTTGTCTCACCAAAACTTTTATATCTCATTAAGCTCGACCAATCATACACTTCGTGATCTTCTACAATCGTATGATCTAACTTATATAGAGATTAGGGGAACATATATGCAATCAAGTATTCATTTCTATAGAGATCGTAATAGTGGAACAGGAAACATTGTATACAAGCTCAACCAAAACTGCTTCAAGATACAATCCAACAAGAACGCCGGTGCTCTCTTCAAGAACGCCTCGACATATGATAGGGCTTGTCCAGAAATATCTTGAGAGATAGACTCACGAATCGTCACCTCAAGAAATCAGAATGGGGTAACGAATCCCCCATGCATATCCGCATTCCCGAGACCTCTTTGCATCCGAAAGTGCATGCAAGGAACATGTCGGCATGCATCTTCCGCGAGTCGCAGCCCAATCAATAAACTCATGTCCTATGAGAGGATCCCAGGCTTACATACACATGAACATGGCGAATAGCAATGTGAAAGTATCGGACCGCGGGTTCCTTAGGAACTTACCTCGCTCCGAGAGCGCTATATGCCGGGTTCTCAGATTGAGTCCACGAACAAAGCCACGATATTGTAGATCTCTCAACCTCGACGTATAGACCCTGATCACCATTTATGATACCATTGTTCATCCACCGAGAGTGGCGGGCTCATTCGTCCATGTGGAAAGTGATATTCGCGACACCACGCGACTCAGTGGACCCTGAGGTCGACGGAATTCCAAAGTGAGAATCCATGTCAAATAGTTGGTCGTGATAACAACAGTAAACCGACTCTCCGCTAGCCACGTGACATCGCTGGCTATCCCATGGCTCGCACGCCCTATGCACATAAACGCGAAGTCGCGCTGTCGCACCAATCTCCCTACCTATCCCTCGACGGAAGTGGCAATCGCACCTCCAAGGTTTCTGGCGACTACATCATGTATTTCGTCATGTAGGGAGGCGACTCCTCCTTTCGCTTATGTCGTGTTCACGCGATATAATGTACCTAAAGATAAGTCAACGTAGCTCATGTACTTATTAAAAAATGAAAGAAACACAAACGGCAACCCATAGCAATATATAGATCTCCTAACTTAAACTTCTAGAATTCCTCCCTTATACTAGCAAATGGTCTAACAAGATGAAACAAGGAGAGAAACGCACACACACGTAAAAACGCATGAAAATATAATTATGGAGTTGCCGCGGCACCCTGGCCGCTGGCGCGGTCCAGAGTTTTCAGCGGCCGCAAGGGCTCATGAGGACACATAGTTGTACGCGCCTGGGTCTGCTCGCTGTCAAGCCCGGTCACAGGTTCGGACACAAAGAAAAATTTCGATTTTTTCAAATTGTTCCACCCAATTCAACAATGTAGGCAAAATAAACCAATAATATGTATCTAAGAACATCAATAGACCTAACATTGAAACAAACATGCTCAAACACCAAGTAATTTTTAGAAGCCCTATTTCCTCAAATCTTCAATAACCCACAACAAGTATATATAATGGACAAAACTCTTCTAATTCATGCTCAAAAGCGAAACCCATGAAGAATTAAGGAAATGTAACATACCTTGAGTGGATTAGAGGCTAAAATTTCAAGCAAATTAAAGAACTAGGGTTTCAGTGTTGGAGAAGTGTATTGGTCTAGTGCAAAGTGTCAAAAACTGTATGAGGGTTAAAACGGGCAAATGCTGGTCGTTGGCGCTGGTTGGCATCACGGTCGGTCATGGCGCGAGCTCGATCGCAGGTATGCCCAAGGCAGACATTTGTTTTCGCAGCCTAAAACAAATATCGTCTATTCATCTACTCAGGTCACTGGGTGGTCGCTAGGTGCTTTTTTTTTTTTAATAAAACCATGAACACCTGGGACTTAACAAAACCAACGAGACACAACACGACAAAATAAAGAAAGAACAAGAAAAACAAAAACGATAAAACATAAAGCATGTAAACTTGTCGGGTTACCTCCTAACTAGTGCTGTAGTTATCGCCGCTAGCTCGACGCTCCTCTCTTCATGGTTCGTTGAGCTTGGTCACCTCGACTTCTGGTCAAAGTGTGATTTGAAGTAGATTTGAGGTATTGCCGTCACTTGAAAATATTTCCACCGAGTTCAGCGAACTATAACTCCCATCGCGCGAGCTAGACAGCAGTACTCCGACCATCTCGACTTAAGCTTTCCGGAAAGAGGAGTCGAGTCATTGTAAAGTAAAACCATTACCCGAGCAAACTTTAGAACGAATGTGAAGCGTCGGAATTTCCGAGCTCGCCTCAGATATCCGGAATTTTCAAAAGCTTCATTCATCCACTCATCAAGCTCCAACAATTGGTCACTTCATCAAACCGCCTCTTAAATCCATGTCGATTCTCCTCGCGCCCAATAAGCTTTGTGTCAATTCAACCCGGAAATGGCAAGATTTACCAAATACCATTTGAATACGAGATACCGGGAGCTTTGTAAGCATCCCAGAGGCCCAAAGAGCATCATCCAATTGCTCGCCCAATCTTTCCTATTCACAACCGACTTATCCAAAATTTGCTTTATCTCTCGATCACGAGCTCGGCATTGCCCATCGCTTGAAGAGTGGAGGGACTCTACGCTTATGTTATACTTAGCTAGACATCGCTAGCCACTTGTTATCGTGGATACGATCCTCCATCACGATCAACGCCTCCTAGACTCCAAATCGAGTCGTAATATTCTTGTGGAGAAACTTCATCACTACTGAGTCGCTCGGCCGTGGGAATCGCCCACCCATCGGAAAACAAACCACAGCAGTAGAGTACGCAGTAACCACAAGATCACGGAACGGACCCATAAAGTCGATCCCATACGCCAAATAGTTCCACTTCCATGATGATCTTCGGCATCTCCGTTTCTTAGTGACGCTCCTATTCTTCGACAACGATCACAACTCTTGATAAAAGATTAGCAACCAAGATCAAGGCCAATAGAATCCACTTGGCAAACCTTTGTCGCCGCCTTCGCCACGCTAAAATGTCCTCCATTTAAAGAACACGACACTCGCGGATTATGTTCTCCCATTCTCCTCTGGGGAACACAATGCCAGACGCACATCGGCACATCGACGAGTACGGGATCGCCCAATAATAAAACTCGACATCGTGGAGAAACTTCTTTTCTAACATGATCGCATCGGAGGTAAACCCAATCACCAAGTAATTTACAAAATCGGCATACCATGGTGTGTGATCAATGACGCCAAGATCGTGCTCGTCTCGAAGTTCTCTCGATCCCAATCTTCTTATCCTCCTTCGATCGGTTCTAATATCAATAAGTGGTCGGCAACCACATTCTCGCAGCCCTTTCTATCTTTAATCTCCATGTTGATCGCTTTTTTCACACGCAGTGTAACATAGGTAAACGAAGTATCGATCCATGTGATTGTAATACGAAACACGGTAAGCTCAACGATAATTCATCATTATTCCACGTAAAATCATGAAAGTTTTAGGTTCGAAATTAATCCAAAGCAAAGGAATCAAACAAATATAAAATAAAGCAATAAAATCACGAAGATAACTATGAAGAAAGACTAACCTTAGATGCACCAATCCTATCCACAACGATGTTTATCCCGCTTATTATTAACCGCTTTAATCCGCATAAAGACTTAAGATCACATATATAACCAACAACTTCAGCATTTATTAATTAAGGCAGCGATTACTATTTCTATTACGCTTACGCCTCTAGAGGAAAATAAGCTAACCCAAATGGATCACTAAGAATATGCTTCCTCGAACGCCCTATCTCGCCATTACTCAAGGCTTATTCAGATTAGTGCATTCAAGATCGATCGACAATTAATACAGCTTACGCTATTAATCGGCAACTAGATATGCATCAAGATTGACTAAATCAATATAAATAAGCACCATGAATCTGAATCAATGCCCGAAGGTAAATAATAATAGCAGAATCACAACATATGTGATCGAATCATGCAAACCTGTGATTAGAAACAAAACAGCCGCACATAATAAACTAATAAAAATAAATTTAACCATAAAACAAATTAAATATATAAACCGTAGAGGAAGTTGATGAACAATGGTTGGTCTTCAATCCAACCTGCTTAACGAACGGAAAACAACGGAAAACGATCGACAAAACGTCCGATCGATAACGAAACGATAAACTAAACTAAACAACGTAAAACAATACTAGAATTAAACTAAAAGAAGATTAAAGACTAAAAGTATGAAAACCGAGGAAAATCAATAAAACGAGTCTCGCGCCTCTGTGTCTTTCGGGTGCAAGGGTCGCCTCATTTATAGGAAAATGGAAACCCTAATTTGCGCCTGCGTCACCGCGATCGCTTCTCTGGTCGCTAGCTCGACCGCAAGCCATTCTGCGCTTCTTCTCGCCTGCGACCCCCACAGCATGGCACCGCGACCCTAGCGGTCGCTAGCATCCCGACCGGTCGCCAGAAATCGTCCATGAGTTCTCGCCCAGTTTCGCTATGGCACGAGGTTCTGGCGCGTCACTGGTTCTCGCGGTTTCCTAGCTGCCCAAGACCGCTAGTCGGTCGCTGAATCACGGCAGATTGTATCATTTGCTCGCAAGGCCGCTCCTTGCTTCGATTATCAACATATAAACCTACAAAACGCCAAAATGAACACCCAAGAGCAAGACTTCTAGAAATAGATAAACATTAAGAATCAATACAAACGCACATTAAACGAGCTAAACTCATCTTCAAATATCAACTATAAACGTAAAATACGCTTATCAAACCCAGCACCACGGGCGCGCCTTAGTTCGTCGATCTTCGTTGGATCCAGAAACTATTCGGGAGGGTGAAGACAGTGTGTAACGATCGAGAAGTCTATCGAAAATAAGTGGATTCCTAACATTAAGAAATGGTTTGAAAGTTTCTTAGAAGACTCGATGTGGTCGCTGCATAGATCAAACATATACACCGCACTCGTGCCCCACATCATCCGACGGCGGACGGCGACTAGAGATGTAGATCGGGAGCGGCAGCCCGGTCGGATGAAGATCGGGAGCGGCACCGGTCGAAGATGTCCATCGAGACGGTGGACACATTGAGCCTACCGAGCCACCCTACATCGGCCCGATGATACCCCCTCGCTACTCTCCCGGATCCATGGTTCCATCCTGGAACTGCGATCTCATCATTCCATCTTTGGATGGACCTATTTAGTGATCGGACGCCTCGTAACATAGTGAGGCGTGACTTTCGAGCTATCTGACAATTGGAGCAACGGTAACTATTAAGTCTCATATTCGCGGTTTATAATATTTCATTATATTTGTTATGTTTTCATTTTACAACGACTCATATGGTTAAATGTTTGTAGTTGGAAGCCGGAGAGGTGAGCAGACACGAGACCTTCGGCTACAATGAGGTCACCATATGTGAATAGCCTGTTCCACGTCCATTATCCAAGATGTATTGATAAACTACCGGCATTTCTTGATGATGAGAAATGACACGTGGTGGTTGTTCGAGTCTCGACCGTCGACTCGTGTTCGATGGTTCGTGTGTATCAAAACGCCGAGAGGCCTTTGATGTTCGGGTAAGCGTTTTTATATAATATGCTTCGCTTTTTGAAGTACATCTACTTATATTTATATGTATCCCTAAAATAATTTTGGATGATCGATCTATTCATGATGTATTTGAGGGCGAGACTGACGATCTGGGATTGACTTATCGGATGGGGTGGATTCTCATAACACAATCATCCTCGATCTTGATTTTTCGTAAGTATTGTGTCTTTAATACAATCAATATATATTATATATGTGTAGTATCCGAATTAATTAATTTTCAATGTTGAATAGATGTTTACGCAAAATTCATGGTCCGAGGTATACGCAACGCTTTTTTCCTACATTCAAGGCGTCGTGAGGCACCATTGATCATTACCCCGAGAGCATTGCTACAGATGGCAGCCACCATCGCATTGGATGGCAGTTGTCCTCGGCTTTGCGGTCATGAACCATGGTTACGTGCACGCAGTATCCTATTTAATACAATAAGTTGCAAAATTGAAATTTTTCTTGTTTATTTTCTCTAAATATTAATTTTATAGATCATCATCCCATGCGTCATCGGCGGCGTTTTGTGATATGTCGCGGGATATGCACTCGGTCATCGTGCTATTCGACTCGCGTATTTGGCGGATGGACCAGGATCAGTGGATGCGAGGATGATGGACTTCGTGTGCTGAATAGATTATTGCGGCGGTTCGATCTTCACTAGATGGTTCGAGAATAACTCCCACGAATACCACCATGGAACAATGAAGCGATTATTACACGGTGATCCTTGAGGTATTTGACCGGAAGGCGATTTCGATGATGGTCCATTTGCGTGCATGATAGAGAACGTCTTATTTACGGTTCACCGAGTATCGAGCATGGCACGTCTAGTGTTGTGGTTGTAGCATATAGACATAAAATAGGTGGAAATATATTTGAGTTATGTGAGCCATACAAGAATCCGAGAGGAAGAGGAAGAGCATCGACTACTGAGCGATAGTATAGAGATTTTTAATTTCATCTCATGTAATATAGATCGTGGTTGAACATGTGGTTGAACATGTATTTAGATTTATTAATTTCAATCTTAATTATTTAGACTTAATCTTCAATCTTAATTTAAATTTCAATCTTCAATAATTATTTCAAATAATTTAATTTTCCTAAATTTAAATAAATTTAATTTGTTTTATGAATAATCAATTCCAATTTATTTTTAAGGGTTAATTTAAGGGTTAAATCGAAAATAAAAAATTGATACTAGTTCACTATTAATGTCAACTCATACCATGTGATTTTAGACTGTTTCACCCACAATTAATGTGAATCAGTACTATTTGATAATGAAATTACGCTGCATCACTTCTACTATCCACTACTATCTGAAAATTTCAATGGATATCAATTAATTATTTCAACCAGTTTTACATATCTAAAACATAATGACAATTTATCACAGTAAATTACATTAATCACTTTCTTGTAGCTCAACACGTTGTGGACACCTTCTTTCGTATGTCCCAACTCCTACGGTGACTACATCTTTTGGTGCTCGGCGTCTGCTGCTCATTCACCTTCTTGGGTAGTATTGCGTCTTCGTCGCCTCTCTCCCCCGGATGGAATTCGACTCGATCTTGGGCGTCCGACATGTCGTTGCACAAGAGGTGGCATGACAATCACGTGAGCTATTTCTTCCGTACAACCCAATCACATAGGTTTGGAAGAGGATTAGCGTGGTGAGTCGTCTCCACTAAAGTTTCTTTCGTGTAATAGGTCTCCACATAATCTAAGATTGATTAAATCGATTCACTATCACACAAGACATAGTTAATATTATAAGCATAAAACTTATTATATATAAACAAAAATAAAAACATACTCAATTGCGCGATCGCATATGAATCGGCAAGCCATCTAGATCAAATTCATTGCGGGGGCATGTTTGTCGTTGAAGATCGACCACAGGTTTTGTCGCCATCGACAATCTTGTACCTTCGATCCGCAATTCTCCTCCGAGTGTAACGACGACTTTTTGCCATTTACGCACTAAGCTTTTATCGCCACTTCACTCAGTCGTCTTCACTTCGTTGGGCATGCTCGTCTATCGCTGAACCATCCCTCAATAATCAATCGATTGCTTGATCATCGAGAAAATTGGAAGGCGTATTACCCACAACAACCGCTTGTTGAATGACTCGGCCGCATTCGATGTAAGAAAGCGTAACGGCTTACGAGGACATCGTGATCGAGCCCACCTATGTGGTACAACATTAATCAACTTCGATAGGCTGCGGGCTCATGCTTTCTATAACGCAGACATAGCTTTGTTCATATTCTCATTCTTTGGTATGCATATGCGACTTTGTGGTACATGCTCGCCACATCGCCACCATGATGCTTAATCTTACCAAGCGGATGATAGTAGCATAAGCCGTGGAAAGCATCATGAAATCAATGCTTACGGCGTTTGCTATGGAGACATGTGCATCGAGGCGATCAATAGGAATTGTGACCCCGACGCCTGCCAACCCGCGAGGAACCAAATCCACGATTCATCATTTTCATAGGCCCAACACCGTATGCCAACGGAAAAACTTGCTCATTGGCATCGCCGTTCTGACGAAATAAAATACCTTTATTCCGGCCTTTTAGGTGAGTTTCAGTCAACTACGATCACCGGTCTTAGACCAAAGTAGAAATACCTCGTAGTTGATGCAAGAGCAACAAATAAGTGCCCGAATCGCCATCGGACCCCACGTCTAAATCGTGAATGTTTCGGATTTGCTTGCGCAACATATAGAGATACTTGACAACAAGCGAAATGATTCATCATGGTTACCGTATATCATTTCAATTGCGGTGTTTCGTGCTCGTAGTGCGACATCGTAGCTGATCTGGATACCAAAATCACGTTGTAGCTCCATCATAATGGACTTTGGCTTCATTATTTCACCATCGTTTCGCATTTTCCTAGCAAAAATCGGCAACCACTTTGCATATGCCTTAACGGAGCAACTCGACTCGATCACGGTGGCATGTATGCTCGGGAGTAAATTTATGGACTCCCAGGCGGTCCCATGTCGCGTGTGCACGTAATTGAAAAATACAATTGTCTCTGCGCTTGCATCGAAATGTAGCGCGTTTTGTGTCCGAGCAGCTCATTGTATATTACGCCCTCTGCGCGTATGCCAAATTCCAACAACAAGACATAGATCTTGTTTGTTGTAGTAATAAGAATTTTGGCTCAATTCTCCCTCCTTGTTGTTGCGGATCACGAGCCACAAGTGATGCGAGTGTGGTTCATCCGCATCGATCGGATGTCATCATCCGGATTATTCTTTGGGATTTATCAACGACATCGGTCTTCCAATCCGCCTTCTCGACGGATCCAACTGCAAAATCAAGAAACATAAATTTTATAAGCGTTTCCTCGTCTTTGTCCTCCGTTGCGTGCGAATCGGTCTCGATCTCCTAATATAATCGAACCACTTTCATCGATTACATTTGAACAACGGTATTTGGTTGGAATGGCACTACTGATGTAGGTTCTCCTCGTGTGGCTCACGAACACGAAACAAAATTTTGATCTCCTATAAGAATCACCAAACCAATCGACGGCGCCAACCTCTAGATTTGTTCGATCGACTCGTCAATTTGAGTGGCGGTGCACTATTTCCATAGGATGAAGTGTGAGGACAATCGAGCGAAGGGCGTAGGGTTCTTGTTGTGATCGAAACTCATTGTTCGTAATAACAGTGAACCACATATACCGAGGATATGATTCATTTACGCACAAATGAGCGATTGATTATCGTACTCAATAGAGATTTTACTAATCGACCATATCGAGACATAGATATATAAAATAATTGGAAATTTGTGCTTAGAAAATTTGTTGCATGTATGACCCTAAATCTTAAATGCGATTTAGCGGGATTGTTACTCTAAGCGAGTTAAATAAGAAGAGATACCATTTAACATTAAAGCGTGATACATATGTCGAGCATATTCTTAGACTTTAATACATAACTTAAGTTCTTGCGGCGGAAAACATGTGATATGTACATATGACGATGTCTGATCAAGGTATAAACATTCGACAACCATTCCTATTGCTCAACACTTTGCTCCATCGCATCACCGACTCAATCGCATATTTAAAAACAAATATGCGAGTGAGTACAAGAATGCACTCGGTGGTTATGCAAAACATTTTCATTAAATTACTACGCCCATTAGTAACACACGAGGTTTTAGTGGAAATACTGGTGCTTACTAAAACATTTTCTCATTTTCAAAAGTTGTGCGGCCATACATATTTTACATGCTGTATGATCCGTATCACTTCTCTTATAACATTATCATAACTTCAACATACATTGGTAGCGAACCAACAACATTTAATATCATCATAACATCATAATATGTTGGTGATGAGCCAACAACTTTCAATCTCATTATAAAATCATCGTTGGTAGCGAACAACAATATTAATATCATCACATCATCCCTCATAATACATCATACCATCGTCCTCATAAACATTCATACCATCCTCCTCATAAACAATTCATACCATCCTCCTCATATACATTCATACCATCCTCCTCATAAACAATTCATCTCATAAACATTCTCCTCATCATCATAACATTTATCATAAGTTGGTAGCGAACCAACACTATTGATAGGATCATACATAAAATCATAAACACTTTGGGCGGTAATTATTTCAACATCATTTCTCAACAGAGCATTGTAAATAAACATTTGATAAACATTTTATCCTCGGGGAGAAAGAAAAGCCCACCGAATTGTTGATCGTCTAAATCTCGATTTTCCTTCAATGTCGACTTGTCGTCGTCGTCCAAACGTTTACGTAAAATGATTTCAATACGTCGGTCACGTTTTCGAGATTTTCAAAGTTTAAAATGAACTTTGATAACTTATACTATAATAATTGAATTCCTTAACGAATCTAATCGTCGTCAATCGCGTATCTTAACTAAACATTTCGTGCTTGATAGAGGCGAGATATGTTCTCTATCTCATTTAACACTTTAGGTTAAATGTCCGACATATTCTAACATTTTTCGATATAAAGATTTCAATTATGAAATCTTTTCTCTAGCGAGATATTCTTATAAAATTAATCGTTTTACGTATTAGTGTATTTTCTAAGCGTACTCAATACGTTTAATCTTAAGTCGATGTTTTGACTTTTCTTAACATATTTTATATCCAATTTCCATATAAATCGATTTTCAATCGATTTCTTTTCATAAAACCCTAATTCACGATTTTCACGTAAATCGATAAACTTCATTAGTATTTCACTTTAATCTGTTTAACTTATACTTTATACATTATTTCCCTATCCAACGTTATTTAATATAACGTTTCACCGTAACATAGTATCACGATGTTTCTAAAATCCCATAAATTCTTAATATGTCTAAAATAATTTCTAGACATATAATGTATGATTTTTCTTGATATTAAGAATTTAAAATTCTTAATCTCATACCTTAAGCATTCGGCCCTCATACATTTTTTTCATAAAATTCTTCCAAAAATTCTTATAAAATCACATAATGTTCTATATTATCATAGTATCAATAATATGTATTAACATTAGCTATAGGAAAATTGGACATCACTTTCCTACACTTAAAGGCTCTCGAAAATTACACAAAAATGCCCAAGCAATTTTCCAAAATTCTAATTAAATTACACAAGGCCTAAACATCATTATACACCATAATATCCAACATTTACTACTCACAAATCAATATACCAAGGCTTATGCCTCTCGAAAATTTTCCAATTATATATATCCATTTTCAAAAAATTATAACAAATTCACATAGCACCTATTTAAGGCTCTAGATCAACAATATGTTAACATATCACTTAAATATAATTTATACACTATCATATCACTCTCAAAAAATTTCGGTAATTGTAAAACAATTACAAACAATTCCCATAAAAATTTCAATAAATCACAATGTGTTCTATTATCAACATATATCATAAATCCATCTTCAAATTAAACACTAGAATTTTCGATTATCATACTAAAATTCAAAGCATGCTTGGCTTTTAATTAATACATAACATATGCTTAATCTTAGCATAATAACCATAATTAATAAATCACTAAGCATGATAACATAACTTATCATATTAAAACATTTATAACATAAGCATAATATTAAAATCAAACGGTTAGAATTCGAAGATTTTAACGTATATATAAAGCTCGTTAAATTCCTAACCTTTTTACCGGTGTCGATTTTTTGTGCAAAGGATTTTTATCTAGGGTTTTGGCTAGTAAAATGAAGAACACTCAAGGCTTCTTCCTTTGGAAGCTCACGGCAGTGGTGGTTTATTTGGAAATGAGAGAAGTGTTGTTTTAAAACTTTGTTAAAAGTTAAAGGGATAAAAGCACTTATCACACTTAATTTCTCTTACACTTCTCACGGTCCACACAATACAAAGCCATTTAACTTGGTGACTCAACACTATTCAATTACATCATCCTAAGGCCTAGTAACACATCACAACAACTTAATACATGAAACAAAATATCCTCCACCTTAGTCCACTTGCATGCGTCGGCCATCACCTTAAAAAGGATAAGTTTTATTTTTTTTGTCTTATACTAGGCATAACATCTTGAGCATTAACTTAATGGAAACAAAATCGAGAAATAAGAGTTTTAAACTTTCATCTCACCTATTTAGTCAACACACACACGGCTATTTTCCTTCACAAGGTACATCCACTTGATTCCCTATTTAATTTACTTGTTTCTTGTGCATAATACTTCATTATTACACATATCCACATATTACACATTATCACGTAACATGCTATGAGATAGCAAATTTTCCAATTTATTAAAGCCTATTGTTACAAGTTCACGGCAATTTCATGGTTCAAGTGCTAACATTTGATTTTTCTTGCAATTTATAGATATATAAAATAATATATGTCTTAGATGATAAATTATATCATAGGAAAAATAATTAGAAAGATTCATGGGTGAAAACCTAATTTTCGAAATTAGGGTTTTAAAATTCACATTTTATTCCATAATTATTTCTTAATTCTCTAGCATTATTTTGATGATAAATAATGCTCTTATTACATAAAATAATCATAGGAATTTAAATATTATAATTCTTTGATCATTAGACTCATTATTCTAATCGTCTCTAAACGTTGACGTTTGAAACGTCTCAAAACGTTCATAATCGACCTATCTCAAAAAGGTCGTAATAAAGTCGTAATGACTTTATTAACTCATTTCATTAATAATGAAATTTAATTCTAAGCTTCGTTGCTTAGAAAATTAATGTAATATTAACTATCGATATTGATCGGCGTTAAAATATTCTTGAGAAAGAATTATCTGAGACTTATTCTTTGAATCACTAATCATTAGTGAATACGATATAAGAATTCATTATATCATAAATCATCAAAATCCATATTCGATAAGTTACTAATTAGTTTATCGAGATGAAACCACAATTCGATTTTTATTATCGTAATTGGGCTTTAAATCTTAGGGATATTACAACGCATCAAGTGAGTGATATTGTATAAGAGGTTTGATATGGACAGATTAGAATTTGAAGAACGTGCTCAACATCGTCATGGTAGATACACCCTCAAGTATCCCGTATTTGACATTTATCAATTTCCATTCTCAATCTATAACAAATAAAAATGAAGTAAATATAGATTTTCTAAATGAAAATCCAACCGGATATCAAGCGTATTTCAAATTACTAAAAATAAAACCTATATATTATCTCAAATTGAGTTGATGCCAAATGCCTTCACTTCCAAATTGTATGTGTGCTTTTGTGTCTTGGTAGCGAAATGTATATATGTTGTGTGTTATGTTGATTTTGTTGCTCTTTATAGATTGTAATTCACTCAATTATTGAGCGATGAATTCAAATGTATGAATGATGAGAAAATTGATAAAAGTGTTCGATATCAATTCATATCAATTATCGATGTATGTCGGATAGTAGTGGATAGTAGAAGTGATGCAACGTAATTTCATTATCAAATAATCTTGATTCACATCAATTGTGGGTGAAATAGTCTAAAATCACGTGGTATGAGTTGACATTAATAGTGAGCGGTACCAATTTCTCATCAATCAATACTATTTCACGTGAATAAAGCACGAAATAAAGCTGTAAATTATAAAAAATGAATCATATTTCAAATCATATATTAGTAAAATTTTATGAAAAATCAATTCATTCGATCGGTTTTATGATTTTCAAATTGAATTTAATTTTTTATTTTCAAATAATTTAAATTTTCTAAATTTAAAAAAAAAATTGAATTGATTTTCATAAAATCGATCGGTTTTTTCATAAAACCGATCGGGTTTATGAAAAAACAATTCATTCTTCATAAAATCGATTTTTATGATTTTCAAATTGAATTTAAATTTTTATTTTCAAATAATTTAAATTTCTTAAATTTAAAAATAAATTGAATTATTTTTATAAACCGATCGGTTTATGGAGAATCAATTGATTCTTCATAAAACCGATCGGTTTCTGAAAATCAATTGATTCTCGGTTAAATTGAATTTAAATTTAAATTTTCTAATAATTTAATTTTACTAAATTTAAATATAAATTGGAATGATTTTGCATAAAACCCGATCGGTTTTTCATAAAACCCGATCGGTTTTTCATAAAACCGATCGGGTTTATGAAAAACAATTCATTCTTCATAAAATCGATTTTATGATTTTCAAATTGAAATAATTTAAATTTCCTAAATTTAAAAATAAATTGAATTATTTTTATAAACCGATCGGTTTTATGGAGAATCAATTGATTCTCCATAAAACCGATCGGTTTTATGGAAAATCAACCGATTTTTATACAAACCGATCGTTAAATTGAATTTAAATTTAAATTTTCTAATAATTTAATTTTACTAAATTTAAATATAAATTGGAATGATTTTGCATAAAACCAATCGGTGTTTTCATAAAACCGATCGGTTTATGCAAATTAATTCCTTCATCATAAAACCGATCGGTTTTTCAATAAAACCGATCGGTTATTCAATGTAATTTAAATTTTAATTTTGTCAAAAAACCGATCGAATTTTGTTAAAACCGATCGAATTTTGTATAAAACGATTAAATTTTAATGAATATATTTTCAATTGTTGAATCAAATCATGATATTTCGTTAACTCCAAAAATAAAATAAAATACAACTATCAATTCACACCGAAATCAAAGAAAGCGTGTTGAATTTTCTTGAAATCAAAAAGCGGTGAAATATGTAAGAGATGCGGTGAAATGTAAGAAAAGCGAAAAAGTAAGGGTAAATTAGACCATTAACTAATAAATGGGTATGTCTTGCATCTTTTATGAGTTTGGATATTCTTGCATATGTGTTATCAATTTGATCATTTATTCCTATTTACACTTAAATAAATATTTCTAATAATTACGGTCATTTTTATAAAAATATGTATATTTAGCATCTAAAATGATATTTACCATGTAATTTTGGGACGGATCCTACATGTTAGCAAAATGGGTTTTTAACTATTACGTCATAAATTTCTTGTTTAAATATTGAATCCTCGTCGGTAAATTTGCATTTTTGAATTCTTAACTATGTTGATTTATTATTATTTAAAATTTTAACTTTACTCTTTACGAAAGAATTTCACCGTTTGAAGATCTAAAGAAATTAATTATTTCTTTTTAAAATATATAACTAATTAGTTAAGCGATATTTCGATATCAAATCATAAAACCCCAAATCCACTTGGTAAACTCAGTTTCATCCTCAACGTTAATGGTTTTAAGTTAAAAATTGGTAAAAATGTCACTCGATGCCACATTCAATGTTACAAACATTTCACAATTTGTGTGATTGTCTTGATAGAATAATTCAAAATGATTGCTCAATTTTAATCATCGATGATTGATTTGTTTAGTTGTTTTATATTTTTAATATAAGAATTCATCTACCATTAATCATTGAATCGTGTTTAAAAATACAAATTAACATAACTAAATCAAAAAATTATTTACGCAAAAAAAAATAGTTTTAGGTCGATTTTAGTCCGTTTATGATGAATTTGTATATTAAAAAAATAATGGTTGGGCTTGTATAAAATATTTCATGTTACAACTATTTCAATCTCTTATCTAAATTGTTTACTTGATTGCATATGTTATCTCATTATCTCATACAAAAGTTAGATCATATAGTGTGTAGAATATCACAGAAGTCTGTATGATTGGTTAAGCTAGTTGAGATATAAAAAGGATCACAGCTGAGACAACTTGTAGACGAGTTGTCGGTATAGGCTATAGTATAGATAAGTAACTTGACTTGGTTGATTGTCTATCTTGATGCGTCTTGGCGTATTGATGGATCACTATAAGATGAATTCTTCTATCTAACCGTCGTGAAGAACCTAGATCTCGGCGATTTTATATTGATCTAAACCTCGATAAAATTTTAGGTGAATATGAGTTCTTGACCATCATTTTGACTTGTTATGGATGAAGGTTCGTGAGATAACTTCAGATTCTCGCGTCTTGGGTTGTGGCGATCTTGTGTGTCATGATAGTTACATGTATCGAGTCATCGTATCCATTTAGGATAGTGGCGTCCCTTAATAAGCTCAAAAGGTTTATTGTGCTAAACATTGCATGTTGAGTTAGCTCAAGTACAATAATAAGGATGGTACTAATTAAGGAATTAAAGAGATTAATTATTTTAAGCATTTAGAGTGCTATAAATAATTAATGGACGTGCGATATCTTAAATACGGGAAGTCGTAAGTTTAAGTACAAGCCCGACTCAACTTGTAATAAATGAGTAAGTCAACATTTATTTTCTAGTGAATGAATAAATGTTTATGAATAAATTTATGTTATGTGTTGAACATAAGATAATTAATTCATTTAGATCCATCTTTATTCCTTGTATTTGATTATTTGGTGGCCCATCAAGGCTGTTCTTTGCCTAAATTTCGTCCACCCTATGTGAATCCTACAAGGATTACATTCTAATTATATTTATTTTAATACATCCCCTATATCTAGATAGATATTATCGATATTATTAGATATCGAGATAATTATTCTAGATAAGAATTATCTTCAGGTTTGAAGATAAAATTCATATGTAAACAAGAAAAAACCCATGTGTGTTGCAATTAATTATATATGAGCATGCTAGGAATATAATCAATGTATGGTGAATTAAACATCCAAGATAGATCCTCGGAAACACGAGTAAATAAAGTTTTTCCATCAATTGGTATCAGAGTCTGTGATCAGTATATTGGCTCTGTTGGATTAATTCATGTTTGATTATTACGTACATTATAATTAATTGTGGACATGTCGTTCATCGTGGCTCAAATATTTATTTTTCGTTGGAATCGTTTATACCATGTGAAAATTCGTGGTTAAATTAGAATTTATTTTTTTATAAATTATATCAGTAAAAATAAAAAATGAAGACGAAGAACACAAAGAACGAGATGAGATGATGGAGTCCGTCGTGCGATGCGATGGGAGGCGATAGACGACGGCGAGCGCCGCACGATCCGATGTGCACAGCACCCGCATGCGGGCAAACATCAGCGACCGCCGCGGCTTCGGCTTCGCGGGCGAGACCCGGCATGCGCGGTGCGTGCGGACACAGCGGTGGCGGCACCGATGGCGCCGGTCTCAACCCGTGGGTGCCCGTCGCACATAAGCGCGAGGGCGAACCCGATGCGAGACGCGTGCGGAGTGTCTTGGCGAGCGGGTGACAACACGCGCGTGTGCTCGGCGCCGCGGTGGCGGGGCGTGGGGTGGCGTGGGATACGGCGGGCGTGTGCCTTTGTGCGGCCTCAACGCCGCGACCCGCGCGCACACGCACGCATACACACAAGAACGTGGCGGCGGTGGCGGATTATTGAAGCGCGATGGGCTTTACCCTAGCGGCGTGGCGAAGTCCACGGCCCAACCCGGATGGGCGGATCCGACTCGTTCGACCCGACCGGATCGGTTTTTCGACACGATCGGTCGAGATCACTATTCGATCTAGTTTTAATTTTTCGATCCAAATCTAGTTTTGACGAGTCATGTCCGTAACCGTGCACGTGAGACCCGTTTCAAAGAAAAAATGAAGATATGTACTGTGAAAATTCATGTAATAAATTAGGCGATGACGTCTGAGATCCACGAATGTGCCTCACCGAAAGAATTCTATTTTATTTTTATTGTTCATAGCATGCCATGTATGTTTAAATTATCTGATAGCATACAATGTATGTTTAATTACGTGGAAAAGCATGGATATATGTTTGCGTGATTAACTACGTTTAGCATGCTAGGTTTATCACGTTTTAAAGCATGTTTTAGAATTACGCAAGCATGTTTTACATATTGAGTTCTAGAAAGAGCATGTTATGATTACGTTATCTACATGGACAAACCTTTTGAAATAAAAAGACTAAGTAAGAAACCCGAATTTTAATATTTAACTTAAATACGCCAGACCTCCATATTTTGATCTCTAAATAAAATGATCGCACTATGAGTAAACATCCACATGTGTGGCTTGCTTGTCTTGTTTATCATAAGTTTGTTAGATGGTATTTCTAAATAAACCATTTTAATCTATTGAGAGTGAGAGTTTCACATGTAGCGTCTACGCATGGCTTGCATGTGCAATTTTCATAAGTTCTCTAGAGATAGATGTAAAATGAAATGACAAGCGAAATTGAATTGAAAGCGGTATAGTCAGCGTGAGTATATCAATTTTAAGAATTTGATTTCTGCTATCAAAATCGTGGTCACTGCTTAAGCATCACCTCAAGTACAACTTCCTGCGAAGTCCTTTCTTATGATAATGATGTGGTCTAGTTAAGGTCCAATTATTAATTTCATTTGTCATAAGGATAAGTTGATATGGATTGGAATTAAACAACTAAAAGGTTTATTTTAATCTGGTCGAGGGGTTCATGTGTGAATGGCTTACATGTGGGATTCCTTGGACTATTGGAGGTTTCAACTAATATTGTTTTATCAAAATATTACAATATTGTTGTTACGAATTATGTGTGATCGTATGCTTGTGTGTTTACATTACTTTCAGATATGTCTCTTACTCCAATTATCAATATGCTCGCATAAAACCCTTTATCTGGTCTGAACTATATCGATTGGAAATGAAATATTGAGATTGTTCTTCTTGCCAAAGAAAATTTATTTGTACTCACAAAATTTATTCATCTACATTGAGGAATGCAAGGAGCGTGAGAAATTGGATAAATCAAATAGAATGGTAAAATGCATTCTTTTGGTTACCATGGACGAGTCCTTGCAACTATAGCACAAAAGATAGAGGATGCGACGATATCGGCTAAGTCTTGTGAAATTGTTTGGGAGTCGAACAAAATTGCTAGTTAAAACTTGACAAAGTTGATAATGTCAAGTTCAATGATGGAAGACGATTCAGTGCATGACTATGTAGAGAAAACTCTTTGGAAAGTTTGAATTGGTTGGAGGTTATATTGATAACAAGGTCAAGATCGATTTTATCCTCAACACTTTACCCAATTCTTATAATAACTTCTGTGATAACATGATCCTATATGATAAGAGTCATACTTGACGACTTGTTCTACTCATTCTTGGAAAGTAGATACGGATGCGACCGATCATGTTTGTTACATTTTGTCGGGGTTCCTGCGAACAAGGTAGTTGAGTGATGGCAAGATAACGATCTACATTGGTAATCTGACAAAAGTCGAGGTCGTTGCGATTGGAGATGTTACTTTATGCTTTGATATGACGGTTTAGTTTTGAGAGATGTACTCTATATGCGGAGTTTCGGTGGAATCTTATTTATGTTTCTATACTATTTGTTAATGGATATTCATTATTATTTTTATAATGGTATCTCTATCATGAGAAATGACGAGTTTATCTATAGTGGCAAATTATACAACTCTCTTTATTCTATTTACGCTAAGCATAATACCTATAATTGTGTCGTATCTACTACATCCAACCATAAGAAGATGAAGTTTTCTTCACAATAAGATTAAACATATCTTTGGCATCTTAGATGTCATTCATTGTGGAATTCCGCATCAAATCATTGGTATTGAAAAATTGGTTTGGAGATTTTGTAGCTCAAAAATTTCGATCGATATCGCATTTCCACCATTGTTGATCGAATTTGATAGAATTGATGCCACATGAAAAGAAACTTCACCTTTTTATTGGTAGGGGAGGATCAATAATAGTGGATGTATTGATTTGCAATTCTATACACATTGGAGTACGATAGTGAAAAAGTTTAAAGGTCGAGGTAAAAAGCGATATTTCTCTTAAATAAATATTATCTACATCCTTGAAATTTGTTCTTTAATTTTGCGACACATGTTTTAATAATGCAATAAGTATAAAGTTAGTTGAGAAGTGACTCACATTGTAAGATTTATTATGCGAGTGAAAAATATGGGTCATTAATGATTTTTTTATATAAATAAATGAGTTGATTGTGGGTAAAAATTATGAGATTTATGTGAGCTTCATGCTTATAATTTCACAGCCCGATTTCTAAAAATAACGGAAGCTCGTAAATCGGTATGACGAATAAAATAAGGAGAAATATAAAGTAATTAAGTTGACTCGAATGGTCGAGGCAATAAACCACTTAGAATTTGGGAGTAGCTTCATAAATGGAAATGGAAGACATCGAATGATGTAATCCAATCAAAACAATAATTATCCTCGGGATCACAAGTTTAGTTTCGTGCTTCTAATAGCGATATCGTCAAAATACTAAACATTTAGGATTGAGTCTAAGCTCGTCGAAAGGTACAATTCAGTCATAGACAAGAAGGAAAATAAAATTAGAGCTAGTTCATCGGTGAAGTCTAAATCTGAAATAATCCGTCAAAATACGGAGTGAACTCTAATCTCGGCTCTGCCCGTCGGTCGCCATTGATCAACACGAAAACATATGAAAATATTTGGGTGAGTACTAATGTACTCGGTGGACATCATTTTCATAAACATTTCATAAATCCGTAAGCGGTTTATCCATCATGATAACATAACTTAGAAGGTTTTAAAAGAAACCGCTTCTAAGCATGCGAAAATATTTCATTTATTGGTCCCGTTGCGACTCTTACATTACTCGCTTTGATCCGGGCCTCTGCCACCGTCGGATCACATGCCTCATTATTGTCATCGGGGCGTAACCGGATAATTCATAATTTCATGACGTGCCGGAGCGTATCGGACAAGCACCATAATAACATGGCGTGCCGGAACGCATCGAGACAAGCACCCTTATAACGCCTCATGATTATGTTGGTGCGGATGGAGATCAACCCACCAAACAACTAACTAGTGTACATAATTCTCAATTAACGTATTAAGATTAAAGAGAATCTCGATCGATACATATACTAGCCTTAAGCAGGCGGGCGCACAAAAACATTTTATTGGATAAGCGGTTTGCATTTCATGAAATATCGAGCATATAACTCGAATATACTTTTGGTAAATAAAGTCCACCTTGATAGGACAAAGCCTGAAGAATCACTATAGTACGCGTCTCGGGAAAGCAACGCTAATCCCCTTGATCGACAAAACCTACAAGAAGCACTAATCTTAATAGGTCTCGAAAAGCTAGCCTTAAGTTCAAGTAAATGAGGATACTAGCTTATGATTCGTTAACCCCGGGTTCTCAAAATATAATAAATTTGAAAACTGATATATATATCGGCTAAGGGCACCAACAATACCCTTGCTTGACTTTTCGTTTAAAAACGCATTTAATTTCATAATCTCCATATGATAAATACTTTTTACAAAAAGTATATTGCAATTGAATTACATACTAAATTCATATATATTAAGGACTCTTACTTAATATAATACATAATAAAATTCTCAAATTATGTGCTTCTCAACATAATTTAATTTATTAAACATTCTAACTTAATTAATTTCATTAAAAGAAATTAATTACATTAATTAAATAGGTCATGATCATAAATAAAGTAACTTAAACTTGGACTTAACCTTAACTTAATCAATTAATTAATTAATCTTAATAGTAATTAATTAATTAATTAATTAACTTACCATAATTAAATAATTTAAACTTATATTTAAGATTAAGTTATTTATTTAATTATACTTAATATAATTTAATTAATTAAGTCTTAAGGTTAAACCATATTTATTTAATTAATTAAGCACAAAGATTTAATTAATTAAAGTAAATCAAATCATGAATTAAACTAAAGCTCAATCATTAATTAAATCTAAGCCCATATTTTATTTAATTAACTAAGGTCCAGCTATTAAAACAATATATAACTCATGTTCCTTATTAAGACTTGGGCCTAAATTAATAATAGTCCATTTGCATTCAAATAAACAAAATAAACAGAAGCCCATCTCAACATAAAACCCAACCCAAACCTTAAAATAAATTCAGCCCATTCCTTATATTCTCGGCCCAAAACATAACCCATTTTCAATGAACATGAATTAATTAATATTGGCCCATATCAAGACTTAAAATCTAAAATCTTCTCATTGACACCATATTGAAATCGACCCATTTTGGTTTGGCCCAAACAATTAAATCGGCCCAGTGAAATAAAGGCCCAACAACATTAAATTTCTCACCACTATTTAAAACAATTTATAGCCCATGCCAATTTTTTCTAATAGCCCATCTTCAATTTTTTAGATTGGGCCCAAACATTAAAAATAAGCCCAACACATTAATTAAATCGACCCTCATTTGAGATTAAAGTCCACATCACATTTGGCCCAAAAATTTAAATAGAATGAGCCCAAACCTTTAATATAATATCAGCCCATTTCCTTTACAAAACCCTAAACCTAATCTCCCCCAACACTTTTCCGCCATCGTCGGCGGCCAAGCAAAAAATTTCGACGACACATTTTTTTATTTTTCTCTCTATCTCTCTCGTCTCTCTCGGCCTCTCTCTCTCTGCTCACTCTCGACACACACAACACACACATATGCGGATATACACACATACACGCGACCGCCGCCGTCGCCTCCGATTTCCGGCGATGACTCGTCGGGAGTCTCCACCTCGTTCTCCTCACTCTCTCTACCTATTCTCTCTCGTCTCTCTCTCGGCTCTCACACGCACGCACACACACTGAGATCGACGTCGCCGCCTCCACGGTCACGTCGTCGGTCGGTGCCGCCGTCGCCACCTCGACCGTGGCAACTTCCTCTCTTCTCGGCTCGCTCGGGGCGGTGCACAACACATACATATCTGACGCCCACACACACACATGGCTGCACAACGCATGCACGCACGCAACGCACACACAATTGCGCCGCCGCCGCCGCTTTGCCGTCGTCGGCGGTGGCGGCCACCGTCCATGTCGCCCCATCCTCTCGGCACTCATACAAACATACAAACTCCATTGCACCTTCTTTGCAACTCACACACACATACAAATACATATACACATATACACTAAAATGAAAAGGAGAGTAAAAGCTTAAACCTTTGAGGCTGCAGGAAGATGGAGTGTGTTTTGGGGGCTAGGGTTCAAAATGGGGAAGAAGGAGCTCATATAGTGTATGTAATGGATTTTCCAATTGGGCTTTTCTTTTGGCCTTTTTAAAAACTGAAGCCCATTAGACATTTTATTCTTACGGGCTTAATATTCGATCCTAAAGACCATGAATTGATATTTAAATATTAGCATAAAATTATTAATACAATGATTTATAAGTATATATATAGTAATCATATTCGATTATTATCTTATATATAATAATTCTCGTAATCACTTTATAATATTTAATGAAATTGTTGGAATTTAAAATTTTCTTTCTCCAGGGCAAGAATCGACTTAATGAATTTTAAATTCAAAATTCCTCGAAAAATTCTATCGAGAAAAACGGGGTATTACATATAAAAAAGTGATATCTATTATAGACAAATCAAATTGGAATATAGTGAACATTTTTCAAGTACAGAAGGAATAGAATAATAAGATATATTAATTTTATTATTTTAATGGTTTTAAGTTAAAAAAAATTGGTAAAAATGTCACTCAGTCTTCCACACTCCACATTCAATGTTACAAACAGTTTACAATTTTTTGATTGTGCCGACATAATAATTTAAAATGATTGTTCAATTTTAATCATCGTGGATTGATTTAATTGTTTAGTTAATTAACTTGACAATTATATTATGAATATAAGATTTCATCTACCATTAATCATTGAATCATGTATGAAACATACAAATTAACATAATTTAATCAAAAAATTATTTAACGTTAGAAAAATATAGTTTTCGATCGGTTTTAGTCTGTTTTCGGTCGATCGAAAACAACATAATTTTAGATCGGAATGAGAGAAAGTAAGGAATAAACTTAAAACAATTTTCGATGGATAATTTTGTGGTTTCGGATCGATCGAAAATAAGGTTTCACCGACTGGAGACAGCCCTTAGCCGACGGGAAACAAGAAACCAGTCATTTTTTTCAATTTATACATATATTTCCTTCTTTCCGATCGACTCATGTCTGTTTTCGATCGAGAAAGTCTTCTCTCATGTCGACGGATAAATAGCTTTCTAGACGAAAAACAGACATGAGTCGACCGAAAACAAGGAAATGTATGCATAAATTGAAAAAATTATAGATTCTCAACAAGGAAACACTGTCTCCTGTCGACGGAATCATATCTACGGACCGAGGGAAATTCAAGTTTTACCTTCTTTCCGGCGATGTTCTTAACGAGAATGTAACGATTGATTATGGCGATGTTCTTGATGTGAATGTGGGGGATTATTCACTTCTTCTTTCTCTCATTCTCTCTGAATCTCTTCTTTCTCTCTTGGTAGGGAGTTGAAAATGAGGTAAAAAAAATTTGGTAAAAAGGAAAAGGAATCTTAGTATTTAACAATGAAAACAAATTCTGACGAAAAGGAATCATACCATTTCAATTTTGAAAGTACACGTATTTTGTTAAAAAAACATAATTATGAATTGGACTTTCACATTTCAATTTGAATTTGCACAAACATATAGTATATTAATAAAATGGGTATATGGTATAGGAAATTTTTGAAATTTTTATAGATGGTATATGTTTTGACAAAAGTGGGTAATTAAGTTTGGGCCCCTAACAATTATATCTTAAAAAAATTCTTTTTTTTTTGTATAAGTCAATTCCATTTTGTAATCATCAATTATTGAACATTGAGATGAGTGTTTTGTATGTTTTTGTGATGTTTTTCCTTGTTTGTTTTTGATGATTTGATTCCTATTTGATTTATATTTGAATATCTTTTATTGGAATCACGTTCGTTTTCGTTTTGTGGGAATGATCGCGTTGAATCAATTTGTGCATATAAAGCGCACCCGAGCGTCGGACTCAACGTAGCCATTGGCGGAGTGCGCGTCGCGTCAGCGAAAGTGAAATGAAGACCAGCGTCCGTGCCGCAATCGTCCGGTCTTTGAGTTCGATCGAGCGCTGCGTCCGGCCAGGCGTCGTCCGACGCTGGATGCCGAATGCATGTCGTCCCGAGTGCCGCGTCCGTGGCTGAAGCGAACTCAAAGGACTCCGTGTCCGTATTGGGCGCCAGTTGAAATCGTCCGAGACTCGTCATATCCGGCCGCAAGGTGAAGAACATTCAAAGTCGGCGCGTCCGGCGTTGGAATCGTTCGGTACGCACCCTATCAAGCGCGAGTCCGGCGTTGGCGTGTGTCCGGCTAGGTTGCTCACGTTCGCCTTGTTTCATAAAGCGGCGCGTCCGTCGCTGCGTGTGTTTTTTCGGGCATTATATATAGGATTTAAACGCTGAAAACCCTACCTCTTTTTTCATTATTTAGTTTTTCTTTCGTGCGCCTCCTCGAAGTTCTTCCAAGTAATTCAAGTATTTCTCTTTCCTCTTTGTGATTCAAGAACTTTATTGTAAGGATTATTACTATTGGATTTCTACTTCGAAAGACTTGAATATCAATTCCATCGTTTGATTTTGTTCGTAAGACTCATTTATCGCTTATTTCGTCTTCTCGTATTTCTTGGATGATGATTTCTATGCTTGAGTATTGATTAATATTGGTATTGATTTAATTATTCTTGTCTTTCTTTTATTCCTTTCGATTTATGTCTAGGGTTCATAATGTTGATTCCGTATTCTTCAATCCAGGGTTTAATTCTTGTCTAGATTGTTTCTTTGCTTTGTCAATTTCCGTCTAGTTAATTCGTCTTTCTTTCCTTAGTAATTCCTCACGCTAGGTAATCTTTTGTTTTAAGGTGACGATCAAACAATTCTTCGTGATTAGAATGTTTAGGAATTTAATCGCTTTCGTGTGGTAACTTAGTAGCATACATTAAGTTTTCCTTGAGAGCGACTCGGATTAGCTTGCTCGCTAGGGCGACCTCGTTAGATTACGGGACTTTATTGGTGATCTTTTAAGTCCAACAAAGGATTGGTAAATCTGGAGCCCTTTAACTTAAGAAAGTTCTTAAACCAATTTCTCAATCGACATCTACTTGAAGTTGCGATATTATGATTTTATATACATTCATTGTGCAATTCCCAAATCAAATCATTGTTGTATAGAAAAATTTGTTTGGAGATTTTGTAGCTCAAACATTTCGATCGATATCGCATTTCCACCATCGATGAGCAATTGGATAGAATTGGTGCCACGGAAAAGAAATTTCACCTTTTTATTGGTAGGGAGGATCAATAATAGTGGATGTATTGATTTGCAATTCTATACACATTGGAGTACGATAGTGAAAAGTTTAAAGGTCGAGGTAAAAGCGATATTTATCTTAAATAAATATTATCTACATCCTTGAAATTTGTTCTTTAATTTTGCGACACATGTTTTAATAAATTCAATAAGTATAAAGTGAGTTGAGAAGTGACTCACATTGTAAGATTTATTATGCGAGTGGAAAATATGGGTCATTAATGATTTTTTTTATATATAAATAAATGAGTTGATTATGGGTAAAAATTATGAGAGTTATGTGAGCGTCATGTATATAAAAAGTGATATTTATTATAGGCGAATCAAATTGGAATATAGTGAATATTTTTCAAGTACAAAGGAATCGAATAATAAGAAATATCAATTTTATTATTTTAATGGTTTTAAGTTAAAAATTTTGTAAAAGTGTCACTCGATGCACACTCCACATTCGATGTTACAAGCAGTTTACAATTTGTGTGATTGTGCCGGCAGAATAATTTGAAATGGTTGCTCAATTTTAATCATCGTGGATTGATTTAGTTGTTTAGTTAATTAACTTGACAATTATATTATGAATATAAGATTTCATCTACCATTAATCATTGAATCATGTTTGAAGAATACAAATTAACATAATTTAATCAAAAAATTATTTAACGCCAGAAAAATATAGTTTTCAGTCGATTTTAGTATGTTTTCGATCGATCAGAAACAACATATTTTTTTATCGGAATGAGATAAAGTAAGGAATATACTTAAAACAATTTTCGGTGGATAATTTCGTTGTTTCGATCGATCAAAATAAGGTTTCACCGATCGAAAACAAGGTTTCACCAATCGGACACGACCATAGCCGACGGAAGCGGAAAATCACCAATTTTTCAATTTATACATACATTTCATTATTTTCAGTCTACTCATATGCATTATCGATCGAGAAAGTCTTCTCTCATCGATTGATCGCTCACTTTTATAACACAAAAGCAAGTATAAGGTAAGCGAGTATCGTATCCACGAGGGATTGTGTGAAAATCTGACTAACAATCTAATCCTTCATCATTATCCAAGCAATGTAATATGGTTTGAAAGGTTTTAGGGCTTGGATACTAAATCCAAAGCAAAGGTAACAACTTGAAAATAAACAAAGGCAATAAATACTCAAAGATGAATATAAGAGATAAAGACTAACCCTAGGGATGCATTAATCCTACCCACAATGTATGTTTATCCTGCTTCCTATTAACCAATTTAATCCAGACAAGATGGAAGATCACATATGTAACCAACAATTTCAGTTACGACAATTGTGGCAGTTGATTACTAATTTTCCCTATTCTTTATTACGTCTACAGGAAAATAAGCAACTCAAAAGGATCACAAAGAATATGCTTCCTCTGATGTTCCTATCTCGCTACGACTCAAGGCTTATCCGTATCATGCATTCAAGATCGATTAACAATTAAAACTGTTAAGAAATCAACTGGCAACTAGATATGCATCAAGATTGATCAGAAATCAACACATATAAATAAGCACCAAGAATCATGAATCAATGCCAGGAAGGTAAATAATGATAGCAGGAATCACAACATTTAGAATAGAATCATGCAAACCCTAGGATTAGAACGAAATTTAGCTAGACATAAATAACGAAATTAAATATGAAATAATCGAAGAGCGGAAATTACGGAATTCGCTTCGACGAAAGCGTTCAAAGCGTTAACAATCGTGAAACAAGTGTAAAATGATGGAAAACTAAAGCTAGAATGAATCTAAATCAAAGCTAAAGAGAAATATCTGAAAATAGAGAAAAGCGAGAAAAACGTCTAAAATCGCGCTGGGGAAGGTTGGAGGCACGAGGGGGTGATGCCCTATTTAAAGAATTAGGGCTGAAACCCTAATTTCGGAGACTTCCGCTACGCCTCGCGACCGGGCTCGCGGTCGCGATGGAATATCCTCGCTCGGCCATCCTCGGGTCCTCGGCTTCGTGCGCGCTCGCGGCTTGCCTCGCGACCACACTAGCGATCGCTAGGTGTGGTCGCAAGAAATATGGCAGTAGCTCTTTCGCACAATGGGAAGCTCGCGGGCATGTCTTCGCGGTCGTGGCAGCGCTCGCTTGGGGGATTTCCTCGCGGTGACCTAGCGATCGCTAGGCGGTCGCTAAACTTCGATTCGTGCGGATATTGCGCTCGCTTCGGGCTAGCGGCATGAGGCGATTGTTAGGCCTGTTTTCAGCCTTCGCTCGCTCGTTCCTCGTTCCATGCTTCGATTTTCAACTTATAAGCCTACAAAACACCAAAATGGAACCCAAGGCGATATCTTCCAAGAATATGTAAAAGCATTGAGATCCAAGACATAAACGCACTTTATTGATCTAAAATCATCTTTAAATATAAACAATAAGCGTTTAAAATGCGCGTTTATCAAACCCCCAAACTTAAAGCATTGTTTGTCCTCAAACAAAACCAAAAGAAAGAGACACAACAAAAGATCAGCGAGCTTGACAAAGGTGATTAACACAATAACGCCTCATAAATATCTCAAGGCTCAAAATCATTAGCGCACCGGCGACATTAGTCAACTCGACGATGTACAACCACCGAAAGCAAAAATTTCATTCAATTTCACCTCACAACTGCATATCGTAATATATAGAATACACTCGACTCATAAAGAAATAAGGGCGTGTATACACTCGATAATCAATGCAATGCAAAATCTCACCATAGGCTTGCCATTTCTCTAATATCTCCACCACATCAAATCGTTCAAAGTATGATCAAAAAGACTTTTCATAGGTTGTAATGTAGGCACATTGGTCAAGGTAGGATAATATATGGCTAAGTGACTCAAATATACTCCAAGCACCTCCATTTATACAATCAACTCATATGGACTTTGTCAATTTCCCTTTTCTTTCTCACATGCTAATTCAACATTTATGCAACTCAAGGTACCATAAACTATGATAATTGACATTTATGCTCACATTTTTTCACAAAATTTTTCTTTTCTTGGCTTTGTAATAGAGCTTATATGGTCTATTCTTTTCACACCTGTACCATCCTTTATCTTTTATCGACTTAAAATATCAAAACAAAATTTTTCTCTCATTTGATTCCCATATCCATCCTCACCTCCTATCATCCGGTTAATCGAAAGAATAAAGGCTAATAAAGGCTCAAAGAAGACGACAAGCGGTATGTATCATTGGGCTAGTGTTTGGGTAAATATGTGGTTTAGCAAAGATGACATTTTATCCTTTCCATATTCAAAACACATATTGCAACCTCAACATAGAAAAACGGCAAGTTCTATAAGATAATTACATGCAAGATATCACACAATTAAAAGAAACTGTAACAAGATGTTTATACAGTGAAGCTCAAGTCTCACGGTTTAAAGCAAATGATGAAAAACACAAGCTAAGCAATCTCAAGCCATTCATGCTTCGTTTCCTAACACATCATGTGCACTATAAACGACATTTTTCAAAAAATTTCTATCATCATTGGCAACATGTATTAACACATTTCACTTAACTCGTTGATCGACAGACACAACAAAACAAAAACACGACAAAAGCCCCAAAGAATAACAACTTTACAAGAAAACAAAAAAACATATACAGGACTCTCAACCAACCAAACTCGTCCACTCCCCCCAAACTTATTGTAAACATGTGGAAATGGAGGCAATAAGGTTTGCAGAAAAGAGTAGTTGGGAGAAAGACCTTACCTCGTAAGCCGCGCTACTCCGGCGGCGGATAAAATCCTCGCCACTGATCCCAACGCTGTATCATCTCCATCATTTGGCGTTAGTTTTCTTGATGTGCTTGGTGTTGGGCTAGGAGGACTTGTTGTTGCTCGAATTGAGCCTGCTGCTGGGCCAAAATGGACGTCAGGCGCCCGTCAATGCGGTCAAGTCGACCATCTATGCGCTCCATGCACTCATATATACCGGGGTCGCCTCGAACGGGTGGTGGGTGTAATATGCCGCCTGTCTCTGGTGCCACTTGCGGCTCTGCTTGCTCCTCCTGCTCGGCTTCCTCCTCATGCCGCTCTCCCTCGACTTCGCCTTACGCATTCAAGCGCCGAACCCATGAATAGTGAAGACATGAGCTCAAGTTCCAATTGGCCTGTGGTGGCTAAAGGTGCTTAAGCGGTGATGTCCGTGTTGGGCGGTGAAGAATCGACCGCCATGCTTGTCGTAAGCGACCCGAGGTAATGGCGTAGGGAAAAACTAGGTTTAGCCCTCTCCCGATGATCTATCTTGGATGTTTAATTCACCATACATTGATTATATATCTAGCATGCACCTATATAATTAATTGCAACACGTTGGGGTTTTCTCGTGTTTACCTTTGAATCTGTCGGGCGGAATGGATCGAGACTCGTGCTTTGACCTTCGGATGTATCCGGTTGCCCAATCTCCAACGTCGGTGAGGACGATCTATGGAGAATGCTTGAAAAATCACCCTCAAACTCTCAAGAATTTTGAAAATCTCTCGAAGGATGAACCTCAAATTCTCGAAAATAATGATGATGATGATTATTAATCATTGACCTAGATTTAATCTCTTACCTCATATTTATAATGAATTACCATAATCCTATATGAAAATTACCATAATCCTATATGGAAATTACCATAATCCCATATGGAAATTACCATAAACCTTTATGGAAAGGATTATTACCATAATCTTATATGGAAAGGATCTATGCATATCACATAAATATAATAATATCCTTATAGGATAAAGAGAATCAAATCCTTGCCTTGTAGAGCATAGGGACGCCGATTTTGCCTAGCTTACGGGCCTGGATGGGCCAGCCCAGAGATCAAATGCAAGGAATAAAGATGGGCCTCAAATAAATTAATTATCTTATGTTCAGCCCAGAACATAAATTAATTTATAAACATTTATTCATGCCACTAGAGAATAAATGCTGACTTACCCCATTATTACCGAAGTTGAGTCGGGCTTGCACTTAGACATTCTGAATCCCGTATTTAAGATATCGAATGTCCATTAATTATTTATAGCATTACATTGCTTAAAATAATTAATATCTTTAATTCATTAAGTAGTACCACTCAACCTTATTATTGTACTTGAGCTAACTCGACTGCGGGGTTTAGTACAATAAATCTTTAAGCTCCTTAAGGGGCGTCATCATCCTAAACGGATACGGTGACACGATATAGATAACTAGCATGACATACAAGCCTTGCCACCACCCAAGATCACGGAGAATATTGGGTTAGAACATATAACCTCACCCTTAACAAGTCAAGTGATGGTCAACAACTCATACTCATCTAATACCTTATCGAGGTTTAGATCATCGTAAATCACCAAGATCTTGGTTCTTCACGGCGGTCGAGATGAAGAACTCGTCTCAATGTGATCCTTCATACGTCGAGGCGTACCGGCATAGACAAGCAACCAAGTCAAGTCACTTCTTATCTATACATGACTATACCGACAACTCGTCCTCAAGTTGTCTCGGTGTGAAACTTTTATATCTCATTAAACTTGACCAATCATACGGACTTACGTGATCTTCTACACCTTCGTATGATCTAACATATATGAGATAAGGGGACACGATATATGCAATCAAGTATTCATTTCGGATAGGAGATTGTAATAGTGGTAACGAAACATTGTATACAAGCTCAACCAAAGCGCTTTCAAATATACAATCCAACAATCTCCCACTTATACTAAAGCAAACTTTTAGTATACAATGTGTCTCTCACTAGCTATTACAAACAAAACCATCACTTTGCTTCTCCCACTTATACAAAAGTTTCCTTTCTAAGTGGGTGCCATCTAGCATAATTTAAGTCCTCTAACGTCCCGACGTAGACTTATTCTGCGCGAGGCTTTAGCGGGTGCCATCTAGCGCAATTCAAGTCCTCTAACGTGCCCAACGTAGACTTATTGCGGCAGGCTTTCGTGAATGGATCCGCTAGGTTATCCGTCGTATCAATCTTTACAATCAGCACGTCCCCTCGTCTAACGATTTCTCGTATGACATGATACTTTCTCTCTATGTGTTTGCTTGCCTTGTGGATCCGTGGTTCCTTCGAGTTTGCCATTGCACCTGAGTTATCACAGTAAACCATGATACTCATGGGCAAACCAGGTACCACATCTAGATCCATGAGGTAGTTCTTGAACCATCTGATCTCCTTAGCGACCTCAAAGTGGCTACATATTCGGCTTCCATGGTAGAGTCTCGCAATGCATCGCCGCTTTGCACTCCAGATACTCGGTTCCACCTCCCAAGGTAAACACATAGCACGAGGTAGACTTTTTCTCATCACGGTCATATTGAAATCCAGTCTGAATAACCCAAAGGCATTATACTATCTGCATGGTAAACCAACTATAATCTCGAGTCCTTTTGGTGCTTGAATATATGCTTTACCGCATCCAATGAGCTTGTCCGAGGTTAGGCGGTATCTAGCCACTATGCCCACCGCATAGCGTATATCGGACCTCGTGCATAGCATTGCATGCATGAGACTTCCACGGCGGAAACGTAGGAAACTTGTCTCATTTCCTCTATCTTCTTTGCGGTCATAGGTGGCGCCCTTTGAATAAAGGAACGCCATGTCGAAAGGTAGCAATCCTTTCTTGACGATCTGCATACTAAAGCGAGTAATCACGGTATCAATGTAAGGCGCTGAGATAAGCTCAACATTTTCCTCTTGCAATCTCGGTAAACCTTGATCCCAAGAATGTCTGCTGCATCTCCTAAGTCTTTCATTTGAAACGATCGGATAACCAACTCTTTCGTCGATAACAACTTCACATTGTTGCCAATAGAAGAATGTCATCTCGTAAAGTGCAAGAAATACCACATTACCGTTGACATCTAAGCGATACACACAACTCTCGCTAGGCAACCGGGTAAATCCATAGGACTTTACCACCTCGTCCAACGTAAGTTCCATGATCTTGCATCATGTCTTGTATCGCCTCTTTGTATGTCCATGGGTCGATTATTGCTGCTCGCTTCACGGGACTAAATCCAAGATTCTCCCACGAACATAAATCGCTCGGGTTGACGAACAACCCTCCCACTACGACGAGGTTCTCTGGTACTATGGCAACGGTGGGTGCGAAACTTGTGGTTCTCATCTTGCACAACTTCTGGGTAGGTACCACTCATGCGGTCGGTATCTCGGTGGAACTCGACCCACTTCAATTTCTTGAAGTATCGGTGTCGATCCTCCCACTAGATTCGACATCTCGTACCTTTAGCCTAATCGGTGGCGGAATACGATCATCTTCTAATTCTTGAAGAATGATTTCAACTTTGGACTTATGATTCTTCATATAATCCTCTTCTAAGAATCGGGCATTAGTCTAATAATGACCTTCCGATCCTTAGGACTATAGAATAAACCACCTTCGTTCCTCTAGGATATCGATAAGCGACCTTGCGTCGGATCTAGCCTCAACTTGTCGGTCTTCTTGTTCAAAGACGTGTCTTTGGATGCCCCATATCCTTATGTGGCTTAAACGGGCTTACCAAACCACAACTCGAAGGGGTCTTTTCGATGACTTGGATGGTACTAGATTTAGCAAGTATGCCGCTTTCTAAGGCATACCCCGAGCGAAATAGGCGATGTTGCATAACTCATCATTGATCTAACCATTTCCAAAAGAGTCCTATTTCTTCGCTCGACACACCATTTTGTGTGGTGTGCCGGTGAAATCTTGTTGGGAGGTAATCCCATACTTCACTAGATAGTCCATGAACTCGTTCTTGAGGTATTCGCCACGTGATCGGACCGCATGATGACTTGATACTCTTACCAAGCTTCGTCTCACTTCCGCCTTTAAACTCTTTGAATTTCTCAAAGCATTCGGACTTGCGGTGAAGCGGTATACGTATCCGTACCTTGAGTGTCGTCGATGAAAGTGACAAAATACTCGTACCTCCACCGACTTGTATGGACATTGGTCCACAGTCGAAATGGACTAACTCTAACATTTCTTTGGCTCTATAACCCTTCGCTTTGAAGGGTCTGGTCGACATCTTACCTTCTATACAGGATTCGCAGACTGGGAATGGAGTAACTGTGAGATTACCCAATGCTCCATTCTTAGCCAGTCTTTGGATCCTATTTAGATTGATGTGACCTAATCTAAGATGCCAGAGAAATGTGGTGTCATCTTCTTGAAGAAAACTTTCTCTTTCTAAGGTTTGAAGAAGATGCAACATAGTTATAGGTATTATGTTTTGCAGAAATAGTATAAAGCGAATTATATAAAGTGCCAACACAGATAACTTTGTTATTTCTTATGATAGAAACACCACTATCAAAAATAACAGAATATCCACGAGTAAATAGTTTGAAAGCGAAACAAGGTTCTTGAAAATCCGGCACATATAAAGCGTCTTTTAAAACTAAAGCAGTTCTCTCAAAACATAAAGTAACATCTCCAGACCGCAACGGCCTCGACTTTCGCGCGTTGCCCATGGAGATCGTTATCTCGCCATTACTCGACTCCCTTGTCGCGAGGAACCCCGCAGGTGTAACAAACATGATCAGTCTCACCCGTGTCTACTACCCAAGAATGGGTAGAACAAGTTGCTAAACATGTTTCCGTTACTAAAGCAAACGGCGTACCTTGAGCCTTGAGCATAGGGCACTTAGCCTTCCAATGCCCGTCTTATCGCACTTGAAGCACTTGCCTTCTCCTTTGCTTCTTCAAGCCTCCGGTGGCAGCCATGTTCTTGCTCCCATTACTCCAACTATTTCCCTTGCCTCTACCACCTTTGGTGCCCCTTTTTCTTTTTCCATTTTGCAACGGAAAATTTGGGCCCTTAGATGTGCTAGCAAGAGCATGTGCTCCTTTGCCCATAACTCCTTCCGACCACGAGATCATTGAGCAGCCGACTAAGTGTATACTCGGTCTTGCTCATGATCGCATTCACGCCGAGTTCTCAAAAGACTTGGGCGGTGTATTGAGGATGATATCGACCTTGGCCGCCGTCAATACCTCCTCCCAACGGATCAAGACTATCCATGAGATGAGTCATGTGGGAGACATGTTCATGGACGAACTTCCTTCTTCAATCTTACACGCCAAGATTTCTCTCATTGTGTGGAAGTGGACTATCCGATCCGATTGCCCAAACTTACTCTCGAGACTTGACCAAATATCGATCGCGTGTACCATCGGCGATGTGCGCACTGCAAGCCTTTGGACATAGTAGTCATCATATAAATTTAGCCATATTGTTTGACTTATTCCAAAGTCCGCCGACTCTCATTGCTCATTAGTCGATCGTCGATGGGCATCGGGTTTAGGAGTAGTGAGAACAAACATGTGTTCTTCAACGATAAGAACATATTCCATGTTCGTTTCCACTCGATAAAATTTGGACGGATAGCAGATTTTGTGCGAGCATATTGATAATCGATGTAAGAGACATATCGAAGCGATAATGTAAACACATAAGCATACGATCGCACATAATTCGTAACAATAATATTGTAACCTTTTGATAAAACAATATTAATTGAAACCTCCAATCGCCCAAGGAATCCCACATGCAAGCCACGCGTGTGGGCGTTACACATGAACCCTCGACTGGACTAAAATATACCTTTTAGTCATTTAATTTCAATCCATGTCAACTTATCCTTATGACAAATAAAATTAAGGATTGGACCTTTCTGAGACCACATCACTATCGCAAGAAGGGACTTGGCGGAAGTTGTACTTGAGGTGATGTCTAAGCAATGACCATAATTTTAACGACAAAATGAATTCTTAGAATTGGCATACTCACTCGGACCATACCTTCCAATTCAGATTCTTTTGTTATCTCATTTTATATCTATCTCTAGAGAACTTATGAAAATCGCACATACAAGCCAGCGTGTGGGCGTTTACATGAAACTCACACTTCTCAATAGATTTAAAATGTTTTATTTAGAAATCTCATCTAACAAACTTATGATAAGCGATGCAAGCAAGCCACACGTGTGGACGTTTACTCACAGTGCATCTCACTTTGTTTAGAGATCAAAAGTGGAGGTCTTGATATTTTAATTTTAAAAATTAATTTGTCGGGTTGCTTGCTTAGTCTTTTGTTCAAAAGGTTTGTCCATGCAGATCATGTAATCCTAGCATGCTTGTCTATAGAACTCAACATGTAAAACATGCTCGCAGAAATTCTAAAATATGCTTAAAAACGCGATAAACCTAGCATGCTTACTATGCGCATCCAATTCTGAAAACACGTAAAGGTTGTCAACGTAATTTAAACATACATAACATGCTATTGAATTATTTAAACATCCACGACATGCAATGAGCGATAAAAATAAAATAAAAGCGTTCATCGTGGCCACTCGTGGAATCGCACTTTCTGCCTAATCTATTACATATAATTGCAAAGTACGGATCTTTATAATCTTGACAGACCTCGCGTGCACGGGCATAGACCGGACTCGTCAAAAGCGAGTTCGGGCTTGAAAAGCGGATCGGTCTCGGCCCGACACACGGCGTCGTCTGCTGAGCGCCGTGCACGCCTTGCGTGCCGTCGCCCGCACGCCATGCGACCCGTTTTTCCCGTCGTCTCGATCTGGCTGCTTTCGTCTTCGTTTTACTTTTACAGATAAGATTTAAGGAAAATAAATCTAATCTAACCATGGATTTTCTCGTGGTGAAAACAAAATCCGAAAAAAATAAGCGAGCCACGATGAAGAGCAGATCCAATAATTAATTAAGCGCGCGTAATAATCAAACGTGAATTAATCCAGCGAGCGAAGATATCGATCCTGAGCTCGATACCAATTGTAAGGGAAAAACTAGGTTTAGCCTCTCCGAGGATCTATCTTGGATGTTTAATTCACCATACATTGATTATATACCTATCATGCACCTATATAATTAATTGCAACACGTTGGGGTTTTCGTGTTTACCTTTGAATCATCGAGGCGGAATGGATCGAGACTCGTGCTTTGACCTTTTGGGTCAGATCCGGTTGCCCAATCTCCAGCGTCGGTGAGGGCGATCTATGGAGAATGCTTGAAAAATCACCCTCAAGCTCTCAAGAATTTTCGAAAATCTCTCAAATGATGAACCCTCAAATTCTCGAAAATAATGATGATGATTATTAATCATTGACCTAGATTTAATCTCTTACCTCATATTTATAATGCATTACCATAATCCTATATGGAAATTACCATAATCCCATATGGAAATTACCATAATCCTATATGGAAATTACCATAATCCCATATGGAAATTACCATAATCCTTTATGGAAATTACCATAATCTCATATGGAAATTACCATAAACCTTTATGGAAAGGATTATTACCATAATCTTATATGGAAAGGATCTATGCATATCACATAAATATAATAATATCCTTATAGGATAAAGAGAATCAAATCCTTGCCTCGTAGAGCATAGGGGCGCCGATTTTGCCTAGCTTACGGGCCTGGATGGGCCAGCCCAGGGATCAAATGCAAGGAATAAAGATGGGCCTCAAATAAATTAATTATCTTATGTTCAGCCCAGAACATAAATTAATTTATAAACATTTATTCATGCCACTAGAGAATAAATCTTGACTTACCCTTTATTACCGAAGTTGAGTCGGGCTTACACTTAGACATTACGAATCCCGTATTTAAGATATCGAGCGTCCATTAATTATTTATAGCATTACATTGCTTAAAATAATTAATATCTTTAATTCATTAAGTAGTACCACTCAACCTTATTATTGTACTTGAGCTAACTCAACTGCGGGGTTTAGTACAATAAACCTTTTGAGCTCCTTAAGGGGCGTCATCATCCTAGCGGATACGGTGACATGATACAGATAACTAGCATGACATACAAGCACTGCCACCACCCAAGATGCGGAGAATATTGGGTTAGAACATATAACCCTCATCCATAACAAGTCAAAGTGATGGTCAGCAACTCATACTCATCTAATACCTTATCGAGGTTTAGATCATCGTAAGTCACCGAGATCTTGGTTCTTCACGACGGTCAGATAGAAGAACTCATCTCACTGTGATCCTTCAATACGTCAGAGACGTACCAGCATAGACAAGCAACCAAGTCAAGTCACTTCTTATCTATACCGCAGCCTATACCGACAACTCGTCCTCAAGTTGTCTCAGCTGTGAAACTTTTTATATCTCATTAAGCTTGACCAATCATACAGACTTCCGTGATCTTCACACCTTGTATGATCTAACTTATATGAGATTAGGGACACGGATATATGCAATCAAGTATTCATTTCAGATAGGAGATTGTAATAGTGGTAACAGGAAACATTGTATACAAGCTCAACCAAAACTGCTTTCAGTATACAAATCCAACAGTAACGACTCGGGTGCCTCTTCAAGAACGTCTGGACATATAGATAGGGCTTGTCCAGGAAATATCTTGAGAGATAGGACTCTCACGAATCGTCACCCCGAAGAAATCAGCAATGGGGGTAACGAATCCCCCTATGCATATCCGTGCATTCCCCGAGACCTCGGCTTGCATCTGAAAGTGCTATGCAAGGAACATGTCGGCATGCATCTTCTGGCGAGTCGCAGCTCCAATCAATAAACTCATGTCCTATGAGAGGACTGTGCCGGCATTGCTACAGCCATGAATGGTGAAGGTGAGCGGCGGTGAAAGTATCGGACCGCTGGTTCCTTAAGGAACTTACCTTGCTCTGAGGCGTCGTATGCGGGTTACGCTCGAGATTTGAGTCCACGAACAAAAGCCACGCATATTGTGGTGAGATCTCTGAATCCCCGATGTATAGACCCTCGGGATCACCATTTATGATACCATTAAGTTCATCCACTGAGAGTTGGCGGGGCTCATTGTCCATGTGGAAAGTGATATAGTCCGGCGACCCATGTGACTTGTGGACTCGGATGGTCGACGGGAATTCCAAAGTGAGAATCCGGTATGTCAAATAGTTGGTCGTGATAACAACACAAAGCTGACCTCTCCGCTAGCCACGTGACATCGTTGGCTATCCCGTAACTCAACACGTCTCTATGCACATAAAGCGTGAGTGCCTGTGCCGTTGTTGCACCAATCTCCTCTACCTATCCCTTGACGTTGGCAATCGCACCCCAAAGGTTTCGGGGTCGACTACATCATGTATTTCGTCATGTGAGGAGGAGGCGACTTCCTTGCCCTTTCGTTTATGGCCGTGTTCACGCGATATAATGTACCTAAAGATAAGTCAACGTTAGCTCATGTACTTATTAAAAAAAATGAAAGAAAACACAAACGGCAACCCATAGCAATATATAGACCTCCCCCGAACTTAAACTTCATAGAATTCCTCCCCTTATACTAGCAAATGGTCTAACAAGATGAAACAAGGGAGAGAAAACGCACACACACGTAAAAACGCATGAAAATATAATTATGGAGCTGCCTCGCGGGCACCCTCGCGGTCGCTAGGGCGGTCGTGAGGTAGCCTCTAGCGCTCGCAAGCGGGCTCGCGAGGACGATTACACAGGCGCGCGGGCAGACCCTCGCGGCCTGGCTCGCGGTCGTGAGCCTGGTCGCGAGGTTCGCGATTCTGACAAAAATTCGATTTTTTCAAATTGTTCCACCCAATTCAACAATGTAGGCAAAATAAACCAATAATATGTATCTAAGAACATCAATAGACCTAACATTGAAACAAACATGCTCAAACACCAAGTAATTTTTGCAATAGAAGCCCTATTTCCTCAAATCTTCAATAACCCACAACAAGTATATATAATGGACAAAACTCTTCTAATTCATGCTCAAAAGCGTAAACCCATGAAGAATTAAGGAAATGTAACATACCTTGAGTGGATTAGAGGCGAAAATTTCAAGCAAATTAAAGAACTAGGGTTTTGGTGTTGGGAGAGGGTGTATTTGCTGCAGTTTTTCGTGTGTGAGTGTGTCAAAAATGGGGAGGGAAGGGGTTAAAAATGGGCAAAATATGCGGGTCGCATTTTGGGCGTGGGTCGGGGCACGCCTCGCGGCCGGGCTCGCGGTCGCGAGCTCGATCGCGAGGTATGCCCAAGGTGAGACATTTGTTTTCTCGCAGCCTAAAACAGCTACTGTCGATTTTTCGCGACCACTCCTCGCGGTCGCGAGGGTGGTCGCTAGGTAGGCTTTTTTTTTTTTAATAAAAAACCATTGAACACCTTGGGACTTAACAAAAACCAACGAGACACAACACGACAAAATAAAGAAAAAGAACAAGAAAAACAAAAAACGACAAAAACATAAAGCATGTAAAACTTGTTGGGTTACCTCCCAACTAGTGCTAGAGTTATCGTCGCTAGCTCGACGTTACCTCTCTTCATGGTTCGTTGAGCTTGGTCACCTTGACTTCTCGGTCAAAGTGTGATTTGAAGTAGGATTTGAGGTATTGGCCGTTCGCCTTGAAAATATTTCCACTCGAGTCTAGCAATTCATAACTCCCATTGGTGTGAGCTTGGTAGACAGTGTACGGCCCGGACCATCTTGACTTAAGCTTTCCTGGAAAGAGATGGAGTCGAGCATTGTAAAGTAAAACCTAATTACCCGGAGCAAATCCTTTAGAACGAATGTGAAGGTCGTGGAATTTCCGAGCTCGTTCCACTCATCAAGCTCCAACAATTGGTCACTTCTCATCAAACCGGCCTCTTTGAAATCCATGTTGATTCTCCTCGTGGCCCAATAAGCTTTGTGCTCCAATTCAACCGGTAAATGGCAAGATTTACAAATACCATTTGATACGGAGATAGCCGATGGGAGCTTTGTAAGCGATCCGGTGAGCCCAAAGAGCATCATCAATTGCTTGGCCCAATCTTTCCTATTCACAACCGACTTATCCAAATTTGCTTTATCTCTCGATTGGCGAGCTCGGCTTGCCCATTAAACGCCATGGAAGATAGGGAGGTGACTCATGCTTCATGTTATACTTAGCTAGGACATTGCCTAGCCACTTGTTATTGATACGATCCTCCATCGATCAGCGCTCGGCACTCCAAATCGAGTCGTAATATTCTTGTGGAGAAACTTGATCACTACCTTGGAGTCGATTCGTGGCTGTGGGAATCGCCTCACCCATCGGAAAACAAACTCCACAGCTAGTAAGATGTACGTGTAACCACAAGACATGGGAAGCGGACCCATAAAGTCGATCCCCATCGTCAAATAGTTCCACTTCCATGATGATCTTACGTGGCATCTCGTCTTTCTTAGTGGCGTTCCCCATTCTTTGACAACGATCACAACTCTTGATAAAGATTAGCAATCCTTGAAGATCGAAGGCGATAGAATCCACTTTGGCAAACCTTTGTCGCCGTCTTGGCATTGCAAAATGTCCTCCATTTAAAGAACTATGACACTCGTGGATTATGTTCTCCCGTTCTCCTGGGGAACACGTGTGTCGGACCATCGGCACATCGGCGGTAGAGATGGGGATCGTCCCAATAATAAAACTTGACATCGTGGAGAAACTTCTTTTCTAATGAGGATCTACGATGGAGGTAAAACTCAATCACCAAGTAATTTACAAAATCGGCATACCATGGTGTGTGATCAATGGCGCCAAGATGTGCTCGTGCTGGAAGTTCTCCTTGATCCCAATCTTCTTATCCTCTCCTTCGATTGGCTTCTAATATCAATAAGTGGTCGGCAACCACATTCTCGCAGCCCTTTCTATCTTTAATCTCCATGTTGATCGCTCTTTTTCACACGCAAAAGTGTAAATATAGGTAAACGCAGTATCGTATCCACGTGGTTGTAATACTAAAACACGTAAGCTAGCTCAACGATAATTCATCATTATTCAAACACGTAAAATTGGGTGAAAGGTTTTAAGGCTTGAAATTAATCCAAAGCAAAGGTAACCAAACGAAATATAAAATAAAGCAATAAAATCACGAAGATAACTATGAAGAAAGACTAACCTTAGGATGCACCAATCCTATCCACAACGATGTTTATCCCGCTTATTATTAACCGCTTTAATCCGCACAAGACGGAAGATCACATATATAACCAACAACTTGATTCGACAATTGCGGCGATTGATTACTAATTTTCCTATTACGCTTACGCCTCTAGAGGAAAATAAGCAACTCAAATGGATCACTAAGAATATGCTTCCTACGAACGCCCTATCTCGATTCATTTACTCAAGGCTTATTCGTATCATGCATTCAAGATCGATTGACAATTAATACAGATTACGTCATTAATCGGCAACTAGATATGCATCAAGATTGATCGAAATCAATACATATAAATAAGCACCATGAATCATGAATCAATGCCTCGAGGTAAATAATAATAGCAGAATCACAACATATAGGATCGAATCATGCAAACCCTGTGATTAGAAATGAAAACTAGCGGACATAATAAACGGAATAAAATACGATTTAACCATAAAAGCGAAATTAAATATATAAAACCCGTAGAGAAGCGTTGGATGAACAATGGTTGGTCTTGAATCCAATCCCAGCGAGCGAACGGAAAACAACGGAAAGCGATCGGACAAAACGTTCCGATCGATAACGAAACGATAAACTAAACTAGAACAACGTAAAAACAATACTAGAATTAAACTAAAAGAAGATTAAAGACTAAAAGTCAGAAAACGAGGAAAATCGAATAAAACGAGTGCAGGGCGTCTCGGTGTCTTGGGGTGCAAGGGCTCTTGCCCTATTTATAGAAAATGGTGGAAACCCTAATTTGCGCCTCTGCTGCGCCACCGCGATCGCTTCTCATGATCGCTAGCTCGACCGCAAGCCATCTCTCGCTTTCTTCTTCGCCGCGACCTCCTTCGCTTCATGGCACCTCGCGACCGGACTAGCGGTCGCTAGCAATTCCGCACCGATCGCGAGAAATCGTCCATGAGTTCTCGGCCAGTTTCGCTATGGCACGAGGTTGCGGTCGCGGCTCACTGGGTTCTCGCGTGTTTCCTAGCGGCGGCCTAGCGACCGCTAGGCTGGTCGCTAGAATCATGGCAGATTGTATCATTTGCTCGCAAGGTCGTTCCTTGCTTCGATTATCAACATATAAACCTACAAAACGCCAAAGGAACACCCAAGAGCGAGATCTTCTAGAAATAGATAAAACATTAAGAATCAATACATAAACGCACATTAAACGAGCTAAACTCATCTTCAAATATCAACTATAAACGTAAAATACGCGTTTATCAAACTCGAACTCTTGAAGAAGGAGGATCCATCTCACCAATCGTGGCTTGAGTCTTTCTTGGCGAACAGATGACGAATGACGGCATGGTCAGTGTGGACAATGGTATGGGTGCCCACCAAATAAGGTCTAAACTTATCAAAAGCATAGACCATAGCAAGTAATTCCTTCTCGGTAGTGGTGTAATTCATTTGGGCTGAGTCGAGCGTCTTACTTGCATAGTAGATGACTCGAAAAAGTTTATCTCGTTTACGCTTTAACACGCCTCTCCGCCCAATCACTAGCATCGCACATCACCGAATGGTTGACTCCAATCTGGTGATACCAAAACTGGGGTCGATATCAGGGCTAGCTTTAATTTCTCAAACGCCCTCAAGCATTCACTTGTGAACACGAACTTTATATCTTTCTCGGCAGTCCACACAGTGGCTTCGTGATCGCAGAGAAATCCTTGATGAATCTTCTATAGAAGCCCGCATGACCGAGAAAACTCCTCACGGATTTGACATTTGTGGGAGGAGGTAGTTTCTCGATTGCTACTATCTTTGCCCGATCCACTTCCAAGCCCTTTGCAGAAACTTTGTGGCCAAGCACCACACCTTCCTTTACCATGAAATGGCACTTATCCCAATTAAGAACAAGATTCGTCTCCTTACATCTGTGTAGCACTTGGGACAGATTGTGGAGACAATGGTCGAACGAAGAACCAAACACGGAAAAGTCGTCCATGAAAACTTCCATAATATTCTCAATCAACCCATGGAAGATGGACATCATGCATCTTTGGAAAGTGGCTGGAGCATTGCACAATCCAAACGGCATTCTTCTATAAGCAAAAACTCCATAAGGGCACGTGAATGCCGTCTTGTGCTGATCTTCAGGGGCGATAGCAATCTGATTGTACCCCGAATATCCATCCAGAAAACAATAGAACCCATACCCCGCCAATCTATCCAACATCTGATCAATGAAGGGTAAGGGAAAATGGTCTTTCCTCGTGGCTGCGTTCACAGCACGATAGTCAATGCATACTCGCCATCCTGTCACGAGTCTTGTTGCCACAAGCTCGTTCTTCTCGTCTCTGATCACCGTGATACCCCCTTTTTTGGATACCACTTGAGTTGGGCTAACCCACTCGCTGTCTGATATAGCATAGATCATGCCCGCATCTAATAACTTGAGGACTTCCTTCCTCACGACCTCTTGCATTGCCGGATTCAGGCGGCATTGAGGTTGCACCTTCGGCTTATACTCATTCTCCAACAGGATCCGGTGCATGCAAATCGAAGGGCTGACCCCCTTGATATCAGAAATAGTCCACCCAATCGCAGACTTATATTGTTTCAGCACAACCATCAGTTTCTGTGACTCCTCATCTGTCAAAGCCGAAGATACTATCACTGGGCATGTCTCATCGTCACCTAGAAAAGCATACTGAAGGTGATCCGGCAGCTCCTTCAATTCCAACTTGGGTGTGGTCTCTTCCTTCTTCACCATAGCATCCTGTCCTCCAATGGGCTTCCTCACGTCTAGATAAGGCACTGACTCCTCGGGGAGGGCCTCGACTTCTCCGATAGCCTCAAGATACTCTAAAATCTCGTCACACACCTCATCAAGGTCTGCAGGTGAGAAAATCGAGTTCTGCATGCAAAACTCCACCGAATCAGCTGATTGCAATTGAGTGGAAGGCAGTTGCTTGATAACACGACATTCATCCATCGTCTTCTCTTCAGGTTGCTTCATTGCGTCGTAAATAGAGATTTTCATCTCCTCATCGTTGACCCTGAAGGTGAGATCTCCATCTTGCACATCTATCAATGCTCGACCGGTAGCTAGGAACGGTCTCCCAAGAATAAGAGGCGTATTCCCATCCTCTGGCATGTCGAGAACTACAAAGTCTGCAGGGCAGATGAAATCTTGAACTTTCACTAGCACGTCTTCCACTATCCCCTTCGGATATGTCACTGATGTGTCTGCCATCTGTAGAGCAATGGTGGTCGGCTTGATCTCTTCAATCTCCAATCTGTTAAAAATGGACAACGGCATCAGATTGATGCTTGCACCTGTTTAGTATGATTTTGTGATGATTCTTGGTATTGTTTTACGTGTCATTTTCTATGGTTTGTCCTATTTATGCCGTCGTTTTGATTAGTATTTATCGATTCGGACTTACTTCGTTGTTTCGATGTTTTGTAGAAAAACGGCATTAAAATAGGATGAATTGGATGTGCCAAGGATCAGGTATATTTAAGAGCATCGCGACAGGAGTTCATAGGTGCAAGCGGATCGCAATTCGGAGTTCGGACGAGGGAGAACGGATCATTTCTTCAAAGTCGCGCACGTGCACTCCGCTCGCCCAAGTCGCGCGCCGGCGCTGAAAACTTTCAATGATTCTCATGACTTTTGGAGAAGGAATCAAGGATTTTTTCCTTCATAAGAACTAAATTACATTGTGATAGGAGTCCATAGGTGAAAACCGTGTGTAAATCGGAGTTCATACGAAGGAGAACGGGCCAAAACAAAAATACTGCACAAAGCAGTGTCGCGCGCGCGCGCCCGCGCGCCGCGCGCTGCGCGCAAATGCACGCCCAGCGAACGCCGGTTCACCTGCTGTCAGCCTCCAAAACTGAACGCGCGTTCACAATTTTGAACGCCAGTTCACTCCATTTTCATCTGTTTTCAGCGCCAGCTCAAGTCCAAGCGCCGGTTCACTCCCTTTCACCCTCTCTTGAGCGCCCTCTCAACTCCAGCGCTCAACCCGGCTTAGACTCAAAGGCTCAACTCCCTTTGAACGCGCGCTCAAGCCAACTCCCTCGCGCGTTCACCTTGAGTGAGCGCTCACAAAGCAGAATACTTCCTCAGCCGGCGTTCATATTCAAGGCAGAATGTTTCTTGAGCCGGCGCTCAGTCAGAACCGGCGCTCACCTTTATTTTATATATATATGCGCGCATTAGGTTGACTTTCGGAGTTCTGATTTTTGGGTGGCTCCGCCGCGGCGCTCTCCAGCTTTTCTTCCAGATTTCTTCAGGCAACTTATCAGATACAATCTATGTTTTAATTTCAGTTTAATTCCTTTCAATTTATGCAATTCGTTTCTAAATTCTTGTTGAACATTTACATGCTTTGTTTGGAGATTTTTAATGGAATCAACTTCATGGTTTATTGTTTGATGATTTTTATTGTAATCAATTCATAGTGACAGTGGATTGGATTTCTTGTTCCGTTGGTTTAATTTACATAATGATTTACTGCTTTCGTTTATTTGCAATTAGATTTAGATTAGGGATTGACAAACCCTACGAATAATATGATTGCATATGCTTTTGTTTATCACTTTGATTTATCGCTTTCGTAGTTCAACTAGGGATTGACAACCCCTAGTTTAGATTTATCGCTTTATTAGTTTAGCTTGGGATTGACAACCCCCAGCTTAGGATCGCCGTTTATTTCTCGTATTTCAATTCTTGCATGTTCAACCCATGTTGGCATTAGAATGTTTAGGTTTTAATCGCTTTCTGTGTACGACACGAACAATCGCCCTGTTAAGTTTTCCTTGAGAGACGACTCGTGTTAACTTACCACGCTACGATTACCTCGTACGATTGCGAGTAATTTGAGTATGTTTTTAGCTCGATCAATTTTGGCGCCGTTGCCGGGGAAAACTTTAGGCGTATTGTTTGTGTTGTTTGTTTTCTGTGTTTCTTTTTTGTTCGGTTTCGTTATTTTCTCCCCCTGGTGTGTGTGATCTTGTTTTTGTTGTTGGTGTCTGTTAATGTAGGGTTACCAGCAGTACGAATGTGGTCAAGCAGGCTGGGGGGAGGAAAGCTCCCCATATTGGGCAAATTCTTCTTTCGAAAAAGGAGCCCAATTCGATTATTCTGAGGGATACCCGCCAAACCATGAGTATCAAACCTACGATCCCTACCCTGAGCAACAATCCTACAATCCATATTGGGATCAACCACCTCCTCCGTACTATGAGGATCAAGCCTCCAATCCCTACTGGGAACAACTGCCTCCGCAGCACTATGATGATCAATCCTACAATGCCTACTGGGAGCAACCACATCCTCCACCTCAATATGAGTACCCACAACAATCACCTCAGTACTCATATCCACAACACCGCCTCCGCTTCCACCACAATCATACCAGCACCACCTCCACCTCAAATGCCACTGGGATGTGGATCTTGACGACACCAAAATCGGTAGCGCCATGCGAAATTAGAAATGATGACCGAGAAGTCGGACGAGTTGCTGCAACAAGATGCAATAGGGAGCCTCCAAGCTCACCCTATGAGGCTCAAAGCGACCACCGACCATCGAGTTCGCCATTGGATGATAGAGGCAACTCTTGAGCATTTAGAGGCACAAATGGGACTGATTGTCGCTAAGTATGTTAAGTATCAACGGCAACTTGCAATGAGAGAACTTCCAAACCAATCCGGTCGGTCCAAAGTGGTCATCGTTTAGAAAGTGACCCAATTATTGAGAATCAAAGTGGGAGAGACACATGTCGAGCAGCTGCAACCAGAGGAGGTGGAAATTGATGAAGAATGGATACGTGAGGATGAGGTGCTAGATCAGAGCCACGAGGGAGTTGTTACCAGAATGACTGACGAGGAAGAGTGGGTGCATGAAACCGATGACACGCCAAAACCCACTCTGAAAGTGAAAGAGCTGCCTCAACATGTGAAGTACGTGTCCCCTGAGGAGGACACAGTGATAACAAAAGTCGAGGTAACTTCTATAGTATGTCAACATCCTAATTCACCAAAGTATTGTGCTTTGGGAATTGATGTCATCTATTTTTCTTTGGAGAATAGGATGTTCGACTTGTGCTTAAATGATTCGTTATTTGCTTTCTTTACTGTCCTTTGTGCATATATGGTTTATACTGATGCTTTGGCCGAGATGGTATTCCTGCAGGTGAAGGACTATGGATAGTCCGTTGTTGTCTGGTTTACGTCGTGCTCACGACGTTAAACTGAGTACTTCGTGGGAGTTACCCACGGTGTTTTTATTTTGTTTTTCTTTCTTTCTCTTTTTGCTTGTTTTGTTGTTCGTTGATCTGTTTGTTATCTTTGTGTTAGTCTTGTTTGAATTTGGGAAGGAAGGATTTGCATATTTTGATCGGCGAGAGATAGTCGATGCTCCAAAATTACAACAAGACATTCTGCCGATATCGTGGAAGTATCATCCTCTATAGTCATTTTGAGCTTTCGTTTTGAGCACCGGGGACGATTCTCGATTTAAAGTGGGGATGTTTGCTCAGTTTTGTATGCGTGATATATTGTTTTGTATGCTTAATGACGTGCCATTGTGCTTATTGTGATTGTTTGGACTTGATTTTGTGTCTATGCGAATAAGTTAGGATTTTGATTTGTGCAACTGAACTCTGTGGTATTGATCGGACCTTGATGTATTTCTCGTTTATCTTCATGTCATGTGATTAAAGTGCAATGTGAATTGACAAGATTGTGTGAATTGATTTTAAATCGGTGGTTATTGACGTGATTTGTCCGGCTAATGCTAGGGGGAGTGTTAATAGGGTGGTTATCTATATACTCGTTTCAAAAAAAAAAAAAAAAAGAAAAGAAAAGAAAATATGTGTGAAAAGAAAATAAGGAGAATTAAAACTCCAATGTTGTTGAAATTGTATAAATGGAGGATGGGATTACGCCTCTTTCTCGTAAATTGAGAAATGGGCATGGAAACCACGATAGGAGACTCGAGTTCATCGAGACTTCACCTTCGGACATTGTTCCAAAATTTGTTTATACTTTCTTTGTGTTCTCAAAAGAAACTTGTTGCTAAAGGTAACCATTTTAGTTAATTCACCTCTAGCAGAGAGTTGGGTCTGAGCAAAAATAACCTACCTGTTTGTTTGATATTTTCACAATCTTAGATTTGTTTCACATTAACTTTTATTATGTATTCATCATGTTTGGGGAATTGCAAAGGAGATTTGATTGATGGGACTAAGAGTGATGTTGCATGAGTTATCTTTCGAACCTTATTAGTATAGACTTTGCTTGAGGACAAGCAAATGGATAAGTGTGGGGGAGTTGTTTAGTATGATTTTGTGATGATTCTTGGTATTGTTTTACGTGTCATTTTCTATGGTTTGTCCTATTTATGCCGTCGTTTTGATTAGTATTTATCGATTCGGACTTACTTCGTTGTTTCGATGTTTTGTAGAAAAACGGCATTAAAATAGGATGAATTGGATGTTCCAAGGATCAGTTATATTTAAGAGCATCGCGACGGGAGTTCATAGGTGCAAGCGGATCGCAATTCGGAGTTCGGACGAGGGAGAACGGATCATTTCTTCAAAGTCGCGCACGTGCACTCCGCTCGCCCAAGTCGCGCGCCGGCGCTGAACACTTTCAATGATTCTCATGACTTTTGGAGAAGGAATCAAGGATTTTTTCCTTCATAAGAACTAAATTACATTGTGATAGGAGTCCATAGGCAAAACCTTGTGCAAATCGGAGTTCAGACGAAGGAGAACGGGCCAAAACAAAAACACTGCGCAAAGCAGTGTCGCGCGCGCGCGCCGCGCGCTGCGCGCAAATGCACGCCCAGCGAACGCCGGTTCACATGTGAACGCCGGTTCACCTGCTGTCAGCCTCCAAAACTGAACGCGCGTTCACAATTTTGAACGCCATTTCACTCCATTTTCATCTGTTTTCAGCGCCAGCTCAAGTCCAAGCGCCGGTTCACTCCCTTTCACCCTCTCTTGAGCGCCCTCTCAACTCCAGCGCTCAACCCCAGCGCTTAGACTCCAGCGCTCAACTCCCTTTGAACGCGCGCTCAAGCCAACTCCCTCGCGCGTTCACCTTGAGCGAGCGCTCACAAAGCAGAATACTTCCTCAGCCGGCGCTCACCCACAGCCGGCGTTCATATTCAAGCGTAATGTTTCTTGAACGGCCACGGTCGAAACCGGCCACCTTTATTTTATATATATATGCGCGCATTAGGTCGACTTTCGGAGTTCTGATTTTTGGGTGGCTCCGCCGCGGCGCTCTCTAGCTTTTCTTCCAGATTTCTTCAGGCAACTTATCAGATACAATCTATGTTTTAATTTCAGTTTAATTCCTTTCAATTTATGCAATTCGTTTCTAAATTCTTGTTGAACATTTACATGCTTTGTTTGGAGACTTTTAATGGAATCAACTTCATGGTTTATTGTTTGATGATTTTTATTGTAATCAATTCATAGTGACAGTGGATTGGATTTCTTATTCCGTTGGTTTAATTTACGTAATGATTTACTGCTTTCGTTTATTTGCAATTAGATTTAGATTAGAAATTGACAAACCCTACGAATAATATGATTGCATATGCTTTTGTTTATCGCTTTGATTTATCGCCAGAGTTCAACTAGGGATTGACAACCCCAGTTTAGATTTATCGCTTTATTAGTTCAGCTTGGGATTGACAACCCCGCCTTAGGATCGCCGTTTATTTCTCGTATTTCAATTCTTGCATGTTCAACCCCGCTGGCATTAGAATGTTTAGGTTTTAATCGCTTTACGTACGACACGAACAATCGCCTGCTAAGTTTTCCTTGAGAGACGACTCGTGTTAACTTACCACGCCACGATTACCTCGCATTTATTGCGAGTAATTTGAGTGTGTTTTTAGCTCGATCAGCACCCAAATCACACAAAGACCTTGGAGAATGTCTATCCTCCGATGACACATGCTATAGTGAAGCGCCGGATCCTTCCGCTGAGCGGCAACTTCTTCGCAAAGACAACATCGCACTCTTGAGATGCATTGATCGTCTCGAATTTCCCAAGCTTCTTCTTATTGGCCACAGCATCTTTCAAGAACTTCACATATCCCGGCATGTCTCGGAGTGCATCAAGTAAAGGAATATTGATTTGCACCTTTTGAAACATCTCCATAAACCGAGTCAGCTTCTCATCATACTTGGGCTTGGCCAATCGACTCGGAAACGGAATCGGAGGAATGTACGTAGGATATGCCTTCCCTGGAGTCGCCTCGCGGACATCCTCGCGGCCGCGAGCACGGTCGCTAGTCGTCTGGGCAGCGACGGTAGTCTTCCTCGCGGCCGGGATCGCGGTCGCGGGCTCGGTCGCTAACTCTGTCTCTGAAGCGACATTCTTCTTCTTTGCGATCGTGGGCGGGCTCGCGAGCTCCTCGGTCGCGAGGTGCTCATTTTCTCCGACGTTTTCATCTTTTCATCCCGGATCATTCTGGTAAGCTCGTCCACTCCTCAATTGAATGGCATTACATTGATTTTTCGGGTTCACCTCCGTATTACTCGGAAATTGGCCCGACTTGTGTTGTCCATTCTGCTGTGCGGCCATCTGACTGATTTGATTTTCCAACATCTTCAAATGCTTCCCCATAGCAGTCATATTGGACTCCAGATGATTTATCTTCTGTCCGGTATTGCTTATAAACGAATTCTGATTCGTCGTCAATTGTTGGTTGCTCACAACCAACTGCTGCAACATGTCTTCTACACCCGGCTTCTTCGTCTCTTGAATCACTCCATTCTGAACTGAGAAACCTGGCGGAGGCTGTTGAAAATTGTTGGGATTGGCATACGAGAAATTAGGATTATTTCTGTTATTCGGATTGTATGCCGGATTCCCCCCAGGACGGTTCCTCTGATTTATGTAATTCACGTCCTCAGCCTCATTCACATCTGACTCAGCAGCATTTATCTGAGCCACCCCTTTGCTTTCCTTTCCTTCTCGAACTCACTTCTCAAAAGGGTGAACTGCTCCATGATATTATCGTACTTAGCATCGCCTTCGACGGTAGCCGCCTTCACCACCGGTGTCCTCTCCATAGGCCATTGATAGCTATTCGCAGCCATCTCTTCTAGAATTCTGCTAGCTTCCTCCACGCGTCGATTCAGCAGGCACCCTCCCGTTGATGTATCTACAATACTCCTCGTGTGAGGTGTCAGCCCACTATAAAACTGTGTAATTTGCTGCTCTCTAGAAAATCCGTGTTGCGGGCACTTTCTCAACAAGCCCCTAAATCTTTCCCACGACTCGAACAATGACTCGTCTCCTAACTGGGAGAAGTGGGAAATCTCGGCTATGATCTTCTGTGCTTTAGCCGGTGGGAAGTACTTCGAGAGAAACTTTTCGCAAAGATTCCCCCAACTGTTGATTCCAGTACGATCTAGACTCTTGAACCAGTCCTTTGCTTGATTGCGCAATGAAATACCGAACATGCGCATCCGGATTGTATCTTGTGGCACCTCATTCTGCTTGATGGTGTCACAAATGTCGAGATATGTCTCGAGATAGGCATTCGATCCTCTGTGACTCCTCCTCCGAACTGTTCCCCTTGAACCATGCTGATTAGGGCCGGCTTCAACTCGAAGTTATTCGCATTCACCTCCGGGCCCCATCCGCCTCCTTGAAATTGCTCGGTAGGAGGTCTATACATGTAGTTTAGAGGTCTCGCCTCTGGAGTAGGGACAAGAATTCCCATGTTCGCCATCTGACGTTGCATCTCCATAAATTCTGCCAGAAGACGTGCAGCGTGTTCAGGAGGTACACCCCCGTTGGGAGGAACACCTCTGTTGGGAGGAATACCCCCGTTGTTCGGATTTGCTGCCATCTCTTGCCTTTTCTTTTCTCGTCTCTTTCTTCTTTGGGTAGTCTCGATTTCTGGATCTAACAATGGCTCAGGAGGTCCTCGGGACCTTGTGATCATAAACTACCTAGAAAGAAACAGAGAAAATTAGATCCGGCAAGCAAAGAAAAAAAAATTACAACTTGAATTAATAATTCCGAATTGTCAAGTTATTCCTATATATTCTTAACAATCCCCACAACGGCACCAAAATTTGATCGCTCACTTTTCTAACACGAAAACGCGCAAGTATAAGGTAAGTAGAGTATCGTATCCACATGGATTGTAACGCGAAAATACAGAAGCTAACAATCTAATCCTTCATCATTATCCAAGCAACAGAATATGGTTTGAAAGGTTTTAGGGCTTCGGATACTAAATCCAAAGCAAAGGTAACAACTTGAAAATAAACAAAGGCAATAAATACTCAAAGATGAATATAAGAGATAAAGACTAACCCTAGGGATGCATTAATCCTACCCACAACGTTTGTTTATCCTGCTTCCTATTAACTAATTTAATCCAGACAAGATGGAAGATCACATATGTAACCAACAATTTCAGTTACGACAATTGTGACAGTTGATTACTAATTTTCCCTATTAGTGTTATGTCTCTAGAGGAAAATAAGCAACTCCAAAAGGATCACAAAGAATATGCTTCCTACAGATGTTCCTATCTCAGCTACGACTCAATGCTTATCCGTATCATGCCTTCAAGATCGATTGACAATTAAAACTGTTAAGAAATCAACTGGCAACTAGATATGCATCAAGATTGATCAGAAATCAACACATATAAATAAGCACCAAGAATCATGAATCAATGCCAGGAAGGTAAATAATGATAGCAGGAATCACAACATTTAGGATAGAATCATGCAAACCCTAGGATTAGTACGGAATTTAGCTAAACATAAATAATGAAATTAAATACGAAATAATCATAAAAACAGAAATTATATTGATAAAACCCGTAGGGAAGCGTCTGAAGAACAATGGTTGGGTTCATATCCAAACCCAATCGAAGAACGGAAAATTACGGAATTCGTTCGGACGAAAGCGTTCCAAAGCGTTAACAATGCGTAGAACAAGTGTAGAATGATGGAAAACTAAAGCTAGAATGAATCTAAATCAAAGCTAAAGAGAAAATATCTGAAAAATAGAGAAAAACTGAGGAAAAACGTCTAAAATCGCGTTGGGGAAGGTTGGGGATGCGAGGAGGTGATGCCCTATTTATAGAATTAGGGTTGAAACCCTAATTTCGGAGATCGTCGCTACGCCGCGACCGGGCTCATGGTCGCGAGCTCGGTCGCGAGGAACATCCTCGCCGGGCCATCCTCGGTCCTCGGCCGTCGCGCGCTCGCGGCTTGCCTCGTGACCACACTCGATCGCTAGGTGTGGTCGCGAAATCGGCGAGAGCTTTTCGCACAATGGGAAGCTCGCGGGCATGTTCGCGGTCACCGGCTGCGCTCGCCGCATGGGATTTCCTCGCGGCGACCCTAGCGGTCGCTGCCGGTCGCCAGCTTCAGTTTCGTGCGGATATTGCGCTCGGGCTAGCGGGCTACGACGCGGGCGGTCACCAGCCCCTGCTTTTCGACCTTCGCTCGTTCCTCGCTCCATGCTTCGATTTTCAACTTATAAGCCTAAAAATACCAAAATTGAACCCAAGAGCAAGATCTTCCAAGAATATGTAAAAGCATTGAGATCCAAGACATAAACGCACTTTATTGATCTAAAATCATCTTTAAATATAAACAATAAACGTAAAAAATGCTTATCACCGATCGAAAACAAAGATAATTTTTATCGGAATGAGATAAAGTAAGGAATAAACTTAAAACAATTTTCGATGGATAATTTCGTTATTTCGATCGATCGAAAATAAGGTTTCACCGATCGAAAACAAGGTTTCACCGATCGGAGACAGCCCTTAGCCGACGGGAAACGGAAATCAGTCAATTTTTTCAATTTATACATACTTTTCCTTATTTTCAGTCTACTCATGTTTGTTATCGATCGAGAAAGTCTTCTCTCCTGTCGACGGAGCGATAGCTTTCTAGACGGAAAACATAAATGAGTCGACCGAAAACAAAAAAAATGTATGTATAAATTGAAAAAATTATAGATTCTCATCAAGGAAACACTATATCCGGTCGACGGAACCACGTCTCCGAACCGAGGAAAATTCAAGTTTTACCTTCTTCTTTCCGGCGATGTTCTTGACGGGAATGTAACGATTGATTATGGAGATGTTCTTGATTTGAATGTGGGGGATTACTCACTTCTTCTTTCTCTCGTTCTCTTTGAATCTCTTCATTCTCTCTTGGCAGAGAGTTGAAAATTAAGTAAAAAAAAATGGTAAAAAGGAAAAGGAATCCTACTATTTAACAATGAAAACAAATTCTGACGAAAAGGAATCATCTCATTTCAATTTTGAAAGTACACACATTTTGTTAAAAAAACATAATTATGAATTGGACTTTCACATCACAATTGAATTTGCACAAAAATATAGTATTTTAATAAAATGAGTATAGGGTATAGGAAATTTTGGAAATAGTTATGGGTGATATATGTTTTGACAAAAGTGGGTAATTAAGTTTGGGCCCCTAACAATTATATCCTAAAAAATCTTTTTTTTTGTACAACGTTAATTCCATTCAATTGATCATCGATTCTTGAAATTGAAACGACGATTGATAAATTTGCCTTTAACTTAAGAAAGTTCTTAGACCAATTTCTCAATCCGAAATGGATTTGACGTTGCAGTATTATGATTTTATGTCTATTCATTGTGGAATTCCCGCATCAAATTATTGTTGTATTGAAAAATTAATTTGAAGATTTTGTAGCTCAAACATTTTGATCGAGATCGCATTTCCATCATTGATGATCGAATTGGATGGAATTGGTGCCATAGGAAAAAGAAACTTTACCTTTTTATTTGTAGAGGAGGGTCAATAATAGTGGATGTATTGATTTGTAATTTATACAATAGTGAAAAAGTTTAAAGGTCAAGATAAAAAACGATATTTCTGTTAAATAAATATTCTCTACATCTTTGAAATTTGTTCTTTAATTTTGGTGACACGTGTTTGAATAAATACAATTAGTATAAAGTGAGTTGAGTAGGGACTTACATTGTGAGATTTATTATGTGAGTGAAAAATATGGATCATTAATGATTTTTTTGTAAATAAATAAGTTGATCGTGATAAAAATTATGAAATTTATGTGAACCTCATATATATATATATATAGATTTCTGTATTAATTGACCAAAAATAAGGAATAGAATAATAAGAAATATCAATAACATAAATCGTGAAAGGTGAGGGGGTGTAAAATGATTTTTCATTATGTTGTGTGCATCCCAGTACACTAATTAATCTCTTGGGCAATGTTTTGTTCTTCTTCCATTCTATAGTTGGTCTAAATTTCCGGTGCACTTTTACCATCTCTCTCCACTCCCAATTCTACCGCAAAAATTTATAGAAAGTGGCTCCAGCCTCCAATCGATGGCTGACGGCGAAGCCAGCGTCAGTGTTACAAAAGATATTGTTGAGCTGGAGGCTTTGAGCAAGGACGGCCTCTCTTGGCACCCTTGCCAGGTTTCTCTCTGGTCAGTTCCCTCTCTTTTTTGTTTAGTTTTGTTTTTTATTTTTTTTTTTTTTTTATAGATTAGTAGATATTTTCATCGTTCCTCTTCAGTCTCTTGAAGAAATCTCACTGTGTGAGATTTTACCCAAATAAATCATTCAAAGTTCTAGCGATTATCATTTGGGTGATTTAAAACCTATATTATTTTAATGTTTGATGATGATGTTCGTGATCCATGCTGTTCTGGAGTTGAGTTGCGCTCCTGTAGACTTAAAATCGTTTAAATTTTGGAAATGAAGCAAGTTAAACGAATAATTGACATTTTGATATGTAATTACCTGTGTGTCGAATGTGTTAGTTTTGTACCAATGCAAGAACCTATATTCTACCGTTTGATGATTATGTTAGTGATCAATAGTGTTTTGAGTTGCGCTCCTGTAAATTTAACATCGCTTGTATTTTGGAAAGAAAGCAAATAAACGAACAAATCACATGATTTGTGATGGAGCTTTGCATATGAATGTGCTACTGTTGTATCCGTGCATGTATAAACTTACCATCTTATGTTTATCTAAATGTAAATCACAATATAATTTGTTTAGAGGAATATAGCGTACTGTTCTTCTATGATTGAATTTCTGATTGAGTTTGCGAGTATGTTTGCACATTTTGCTTTGCATTTTATGCACATCTTGTACGAGCCTTTAATCTAGTACAATAGAGTAGATTAGTATTTCTCCAATAGTTATTTTGTTTTTAGCCTTTGAGTGAAGCAAAAGGTAAGTTCGAATTTGAATGAATTGCCAAAAATATGTTCAAGCGTAGTGTGAGACGTTAACTAAATCAGTTCAAAAGAGCTCCGAGGTGTTACTAACTTTGCTTTTAAAACATAATTGTTCCTGCTAGACAGATAGGTCCATCATTTATATTGAATTTGTGGAGTATAGAATGATAGAATGTTTCCTGGCCATGCAGCTCTAGAGGACTGGGGATTACTGTGCTGTATGGAAACAACTTGGAAGAGATGATTACCGATAAACAGGAAATACTTGCACGCGTACGTGTTCGTTCCACTCCATTACAAGGTGATGAATGCTTGTCTATTGGACAAGGCGATCATGTTCTTGCAACTAAAAGTTCACATGTTGAGGGCGTCTTCAATGACGCACGGGTGGAAAAGGTATATATAATTTCCATTCTATGAATTTGTTTGGTTCGTGATCTCCATAGGAGGAAAGACTATTGTCAATGGAATGACTGTAATTGGGGTACAGATATGCATGGTACTTAAGTTTTGCAAGCACCAAATGTTATTGCTACTAATTAATGTTGTACAATGAATGCATGGATGTTTCCTGTTGTTCAAGTACTTGCTTGTTGACTTGTGATATATGAAAGATAAGTTATAACCGCTTTAACAAAATGCAATACACTATTCTTCTACTCAACAACGTTACATACTGTTGTCACACTTTTAGGTGAATGGATGGGTGGAGGAAAGGCCAAATGTTTCTTACTTTAGAAATTCTTACTTGTGATAATTAGTTTCCCAATGTTTTACTTCTTGGGTTGTGTTGTTAGCATCGTCAGTGGTCCTGATATTCTCCACCTACCTGCATTTAGAATACTTTGTTTTAGTCCCATGAAAACACCAAATTTCTTGATTTTACTATCTTATAGACATCTGAGGTCAGAAAAAATTATATGTTCTTCAACATAGTGTAAACTTAGTCATTGACTAATTTGAATTTACTAGAGTCCTTTTCCAGCTACTCAACTTATATTCAAGAAGCTACTTTAACAGGTAATTCATGTGAGGCACTCGATGAGGAGCTACTGCAGATGTTCTTTCACAATTAAATGGCTTCACCATTCCCTTCCAGAAGAAGCATTGACTGTCCCAGCAAATGCAATCATGAAACTAGCAACAACAAGCATCCATCTTCATCCAACCATCTCTGTCTTCTTCAGCATGCAGGAACCATCAAATACTTTAGATGCGGATGGGAAGAACTGGGAAATGGATATTAATGTTCTACTGGAGCAGCAGATAAAGGAGATTAGTACTTCAACAGAAGTTCATGGGAAGAATATTTTGAAGGACTGTGTGTCTGGTAATAAGAGTCTACTTTTGGTTATCCACCTATATAGTCCAATTTTTTTTATAGACTGAGAATTACCGTAACGGTGATATAAATTCATTTAAATGTTAGGTATTATTAAAGCCGGAAGTGAAATTAAAGCTAGAGCCTTAGGAGACAACAAATAAATTGGAGCTTTATTAGCCTCATTTAAATTAAAGGAATAATTATGCTCTTCTACCAAGCCGAGAACCATACCAATTTTGTTGTTTTTCGACTCACTCATCAGTGAAAAGCAGTATACTTTCATCAATTAATTTGATAAAAGGAAAGAAACTATTGTAACTTGTACTGATGATTCCTCTTCGCCACAGCTGTATCAGTTTTAATAAATTGTATGATAAGCTGACTTTGTTAAAATCCAAGTTATTAGTTCCTCCCCAGTTGCATACTGGTTTCAGTGCAATTTTCTGTGTTGAATATATATCCATGTTCCATCCAAATCCATGATTCATGACTTCCATTTTCAGGATTCTAATGATGTTTATTTATGCAGTTAATATGAAAGGAAAAAGTAATGGCTGGGAAATTGAAGCTTTATCGAAAGACCCACTCGGAGCTGTTTCTTTCCTGGACAAATTGAATGGTTTCAACGGGAGTGAGAATAAACAGCCTGTGATGATGGAGAGACCTCCAACTCCCACGCTATCAATCCAAGAGGAGCTCAGAAGAAGCAAATTCCTTCTCAATCCTCTTGCAGCTCGTGCAGCTCTTGCTTCATTAAGATCAGAATTTCCTCAAAGTCCACAGTTCTCAGCCCAGAGCAATGAGAGAGGAGATATGACTGGTCAGCATAGCTCAAAGGAAATTTTGCTGAAAATATCAGCTACATTAGAAGGTAATAGCCCAAATTTCAGGAGCATTGTGAAGAAACTCTTCCCAGCATCAAGTCCTACCCACACAGTTGAACTCTCTAATCTCTCTTGTGGAGCACAAATAAATGGGATGAACAAGAAAAACAAGATGGGAGAAAAGAAGATGTTGTCTGCAGATATGAGGTTGTCTCGATCACAAATTCAGAAAGATACTGGAAGGCATGAGACTTCACAGATGACCAACAACAATGAGTCACAATCAAGGTTGACAGGCACGCATAGGGTTACTCGGTCAAGAGCCAAAGGAGCAGAGAAAATTGAAGCCAATGGCTATGATGCTGCAGGCAGAGATCATGTGCAAAATGAATGTATGAAATTGGAAACTTTTGCCCATAGTGCTGTAGCTCCAGAAAATTGTTTATCAGATAACCTGAAAGCAGTAGCTTCACCAATTAATGGTCAGATCAACTCTCAAAGGGTTACTCGGTCCAGAATCAAAGGAGTAGAGAAAACTGAATTGAACGAACATAAAGTAGCAGCTAAAGGTAATGTTCATACTGGATGTACTAAACCAAGCACAAGCACTCAGGATACTGTAGCTCTAAAGTATTGTTTATCAGGCAACCAGAAAGCAGTAGCTTCACCGCTTGATAGCGATACCAGTATTCATTCTGTTGAGCATGCGAAAGATGTCCCAGGAAAAGATGGAATGGTCGTTGATGTTGATACTCAGAAGGATTACTTGATTCAAGATGCAGAAAAACACAATAATCCAAAAAGGCCAACACAATCCGCTGCTAGCGAGGACACTGAGAGCAATAATGTGCAACTGAAAAGAAAACTAAGGAAAAGAAATCCGGTTGAATCCAATGTTCCCTTTGAGAGGTCGTGTATAGACAGATCACTCACTTCACTCCATGCCACTAAGAATAATGAACAGTTTTCTGAGGAAGGAGAGAGCGAGAAACGATCTACTCGTGTTAATACCACTCCAAAAAGTTCAGGTACTCAAACTTGGCATTTAGCTTATACTTGTATCACATTTACTGATGGTATATGTTAAAATCTCCATACTTATAAATCTGGTTAGAGAATATGCTAGCTGCAAATGGTACGAGCAAATTTGTGAAATGGCAGCTTTCATGTATGCTTGCAATATCAATAAGGTAACATAAAGGAGGAAATAGAGCAAAAGGATGCGTTGAATCTGCCATCCCAGTGATCATTAGACATCATCTAAATCATCCCTTTGTAAAAATCTCCCCTAGGAGGCAGTAAGCCAGCCACGGTTCCTCTGATTTTTTTTCAAAAATAACAAGTTTTCTCATTTCTGCCGGAATCCGTATCGATTCTCTGTGCAATTATGGCATGTCCTTTGATTTATCTAGTCAAAAGATATATCAACAGAATTCCAGCCAGTCTCATGTTGAGTATCTCAAAAACTCAAATTCTTGAACTATATGCTGGATGCTGAAGCTTTGCTTTGTTCATAATCTCTGTTCCTAACAAGTATGTGTTGCAGCAGGAAGTCATCACGGCACAAGGCACAAGTCTGCAAATTCAGGGAAGCAGGAAACACGATTTTCTCCCCGGCTCGGATTTCTTCCCCGTACTCGCTCCCAACACAATGCTTAATCTGTTACAACTGTAGGTTTTATATCTTCTATCACGTAAGTACGACTGAGTATCTTGTGCACATATTACATCCAGGCCTTTTTTGCTTGTACAGTTGATATTATGTTGACTGCTCTATAACTTGACCCACGGACGTCATTGTGATTGATTCAGACTGACTAAACTCCTCCCCTATCAAACTAAAATCGTTAGACTAGTTTAACTTTTTGGGTAAATTGTTAAGCCATCATGACTGTCATACATTTTTGTGTTTGGTATGCAAGTCTATGTAGAGAGAAGGATATTTGTTAGCTTTTAGTTGTATATTTTGGTCTAAATGACTCTAATCAGAACTCGCGATTCCGTGCGCCTGTGTTTTCAGTCTATGGGGTGGAGAGAACGATAATTGTTAGCACAAGTCTAGCACTTCAATGTTAAGACGTTTACAAATACTTGGTTGTACTTTTTATTAACATCTACCATTGACAAAAATTTATGACAATATAAATATACTTGGTTGTACTTTATATTAAAATCTACCGAAAGTATGCCAAGCCTTTAATTTGTTTTAAAGCCTTCATTTTTTCCTCTGTTGAGCAAAAATCCTCCTCTAGTTGTGTAATTTCCCATTAACATTGATATTTTCCATTCCCATTTCGAAAGAAACCCAGTAATTCAGTAACTATAGATGAAATGAAAAATTCAGCTAGATTCAAAACTATAATCTGAGATAAATTTGAAACATTCATTTCAATTTCAATTTCAAACAAAGGATGAGATCTGAGACAGATCATAGTAGAAACCATCAAACTACAACCTAACAAATTCCAAAAAACACAACACTAAAAATCCCTAATTCTACCCAAGTAGGCCATTTACAACCAACCCCATGATCTCAGCCGCCAAAACCATAGAGAGTACGGCCCTGCCTCTTCAGAGCATACACAACATCCATGGCGGTGACAGTTTTCCGGCGAGCATGCTCGGTGTAGGTGACCGCATCGCGTATGACATTCTCCAGAAAGATCTTGAGCACCCCTCGAGTCTCCTCGTAAATGAGGCCACTGATGCGCTTGACGCCGCCACGGCGAGCCAGACGGCGGATGGCCGGCTTCGTGATGCCCTGAATGTTATCCCTCAGCACCTTACGATGCCGTTTCGCTCCGCCCTTTCCCAAACCCTTGCCTCCTTTGCCGCGCCCAGACATTTTGTTGAAGATGAAGAAGAAATGATAGAGTTTTTATCAATTCAGCTTGGGTGAATGGTATGTGGAAAACTCGGATGCGTTTAAATAAGAGACGGCAGGAGTTGGAGATTACAGAGGGCTGTTGGATTTAAGATTTCGGGAGCGGCTAGAGATGTTTATCCGCGTGATGGTCATTGGGCTTTTTTGGACCGTTGATGAGGAATGGATCGACGGTAGATAGTTGACAGCTGGATGGTTGATGCGGATTGTGGTTTTTTAATGTGAGAGGGAAAAAGGGGGGAAGATTTTCACTGAAAATTGAATGCGTGAAAATGGTCCATCTCTCCTCGTGAAAATTTTCAGTTCCACGATGTGACCCACTTCCAGAATCCGGAATTGTTCGTTTCGGATCTGGATCCCATCCATCAATTTAATCAGTTTATTCACAAAAGTGGACAAAGGCAATTTCAAATATTTCTATTATCGATACATATAATTTAGTAACGTAAAGTAGTTAGCATTCGGATTGGGCAAAATTGTGAATCAATTCGAGAGTCCAAATTATGAAGAAAAAAATACGGTCCGAATCCAATTATCCGAAAAATCCAATTTGAATCCGAAATTTTTATAAAAAAATCATCCGAATCGAATCGAAAATTCAAAATTCTAAAGGAAAAAAACCTGAAATTGAATTCTTTTAATTCTTATATATATTTATGTGGAAATATATGGAAATACACTTTTTTTAAAAACTTGAATCAGTATATATCCAATCTCAAAAAAACAATGCCGTCTATACCCATTTCATTTTTTAAATATATTTTTCAACGACTTGCAGAAAAACACAATCATTTCAAATATCAATCAAATCAAAACTGTTAATTTAATTTAATTTAATTTAATTTACAAATTAAATTAAACTAAAGTTATAATTCTTCAGAAAATTAAATTAAATTAAATTAAATTGTACAAATTAAATTAAATTAAATTAAATGATCCGGGGCGGGGTGGGTTGGCCGCCTTGGGTGGGGTTGGCCGGCGGTGGGGTGGGTTGGCCGTGGGGATGGGGTTGGCACGTGGGTGGGTTGGTAGGTGGGGTGGGTTGGTAGTGGGGTGGGGTTGGTCGGTGGGGTGGGATTGGCCGGCATGTGGGTTGGCGGGGGGATGGGGTTGGTAGGTGGGGTGGGGTTGGTAGGGGTGGGGTTGGCCGGCGGGGGGGGTTGGCCGTGGGGATGGGGTTGGTAGGTGGGGTGGGTTGGTAGTGGGGTGGGGTTGGTAGGTGGGGTAGGGTTGGCCGAGGGGTTGGCCGTGGGATGGGTGGGTTGGCCGCCTGGGGTTGGCCGCCCGAGGAGGGTTGGCCGCGCCTAGGGGGTTGGCCGCCCGGCGGGGTGGGTTGGGCATTTGGTTTGCCGCTAATTTTATTAATTATTTATAAATTTAAATCTATATCATTAATTATTAATTATTAATTATACTGAATTTATTAATTAATTATAAATTAATTATAAATTGAATTTGATTATTAATTATTAATTATTAATTATATGATAGAGATGAAAATTAAAGAACGATATAAACCAACCAGTTTTTGTAAATTAAATGACCAACTAATGGTCAACAACTTTTTCACCGCTTTTTGTAATGATTTACTTCGATCAACAACTTAATTTACTTCCGTCAACAACTTTTTCATCAGTGAATTTACTTCGATCATCACTTCCCCAACAACTAAACAACTATGCCAACAAATATTTACGTTGAATTTAATTCACCATTCTACCTATATATTTCATTCTTTTCTCATTCTTTTCGTTCACTGAATTCTTTTTCTCGCTCTCGCTCTCCTGAATTCTTTTTCTCGCTCGCCTCCTCTCAATTCTTTTCTCGCCTCGCCTCGCTCGATTGGATTATAAAGGTAATTTCAATATTTTGATGTATTTGTTATATATATGATTCCTTAATTATTGTTAGATGAATTTTGGTGAATTTTTAATTAATTTCAATTAATAATTATTTAGGGCATCGTATAACCATTGTGCATTTGTATGAATAATTAATTAAAATTTTTAGATGAATTAAATAGTTTAGTTTAGTTTAATTTTAGTTTAGTTTAGTTTAATTTAGTGTAGTTGAATTTTAGTTTAGCCGGTTGGTGTGGGGTTGGGTATTGGGGTGGGGTTGGTCATTGGTGGGGTTAGTAGTGGGGTGGGATTGGTTCTGGGGGTGGGGTTAGGGGTGGGGTTGGCCAGGGGTGAGGGTGGGGTTGGCCATGGTGGTGGGGTTGGCATGGGGGTGGGGTTGGTAGGTGGGGTGGGGTGGGGTTGGTTGGGGTGGGGGTTGGTTGTGGGGGTGGGGTTGGCCATGGGAGTAGTGAAGATAAATTAAATTTTTATTATTTTGTAGTTGAATTAAATTATGGTTTCTGATTTAATTTAGTTTAGTTTAGTTTAGTTTAATTATTATAAATACCCAACAATACACTTGAATTTTTATTTAGCCGTGGGATAGGGGTTGGTCATGGGTGAATTTTTCATTTAGTTTAGTTTAGTAGGGTTGGTCTCGTAGTTTAGTTTAGTTTAATTTATAACATTTAGTTTAATTTAGGTGAATTATTATTTAATTTAGTTTAGGTGAATTATGGTTTATGTCCGTCCCGATGAATTATAATATTTAATTATTATTTAGTTTAGAGATTTATACACGTCCATTATTGTGCATTTGTATTATTTATTTAGTTTATGTGAATTATTATTTGATTTGTATTATTTATTTATTTTATGTGAATTATTATTTGATTTAGTTTAGGTGAATCACGATTTATACACGTTCATTTTTGAAATTTTCATTTAGTTTAGTTTAGTTTAGTTTATAATTTATTGTTCTTATTATTAAACATCCGTGATCAATGTTAATGCTTTTATATTTAATTTGTATTATTTATTTTAGATGTTTGTTTTATAATTAATGAATTTTAATTAATTATTGTGCATTTGTATGATTTAATTAGATGTCGGGGTGGAAGAATATTATCATTAGATATGGAGGATGTTGGGATGATTGTTTGAACTATCATGCGGTGCATCATCATATACCTTTGTTCGGATGATAATGCACTTATTTGGGAGTTAAGAGAAAGCATTAATTCCTTCGGGATCAAATTCTTTTGACTACCAAATACATTATATATCGAGATCTCAAGTGGTAGACTTATCAAATCACTTTTGACTACCGATGATCGCCTAGCTCGATTGTGCGAGATTTATGCCCAACCGTGAGGTGTATGTGACATACGGAGGCGACTCCCAACCGAACACAAGCATATATGCCACACCGAGCAACCACGTGATACAACGTATGACTACGCTTCACAATACTCATCTCGGATGAGTCATTCACACAACAATTTGGAGCATATAATTGGTTTGAGCAAAATACACCTCAAGAAGTGTCGCAACATGTGCCCGGTGGTCGACACGATCGTTGACGACGATGATGACGATTTAATACGTCGTCGACAACGAAGAACAAACATCGTCGATGAAGAAGAGGAGGAGGAGGAGGAGGAGCGTGCGTGCAAATGTGATCTCCGCACGCTTGTAGAATTTGATGCGTGGATACGTCGAGAGGGTGGAATAGAAAATTGCTTGGGATGATTATGCGAGCAACACGCAGGGTAACCGAGGGACTCGAGGTAGAACAAATGGAAGAGATGAGCAATTGGCTAGCTCTGTTATTCCTCATGAGGCTTGAACAATCTTTTGCTAGTCCTCGACTCTATTCCAACCCCGATGAGCGAAGGTTCTATCTTCGACAACAAGGTGGACCTTAAGATATCGATCGGTTTGTGGCACATGGAACAAAGAGCGAATTTGTTATTCACGATCGGACCGCACCCGGATTACGCTCAAATGCGTATATCGTGATCGTGTCCGCTTTATCATGCGCATCGCAACAGGTGGTGGTTTTGGTTTGTGCGCAAGTTTGATGCCGTACACACGTAGATGATCTCGTGAATACCGAAACGCGCAAGGTCAAAGCCCGTGTGATTGCAACATACATAGCGCGAAAAATACGTGAGGACGGTGAAGTCATTGTCGAGATCGATTATGGCCGAGTTACAACGAGAGTATGGCGTCAGCGCCATATACCGCTGCGGTGAGAGCTCGTAATAGGCAATCGAGATGATATATGGTGGGTATGAACAATCCTATCGATGCTACAGGGTTATCTTCACATGTTGCGGACAACTAATCTCGGTTCGTTGATTGACTTGGATATCGACCGGATGGTCGTTTCGCCATCTTTTGTAGCGCCGGCCCACCGACTTCGGTTACATCGTGCAGTGAGGCTGTTATTGTTGTGGATGGCACGCACTTGAAGGGCCGCAATAAGGGTATATTGTTTGTTGTCTTTATTACGGCGACCGAACGAGCAAGTTTTTCCATTGGCTTATGGAATTGGTCCGATCGAGAATGATTTATCATGGACTTGGTTTCGAACACGTGAAGACCGCTTATCACCGAATTACGAGACGCTGATTGTGTCGATGCGCACGCCAAGATATCCAATGCTTGTGAAAAATGTCTTTCCTGAGAACGCCCACGGCTTATGCTACTACCATCTGCTGAAAAAATCACGCCTTTTGGGAAACCGTCGGTGGCATTGTACCGTATACGGCTTATGATATCGGGAGGCGGAGTTTGACAAAGCAATGAACATGTTAAAGTCCTCGTGCTAAAGATAGACCTCACCGGTGGTGCATATGGCAAGTCGACGAGGTAGGAGTTGAGAAGTGGGCGAGATCAAAGTGCCACGTGAGGCGCTATACCTTTTGACTTCCAACATTGCCGAGTCCTTCAATGCTCGGTTGTTGTGGGCAAGACGATTGCCCATTTGCTCTATGGTTGAAGCGATTCGTCATATCATAGAAAAATGGTTCGATTAAAGACTTGAAGCGAAAGAGCATACCTACTCGACCTAACCCCAAGTCGTTCGCAAGATACGGGCGAGCTGGAGAGATCACGCAGGTATACTATAGTGCCCAAAAGTAACGACACATTGAAAGTCAAGGACGAAACCAAACCTTCAATGTCAATCTCGGGACGGAATCGTGCTCGTGCTTGGAGTGGGACATGGATCGATCCGTGTTCTCATGCGATTCTTGACTATACGGTATGGAGCTACATACTAAATATAATTTTTTAGTACGGTATGCCAATTTATAACTAACAACTTTATCATTGTTTTTATATTGAATTTTAATTTGTGCAGCATAAAGATGACCAAATTTCCGCCTATGTGGGAGAATACTACCACGAGAAGCTAGTACGAGCTACTCATACAGTAAATCATGTTCCGCCTCAATCCACTTGGATGCTTCCTACCGATGTCGCACTGTTGAAGTATTGCCACTGCGTGGTCCGGCAGTGGGTCGTCCAGAAAGTTGGGCGCCATCGTCATCCAACCGAACGCCCCATCAAGATCCGGTGGAGGAGAGATGGGTCAAGCAAGAAAGTCGTGCACGTAGGAGGTGTGGCTTGTGTGGTTCCAGAGATCACACGCGACAATCATGTCCTTATTTACCATCTCATTAATTGAATGAGATATTGATTCACTTAACTTGATATATGAGTTTAATATGATAATTTAAGCATTCTATGAATTTACTAGAATTTTCTAAATTCATATGTTGAAATTGAAAATTTTTAGTTTAGGTGCTTAATTGCTATATATATATATTAAAGTTAATATATTGTGTTAATATTGATGATTAAGCTCACATATGATACTTTTATGATTTTTTAATGTTCTTCTTCATATATCTTATGAATTGTGAACATATTATGTAAGTAAGGAGTAATGAAGCTTAATTGAGGAGTTGAGAACTAAGAATACGAAAAGTTGAATTTTATAAACATATTATGTTGAAATGAAAACTTGATGACAAAGATATTAGATTATATGTTGTTAAGTGATTATAAATGGTTGATATACCTAAAAGTATACTAATAGAATGATATAATTTATTGGGTTGTGATTATAATTTTAGAAAATATACTCAAATACAAATATTACAATATTTAAGAAAATACACTCAAATACAAAAAGGTTATTACATAATAATTAGTAACATGTTTCTAACACTTTCTATCTATGACTCTCGTCCACATAATTCAAATATAGAAGCGATTATTTTTTTTACGGTAGGCATATACATTCTCATTACCCCACGGGATGCTCGGGAACCGAAATGAGGCGTTCGGCATACATGCACATGTATCGTTCCAAGATCGACGTTGTCTTGCCGATCGAACCGTACATCGTGAGCAGAAATGTAAACGCCGATCACGCGAAAGGCATGAACACCGAGTCTCATTATCTTCAAACCAACGAGTTCGAAAAGAATCGTGTAAATAACATCCTCAAGCCGATCCAATTCATCAACCGCTCATCTTGTCGCACGGGTCTAATGAATAATGTACGGATCGAACATTTCACACACCCCGCCGTGCGCATTCGAGCCAAAATGATGCGACCTCTGCTAAAACAAGGGATGATGACCAGTAAAGAGATTCAATTTGTAAAGGCACAAACAAAAATATATTTTATAATTAGTCATTGTATAAAGTTACTGTTCGTGAAGCCATGGTCATGACTTTGGCCCACCGCTACTACCACGGACCGCCCGATACCAATTAGCGATGGAGCCCACGAGATATACCATGATCTAGATCCCGCCGCGTTTGACTACGCCGTAAATATGCACCACTCTCGACTAATGTACAACTATTCAAGAAGAAATAAAATTCAATATATATATAAAATATATACATATATATTCACATCTATAAGAAATACGAAATATATACTTACAAAGAAATCGGTGTCCAAAATAATAGTGCTCGAATCATTGACCCCATCCAACAAGTCATTGCCGCTTATTAATCGGTCCTCGATGCAAGATGTACAAATCAAGAGCCCGCAATAAATAATTTATTTTTAAATAACGATTTCATATATGAAAATAGAAATAGAAATAGAAGTGATACTTACCCCACGCCAAGCTCGTCGTAGGGTCTTCGATGCGAACAAAATCACTTGAGGTCAAGATGCATCCACTGCCTCTAATAATCACCGAACCCGCCTCGCCTCGAGAAAAGCTTCATAAGAAGCGATACACTATCGGGGATAGGACGAGGCACGTGGCTATTCACGTCGGTGACCTCGGTGCAGTAGCAATAACCTTACTCGCTCGCTTCTACGAGTTGGCTAATTTTTGTTAAAGCAACAGAGTTAGAAAAGTAAACATATCAAATATGATGCAATAATATAAAATAAGATAATTTACCAATGGTCTCGGCATCTCGGCATGGAATGACGAGTGGATCCTCGTTGTGTGATGGGCTAATGAATCCAGAGTAGATCCATACTCCTGTGAGACCGACGATGAGGTGTATACTCGGGTGTGTGCGAGACGCCGGATCTGCTAGAGGAGTCTGCTGGGTACATCGATGTAGAGTACAGTAGAAGGCCCCGGTCACGATCGTCACTCGCATCGCCGGTGGGATAGTTCCACGACGGACGGCGATACGCCTCGATCTTATGCGAACATCTACATCGACACCTTTTATCATAGACTCAAACCACGCCTTGAGTCCTTGAATATTCTCTAACCACATCATTGATCGTGTATGCGTGATCCAACGACGATCCCTCCGACTCGGGCGTGCGTGGTGCTCACCGCCGCTAGATGAAGAGGAACGAGCTGCCTCGTGACGCTTCCCCGTATCCCGATCGCGTCCCCTATATCGATCGGCGTCCTCGTCCGACGCACGCCCATCCCCACTGCATCGATGTCGTGGCTCCTCATGCCCTCGTGCTCCTCCTCGTGCCCTCATCAATCTCTTCAACAACAGCGATGCGTGCCCGCATCGCTGCACGGCCGCCGACTAACCCCACATCGGTGAAGGCCCCGCCTAGAACGAGGTCGTCTAGTGCGGGCGGGGTTGTTCCTCAGCGCACAGATGGGAACGGGTCTCCGTAGTTCACTCCCGGCACCCGGATATAGAGATGACGATAATACGGCATGCTCATCTCATAGTCGTCCCGACTAACCCCACAACGGTTGCCCTCACGATCGAACAGGGTCGTGTATCCACGCCAATCATCTTCGTGAACTTCCACCTCATGCATCTAGGATACATCCTCCGGACATACTTTGCAACCGTCGTGCAAGATCCGGATTATCTCTAGTGACCAAATATATAATGCCCATGATGGTCCGTAGAAGTGATATTTGGCCCCGGCCTTCATATTCCACATGTAGTGTTGTAGAATTTGATACGCATATGCAGCCCATGGAAATCGGCAACACGTCCGGATCGTCAACTAAGACCCAAATCCACGGATCCACGGTGTCGTGGCAAGTCGATACCAAGACGAATGCGTAAAGAACTAAGATGTGGGCCACACGGAGATATAGATGATCGCCGATCATCAATCGGACAATCCGTATCAAAGAATCTCACACCTAGATTCTCTATACTAGTCCTTCCGCTACCAACAAACCTTCGATAAACCTCAACGGATTGCGGATCGTACTCGGTCAGAGGATCGAAGATGACGCCCTAAAACTCAAACCCGTCACGAGCGCAAAATCCGAGAAGGAAAACAAATTGTCCTCCCATTAATAAAAACCATATCGCCGATCTTCAAGACTAGGAGGGGCCTAACTGTCGGGATACCATATGGTGCAAACTCATGTTTGACTTGGATCCGTGTTCCCAACCAACAAAGTGACCAAACATCCTCGCTTAAACCTATCCACCGTGTCTTCACCACCTATATCTCTCAATCTACTGTATGACCCTTCTTAAATAATTGGGCTTGAAGTACGTCTGATTGTGGATAGACGATTGATGGTCTCGGGCCTTAAGAACTCGATTTCTATTTATTAAAAAATAATAAACTATGCTTAATTAAGAAATATGTCAATTAGTGTGTTCACACATATTGTGAAATTAATTCCAAAATTATATAGAATTGGTGGTGAACTTTTTGTGTCTTGATTAACATAGAATTGAAATTTTTGTTCCCTATGACAAAAATTACAAGGAAATAAACCGCATTAGACAACCTTTGTGTGTTAGCATAGATGCAAGGATTGAAAATTTCTACCTAAAATTACTTGGTGGATATTTCTACCAAAAGAAATATATTTGTTGATCCTTGTAACATAAGATTATCATTGAATTTAGTAACTTTACTTATCATTTAACTACTTATCGACGCCACCGCTTATAATTTCAAAGCGCCTTATTAATAAACAATTCTACCAAAATTTCTGCAGAGTAACGCTTATAATATGATTTGCCAAATCAATCAAAACTCATCCAAATTCATCCCAAACTCCCAAATCATCATCATATACTTAAATATACATTTAGGAATTTAAAACAAGCTTAAACTTATTCATTTATACTTTAATCGACTAACGCCTTCAACTACATATATAAAAATTTACTATCTAAAATTTCTACCTAAAAGAAATATATTTGTCAATATATCATGCAAAATTCATAATCCTAAATTTAAATAATATTTGAATATACATAAATTTTTGTCAATATAATTATGTATTGTCAATTAACATCAATACATAATTAACAATATATTCTAATTATAATTCACATATATTAATTCACAAAGATAGACAACAATACATAATAATTCACAAAGCATAGATTCGAATTAATGTCCGAATTCACAAAGCATAGATTCACAAAGCATAATAATTCATGTCCGAATTCATAATTAATATCCTATCACATATATTCGAATTATTTCATAAAGCATAGACAACAACAATATATAGTTAACAAAGCATAGAAAATACATAATTAACAATATATAGTTAACAAAGCATATAAATACATAATTAATAATATATAATTAACAAAGCATATAATTGGAATTATAATTCAGAAATCATAATAATTAACAAAAATATACAAAACAACAATATAAATAAACAAAAATACAACAATATAAAATATATTATAGAATACAGGATTTTGTCCGATTGGTGATAATGGTTTTTCGTGAATTTGTTGTTTTCAAGATGACATACATGTTTTTTAAAAATATCTATCTAATTATGAAAAGTTAAATAAAATAATTTTGTAATATTAGTTTTTCCAATAAAAACAGAAATAGTATGAATTTTAACGTCTATTTTCTATGCCTTTTTACATAGTAATTATCAATTATCAATTTTTAATAGTAATTATCGATTATCAATTTTTAATAGTAATTATCAATTATCAATTTTTACATAACGTCTATTTAACAGAAATATTATCAATTTTAATAGTAATTATCAATTTTTACTATAACGTCTATTTTTGTTTTTCCAATAATAGTAATAAATAAAAGTTAATAGAAATACAAGCAATATCAACAATTCGTCTATATAAGGGTCTAATTTCTTGTACTAAAAATTCATCAATTATTTGGCTAAGAGCAGACTTAAATATGCATCCATTTTGAACAAAATAATAAACAAAATATAATAATATAAATAAACAAAATAAAATAAAATAAACACATGCCATAGTTGGTCACGAGGTTGGTCACGGTGGTGGTTGGCCATGAGGAGGGTTGGCCATGAGGTGGGTTGGCCGTGGGGGGAGGTTGGCCGGGGATGGGTTGGCCGTAGGGGTGGGTTGGCCGTCGAGGAGGTTGGCCGTCGATGGGGTTGGCCACCGGGAAGGGTTGGCCGCCGGAGAGGTTGGCCGGGGGTGGTTGGCCAGCGGGTGGGTTGGCCGAGGGAGGTTGGCCGCGGGTGGGTTGGCCGCGGGAGGGTTGGCCGTGGGAGGGTTGGCCACGGTGGTTGGCCGCGATGCTGCGCTTGAGAGAGTTGGTCACGGAGTTCGCCACGGTGGGCTTAGCACAAGAGAGGCCGGGGTGGGTTGTCCGTGTGGTGTGTATTAGGTTTAGAATTATTTAATAAAATATTATTATATACAATTCATATTTTCATATTTAAAAATTTATATCCAATTCGATTCGAAAATCCAAAATTTGGAAAAAAATAATTCGGATTGGATTTTTTTGATTTTCAATTTTCGGTAGGGCTGTTTATTGGGTAAGTGGATAACGAGTATTATCGAACCGAATATTCATCGGTTATCAGTATCCAATAACCGATTAATTGGATATTTGGTTCGGTATTGGATAATGAATTGACGTTAATTTCGGTTATCGGGTATACCGATAACCGAATGGGTATACCCGAATAACCGAAATTAAATAATTATTAATATTATTTTATTATTATTAAATTAAATACATAAGTTAATAGTTAAGAACTTAATATGGTGGGTTTTTTCTGAATTTGATAATTTTGGGTATTCAATAACCGAACCGACAAACCGATCGGTTAATCGGTTAACCGATTAACCAATCGGTTTCGGTATCGGTTATTGGATTTGACGGATATCGGTTTTGGTTAACCGAAATCGATCCAATAAGCACCCCTAATTTTCGGGTATTTTTCTTGCCCTTAGTAAACTATTCAGTTTTTTTAATCAATTAATTCATAATTTTAAAGATCGTGTTACGATAGACTCAAATCCAAACTTTTGGCATCAGACATTAATCAGTCTAACACTAGGCCAACAAACACATACATATTCAATGTTTTTGTGCGTCATATGTGGTTATTATTAAGTTGTTCATTTACAACTTTCCTATTATCAACCTTGTCCTAATAATGACTTCTTATTCTTTCTTTTCTTTTGAACTATGGAAAATAGACGATGAGGTTGAATTCTATAATTTTATGTTATCATATAAGATCTCCATTGCTTGTATGTCATTTTATTCTTTTCTTTTTTAAAAGAATTGTCTTGTTTGCTTTCATGGATAAGACTACACATGTAAACTTGATCTCATTTACCCAATTTGATGAATGCAAATTATGATTATATGGTTGTTTTACTTGATTACATGGGTAGTTTGTTTTGATATATGTTGTTTGGAATATGATGAATTTTATCAAAATTGTCACTTATGAAGTTATGATATGGATGATGATTTCTTTGAAGTGTCGTGCTCTAGTGCATTTGGATGTATTGTTCGTTTGTTCTAATTAAACTATTATTGTGATTAATATTTTTAAATAACGATTGATTGATAAATTTTAATTGAGAATTATAAGTCTTTAAGCAACTTATCGAATCAAAATGTATACTAAAATTTTGTAACTCTTAGACTACCCAATAAATTTTACTCCCTCCATTTCCATAATTGTTATCTCAAAAATTTTCGTCACGTAGATTAAATAGGGTAGTGTTTTGTATGTAAAGTAATTGGTGTTTAGTATGATTTTGTGCTTATTTTTCATATGTTTATACATGTCGTTTCCCGTGGTTTGTCCTTTTTATGTCGTTGTTTTGATTAGTATTTATCGATTCAGACTTATTTGGTTTATTTTGATGTTTTGTAGAAAAATGACATTAAATAGGACAAAATGAATCTTCCAAGATCTATCCTATATTGAAGAGCATCTCGATAGGAGTCCATAGGCACAAACGGATCGTAATTCGGAGTTCGGACGAGAGAGAACGGAGCAAAACAGCGAAGTTGCGCACATGAACGTGCGTGCGCGAGCGCGTCCGGCGCTGGCACGCCCCAGCACGCCCGCCCGCACGCGTCCAGCCTCCCAACGCGCGTTCTCCCTTTCTCCGCACGCGTTCAGCCAGCGTTCGCCCATCCTCCGCGCCCGCTGAGCTCGTCCCAGCGCCCACTCCGTCCGGCGCTAGCATACCCAGCGCCTCGCCACACCTCGCCTACCCCAACGCCCCAGCGCCACACTCGCCCGCACAGCGCCCGCTCGCCCATTCCCGTACGGCGCTTGGCTCCAGTTCTCGCCCAGCTTTCCAGCGTGCGCTGACTCCCGTCCGGCGCTTGGCTCCTCCTCACATCCGGCGCCGCGCTCCGTCCGGTGTTTGGGTTCTGTTGCTGTTCATTCCAGAGACTCCTCGCGTCCGGCGCTGCGACGCATCCGGCGCTGCGGTGCTCTCCCTGTTCATTCCAGAGAGCGCCCGCATCCGGCGCTGGGCGACCCGAATTTTGCCCATTGCGTCCGGCGACGCGGTGCGTCCAGTGCTGCGCGCGAAATTTTCCGCGCCTATAAATAGGGTCAAACATGCGTGAACCCTAACACCTATCTCATTCATGCGCATCCTCACGATTTTTCTCTCATTTTCTTTCTCCTTTCTTCTTCTCTTCTTCCATTTAATTATTGTACTTTGATTAACAATTGAGATTGAATGATTACGGATATTTGGAAGACGAATTTATCTATGAATGGTTTGTAAGTTTTTCTCATTCATTTATGTCTATGTAATTGCTATGGGGATGATTTCTGCCATGAGATGAATTATTGTTTTGTAGAGTAATACATGTTACCTTGAATCGTGATTGTTGGGTTGATGATTTACGATTTTCTTATCCGTATAAATTATTTATTTCGTGATCTTCATACATGGTGTTCGAGAGAATAGTGTAGGTTGATTATATGCTTATGTTTGATTATGAAATCATGCGAGAGCATATTTATATTAAATATGAGTTTGACAATGAAAGTGATCGAGAGATTGATTTGTTGTTGAGTAATTGATATATGTGGATTGGGTTTTTGCTATCGTGTGCTTTGTAGTTAAATATCCTTCTTAATTGATGGTGGTTTGATTGAGAGATCCCCCACCATTAAGTTCGAGTCTAACATTGACGTGGTCGAGAGATTAGTTAGTGTTGAACGTTTGGTGAGAGGCGTTGGTGTTTTATGCATTGTGCGCTGGTCCTTGATTCATTAATAGCGAGGATAGATTCGAACCCTAGAACACCGTCTCCAGTTCCGTGTATCTGCTAATTCCTATTGTTATCCAAGTGCATCATGTTTTACCTGCTTTATTTTATTTCGTGCTTTCGTCTGTTCCGTGACAGATCCCTTATTTTAGGACGTTAGTATTTCTTTTTGTTTCTGTGTGCGATATTAAACTGCAACCCTGTTAAGCCTTCATCGAGAGATTCGACTTGGGTCGACCTTACCGCTCTATAAGGACCTCGTACTATTACGAGCGACTGAAAAGAACAATTTGGTCGGAACAATTGGCACATTTGAAAAAAGATATTTTCTAATGTTAAATTAGTTCCTTTTTTAGAATGAGACAATAATTGTGGGATGATCCAAAATGAAAACGAGATAATAATTATGGAATAAACGGTATACTTTTTTTTAAGATCAAATCTAACAAGAATATAGTTTTAGTTTCACGATAAGTCATTTTTACCCACCGAGAGACTATCACTTCAAATAGAAAATCTCATGGGCAAGTCCAACCACATCAAACTCAACTTTTCTTTGCAATTAAAATTTACCCTAAAATAAAAAATGAGCTTAAGCTTAGTATTGATCAAGATGGTATTTTACCTCATCAAAGATCCTATTTTGTCTTCTAATATAACATTTTCTATTACATTTGTGGGTGATCAACATATGACAATATCAAGGGTTTAAGATCTATGATTCATATAAAGAAAATATAACCCTAACACTTAGTAATTCTAAATCATTAGTATTGCTCATATCGATCATCTATGAATGCAATGGAGATGTTATAATAGAAGGCAATGGATCACGTATCTACCTAGCTCAACTCGTAATTGGTGTTTGGACTTCTAAACTACAAAATGTTTTCTTATTCAACGTATATTCTTTTTTATTTATTTATAAATATTAGAGTTATAATTATATAAAAGATAGAAAATCTATTAGTTACATATGATATATAGCATAATACGTTCGAATTTAAGTGGTAATTACTGGAAACAAATAGTGAATCTGGATTATATGTAGATATCTGTGAAAATATTTCATGCTTGCATTAAGAAAATATTTTAGAGAAACCCATAATGTTCTACAACATAAGTCCAGAAAGGCCAAATTTTATAGACTTTCTAGAACCTCCTGATAACATTTAGATGTGTGAGGTGGTATTCTGTATATCCGTCCGTACATGTGAATTTTGATATATTTTTTTTCAGTGTAAATGATATTTGATACTTTTCTTCAATTTAAATAATACTTGAACAAATGATACTTTTCTTTAATGTAAATGATACTTTTATCCGTTCGCACGGTATGGACGGATGTACATGAGTTTTTGTGTAGATATTTTAGTTTAACCTTTCAACAAATTATCTGAAAATTACGATAAAATTATTCACTATTAGATCAAATATGTGTTGGATACCAAGTATAAATAGGTGATGATTATCAAGTAAACAGTATATATATAGTTATTTTCATATTCTTATATCATCTTTCATCTACACATACATTCACATTTGAAAATCGTTAAATGAATTTGCACAATTAAGATAGACATCAAATCTAAACACCTTGTTTGAGTATCATTTAATGAATCAATACAGTTAAAAAAAAAAACATTAAATCTAAACACAACACAATATAATATCTTGTTTGCTTTAAATCAAATTGCTCGATAAATTGTAGACACATTATCTACTATCCATGTACGAGTTATTTTGCATCACACCTCAAAGTTATGAACTTAATACCGTTATCTACATGTGATATTTAATACAAAAGAATAGGATTATAAATATTAACACATTTTTTGACTAACCTAACACAATATTAATTAAAATCTAATTAATCATTGTTACTCTTTCTCGTTTTTTTTGTATTCTTCTCTAGTGCCATGATATTTTCCTCTCAGTTATTGGAAGATTGTCTCTTTCTTTAATAATCGATTATTGATTTAAGTGATTAATTGATTATTTTCTTTATGTATGAAAATTTTGCTTCAAATTTTTCTATTTATCTTCTATTGAAATTGTAAACTTTGTGAGTTCCATCGATTTTCAAATACCAAACTTAGATAGAACTAGCTTTAATCCTAGATAACAAACTCTTCGAAATATGATTTATTAGCCTTAACTTGGATTTTAAATGAACAGACGAACTTCAATGTGAGTTTCAATTGGTCGGTTGACAATTATTTTATGTTCTCATCGGAATCAAAATTCACAAGAAATTTGATTAACTAATGGTTGTATTTTAAGTTGTCATTGTTTTGAAACTTTTTAAAAAATTGTTCTGCTCGAAAAGTTTATCAATTAAATTGAGTCATTTTCTATAATTATATGGACTTTTTAGGAATTACAATTTTATGAAGAAATTTAATATTTCCAACTAAACAAGAAATTACATATTACAAATATTTTTATATATTTACCAAACATAATATTGATTTTTCTCCTATTCGGATATATCACACTATATGAGTGCTCGTAGACTAATTAATCGGCCTGGAACAATGGCAATTAACCATGAGAGCATTTTAATTATAGATTTTGCGAAGTTTGTAATCTAAAATATAAATAGTTTATGCAAAGTTCGTCCTCAAAAATGGAGGAACACACGAATTAATGTTTGTACTGAATATTCACATGATGAAAATCTCATATCAAAAAATACATTGTGAAAATCATTGATTGGAATTCAAAGGCTCTAGGATTTGAGTCCAAGTTGGTTACTGCTCCTCAAAAATCTCAGACTTATTTATGGAATCGATTCTTATTTTTGTATTGAAAAAATGGAAGATATATGAATACTTGACACAAGTTTCAATATTGTTCATTTCATCCCAATTTTCGTGAGTAATTATGTGTAGCACTTGCATTTTCTAAGTCCAAAATCTATCCAACTAAAAAACACGAAAGTCCCAATTTATAAATCTATAAATGTTATACTTGATAATAATATATCGCACATTTAGTTTCTATAATAGATTTGCAAACAACACATGAGAATTTATAATGTTGAATACATGTATATACACACTATTTTCATATCATTGTGTTAATTAGTATTAAACCTGTAGCTCTCATGCGAGAGGGTGTGTGTCAACCCACCACAAATCCTTCATGAGTTATAATTCTTCAACGCAAGCTCGAGAAAACAGGGCAAGTACTAAAAACAAAAGTGGTAAAACATTTGATTGACAAAAAATGAGAACTTTCTTTCAGATAAGTAGAACGCAATCAATTTCTAAAAATACTCCCAAAAAATGATGGTAAAATGAAGTGATAAATCAATCATATGTGGTCATCTTCAGCCTCCCATAATCCCATAGCTTTAACAACACAAGCCGAGCAAGCTACGATGGCAGCTGCGAAAATTGGCGGCACAAACATGTCGATTCCCGACCGCTTGAAAAGCGAAGCCGGGAAGCACAGATTCTGAGACGGAACATCCAACGGCAGCCTAACGGAGGCGGGCGGCCTACTGCTGCACGCCTGCGACAAAGAGGACGTTGGATTGACGGCCGAAACAAACGCTATCTCCGGGGTGAAGGACGCCACGGCCATTGTCACGGTCAAGATAGTCGTCCATGTGGCAGCGTAGATTAGCACGGGCCACCTTGGGCGTGGCAGCCTTTCGAGAATTGAGTTGGGGAAGAAACCGAAACTCATTTTTGTACATGGAGAATGGAAAAATGAAATGATATAGAGTGATGATTGGAGGACCTAATCTCAACTAATTTTGGGATAAACAAGAATGGCTTGATTTTGTTAGTTGAGTTGGTCAGGGTGGTCGCCATGGGAGAGATGACCAACTTCTCAATATCCACTTCTTCTCTTCTTTCTTTATTTTTATTTATTATTATTATTTGTTAATCTTTCTTGCTTGCCTACACACATATACATATAAACACATGCATATGGATATATCAATTCAGGCCAAAATCGATGGGTAGGTCTGAATAGGTCGGAAAAAGAAAAAAAAATTAAGATCGAAATTTGTAATTTGAAAAAAAAATAGTCTAATTAATCTGAATCGAAAATATCTCGAGAATGATAAAACTAATCCAATTGACATACCTACTTGAACATACACACTGAGGTTAGTTCAAAGAAAGAGAAGATTACAAGAAGATATGAAACAAAGTATTTTGGATAAAAGAAATGCAACCAGTGGCGGACCCAGACATTTTTGTCAGGGGGGTCCAAAAAAATATTTGGGGTCCAAATAATCATAATTTTATAAATTCATAAAAAAAATTATAATTAAAATTAAAAATAAATAACAATTTAATATAAAAATTGAAACTCAGTGCTACATGCTTAAAGAATAATTAATGTCTCCATTGAAACAAAAATTTGTATTTTCATTGCCAAAAAAAAGAAAAAAAACCATTGTTTTATATGTTTAGCTACCTTTCAATTTTTATGTTTTTATTTCAAGCATAATATAAACTATTTTTACATATTTTATGCCTTTAAATATATATTTTAATTATTAAATATAAAATTACTATTATACCCTAATATTTTTAAAATCCAGTGGGCCAAGGTTCTACTGGACCCCCCGGTCCGCCACTGCAACAGTCATTGTAAACTCTAGAACCAGGGATGTCAATGGGTGGGTTTCTTCGACCGTAACCAATAAATAAGAATGGTTACGGTTACGGATCCGACCCATTATACATGTGATCCGCACCGGACCAGGACCATCAACTATGGGTCTTAAACGGTCCGGATTTGGAACCACAACCGGATCAGAACCGGACAAGAACCAGAACTAAAACTGAAACCGTTGCTTTATAATTTAATGTGTTATGAGTGATTTTGAATCAATATGGATAAAACTAGCTCATTTACAAACCTATTTAAACTTAGGTTCGTCAATAGATGGATTTTACTCAGACCAGAACCAATAAATAAATATTGGTTCTGATTCTAGAACCAGAATCAGATCCGGACCGGACCATCAAACTATGGATCTAAATGGTCCGAGTCTAAAGCGGGTCTGGAACCGAAACCGGAATCGGGACCAGAACCGCTGCTTTAAAATTTAATGGGTTTTGAACGGTTCCGGATCGATCCGAATAAAACCCACCAATTGACATCCCTATCTAGAACTACCGATTCTACATATGAAATGTATAGGTCTATCATTGACAAAATTGGGACGCCCTATTTGCCGTTTAGATCACGGTGAATAACTACACATGTACCAAGGTATGTAGGACAAATAATTACACATGGATTGATAAATAACAGTTGCAAACAAATGAAGAACCCACTCCATAAAATTGAAGAAATTACATTTCATGGAAGCAAATTACAGAGCACACTTGCTCAACAAAGGAGAGCAACAAAGTGGCCAAAACAATAAAGAAAAAAATGTATGAATCTGCAGCCACGTGCTCGTTTATATGTACACAATGGATATGCAGAGACACTCATCTATGCATATATTTCACGAGCATGCTTGGTGCTGAAACAGCTTGGGATTTTTCTTTGAAAGTCACTTAAGAAGCGCGGCCTGCAAACGCTTTTCCAACGTTGAGTGTGAGATACAGAAAGCCGGCCATCGAGAGGCACAAAGCCACAAGCATGATAATAAGCATTGACTGAAATGATATAGATGTGCTTATGAAAAAAACGACAGCAATTGACGCGCTCTGCCACAGCTTCAACTGCGCAAAAGCTCCCTCCTGCAACCACAACGAGGTGTTAGGAAAGTATGGTATGCTGCTAATCTAATTCAACTCTTCACTGAAATGAAAATAAGGCCAAACTAGCTAAATGCATGAGATTAGTGTAAATCTAGTTAACCACTAGCAAACACAAACTTCAATTCCAGATACTATAATCCAAGAAACAGCATCACAAGTAGAAACTCAGACTAATTGATGTATTTTGTTTCAAGCTCTAAAATCATAGAGAGATGATCAAGAAAATTAGTACCAGATCATGTTTGAATAGAATTCCTAGCAAAGCGCTCAGCTGTGTGTTTAGCACTCCATCACCAATTCCCCATAACGCCCCTATCAGAAGCGGGAGAATCGTACCGAGTATGCCACTTGCCACACTAATAAAAAAGGGATAGAAACATGAAACTATTTAGTATTAAGAGCTTTATATCTATATGTATCACTTCTAAAATCAATAGATTAAGATTGATGGGAAAATCAACCTGTAGTTCAGCAGAAGCCACAACAGTACAATAAGCTGAAGTGAACCGACCAGCTGCAAGAGAACTCTGACAAAGGTTCCAACAGAAGAAACATTAAAGCCACCATCATATTAGAAAAGAAGATTCAATGTAATACAGGAAAATGTGTAAAATGACATCCAACATAAATCATGGTAGAATTGGATGATGATCAATCCTTGTTATCCTAAAGGCCTGAACCATACGAGGGCATTGCACTATATGGTATAAGAAAAGGGGCAAATTTGGTGTCGTCTCCCTAAAATTGGATGGATTATATGCAGGTAAACTCATGTAGTCCAACTACTACAAGCAACAACAGTCTTTTCTAATATGAAACTTACAATTGCATCAAAAACTCCATATATAGCCATAGCACCACCAACACCTTGTTATCCAAGGACCGGGTTTACAATTTCTTTTGTGTATTCAGCCCTGAAAAGAAATATCTTATAATTAATCGAAGAAGGGAAAAGCAAGAGTGAGACGGATGTGTATAAAACAAACGAATGCCTAAATGATACTTTCTCACTCATCACCAGACAAATGCTTGTTGTAGTCCTGAGTACGCGATAAGTGGGATAACCAAGAGGATTCGTATGTCGAGTAATAGATTCAACATAGAAGTTAATAACGACCCCACTGAAGACGAAAAGGTGTCGACAGAGCCTTCCAGCCTTTCTTCTTTACTATTTCTCTTACTCAAAAAGCACATCAGAATTGTGCCTAAAGTCATGCTAATGAGAAATACGATTAAAAGTAGAGTCGTGCCACTGGTTGTTCCTCCCTGCAATATGTAGCGCTAAATAATCAACACTTACTCAGCATATCGCAATAATTATATAAAAAGCTAGCAAACTTTTACGGATGCTTTGTTTCATTCAAATTAAGTTCCAGGAATAATATGTTAAAGCAAATAAAAATTGAATCTCGATCTGGATTCCTTTTTATCACGAGGCACTTCATTTTGTAATTTGAAAATGATTAACTTACATAACATGTAAATGGGCGACCCTATCTTGCTTCAAACCATGAAATGTAAATGATTAGACGGAAACTCCAAAATAATAAGTCTACATACCGCTTCATCTCTTAATAAAGCAAGAGTGACGAGGTTCCCAACGAGCTGCAGATCATAAAGAAAGAGAAAAGTTCTCACTCAACGTTTGTGCTAAGAAAAATTAGCTGCTAATTGTTTCAAAGGAAAGAGTATATGATGCACCTGATGACACGCAAACATCCCCCAAAACTCTCCATTGAATTTCCCGATTACTGTGTCTTCATGCAAGTTGTGATCGTTTGCATGACTGGTAGCAGAAGAAGTGAGATATGTTCCCTGATAGAATGGAAAGTTCGTGCGTGATTCACGAATTGAAGCAACGCATCAAAAGATAGATAGAGTATAAAGAAGCGTCAAACCTGTCCAACCCATAGTATAGAAGCGGCAAATCCCATGTACAGGGAAGTTGGCACCATAGTATACCTTGAAGGTGATCAGAAATATTCCAGATCAGCGAAGTTTCCATTTATGTCCATCATATCATTATTGATATCATAAAATCCAGAAACTAATAGGAGGTGTTTGGCATGGTCGAATGGAGGAGGGAACCAAATGGTGATTCTTACCTCCATTCCATTCATTTGCTTGTATAATCTTTTCTTAGGAATCACCATTCTTACTAGATTAGGCATAGGCATTCCTTCCTCAATGCATGATATTAGCTATTCCATTCCTACGTCAATTTCATTTCAACCTTCATTCTATTCCATCATAACAAGCACCTCCTTAGGATAAAATAATCAATTTCATTGGAGGATATTTAACTCATGAACCCTCACATATAAAGCTTGTGCCATTCGACTAAGCACTAACGAAGGAGTACAGAGAAGCCGGATATGTTCCTCTGAATTAGCGTAATCCAGAATAGAAACGAGAACTAGTTCTATGAAATCTTTTATTTCCGTTCTCTTGAGACGAAATCACAAAAATGAGACTCAGCTACAACTCTACATAAATATATCACAGAATACTGTCAAATAACAAATGAGAGCAATTCCCTCACAAACTTTTACCATGAAATTGATCATATATTAGTGGGAACTCAAATTTTCACTATATCATCTCAAGAATCACCCATTTAAGCACAAGTAGATATCACAAACAGTTCATTATCCAAAATAAATAGCCGAAAGTCAACCAAAACGATTGATCAAGACTAAATCAGAGATATATACCAAGAGGGCTTCAAATTTGCTGCTATAAACAGCCAGTATCCAGTTGTACCAAGAATCAAAGCATTCTTCGATCCCAGCTTCTTCACCACAATCGAAGCCACCAGCGAAAATATGGCAAACGAAGCATACAATATCCCCAGCGATATGGTGCCCATATCTCCTTCTAAAAGAGCAAAGGAAAATACATTTTCATAAGAGAAACACAAGAGCCATATAAAGAGAAATAAATTCTTGAAATTAGAGAATTTCAGGAAATTACTTACAGTGTTAATTGTGGATTCCAAATTCTGCACAGCGCCATAAGCCAAGAAGATGAGGAGGAAAGCCCAGCAGAGTAAGTAAACATCTCGCTTGTGATTGAGCAGTTGCAGTGGGAGTTCTTCAGCAACGAGCGGACTCTCCTCGTCGGTAGCCATTGAAGACAGCTCTGATTTCAGTGGGCAGCTCAATCGCTCATGCAACGACACACACACACACATACATATATATATATATATATATATATGTGGTATGCAGCAAAAGGGACTGAATATGATTTAGCCGGCGTGAATCATGAGTATAAAAGGACACAAGGAAAGAGTTGTTTTTTGAATAACAAAATTATTGAGGATATCGAAGATTCGGAATCCGAAAATAATTACAATTACGTGTGTGTATATTTCAGACGGCTGTATTATTATATAATTACATATCTATGGACGATCGAGGGGATACAGAGCGAGACGTGAGTGTTGTTTATTCTTGACTTTGGACTTACTCTTTGTTGCCTAGTCATTGTCTGGTGTGCAGTCAGCCAATTATATAATTCTGAATTCGCAACTGAACAAGAATCCATTTTTCAATTCTTGAATTCGATTGAACATGAATTAAGATTAAAACACATGCAATTTTTTCTCTTTGTATTAATATCGTTTGACCTTTCTTTTCTTTTTTTAATTATGGAATCTTTTGACATCTTTTCGAAACCCTAGGATTGAGAGTATTTAAGTGAATTCAAATTTTTGGGAATCAATTTTATGTTGTTACTCATTGGAGAAGTTAAAACTTATGTGCAACCAATCCTAATTAAAGCCAATAAGGGTTGATCAATCCTCAGTTAGAGTTTGATAATTCTCACTCCATGTTCATTAGGCCATTGATCTTTCTCGGCTGTTCAATTGTACTATCCCTTTCCTCATATAGGTAAGTTTTTGAATGGGCATTTGTATCTTGATGGTAATCTCACTTGCTAAATGGATCATTAAAGAAAGTGTTGCTATGGTTGGCCCAATTGCATCCCAAGCCCAATCATCCCCCTAATTCTTACTGAAACCTATTGTTGCGCCACTCTATTTGGAAGATAGAAAATACGCGTCTCCCTTTCCATTCTCTGGAAAGTAGCGAGAGAAAAAGCAACTTGCTGTTGCCGTCCGTCGCACCTGCTGCCATTTGCCGAGAGACAGAGCAAAAGAGGGAGGGAATGAGGTGCACAACAAGGGCTGACCTTTGTGGGATGCAATTATCGAGCCGACGAGAAAGCCACTCCCTTTGATGGAGATGTGGTTGTGCGTGTGCGTCAAAGCGAGGAGCCGCATCTGAGCCGAATTGTTATCTCTATTTTCTTTCTTCTTTCCTTGTTGTGTGCAGGTCTAGAAAGCTACCGGAACGAGACGTTGAGTTGCTTTCGGGGTCGACGGAGGTGCTGCTCCGTTGCGTGTTGACGACGATGAGGTTGTCTGGATTCTCAACAGTGGTATCAGAGCCAAGGTTCTTCCTCGTCATAGTTGGTACGTCGAGATCCTGGTCTTAGGATCGTGCTCGGGTAAAGCGGCTAAAACCTCTCAGTTTTAAAATTCTAGAAAACTGCCGATTGGTACAGTATAGGATTGAGTTTGTTTCTGTTTACCAACGTATCTCTCGTTTGTTAGCTGTGTGATTAAATCAAAAATCATATTTACCTTGAGAATATTTTTGCTCTCTTATTTGTATTCCGCTGCATTAAAGTTGATAAATTTTTTCTTGATTTATTATATGGCATTATGTCTTCTTTGGCAAATTATGGATTGACACCTTTTGATGGTAAGACGGACTTTGATTTTTTGCAACAGAAAATGGAATGTATTTTAATTCAACAAGGTGTTTATCAAGTTATTGATGATTCTTATGATAAAGAAGTTGATGAGAAAAAGAAATTTCAAATGATCGTCTTGCTTTGTCTACTATTATCCCGAATTTATCTGAATGTGTTCTTAGAAAAGTAGGAAGAATGACTCCTGCTAAAGATTTGTGGTCAAAACTTGAAGAATTGTATACTGAAACGTCTTTGCCTTCTAAAATGTTTCTGATTGAAAGATTCTTCCGTTTTAAATTTGACATGTCTAAAGGTGTTAATAAAAATATGGATGAGTTCACTAAGTTAGTTCAAGACATAAAATTGACTGGCGATAAACATATTGATAATTATACTCGCTTACGCTTTTAAATGTTATTCTGATTCATACAAAGGATGTTAAATCGCTATTAAGTATGGTAGAGATAATGTGACGCTTGACATCATTGTGAGTGCTTTGAAAAATAAGGAATTAGATTTAAAACTTGATAACGGTGCATAAGAACTGAATAAAGTCATGCATGCTAGAGGTGAAAAAGGTTTCATGATAAGGGGAAGTCAAAACTTAGATTTAAACCTAGGAAGTGCTATGGTTGTGGTGAAACGGGTCACTATATCAAGGAATCATAAGAAAAATCAACATGTTGATCAAGCTAATATGGTTACTAGTGAAGAAACCACGGGTGATTTATTTGTTCTAAGGTGGAGTATATGCTTGAGCTTTAAGTTTAGGGTGCATGAGCTTAGGAGTTTGTTTCCTTCTGTGTCTCTATTGTTGCTCTCTTTGAGGTGGAACTCTGTCCCTTGTTTTATGTTGGGTTTTTTGTTCATTCTATGTGGCTTTGTGCCAACTTCGTGTCTTCGTGATGACTTAATGACTATGTGATATGCTTTGTGTTTTATGATCTGTGTGATCTATGCTAGCTTAGTGATAGCAATATTTGTGTTCCGACCAAATTGTTATACTAAGTCGCTCGCAATAGTACGAGGTCCCTATAGGGTGGTAAGGTCGACCCAAGTCGAATCTCTCGAGGAAGACTTAACAGGGCTTATGATGTGTTACGATAAAAACGGTAAATCTAAATCCTAAACTTGATTGGGGGGATACTTAACTAAAATTGACAGGAAATTAAATCACGCAAACGATTCAAACAAATGTTCAAAGCAGTTCAATAGCAACATGAGTAATTCAAGATTGTGAGAAAGACTAGGGTATTAGGGTTCTTCGCCTTGATTAATTGATTTATCATTGCTTAAGAAATCTACATACTCATGCAATCCTCAAACCTTAATCCAAACACTCGACTTTCGTTCCGTGGATTAAACATAGGTTATAAAATTTCACAAATACATAAACTATTAGAGTACCCGTTTCCGGTAACCTCTAATCCAATTGATTCCTATGATGCAACGTATTTATCTCTCGATAATACACGAAACATAAACAATTAAATGGTGATCAATCACTTAACAATAAACCCTAAGATTCAATTTGTATACTCAATCAAAACAAATAAACAATCAATCAATTTGAATCACTCAACCCTTGAAGAAGATTAGTTCATGCTCATCTCACGGATCAAACAATTGAAATCAATAAAAATCATTATTCATTAATTCAACGGAAGAAAAGAGAATAACAATTCTTACAATCGCAATAGTCGTTGATGAATTTCTTCAATCAAAGTTCTTGAATCACAATTCACAAGAGAAATACTTGAAAAACAATGGAAAGAAAAATAGTTGCGTGGAAGAGGCTCTCACAAGAAAATAAAACTGAAGAATAATAATGGCTAGGGTTTCAACGCATTTTACAACGTATATATAGTGCCCGAAATTTTCTCACCCGGTCGGACGCAGCCCAGGCACAACGCGGCGCCATGAACGGAGCCGCGGATGCATCGATCCTCCGACAACTTATTTCGACGTCCGCCGCCAGACGCTGGATCTCTCGATAGCTTCAGCCGGCGCAAGCCGAACGCAAGCCGTCACGGACACAGACTTCAACTCGGCACGGACGACGGCACGGACGCCGGACGCGGGCGCTCTCTGAACTACTTCGGCTTAGGCACCCGCGGACGCATGCCGGCCACGGGCGGACGCTAAGGTCGATCTGCGCCCAGCACCGGACGCGGGCCTTCTCGATCTCATCCTCACGACGCCAAGGCGCACCCAGCGCCGGCTACGCCGAGTCCGACGCTTAGGTGCATTTTTATGCACAAAATGCTTAAACGCGATCATTCCCTACACTAAACAAAAACGAACATGATTCCAATAAAAGATATTCAAAACTAAATGAATAGAAACCAAACCGTCTAAAACAAACAAAGAAAAACATAACAAAAACATGCAAAACAACTCCCCCACACTTAACTCTTTGCTTGTCCTCGAGCAAATTTTAGTTTCTTGAAAATAAGGGTACACATCAAATCAATGCTTCAAATAGAATCAATCGCATATTCCCTTCTTTTCAATGCATCTTAATAATATAGTTCTCAATATAATGATCCTCATTCATCAATACAAACATGTGACTTATCATAGAATAACTGTGCTTCGACTCAAATATGATTTCAGAAATCAATATACAACTCACATGGTTCCCTTTAATGTAAGACATCTCAATGATACAAATAAATAAAACATGTGGAACTTAAAACCGATTATAGGACAATAATCGTTAGGTGAAATCTTCAAGTGATACACTCGAGTATCCTAACGTAGTTATCTATGCCCATAGCATAGAGTCTTCATTCGAGAGACAACACAAGCAAGAGGGGTAGAGCCCCTTATTCGAATTTTAATCCCACTTATTTCACAACATCACTTCAATTATTTTCAGATTTCTTTTTCTTTTTCTTTTTCTTTTTCTTTTTGGAAAAATCATACAAGATAAGGGTCCCATGTATGAATTATATAACAACCGATCACACACATTGTCTAATCACAACTTCCTAATCATGTCCACGGTTCAAATTGACACATAAGTTTCATCACACTAAAAACCATATATACCAAGGCGAAATGAAATTCAGATCAAAACATAATTAATTCAAAGCACAATTCTTCACGCACCATTTATTTCAAGAATATAAAATCATCTCTTATCCAAACAAAAAGCTAAGGACAAAACAAAATCGACAAAACGCAAACAAAACGGAAAACGACAACCCGAATCTCTCGAGGAAGACTTAACATGGCTTATGATGTGTTACGATAAAAACGGTAAATATAAATCCTAAACTTGATTGGGGGGATACTTAACTAAAATTGACAGAAAAATAAATCACGCAAACGATTCAAACAAATGTTCAAAGCAGTTCAATAGCAACATGAGTAATTCAAGATTGTGAGAAAGACTAGAGTATTAGGGTTCTTCACCTTAATTAATTGATTTATGCTTGCTTAAGAAATCTACCTACTCATGCAATCCTCAAACCTTAATCCAAACACTCGACTTTCGTTCCGTGGATTAAACCTAGGTTATAAAATTTCACAAATACATAAATTATTAGAGTACCCGTTTCCGGTAACCTCTAATCCAATTGATTCCTATGATGCAACGTATCTATCTCTCGATAATACACGAAATATAAACAATTAAATGGTGATCAATCACTTAACAATAAACCCTAAGATTCAATTGGTATACTCAATCAAAACAAATAAACAATCAATCAATTTGAATCACCCAACCCTAGAAGAAGATTAGTTCATGCTCATCTCACGGATCAAACAATTGAAATCAATAAAAATCATTATTCATTAATTCAACGGAAGAAAAGAGAATAACAATTCTTACAATCACAATAGTCGTTGATGAATTTCTTCAATCAAAGTTCTTGGATCACAATTCACAAGAGAAATACTTGAAAAACAATGGAAAGAAAAATAGTTGCGTGGAAGAAGCTCTCACAAGAAAATAAAACTGAAGAATAATAATGGCTAGGGTTTCAACACGTTTTACAACGTATATATAGTGCCCGAAATTTTCTCGCCCAGCGCCAGACGCATGTCGTTCAAAGTGAGACAAAATACGGGTCACCCAAATACGGACGCTGGCGCCGCGCCAACGGAGCCAACGCCGCCCGACGATCCTCCTCGACAACTTCATTCGGCGCCATACGGACACGAGATCTCTTCGATAGCTTCATCGCCGCCCAGCCGGACGCAAGCGCCACGGACACGGCACTCTCGACAACTTCAACTCAGCGCCACGCGGACGCACGACAACGCGTCGGATGCGGGCGCTCAGACTATTTCAACTTGGGCACCCGGCGGGACGCGGGCGCCTATCGCGGCGATAATACCAACGCCGGACGACGCGATACCGGACGCGGGCCTTCTCGATCTCGTCCTCGTGACGCCAAGGCGCACCCAGCGTCGGCTACGCCGAGTCCGGCGCTTGGGTGCGTTTTTATGCACAAAATGTTTAAACGCGATCATTCCCTACACAAAATAAAAACGAACATGATTCCAATAAAAGATATTCAAAACTAAATGAATAGGAACCAAACCGTCTAAAACAAACAAAGAAAAACATAACAAAAACATGCAAAACAATTTGTGATATACCGTCTGTGTGATGGTTGTGATGATCTTTGCGATCTTCTGTAGCTTTGTGCTAATTATCTTTGTGATGAATCTTTATGGTTGCTTTGTAATCAACTAGCTTTGTGATGTTTCTTTGTGAGTTTCTAATTAATTATTAGTTGCCTTCATGCTTTGTGATTGATTTGTGATCTTCTAACCGTGTTAGATATCTTTGTGCTTTGTGAGTATTTTTTCTGTGTGTTTTTTTTGCAGGTATGAACACGATTAATTTACCCTTGGTTGATATTTATGATCATATATGGACTGTGTGTTTATACATCTTGTTCATTGCTCTGTCTGTATGAATTTGCAGGGGACGCTTGGCGATGATGATTGTGCGATTTGTTCTCCGATGCACACAGCAACACGGTTGGGCCAAATGTGGAGATTGTTGTTATGGTTGGCCAAATTGCAGCCCAAGCCCAATCATCCCCCTAACCCTTACTTAAACCTATTGTTGCGCCACTCTATTTGGAAGATAGAAAATACGCGCCTCCTTTCCATTCTCTGCAAAGTAGCGAGAGAAAAAGCAACCTGGCTGTTGCCGTTCGCCGCACTTGCTGTTGTTCGCCGAGAGACCGAGCAAGAGAGGGGGGAACGAGGTGCACAGCAAGGGCTGGCCTTTGGGGGCTGTGATTGTCGAGCCGACGAGAAAGCCACTCCCTGCACCTAAGCCGAATTGTTATCTCTATTTTCTTTCTTCTTTCCTTGTTGTGTGCAGGCCTAAAAAGCTACCGGAACGAGACGTTGAGTTGGTGCCGAGGTCGACGGAGGTGCTGCCCGCTGCACGTTGACGACGACGAGACTGTCTGGATTCTCAACAGAAAGAAAATGCATAAATGAAGAACAAAAGCGATTAGCAAATTAATTGGACTTCATCATCAACTCTGGATAACCTTCAAATGAAAACACTATTTTGCTGTTACTCTGATGAAAGACAGATACAACATACCAACAATTTTATAGAGTTGAATCTGACTCAAATTACAAAACAGTTCCTTGCATTTGCAGATGAACTAACATAAAACCTTTGCTTCCAAGCATCGGTGCAATCTTTGTGCAGACAAGAGAAGATTAGGTCACATCTTTTAACACGAAAGATCGACACCTCATAGGTTTCCCCTAACCTTTCAGCACCAAAATTTCATAAACTCTGCAATTCAAGAAAACTGCTGAGAGAAGATAATCTACCAGTTTCACATAACTCCACCAACTTACATCATCGCCAGTAACTTTTTCTGGGCTTTCGGCTCTCCAAAACCCGGCCAAAACCGGCCAACGCATCTGAAAATTTACGGATTCTAAGGAAACCCCGTATCATAGCAGCCTCATTCTCCGAAAATCTGGCTTTCACCATTATCTTATCAATGAGTTTCACAAGCGTTTCCTCCATGTTCAAAGCACAAAGCCCTTCTGCCAACATATAGAACGAAGAAACGTCCGGCAGATAGCCCTTCTCCGCCACTTCAAGCGCAAAATCAACAGCCTCGCCAATGGGGCCGCCACCGGAGCAAAGCCCCCGGAAAACAATCTTATACGAGACAGCATCTGGCGGATCATTCTTCTCCTCCACCTCCCTAAACAGCTGCATCGCTTCTTTGACTCTCTTCCTCCTGAAAAGCGCCTGCACCACAGGATTATAAGCATGCGGCGTCAAAACCATCCCTTTCATCTGGATGCTTCTGAGAAGCCTCGTGGCGACCTCAACTCTTCCAGCTTTACACAGCCCCTGAATTAGGGTTCCATACGTAACCACATCCGGTTCGCAGCCGTTTGAGGTCATTGTCTGCACAATATCCGCAGCCTTCTGAATATCTCCCTCTCTACAAAAGTAGGAAAGGAGGGAATTGTAAGTGAATTTATCGGGTTTCAGCCCCTCCATTATCACCTGATCCATAAGCTGAGCAGCCTCATCGACCCTCTTCGCCTTGCAGAGGCCATCAATGAGAGTGTTATACGTCACCAGATTCCTCGACACCCCTTGAAGCTCCATCTGATCAAAGATCTCCTCTGCTTCCTCAATTTTCCTGCTTTTGCAGAAACCATCAATCAGAGTGTTGTAAGTTATCACACTCCTCGCACAGCCACTCGATTCCATATCCTTGAGAAGCCTCAGGGCTTCGTCCAGCTTGCCTTTCCGACATAAGCAGTCAATCAATATGTTGTAAGTGAACTCATCAGGTTGGCATCCTTTCGTCTTCATCTCCGAGAATAACTCCATTGCGATGCTAAACTTGCTGGTTAAACAAAGACCTTGTATGAGAGAGTTAAACGTCGATACATCAGGCAGAATCCCTTTACTAGTCAGACCGCGTGCAAGCTCAGTAGCTTCCACCACCTGATTATCCTTACACAAGGTACTTATAATAGCATTATACGTGACAGCATTCGGAGAGCAATCTCTGGAAAGCATCTGATTGAGAATTTCCATTGCCTCTTGAACTTCACCCTTCTTGCAAAGTCCAGATATCACCGTGTTGTATGTAAAAACATCAGGATCAAACCCTCCTTGCAGCATCAAATCTAAAATCTCTAGAGCATGATTCACATGCCCTACTTTGCACAAACCGCTTATCAAAGTATTGAACGTGAACTGATCAGGGCAGAACCCCTCGTTCACCATCTTCTGCACGAAGATCAGAGCCTCCTCGATCCTGCCCTCCTTGCAGAACCCGTTGATCAAGACATTGATCGTCACATTACTCCACTGGCACTGAGCTACCACCATTTGTTCCCTCACCCTCAAAGCTCCCTCCAAATTTCCTTCCTCGATATAACCCTGCATTATCGTGGTGAAAGTCTTCTCATCGGGCGCTAAACCATACCTAGGCATCTCCTCCATCAACAAAATCGCGGGCCTTATTTGATGCGCCTTACACAGGGCCTTTATCAGTATATTAAAAGTCGAAATATCAGGTTTTACACCACAGTTAATCATCTTCGAATGCACACTTTCCACTAATATCAACTTGTTCCCATCAACAAGAACATTCAACAGAAAGTTATAGGTATGAGTTCCTGGCCTCACCCCAAACTCCTTCTCCATCTCATCAAGCACGCCGATGGCTTCATCATACTTCTCGAATTTCGCGTAGCTACCAATCAAGATAAAGAAAATACCCTCAACAGCATCGACACTCGAATGCTTTAAATGATTCAACACTTGCCTGACGGAATCGAAAGACCCCGCGTTTCCTAGCTTTCCGAGAATCTCCTCGTATATGGGCAGCGCGGGCACGAAATTCGGCTGCTCCGATGCCCACTGGAAGAGGCGGAGGGCCGATTTTTCATCCTCTTCGCCGCGAAGGCAGTCCAAGAGTTGCTTTTGGGTGAAGTCCGGCGAGAGTATAACATTAGAAATACCTGAGGAGACGGCAAATGAGAGCCGTTTTGCAGAATTTCTTGAAGATTGCAATGTGATTAGGCTTGTGGATTTTGTAGTCTGACGAAAATTGAAGTGATGATTAAGATTGTGAGAAGAAGTCCATGGGTGGCACTTGAGACAAGAAGAGAAAGCCATTGCGGCAATCAAACAAGCATCTGGTGCGCAGTCGTGTATGTTGGAGAGAAAAACAGTCGCCTAAGCTGAAAGAGTAACCTTAGCTTTGCTTCGGACCAATGTAAGAAGCAAGAAATTCTGCATTTGGATAAATCTCTTGAAGGCGGCCAAAGAGGCGTCAAAGAGGCAATATTCTGTTGATTTCGAGGTTGCCGATGTAACTGCAGGTGGATAACTTTCTTACTTTATTTTATGAATTTTTATATCCGATATGAAAATTTATAGTGGTTAAAAAAGAGAGAAATATACTTCATCCGTCTTATTATTATTGGTAAGTTTTTCTTTTTGGTTGTTTCATTAAGTTAGACAGTTTCAAAATAGAAAACACTTTTTACACTAAAAAATACCTTTAATTTCGTATCACCCACTACTTTACACACAAAATACAACTATTCTTAATCTACGACAAAAAAAATGGGTCATGAATATTGGGACGCAGAAAGTATATATATACGTCCGTCACTCCGCTCTATATCTAGTTGTGTTTCTTATTTAATACTTCATCCGTCTCAATATTCATGACACGTTTTCCTTTTTGGATTGTCCCATTAAGTTGGGCGGTTTCCAACAACGAAAATATTTTTCACACTAAAAATCATTTCAGATTTCGTGTCATCCACTATTTTATACATAAAATACAACTCTCCTTAATCTACGTATAAAAAAGAAATGTGTTATGAATATTGGAATGGAGTATTATTATCCTTTACAATCATTAAGTTGGACTTCTTTTTCGAAGAGAAGTCTTTTTAGTCTAAATAAGCAAAGGGAATTAGAGTCACTATTAAGAGAGAAAATGTTTCATATGATCAAGTAGATGATACATTATACACATAAACTTTAAGTTGTTGGCATTATAATTGGAATTAAAAGATGAACAATTAAGATAAATTTGAATTATATTTTTAATATTTATAAATTTGAATTAAAATGTCATCATGATTTTAAAGTTTGGGCTAAAACTTAATAATAACCTAAATGATCATTTTTGATGATTTTTTATCAATTGAAGTCTCAAATGATAGATTAATTATTAAAAAATTACAAATTTTGATATAATTTTAGTTTCCATCCTAATTTATAAATTGTTGTAATAATAACATTATTTTTTTCGATTTGCTTATGAAAGGTGTAAAAATCAAAATCAAATCAAATCAAAGTTTGTGTTTACAAGCAATTAAATGATTTGGAATTTGGAAGATAAATATTATTAACTGAAGGCTTAAATCATCTATAACTATTAATTCATGCATTGGCAGGTTTGGTGTTTGAATTATTGTTCGAGATCACCCGAATAATATCGAAGTTGCAGCGGCGACGAGATAGCGCTGGCGAGCTCGTGTGTGGCAGCAGCACTGATGGCTATGGTTCAAGAAATTGCCACATTATTCAGCACCACATTTGCCCCATTCTACATGGGCTCTATTCTTGTTGCGAGGATTTTAGAAAGCCCACACGAATATCATGATCTCTTTACCTGCTCACCTCGTGACGTAGTGGAAGTGGCGACAGAGTGTGTGTGTGTGTTGGCAGTGGTAGAGTGGTTAATCTTGGCGCCAGCGTCTCGGGTTGAGTCCACCGTGACGCCTTTAAAAATTTCTGTATTCATTGACCAAAAAAAAAAAAAAGGAAGTGGCGACAGATAATTTACTGATCGATGTTTTTCATGCTTATAGATTAATCAATAGAGTCGTTCATCTTTTTAGCGCAATTTTCTGCTCATATCTCAAGTCTTTCTGTGTGGATTACATATTTCCCAATTTAACTAAAGGATATTGTCACTTTTGATTTCAATAAAATTTAATCACGATTTTCAATAATTTCAAGTCATCTACAACTATCGATTTAAGAATCTAAAATTTAATAGTGTAAATTTTATCCGATAATAGACGGCTTGACGATTTAATATACAAATAATCTTGAGATGCAATTTTCTTTACAATGAAATTGAGACAATTAATTTGCCGAAAAGAAAGAAAAACTAAGAAGAAAGAAAGAGACTGAAAATAGCCTAATCTCGGTAAGTCTGAAATCGATTTCATTACTATTTCTGTTCTCTATCCCCAGACTCTAGAGGCGCTCAAGACTTCTATAGTAGAACTACGATTTCATTCACTAGCAGATCATCGTATTTTTGGTCTTTTTTAAATACATGCGAGATGTACATGTCATGTTTTTTCTACAACATAACTTCATATTTTCTTCTACGGTGCGATAAATAATGAGCTGACAGCAACTTTATAAGTTCATGACATCAAAATTGTATCATCTTTTGTTTGATTTAATTGTAAAATCGATCAACATTTTAGGTTTTTTATATACAAAAAAACCCTACAAATATATATCTAAAAATAGATCATAATCATATCCCTTCATTAATTAAAACATGATATAAGACAAATTTTATCACATAAAATGTCACAAAATTTCTAAGACTTTCATGTACAAGTGGCCTCCCACTTGTGCAACTTGTAATACACCATATATTATCCTTAATAATACCATTTTAATATAATAATTATCATATGACCTCAATTGGATAACAATAAAAAATAATTAATATTATAATTGCACATTTTCGAAAATTAGGGTTTCATATACTAAACATTTTATTTTCTTGTAATAAATGGCTAACACATAGTTATGAGACACATTATAATCATAGATGATGAAATTAATCATAGAAAAATATTTAAAACAATTTTAGACCTCAAAACCCTAAGTTTAAAAATTAGGGTTTTCGAAACCCATTACATTTGGTACATTTTATTCCTTAATTCTATAGCATTATTTTGATGATAAATAATGCTATTATATCATAAAATAATCATAGGAATTTGAATTTTATAATTCCATGATAATTTGGCCAAGTTATTGAATTATCTCAAACGCGGTCAATTATCTTTAAATGTTCAAAATAAAGTTGTAACAACTTTATTTATTTCAATAATAATAGGAAATCTCGAAATTCAAGCTTAATTGCTTAAAAATACTATAAGACTTAACCGTCGAATTTAACCGACGTTAGAACATTACGTTCTGTAATATTCCAAAGAAACGAACATACGATTACGGTATTCTAAACCCGTAATTAGGGTTTTTCCCGAATATTCTTGTCTGTATGACATCGAATTGTATTTCGATTCAGTATCGTTATAACGAATTCCTTTTTATAATTCACTAAGGATTGTGAATTACGGATTGAAATTATGAAATAATACTTGATATTATTTTAACGCCAAACGTGATCGAACGTCAAGATTTTATGAAATTTTCTCGAAAGGAAGCTTAGAATAAATTTCCATATTAATTCCTATAATAATGATATTTATTTATTTAGTAAGTATGAACTTCATCGAGACCATAGAACTACGATTTCATAGGATCACAACAAAACATAAACATTTGGCACTATATCATTTTGTTTCAAGAAAGCCCACGGATAATCAAATTATGATTGGTAAATTAGGATATTCTCAAGCATCGTAATTTTTGGCCTATTTTTTATTCATTATCGAGGTTGTGTTTACAATACATTTTTCTAACGTTATCCTTTCATTAATAAAACCCTAATTCGCGAGATTCATATAGTATTATGTTGTTTACGTTCGGGGTTTTGGTTTGTCGGTTCAACATAAACATAAACATTCAACATCGAAAACCATACACAACATAAACTATGCTAAGCATTAGAAATTCTATGTATTTCCATCATAATCTACATAATTAGCAATAATTATAATTATATTTCCATAAAATCAAAATTATCAACTCAATATCATCATATAAAATTTTAAACCATAGGTTAAAATCTTTGTAATTTTCGAACTTCATATTTTCTTAGAACAACATACGGTGCATTCCAAGATGATAAATAATGAGCTGACAGCAACTTTATAAGTTCATGACATCAATTGTTGTATTGTATCATCTTTTGATTTGATTTAATTGTAAAAATTTCAACATTTTAGGTTTTTTATATACAAAAAACCCTACAAATATTATAGTCACTCTAATCCCAACTCTTAACAAATTAGTAGTTATATATCTATGATCATTATGATATATATAATGTATTATGGTACAAAATGAAATTAAATCAGCCCTTAAAACACACACATGCGCCGATCCTCTCTCCAACAAGCATGGGATTCCACCTATTTTGGACCATGCATGGGCACCCTTTTCCTCTAATTTAATGATCACCTCTCACTCATCATTTGCTGCAGATTTTGCCCCATTTCTAGCCAAAATCGAGAGAGAGAGAGAGAGATGAGTGAGACCACTTTTGACGACCGACTTTCCAATGAAGTACGGATCATATGGATCGTCACCGGTATGATAAAGCGGCGAAATAAACATAACTAATCAAAGCGATCAACCAATCAACTACTTAATAACGCATAGGTTTAAAGGGATAAACAATCCATACCAACTCAAGCCCTAATTTGTTTCCATATCGATCATTCATTCATTCATTCCATTCGCAAGAGACTATGGGTGGCCACCACACGCTAACCTTAACACACAATCGCGTGTACACAATCAATCCGATCGTTACCCTTTTTAACGTTGGTGGACCAACTCGTTCACATACCACATGATATACCAATCTCGGATAGGATCACAACAAAACATAAACATTTGGCAGTCAATAACAGTTCATGTGATAATATTTCATAAAGCTTTTGTAAATCATGCTTTGAGATATGCATATCATTTTTGTTTCAAGAAAGCCCACCTGCTAATCCAAAGCTTAGTGGTTCTAAATGAGCAGGGGTGAGTATCCTTCTCGACAACTTCGCGATCGAACCCTTCATAAGAAAATAGCCGTTCTTAGGTTCTTTCTATCGATCGATGGTCGTTTATAAATTACGACTTTAAAGTTCCCAATTAGGGTTTCTTTATGATTTTATGTGATTGTTTTAAGATAATTTCTATTATCTTACATTCCCAGGTCCCGAGGCTATATTACCTCATCGTCCATAGGTGAACAACTCTTATCGTTATTACGTTATAGGTTATCGGTAACAAGCATGATACTTTGGACATATGCCATCATGTAATTAGTACTTAAGACTAAATTGAGTACTCAGAATATTAACTCGGCTTTTGAGACATAAGGATCGACATCATCGAATAAATTCTAACTCGATTCTTGTTTATTCCATCTTAAGTTATCAAATTGGTCGATTTCTTTGGATTCTCGTTCATATAGTAATTAGAAAACCCAATTTCTAATGCAATACACAATCATTGTGTAAGTGTGCATAAGTGTTTCATTCATCCACTCTAATCACAACCATTCATTCTAAGTTTATAATTAACCATCATTCATTTAACATTAAAACGAACTCATACTTAGCCATTTCGTTCGTTTTCGATAATTAGCATTAGCATACGTATCCAATAAATTCCAATAAAATCATGTTGTATGCTTATCATCATATAAAATTTTAAACCATAGGTTAAAATCTTTGTAATTTTCGCAATTTCAAATCAACAAGCTTTGGTGTTCAATAAATTCCACAAAAATTATTTTATGCTTAACTATATCACTAAACATGAAATATCACTGTATCATGCATTAAAATTTAAACCCATGCTTTTCATCATCATTAATTTTCGGTATTCACATATATATATATATATACATATTCAAAATTTCCAATCCTTCACAATATGGTTGTATATGTAATAGCATGTAATATTAACACCAACATTTACCAATATTCATAATATTACACATCCTATTATTTTCAACAATAAAAATCAAATAAAAGACTACATATATATATATAAGCCACGGTTCTTATAAAAAAATAGGAGAGGTGTTTGAATAAATTCAAGGTTAATGTATGATGTTCATATCATACCCTAAACACCATATCTCAACTATTTTCAACAAACAAAACCAAACAATACTCTAAAAGTATATAAATATAATCGGTCAAAATAAAATAAAATAGGAGATGTGTTTCAAAAATTCCAAGATTTTTATATGATGTTCACATCATATTTTAAACACCATATCTCAACTATTTTCAAAATAAAAATCAAACCATGGCCTAAATAAGCCTCAACACTCACGCTTTTTTTAAAAGTATTCGGAAAATTATGATATTTATACTAAATGCTTATAATACATTAGCAAGCAACAATATCAAATAATATTCACAAAATCATGCTTTAACATATTTAAAATAAATAAAGCATAAATCGAAAAATATAAACATGCTCCAAAATTGCTTTAAGTTTTAACGCACTTTCGATCGATTTCTCGAACCTTAAGGTTCTATCTTATTAAATAGCCTTTAAAAGACTTATTTTAATGATCATAAAATTTCACGACGTTCGGACGTCGTTTGATAAGCCAATTCGAGTTATCGCGGAAAAAGCAGTCCTACGATTAAAATATGTCCATTCAAAATTCTCTTGAATTTTGAGCTTTCATAAATAATTTGAGTCTTATAAAGCATATTTTATTGATTTAGACCCTCGGTTCGAGTTTCGGTCGTTCGGATCAAATTAGGGTTTTCGGTATATTTTACCCGACGTTCGGTTAAGTTCTTCAGAATTCCTTCGTAAATTGATTCTTATAATTTCTAAATTCATAATAAATCATTCCTTCATGATTTTGGTTGTTATCACTATTTATTATGATTAGCACGGATGGAGGTTGTTCCGCTCGTAAATAGTGTTTTTAAGATCGACCAAGACAAGTATGCCCGAAAATTCTCATCCTTTGCATTCTCACATGTTTTCGTGTGAGGATTCTAAAATGAAATCCGTTCGTGGAGATTCATTCTTGATCTTTCATTCTATGTTCAGCTACTCGAAAACCCTAATCCGGTGGGACTAGTTATCGCTTTTGATTTCTTTAGTATTCGATCTCGAATCGATTCTAATTGTTTCATTGGTTTCCTTAAACATAATTAAGGTCTAAGAACCACAACTAAGTTATTCAAACATCACTAATAAAAGTTTTAAATTTTTGGGTTATTACACCCTTCCCTTCACCCCACTCTCATTATACACTCTCCAAATAATTTTTGAACACAACACACTTCACTCTCTCCCATTTTCTGCCCAAAACCGAGAGCACCCTCTCTCATTTTCGAAAATCCTCTTCTCTTCTCCTTCTCCATTTCTTCACCCAAGCTTTGGTACCATACATTCTTCTTGGACTCCATAGCTATTTCAAAGGTAAATGAGACCCCAAAGCTTCGATTCTTATCCTTCTTTGTACAAAAAAAAATCGAAACTGTTTTGATATATATGTATGTGTGTTCGAAAGTCTTATATATGTATACATATGTGTTTAAATGTTCTTGAGCATGAGCTATTGTTTATTTACATGTTCTTGAGGATTTTATTTACAAATACATGTGAATATAGGTTAGATGAGCATAGGAGTTGTATATTAAAATTTTGGAATGACCTAGCATGTTTATGTCATTTTCGAACCATAGTGTATATTTATATAGTTTTCGAAAATAGTATAAAATGTTACCATGATGACCGAATGCTTTTTAATTATTTTAATGATGGATTATTGATCTATGATATGATTTAAGACTATGGTATTGATTTAACAATGTTTGAAAACCATATGCTATAATTTTTAGAAAACGAATCCTAAAAAGCCTCGCTTTTCATAAAGGTGACGCAAACGCGCTGACCTGGATCTTGACGTCTGAACAAACATAGGACTCAAATTACAACGAACCATAGTCCAGTGGGCTTTATCTTCAAAAATGGGGTCAAGTAAGTAGAGTAACCATTGGTATGATTGCCTTAAATTCATCCGCAAGGAAACCAATCAACAATTGTTATGAATTCCCTAAAATCTACTCAAGAGAACCTACAGATGAGGCCTAGTCAACAGGCTAATTAAAGGATTAATTCATTAGATGCTATTAAGTTGGATTAATACATTTGTGACATGCATCCATTCATATAAATTTCATACATATATTTCATGATATACATATACATAGAAACAACTCGATAGCATCAAACAAAATATTGAACTAGTACATATTACCTAGGAGTTGGTGTTCTCTTTCTACACAAAGAGACTTCTGGATAAATCTATCATTTAAGAGTTTACTATTCATGAGTAAGATAGGTTAATCAATACAGATATGAATTATATGATACCCGAAAATTAAATTAAATTAAATTTAGAGAAGATGAATTCAATTAGAAACAAGACAGAGAATTGTATAATCTCTACCTACCGGGAGTTGGGATTGCAGACACATACAAAACTTAGGCCACGAACAGTATAGAGAATCCAGTAAAATGTGGCTTGCGTTTCAGCAAACAAGTATTATCATATACACCATTTCGCAATAAAATGAACATTGGTTTCTCAAACTACATCAAAAGAATTGCTGCTCCATGGCAGCTAAGTAGAATGGGGTGGTCTCCTGTGCGCGCACAGTGAGACCCACCTTAATTAATCTTAATTAATTCATTAATTAATCTTAATTAATTAATTTTAAATAAAATTAATTAGTTTAATAATTTTAATTGTAAATTAATTAATAATAATTTTGAATTAATAAATCTTAATTTTGACTTAATAAACTCTAATTGTGAATTAATAAATTCTAATCGTGAATTAATAAACCATAATTTTGAATTAATAAGCTCTAATTTTGAATTAATAAACCCTAATTGGAAATAATAAACCCTAATTGTGAATTAATAAACCATAACTTTGAATTAATAAACCCTAATTATGAATTAATAAACCTCAATTATGAATTAATAAACCATAATTATGAATTAATAAACCATAATTATGAATAATAAATTCTAATTTTGAATTAAAATTATAGTTAAAAATTAATAAATTTAATTATAATTAACAAAATCTAATTATCCTTACTTACCATAATTAATATATAATTATTTTAACAAAAAACAAAGGTGAGCTCACGTTGAGTCGGAGCTCACCCAAGTTTTTGTCAAGTAGAATATGCTAGTTTGCACTCCCTATGGCCTTTTTTTCTACTTTCATCATTTTATTTTGCTTTCCTATGCACTCCCAAACAAAAATTTCACAAAAAAAAAAATGTATGAACTTGGATATTCAAACAGGCTAAATGTAACCCGTCTCGAGTAGTCATATTAAAGCCTGTAGATATATATTGATGTACGACTTAAGCACCCAATAAATATAATCTAAATCGGCAAATAAACTCCATTTATGAGACACATAAATTCCGGTTAAAATCGAAAGAACAGTATAGGAAGTACTGAGTGACTAGTCATCACTACCCAATTATACCCACACCATATACTATAGACCACCATTTTCCAAGTGATGGTCATTGCAAAGACAAACAACGTTGCAGAAGGCTTACGGGTTTTTTACTTAGCTGGCGCGACTCTTGATAACATCGAGATCCATTTCAGTCGGATCAGTTGCTTGCAACTCCACTTAAACTACATCCAGCTCCCGCTTGAATCTATCCTTTGAGCTGGCATAGATCATCTTGCTTCGGACACGAGAAGTGTCAGGGCACCTAAGATGAGAAAACCAAAAGCCTACTGAGACACTACGCGATACACTTAGACCAAACAAAATATGCAATGCAACAAAATAGAATGATAATTAGGTGGTAGAAGGTAGTTATGAGATGTCGATTATACCAAGCAATGAAGAAAATCCTGCTTTTCTGGCAGTTCTCTGCAGTAACAAAATCAAAGTCGTAGACAGCGTATCTGCATTCATCAGCAGGAAGGCTAGCAGTGAAGTCCTCGTAGTTTTGAGTTGGCTCGCCAATTTTTTCAACAATAACCTGCTTCTGTTTCTCCTCTATCTTAAAAACGATGAAGCGGTGAGTCCTTTTTGCCTTCAGTTCCAAAAACCTCAGCTTGCAATCATCATGCACATCCTATAAATAACATAAGAGACCGACTAGTAAACTTATTGCAGAGAAAAGGAACAAATAATCAGCAACAACACACGATCTATAAGCACAATATGCTAACAGATCACAGTCTAACATCAAATAAACATGCTATAGTCACAATACAGCAATCACATAATACCAACAGATAACGGATTAATAGTTGTTAATTTTCATCAAACCACAATGAATTTCCACAAAGATGAAGAGTGTGGTGCCTTCAAGAATCATCCATATAATTTGAAAATATGAAAGCAAAGATTCTATCATGTGATCTAACGCTCGTTTGTTTACTGAACAAACATCGCATTGCGGATCAGGTATCATCATATATTGGAGCCAATAAAATTCATAATACGAAAAGATAATCTTCTCAGTGAAACGAAACAGATCAGTTTACTTAATCTGTTCACTATAGATTTATTAACCACAAGCTATAATCATATTCCAGTGGGAAAAAAAATTCTAGATAAGAATGCTGAATGCCAAAATTTCATGACCTCGGATCTCCTAACCACAACAAACAATAGATCGAATCACTGCAAACTAAATTAAACACTTAAACTGAAGACCAAACCAAGACATGAAGATCACGTCAAATTGAACCAAAGACTGACGAGAAACAGCTCAATTAACGATCAAATACCATTCAACCATAATTCCACAGAAGATGCTCATTCGACGCGGCGAATAGAGATAAATAGTTCAGGAGATGAGTGCTCACCATATTTATTCAGTTCCCTAGTTACGAGCGGAAACGACGACCGCCAACGAAATGCCACGAAGAGTAAAAACGAAAAAATTAAAGAGAGAGAGAGAGAGAGAAAATGTGAGACCCGCCGATAAAGGAGGGAAGCGCGATGCTGATACGATTATCAGCTCTCTTTATTGAGTGCATTAAAGGGCTTTTATTGCGTGTGCGATAGGTGTATTGTTGTAGAGTGTCAGTGTGGGTGTGGCCGTGTGGGTGTGGTGTAAAAATTAGAAGATTCCTATAATTTTGATAAAAACAAAATCATTAACTATGAAATAGTCAACAACATCATCTTTTTTCAATAAAAAAAATATAAAGAAAATGGGTATGGGTGTACTAATTTTTAAAAATAGATATTGAATGTACACACTTTTTGAAATGTGAGTAGTTTTATATAATACCAATATTAATTATAAATTTATCCAAATAAATCAAAAATTTCTTAAACATTTAAGTGACTTGACAGATTCGTGGTTCAAAATCTATTTGGAGATGATTTACTGGTATGGGTAAATATGAATCTCACTAAGTAACATTTTACAGGCTGAGCTTGTTGAACTGGAGTTTTGTAATGTGTTTATAGTTCATGCATAGTTTGCGGCTATATAAGAGGGTTTCAGTGCACACCTTGAGCAATTTATCTCTCGTATATGATTTGCAGGCTAATGCATAGTAACAAAGTTTATCTAATGACTAATGCACCTATCGTAGCGATTACGAGTTACATTATCATAAAAAATATGAAATAATAAACTCAAAATAATTTGATTTTTACAAATATATGATAGGTTATATACTAATTTGATGTTTCAGACTGTCATCCAAAATAAACACTAAGTGAAGTTTTTTGCTCATTTGCCTTATATTTTAAACAAAATATAGAAATAACATATAGAAAAGCTGAAAATTAATATTCAAGCTGACAATGTGTTCATATTAGAGCCGGCAAAATGAGCTATGCCCGAAAAGTCCGCCCGGGGTTGGTTTGGATTTCATATTTTTAGGCCCGAAAAATTTCGAGCCCGACCCGACCCGAAAAATTTAAAAGTCCGATGAGCCAGGGGCCGGCCCGACCCGGCCCGCTACTTTGCCAACTCTAGTTCATATTGATTGATATGGGCCATATGGCTCAAGCGAGCTACAAGTTCAGGAGTCAGGACTAAGCTTTTCTGTAAAGTCAAAAAATCGTGCACATTCAGATATTTTTTACCGCTTACTTGAGACATTGTATTTTCAAATATTACTTGGTGAAATAAATGCCAACTGATAATGAGTGTTTACTTTCCATTATTATGTTAGATAGATAAACTTAATCAAACATAATCAAATGTTTACTTTTAAGGATTAACATTTGAGGATATTCCAAAACTAGAGATTATTTTAATCATTTGAATTGTTCTCTATTAATTTTAATCCAACCAATATAGGTAGGATCGAAATAATCCTCCAAATAAAGTGAGAATTATTTATCTCAATTTTAATCATCCACTTATCCTTTGCAATAAACAAAATATTCATAGATAAAAATTATCTTATCATATATTTAATCCATGAAATAATCAATCTTTTAAAATATTAATAATAAAAAATAAACATTCCCTAAGAATATAATAACACAAGGAACAACCTCATGGCCAAATCCTATTCATAAAGTCTGCGTCGATTCCACGCTGCCTGAGGATGACGCTTTTATATTTGTTTTGGCTGGCACACGTCTCTCCCACCCTTATTAATATTGATTCCGAGTTTACAACTTTTCGTTAAAGCGAAATAAAAATAATTTAAACATTTTTTTCAAATAATAGGATTTGTGAACATCATTAATTCCCTATTTCTAATAGTAGTTTATTTAAATGTCTAAGACATCTACAATGCTAGGATCTTAATTTGAAGTTCTTATTTGTTACATCTCTACCACATCAGTTTCGGAGCAACTAAAACTATATGTTCTTATTTCTCCCTTATAATTGTAGTTTTTTTTATCGATTATTTATGGATTCCACTATCAAATAACTTTCAATTATTTCAATACAATGTACTCTTTCCGTCCTATTATTGTTGGCTCGTTTTCCTTTTTAGGCCGTTCCGTTATTGTTGGTCCGTTCCAAAAAATGAAACAATTTTACATAAAAAGTGTCTCGAATTTCGTATCACACACTACTTTACACACAAAACACAATTTTCATTAATCTACGTGCAAAAAGAAAGGAGCCAATAATACTGAGACATATGGAATATTATTTAACATTTCTTTTAATAATTATATATATTATTTAATATGAGTATCTTGGTTAATAAAATATTAATTAATTAAATATGTTATAATAAAAAAAGTGAAATTATATATAAAAAACCAAAAGAAATAGACAAAAATATTAAGCTAATACAAAAAAATAAACAATATAAATCAAAAGCAAATCCAATTATCACTAAATGAATCATAATAGATTAAAATTAACATGATATATTGAAAACATAAAATAAAAAAGAACAAAATATCGTGCAAAATAAATGAAACCATGAAAAAAGAAAAAAAAAAAAAGGTAAGAAAAAAAGAAGAAACAAAAATTTCTTATAAAAACAGATGAAGACACAAGAAAGAACCCATGGAAAAAGGAATTAAATAAAAGGAAAGAATTCAATAAAAGAAAAAAGTCAAGAAATGAAAAAAGGAAAAGAAAAGCGAAGCTAAAAGCCATTGGGACCATCCCTAGACACACAAAAATATGAGGCTAATTCTTAATTAAGAATTTAGTTCTTTGTCCATCGGGTTTCTATTTTGACTGCAATAATTTTATAAGAACTCAGGTTCTTAGTGCCACATGTGATTAAGAACCTCGTATTATAGATGCTCTCACTTAATCGCAAATGTGGGATTTTTCAAATTGATATTATGATTTTAAAATTTTAATTTCAATCTCAAGTTAATAATTAACTTTATGACAAATGGTAACTAATTATAAATCGTTATTTTTTAGCTATTCGTGGTCATAAATAATGAATATGTTAGGAATAATTTATGAGTGTATCATACTCATTTTACCTAAATATGTAAAACTTGGATTCATAACATTTTAATGTGAAATTATCGGCCTCTTACATATATATGAGATAAATGGATAACAATATATGAACATTTTCAAGTATAGTAACCCATATGTCTTCGTTTATTAAGTGCGCATATTTTATATGTGTGCATTATAAATATTTATTTGGTTATTGATGTATAAATACACAAATTTTGGCCCATTTTGGTTTTTTCCAATTACTTTAAAATTATCACAAAATATACAAACTTAATCATTTTAGTGATTTTAACACAATTTCAAATTTAAGTCAAATTAAATCTGATTTGAAATCTCAAAAATTTATCATAGACAAAACGGTCAGTGATATAAACTCGTAGATGAGGATATCGATTGTTATGATCCCAACTGAAACCAGACGATGAAACAAATGAGAAGACTTGATTTTTGTAATGAGGATTGATGCGATGAATCGTAGAAATAAAAAAAAAAACTTATTTATTTTGTGGAACGACGATGTTTTCACTACAAAAAAATCTATCGGACACCGACGAACAAGTATCTGTCGGTGATCGTCGACAGCTTGATGTCGGAAAAATTGTGCCCACATGTGTTGTCCCGAATGCCGACGGACTACCGACGGAGTTGAACCCGTCGGTTATATATATCCTTAAAAAATTGAGTTTACCGATGGACTATCGACGAAAAAGTCCGTCGATGATTTCTTTTTAAACAAATAAAATAAATAATTTGGAATTCCATCGTTAGTCCGTCAAGATTTAAAAAAAATAGGATTTCGTCGTTAATCCGTCGTTGTACCGATATATGAAATTGGGTTTTCCCATTTTTTCCAACTCATGTCGTTGTAATTACCCAAAATCTCACCTCTTCTCTCTCGCCTCCGCTGCCGCACGTCGAGCCATCAGTCGCCACCATAATCCAATGCTAACGTCGTCGTCACTGTCAATCTCTTTCTCAACCCGACGCGGCGCAAGTTGCGTATGATTTTATAAACGCGGATCATCCGAAGAATTGCCGCACTGGGAAGTTTGATTAGGAAAACCTAGTGTTTTTGGTGTAATCGACGTTCGAAAAATAGTCATAGCTTTGCAATGACTGATGGCGGATTTCGGGCAAATTCCATCGTTTAGTGGGTCAAATTCGCAGTTTAGTGTTTTTCGGGGTTATTTTGCAATTTCGGATTTTTGTTTGGGCCTTTTGGCATTTCTTGTATTCTCGGAGATTAGGTTAGTATTTAATCTCCGTAGCTTCTTTTCGTTAGCGACTTTTGACATTTTATAAAATCGAGATTTATCTCTTATCGTCAATTCTCTGTATTCCTTCAATCAACGAGTTTTGATCTTGTTCTTCTGCTCCACGCACGCACGCCACATCGAGTGGTATCGAGATCCACCGATCTTCGTCATGCCGCCCGACGACAACCGAGGAGAGCCGCTAACGATGTTGATGACGGTGTTGATATTGCCGATTTGCGTCGCGACAACGCCGATCTACGTCGACAGTCGAAATTTTGACGCACCGATTGGATGAATCCATCAACCACCGTCGCCCCGACGATGATGATATTATCACACGGATGAAAACCCTTTCGGTGGTCTCCGAATCATTCCCCCACGCCCTAATCACGATGGGAACAAGGTTTGGTGGAGATTCCCCGCTTAACGGCGCCTTAAGCACAAGAGCTCATCGATTGGCTTTCACAGTTGAAGAGATCACCGGAATTCGAGAGGTTCCGGATGAACGCCGTGTTTCCGTGGTTACAATGCGCTTGCATGGTCGCGCACAAGCGTGGTGGTAGCAGTTGAAGCAGACCCGTGTGCGTCATGGCAAGAACAAGCTCTCGAGTTGGGACAAATTCAAGAAGCATATTAGGGCTGCGTTTTTACCCTATAATTTTGAAAGGGAATTGTACCAACGATTCCAGAATCTACGTCAGGGTTCTCGCACTGTCGATGATTATTCCACGGAATTCTATGAATTCCTCGCCGTGTCGATATCAATGAGTCCCACTTCAACCGGGTTTCTCGATATATTGGTGGCTTGCGCCCAATTACTGGACGTGCTCAATATGTTTGACCTTTAACGGTTGCGAAGCACATCAACGAGCCTCCTGTGGAAAAACAGTTGGCTCGGCGTGCGAGCACCGGTCAGCACACCGGTGGTCCCAGTTCCTCTAACCCGACCCAGACGGTTCCTGCTGATGCACAGCCTCCCCCTGCCCCGACTCGCGGGTATTCAACCTCCGCACCAGGACGCACCGGTGGCTTACGGTGTTTTAATTATGGTGAATTCGGCCATAGGAAATCTGAGTGCCGTAGAGCACCATCTGGTAATCGTGGTCTTTTTACTGATACTATTGAATCGAATATGCCCTATGCTTGATAACCCCATTTATGATGATGAAGTCGAGGATGTGGTTGAGGAATATGTGGCGGTGATGTTGGTCCCTTGATGTTACGTGGGACCTTCTTATCCCTCGTGCCCACGAGGCGGAATGGTTGCGAATAACCTTTCCACTCCACTTGTACTATTGGTGGAAAAATTTGCACGTTTATTATTGATGCGAGGAAGTTGTGAGAATGTTATATCGAGGTTGCTATTTCTAAGTTGGGCCTCGTGGCGAGCTCCATCCCAAGCCTTATCGACTATCCCGGCTCGGTCAAGGCGGATGTTATGGTCTCTAAACGTGTTTTAGTGAACTTTTCCATTGGGCCAACTTATCATGATGCCATATCTTTGTGATGTGGTTCCCATGGATGCTTGTCATTTCTCGCCGGCGCCCGTGGCAATATGACCATTCTGCTCAAAGACGATGGGCGTTCAATACTTATTCTTTATGTTTCGGGAAAGAAGATTGTGTTGGTCCCAACCAAACCCAAGAGCAATTCTCCTACCATTGATCACCGAAGCCCACCGCCTCTTGTCTCGAGTTCCTTTTCGAATGCCATGGAGGAATCAGCGTGGTCTTTGTCTTGTTCTCACACCGATAGTACCGATCTTCCTATTGTTCCGCCTGATGAGGTTCAACCGTTGTTACGAGGAGTTTGCATATGTGTTCCCGAGTCGTTACCCTCGGACTTGCCACCGCTACGGGACATTCAAGACCACATCGACTTGATGCACAGTGTTGCTTTTACCAAAGAACCTCATTATCGTATGAGTTCGAAGCGAGCACGAAGAATTGCGGAGCGGTGAAGACCTCCTTGCAGGGCCACATTCGGGAGAGCCTTAGTCCTTGTCTTGCCACCCTCCTTACTCCCAAAAAGGATGGCTCACGGCGTATGTGTGTGGATAGCCGTGCTATCAACAAGATTACGATCCGTTATCGCTTTCCAATTCCTCGATTGGATGATTTTTGGATCGATTGGGTGGTGCTTGTGTGTTTAGCAAATCTGATTTAAAGAGCGGATACCATAAGATTAGTATTCGCACGGGGGACGAGTGGAAAACAGCATTTAAGACCCGTGAAGGCCTATATGAGTGGCTGGTGATGCCGTTTGGCCTCTCCAATGCCCTTAGCACTTTCATGCGGGTTATGAACCAAGCTTTATGTCCTTTCATTGGCAAGTTTGTCGTCGTTTATTTCGATGACATTCGATATATAATTCGACCGGCCGCATCTTCAACATTTGAGGAGGTGTTACTCGTTCTCTCCGAGATAAATTCTATGTCGCTTCGCAAGTGTGCGTTTCTTAGTGCTCCATTCGGTTCTTGGGTTATGTGGTTTCTAGTGACGCCCAAGGTTGACCCCGATAAAGTTGTTTTTGTTGACAAATGGCCACAACCTTATTCCATTACTGAAGTTCGTAGATTTCATGGGTTGGCATCCTTTTATCGTCGTTTCATCCCTCACTTTAGAGGTATTATTGCCCTACATCGACCGCACGAAGGGAACAAGTTCCACCGATCGCTGAACGCTGTCGCTTTTCATGAGATCAAGCATCGCTAATCTCTGCTTCTATCCTTGTCCTTCCAGTTTTTCTCTACCCTTCGAACTCCACCGTGATGCTTCCAAATCGGGTATTGGTGCTGTTCTTAGCCAATGTGGTCGCCCCGTTGCTTATTTGGTGGAGAAGCTTTACGCAAAGCTTCGTTTTAGTACGTATGATATTGAGTTCTCGCGATTGTGCAAGCTATCAAACATTGGCGCCATTACCTCTTTCAGCGTGAATTTGTTCTCTACAGCGATCATGACTCCTCAAGCATCTTGGTAGCCAAGATAAGATCTCACATCGCCATGCCTCTTGGATCTCTTATTTACAACGATTCACTTTTGTGATTAAACACAAGGCAGATGTCTCTAATCGTGTAGCTGATGCACTGAGTCGCCGCCATAGCCTTCTTACGGAGATGCGTGTTCACGTGCCTGGTTTTGATTCTTTCCTGAAATTATATGTGGATGACCCTTTCTTTTCTCCCGTGCTAGCAAAAATCCAACAGGGTAAACCGACGGATTTTATCTTAGAGGATGGATTTCTTTTTCGAGGGACTCAACTGTGCATCCCTACCTGCAGCCTACGCTTGAAGATGATTCAGGAGCTTCATAATGAGGGTCATGTTGGTCGTGATCGCATTTTCACCGCTTCTCGGGTTCCTACTATCGCCTTCTATGCAAAAAGTTGGAAAAATTGTGGCTCACCGTGTATGTCAATTGGCCAAAGGAGCTTCTACTAACGCGGATTATACATGCCTCTCCTATTCCCACACACCTTGGTCCGATGTCGATGGATTTTGTCCTTGGCCTTCCTCGCACTCCAGTGGAAGTGACTCTATTTATGTGGTGGTTGATCGTTTCTCCAAGATGACTCATTTTATCCCATGTAAGAAGACTTCTGATGCTGTTGTTGTTGCCCATCTCTACTTTCGTGATGTATATCGCCTTCATGGTCTGCCTGCCTCTATTGTTTCTGATCGTGATACTCGTTTTGTGAGACATTTTTGGCGAAGTTTGTGGCGCGCCGTTAATACTCAGTTGAACTTCAGTAGTGCTTAGCATCCTCAAACGGATGGCCAGACTGAGGTTGTTAACCGCCCCCTCGGTAGTCTCTTGCGCAGTTTGGTGGGGGATCATCCCAAGGCATGGAACCTGAAGCTACCCCAGGCCGAGTTCGCACATAATCATGCTGTTAACCGCACGACTGGTTTTAGCCCGTTTCACGAGGTCTATGGTCTGTCACCCCGGGGTCCCCTTGATCTCCTTGCTCTGCCCAACAAGGTTCGTCAACACACTACTACCGACGATCTTATTGCCTAATCAGCACAGATTCACCAATGCAGACGACGCTTAGTTGGTGGCCTCGGCGAAAAGTATAAAGCCCACGCCGACCTCAAGCGCCGAAATGTTAAGTTCCGTGTTGGTGATTTTGTTTGGGCTATTCGACCAAAGATCGCTTTTCCGCCCGTGAGTACTCCAAGCTTGCCTCCAAGAAAATTGGTCTTGTTGAGATTGTGGAAGATCAACCCCAATGCCTATCGTCTGCCGCCGAGCCACATCCACACTTCCGACGTGTTCAATGTCAAGCATCTTGTGCCTTTGTTGGGATTCTTCTTCCGATGATGACACCGCCGATTCGAGGTTGAATCTTCTTTGCCCCTACGAGTATGATGCGGGCGCAAGTTGCGGATGATTTTATGAAACGCGGATCATCAGAAGAATTGGCGCACTGGAAGTTTGATTCGAGGAAAACCTAGTGTTTTCGGGTGTAATCGACGTTCGAAAAATACTCATAGCTTTGCAATGATTGATGGCGTATTTCGGCAAATTCCATCGCTTAGTGGGTCAAATTCGCGGCTTAGTGTTTTCGGGGTTATTTTGCAATTTGGATTTTGTTTGGGCCTTTTGGCATTTCTTGTATTCTCGGAGATTATGGTTAGTATTTAATCTCGTAGCTTTTCGTTAGCGACTTTTGACATTTTTATAAAATCGAGATTTATCTCTTATCGCCAATTCTCGATATTCCTTTGAATCAACGAGTTTTTGATCTTGTTCTTCCTGTTCCACGCACGCACGCTGCATCACAACCTTTCTCAATCTCTCTCATACAACCCCTCTCTCTCTCTCTCTCTCTCTCTCTCATCAGTTGCAGATTGGAGAACACAGTCGTCGTCACCGCCCTGCCGCCGGAGAGAACGCCCTACGCAGGTATGTACTCTTATATTTTTTTCTTTTGTTTTATTTTTATTTTTTGTGGATGATTTTTAGGGATTGAACTGTAGAGTGTAGTTGGTTTCTTTTTATCATTTATTGAATGATTCATGCACATTTTCATTGCTGAATTGGTTGAACCATGGGCTTGTTCCATATGTTATTATTGGAAGCTTTCTTTCTTAACCTTTTCCCTAATTTTTTCTTAAGATGCTTATTCATAGTATGTTGTTGTCATGGATGCGAGATAGATTCTCATTCAATTGTGTAGGTTTGATTGTGTAGTAAACATGACATGGATTCCTTATTCAATTGTTTTAAAACCGAAATCCCAGCTCCTCTAAAGATGAAAAGAAACTAAAGTCATTGGCTATTGAGAATCTCTGGCGTCGATGCCCTAAGTGCAACCATATGGTTTCACTTGCTACAGGATGCTACCACATTTACTGCAGGTATATACTCCATTCATTTAAAACTCTATTGCCAATTCACGTTTTCTTGAAAATGCATTTATAATAGCAAATCTAACAATTACAGCTGGTAACATCTGACTACAAAAATTTGCTCCTTCTCTTCTTTATGTTTATCCTTCCTGTCTGTCAAACGGTCTTCGTCACGATTGTTAAGGCAGTACTAAAGATCACGAGCATTCAATATACTTATGTTGCATATCTTCTGGCAAAAATTTAGTAGATACATATCTACTGCGAATACTTATGTAGGATATTATTATATATACTTTAATACATTTTTTTTAAAAAAAATCAAGAACGACTTTATTGAGAACACGAACATGATGATTGGAGAAGACCCGCCACATAAGTTGGGGTTCTGCTCCAAACATGCGTGTATCAAAATTAAAAGCGGCCGCTAAACAATGAGCAATAATGTTAAAATCTCTTTGATGTGAACAACTTGGTAATCTCCTCCTTTCCATCTCCTTCCCGCACTGGTCGCTAACTCCCCAACTCGAAAGATCTTCGCCTCGACTTAATGGCGTCGCATGGTATCTTACAGTCTGTCTCGATAAGGCACTTACAAATATTGAGGCTCTTAATCCAGGATAACGCCTCTCTAATCCCCATGATCTCACCCTCCTCCACTCTGAACATTCCCCTCATCGTGCGGTTCTTTGCCGCAACAAAAGATCCCTTCTTATCACGGATGCAAATGCCTATACCTATCGACTGCTTCTCCTTAGAGAAAGCAGCATCCACATTGCATTTGTACCAGCCATCCTCAAGGTCATGCCACCCCTTACAATCTCTCCGTGAATCACCTCTATCGATGGTCCTCTTAACCCTCTTCTCCGCCAGCCAGCTGTCCCTGTACTCCCCAGCGAGCAGGCACGATCTAGCCGGATTAGGAAATATCTGCTTCCAACATGCGTTGTTCCTATCCTTCCAAATCTGCCACAAAATCATGCAAATTCTTGCCGGCCCATCTCCCTCCCCTCTACTTAGGATGGAAAAGAGTGCTTCCTCGAAAACGTTAAACTCTTCTTGAACCTTCTCCATAATCTTGTCCAAGCCAGCTGATTTCCAACAGCTAATTGCAAAAGGACATGATAAGAAAGAGTGCCAAACCGTTTCCACATCTCTCGACAAATCTTGATTCTCCTTCGACACGACCTCCTCGACCACGTGTTAGCCTCGTGGGAAGGTTATTGCGAGCTGCACGCCATAAAAACACCCTCACTTTGTGAGGAACATCAAGGTTCCAGATCAAACTCCATCTTCCCTCTACCGCCCATGTGTTGTTCAAAGTTAACTTGCAAGCAAGCTTGTATGCCGACTTCACCGAGTATTTTCCGTTGTTAGAGAAATGCCAAAGAAGCTTGTCCTCCGGAGAGCCTGCCAGAAGAGGGATGTTGCTGATTTCCTTGGCATCTCTATCATTAAATAGGCCTTGAATGCGGTCTCTATCCCATTCGTTCACACCGGGAATCATGAGCTCCCGAACCTTCACATTGCTTAAGGACTCACAGAAGCTAGTGGAGGGGTAGAAGCTATCGTCTCTGCGTAGCCATGGGTCGCTAAACACCCTAATCCTCTCGCCGTTTCCCACCCTCCAACAAGAACCCTTTTACCACCTCTCATTGCAAACGATACTCCTCCAGAAACTGGGCTGCCTCCAACCTTTGCAGACAGGAAATCGCTACCCGGGAAGTACTTGGCTCTCAAAACCCTGCTAACTAGGGCCTCCGGTTCGTGAAGGATCCGCCAGCCAATTTTGCCGAGCATGGCGATGTTGAAAAGTTGCAGACTCCGAAAACCCATACCGCCCTTTTCCTTATCCACACACAACTTATCCCACTTCATCCAATTGATGCCCCCTCTCTCGACTAACTTTCCACCCCACCAAAACCTATTCATCATCCTCTCCAACTCCTCACACGTGCAGATGGGAAGCAAGAACGTTGTCATGCAAAAAGCTGGGATCGCTTGAGCTACTCCTTTGAGGAGTACCTCTTTCCCGGCTCTCGAAATCTTCTTATCCTGCCAACCTTGGATGCGTTTCCAAAGTCGCTCTCTAAGAAATCCAAAAATCTCCTTCTTTTTCCTCCCAATGAGAGAAGGAGAGCCAAGGTATCTCCCTGTATTAAGAGGTTGTGAAACTCCTAAGACATTCGAAAGAAGAAGCCTATCTTGCTCTCCCACATTTCTACTAAAGAAAATTCCCGACTTTTGGTAATTAATGGCTTGCCCCGACGCTTCCTCATAGCTGTCCAGAACACTCTTAAGCTTAGTGCACTCCTCGGTTGATGCCTTGCAGAAGAACATACAGTCGTCGGCGAACATAAGATGAGAGATAGGCGGCCCCGTGCGCCCCATGCGGATTCCGTGAAGATTGCCTCTATTCACCTCATAATTCAGGCTCGCGGAAAGCCCTTCGGCACAAAGGATAAAGAGGTAAGGTGATAACGGATCCCCTTGCCGAAGACCCCTCTTAGGAAAAATAGGACCAGTTAATTCTCCATTGACGAGAATGTCGTACTTAACCGTTTCAACACACATCCTCATCCAGTTTCTCCACTTCGAACCAAACCCCAATCTAGCCAAAACAAAGTCGAGATACTCCCAATTCACTCTATCATAGGCCTTGCTGATATCAATTTTCAACGCAATATCCCCCTCCTTACCCCTCGTCTTCCTTTTCATAGAGTGGATTGCTTCGAAGGCGATAAGGATATTATCTTGAATCGCTCTGCCTTCGACAAAAGCCAACTGGGCAGTTCCCACAAGAGCCGGGAGTACTCTTTTAAGTCTATTACAAAGAACCTTAGACAAAATCTTGTATAGCACATTGCACAGGGAGATCGGTCTAAGCTCTTTCATGTTGACTGGCTTCTCCACCTTAGGGATAAGGACTATAGTCGTGTTGTTCAAATCCTCCGGTAACCTCCCTTCGTCGAGCCATTTGCAGCAGTTCAAAAATATGTCTTTTTGGAGATGGCCCCAGAACTTCTGGTAGAAAAGAGGGTTGAAGCCATCTGGGCCAGGTGACTTGTCAGGGTGCATCTGGAAAATAGCTTTTTTCACCTCCTCTATACGAAGCGGCTTCACCAACTCAACATTAGAATCGTCGAGATGATAGTGCGTAGCCTACTCGTGCTCCAATTTTGTCTGGCACCGGAAGCCTTGAACAAGTCTTTAAAATAATCGGCTGCCACCTCCCTGATATCATCTTCCTTGCTTGCCCAACTGCCATCTTCCCTTTGAAGCTTACAAATGCCATTCATTTTCTTACGTGCCGTCGCCATAGCGTGAAAAAATTTAGTGTTTCTGTCCCCATCTTTTAGCCAATGTTGTTTTGCCCTTTGCCTCCAGTAAATCTCATTATTAAGAAGCATTTCAGCTAGTTCCCTCCTAGCTCCCTCCATAGCCGAAACCGAACGTATATCTTGTCTTCCTTGGAAATATTTAATTTTTCTTTCCAAAAAACGTTTCTTGGCTCTCTCCTCAGCATTCCTTTCCCTTGCCCACTTTCCTATGGAAACCGCCGTTGCCGACAGCTTGTCCAAGATCTGCAGACCATCCAAGTTCTGCCAGCATCTCCTTACCATAGTTGGGAGCTCGGGATCCAAACACCACTTATTTTCAAACCTGAACCTCTTTCTACCCTTGTGCTGATATTCTGTATCTGTGTTGAGAATGATAGGGCAGTGATCCGAGATTGGCGCATGCACCGCCTCGAGGCTGTATCCTGGGAACAAATTCAGCCACTCCACATTGCCCATCCCTCTGTCCAACCTTTCTTCCACGGCATGATCCGTACCCAACCTTCTCGACCAAGTGAACTGGTAGCCTTTTAAAGGAAGGTCCACCAATCCACTTTCCAAAACGGCTGCTCTAAAGCCGTTGAACAGCCAATTTGGGTGCGGGACTCTTCCTCGTTTATCTGCTGCGCAAAGCAGATCATTGAAATCTCCAAAGATAAACCAAGGCAGATTGTCCACCCTACTCAACTGGCGAAGCAGATTCCAAGACTCCCTCATTTTGCTCCTCTCCGGAAACCCGTAAAAACCAGTCAGCCTCCATACCCCCTTGGTATCCAGCACTTTAATATCGATATGGTTTTTAGAAAAACCGATCAAACTACATTCAGAAGAAGTCTTCCAGAGAAGACAAATGCCACCACTTCTACCACTACACTCTGTTGGATTTGTATACTGAAAGCAGTTTGGTTGAGCTTGTATACAATGTTTCCTGTTACCACTATTACAATCTCCTATCTGATTTGAATACTTGATTGCATATATTTGTGTCCCCTTATCTCATATATAAGTTAGATCATACAGTGTGTAGAAGATCACAGAAGTCTGTATGATTGGTCAAGCTTAATGAGATATAAAAAGTTTCACAGCTGAGACGACTTAAGGACGAGTTGTCGGTTTGAGCCTGCAGATAGATAAGTGACTTGACTTAGTTGCTTGTCTATCTTTGATGCGCCTCGACGTATTGAAGGATCACGATGAGATGAGTTCTTCTTCGACCGTCGTGAAGAACCAAGATCTCGGTGACTTACGATGATCTAAACCTCGATAAGGTATTAGGTGAGTATGAGTTCTCGACCATCACTTTGACTTGTTATGAGTGAGGGTTATATGTTCTAACCCAAGATTCTCCGCATCTTGGGTGGTGGCGATCTTGTATGTCACGCTAGTTATCTCAGACGAGTCACCGTATCCGCTTTAGGATGATGACGCCCCTTAAGAGCTCAAAAGGTTTATTGTACTAAACCCCGCAGTTGAGTTAGCTCAAGTACAATAATAAGGTTGAGTGGTACTACTTAAGAAATGAAGTTATTAATCGCTTTAAGCGATCGATTGCTATAAATGATTAATGGACGTCGATATCTTAAATACGGGATTCGTAATGTCTAAGTGCAAGCCGACTCAACTTCGGTAATAAAGGGTAAGTCAACATTCTTTCTCTAGTGGCATGATCGAATGTTTATAAATTAATTTATGTTACGGTGAACATAAGATAATTAATTTATTTGAGGCCCATCTTTATTCCTTGCATTTGATCCACTGGTGGCCCATCCAGCCCATAGCTACAAGAAAATCGGTCCCCTATGTGCTCTCAAAGGAAAGATTTTATTCTCTTTATCCCACAAGGATATAATTATATTTATGGTATATGCATAGATCCTTTCCATATAAGATTATGGAAATAATCCCGAGTATGGAAATAATCCTAAGATTATGGTAATATTCCATATAGATTATGGTAATATTCCATATAGGATTATGGTAATATTCCATATAGGATTAAGGTAGTGCATTATAAATATAAGGTATGAGATAAAGTCAGTTAATGCTCATTAATCAAGACACATATTTTCGCCCCTCATCAGGTTGAGAGTGAATTCGAAATTTTGTGAGTGAGAGCATTGGGTGATTTTCCAAGCATTCTCCATAGATCGTCCTCACTCGACGCTGGAGATTGGGCAATCGGGATACAGTCCCGGAAGGTCAAAGCACGAGTCCGATCCGCTCGATCCGCTCATCTCGCTCCATCGACCTCTTGGTATCCAAAGGTAAACACGTGAAAACCCTACGTGTTGCACTTTAATTATATAGACGCATGCTAGGTTTATAATCAATGTATGGTGAATTAAACACCCAAGATGGATCCTCGGGCGAGGGTTAACATACGCTTTCCGTCAATTGGTATCGAGCCCGGGATCGAAATCTTGGCTCGTTGGATTAATTCACGCTTGATTATTACGCGTTTTAATAATTGTGGATCCGCATTCATCGTGGCTCGCTTATTGTTTTGTTGGTTTTGTTTTACACCACGAGAAAATCCGTGGTTAGATTAGATTTTATTATGTAAATCTTATCTCGTAAAGAAGAACGAAGACGAAAGAACGAAGAACGGCGACGGAAAACAGTCACTCGGCGGTCCACGGCGGTATCTCGCGGCGAGCCTCGCGGTCGCGAGGCCGATCGCGGGCGCGGGCGGCGGGCGTGCGGCTCGCACGAGATCCCCGGCGCCACGCGAGCAATCGAGCGATCGAGCGATCGCGAGATACGGCCGCAAGCAGCGGCGGCGAAGGCGGCGGCGACGGCGCGTTCGCGCAGAAACCCGCGGCGGCGGACTTCATGGTCGCGAAGTTTCGCGGCGGCGACGACGCTCTCGACAGACGTTCGGCGCGGGCGTGGCAGCGCAGCGCGTGCTCGACGGGTCGCGGTCGCATTAGCGATCATGGTAGCCCGCGAGAACACGCGGCAAAGCGGCGCACGCAAGAGCCGGGCGCGGGTGGGCTCTCGCCCTAACGCTGCCCCCGGCGATCGACAATACCGTGCCCGCACCGCTTTTCCAGATTTTCCGGTCCGTGCCCGTGCGCGAGGCCCATTTGTTGAATCCGTCCGTGCGGGTGCACGCGAGGCCCGTTTCAAGTTTAATTGCACTTTGTAAATCTATGTAATAGATTAGATTTAAATGTGCAGGTTTCACGATTGGGCCGCTATGAACGTTTTATTTTATTTTTATCGTTCATATGCATGTCGTGGATGTTTAAATTATGCAATAGCATGCTATGTATGTTTAAATTACGTTGACAAACCTTTAAGTGTTTTACGTAATTGGATGCGCATAGTAAGCATGCTAGGTTTATCGCGTTTATCAAGCATTTTTTAGAATTCTGCGAGCATGTTTTACATGTTGAGTTCTATAGAAAAGCATGCTAGGATTACGTGATCTGCATGGACAAACCTTTGAATAAAAAGACTAAGCAAGCAACCCGACAAATTAATTTTTCAAATTAAAATGTCAAGACTCTCCACTTTTGATCTCTAAACAAAGTGAGACGACCGCGAGTAAACGCCCACACGCGTGGCTTGCTTGCCTTGCTTATCATAAGTTTGTTAGATGAGATTTCTAAATAAAACATTTTAAATCTATTGAGAAGTGGGAGTTTCATGTGTAAACGCCCACACGCGTGGCTGCATGTGCGATTTTCATAAGTTCTCTAGAGATAGATATAAAATGAGATAACAAAAGAATTTGAATTGGGCGGTATGATCCGAGTGAGTATACCAATTCTAAAATTCATCTTCTTGTTAAAATTGTGGTCATTGCTTAGACATCACCTCAAGTACAACTTCCCGCCAAGTCCCTTCTTGCGATAGTAAGGTCCAATCATTAATTTCATTTGTCATAAGGATAAGTCGACATGGATTGAAATTAAACGACTAAAAGGTATATTTTAGTCCGGTCGGGGGTTCATGTAAACGCCCACACGCGTGGCTTGCATGTGGGATTCCTTGGGCGATTGGAGGTTTCAATTAATATTGTTTTATCAAAAGGTTACAATATTATTATTACGAATTATATGCGATCGTATGCTTATGTGTTTTACATTATCGTTTCGAGATATGTCTCTCACCGATTATCAATATGCTCGCACAAAATCCGTTATCCGGTCCAAATTTTATCGAGTGGAAACGAAACATGGAATATGTTCTTATCATTTGAAGAACACATGTTTGTTCTCACTACTCCTAAACCCGATGCCCTTCATCGACGATCGACTAATGAGCGAGAGAGTCAAGCGGACTTTGGAATAAGTCAAACAATATGGCTAAATGCTATATGATGACTACGATGTCCAAAGGCTTGCAACTGCAGCATCAGTCGATGGTAGACGCGACTGATATTTGGTCAAGTCTCGAGAGTAAGTTTGGGCAGTCGGATCGGACAGTCCGCTTCCACACAATGAGAGAAATCTTGGCGTGTAAGATGGAAGAAGAAAGTTCGGTCCATGAACATGTCTCCCATGACTCATCTCATGGATAGTCTTGATCGGTTGGGAGGAGGTATCGACGCTGACCAAGGTCGATATCATCCTCAATACACGCCCAAGTCTTTTGAGAACTTTCGGCGTGAATGCAATCATGAGCAAGACCGAGTTTACACTTAGTCGGTTGCTTAATGATCTCGTTCTGCGGAAGGAGTTATGGGAAAAGGAGCACATGCTCTTGCTAGCACATCTAAGGGCCCAAAATTTTCATCGCAAAATGGAAATAGAAAAGGGGTGCCAAAGGTGGTAGAGGCAAGGAAATAGTGGGAGTAATGGGAACAAGAACATGGTTGCCACCGGAGGCTCAAGAAGCCAAGGAGGGCAAGTGCTTCAAGTCGTAAGACTGGGCATTGGAAGGCCAAGTGCCCTATGCTCAAGGCTCAGGTACGCTGTTTGCTTTAATAACGAAACATGTTTAGCGACTTGTTCTACCCATTCTTGGGTAGTAGATACTGGTATAATCGATCATGTTTGTTACACCTGCGTGGGTTCCCGCGGACAAGGGAGCTGTTTGATGGCGAGATAACGATCTCCATGGGCAACGCGCTAAAGTCAAGCCGTTGCGGTTGGAGATGTTTTTTATGTTTTGGGACAACAGCTTTTAGTTTTGAAAGACGTTTTATATGTGCGGATTTTCGGTGAACCTTGTTTCGTGTCGAAATTATTTACTCATGGATATTCTCATTATTTTTGATAGTGGTGTTTCTATCATAAGAAATGACGGTTATCTCGTGTTGGCACATTATATAATTCGCTTTATACTATTTCGCAAAACATAATACCTATAACTATGTTGCATCTACATCAAACCCTAAAAGAGAAAGTTTTCTTATGAAGATGACTCTACTTTCTCTCGGCATCTTAGATTAGGTCACATCAATCTAAATAGGATCCAAAGACCGGCTAAGAATGGGCGTTGGGTAATCTCACGGTTACTCTGCTTCCCGGTCTGCGAATCCTGTATAGAAGGTAAGATGTCGACCCGGACCTTCAAAGCGAAGGGTTATAGAGCCAAAGAAATGTTAGAGTTAGTCCATTTCGACTGTGTGGACCGATGTCCACACAAGCTCGTGGAGGGTGCAGTATTTTGTCACTTTCATTGACGATTACTAAGGTACGGATACATATACCGCTTCACCGCAAGTTTGAATGCTTTGAGAAATTCAAAGAGTTTAAGGCGGAAGTGGAGCGAAGCTAGGTAAGAGTATCAAGTCATTTGCGGTCCGATCGCGGTGGCGAATACCTCGATAACGAGTTTATGGACTATCTAGTGAAGTGTGGGATTACATCCCAAATAAGATTTCACCGGCACACCACAAAGAAAATGGTGTGTCGAGCGAAGAAATAGGACTCTTTTGGAAATGGTTAGATCTATGATGAGTTATGCTACATTGCCTATTTAGATTACGGGGTATGCCTTAGAGGCAGCGGCATACTTGCTAAATCTAGTACCGTCGAGTCACCGAAAAGACCCTTCGAAGTTGTGGTTTGGGCGTAAGCCCGCTTTTAAGCCACATAAGGATATGGGCGATCCGGCACGTCTTTGAACAAGAAGGCGACAAGTTGGAGGCTAGATCCGACGCAGCGTTTATCGGCTATCCTAGAGGAACGAAGGTGGTTTATTCTATAGTCTAAGGATCGAGGAAGGTCATTATTAGCACTAATGCCCGATTCTTAGAAGAGGATTATATGAAAAATCATAAGTCCAAAGTTGAAATCATTCTTCAAGAATTAGAAGATGATCGTATTCCACCACCGATTAGGCCAAAGGTACGAGATGTCGAGTCTAGTGGGAGGGATCGACACCAGATACTTCAAGAAATTGAAGTGGGTCGAGTTCCACTTGAGATACCGACCGCATGAGTGGTACCTACACACAAGTTGTGCAAGTTAGAGAACCACAAGTATCTCGCACCCACCGCTGCCATTGTGCTGTAGAACCTCGTCGTAGTGGGAGGTTGTTCGTCAACCCGAGCGATTTATGTTCGTGGGTGAATCTTCGGTTTAGTCCCACAGACGAACATGCGATAATCGACCCATGGACATACAAGGAGGCGATACAAGATATAGATGCAAGATCATGGCACACCGCTATGGACTTAGAAATGGAGTCCATAACGGCTATGGATGTATATGAAAAGACACCTCTACCAGATGGCAAGGAAGCCATAGGTAGTAAGTGGATATACAAGAGGAAGAGAGATTCTGATGGAGAGGTTTCGGCTTTTAAAGCCAGGCTTGTGGCGAAAGGGTACACTCAGATTGAGGGCATCGATTTCGATGAGACCTTTTCGCCGTAGCAATGCTCAAGTCCATCGTAATTCTTCTAGCCATAGCGACCCACTCAACCTAGAGGTTTGGCAAATGGAAGTTAAAACCGCTTTTTAAACGGTTACCTTGAGGAAGGTAGAGACATCTATATGCAAAGAACCGAAGGTTATGTGGTAAGGGTGAAGAGCATCTAGTATGGAAGCTTAAGTCCATTTATGGACTTAAGCGAACCTCCGATCATGGAACTTACGCTTTGACGAGGTGGTAAAGTCCCATGGATTTACCCACTTGCCTAGCGAGAGTTGTGTGTATCGGTTAGATGTCAACGGTGATGTGGTATTTCTTGCACTTTATGTAGATGACATCCTTCTAGTTGGCAACAACGTGAAGTCGTTATCGACGTAAAGAGTTGGCTATCCGATCGCTTTCAAATGAAAGACTTAGGCGATGCGTACATTCTTGGGATCAAGGTTTACCGAGATCGCAAGAAGAAAATGTTGAGCTTATCTCAAAGCGCCTTACATTGATCTTGTGATTACTCGTTTTAATATGCAGACCGCCAAGAAAGGATTGCTACCTTTCGCACATGGCGTTCCTTTATCTAAAACGCAGATCACCTATGACCGCAGGAGATAGAGGAAATGAGACAAGTTCCTTACGCTCCGCCAGGGAAATCTTATGTACGCAATGCTATGCACGAGGCCCGATATCTCGCTATGCGGTAGGCATAGTAGCTGATATCGCCTAACCTCGACAAGCTCATTGACTGCAAGAAAGCATATACTCAAGCACCGAAAAGAACTCGAGATTATAGGCTAGTTTACCATGCGGATAGTCTAATGCCTTTGGGTTATCTGGACTGATTTCCAAGCCGACCGTGATGAGAAAAAGTCAACCTCAAGCTATGTGTTTACCTTGGGAGGTGGAGCCGATCCTCATGGCGGTGTGCAGCAATGATGCATTGCGGACTCTACCATGGAAGCGAATATGTAGCCGCCTTGGAGGCTTCTAAGGAGGTCAGATGGTTCAAGAACTACCTCATGGATCTAGGTGTGGTACTGGTTTGCCCAAGAGTATCATAGTTTACTTTGATAACTCGGTGCAATGGCAAACTCAAGGAACCACTTGACACACAAGCGACAAAACACATAGAGAGAAAGTACCATGTCATACGAGAAATCGTTAGACGAGGTGACGTCTTGATTGAAAAGATTGATACGACGGAAAATCTAGCGGATCCATTCACGAAGAGCTCGCCGCAAAAAGTCTACGATGGACACGTTAGAGGACTTGGATTATGCTTGATGGCACCCACTTAGAAAGGAAACTTTTGTATAAGTGGGAGAAGCAAAGTGATGGTTGTTTGTAATAGCTAGTAGAAAGACACATTGTATACTAAAAGTTTGCTTTAGTATAAGTGGGAGATTGTTGGATTTGTATCTTGGCGCTTTGGTTGAGCTTGTATACAATGTTTCTATTACCACTATTACAATCTCCTATCCGATTTGAATACTTGATTGCATATATTTGTGTCCCTTATCTCATATATAAGTTAGATCATACGAGGTGTAGAAGATCACGTGTCCGTATGATTGGTCAAGCTTAATGAGATATAAAAGTTTCACACCGAGGCGACTTAAGGACGAGTTGTCGGTTTAGCCGCAGATAGATAAGAAGTGACTCGACTTAGTTGCTTGTCTATCTTTGCACGCCTCTACGTATTGAAGGATCACGATGAGATGAGTTCTTCTTTCGACCGTCGTGAAGAACCAAGATCTCGGTGACTTACGATGATCTAAACCTCGATAAGGTATTAGGTGAGTATGAGTTGTTGACCATCACTTTGACTTGTTATGAGTGAGGTTATATGTTCTAACCAAGATTCTCCGCATCTTGGGTGGCAAAGGATCTTGTATGTCACGCTAGTTATCTCAGTCGAGTCACCGATCCGCTTAGGACGATGACGCCCCTTAAGGAGCTCAAAGGTTTATTGTACTAAACCCCGCAGTTGAGTTAGCTCAAGTACAATAATAAGGTTGAGTGGTACTACTTAAGAAATGAAGTTATTAATCGTTTTAAGCGATCGATTGCTATAAATGATTAATGGACGTTCGATATCTTAAATACGGATTCGTAATGTCTAAGTGCAAGCCCGACTCAACTTCGGTAATAAAGGGTAAGTCAACATTCTTTCTCTAGTGGCATGATCGAATGTTTATAAATTAATTTATGTTCGGGTGAACATAAGATAATTAATTTATTTGAGGCCCATCTTTATTCCTTGCATTTGATCCCTGGGCTGGCCCATCCAGGCCCATAGCTACAAGAAAATCGGTCCCCTATGTGCTCTCAAAGGAAAGATTTTATTCTCTTTATCCCACAAGGATATAATTATATTTATGGTATATGCATAGATCCTTTCCATATAAGATTATGGAAATAATCACGAGTATGGAAATAATCCTAAGATTATGGTAATATTCCATATAGGATTATGGTAATATTCCATATAGGATTAAGGTAGTGCATTATAAATATAAGGTATGAGATAAAGTCTAGGTTAATGCTCATTAATCAAGACACATATTTTCGGCCCCCTCATTGTGTTGAGAGTGAATTCTCGAAATTTTGTGAGTGAGAGCATTGGGTGATTTTCCGAAGCATTCTCCATAGATCGTCCTCACTCGACGTTGGAGATTGGGCAATCGGGATACAGTCCAAAAGGTCAAAGCACGAGTCCGATCCGTTCGATCCGCTCATCTCGCTCCATCGACCTCTTCGCATCCAGGTAAACACGTGAAAACCCCACGTGTTGCACTTTAATTATATAGACGCATGCTAGGTTTATAATCAATGTATGGTGAATTAAACACCCAAGATGGATCCTCGGGGCGAGGGTTAACATACGTTTTCCCTACACACTCCACCGTAAAACAACCTTCAAACTTCAAACGAGTCCTAACGTCTTCAATCCTTTGTTTCTGGGCCAACGTCTCACTCAAGAAAACAAAGCTCGGCTTGTGAACTCGAACGAGCTCGCAGAGCGTCGGAATTGCGAGGGGATGCCCTAACCCCCTGCAATTCCAGCTTAGGAGAATCATTGGGATCGGCCGGCCCCGACCCCGGGACCTGCCGTTAAAAAAAGTTGCCTGCTATTTTCATCTTCGGAGCATTCCAATAGAAGAACGTCCGTTAAAGGGTTCGTGTTGGAAAATTTACCCTGCTCGTTTTCCCTCCGCGCTTTCTCTCATCACCAGGGGTAGTTTGGTAAATAACATTATGCATGGGGGGTATAATGATATTCCCGTCAGCTTGCGTGTAGAAGAAATCCTTACCCGAGTAAGTGCCTTGATTTACGTCGCTATAATATCCTGCAGATTTTCCGGATAGATTATGCTTGACTCTTGCCTCACTTGATGCCTCATCTCTCTCCTCAGATTCCTCAAATCTTCCCTTTTCTTTATTTCCCCCTAACTGTCTCGGATCTCTCTGCTGGATATCCGCACTTTCCTCGCGAGTTTCAAACGGAATTGCATCATTTACGGGTTGGTTGATCTGATCAGATCTCGTCGTCTGAAAGGGCTTCCGATCTCGGCCTCCGGTCGAACCCTTTTCTGAACGTAGCCATCTATCACTATCCACCATTCCACTCCTCCTATCAGCCGCCTTCAGCCAGATTCCCCACTCCTTGGTTATTGGTTCGCTCTCAACATTAAAATGTCTGTCACAGTAGCTTTCGGAGTGTCCAAGTCTCCCACAGATGAAACAGAAAGTGTGCAACTTCTCATATTTAAAGTTAACCATGAATGTATTGCCATCTCTATTCTTTATCTTCTTGAATCTCTTCAGAGGTTCGTCAACTTTGATCGCTGCCTTTATTCGCATGTACTGTCTCCACACCCCAGTGGAGTTTGAAGAATCGTACTCCACGAAATTTCCTATGAAGTTCCCCAAAAGCTTTCCTATTCCCTCGGTAACATAGCCTGCCGGCAGATCATGGATCTGGACCCAAAAATGAAGGGAGTCCAGAGGGACTTTGAGAGGGAACTCACCGCTCTTCAGTCTGTGAAGAATGAGAGGTATATTGTTGTACGTCCATGGCCCCCCATCTGAGATCCTCGAAGCGTCAATCGAGTGAAAAAACTGAAAGATATATCTTCCGTGGCCTATATCTTTGACAAAGACTCCTTTCCCTGGCCGCCAGATACCGGCCAATCTTGTCCTCATGAGATTAAAATTTATGGGTTGATCTGTCAGAAATCTTCCCACCAGACAGAGGTTCACCTCAACATTGGAGGTTTCTTCATGCTCATCTTCAAGCATCAGTTCATCATCTTCCTTTGAAATATTTAGGTTAGCCATTTGCTCATCCATCGAGCAGTCGAACACCAAAGGCTCCAAAGAAAAACGGAAAGAACAAGGGTCTCAACGAGGAGAAGAACAAAGGGTCTCAACGAGGAGAAGCGGCTCTTAGTAAAATAACTATCATATGAATGCATGTAATCGAGTTTGCAATGACTTAAGCTATTATATATACCATGTCCCTATTCTGAAATAGTGAGGCTGCTAAACAAGTTTTTTTTTTTTTTTTTTCAATTAAATACAGAAATTTTAAAGATCGCGTCACGGTGGACTCGAACCCGAGACCTTTGGCCTCGGGCATTAACCACTCTACTACTAGACCAACACAAGCACACAAACTGCTAAACAAGTTTTTTTTTGGGTAATTTAATACAGAAATTTTAAAGGCTGCGTCACGGTGGACTCGAACCAGAGACCTTTGGCCTCGGGCATTAACCACTTTACCACTAGGCCAACACACACACACACACAACTGCTAAACAAGTTAGTGTCACTTGATGTCATATATTATGAATAGTTATTTATAAGCTTGTCTTTGTATGTAACTTGGCAGGGGCAAAAACTGGTACGAATCAGATTGATGGAAATTTGGGATGGGAAAACGTAAGCATATTACCTTATACTTTTAAAAAACTTTTATTATTTATAATGTTCATTAACTAACAATTTCAATTGATATATCAATGGCTTCTTCTTTAACGATTGTTGCTTGTTTATATATATATAGAGAGAGAGAGGTTCAAATAAGAACCAATTTTAACGTGAGAACTAAGAACTACGGAAATTCTTTACTTAACAAAATGAATTTTCTATGAAAGTTAATGAATCATTGGGAAAGCAATCAATCCAAAATTCGTAATTTTCACCTGGGTTCGAATCCCATGAGGCGAAAATTCTATTTTTTATTCAAGAACTTTCTCAATGATTCATCAAGTTTCATCTTGAATTAATCATTTTTTTGGTTCTCACGCTCTCACAATAAAAATGGTTCTTAATGCGAGATTAAACGATAAAGTTGTTACATTAAATGTATAAAATTGATGCACTAAATATAAAATTATTGCACGAATTTAGTGTAACAAATTTATACATTTAGTGCAACAATTTATGTGTTCAATATTGCATTCTAATTTATCACCAATATTTGTATTCTTCGTGAACCATTATATATATATATATACACATACATATAAGGAGCGAATATTTTATTTTTCGGATTCAATAATTTTATAGCAGATTCATCAACGTTCACATCAATTCATCATTTTTTGGTTATCACATTTCTTACGATAAAAATGGTTCTCACGTTAACCTTTATATATATATATATATATATATATATATAGAGAGAGAGAGAGAGAGTATGTGAGGTTCAAATAAGAACCATTTTGAGCGTGAGAGCTAAGAACTACAATTTTTTATTTAACAAATGAATTCACTATGAAAGTTAATGAATCGGTGAAAAGTTATTGAATCCAAAACTCGAATTTTCACCGGGGTTCAATCCCATGATGAGCGAAAATTCTATTTTTGGATTCAAGAACTTCTCGATGTATTCATCAACTTTCACACCGAATTCATCATTTTTTGATTCTCACGTTCTCACGATAAAAATGGTTCTCACTTTAACCCTCTCATAACAATGAATTGGAATATAATAATATGCACAAGAACTACGATTACATGAACAACAACATGAATTATACAAATAACGAAAAATAGAATATGAAATATCTAAATATCGAAAATCTAGGCATTTGAATACTTTTATCATTAAATAATTATGAGTTGTCCAATATTATTCAATCTAATAATGGTTATTAGTTCTTATTTCTTATCTAAAATTAGTTTCATATATAACTATATATACTACAAATATATATTTATAAACTCTATAATATATCCTGATTTATTGTAAGATCATTGAAATATGCTCTTGAGTTATGTACCAAAGGGATTCAAATTTAGGATTGACAATTATGGCTTGAATATTAAAATAGTGTAATATTTCTTAAAATATCACTAAATGCTATTTTCCAAAGTCCATCAATGAACTTTGGTTTTACTTATGGGATACATTAGTTTATTCATAAAACCTTGATTGGCGCAGTTATCCCATCTCTAGTCTCCGTTCCAACACATGATATATGTCGAGATATTTGTGCCATATATAGGATTGTGAGGAACTCTTTTTAAGATTCGAGTTAGAAAAATCAATAGAGTAAAAAAAGTTGACTACAAACTCTTGGTGCCTCCGTCATCTACTTTCCCTTGAAGTCATTCGAAAATAGTCGTTCAATATGCTGACTAATTATTTTGAGGTACCAATAATTATTTAGAACCTTTTAAGATACACAAAAATTTGGATGAGCGTAACCTGATACGCTCACTTTTATTTTGTTAAAGTAATTATATATTAATTATAATAATTTAAGATAATTAAATTTTATTGATTTTTAATTAGATTTATTAATTTTTAACTATAATTTATTAATTTTAATTAAAAAATTATAAAAGTTGAGGTTATTAATTTATGATTATAGTTTACTAATTCATAATTATGGTTTATTAATTAAAATTTATTAATTCAAGATTGAGGTTTATTTTTCAAATTAGGGTTTATTAATTCACAATTAGAGTTTATTAATTCAAATTAGAGTTTATTAATTCAAAATTAGAATTTATTAATTAAAAATTAGGGTTTATTAATTTTAAGTTAGGTTTATTAATTATAAATTAAGTTTTAATAATTCCAAGTAGGTTTTAATTATTCCAATTGGGTTTTATTAATTCAAAATAAGAATTTATTAATTTACAATTAAGATTTATTAACTCTAATTAGGGTTTATTAAATCTAAGTAGGATATATTAATTTGAATTGTAGTTTATTATTTTAATTAGAATTTATTAAATCTTATTTTAAGTTAATTAATTTAATATTAAATAATTAATATTTATTTATTTATTATATTGGATAATTAATAAATTAAAATTATGGGATCATCAGATGCGGCGCCATGCGTGAGACCCATCCTTTAATGAGGTGGTCTCCTGTGCGGACGTCCGCATATGTGGACAATGATACTTTTCTTCTGTATAAATGATATTTTTCTTCAATATAAATAGTACTTTCAAAGTACAGTGTAAAAAAAATATACTTTTCTTTAATGTAAATGACAATTTTGTTAAGAACAAATGATACTTTTGTCCGTCTGCACCGTAATTTTTTTGTTATTTATTTTTTTTTTGTTTTTTTTTTTTTTTTTGCACTCAACTCCTATAACTTATACATCTTTCATATTTAAATCAAATATATTGAATACAATCGACAAAAGACGAGACATAATATCTGCCAAATACACAATATTAATCATAGGCTCAAGATTAACTATTTTCTTTTTTTTTACACCAAATATCAACAATTTTATGAAACAAGCTAAATATTATTGTGTGTGAGAGAGAATGACAATGGGTTAAGAATCAATTCTCACTCGTTTAATGTAAAGAATGGCCGATCTACTGTTGAATTTGTATACTGAAAGCAAAATGATTGAGTTTGTATATAATGTTTTTTGTTACCATTATTATAATCTCATATCTGAATTGTTGCATATGTTTATCTCATTATCTCATACAAAAGTTAGATCATACAGTATGTAGAAGATCACAGAAGTCTGTATGATTGGTTAAACTAATTGAGATATAAAAAGGATCACAGCTGAGACAACTTGAGGACGAGTTATCAGTATAGGCTGCAGTATAGATAAGAAGTGACTTGACTTGGTTGTTTGTCTATGCTGGTACGTCTTAACGCATTGATGGATCACATTGAGATGAGTTCTTCTATCTGACCGTCGTGAAGAACTTAGATCCCGATCACTTTACGCCGATCTAAACCCCGATAAGGTTTTAGTAGTCTGATTCTTGACCATCACTTTGACTTGTTATGGGTGAGGTTACATGAGATAACCCAAGATTCTTCGCATCTTGGGTGGTGGTAGTCTTGTATGTCATGCTAGTTACATGTATCAAGTCACCATATCCATTTAGTATGATGACATCCCCTTAAGAAGCTCAAAAGATTTATTGTACTAAAACCTGCAGGTTGAGTTGGCTCAAGTATAGTAAAAAAGTTGAGTGGTACTACTTAAGGAATTAAAGAGATTAATTATTTTAAGCAGTCAGAATGTTATAAATAATTAATGGACGTGCGATATCTTAAATATGAGGATACGTAAGTCTAAGTGCAAGCCCGACTCAACTTAGACAATAAAGAGGTAAGTCAACATTTATTCTCTAGTGGAATGAATAAATGTTTATGAATTAATTTATGTTCTGGACTGAATATAAGATAATTAATTCATTTTATGCCCATCTTTATTCATCAGATTTGATCCACGGCCCCGCCCATTAAGGCCCTCAGAATCGCTGATAATTTAGTCCACTACCTATACGAGTCTCATCGAGACTGCTTACGATTATGTATTATATTAATATATCTCCAATATCTAGATAGATATTATCTGATATTATTAGATATCAAGATATTTATCTAATATCATTAGATATCAAGAGATATTATCTAATATTATTAGATATAAAGAGATAATTATTCTATATATGTTTTATCTATAAACATATTATAGTATTTATTGATATGCAATGATCATATCTAAAAGGAATGCATTATAAATATAAGGTGAGAGAAAATCAGAAATAATCTTATTCATTTGTTTGAGATTTTCAAAAATCTTATAGACACAAGTAAGAGGTGAAATTTTGCAGTGTTCTCCATAGATTGCTATCACTCAATATCTAAGAATAAGCATCCGGGATACAATTCATAGATCAAAGTTGGAGTCTGCCATTGATTTCATATCCCAGAAATTCACAGATAAATACAAGTAAACACATATGTGTCACTACAAGAAATAGCACGATCAACGACAAAAATTTTCGTCGTTATACCGAATAAGTCCGTCGGTGATCATAAGCAATGACGGAAAAAGTCCGTCGGTACAAAAATGTCGCTATTACTATCAACGACGGACTCTTAGTCCGTCGTTGAATCACCGTCGGAACAACGACGGATATAGACGTCGTCGTTGTCTACGCACGACCGTCGTCAATCAACGACGGACAGTCCGTTATTTTTAACGACAGACTACTATCCGTCGTTAATCAACGACGGATCAACAACGGAGTTTCCGTCGTTAATTAACGACGGATGATATTCCGCCGCTGATCACCGACGAATGGAGATGGACTTTTGTGGCTTGATCAACGACGGATAACGATCGGCGGAATTAACGATGGATCAACGACGTACATTCCGGCGTTGATCAACGACGGTCCATTTCCGTCGTTGATCCGCCGGTATTTTAGATTTTTTATTTTTTTAATACATTATATATTTTATTTTCAATGCAAGATTCAAAATCACAACCACTAAATCAATAAAATGTTTGCAACATTCAAATATAATTTTAGATAAACTAAAATGTTTGCAACATTCAAAATATAATAAAACTACAATGTTTGCAACATTCAAAATACAATAAAACTAAAATGTTTGCAACATTCGAAATACAATAAAACTAAAATGTTTGCAACATTCGAAATACAATAAAAAAAATAAGTTATTCATGATCTATTTTTTCTCAAACAACTTCGGTATTAAAATCTTAAGCATCTTAGCATGAACTTCTTGCACATCTTGATCATTCATGATAGATTTTTCTTCAACGTTAATGACATCATGACGAATGAAATGTGTAGAAGAACGATGCATGTCGCATGTACTAAATGATGTTCTGCATCACTAATTTGCAAAGCAACATACTCAGCTTTTTTCAATGATTCTTTTATCTCCTCAAGAGTCTTTTCCAGTGATGTTTTTACCTCCTCAAGATCATTTTCAATTTCCTCTACACAAATAAATTGAATATGAAAGCAAGAAATGATATAAATTATAACATTACATTTATAATATTTCTTTAAAAAAAACTCTTCACACATTCCATTCCCACACCAATAAACTCAATCATTCCCGAATTAGAGTTAACAATCAACGTTAATCACAAACTCTACTTGAAGTCAAATTGAAAAAAACCCTACAAAATCTACATCTACATTTATAACGCCCTACTTATATATATTTGATGTACGTTCATATAAAGTATGTGAATTGCAATTAAACTAAAACATACCCCAATAGATGGTCAACCGTCTCGTGAGTCAACCGCCGGATGAACTCGCTTCAGAAGAATTTGCAATCAAAATAAGGATAAAATAAAATTTTGACATTATTTTACTATAAAATCAAGAATGAGTCGAGTCTACGACGAGGCATACGACTGACGGTCCGTTCATTTTGTTTATCGTTTTCTCTAGATTCTTGACTACACTCGTATGCGAACTCAAAGCTCTTCAGATTGAATGTCAACACTCAACATATTCCTCGTATTCAATTATACGAGTTGTCATATTCTTCAATTTTGCTAATATAAGCATATAATGAGGATCATCATTCTCCTATCGAAATAGAAATTGTAATGCTAGTCTTCGTTATCGTATCTTAGCTTTTCATTCGACTCAGTCCTCTTACGCTCATCACATGTTCTTGACGATGACCCATGTATTCCTTGTCCATGCCGTGAACAAGCGCCTTTTTGATATTACCCGATTCATCGCAGATACCGATTGTGATTATGAGCAAGATCAAGATCATCCTTACCGCCGAACAAGTAAGGATGCTCGACCGCTTGAAAAAAGTGAGGATGCTCTTGATGTTGCTCATAATCACAACCATTATCCCGCGATGAATCAAGTAATATAAAAAATGCTTCTTGAAACAAAGATGGACAAGGAATACATGTCATCCGCCAAGAATATGTGATGAGCGTAAGAGGACGACGTCGAATGAAAAGCTAAGATACAATAATGAAGACTATCATTACAATTTCTATTTCAAAGAGGAGAATGATGATCCCCATTATATGCTTATCTTAGCAAAATTAAATGAACATGACAACTCGTGCGATCAATACGAGGAAGATGGTTTGAGTGTTGTCATTCAATACGGGCGAGCTTTGAGTTCGCATACGCAGTGTAGTCAAACATCTAGAGAAAACGATAAACAAAAGGAGGACCTCAGACGTATGCCTCTGCGCAGACTCGACCCATTCTTGATTTTATAGTAAAATAATGTCAAAATTTTATTTTATCCTTATTTTGATTGCAAATTCTTTACTCTTTCAATTTTCTACGCAACAATTAGAAATGAAACGATCAAGATCAAGATCATGACATTTTGGAAAAATAATTCTAAAATACTTATGAATGCCATAAGTTGGCTTAGTTTATAAGTTATGAATGCGGTATTTTCCTTTGAATTTTTGGATTTTATGAATTTTCTTTGTTACATAGACAACCTCTACGCAACAATCTATATTTTCCTTTGAATTTTATGAATGCCATAAGTATGTTTAGTTATGAATGACATTTTTGAAAAACTTTTTGAATTTTCTACGCAACAATTCTATTATGTTGACGGCCTAAATTGATTGTTCTTTTTCTTTTTATTTATAAGTCGATTATTGTTAAAAAACGATTTCATCACATTATGGTGGTGGGCCGAATTTAAGGTACAGAATACTTGAACACAATTTGAAGTGAAGCAACCTATAAATGGCCAACTTTAAACCAACTTCACTCTTTATTCAAATCAATTTCACCTTCGATGTACATAAACCAACCTATAGATGACTACGATGAATTTATCATCCCAACAAGTTAACAATCAAAACATTTTAAACATATGCGTCGAAATATAATCACATATTACTCAATCTCATCACATATTGTTTAATCTCATCACATCACATATTGCTCAATCTCATCACATCATATACGATAAATTCACGATAAATTCAATCTCATATACGTATACATATACATATACGTGTACATATACATCACATAAATTTAAGATCATATACGTAGACATATACATCACATAAATTTATGATAAATACATCTACATTCATACGTACATGTCGTCATTCATACACACAATCAATGCATATACATATACATTCATACATCTACATTCAATGCATATACATATACATATACGTATACATATACATTTACATATACATATACACGAACAGGAGGGCGGACAATGACGGCAGGGCCAAAACGGATGGTGACGGCAAAAGGGAACGGGCTGGCGGGCGGCGTGGCGGGCGGTGGGAAGGCGGCGTGGGAAGGCGCGGCGGCGTGGCGGGGGACATTTGGCGGGCGGTGTGGGTGGGCGAGGGCACGGGCGGCGGGCGGCGTGGGCGGTGGCAATTCAAGCGGACGACGATGGCGGCGTGGCGTACAGCGAGGCAAGGCGGCGCGAGGCGAGCTGGGCTGCATGCGACGGCGGCGAGGCTCTGACGGCGGAGAGGTCGGGGGTACTGGCATGAGGCGAGTAGGCGGGCGGCAAGCGACGCGACAGCGACAGCGTGTTAAAGTCGACGAAGGAGGCGGTGTGGGCGCAAGGCAACAAATTAAATTAGGGCGAGAATGAAAAAAGCGGGAGAATCACGTGTTTGTGTTAAAACTCAACGACGGAGAATCAACGACGAAATTATTTTCGTCGTTGATCAACGATGGACTTATGACTATCTTTTGTCCGTCGTTGATCAACGGCGGAAACCATTCTGTCGTTGATCAACGACGCAATTACGACTACACAATTTTCATCGTTGATAAGTCGTAGATTATGTACGTCGTTATTCCGTCGTTGATTCGTCGTAGATTTAATCCATCGTTAGTCCGTCGTTTATGACCGACGGACTTAGTTTCATCATTAATCAACGACGGAATTACGACGCCCTGTCTTACATTTATTTTAAAGTATAATACCGTTTCTGGTCCGTCGTAGGTCCGTCGTTGTTCGTCGATGGATAATTTTCCATCTTTTTCCATCGTTATATGCGCGTTTTTCTTGTAGTGTGTTACAATTAATTATATAGATGTATGCTAGGTATATAATCAATGTATAATGAATTAAATATCCAAAATAAATCATCAAAAAGCGTAAAATAAGATTTCCCTAGATCTACTTAATTCGAACAGCCAAAATTGACGGTACATTTTATTTTATTGAAACCTAAGAAACATATTAACTTGAAAAAAAAAATTAAATATAACGACATTACTCGAGTAGGAAAACGATGTAGTGAAAACATGTAACTCAGATGAAAGAATTCGAAGCTTCTAATTACTACTTATTAACACTGTGTGAATGTTAGTAGAGTAATGTTACTAGCAATGTTAATAACATTCCAAGTAACACGCAGCGGAAAAATAAATAACACATAGGATAATTTGTGGGTTATGAAAATAACCCGTGTTGTCTCGCGACAACTAGCTCTATTGATAACTTAGAACATATTACAAGTGTTACACTTGAAAACCTATCTACGGGATGCACTACCGCCTATGATAAGTTACATAGTCTAACACAGCAAACTGAATGTTAACAAGCAAACAGCCGATACAAATAACGAACAAACAACCCGAGCGTAAAAGACGACTCGGTCTTCAACCCCACCCTTGCTCGCTTAGCAATACCGTGGTCGATGTTTACAGATTGGCTGCCTAACACCGCCCGGTTTAAGCGTGGTTGAAGGTGCGTTTCTTCTTCTGTGTTTCAGGAAAAATGACGAGTCGATCGGAGTGTAGGATTTCTCTTTGATTTCAACCTCTCGAACGTGCGTGTGAGAGAGCTATCTTCTGATTTTATAGAGAGTGTTTCGTGGTCTTCAAACTTCAAATCCCACGTCCATAAACCTCCTATAACCGCCGTAATCCACTCCGCTGTAAATCTCATCGGCTAACTGCGGATGTTAGTGGAGATCATGTTCCCTAGAAAATTGGAACTAACTTCCCATGATCTTGTAACCATGATCTAACTAACCTCCACTTATTCAAACTTGTTCCAACCGCAATCCACGTTTATTAGATAATAAATAAAACATAAAAGCGTAAAGGAAGAAAGATTACTTATATACGATTCGTGCGAGAGTCGGTTCAGCTTCAAGGTCGACTCGGTGAATGTTGATCGTACCGTGATATTACTAACATCGAATATTACCAACATCCCATTCAACATTGACCGAGTCAACATTGACTCTAACAATCTCCCTTAATCTTTGTCTTCCCCAAGAAAGCGAGAAAACCTTCCTGCAACAAAAACAAGAAAAACAACAAAAAGAAAAACTATTTACAGGGAAAGAATTCTATGTTACAGGATCAGATCAAAGGAAAGTGTTAAAGCTCCCCCTCAATCAAACAAGAGGTAAAACCTCTAAACAATTAGACAAAGTGTTAGAGTAACACTTCCCCTAAAACATACAAGGAAGAGAATTAAACTCCCCCTAAATATGAGAAGGTCGGACGAAGGCCAAGACCTTGAGAAGAACCTGCAAACAAGAATCACAATCCAACAACTATGCAACCAACATGGTAACCGAGCCAACAACAACCATAAATCAAAAACGATTGCATCATTGCAGCAAGCCAAAGGTGTCCATACACCCATAAATAAAAACCACGATGTCCATACATCAGAAAACCAAAAAGACATGTGTCCAACATTTAAATAAAACAAAGTGTCTAGCACTTAAAAAAAACAGTAACATCTGAAATAGAAATAACATCAGAAAAACAGTGGCAACTTCAGGGCACAGGGCGCGGCAAATATCTACTCCCCTTTTTTTGTTGGAGAAAATAAAGGGAGCTGATCATGCAGAATTTTGATCGAGGCATCAATTTGGGACTTGATGATCCCAACCACCTCCTTGTTGTAGTTGTGCAGCTTCTCACTAGCTTCCAACATCAGGTCCAGCTTGGCCTTCACACCACTAAATTTCTTGATAGCATGCTGAAGTTCTTGGGGATCCACAGGAAGATCCAAGATGTCAGGGACTTCGTCCTCATCAACATCCATGGAAGCCTTGCCTTTAGCAGCCTTCGTGGAGGTACCTGCATCAACATGTTGGGAAGAAGGAGAAGAGGAGCCTGCTTCAGAGGCTAAATTTTCAACGTCTTCTTCCTCCACAGTCAACTTCGTCCCGTGCTCAACATCCTTCATCAGAGCCTCAAAAGAGTCAGAGCTCTCAGAGGCAACAATCTTCTTTTTCTTCTTGGCCACATTGGATGTTGGAGCAACATGCTTGTCCTTTCTTTGGTTTGTAAGATGGATCCTTCACTTTATCGATGCTTTAAGTCTTGACAAACTCCAGGTGTTAACTTCCTCCACCAATTCCTTTTGGAGGTGTTCAAGCCATTGGTTGTCGATAGATGATAGATGAGACTTGAAAATGGCGTAGTGTTGGAGCCCATCGTCTTTGATGTTGCACGAGTTATACAAGCAAAACAAGCTTACCAAAGTTGAAGTCCAATGACTTACCAACTTTATAAGTCGATTCGACTTGATCTCGGGTAAGTGGCATCGTGTTTTGCTTGGCACCCGTTGTAGATCAGATTTTGTGCGATCTTCGCATATAACATCGTCGGTCACGATTCTTCTTGTCCTGAGCTTCCATGTAGACAACTTGTTGCCGATAATGGTCTTCATCATACTCTTCTACTAAACGTTCTCATCAACATCATCGAGCGGTTTGAACATCTTATTGATAACGATGGGGTGAAATCATACAGATATCCTCTTGCATATACCTTCCCGTATTTTTTAGACGTAACATCAGACACCTCCTTCAACATGTTAGCATAGAACTCCCTCACAACATTTTCATCATAAGGATAGATATCAGTCACAATTTTTCACAACTTTCTTTCTTTTAACAAGACATCTAAACCATACTTAGAGAAGAAAGCATCATCAACCTTTCTTTCATTAAAAAAAGATCTTTTCATAACAAGGTTTTCATAGATGCTCTTAGCCTCACGAGAATAAAAGCGAGTGGAGTAAGCCCTTCTTACTTTATAATCAGATTCGGAGTCTCTGTCTGAGTTGCTGCTCGGACTAGACGGGGAAAGAGATGGAGCTTTGGTCTTTTTTCCCTTTTGTCTTCTTCACGGAGATTTGGAGAGGCTTTGCCTTGGATATTGCAGTAACACCACCCTTCGGTCGTCTGGGCAGATTCAAGCTCTGTGGTAGAGGTTGGGAGGACCTTGATCTGGTGCGACGAGGACCCACATGTGTCATGGGGAGCATCTTTTCCTTGCCCTTTCGATTAGATTTGGTCTCCTTTATCATTTGCACATCATCTTCCGATCCATCAAGGGTTTCTGTAGTAACATCCGTTGTTGGTTCAACATCATCTTCTGTAAGCTTTTCCTCAGCAACATTCCCTGTTGGTTCAACATCTTCTTCTGTAAGCTTTTCCTCGGCAACATTCTGGGCAGCGACATCTTCCTCCATCTCTGTCGTTGAGGATGGCTTACTTCCACGATCAGGAGCATCATCACCACCATACTCCTGTAGGGCTTTGGGATGAGATTTTGTGGATTCCTTGCTTGTTGGATCAGCATGAAGGACAAGTTGAAGTTTCTCCGGTGCATCATCCTTGGAAGTTTTCGCCTTCTTTGACACCGAGCTTACGCCTCCTTCTCGTGAGGTGATTTCTCCTAGCCCTCTTCTCGCCCGCCTTTCTTTGAGTGCACGGACGTTGATAGGCACATCATCTGGATTTTTCTCGATGTCCTCCGACAAGATTATCGCAATAGGCTCAACATTCAAGCCCACTTCACGGGTTTCGGTAACATCGGTGTGTGCCATCACCATTTTCTGACGGAGAGATGAGTAAAGGTTGAGGAAGAGGTTTGAGCAGAAGCGAGGATTTGGAGATGGGGTTTGAGGCGTTTCACCTTTTTGGAGTGAGAGGAGGTGTTTGGCGGTAGCTTCAGGTGTTCCAAAGTCTTTAACTAATGATGAGAGCAAGTTGGCCCAGTTTGGATCCATGTTGCTCCATTTACGCACAAAAACGATGAACACCGAGAAACTAGAGAGAAAGGGGTTAGTTGGCGTTAGTGAGTACAAATGAGAAATATATAACCACGATAATAAACACACAACCACACTCATAAGGAGAAAACCAAAAAAGATCTCCAAATCCCATAAGATAAGCATGACTAAGCAATAGGATAAACATCACACAATCATCAAGAGATAGGATAATCTTGAAGACAAAGAATCAAATAAGTTCCCGGAAAATTTGAATCACCTTCGATTAACCAAAGACCCGGAAAACAAGGGAAAGAGAGAAAGAAGGATTATGCGGATGCACAGACGCGATAACAACATCTAATGTTGGTAGCGATGTTAGGACAAACGTTGTCAACATTCTACTGAACATCTCGATTCGCCTTACGAAACCTTTGTTCTTTAGAACAGTTTGTGGGATTATTTTGCTAACACCCTTTTCCCCCGAGAACATCGTCATGTGAGCGCCGTGCCCAGAGTACTTAGATGAGAGCTTTTGAATAACATCCTTTTAGTGAAGTTTTCGACCATTAAGCCTCGCTCTTGTGCTCTGGTCTTATAACATCACATGTTATTTGGATCAACATCTATTTATGGCACTTAACACAAATACATTGAGGTGAGAATGCAACAACTTTCTCCTGCGAAAGGCGACAACATTAGAAAACACATGCATGCCTAAAGAAAGTGAAAAACAAACACAAGCAACAAAAAGCAGAATGTTGGGGGCGAACAAAATCCTAAGTCCCAACATTCCGACCACACACAACTAAACTAGATGCAACAAAGGCGAGACTTCCTAAGGTGAGAAAATTTCTCGTAATCGAGGCTTTGGTGAATATGTCGACAATCGGTTTTCTAGAGGAGCAATTTAATGCATATCAAGTTCTTTTCAATTAGATCTCTTATGAAATGGTGCTCGATATCAATGTGTTTAGTCTTGAGAGTCTTTGTACATGATTTTGGAGATGTCGATAGCACTCGTATTATCACACAACACGATAAGGATGTTACTTTTCATACCATAGTCTTCTAACATCTGTCTCGGCCATAGCGAGTTGAGCACAACAACTGCAGCGAGAGATGTATTCACTTTAGCCGTGGAGAGTGAGACACAATTTTGTTTCTTGCGACCATGACACCATATTGTTGCCCGGCATGTAACATCCACCACCGTGCTCTTCCCATCATCCGCATCACCGCCTAATCGGCATCACTAAAACCAACAATGTTAGAGTTAGTGTCTTTAGAATACCACATTCAAATTGATTGTTCCAAAGAACATAGCGGATGATCCTCTTGGCGGCTTTCGGATGTGACTCTTTCGGCATGGACGATAGCGAGCACACACACCAACATGTACATAATGTCGTGCCGCTGCGATGAGTACAATGACTTCCTATCATTCCTCGATGCGATGTTGGATCAACATCCACGCCAACATCATCTCTACCTAATTTGTCACCGAGCCCATGGGAGTTCTCATATGCTTGCACTTTCAATCCGAATCTTTTGACTAGTCCTTTGCATACTTGCTTTGTGAGAAGAAGATTCCTTCGGTGTTTGCTTAACTTGTAGACCCGAGGAAGTAGTTGAGCTCACCTACCATGCTCATTTCAAAAGTTGTTGACATGACTTTCACAAAATCTTCTACAAGAGCGGTGTTAGTAGCACCAAACACAATGTCATCAACATATATCGAGCAATGATAATGTGACCACCACGTTTCTTAATGAATAAAGTCTTGTCAACTTGACCCCTGGTGAATCCAAACTCAAGGAGAAACACAGTAAGGCGCTCATACCAAGCACGAGTGACTTGTTTTAATCCATATAAGGCCTTTTTCAGTTTATAAACATGCTCAGGTTTGTTAGGATCCTCAAAGCCTTTAGGCTATTCAACATATGCCTCTCCAGACAACATTCCATTTAGGAAAGCACTCTTAACATCCATTTGCAACGAAGAAATTCTAAGTTGACAAGCAATAGCAAACAAGAGTCTAATGCATTCAATCCTAGCAACAGGAGCAAATGTTTCATCAAAATCTATCCCTTCAACTTGAGTATAACCTTGAGCAACAAGTCTAGCCTTATTTCTAATAATATTCTCGTTCTCATTAGATTTATTTTTGAAAATCCACTTGGTACCTATCACATTTTTATCACGTGGTCTAGGAACAAGATCCCATACATCATTGCGAACAAACTGATTGAGTTCATCATGCATAGCATTCACCCAGTCAACATCTAGTAAAGCATCCTTAACATTCTTAGGTTCAACAGAAGACATGTAACAAGCAAACTCAACTTCTTCACACACAACAGACATGCATGCAATTCTTACCATATCACGGTAGTTCACTTGTCCTTTCTTCCTCGTTTGCATTTGTCCCGAGGCTTCACCAATGATTTGATTTTTTGGATGGTCCTTCCTAATTCTTCACGGAGGTCACGCTTGGCGGATCATGAAGAAAATCTCCACCATCATTATCTCCATCACTTTCAGAACAACTTCCTTTGTCTTCATTCGATGTTGTATCTCCACTGGATGTTGGACCAACATCAGGTTGAACATGTTGTTCATGAGTTTGCTCGGGTATAGCTTGATCCTCCAGTAAGTCAGAAACATCTTCTTCATCAGACTTGTTTGCAAGACTCACCATATCATCAAAAACCACATTCATTGTTTCTTGAATGGTCTTAGTCCGAAGGTTGTACACCCTATAGGCATGGTACATTGGCGAGAATAGCCAGGAACATTCATTTGTCACTTTTAGAGTCAAGTTTGGTCAAATGATCTCTATCATTCAAGATATATAGCAAACACACCAAAAATATGAAAATATTTGAGGTTAGGTTTTTACCCTTCAAGATCTCATACGGTGTCGACATCGTACTGGTCTCAGTAGACTCTGTTGATGATGTGACATGCGGTGTTAATCGCTTGACCACACCCTTTGGAGAGGTTTTGGTGTGCAACATTGCTCTTACCATCTCCCCGGAGAGTGCGATTCTTCCTCTCGACAACTCCATTCTCATTGTGGTGTCTTGGGAGCGAAAACTCATGAAAGATACCATTGTTAGCATAAAATCGGAGAATCTGAATTCTCAAATTCCTCCCATGATCAATTCGATTCGGATAACATTACGACCATATTGAGCAAGAAACCTTTTATAAAGTTTTTGAAGCGAAAGAAGGCCTCGATTTTTCACGCATGAACTCAACCCAGTATATCGAGTATTCATCGGCACACACAGGACATACCTTTTGCCACCTAGGCTCTCAACTTCAATGGGACCCATCAAGTCCATGTGAAGGATTTCAAAACAAAGATGTTGATAACATTGGATGTGAAGTTCGACCGCTTTCCTTTTGACATGGCCCACACACAACATCATTCTTGATCACCACTTTGGGAGTCCACGAACAACATCATTTGTTATAAGCTTCGGAGATTCTTGAGTTAACATGCCCGACCGTTGGTGCCACGGATCCACTTCACGTCTTGGCGAGAATGGCGGATGTTGTCATTGTCGATCTTGTAGCAATTGTCGGAGGACTGCTACCTACCATCACACATTTGTTGGTTGTGTCAAACACTTCACAAATGTTCTTGTCAAACTTGACAAACATCCCGTCATCACATAATTGGGCGACTTCGATCGATTAGCCTTCAATCCTTCACATGGTGAAAATTCTTGAGTTTTGGGAAGTCTTTAACATTCAAGTTCCTTGCCAACAATCTTGCCTTTGGCACCTCCTCCAAGGTAACATTCCCACCATTTGTTGGAACATAATCGATCGAAACTCCTTGTTGCTGTCATATGCCCGAACAACCACTATCAAAGTACCAATTGCGTGAAATGTTAGCATGAAGAAGTGAAAACAACATTGCATTTGTTGGAGAAAATGTTGTCGATCATGCGAAATATTTTCAAGGAACTCCCAACATCGGTGATATTCTTCAAACATTTGATTTGCGGATATTACAACAACATCATTCAAATACTTCTCACATGAAGGTTTGATATGCCACGGTGCTTGACAAGAATGGCACACATAGGTTTCCTTTCAAATTGTTCCTCTTCTTAGATTTTGGAAATTTTCCTCCATTTGACCTCACAAACACATTAGCATCTCATTCTCTAACAAACACAAGGGCACCGGTTCTCATTCAACATATTAGTGTTACGAGAATCAAAACCAATACCATGAATCGGTGAGATTTACGAGATAACACCTCATCAAGAGAAGCGATGCCTTTGTTAAACCTATCAAATGTTTTCGACTTTGTAAACTTTACCTTTCAAGACAAAAGCTCAAGATCCTTTTGGTAAGGAGAACTTCAACCTCATGACACGATCCTTCAAAGTTTGATTTTCTTCCAACAAAGACAAGGATGTCCTTTCGTTGCTCCTCACATTGAGCATCAATGTCATCACGAGAACTCGAAGATCACTAATGGCTTTGAGATTATCAAACTCCTTTTCTCGGGGGCGCAACACAACAAACATTCTCGGGTAACATTAGTTTCATCAAGAAGAGTCATTTCATACCGGTTTGTTGTTGATGTTGGGAAGATGTGTCCATCAATGTTAACCATGGTGTTACATTACGACCAACATCTTCTTCTATCTTCATCACATCATCCTTGTCGAGAGCTCTTCCTCATAACATTCTTACGTATGGCTTATGGCTTCAATCATTTCACCTCGACTCATCAACATCTTCGATCGTTGCAATAATAATAACTTTATCTTCCTCGTATGCGAGTCATCACTCAAAGAAGCAACATGAATGGCACGAGCAACATTGCTAGATTTTCCATTACGTAGAGAAGGCGTTGCTTTTTCTCGCTCATCGTAGGGCATTCATTAGCATAATGTCCATCCCTAAACATCCCATACCGCACATTGTCGATGCGTTATTCTCAAAGATAGGATTGTTGAATGATCGTGTAACATTGGGAATGTTAGTAGGACTTGAAGATTTCAAAGGCGTTTCGGACATCCTTCGTGGTTTGAGCTTTGTTTTCCATTTTCAAGGATTTAACAGTTGTTTATTTTTTGGTCAACATAGCTATGTTGAGATCAACCTCATCGAGCTCGTGTTCACGATCCGAATACTCAACATCATCAAACACATTAGAGTCCACTTTGAGTTTTCGGCCGGAAAGCAACTTGTCTCGACTTATTATAGTTAACCTTTTGTTGGTCAAGATTCATTTCAAAAGTAATCAATCTACTCACAAGATCACCTATCCTCATGGTGGCGACATCAAACGAATCTTCAATAGAGGAAATTTTCATGTTATTACTTTCGGTGAGACCTCATCATCTTGCTTACCGACTTCTCATTTGCAATAGGCTCTCCAAGTCCAATGACCTTGTTAGCAATTTCACTCGACTTTTCATAGTATGTTGGTATGGTCTCGTCTTCGCATCCTCAACATCTCAAATCTTGTAGTCGACATTCTTCTCGCATGTTGCTTTCACACTTGTTGATCCTCGCATTGTTCCTCAGTAGAATAAACCAAGCATCTCGAGCTTCTATACGCTTAGAGATCGGTGAAAACAAGGGACATCAACACAGATAAAAATAGCATTTAAAGCTCTCGCATTGAGATTAGAGATGAGTCTTTCTTCAACAGTCCTTCGGTTCTCATGTTTGTTGATGACAACATCATTCACCGCCTCACGTGGAGGTCGAGCCATTCAATCTTGCAAGCCACGCACGTTCATCTATGGATCGGATGTACATTGTCATGCGCAACTTCCACATGGCGTAGTTCTTCCCACTACTATCAAGTCTTTGGAGGTCGAGCGGAAGCATTTGTGGCGATCCATCGATAGTAATATGGCACTCGGGAACGATCTTGGTTAAATCGAGAACCCGCTCGATACCAATTGAAAAATTCGATTGCTCGAATTACTACTTATTAACACCGTGTGAATGTTAGTAGAGTAATGTTACTAGCAATGTTAATAACATTCCAAGTAACACGCAATGGAAAATAAATAACACGTAGGATAATTTGTGGGTTATGAAAATAACCCGTGTTGTCTCGCGACAACTAGCTCTATTGATAACCTAGAGCAGTTACAAGTGTTACACTCAAAACCTATCTACGGGATGCACTACCGCTTATGATAAGTTACCTAGTCTAACACGACAAAGCGAATGTTAACAACAAGCAAACAGCCGTCTGAAAGAACGGACAAACAACACGAATACAAAAAGACGACTCGGTCTTCAACCCCACCCTTGCTCGCCTAGCAATACCGTGGTCGATGTTTACAGATTGGTGCCTAACACCGCCTCGGTTTAAGCGTGGTTGAAGGTGCGTTTCTTCTTCGCGTTCAGGGAAAAATGACGAGTCGATCGGAGTGTATGATTTCTCTTTGATTTCGGCCTCTCGAAGCGTGCGTGTGAGAGAGCTATCTTCAGCCTTTTATAGATGAGTGTTTCGTGTCTTCAAGCTTCAAATCCCACGTCCATAAACCTCCTATAACGCTGCAATCCACTCCGTGTATAGCAAGCTCTCGGAGCTGCTGCGAGATATTAGTGGAGATCATGCTCCTAGAAAATAGGAACTAACTTTCCATGATCTTGTAACCATGATCTAACTAACCTCCACTTATTCTAACTTGTTCCAACCGCAATCCACGTTTATTAGATAATAAATAAAACATAAAAGCGTAAAGGAAGGAAAGATTACTTATATACGATTCGTGCGGAGGTGTCGGTTCGACTTCGGTCGACTCGGGGAATGTTGATTGTACCGAGGATGTTACTAACATCGAATGTTACCAACATCCCATTCAACATTGGACTTACGGAGTCAACATTGACTCTAACACTGTACATTTCTACTACTTAGTAAATCGTGATGACTAGCGAAAAAATCATCGATTATCTTTGATGACGAGTGGTGCGGTAGGTGTTCCTCCATCGGCTTAGACGACGGCGGCTGTGGCGGGAGGTGAACTCCTCTGCCCCCAGTTGTTTTCTCTTTTGGTGGAGGAGCTTATGTGGGCGAAATGTGAATGCTATCCGGAGAGGATCGGAGAGATAGTCCTAATGACATACAGGACGGCCGCCACGGTGGCGTTTAGCTCTCGTACATATTTGCCAACTCATCGTGAACTCGTTCTACTGGCGATTCTGGAAAAGCAGTTGATGGTTAGGTATTTTATCGAGTTTAGTTCAAAGTCCAAGATTACCCGTTAACATTGGAATTAATGGGGGCACTACCACTTGATTGATTATACTTTCTGAATCTTGACTGCAATTCCAAAAATAAAATATTTAGTCAATTTTTATTTTTATTTTTTGTAATTTAATACATAAATTTTAAAGGCTGCGTCACGGTGGATTCGAACCCGAGACCTTTGGCCTCGGGCATTAGTCCATACTTTTTCTTTTTCCCTTTTTTATAAAGGTACATTAAATAACTTTTTAATAGACACCAAAGTTAATATATTAATACTAATAGTAGTACATATAGTTAAAGGGTTAGTTTCGGAAAGTAAGACAATGTTTATTTAAACTTGTAATTCTAGCTTCCAGTACAGTTTGATCAATACGTACTAGTTAAACTTAATAATAATAATAATAATAATAATAATAATAATAATAATAATAAAAAAATGTTATAATTTTAAGGGGAAATATCAATTTATGACCCAACGTTTCGCGATTTTTCACTTAATATCTCAACGTAAATATGTTGTTATTATGGTCATAACGTTTCATAAAATTCATATTAATGTCACGTCGATCAAATTCCGGCATCCAAACACTTACGTGGTTGCTGTAATTTTATGTTGGATTCCAAGTCAATATAAACATAAATAAAAAAAGTAGAAAAACTCTTCAAAAAACGATGTTGTTCCATTTCTTCTTTTATATTGACATGAAAAAGAAATAGAATGACGTGATTTAGAATGAGTTTTTTCATGTTTTTTTTTATATTACCTTGGAATCCGACATGGAATTCCGTCATCCATGTTAGCATTTATATGCCAGAAATCAATCAGCAAGATATTTTGAAATAATAATATGCTTATATTGGGATATTAAATAAAAAAATATCGAAACGTTTGAACATAAACTGATTTTTATCCTAACGCTTTAATATGTCGATGAAATTTAAAAATTTGCGTAAATTTTCTGACAATTAGCCTTACAATAAACTTCCAAATCAAAACATTAACATCACATTGTATAATGTTGTAATTGTAGCGCTTTATAAATATAATGTTTTTAGAACTGAATATAATGTTTCATTTTTGAAAACTTGTCGGTATAATGTTATTAATTACTAGATATTACATTTTATTATTATTTTCTATAGATAATTGTTAATTCAATTCCCAACTTTTTACATTGTTGTAAATTTTACCCAAATTTTTGGTGTAAGAATTATATTTCGATACATTATCTTTTTCAATTTCATGGGGGATTGCCCTAAAAATGCGAGCTCCTTTTGGTTGATAAACCTTGGCAGCTGAATTTTCCATCTCCAAGGCATAACATTCTTCCTTTCGTATGGTATCGCCACTTCCTTTGGCAACATCCACTAATTCAGAACCCCCTTCCAGTCCGACTATTTGGTCTTAAGAATGCGGATTTTAAGAATAAGTGATTATCCTTCTCCAATCCTTACTTCCCAACTTGAGAACGAATTTTTGAACCATTGCAATCAAAGTTTAGATTTACAATTTGTTGGAAATTTCCTAAATTTCGACCACTGAATAATTGACGTGATACAATTTACAAAGCCCTACTATGCGATGTTGTGTGTACCGGTGGAAACCCTAGTCTACATGTATAAGTCATGCTGCATTTGTTAATCAATAATCAAAAAATATAAGGAAGATCTTAACGGGACCCGCTGGATACGTATTGGTTTATGGAGGAGAGGGGGATACACCGGTTATGCAAATTTCAAAGCTTTTTCTTTTAACAATATTGAATGGTTAATAGGTCTAGGCGGTGGGATTCTTGGCGGTGCAATCTTGTTAGCGATCTTCTTGGTCGATTCGAATAATGAATGTCTTGTACTGAGTGATATCAGTTAGCAAACTTACTGACTACTGAGATAGTTGGTCAATTGGACCTCTAACTGATGTGAGTGCGAAATGTGATGGTTACAGTATTATCTTACTGAAAACTTAAAGCAGTTTGAAACATTTAGTCAAATATGGATTAGTTAGTTTTTAGTTTATATCTCTTCGAATCAAACAGATACTGATAGAGTGTTTCAAAACAATGTTGTGTTATTGTGTGATGCCGATGACAGTTCAATAGTATGTAAAACTGAAAGCAATCCAAAAAGTAAATATCACGTTGATTTTTATGTGATTCGGAGATCAGCTCCTACGTCCACAGACTGATTGCTCAGTCAATCCACTAACTTCGGATTGAGTCTTGTTTACGGATACAAGAGTAAACCTTGATACTGAATTCACCTTACAGTATCCCATCTAACTCGGCATTCCTACTATGCTTGCTGGTGCTAGGAAATAACTAATTGTTTTCGAATGCAGTTGACTTAACTTTTAGCTTACAGGTGCTAGATGACCAAGCTTTCAACAACTGACACTTTGTTTCCTACTTGCCCAAACTTCTACTCAACTTTTGGGGGTTTAGTATATGGTTTCCAACTATGGATCTGAGTTGACACATGCGTCAAACTCAGTGTGTCTAGGTTTAAGATATATAAGATGAATATCCTAGACTTAAGAAAGTGTATACTCAAATCTCGAGCTGATAAATGTTTGTGAGCTCTTGAGATTTATTGATAGGACTGTGAACTTCTTTCTTCGAAATCGCTGATTGATTGGCTTGAGCTTTGAGCTTGAATTCTTTGAGATTTCAATTGCGTAACGTTTCGGTAACCTTTAAATGTTGGATTCTACGTGTATTTTAGAGAGGATGTTGAATAGTGCCATTGGAAGGAGCACCAATCAGATCCATCTATTTGTCGTTTGAATTCTTTCTATTGAGAATCCTCGTACGTCACTGTCAGAGGTCTGCATCATAGTATATTGTAGCTCTGCAACTCTGAAAATATCTTCTGACATAATAGATCTTTTGCAAATACGCTAACACACGTGGCGAGACAAACACTAAAGGCTTAATTTCTTCCGTGTTTCTTAAGTTGAGTTGACTCCGTGTTTTATCTGCATTGACTTTAGGTTGGACCAGTCAAGACTGCTTCGTTTTTTATCAGCAGGTTGGACTCCCGTCATTTGTCAGCTTCAAACTCCTGAGTAAGTATGATGCTTTCAGCAGACGTAGATAAATAGTCAGCTTTGAATTTTCATCAGCTTTGACTTGATCTAGCCAGCATTGACTACTTGTCATCAGCTTTGACTATCGACAGACAGCTTTGACTCCAGGATGCCAACTTTGACTCCTAATGCCAACTTTGACTCCAAGACGCCAATTTTGATTCCTGATAGTCAGCTTTGACTTCCGCTGGGACAGACTTGTTTGATATGATACTTAGTCACATCCTGACTCTTTTATCTCTTAAAAGTTGAGTCTCAGTCTCTGATTTCCAGTCTTCGGTCTTCCGACATCGGTCTTCAACTTTACTCCAATAGCTCCGTTCATCAGCATCGCTATACTTTGTTGGATTTGTATACTGAAAGAAGTATGGTTGAGCTTGTATACAATGTTTCCTGTTACCACTATTACAATCTCTATCTGAATTGAATACTTGATTGCATATATATGTGTCCCTTTATCTCATATATAAGTTAGATCATACGATGTGTAGAAGATCACGAAGTCCGTATGATTGGTCGAAGCTTAATGAGATATAAAAAGTATCACAAACCGAGACGACTTGAGGGCGAGTTGTCGGTATGAGGCTGCGGTGTAGATAAGAAGTGACTTGACTTGGTTGCTTGTCTATCTTTGATGCGTCTCGGCGTATTGATGGATCACGGTGAGATGAGTTCTTCCATCCGACCGTCGTGAAGAACCTAGATCTCGGTGACTTACGATGATCTAAACCTCGATAAGGTATTAGGTGAGTATGAGTGGTGACCATTACTTTGACTTGTTATGGGTGAGGTTATATGTTCTAACCCAATATTCTCCGCATCTTGGGTGGTGGCGGTGCTTGTATGTCGTGCTAGTTATCTCGTGTCAGTCACCGTATCCGTTTAGGATGATGGCGTCCCTTAAGGAGCTCAAAGGTTTATTGTACTAAACCTGCGGTTGAGTTAGCTCAGTACAATAATAAGGTTGAGTGGTACTACTTAAGAAATAAAGATATTAATTATTTTAAGCGATCAGAATGCTATAAATAATTAATGGACGTCTGATATCTTAAATACGGGGATTCGTAATGTCTAAGTGCAAGTCCGACTCACCTTCGGTAATAAAGGGTAAGTCGACATTTATTCTCTAGTGGCGTGAATGAATGTTTATAAATTAATTTATGTTACGGTTTGACATAAGATAATTAATTTATTTGAGGCCCATCTTTATTCCTTGCATTTGATCCTGGTGGCCCGTCGGTCCGTGGCTTAAGTGAAAATCGCGCCTCCTATCTCTAAGGCAAGGATTTGATCCTCTTTATCCATAAGGATATTATTATATTTATGGGATATGCATGGATCCTTTCTAATGGGATTATGGTAATGCATTATAAATATAAGGTAAGAGATAAGATCAAGGTTAATCCTCACTTTAGACCTAGCCATATTTTAGAATCCCATAAAGCTTGGGAAAGTTTTGAAAATTGTGAGAGAGCTTGAGGTGATTTTCGAAGCATTCTCCATAGATCGTCCTCTCGGCGTTGGAGATTGGGCGGCCGGGATACGATCCGGAAGATCAAAGCACAGTCTCGATCCGTTCATCCCGTTCATCCCCGACAGTTGAAAGGTAAACACGAGAAAACCTCTCGTGTTGCAATTAATTATATAGGCGCATGCTAGGAATATAATCAATGTATGGTGAATTAAACATCGAAGATAGATCATCGGAGAGGGTTAAAATAAGATTTCCTACATACTTGATTCTTCAGACATCAATTGACCTTCCATCAGTCTTCAGTTCTTCAGTCTGCGATCCTTCAGTTGCTCTGATATTGATACTCCTATCAATAAGACTTGCTTCAGTTTTGCTTGAACTTCTTCAGTCTTGGGTCTGTCCAAACTGGTAGTTCTACTACTAAAACCTGTAACACAAACGCCTAACTCAAACACAAGTCAGTAGCATTAGTTACATCAACAAAACAATCATCAAATATTTTGGGATCTAATCAAAACACATAGTTAAGATAGATTAATTCTAAACAACTTAAGAATTTTTCCAACAGATCCGATTTGCTATAAATTATAAAATTGGGTCTTAATTGCATCAATTTAAAAATTGGATCGAATTTACAACAATGTCCAAAGTATAGAACTTAATTTAACCACAACAATCAACCCAAGTCAAACATTTGACGGTAAAAAAGACATCATCGTATAGTAATGTTTTCATAATCAGATCAGACACCGAACTAGTCATTTGATTGGTTCACTGATTTTACTAGTCAAACCATTTTGTAAAAATTGAATAACCCGTAAATATTTGATTTTTATATGCATAATATGTTTACATTATAATATATGAATATTTAAAATAAATAATTAATATAATAAATTTAAATCAACTTTTAAACTTCTATACATTATATCAATAAAAATTAAATAAAATAAATCATCAACATTTGTTCATTAATATATTTATAGAAATATAAATATATAACAAAGAACAATTACACATTTCTCTTAATTCATACCACCATTCTCGTTTAATTCATAAACATCAATGTCATTTCTATAATAGTACTAGTTTAATAATAAAATATTATGAATATTAGGAGATGAAATATTAATTAATATTTCATTTTTATGTCAATATTGTTAATATAGGTAAATTCATTAATCAAAAATTAAAATTAAAAGTTTTAAACTAGTGGAGTTAGTTGTTATATTAGTTTGCCAATTCAATAGTTATAGGTTAGAATGTAATTTGCATCATTTTGCACACTTATTGTTATTATTATTTGAATTATTAAATCAATTCGGTTTACCGGGTCATTGGTCCTATTGGGTTTTGATATTTTTTCACTTTCGCACTAGCTTTTTGAAATTTTGAAAATATTTTAAAAATCGAATATTGAACTAATCGGTTCATGTTTAAATCCGTAGAATCGGCCGGTTAGGTCCGGTTTTCAAAACACTGGTGTATATCGATCTCGCGGTCACGCGTAGAGATGTGATGGATCTCGGACCGGTCGGATCAGTGGATCGAATCCATTTTAGGGATATGGATTCTCAAAAATTTGGACCCGATAGATCTCGATCGGATCTGGATCCTACCCCCATATTTCGGATCTGGAATTTATTTTTTGAGACCCGAATTCGATCCAGATCCAATCCAGCGGATCCGTTAGTTTTATTTTATTTTATTATATATATATATATATATATATATATATTATTTTATTATAATTAAATACCTAACTGACTTAAAACTACATAATTTTCTTTTCAAATTCTCCCAAAACTAATTTTTCACAATTTTATTTCAAATTATCTCAATTATATATCGATCGGCATTCACGACGGGTTGGTACCATTTACACCACCGTGATCGAGTTGTTTGTTGTTTCCTACCTTATAATAAATTTGTAAATAACTTTTCCATATAGTGATAATTGTAGAAATTCTAAATAATTGTTATAGTATTGATGGGATATGGCCTAACCGCTCAAGCCCGATAGCGAGGCCCGTGGACCGGGCACGCCTAGCTACTTCGGCCTACGCGGTTTGGCCCAAAGCCCAACACCTAAACCTATTAAGATCAACCATATCTTATCCAGATATGGAAGGAGATATTCAAGGATCAAGGTAATCTTGAGATCGGATCACACAAGCGAGATCCATAGTAATCTGTAGTGATCCACAAATGTATAAATAGAGGTTAGATTGAAGGTAGAAGGGTTAGCAACTATTTGAATACTCGAGCTTTTAGATACACTCATTGTAATATCTTATAGTGAAAGTATTGAGGAATCACTCCTCGATGGACGTAGATCTTTCTTTTGATCGAACCACGTAAAAGCTCTCGTGTTCTTCTGACTTTCATAAATCTCACACACAGATTTATCATTGGCGCCGTCTGTGGGAACTTGAACAAAAAGCCGTTTTCTACATAAAATCAATGGCAGGACTCGTGCGACCATTAGCGCCGGGAGGTCTTGGCAACGGATAGGCGAAGATCGAATCGGTACATTACATGGCGCCATTAGGAAAAGAGGTCGCCGTGCCGATAGCAACAATACACACGAGGTTACATAGAAAATATACCTATACACCCTCGGGACCGCGCCTTCTTGGAGAAGGAGAAGCCGACCTCAACCTTTGGTGAGCAGTGCGGTTCGCCAATCTCATGAGGTCCTTGGCGAGCCGTGTCCAAATTCCTCAGCGCCAACATCGGCCAATTTCAAAGTTTTACGAGTCGAAGGACGAGCGGAACAGGAACCTCAAAACGCCCGGCAATCGCGGGCGCCGAGGTCGTTGCCTGCAAGCGATCGAGAACATTCACCTCGGCGAGATAGCCGAGGCGCTCACCTCCGAGATAGTCGAGGCGTCCGCCGGCGATATAGCGAGCGTTCACCTCGGCATCTTGCTCGCCGATCACCTCGGTAAGTGGTCACAACCATTCACCTCGGCGACATCCGAAGTCGATCACCTCGGTACAACTACGAAGTCGATCGCGAAGACACGCCGTGAGGCGAGCGGGACCGAAGAGAGGAAAGGCGGTCGATCCCTCATCAAAGGGCGATAGGCGTGCTATCGGTCTCCGCCCCTCCCGAGAGGGGCGGCAGCGACCTCCCAAGATTCGGCCGTGCGGATGGATTATCTCCCATTTCTCGAGGAAATCACGGATACACCCCCGCATAGCGATATCGGGCACCTAACATCGCCCGCCTCTGACGGCCTCGAGACCCATCGATTTCCTTTTGCTATACTACTAACATGGAAAATCGAGGAATGGAAGATTTTCACATGTGCAAGATCTTCCCGAGGTCTTGATCTCCAGCATACGGCGATGGTTCGCTCCAGCCGCGAGCAGCATACGACTTGAGAGATCTCATGGATCGGTTCAGTGGCGTTTCTGCAAAGATGTCACCTCGGCAACCATCGTCCGACACGCTTCCATCCATCGGGGATGAGGCGAGACAATGTCAAATTTAGTCTCACGGTTTATCAAGGAATCCTCAAGATTGATGATATAGCGATCTCTGTTGGTTGTATCTTGAAAGCGTTTTGGTTGAGCTTGTATACAATGTTTCTGTTACCACTATTACAATCTCTATCTGAATTGAATACTTGATTGCATATATCATGTCCCTTATCTCATATATAAGTTAGATCATACGATGTGTAGAAGATCACGATGCGTATGATTGGTCGAAACAATGAGATATAAAAGTTTCACACCGAGACAACTTGAGAGCGAGTTGTCGGTGTGAAATTGCGATATAGATAAAGTGACTTGACTTAGTTGCTTGTCTATCTTTGATGCGTCTTTGATGTATTGAAGGATCACGGTGAGATGAGTTCTTCTATCGACCGTAGTGAAGAACCTAGATCTTGGTGACTACGATGATCTAAATCTCGATAAGGTATTAGATGAGTATGAGTTCTTGACTATCACTTTGACTTGTTATGGGTGAGGTTATATGTTCTAACTTGATATTCTCCGCATCTTGGGTGGTGGCGGTGCTTGTATGTCGTCTAGTTATACGTATCAGTCACCGTATCCGTTAAGGATGATGGCGTCCCCTTAAGGAGCTCAAGGTTTATTGTACTAAACCTGCGGTTGAGTTAGCTCAAGTACAATAATAAGGTTGAGTGGTACTACTTAAGGAATTAAAGATATTAATTATTTTAAGCGATCGAGAATCTATAAATAATTAATGGACGTTCGATATCTTAAATCACGGGATTCGTAATGTCTAAGTGCAAGCAGACTCAACTTGGTAATAAAGGGTAAGTCGGCATTTATTCTCTAGTGGCATGAATAAATGTTTATAAATTAATTTATGTTACAGGTGAACATAAGATAATTAATTTATTTGAGGCCCATCTTTATTCCTTGCATTTGATCCACAGGTGGCCGTCCGGCCGTAGCTAAGTATGGAAATCGGCCCTCTCTCTACAAGGTAATGATTTGATTCTCTTTATCCTAAAGGATATTATTATATTTATGGGATATGCATAGATCCTTTCCATATAAGATTATGGTAATAATCCTTTCCATATGGGATTATGGTAATTTTCATATAGGATTATGGTAATTTTCATATAGGATTATGGTAATGCATTATAAATATGAGGTAAGAGATTAAATCTAGAAAATGATTAATAATCATCATCATAATTTTGAGACTCCCATTGTTCTTGGGAGAATTTTCGAAAAAGTGTAGAGAGGATAGAGGGTGATTTTACGTAGCATTCTCCATAGATCGTCCTCGCTCGGCGTTGGAGATTGGGCAACGGGATGCGATCCGGAAGATCAAAGCACGAGTCTTGATCCGTTCATCCCAGAGCATTCAAAGGTAAACACGAGAAAACCCCAGCGTGTTGCGATTAATTATATAGGCGCATCTTGGGAATATAATCGATGTATGGTGGATTAAACATCGAAGATAGATCCTCGGGAGAGGGCTAAACGAGTTTTCCTACAATTGGTATCGAGCACGGGATCGATATCTTGGCTCTGTTGGATTAATTCACGTTTGATTATTCGATGCGCTTAATTAATTGATGGATACATGGTTCATCGTGGCTCGTTTAAATTTTGTCGGTTTTGTTTTCTGCGAGAAAATCCGTGGTTAGATTAGATTTATTTTTGTAAATCTTATACGTAAAAGTAAAGCGAAGGCAGCGGCGGATCGAGGCGGCGGGAAAAATGGTTCGCCTGCGGCGTGCGGCGACCGCAGCAGCGTGCGGCGCTTCAGCAGACGCGCCCGTGGCGGGAGAGCGAATCCGTTTTTCGGCCGAATCTGTTTTGCGAGTCGGTCGTGCCGGTGCACGCAGGCCCGTTCGAATCGGTCGTGCCCGTGCGCGCGAGCCCGTTTTGAAGATTATAAAGATCATGCTTTGCAATTCTATGTAATAGATTAGGCGGAAAGTCTTGATTCCACAGTGAGCCACGATGAGCGTTTTATTTTATTTTTATCGTTCATTGCATGTTGTGGATGTTTAAATTATGCGGTAGCATGCTATGTATGTTTAAATTACGTTGACAAACCTTTCGTGTTTTAAGTAAATTGGATGCGCATAGTAAGCATGCTAGGTTTATCGCGTTTTCAAGCATATTTTAGAATTACTGCGAGCATGTTTTACATGTTGAGTTGTATGAACAAGCATCTTGGGATTACGTGATCTGCATGGACAAACCTTTTGAACAAAAGATTAAGCAAGCAACGACAAATTAATTTTTAAAATTAAAATGTCGAGACCTCCACTTTTGATCTCTAAACAAAGTGAGGCCTTGTGATGGCGTCCACACAGCGTGGCTTTCTTGCCTTTGTTTATCATAAGTTTGTTAGATGAGATTTCTAAATAAAACATTTTAAATCTATTGAAAGTGGGAGTTTCATGTATGGCGATCCACCGTGGCTTGCATGTGCGATTTTCATAAGTTCTCTAGAGATAGATATAAAATGAGATAACAAAAGAATTTGAATTGGGCGGTATGGTCAGGTGGTATGCGATTCTAAGAATTTATTTTATTTGTTAAAATTGTGGTCATTGCTTAGACATCACCTCAAGTACAACTTCCATGAAGTCCGCTTCTTGCGATAGTGATGTGGTGCAGTAAGGTCGATCGTTAATTTCATTTGTCGAAAGGATAAGTTGACATGGATTGAAATTAAGCGACTAAAAGGTATATTTTAGTGCAGTCGAGGGTTCGTATGTAAACGATCCGCGCGCGTGGCTTGCATGTGGGATTCCTTGGCGATTGGAGGTTTCAGTAATATTGTTTTATCAAAGGTTACAATATTATTATTCACGAATTATGTGTGATCGTATGCTTATGTGTTTACATTATCGTTTCGGATATGTCTCTTACAGATTATCGATATGCTCGCACAAAATCCGTTATCCGTCTAAATTTTATCAGTGGAAGCGAAACATGGAATATGTTCTTATCATTGAAGAACACATGTTTGTTCTCACTACTCCTAAACCCGATGCCACTAGCGTGGCGTCGACTAATGGCGATGAGTCGGCGGACTTTGGAATAAGTCGAACAATATGGCTAAATGCTATATGATGACTACTATGTCCAAAGGCTTGCAGTACTGACATATGTCGATGGTGAGCGCTGACGATATTTGGTCAAGTCTCGAGGTAAGTTTAGGCGATCGGATCGGACGATCGACTTCCACACAATGAGAGAAATCTTGGCGTGTAAGATGGAAGAAGGAAGTTCGGTCCATGAACATGTCTCCCATGACTCGTCTCATGGATAGTCTTGATCGGTTGGGAGGAGGTATTGACGGTGAAGCGAGGTCGATATCAACCTCAATACCTTTGCCCAGTCTTTTGAGAACTTTTGCGTGAATGCGATCACGAGCAAGGCGGTATACACTTAGTCGGTTGCTCGATGATCTCGTGGCTGCGGAAGGAGTTATGGGCAAAGGCACATGCTCTTGCTAGCACATCTAAGGGCCCAAATTTTCCGTTGCAAAATGGAAAAGAATAAGGGGCACCAAAGGTGTTAGAGGCGAGGAAATAGTGGGAGTAATGGGAGCAAGAACATGGGCTGCCGAGGCTTGAAGAACCCGAAGGAGAAGGCAAGTGCTTGAGTGCGGTGGGCGGGCATTGGAAGGCTAAGTGCCCTATGCTCGAGGCTCGAGTGCAGTGTTTGCTTTAATGTGAAACATGTTTAGCAACTTGTTCTACCCATTCTTGGGTAGTGAACGCGAGTCTTGTTGATCATGTTTATTCTGACTTGCGGGGTTCCTACGGACAAGGGAGTGGTAATGGTGAGATAACGATCTCCATGGGCAGCGCGAGTCGAGGCCGTTGCGGTCGGAGATGTTACTTTATGTTTTGAGAGAGCAGTTTTAGTTTTAAAGATGTTTTATATGTGCGGTTTTCGGTGGAACCTTGTTACATTTGAAACTATTTACTCATGGATATTACATTATTTTTGATAGTGGTGTTTCTATCATAAGAAATGACGAAGTTATACGTGTTGGCACTTTATATAATTAAGCTTTATACTATTTACGCAAAACATAATACCTATAACTATGTTGCATCTTCTTCAAACCCTAGAAAGAAAGTTTTCTTATGAAGATGACACCACATTTCTCTGGCATCTTAGATTAGGTCACATCAATCTAAATAGGATCAGGCGGCTAAGAATGGGCGTTGGGTAATCTATGAGTTACTCGTTCGATCTGCGAATCTGTATATAGAAGGTAAGATGTCGACCGGACCCTAGCGAAGGGTTATAGAGCGAAAGAAATGTTAGAGTTAGTCCATTCGACTGTGTGGACCGATGTCCACTGAAGCTCGTGGAGAATGCAGTATTTTGTCACTTTCATTTACGATTACTCGAGATACGGATCGTATACAACTTCACCGCAAGTCGAATGCTTTGAAAATTCAAAGAGTTTAAGGCGGAAGTGGAGCGAAGCTTGGTAAGAGTATCAAGTCATTTGTGATGCGATCGCGGTGGCGAATACCTCGATAACGAGTTCATGGACTATCTAGTGAGTATGGGATTACCTCTCGGCGCACTTCACCGGACACACCACGACAAAATGGTATGTCGGGCGAAGAAATATGACTCTTTTGGAAATGGTTAGATCAATGATTAGTTATGTAACATTGTCTATTTAGATTACGGGGTATGCCTTAGAAGCGGCATACTTGCTAAATCTAGTACCATCAAGTCGATCGAAAAGACCCTTTTGAGTTGTGGTTTGGGCGAAGCCGGTTTAACCACATAAGGATATGGGCGATCCGGCTGCGTCTTTGAATAAGAAGGGCGACAAGTTGGAGGCTAGATCAAGGCGCAAGGTTATTGGATATCTAGAGGAGCGAAGGTGGTTTATTCTATAGTCTAAGGATCGAGAAGGTCATTATTAGCACTAAAGCCCGATTCTTAGAAGAGGATTATATGAAGAATCATAAATCCAGTTGAAATCATTCTTCAAGAATTAGAAGATGATCGTATTCATGTTGATTAGGCGAAGGTGCGAGATGGCGGGTCAGTGGGAGGATCGACACGAGATACTTCAAGAAATTGAAGTGGGTCGAGTTCAGGGAGATACCGGCCGTACAAGTGGTACCTACCATAAGTTGTGCGAGATGAGAACCACAAGTTTACTGCCTTGCTGTTGCCATAGTGCTTGTAGAACCTCGTCGTAGTGGGAGGTTGTTCGTCGGCCCGGCGATTTATGTTCGTGGGAGAATCTTGGTTTAGTCGAGGAAGCGAGCGAGCGATAATCGACCCATGGACATACAAGGAGGCGATACAGACATTGATGCAAGATCATGGCACGCGCTATGGACTTAGAAATGGAGTCCATGCGGTATGGATGTATATGAAAGACTCCTCTACCGGATGGCGAGGAAGCCGTAGGCGATGAAGTGGATATACAAAGGAAGAGATATTCCGATGGAGGGTTTCGACTTTTAAAGCCGGGCTAGTGGCGAAAGGTACACTCAGTTGAGGGCATCGATTTCGATGAGACATTTTAGCTTTGTAGCAATGCTCAAGTCCATCGAATACTTACGGCCATCGCATGACCAGCGAACTAGAGGTTTGGCAAATGGATGTTAAAACAGCTTTTCTAGCGGTTACCTTGAGGAAGGTAGAGACATCTATGTCGACAACCCGAAGGTTATGTGGTAAAGGTGAAGAGCATCTAGTATGGAAGCTTAAGAAGTCCATTTATGGACTTAAGCGAACCTCGATCATGGAACTTACGCTTTGACGAGGTGGTAAAGTCCTATGGATTTACCAGTTGCCTAGCGAGTTGTGTGTATCGGTTAGATGTCGATAGTGATGTGGTATTTCTTGCACTTTATGTAGATGACATTCTTCTAGTTGGCAACAACGTGAAGGCATTGTTATCGAGCGTAAAGAGTTGGCTATCGATCGGTTTCAAATGAAAGACTTAGGAGATCGCGTACATTCTTGGGATCAAGGTTTACGAGATCGCGAAGAAAATATTGAGCTTATCTCGGGCGTCTTACATTGATCTTGTGATTACTCGTTTTAGTATGCGGACCGCGAAAAGGATTGCTACCTTTCGGACATGGCGTTCCTTTATCTGAGCAGCGATCGCCTATGTTGCGAAGGAGATAGAGGAAATGAGACAAGTTCCTTATGCTTCCGTCGTAGGAAGTCTCATATGCGCAATGCTATGCACGAGGCCGATATACGCTATCACGGTGAGCATAGTAGCTAGATATCAATCTAACCTGGACAAGCTCATTGAATTGCGATGGCGCATATACTCAAGTACACGAAAGGACTCGAGATTATAGGCTGGTTTACCATGCGAGATAGTCTAATGCCTTTGGGTTATCTGGACTTCGGTTCCAAGTGACCGTGATGAGAAAAAGTCTACCTCGGGCTATGTGTTTACCTGGGAGGTGGAGCCGTATCTTGGCGGAGTACAAAGCGGCGATGCGTGCGGACTCTACCATGGAAGCGAATATGTAGCGGCGGAGGCTTCTAAGGAGGCTGTATGGTTCGAGAACTACCTCATGGGTCTAGGTGTGGTACTGGTTTGCCCAAGAGTATCATAGTTCTTGTGATAACTCGGTGCGATGTGAAACTCGAAGGAACCACGGACCCACAAGGCGACCAAACACATAGAGAAAGTACCATGTCATACGAGAAATCGTTAGGCGGTGGCGTCTTGATTGAAAAGATTGATCTGACGGATAACCTAGCGGATCCATTTACGAAGAGCACATCGCAAAAGTCTACGATGGACACGTTAGAGGACTTGGATTGCGCTTGATGGAACCCACAGAAAAAACTTTTGTATAAGTGGGAGAAGCAAAGTGATGGTTTTGTTTGTAATAGCTAGTAGAGACACATTGTATACTAAAGTTTGCTTTAGTATAAGTGGGAGATTGTCGGTTGTATCTTGAAAGCGTTTTGGTTGAGCTTGTATACAATGTTTCTGTTACCACTATTACAATCTCCTATCGAATTGAATACTTGATTGCATATATCTGTGTCCCTTATCTCGTATATAAGTTAGATCATACGGTGTGTGAAGATCACGAAATGCATATGATTGGGCAAGCAATGAGATATAAAAGTTTCACGGTGAGACAACTTGAGAGCGAGTTGTCGGTGTGAGGCTGCGATATAGATAAGTGACTTGACTTAGTTGCTTGTCTATCTTTGATGCGTCTTTGGCGTATTGAAGGATCACGATGAGATGAGTTCTTCTGTCGGCGGTAGTGAAGAACCTAGATCTCGGTGACTTCGATGATCTAAATCTCGATAAGGTATTAGATGAGTATGAGTTCTTGACCATCACTTTGACTTGTTATGGGTGAGGGTTATATGTTCTAACTTGATATTCTCCACGTCTTGGGTGGTGGCGATTGCTTGTATGTCATGCTAGTTATACATGTCAGTCAGCGTGTCCGTTAAGGATGATGGCGTCCCTTAAGGAGCTCAAAGGTTTATTGTACTAAACCTGCTGAGGTTGAGTTAGCTCAAGTACAATAATAAGGTTGAGTGGTACTACTTAAGGAATTAAAGATATTAATTATTTTAGCGATCGAGAATCTATAAATAATTAATGGACGTTCGATATCTTAAATACGGTGATTAAGTAATGTCTAAGTACAAGCCCGACTCAACTTGGTAATAAAGGGTAAGTCGGCATTTATTCTCTAGTGGCATGAATAAATGTTTATAAATTAATTTATGTTACGGTGAACATAAGATAATTAATTTATTTGAGGCCCATCTTTATTCCTTGCATTTGATCCACAGGTTGGCCCGTCCAGGCCCGTAGCTAAAAGTATGGAAATCGGCCCCTCTCTACAAAGGTAATGATTTGATTCTCTTTATCCTAAAGGATATTATTATATTTATGGGATATGCATAGATCCTTTCCATATAAGATTATGGTAATAATCCTTTCCATAAAGGTTTATGGTAATTTTCATATGGGATTATGGTAATTTCCATATAGGATTATGGTAATTTCCATATGGGATTATGGTAATTTCCATATAGGATTATGGTAATGCATTATAAATATGAGGTAAGAGATTAAATCGGAGAAATGATTAATAATCATCATCATAATTTTCGAGACTCCCATTGTTCTTGGGAGAATTTTCGAAAAAGTGTAGAGAGGATAGAGGGTGATTTTACGTAGCATTCTCCATAGATCGTCCTCACTCGGCGTTGGAGATTGGGCGGCGGGATCGATCCGGAAGATCAAAGCACGAGTCTTGATCCGTTCGTCCCAAGCATTGAAAGGTAAACATGAGAAAACCCCAGCGTGTTGTAATTAATTATATAGGCGCGTCTTGGGAATATAATCGAATGTATGGTGGATTAAACATCGAAGATAGATCCTCGGGAGAGGCTAAGCGAGTTTTCCTACAATCTCTACATCGTCAATGCGTTAACGAGGATCCGACCTGGCGCACGAACAAAGAAATCACCGAGGAGAAGCAAGAAGGCGAGTAGCCTTTGGACTCTGGTGGACAACTATTTCAAATGGGACGAGTCGGATCGTGAAAAGGGAGATATGGGACGAGCGAAGTCGAGAAGAAGAGGCGGATGATCGGGAAGGGCACCGATCGCGAAGTGCCTTTGATAGAATCGAGAAGGGCCCGATAGAGTATTGGGACCTCGGCGAACTCCCAGCGATATCGCATCTGCTCAAGTCGAGGCGGAGATATTGAGCTCCTGCGAGCTCTTCCCAAAACCACCTCCCATGAAAGGAGGATCGAAAAAGGTCGAAGGACCAATATTGCGACTACCATCGGGGTATGGTCTGTCTGGATGATTGCGAGTCGAGCTCGAAAATAGGCGAGCTCGTCGAAAAGGCGCAAGAAGTACCTCGACCGCGCCGCGGCGGTCGGAAACAAGCGCGGAGGAAAGAGCGGAGGTGGCAACAATTATGGGCCGACCTCGAGGCGGCGTACCCGGCGATGGCGAGGCGGCGCTCTCAACGCAATGGAGCAAGTCTACACCATCACGGACTCACCATAGGTGCGGCGGGTCGTCGATGAAAACCGAGCCGGAGACCGGTCCCGAGGGCAAAAACAAGCGACTTGGGACGGTGAGAGCATCGTGTTTTCCAACGACGACCAGTACCAAAATCATGCCCGCGAATGCTATTACCATCTGGCGGTGGTGGGCGATAAAACGATCCACATGGTCTACATCCGACGCCGGTGCCTCTGTCGGCATCATCTTTCGAGTTGCTTGGACAAACTCGGGTCGGAGGATTCAATCCATCGGCACCGCCTAAACTACGAACTTCACTCGGGAGGCGTCTGACGAGCATCATCGCCCTTAGGTCGCGTGGGGCGTGCTCCGGTCGGTCACCAAAGCCGTTCAATTCTTCACAGTCGAGGCTCCTCTCCATATAACATCGTCCTCGGAATGGATTGGCTATATACCACCAAGGCCGTGCTGCTCGGTCTACCACCTCGCCGTCAAAATACCCTTGCATTGGGTATTGGTATCGGGGTGATCAGCGTGACGAAAAGAATGCTGGATTTCATTCGAGATGAGGCCTTACCTCGAACCTAGCAATTCTGAGAACCCTCGCCGAAGTTGTCACCGGGATAATCTAGCGGCGACCTCGATTATATGACGGCGATCCTTGAGGTCTTGAGGTCGGCACCCATGGTCCGTGACATTCGACAACATGTTAAACAACACGAAGGAATACGGGGCGTGTTCGCGTGGTCCCCACTCGACATGACGGAGTTTCACCGAGCTCATCACTCATCGACTCGACATCGACCCGGCTACCAAACCGGTTCGGCAAAGAAAAGGGCATTTGCGGCGTAGCAAGGTGATAAGAGGCGAAGTGACCCGACTTGAAAGCGAATCTGTTGGTCAGTACCCAACTGGATGGCTAACCACATCATTGTTCGAAAGCCGGGAGGGGGTGGCGTGTGTGTTGACTATCACAGGCTGAATAAGCCTTGCCCAGGATTGTTACCCTTCCCTATATTGATAAAAGGTGGAGGCATTGGTGGGCCATGAGATCTTGATTTCTGGATCTTTCTGAGGATACCACCAAGTATTGATAAGCAAGGAAGGCGGCTCCAAAAGCGGCATTCATTCTTGACTTGGTCTTAGCATCGAAAAATACCCTGGATTGAAAAGCGTCGGAGCTACCTACCAAAGAATGGTGAGCTATATTCAAAAATCACATAGGGAAGATCTTGAGGTCTACGTCGGCGACATTGTGGTAAAAAGCGAGCGACAAGTTGTGTGGGGACCTCGATCTTATCCTCCAGCCTCCTCGGTCGGCCAACCTCAAGCTCAACCCCAAAATGCCGTTCATGGTGGCGGAAATTCTTGGGATCTTGGGTTTCTCGAAGGGTTGAAGGCTAACCCTTCCAAGGTGAAAAGCGATAGTTGACATGCAAGTGCAAAGACCGTTCGTGAGATCCACAAACTCACGTGCATTGCTTAGCCGCTCTCGATGAGGTTCTATCACGGGCTGCGGAGAAACAACTCCTTTCTTCAAAATCTTGAGGAGAGCCGGTTCGCACGGGAGGAAGAGCACCATGTCGCCTTCACGCGGTTGAAAGAGTACCTCGCCGACCACCCCTGTCCGCCCCAAAGAAGGCGAGCTCGTTTCCTTATATCGGCCGCCGGATGAGGCAATCGGTCTTGATCTTGGTGTGAGATGAGGTCGGACGACAACTTCCTATTTACTTCATCGATCGAGCTCTCAAAGGACCGGAGACTAGGTACACGACTTGAAAAAATAAGCGTTGGCAGGTGAGCGCCAAGCGGCGTCTCAGACCTTATTTTCAAGCCCATTCCGTCCGGTGCTAAGCGACACCTCACGAGACAAGTCTTGTCAAAACACAGTCGTCGGGGCGTATCGCTAAGTGAGCCTTTGGAGCTCGTGAGCATGATATCTTATCTCACAGAGCCACCATAAAGGGGCAAGCTCTGGTGACTTCACGGTAGAAGCGAGTTTACAGGTCGATCCTACCACAGGGTCACTCCAACCTCCGCGCCTACAATGGAGGAACACGCCTCAACCCACCCACGTTGTTGGCAAATGTGCGATGGGCGGGCCTCATGCAAAATAGGTAGCGGGCGGTATCTTACTACCGGCTGAAACAAGAAGTAACCTCGCGCCGGTTCTCCTTCCCGACCACAAACAATGAGGTGGAATATGAAGCGATCTCGGGACTTCGTCTTGCAAAAGAAGCGAAAGTGGATGAAATCCGGATATTCGAGATTCGGTGGTGGTAAACAGTCTTGGGAAATCTGAGGCGAAGAGGATAGGATGAAGCAATACCTTGAAAGCAAAAGAAATGCCGACTGTTTGGTATTCCACAATTCACGGATCATGAGGTGAGAACAGCGAGTGATGTCCTCGACAAATTAGCCTCGTCATCAACAAATCCACCGGTGGAGGAAGTTCGATCGAGTATCGAAGAGCCTACATCGGCGTCATCACGGAGGCCGAACGAGCTGGATGACTCTATCACGAGCTCACTGGAAGATGGTGTGCTTTGCCGGGATCGGCTCGAGCGAAAATGATGGTAAAGTCGGAGATACCTTATGAGCGAATGAACACTTTATAAAATCTACCTCGACCCTCTCGAGATGCTTGGGCTGAAGAGGCGGACTATGTGCTTAAAGAAATTCACATTGGGTCTTGTGGAAGTCACATCGGATCACGAGCTCTCTCAAAAGAAAATGTTGAGGTCGGGATATTATTGGCCCACCTCATCACAGATTCACCAGCTCGTCAAAAAGTGTTGAAGTGCCAACTTCACACTACGATTAAACTACCTCAAACCGACCTCGAGCCTACAAAGTCCTTGGCCTTTTATGCGGTGGGGAATCGACATCGTTGGTCCTTTCGGCCAGAGCAAGGGCCGACTTGGTATTTGGTCATAGCCATGAACTACTTCACTTGAGGGGTCGGCGGACCTCTTTCAAACCTCACAAGCAAAGTTCGAGACATTTGTTTGGAAAAACATAGTTTGCAGCTTGGCATACCACGTGTCTTGATCTCGGACAACGACACCGGTTAAATCGACAAAATTTGAGAGAATGGTGTGAAGAGCTCCGGATCGAACAACAGTTCACCTCGGTTGCTCACCCACGGTGACGGTCGGACCAGTGACAAGCTGTACCATCATCTGAGGGTGAAGAAGAGGTGGATCGAGCTAAAGGGGATTGGGTGAAAATCTCCTCAAGTCCTCTGGTCATACGAGCGACACCTCGGACTTCCCGGTGAAACACCCTTCAGACTTAGTCTATGCCACCGGGTGTTATACCGGCCGAGATCGGCCTCTGAGCCCAAGAACTCTTCCTTCGCCCGGCGAGGCAGCGAGGAGAACCTACAGTCGACCTCGATGCTCTGAGGAAAAACATGAGCTCGCTTTCATCAATGAAGCCAATACAAGTGCCGGTCATAAAGTACTACAGAGAGGGTCCAGTAGGCGATCTCGTCCTACAAAACAATGAAGCCGATGGTAGAGCGCGCTTAATAAATTGGACCCAACATGGGAAGGCCCATACCGCGTCCAGGGACCTCGGCAAGGGCTGTATAAGCTTCTTTCCTATCAGACACTTATCCCCGAACACGGCATATCACTCACACGAGGAGGTATTTTACATAGCTTTCATTTCACGTCGGCATCATGTTAGCCCTCTTTTCCAAAGCACGATGTTGTTACTTATCGATAAAACATCTTTTTTATTATGGTGGATTATTTAGTGCTATCTTATATCCATGTGAAAATCCGTTTTCACCTCGGTTGAAACATACTTTACCTTCAAATGGGGGCATACTTGCGAAGATGACAAACCTACAGCGTGGGGTACTCAACTAAGGCGCGCGAGGATCACCCGACACATCTGATTACTCGTTAATTTGAAACATCTACGTGCGGCCCGATAGCAGCGCATTTACGTGTTTAGTTGATATTTGAAGATGAGTTTAGCTCGTTTAATGTGCGTTCGTATCGATTCCTAATGTTTTATCTATTTTTAGAAGATCTTGCTCTTGGGTGTTCTTTTGGTGTTGTGTAGGTCATATGTTGAAAATCGAAGCAAGGAGCGACGCACGAGCGAAACACACAATCTGGCGTGTTTAGCGACCAACTGGCGGTCGCTGGGTCGGCCGCTAAAACCTGTGCGAGAACCCAGCATACGCGGCCGCGAGAATGTGCCCGCGGCGAAGCCCAGAAAAGAAAGCCAGGGCGATTTCGCGACGGATCGAACTTCTAGCGACCGCTGAGCGGTCATGAACCAACCAGCGGGCGCGAGGCGTCGCGGGCGAGAAGCAGCGGGATTACCTCGCGACCACGCTAGCGACCGCGAAGGGTGGTCGCGAGGCAGCAGCAGAAGGAAAATTAGGGTTTTGGGGTGTGCTATATATGCGACGCCCTTCTCGCGCTGGAGAGACCCAGGCGTTCGAACCTATTTTCTTGATTTTCCTCGGTTTTACATTCTTTGGCTTTAGTCTTTGTTTAGTTTAATTCTAGTATTGTTTTTACATTGTTCTAGTTTAGTTTATCGTTTCGTTATCGATCGGAGCGTTTTGTCCGTCGTTTTCCGTTATTTTCCGTTCGTTCGCTTGGATTGGATTGAGACCAACCATTGTTCATCAACGCTTCTCTCGGGTTTATATTTTTAATTTACATTTTTTATGATTAATTAGTATTTCATTCCGTTTATTATATACGGCTAGTTTTCCGTTCTAATCTAGGGTTTGCATGATCCGATCCTATATGTTGTGAGTTACGCTATCGTTATTTACCTTCGAGGCATTGATTCGTGATTCGAGTGTGCTTATTTATATGTGTTGATTTACGATCAATCTTGATGCATATCTAGTTGTCGGTTAATGACGTAACGATATTAATTGTCGATCGTTATCGAATGCATGATCTGAATGAGCACTTGAGTAAATGGCGAGATAGGACGTTCGTAGGAAGCATATTCTTAGTGATCCTTTTGGGTTGCTTATTTTCCTCTAGAGGCGTAGCGTAATAGGAAAATTAGTAATCAATGCCCATAATTGTAAATGGCGAAGTTGTTGGTTATATATGTGATCTTACATCTTATGCGGATTAAAGCGGTTAGTAATAAGCGGGATAAACATCGTTGTGGCTAGGATTGGTGCATCCCTAGGGTTAGTCTTTCTTTATAGTTATCTATCGTGTTTTTATTCGTTATTTATCTTTACTGTTTGGTTACCTTTACTTTGGATTAAATTCGAAGCCCTTAAACCTCTCATCCTTTATACGTGCTTGAATAATATTGAATTATCGTCGAGCTAGCTTCTATGTTTTAGTGATCTGATCTACGTGGATCGATCTTAAACTTACCTATACTTACACCTTTTGCGTGTGAAAAGGAGCGATCAAATTTTAGGCGCCGTTGTTAGATTATTAAGATCACATAGGAATAATTTGACGATTTGGATTTATTAATTCAAGTTATATATATATATTATTTATTTTGTTAGTGCTAAATTCTCTTTTCTCGGTGGTTTATGCGTACAAGATCTCGGGACCTCGCGAAATATTATTAGATCCAGAGATCGAGCTCTCAAAGGAGAAGAGGGGCGAGAGAAGAAGAGCTGCAATGGCGGCCAATCCATGAGCAGGGGCATTCCTCCCGAGCAAGTAGCAGCATGCTAGCGACTTTGCGAGATGCTGCGTCGGATGGCGAACATGAGAATCATTGTCCACTGCTCGGAGGAAAGACCTACGAACCACATGTATCGACATCCACGAGCAGGTTCAAGGAGGCGGTTGGGGCCCATGCGTAGATGCAAATAATTTCGAGCTCAAACCGTACGATCGGTATGGTCGAGGAGGCGGTTTGGGGAGGAGTCACGGAAGACCGAATGCGCATCTCGAGGCGTTTCTCGACATTTGTGACACCATCAAGCAGAATGGGGTGCCTGAGACACAATCCGGATCGCATGTTCGGTTTCTCTTGTGACGGTGAAAGATTGGTTGAAGTTTGGACGGTGGCGTCGACAACTTGAAACTTTGTGAAGTTTCTTTGAAATACTTTCCGGCAAAAGCGCGAGAAGATCATCGCGAAATCTCATTTTGCCAAAACCACGGCGAATCATTATTGAGGCATGGGAGAGATTCGAGTCTATTGAGGCGATGTCCACAACATGGGTTCTCGAGCAACAAATCACTCGAGTTCTACGGTGGGTGACATGGCGGGCGAGGCATGGTAGATCGTCGTGAGGGGCTGCTTATTAAGCCGACCGGTCGGCGAGGCAAGCGTATTGTAGAAGAGATGGTACGCAGCAGCTATCAATGGCCAGCGGAAGGCGCCATCGTTAAAGCATTTCTTTGTTGAGAATGATTGAAATATGACGACCTCATGAAGAAGTTCACTCTTTTGAAGTCGATTGAGGCGAAACGTCGACCACATCAATCGGAGGAGTCATTCAAATGTCCGACAACCTTGAGACGCTTCAATACTCGAATTTGATTCAAGAGCGAGGAAGCCAGTCTCGAAGACATGATGCGGCGGTTGGTTGTAAGCAACCAACAATTGGCAACGAATCGAGTCGTTCATCGGCAACAAGGCGAAGATAAATCACTTGGAGTCGTTGTGATGGCTATGGGGAAGCACATAAAGATGTTGGAAGGTCAAATTGGTCAAATGCCGTACAAGTGAATGCCTACAAAGGCAGGCCAATTTTAAGTGTCTGGAGGTGAACCCGAAGAGTCGATGCTTCGCCATTCGGGGCGGGTGGGCGAGCCTGCAGAGCCCCTAGAAAGAAGAGCAAGAAAACATTCGGCCTTGACTTCGCGACCGAGCTCGCGACCATGAGCCGATCGCGAGCCGTCTGAATTTTGTCCTGACAGCTGCATGACGCGCCGCCCAAGCTTGACCATGAACCGTCGAACATCGCGGCGCCCGGTTGCTCGCGGCGACTAACGCCGCAGCTCGCCGCGAACAAGGAGATCGGCGCGCGTGACTCCTCGCGACCATCCCAGTGATCGCGAGGTCGACCATGAGGCACCCAGGAAGCTAAGCGTCGCTACGTACACTCCTCCGGTCCCGTTCAGAGTCGACTTGTCAGTCGAAATATGGCGAGGAATTTGCTCGTTTCAAAGAGTATTTCAGAAAGTTGAGATAAATTTGCCTCTCTTTGAGCGTTGCGAAACATCTTAGGGCTACATGAAATTCTTAAAGGCAGCGCTTGCAAGTAAGAAGAAACTTGGGAAATTTGAGAAAATTTCCCTATCCAAAGTCTTGATGCCGTCTTGCAAAAGCTCACTTTGAGCGAAGGATCGGCGGTTTCACGTTAAGTGCGAGATCGCCGGCGAAATTTTCCAAATGTGTTATGCGACTTGAGGCGAGCATCAATCGATGCCGTTGAGCGTTTTCAACCGCTACACTAGGAAAAATGAAGCGACGAAGATTTCGCGATGATGGCTGACGATCGATCACGTATCAGGTATCGTCGAAGATGTGTTGGTAAGAATTGGGTTTTGTTTTCCTGCGACTTTGTTATTCTTGATATTCCGAATTGAGCAACAACCACTAATCCTTGGTAGACCTTTTCTAGCAACGGTGGATGCGTTGATTGATGTGCGGAAGAAACCTCACGTTTCGTGTTAACGATGAGGGCTCAAAATTTCCATATCTGACGCCATCAAGCAACACGGCGTTGGAAGCCGGAAGATTGTTGCTCGATCATGGCTGCTGCTGCCGATCCGTCTCGCGTTTAGAGGGTACTCGACCGATCGAAGAGGCGTGAAAAGGAAGAAGTGGACTCGGCATGGAACTCAGAGTGTATCGTTCAGTTTGGGGGCCTTTCCACGTCGGTGGTGGTCGTCCGTAAATCGAAGTTTAGAAGGTTCCACAAGTCGAGAAAGATGTCTATTGCTACTAAAGCGCCAGTTAGCGAGGTTAGTGATGGTCTAGCTAAAGGCGTTAAATAAAGCACTTGTTGGGAGGTAACCCAACGTTTTCTTTGTTTTGTTCTCGTGTTTTGTTTTGGTTTTTCGTTTGTGTTGTTCTTTTTGTCGTGTTTCTGTTTTTCGTTTCGTTTTCGTGTCTGTCGATCAACGAGTTAAGTGAAGTGTGTTAATCCATGTGGCCAATGACGATTGAAATTTTTGTGAAATTTAATGATAAGTGCACATGATATGTTGAAAATGACGCATGAATGGCGTGAGATGGTTTAGAGCTTGTTGTTTTCACCATTTGCTTAACACAGTGAGACTTGAGCTTCCTTGTATACATATCTTGATCTGATTTCTTTTAATTGTGTGATATCATGCATGTGATTATCTTCTAGAACTTGCCGTGTTTACGTGTCGAGGCTATGATATGTGTTTGAATTTGGAAAGGATAAAGGCCGTCTTTGTTAACCACATATTCACCCAAACACTAACTTGATGTTAGATACCATTTATCGCTTCTTTGAGCCTTTATTAGACTTTTCTTTCGATTAAACCGGATGATAGGAGGTGAGGATGGATATAGGAATCAAAGGGTGAAAAATTTGATGTAGTTATAACGAGAAAAGTTTCTTTTAGAAAAATACATCGTGGTGAAGAATAGTACCTTTGTTGTGAAAGTTAAACCCTATAAGCTCTAGAAAAGAAAAGAAAAGAAAATGTTAAGTTCACTATGAGTGTTGAGCATAAAGGGTCTTTAATCAAAGTATAGGTACCTTATGAGGCATAAAGCGTTGATTTATACGTTGGGAAAAGAAGAAAATGGACAAAGTCCATATGTGTCGAAAAGTATAAATGGGGTGCTTGGAATATTTTGAGTCACTTAGCCATATATTATCCTACCTTAACCAATGTGCCTACATCATAACCTATAAAAAGACCTCTTTGATCCTTATTTGAACACATTTGTGTGGTGGAGATGTTAGAAAGCAGCAAGCCTATGGTAGATGTTGCATTGCATTGATGCGTGAGTGTATACCGTCCTTAATTTCTTTATGAGTTTGAGTGTATTCTATATATTTTACGCACATGCCTTTGTGAGGTTGAAATAAATGAGTTCTTGCCCTCGATGGTTGTTTGTGTTGAGTTGGCTAACGTCGTCATGTCGCTAATGTTTTGGCGTTAATATGTTTACGAGGCTAGCATGATTATCCTCTTTGCTACGCTCGTTGATCTTCGTTTGTCTTTCCGTTACATTTTTGTTTGAGGACAAACAATGCTTTAAGTTTGGGGGTTTGATAAGCAGCATTTTACGTATTTAGTTGATATTTGAAGATGAGTTTAGCTTCGTTTAATGTGCGTTCGTATCGATTCTAATGTTTTATCTATTTTTGAAGATCTTGCTCTTGGGTGTTCTTTTGGTGTTGTGTGAGTCATATGTTGAAAATCGAAGCAGGAGCGGCCTTGCGAGCAAAACACACAATCTGGCGTGTTTCTAGCGACCGACTAGCGATCGCTGGGTCGGCCGCTAGGAAACAGCTGAAGCCAACATACATGCGGCGGCGAGAGAATGTGCCCAGCGAAGCCCGGTAGAGAAAGCAGCTGGGCGATTTCTCGCGACGGATCGAACTTCTGGCGACCAGCTGACGCGATCATGAACGAACCAGCGGGCGCAGAAGCGTCGCGGGCGAAAAACCGCAGCGAGTTACCTCGCGACCACACTAGCGACCGCGAAGGGTGGTCGCGAGGCAGCCAACGAAGGAAAATTAGGGTTTTGGGGTGTGCTATATATATGGCAACACCCGCTCGCTGGAGAGACCCCAAGGCGTTCAAACCTATTTTTCTTGATTTTCCTCGGTTTTACATTCTTTGGCTTTAGTCTTTGTTTAGTTTAATTCTAGTATTGTTTTACATTGTTCTAGTTTAGTTTATCGTTTCGTTGTCGATCGGAGCGTTTTGTCCGATCGTTTTCCGTTATTTTCCGTTCATTCGCTTGGGATTGGATTGAAGACCAACCATTGTTCATCAGCGCTTCTCTACGGGTTTTATATTTTAATTTACATTTTTATGATTAATTAGTATTTCATTCCGTTTATTATGTACGGCTGGTTTTCGTTCTAATCCAGGGTTTGCATGATCCGATCTATATGTTGTGAGTTACGCTATCGTTATTTACCTTCGGGCATTGATTCGTGATTGAGTGTGCTTATTTATATGTGTTGATTTCGATCAATCTTGATGCATATCTAGTTGTCGGTTAATGGCGTATGGTATTAATTGTCGATCGTTATCGAATACGTAATCTGAATGAGCCTTGAGTAAATGGCGAGATAGGACATTCGTAGGAAGCATATTCTTAGTGATCCTTTTGGGTTGCTTATTTTCCTCTAGAGCGTAAGCTGTAATAGGAAAATTAGTAATCAATGCCATAATTATCGTGGCGAAGTTGTTGGTTATATATGTGATCTTACGTCTTATGCGGATTAAAGCGGTTAGTAATAAGCGGGATAAACATCGTTGTGGCTAGGATTGGTGCATCCACAGGGTTAGTCTTTCTTTATAGTTATCTATCGTGTTTTTATTGCGTTATTTATCTTTACGTTTGGTTCCTTTACTTTGGATTAAATTCGAAGCCATTAAACCTCTCGTCGCTTTATACGTTTGAATAATGTTGAATTATCGTCGAGCTAGCTTCTATGTTTTAGGTGATACAATCTGCGTGGATGCGATGCTTAAACACCATGCTTACTTACTTTTGCGTGTGAAGGGGGCGATCAAGTTTGATGGCTCGCTTTCTGCATGTAAGCAATATGGCGTATCGTATCGAAGATATCAGCAGCTGAACTGCTCGGCGATCAAACAGGCAGATGAGGTTGAAACCGGTGAAATCAGTAAAATAACAACGAAGACTAATATAAGCGCGATGCGCAACGATGAAAAGCTGCCAAGGGATGCAATCTAACATGTTATCTGCTGTGCTGACGTTTTAATCGACAACGAAGATCATGTAACCAGCACCGATCGACGTGCGGCGATTATTGTTCACTGTGCGATGCGTCTGAAGAAATAACAACTCAACTCGCTAAATATCTGGGAATGCGGCAGACGAACTCGTCGTGCGACGATGACGACAGTGCGTCGATGGCGACGACCGTATCGTGTGGTCGATGTGCTCACGGCATCGGCGCTCGGAATCATGCGGCTGGAAATGGCGATGGCGAACTCGCCATGAGATCGGATGGATCTGGCTCAGGATGGGCGGAAAATGCGGGATAATCGCAGGTGTCGTAAAACGGTGGGTATGGGCGGTGGCGTTGGTGTTGAATCGATCGAAATGGCGGTTGGTCGGACAAGCGGCGATCGCGATCGACGGCAAACTGATGTGTAAAGCGGTCTGGGGTAAACAAACAGGCAAAGCGAAGCATGACGAAGGGCGACTTGAGGGTCTGCGGCGGTGGTGTTGCCGTATGGGCGCTGGCTGTTTTCTGCGCGCCGTCTGGGCCGCGCGCCGGCGAATCGTCGATGTGATCGCGCCGCCAGCGGCGCCGGCGCCTCTTGACCGCGACCGTGTCGTGGCCGTCTGCTCTGACTGGTCGGCTCGATCGTCGACCGGCTTTCGCTTCGCGTGACGCCGCTGTCTTCGGTTCGCGTGTTCTGGCGACCGACGCGCTGGGCGATCGTCAAGCTGCGCCGGTGTGTTTTGCTGCGTCGTTCTCTGGATTCGTTTTCAACATGACGTTACGCAAAAACGGCGTATCTCTAAAAATAGATAAACGATTAGAATCGATCGTAAACGCGCGATAAACATCTGATTACTCATTAATTTGAAATATCTACGTGCCACGACGTCAAAATCGGATCCAGGACCACCCTCTCGATATTCCTCGACAAATAAGGCAAGCACACAGACTACTCATTAATTTGAGCGTCTCGTGCAATGCATACAGATTACTCATTAATTTGAACATCTACATGCAAACGACGTCCAAATCGGATCTCGTGCAATTCACACCTCTTTATTAAGAAGAAATACACTTCGGTACATAGTCTAAATACATTTACGACTAAACCAAGTCCTAAGCTATATTTGTACCTCTTTATGGAGAAAATATACACTTCGGTACAAAGTCTAAATACATTTATGACTAAAAAAGAAGTCTTAAGCTATATACAAATTACACGGGTCTCCGAGCTGCACCTCGCCATGAATCACTGCCGCACCATTCGAGACAAAATCTCCTGTCGGCGATGAATACCGGATGAACTCGTGCTTCAACCCGATCGAGGGTCGGCGTCGCCCGGCCTACTCGAGAGCTCTTTGAGCCGAGCGTGGCGCCTGACACGAGGTGGAGGCTCGCAGGCGAGTCGAACTCGACCTCTCGACCTCGCCGCCCTGCCAGTCCTGCAACCTCGCCCCCGACTGACGTCCTCGCTCGTCCGACTCGCGATGATGGGGCCCGACCACGAGATGAAATTTCCGACATGTCTAAACCCATTAGTCGGAGCACCTCGGCATGGTCCATATAGCCGCCGCCCACCTCGACTTCTTCAATTCTCACGTCGGCTGGGGTTTGATTGCGGGGCTCGAGGCGTCGTCGCTGCAGACGATCTCGTAAAGCCGGAGGCACTCGACCGCCTCAAGCGATCTTTAAAGCTCTTTTGCTGGGGGCCCTCCTCATCCCTCAACACCATGCCCTCGGCAAGCAGAAGCTGAGCTCGGTCATCGGCCTCGGATATGGTAATACCACCAGATCGGTGGATCACCGCTTCATATTCCGCATGCTCCTCCGAGACCGCGCCAACTTCTCTTGCGCCCCGAGCGGTATTCTTCACCTTGACGCGCCTTGAATGCCGTCGGCGAGACATCCGTCTCTGGACCTCGAAATGAATAATTCTCGCTTTAAGGCTTCGTTCTACGCGGGAAGGCGGTCGCTCGCGTTTAGCCGCTGTCGCCACCGATGGCGATGCTGTGCTACCGACCCCAGCGACTTGGCTATCCATGCTGCACAAGATCTGGGTCAGCTCGGCAGATCGGCTCCTCCAGAACACCACCTCCTCATCCTTCTCGACTAATGCACCTCGGACCTCTTTCAACTTGGTGAAAAGATCGTGATCTGGCCCGATGTCTTGAGAAGGCAGTGCTAAAACAAGAGAACACATTCATTTCAAAAGGTGTATTTATTACTCACAAAAGTGGGAATTTTACAAAGCTCGGGATCTAATGACCCGTGATCAAACTATTACAATGGTCCACCGACGAGCCTGCGGGCGGGCTCACTAATGCCTTCCTGTGGCCCCCGGAGGGACACTCGAGCTCGGCCCCACCTCCCGGCTTGACTGCGCCTCGGCGAGGAGTTCCTGAAGTTCTGCATCTTCATCCTCCTTGCACTGGGTAACGGCCTCGGCCGTCAGGAGAGAAGTGGAGGCCGCCAAAGTCTCCAGCAGGGGGAAGGACCTCGCCTCGGCAATCACGCGAGCGTAGTCCTTCTCCAGCGTCCTGGGAGCGACCTCGACCCAACCATGCCTGACCTTGTCGAAGTCAGGCATCTCGACCGCCAACTTCTCCAGGTGGTCGGACACCACCTGTGTCCTGAGTACGGCGGCCAGGTCGGAAAGGAAGGCGGAGAAGGTCTCTGATTCGATGAGCTTGCTGGCGAAGGCCTCGATATCGGCCCGCTCCGCCAACAGGCACTCTTCTCTTCGGCGACTTCTTCTCCGCCTCGGTAGTCTCTCTCGCACCTCCACCTCGGCCGGGCCACCTCCAGGCCGAGTTTTCTTCTTCGGCGGCCTCGGCGGCCCCTGCGGCCTCGGCATCCGCCCTCGCAACCTCCGCGGCGCTAGCGCAGCCTCGGCGGCGACCCTCGGGTCTCGGCGGCCAGCCCGCTCCTCTCCACCGCCTCATATCGAGGCGCCTCGATAATGAGACCGGCAATCGGTACATATCCGGCCTTCTACGCGGATCCTCCGCCGCCGTGGTCGCATCCTGAAAATCACATAGTAAGAAACATATAGCAGAAGAAAATAACGGCAGACACGACATAAACCTATACCTTTGGGAAGGATATAGGGGAGCTTGGAACCGGCACCTCGTACATAATCATAGCACGGGTATTTGTGGCCGAGGTCGGACCTGACCCCGGCTGAGGTGCCGTCATCAACTCGCGGAGGTCGGCCACCACCACGGGTGCCTTGCTCGGCTCAGTCCGCCTCGCCTTCTTTGCCGGTGACCCCTGACTCGGCGACTGTATTGGAGGCGACGAAGCCGGCACCTTTGCCTTCTTGCGAGGATCGAGCTTCACTGCACAATAAGAAGAGAAATTGATTAGCACAAAGTTATCGAAATATAATTAAAGAAAAGGAGGGTGCCCTCACCCGATCGACCAGATCCCAAGCTTCCGGCTTATAAGTGCTCGGCCGGCATCGGCCGGTCGTCCCGGTATAATTACAGGATATCTCGCCCACGAGTTCGATTCATCATCTACGGCACCTGGGGCTTTGCACTGACATTCCTCATTTTACCTAGGCCCACTCATACCTCGGTTGCCCTCGTCCCGCAAATAGAAGAACCTCGTTTGCCAATGGGACACCTTCGGCACTCACCTTAAATGCTTGCCGAGGTGACAAGTAATACACACCTCCTATACCCTTCATGCTAAAAACGATCAAAACTTCAAGGAAAGCTGCTCACTAATGCCATAGCAAGCAAGTCCTAGCCACCACCGACCTAATGGAGTTCGAGGTCAACCGGCATATCGAATCGAAAATATTCTTGAATGCTCGAAATATGGGAGCTGGGGATACCTAAGGCCGACTTTCGAGCTTCGCTATAAACAGTTGTAAATCCTCCGGAAGAGCCATCGCCTATCCGATTTTTGGCGGCATCACCATACCTCCGCCGAATATGAAATTCGATGCTATCTTCTGAGACCTCGGTGGTCAAAGAAGAACTAGCATCCCTAATCTTATAACTATCCCATACAGGCGGTATCACCGAACCCCAGACTAATATCCTAGATCTACAGAGCGGTATGACGATATAATCCTTAAATTCCATTTCACTATCAGCGGAAGAAGATGATCGGGCAGAACCAGATATCTCTACAGGAGAAGGCGTGAAAGAGGAGGAAGACATACTTACTTTTTCAATGAGGAATTTTGCTTCTTCGACGAAGTTCTAAAATAAGTTCTGAAAGAATTCTGAATTTTCTCTCTATGGAACAAAATGGATATGGAAGGAAATAAACAGTTTCTCTTTTCTCTCGATCTATTTAAAGCGATGAAGGCGCCCAAAACGCCTATTCAACTTCCCACGTGTTTAACCACGACTTGACGTGAGGTGACGCCGCGTGATTGGCGTCGACTAACCGTCGACACACGTGAGGTAATATCCTCGACGCTCGGGCGTACTGGCGATGGCACAATCATCACATTAGCTCGGTCGATCAACCACCTCGGCATCCTCTTATTTAAGAGGACGTTCGACTTCTGGTCGATTGACCACCTCGGCATCCTCTTATTCAAGAAGGCGTTCGACTTTCGGTCGGACAACCACCTGGAATCCTCTTATTCAAGAGGACGTTCGACTTCGGTCGATCGACCACCTCGGCATCCTCTTATTCATGAGGGCGTTCGACTTTCGGTCGGACAACCACCTCGGCATCCTCTTATTCGAGGACTTTCGACTTCGGTCTGACAACCACCTCGGTATCCTATTATTCAAGAGGTCGTTCATCTTCCGGTCGGTCGACCACCTCGGCCTTTTAACAAAGGATATCGCCATCAGCGTCCAATCGGTTCGGACCTCGGCAAATCATCAAATCCGTACGACGCAAAAAGCGGCGGAAAATCCTCAACAATGACATCGGTAGAGCAACAACCAACATCGGCAAAATACATCCCTCACTTCACTTTCGGTGTAGTTGTTCCTCGACTAATTGGGGAAGGGGCTATGATGGGATATGACCTAACCGCTCGTTTCAATAGCGGCCCGTGGATCGGGCACTGCTTCTACTTCTTACTACTGCGGTTTGGCCCAAAGCTCAACACCTAAACCCTATTTAAGATCAACCATATCTTATCGGATATGGAAGGAGATATTGGAGGAGATATTCGAGGATCAGTAATCTTGAGATCGGATCACACAAGGCAAGAGATCCATAGTAATCTGTAGTGATCCACAACATGTATAAATAGAGGTTAGATTAAGGTAGAAGGGTTAGTAACTATTTGAATACTAGAGCTTTTAGATACACTCATTGTAATCTCTTATAGTGAAAGTATTGAGGAATCACTCATCGTGGACGTAGATCTTTCTTTTGATCGAACCACGTAAAAGCCTCTCTTGTTCTTTACAGCTTTCATAAATCTCGCACACACAAGATTTATCAAGTATTATTATGTATTTAGATTATTATGATATTACTGTAAATTATAGTTGATTTAGAATTTATTTTAGAAGCGAAGACATATGGATCTGGATCTAGACCCTGGACCCTATGGATCTTACGGATCTGGATCTAATTTTTTTGGACCCAATAAATCTGGATCAGATCCGGATTGAATAAAAAATCGGATGCGGATGCGGACTAAACCGCATCCGATCCAGACCCGATCCATTGCCATTCCTAATCACGCGCCTACTGAGTCACTCTCAAGTCTATAATACTCTTTTAATACCATCATCCTCATTCTTCCCGAACAAGCTTAACAAAACAGGATTTCTGCTAGGGTTTATATTTCTTACATCTTACCTTATACACTGTTTCCTCTTTCTAAGAATTTCAAAAACCTTATGGCCTTCGCCTCAGCTTTCCGTCGCATTTTGAACGGATCATCCACGCCTTTGCTGAATACACGCTCGCAATTTTCTTCGATTCGCCTCAGTTCCACTCTTCCGACGCTCACCTCTCCCAAGCTCTTCGTCAGTGGTATGGCTCAGCATTTTTAAAATTGAAATACGTTTTTTCATTTCTACCTCTGCGGTTTCGTATGATTATATTTGGTTTTTCAGTTTGTGTCAAATCTTCGTCTAATTTCAGTGTCAACGCATTTTGTGTATTTGAATCGAATGTCTTCCGTTTTGTTCAGCATGATTCAGAATAAAATGATTATGCTTTATTTATATACGATTGATGACAATGAATGGTGGCATAGATTTTTCTTTCTTTTTTCCTTCTAGTATGGCTCCTCTTTGCCCGAAACTGCGTCTTTAATTAAGTTATGTTTGCTCCTTATGTTTAAATTTTGCTAAGGCTATATACTTTCCGTGCGTTCTCCTTCCTACTTTTGCCATATCATAAATATATGCAACATTAGATTTGTTTATTGTGATTGCAATCAGCCATCATATACTGAAGGCTTCCACTCCTTATTTTGGTTTTCAGTAGAATTATATTAAGAAATCGCCAATTGGTAATGGAGGAAAATGTTTGTACACTGATAATTGGAGATTCTTCAAATGTTAAAGTGACAAGTAGATATACTTCTCTATATATCTGCATCTATATGCATATACATAGGTCCACTTTTATACACACACACCCATATGGATGCAAATTTGTTTAATGAAGATGTTTCTGATCAGTCTTTGCTAAAACGACTAAATTAAAATAGTTCATCCTGATGGATCCCAAAAGTAATCTTCCAATGTCCATGTCCGTAGATACTCATCCAAAATGTTGTATAGACTATAGATTCCAAACTTGCCAATATGTGGTTAGTATTTGCTATTATGTCTTTTGGGATGTGAGTATTGCTTGGATTTCTTCTGTCATTATCATCTAGCAGCTACTTTTTTATGTTAGAGCTTAATACCAAGTAGCATTTTGAATCCCTAAAACATATAGCTTGAATGAAGTAGTTTTGTTATATATTGCTCCCAATACTAATGATACCTTTGAAGAATATATTTTAAATACCACCATACTTCTCCTTCACTATGGGGGTCCTTAGAAATATTTGTTTCCGATGGTTTGTATCTATGAAGATTGTGTAAAGAATGACCATCCGTTCCTTAATTCTCATGAAACAGGTCTTTCAAGAGCGACAACTGATGATAACCTATACAAGGCATTTGCACCATTTGGAAATCTTCGTGAGGGTAAACAGCTCACACTTTATTCTTAGGCACAGTGCCTGTCTTGGATATAAATTTATCTTCTATCCTCTTGGTTTAGTCTTTTAAATTACCGTGTTGATTTTGCAGCAAAAGTTATCATTGACAGAGGCTCCGGTAAATCAAGGGGGTTTGGTTTTGTAACTTATGATACAGTGGAAGAAGCTGAGAAAGCAAGGGAGGGAATGAATGCCAAGTTCCTTGATGGATGGGTAATTTTTGTCGACCCAGCCAAACCAAGGGAAGCTTCTCAACAACCTCCTCCTAGGCGAGACATGCAATCTACTGAAACCGGTTACACAACGAACAGTACTGTTGGATGGAGTGTTTATTGAAATATTTGTCTGAAGTATATTTGTTTTTGGAGAAACCGGGCTATTTATTGAGACATTTGGACTGCAAAATCTGTGGTCTATCGAAGTGAATTGTATACTGTTACAATATGAATAGCTGGAGATATATTTATCAATGCATCTGGCAATGGCATGGCGCAAAAATCCTAGGCCAGTTTGTTGCGTCGTTCCTCTTTTAACGTATTTTTTGGGGTCAAATAAGTTACTATCGGATCTGGGTATTTTGCTATGCCTGAGACCGTGAAAATAAAATTAAAAATAAAAATGAAAGATGATTTAGTAGTCTTATTTTTACTAAATATAGTCTCAATGGCGCTATGAAATTGGTGTGTAAGCGGTACCATATTATTCTTTTTGCATACAAAAGGTTTTTCATTCTCAATTTTCTTAGCTACTAAAATTTTGACAAAGATCAAGTCCTAGTAATTGTAGAGTGAAGAATTTATTTTTTAAGATGGTTTTTATGGATATTATATACCGGTATTTTTGTTATTCAATCTTTGAGTCATCTTTTTTTTAAGATGGTTCTCTGTGGACATTATCTATTGGTTCTTCAACTTAATTGATGAATCAAAGTTTTTACATTTTCATTGGGTGATTAAGTCCTTTCACAATTTTCATGGGGTTGGAGCTTCTATGGAAGAGATTCCCTTTTAAGAGCAAAGAAAGAAATAAATTCATAGGAATGGATTTAATCATTTTATATTATCATGAAATTGGATTGTGACTTGTGAGGTTTCATATTCTTATATGATTGGGATGTAAGATTATTGGGGGAGATTCTCTTTTAGAGCAAAGAAATAAAGCAATTATCTATTGGTATAATAGTACATGTTGAGTCCAAAAGTCTAACTCTTTAAGTTCGAAGTTAGGCTGTGACCAAGCTTACATTTAAAAAAAAATCTGAATCTACATGGTACAAGTTTTCTAGGAATATACAGTTCTGGTTTAGTGACACTCGCCTTCCAGCCCAGCTCAAACTCAAACACCAAAGTCTTGCTAAACCCTAAAATAAAATACTAAGTTGGTTTTTCCTTCGCTAATCCGTCCCTCTCCAACTAGGCGTCAACAATGTCTCTTTACGTTTCTCACCATTTCACCCTTAAATTCTCCGGACTCAATCCATCCAAGGTTTGCATTTCTATTCGGTATAATCCTTTCATTGAACTATCTTGTAGTGATAGCTGTAGATTCGGGTACTCATACCGTTAGGAGTGAGAAATGTGCCTTTTTCTTTAAACGATTGCTTCGACATTTATAAATTAATAAATAAATAAGAAAATCTGCATTTACGGACGATTGTAAGCGGGCCAGCTATTTTGTTGTGCAGATATCTTCCCCAGCGAGTCGTGTGAGAATGAATAGCTGCAGAGTTTTTGCGGCAGTGTCTTTTGGAGAGGATGTGTCGCATTACATACCAGCAGCTCCGATACTGCTGCCTGAAGGGCCATGGCATCAGGTTAGTAATTAGCGTCGGATTTTCTATTTCCAATTGTATTTGTTGCTCTTTTAGTGAGTATACATGCGTGTTTAGAGTTTGGGTATCAGGGTATGTCATATGTGAGTATGCATATGATCTTCTATTTTTGCGCTCCAATCAAGCTGGAGATGCTTCCACTCGAAAGTTTTAGAATTTAGTCAGTAAGAAGCACATAACCTTGTGTGCAGCAATGTTGAGATAGAATCTCTCGTGCAATTTCCTGCTTTGACGAAGTAGTTTTGAAGTTGCACTCTCAATTCTTAAATATTAAACATTTAACGGAGATGCTTTCTTTCATTGCTTCCCAAATTGATGAATTCTCCAATGGACCTGTTAAGGTGTGTACGTGCCATTTTACTTCACCACTTGGAGGGTGTTTGGCTTAGCTTATAAGTTCCTCAAAACAACTTATAAGTTGTTAAGCTCTTGAGAAGTGTTTGGCAAAATAAGCTCATAAATAACTTATAAGTTATAAAAATAAGCACCAACAACTTATAAGCTCTTCAAAAAATAAGTTCTTCAACCCCAATTTATTTTTTCATAAGCTTCAAAGCAACAATGAATTTATCAAGTAACATTACCATGATTCGTTATTTCCAACATATATGTTTCATCTTCATCTCTATTCAATTTATCTATTTTCTCTAACTCTCAATTCTCTTTCTAGCTTATAAGCTCAATTCCAAATACTTTGACAACTTATAAGCTCTTGAGATATTACATCTTACAAACTCTTAAAATCTTATAATTTGTTGAGCTTATAAACTCTCTAAAATAAGCTTAGCCAAACACCCTCTAATATGGATTTCAAAGTTCCAGATATCAGGTGGAGTTACAGCTGCAAAGGGTTTCAAAGCTGCTGGAATGTATGGTGGATTGCGAGCAGTTGGAGAGAAGCCCGACCTTGCTCTGGTTACTTGTGATGTAGATGCCGTATCTGCAGGTTTGATCTCCTTGTTAAAGAAGTTAGCATGCTTCCATTTAGACCGCAGTTCATATAATTAAACCAGCAACCGTGTAGGAATTTTTGATATACTACAACCTTTTACGACACAGTATCGTTAAAGGAATTCTTAAGTCTTTTTCATTAGCTTCTTAAATAGGTGCTTTGTTCCAACTAGCCTACTTAATTATGTAGGTACATTTACAACTAATGTTGTTGCTGCTGCACCAGTACTGTACTGTAAAGAGGCACTAGAAAAGTCTGCAACGGTATGTGATTACAAGCCTATTTATGTTGGCTGTAGGGGATTTCCTGTGCAGTGACTTTAGCCTAAAGGCAACATTATTTTACCCTTCTCCTAAAATTGTCCAGTTCGGTCTCTATTCATCCTGAAAAACCTAAAATTAGACTAGGGATTAGAAAGAAGTGAAATTAAGACACCGGGAGGAAGAAAAACATATCCAGATGACTGAACTGATATGTGCCTCAACATCTCAGGGCCGTGCAGTACTGATAAATGCTGGTCAAGCGAATGCAGCGACGGTAACTTTTCACAATATTTCTGCTGTTTCTCAGTTAAACAACAATAATTACTTGGTCTAAATAAACTTAGAAAAATAAAAGCCAAGAAATGGTTTTATTTAAATTTTCCTGGAGAAACAAATTAGACGTCCTGGGTATTCAGCCAATGATATTTCTCTACACTGCTTCCAGAAGTTAGATCGTTTTGAGCAGCAGTGGCTATTTCTACAAATAAATTTTTGAACTTGATGGAACTACTATTCCTTAAACTTCTGTATAGGGTGATGCTGGTTATCAGGATGTTATAGAATGTTCTCATGCCCTGGCTGAGGTACCTGTATTTAAGTTTGCCTTTCCTTTTATATTTTAATTAAAAAGTTAGTGTTACATGTATCTAACTTGCTAAGAATACAGTTGCTGCGACTCAAACCAGACCAAGTTTTGATTGAATCCACTGGGGTGATTGGTAAACGTATCAAGAAGGTACAAAAAAATAGTCATGATTATTATTTATGCTTAATGCATGCATGTATTCATAACTTGCTCAAGATTTTATTTAACGATCCAGATAGCTGCAATTTTACTGTTCATCTGGCTAAATCATATTCTTCCTCACATGCAGGAGGCACTTCTCAAGTCACTTCCAGATTTAGTAAATCTTCTGTCGTCAACTATTCATGGGTAATTCGTCAGGATAGATTGATAACCCCTTATCTGATGATAGATATTAGACCCAAAATATTGTTCCTTTTCTGCCTCCAGCTAGTTTTCTTGATGTCAATGTGAAGATGACACATGCTTAAGCTTTTCCTTTTCCTTGCTCCCGGCAAAATGCATCCACTTAATCCTATTTCCTTTGTTTTAAATCTCTATTTCCATTTTCTGCTTTGAATTTTCTCAGTATTTTGTGTTTTCAGGGCAGACTCTGCTGCTGTAGCAATAACTACCACAGATCTTGTGAGCAAAAGTGTTGCGATACAATCGGAGGTGTGGAACTCTTTATTCATGCCTGTGCATGCACTGCAGATGTCTTCTTTATTATCCCAGTCATGATTGATACTGAACTGCTCTGTAGTTGAAGTTAACATATTTACTGTATACTTTACTGCTAGCATGTCAATCTATGATTTTAGTAGATCCCTGTAAGAAACACAGACACATACACATGTGTATATTTGGTTGAGGCTGGTCTTAGACGGGCTAGGATTTTTAGCAATACAAGTGTCGTCAATTATAGTAGTTTGATAGTTTTGATGGTTGGGCTTTGTGATGATCTGTTTCCGTACAATCATTGTTAGTTTTCCTGTTATTTATTGAATTTAGGTCGGTGGAAAACAAGTAAGGATTGGTGGTATGGCAAAAGGTTCTGGGATGATTCATCCTAACATGGCCACGATGCTTGGGGTATGTACTTCTGATTTCATTTTTCTTTTTTTCAGAATTTGAATGAATAATCCATTTTAGTGATTTGACTTTCATAGGTTATAACCACTGATGCCTCAGTTACAAGTGATGTGTGGCGAAAAATGGTACGAGTTGCTGTTGGCCGTAGTTTCAATCAAATTACTGTAAGTGTCAATTTCTTGCTCTTAGAAGGATTTATCTCCTTGGAACTTTAAAACCAATACATGCACTTCTAATATGCTCACCATCTTATAGTTTCATATGGTCAATTTTACATGTATAGTATTGTCCACTAAACTCTGTAGTCCCTCTATCTCCTGGTATACAGTTGACACATTTGTTGTCTGGCAATTGAAACTTTTAGTTAGCCATTCTATTGATTAATAAGGCAACATGCTAGTCTTATTCTGAAACACAGATGGACTATTTTATAGTTCTTACCCTAAGATGCATGATTTAATGATCAAACATGGAATCTAATTAACACACACAGCACTCTGTTTAATCATAACAAGTTAAGACACCATCTTCCTGTGGCCGTTCATGTTCTTTCAGTTCTATAGATCAGTATGTAACTCTGAACAAAGTTTCTTTTTCCTGAATAGTAACTAATGACTGAGATAAGGATGTATTCACTCTATGCTTACTTGATGCTTTTTGGCAGGTAGATGGAGATACCAGTACTAATGATTGTGTCATTGCTTTGGCTAGTGGCCTTTCAGGAGCAAATGAAATATCTTCTTTTGATAATTCTGACGCACAACATATGCAAGCATGTCTCGATGCTGTACGTATCTCGATCATAGTTGGTATCAAATAATCTCTGTTACTACCCAGGCTAGCATATACTGTATCTGATATTCGTATATTCTTGTTTGTATCATCATAACCTGTATAAAAACTGTAGGGGAAGTTCAGTTTCTGCGAATTTCCTGTACTTATTTTCCAGGGAGGAGGGTGCAAATAGGAAGTACTATAGGTTTGGGGGGCTTGGGATATTTATTTCATGGCACTGGTTTGAACAATATATAGGACAAGTCTATGTACCTAGTCAAAATTGTGGTTGACTGATACGAGATATCGCTAAGTAGATATCTAGTATGTCCATAATGCTTTAGGTGGGGAACCTTGGATAGTCTACATGGTTGATAACTTGATCTGATACATTCAGAGAGGATCTGAGTTGACATTTTTTTTAATATCCATTTGTCAGGTAATGCAAGGTCTTGCAAAGTCAATAGCTTGGGATGGCGAAGGAGCAACATGCTTGATTGAGGTGTGCATATATTCCCAAAATAATTATTTCATCTGTTTTAAAAACCTTTTCCTTCTTACAAATGTAGTAACTGAAAATGAGTATTTCGCTACAAAAATAATCTGCTATTTAGCTGAGAAGGAAAAATGCTCTTAGCCATGCCCTATTCTCTGGCTCACAAGGCATCAGCAACCTGATAATATAAAATGCTAAACTAGCTTTTCATTCAAGTAAAGTATCACATTGAAAGGCAATGCACCATTGAAGGCCGAGTCAAGCAGGTATCACATTGGAAGGCAATGTACCATTAAAGGCCGAGTCATGGGCAGATATTTACTTTCTTGTGCTTGAAGTTGGTATTAGTTATTACCGACAGAAGTTATGAGAGTCTATGACTAGAGTCTGTAGATAACTTACCCTGCTTACAATTGAATTACAATTTTCAGGTCCAAGTATCAGGAGCAGGTACAGAAGCTGAAGCAGCAAAAGTAGCACGATCTGTGGCATCTTCTTCATTAACAAAGGCACGATAATATATGTTTCTATTATCTGGTTAGAAAATTCTTATTTAGACTTGCTCAGATGTTCATTTTCTTTATCTATGAAGTAGGCTGCAGTATATGGCAGGGATCCAAATTGGGGGCGCATAGCCTGTGCTGCTGGTTATGCTGGAATTCCTTTTAATCAAAACAACCTTCGAATATCACTTGGTGATATTACATTGATGAACAAAGGCCAGCCACTGTCATTTGATAGGTAATTATAAGCTGATAAGAGCCATTAGAACGTTTGAGTTCCTTGCTTCCTGTCACAATGAGCGAAAAAATGTTTCAGGACTGCTGCTAGTAATTACCTCAGGGAATCGGGAGAGAGACACGGAACAGTCATAATTCAGATTTCTATCGGTAAGTTTGAGAAATCTGGTTTTTAACTGTTGAGGCCGTGGTTGGCATATCAACTCAAATATATGACCTTCGAATTCTTTATTCAATTTCTTACACCATCACTGCCTTATTCAAACAGGTGATGGTCCGTGTACTGGACAAGCATGGGGCTGCGACCTCAGCTACGATTACGTGAAGATAAATGCAGAGTACACAACTTGAGCAGATAGGCTTTGCCTTATATAATAGAAGGATCTTTCACTCATGTATCTTTATCTGTCAGATAAATCTCCAGTTTCCAGTCAATTGATCAAAATGTAACGTAAACTCAGGTATTGAAAATCTGTTGAAGTTGCTCGCTGCTTCTAGTTAAAGGATTTTTTTGAAACTATATTGTGGATCTTAATCAGCAGCCGAATTGTATGTTAAGTTTGTTTACTTAGAGAGTTTGGTTGAGCTTATAAATTCCTCAAAATATCTTATAAGATGTTTAGGAACTTATAAGTTCATATGAAGTGTTTGGTAAAATAGCAGTTTATAAACGATAAAATAAGTTTTAACAGCTTATAAGTTCCCTTAAAAATAATTTCATCAATCTTAACTTACTTTTTTGTAAGCTTATAATTAATAACGAATTAACTAAAATAACCTTGTTATGATTAGTTATTTTTTTACATATATATTATCAATTTCGCCTTTTATCAAATTTTTCTCTTTAATTCATGATTCTTTCTTTAACTTATAAACTAATTATCCAAATGTTTTGAAAATTTATAAATTCTCAAGACATTCATGTTATAAGCTCTTTAAACATTTTATAAACTCTTAAAACTTGTAAGCTCTCTAAAATAAGTTTAATCAAACATCCTCTTAATCAGCAGGATCGAATACCTCCAAGATGAGGCAAACAGGCAACAAAGAAAAAATGCAATAACCTCATACAATGCAACCTACCAATCTTAAAAGTCCCATCTCAGCACGAGTTTATAAATAACACAAGCACAAATTCAGCAACAAATCTTGAAATGAACTAGGTCCCCGAAAAACATAGTCAAACTACAACCAAAACCCAAAAAGCACTCGAAACCATATGGTAAAACAAGCATCTGACAAACATCTCTCATGCATTTCGCAACATTCATCAAACAAAATCTCAGCCTCTACTTATTTATGTACACCAGTAGAAAAACAAGCATCCATGACTCACGTTGCCTCAGCAACCGGAAAGTGCATGTTTCCAACAGACTGCATCAGGAAGCTACTCCCACAGAATGGATCTGGGGTGCCAACATCATAATCTACAGGTGGTTCGCTGAAACTGTCTCCGTAGGTCTCATAGAAGGGCCTGAGCCTAGTGGACCCACCACCACTTTTCCAAACCTGCTTCTTATCCTTACCCTTGCTGCCTCGTGAAGATTTGGAACCACTCTTCTGCTTGGACTTCCCATACTTCTTGCTATTGCTGCGATAGCTTTGATTCTTATTTGATGGGAGATGTGACACAGATGTTGGGACAGGGTCGTACACTTCGGGAGCCCAGGTTACATAGAGATCCTTGGGCGGTGTTTCCTTCTTTTCGCAGCTACCTTTCATGGCAGATACAAGCTTCAAAGGAACCTGGGAGATAATATCATCATGGAGAAAAGAAAGAAAACAATGCAACTGTCAACACAACATTCTCAGAACCTAATCTTATTCATTATCACAAAAAGTATTTTACATCCAGGATTGAATCAAGAAAGATACAGATAAGCAAGGAAGCAGAGTAATCTCATTTGCGAAAAATTACACATTAAAAGGCTCAAACAGTTACTCGGGTGCCTTATATAGAGGAAAGTTTCTGATGTATAGACTCAACCGAGAACCAAATCTCTCACCAGATGTTGGGTCGAGATAGAAATAAATACAGGAGGGCTTCTATACAAAATTCACTAAAGCAGCCTTCATAAAAGACACGTGTTCATCAACTGAGACCAAAGGAAAACAGTATAAATCAAACTAAACTGAGAGCATAAGATAAAAGCATATTTTCCAGGAATTTACACAATCAAATAACAGTATCGACGAATTTCAATTACCCCAACTAAATTGATGTCAATAGACTTGTATGACTAGCCGTAGAAAATCCAGAATGACATTACTAATAATGTGTATTGCACAAGAGAGAGTTCATATACTTAAAAGAAATTTGATAAAGTAGAGTAGGCCTGAGATCAAAAGAAAGCTTACAGGCAGTGCTTTCGATCGTGAATAGCACTTATTAAATCCATTTACTTCAGAGACTTCGGCACTAATATCTTCCTCCTGCTTTTCATTCTCACCAACGATTGCATCTACAGAGGGCTTCGGCCCACAAAGAGGTGGAAATGTGGCGCACTTGCTGAAGAATTTCTCAGATGCTGAATTACTTGTTTCACTCTTTTCTAAGCCTTGGCATTCACATTCATTCACTACATTGACTACATAATCCTTCCCAGGAGATGGGTCGAGTTCACTAGTTGATGATCCGATATCTTCAACACTGAAAAACTCTGTCAAACATGTTTTGAGGTCATTCATAGAAAGATCCTTTGAGTTGTACTGAGCTAGATGGTCAGGGTCTGTTAAAGAACAGCCACTGCTTTCAATATCTACACAAGCTGATGTATTAGGAGGACCAAACACTTCCATGTACAACGGAAACTGCAGAGAAGAACTGTAAAAGCAAAATATGAAGTTCATTAGTCACATAAATAGAAGAATGGCCACAAAATTATGCAACTCATATCCATGTAACATAAGATATCTGTGAATAAAATTTGAATATAAAACAGTCAAACATCAGAAGATCATTCGATTTTATATTTAATCACCATAAGGTAGTTAGATGGACCATCATCCTGGAGTAGGAGGAAAGAAAGACATTGAAGCGCATAACGCAGCAACTGCCGATACCACACATACCATACAACTATTCGATCAAGTGAACTCATACAATCAGAAGGTACTATTACAATAATAGCTGAAATCCAAGCATTTAGTGACAACTATTTTGTTATTGCTGCATTAAAAGATACAGATGTAAACCTCATAACTCCAATGAATTTGAGCTTAGATGAACAATACGGACTCCATATTCTTTGCTTTTATAACCTTATTCCAAGTTCGACATCAATTCCTCCACTTAAATTCATCCGTAGCATAGTTCCCAATTAACATATTCGAAATACATTGATCACATGACAAAAATTGTCGAAAGAGAATTGTTTTCAGATAAGAACATAGTAATAGAACTCTGAAGCAACTATCAAGCCAAAGATATACCAGTACTGATTGAATTTAAAATAAATAGAAGTAACAAGTGCATCAAATAAGCATATAGTGTAACAAACCATGAACTATCAACAAACTCACAAAATACATTAAAAGAAGTAAAATAAACAGCTCAAAACGTGATAAGTACATTATCCAGAAAAATATATATGATAAGAAATTGCAAACAAAAATATTAATTACCTGTATTAATTCCCCAAACCGAAACGTTGTCCGATCAACTGAAAATCCGAAGATCAACTAATTCCAATGCCCAAGTCAAATTAATAACAGATCCTTACGTCACGTCGACTATAACTAGCCGGAAACCGAAAACAGAGCAAGAAAGCTCAATGGAAAAAAAAAAGATCCAAAAACCAACGGCAAACTAATAGAAGGCAAAACGTTAACTACTAAGATTACCACGTCGATCACTTTTCTGAAGATGTTTCAGACGATGAAAAGATGAGCCGCCATAGAAGGAGGTGACGCCGGGGCGCGTGGACAGGAGAAGGTTGTTGGAAGGCACCGAATGCATCGTCCGATGCTCTTCAGATCAGGATTTCCCAATTTTCCCGGTAAACGTTGTCTAAATTCAACGGTCCAACTACCTACCGAGCAAAGATAGACAGAGAGAGAGCAGAAGAATCAGAGGGAATAGAGAGAGAATACGAGATGGGCAACAAAATCGGGGAGTGTCGGAACCATTGGCATTTGACAGTGCAACCCTAATCGTTCGAAGAGACAGAGTCGTAGATTTTTACGGAGGAGAAAAAGACGATGAATTATCAAATGACGAAGCTGGTTATATGAATGATCAATGATGATATTAAATAACGAAGCTGTTTATATCAAATAACGAAGCTCTTTATTATATGAATGATGATATTAAAAAAATAAAGCTAAAAAGAGATACTATTCCCGCTGACTCGTTGTATTTCGATATGTAAACTAATGGGTGTACTATTTTATTTTTAATAGCTTGATTCACAAAATTTCTTATTTTTATTACATAAATTAAAGAGAGTATTGAAATTCGTTATTTTTATTAACATATATTAAAAAGATATTATTTTATAGATAAAATAGTATTCATCCGTCCAACAAATTCATTCTTTAATTTTTGTGGCACGAGTTTTAATAAATTGTAATGAGTGTAAAGTAAGTGAATGTAAAAAGATGGGTCATGATTGATTTTTTTGTAAATAAGTGGATAAATTTAGGATACAAATATGAAGTTGATGTTTCTAAAAAAGTAAAGTGAACATTTTTGTGGACGGACCAAAATGGAATTAAATGAACGTATTTGATGAACGGAGAGAGTATGATTTATAGAATTCAAATATTTTTATATATAAAAATAATTTATTTTTTAGAATAAGATATTTTAATAAACTAATTTAAAAATAAAACTAAATCCATTTATAATAGAAATGAGGGAGTATTAAAAACATAATAATAAGGCTGCTTGACGTGTATTTTGCTTTATAATAATGGAAAATAATGTTATGGTAACTTGATGACTCATAAAGAAATCACAATTATATCTCGCAATAGCTTCCTCCATAGTTTTAAGATATTTTGGGCGAAAATCTAATATAACCAATATGTTAAGTTTGCTATCATTTTTATCTCATATGTTAAGTTGCTATCATTTTTAATTATTTGTACAATTTTATCCTTAAATATAAAAAATCACACGGATTCACACGCACAGACACAATCCTCGCGGCCAACCCTCTCTCTCCCTTTCCATCTGTTTCCCAGCGGCCAACCATCCCTCCCTCCCCTCTGCCGGCGGCCAACCCCCTCTCTCTCCCTTTTTCCGGTGGTCAACCCTCCCTTCCCCTTCCTATTTGTTTCCCGACGGCCAACAATCTCTTCCTCCCATCTGCCGACGGCCAACCCCCTCACAGATGGGAAAGGGGAGGGAGGGTTGGCCGCTGTGAAAAGGGAGAGGGATGGGGTTGGCTAGGGGTGAGCATTCGGTCGGTTCGGTTGAAAACCGAACCGAAAATCCAAAACCAAAAAAACCAAATCGTTCAAAAATTTCAACCGAACCGAACCGAATTTTTACTCAAACCGAACCGAACCGAATTTTAAACTTCGGTTTCGGTTCGGTTTTTGGTTAACCGAACTTTTAATAATTTTAATATATATATATGTATAATTTAATTTAATTTAATTTAATTTAATTTAATAGGGTTTAACCGTTTAATAGTTTAATATTTTAATTTAATATATATATAATTTAATTTAATAGGGTTTAATATTTTAATATTTTAATTTAATATATATACATATATAAACTTCGGTTCGGTTCGGCCCGAACCGAAATTTCGGATTACTAAACCGAACCGAACCGAAAAAAGTTCGGTTTTTATTTTTTGCATCCAAACCGAACCGAAGTTTTCAAAAACCGATCCAAATCGACCAAATTGCTACGGTTCGGTTCGGTTATTCGATTTGGATTCGATTTTGCTCACCCCTAGGGTTGGCCGCCGACGAGAGGAGGAGGGTTGGCCATGCAGGAAAAAGGAGAGGAGGGTTGGCATTGGCGAGTGGAGGAGGATGGTTGGTCATTCGGAAAATGGGTTGGCCGCAGGTTAAGGATGATATTTTTGTAATTTTAATTAAAAATTGATAAAAAGAATAGCATGTTAGTATATGGATTAAATTAGATAACAATGTTAAGAATTTGGACAATTCTCCACATTAACACTTATTTTTACGTTGGTGGATAAGTTATGTACCATCAAAAATTAGCAACTTTATTGGCGTTATTTTTAAGAAGAATTCCATTAAAATTACTCAAGATTTGGAGCTATAAATTTTTACAACCGTTCGTTTGCAAGTCACATTTCCAAACAATGTTGTGTACGCAAATTCTTTATTTTACTTTTTTTTTTTGGTTTTGAGTGATAAAATAAAGGACACAGCCCCCGCCAAAAATATGAGGTATAATTAGGCACATTTCGTTATATTTAGATACACGGTTAATTATGAATTAATAAATTATGATTAAAAATGAGTAAATTATAAGTAAAAATTGGTGAGCTCCAATTAAGTGGATGCATATTACATCGAAACATACACAAATTTTTACCTTTCACTAATCTGAATCAGCACTGCCGATTAATTATGAAATAAACTTAGGAAGGGATTTTTATTTTTAAGCATGTTGCGACAACAGATGAAGGGCAGATATGACATATTGGAAAATCGATGGAAAAGTGGTGTTTGGATAGAGCGAGCCGAATCATGATTAAGTCAACTCGGATGTTTCCACTTTGGTTTAAACACATCAATAGAATATGATTTGGCACTAGTTGAGACTTGAGATTACCTTCAATAGGAAGATTTTTCGTTCTTAAAAAGTTGGAAACTAATTTTTAATTATTGAAATGGAGATGATGTAGTCTAAAGTAAGGAATCAACTTTTATATCATTCTCATCTTAGAAATTACCTTTTTTCATTTCTTAAGTTCCACTAGGGGTGAGCATTCGGATTTCGGTTCGGATTTTTGCCTAATCCGAACCGATCCGAAAGTCCGAATTTTAAGAGGAAAACAATCCGATCCGAATCCGAAAATCCAAATCCAAACTCAAAAATTTTATAAAATGTCCGAAAAATCCGAATTGAAAAATCAAAATCAAACCAATTTTTATTAATTCTTATATAATTATATTAGATTTAAGAATATTTAAATAAAATATTATTATATATATATATATATATATATATATTTATATATTTTAATTTTTTGGATTTTTCGAAAAATTTCAATCCGATCCGATCCGAAAATTTGAAATTTTGAAAAATGTCAATCCAATCCGAACCGAAAATCCGAAAAATCCGAATTTTACATTTCGATTTGGTTCGGATCGAATATTCGGATTTCGGGTATTTTGTTCACCCATAAGTTCCACTGCATTTTTCTTTTTCTATTCTTACTCCCAAATCTTCTTGTTTTAGATATTTTTTTCTTAAAATAGTTAAATTAGATTCATTAAGATATATCATCAAGATTCATCTTGAATTAAGACTCACGACAAAATCTTCCAATCTAAATAAAAATTGTAAAAAACTGAATTTGAATTTAAATTAATTACATATTATAAATAAAAATAAATTAAAGTATACATAAATAGATAAAGAAATAAATAAGTTGATGGATTTTAAAAACTTAGATGATATTTATGTTATAGTAAAGAAGTTGATTTTTAACTTTTACCATTGAAATCATCCTTAGATTTGCGCTTCCTTGCTTCATTCTAGGGTATTTAGCAAGCTTTTTCTAAATAAAATTATAGATGGTTCAACAAAGTGAATTGTAGATCTATAAATCTTTACAAACTATGTTCAAATTTAGTTATATATATTGCATTATATTCATTCATTGTCTTATGTTTCTGGTTCCTAATGCATTTAAATGTTGTAATTATAATATATTGCAACTCAATAAATTCAAAGTCGAGATATATTAATAAATTACAATAAGAAATCTTACCTAGATTTTTGCTTTTTAATATCTATATATAATATTTTCTTTTATCTTTTTCAGATCGGTTTTGCATCATCAAAAGGGAGAAATTGTTAGGAATTTGGGGTCGAACTATTGTTTTGATTAGATCCCATAACCAACTGAAAAGTTTAATTATCCGATGATGATAATCCGATGTGTTGTATGTAGTCAGCTTATGTCACGACCGGACTTTGCTAAGGATAGCCAAGCCGAGAAAACCGTGACTAGGGAGGGAAAATTAGAAGATGGGATAGAAAGGGGACTGATGTTTCTAGAATGAACCGATTTGAACGAAGATTATCCAAAATGAATCATAGACAAAAGAGGGTCAGTCACAAAGATCAGACCACAATAAGTTCATAACATTAGCTCAATTATGAAGGATCGAGCATTAAACTGACTACAAAAACGATTGTACGTAGCGAATATGAAATTAAGATACATGTATGAGGACATGCATCTTCCCCAAGAGTTTATCTAATATGTCTGACAAAAGCCCGCTCGACACTCCACCTTTACCCATCACTGCTCAACCTGCATATTTAGAAATACATGCAGAGCTTAGTACAAAAGCACTCAGTGGTCACATGCCGAAAGATACATATATAATTGTCAAGCCATCCCAACAGTAATGCAATGAGTTTTATCGTAAAAGGCCCAAGCTTACTAAATTCTGTTGTGAATCTTAAAGTTCGACTGATCAGTCTAAGTTCTTTTGTAATCTCCGTATCTATAACAATTGTTGTATCCCGGGAAGGAGGCTTCCTTCCACGGTCACCGGACCGGTCACCCCTTTAGGATGACTCTCGATCACTTGTGTACACAAATCCTACCTAGGGGTCCCTAGCACAGGACTCGAATTCGATTCTCGGGTTTTTGGCATAGCCAAACACAGATAGGTATCATACACAAATCTCAAAACATTTATGACAAGACAATATTTGAAAGATTTTCAGTTCAAAGATTTTGAAAATAAAATAACTGCTTGAATGAATCATTTGATTTTATTTATAAATAAGAAAGCCCACCTGCCAACACTATTGCTCACAAGTCCACAGTCCTTTCTGTTGTTGTCACGTCACCCCGTCGTCCGACCTTTATCGCAAGGAAAATAAATAAGAAGTCAGAAACAAAGGACCATTCTTATCGAAAGAACTTCTAAATCTTATTCGATAAGAATTTATTAGGGATTTTACATTCTTACTAAGTCTTGCGTTTATTAATATAATAAATATTAAGAATCCTAACTCGTCCTCTAATATCTAGAAATTAAAGAACGCTTCATAAGTATGCTTGATTTAGTTAAAAATCAATTGCAGCTAATTATGGAATTTAAACGGATTTTAATTAATTATTCCATAGTTACAAACTAATTTTAATAGGTGAGTTATAAGTCTAAACTAAATGGTCTCAAGCTTAATTTCATAATTATTACGATTTGCGAAAATCCAATTTAATAAATTACGACTTGATAAATTAGGCTCGAAAGTTTAATTAAAACTCAACATTGATCAATTAGGATTTGGGCTATAGGTATTAACTCTTCTTATTACTAAACATTGGTCTAAGGAAAATAGCCATTTCCTTTTTCATACAAACGAATTTGGGTCACAACCAGTCGGCCCAAATGATCTCCACCCTATTTTATTCCTCTTCTCCTCTTTTATTTTTCTTCTTCTCGACCCAAGGAACAAGAGGAGCCTAGCTTTCGGCCCACACAAAACAAATACAAGCCCAAAGTTTGGCCCACAACAAAATAAAATAAAATAAACCTAGCCCACACCCTCCCTAACTCTATTCCTATCTCTCACTCTCGTCTCAGCTCCCTCTCTGACAACAAAGAGGCGCCTCCTCTCCTTCATCAGGCGCCACCGTTCTTTTCCGATGATGTATCGTCGTCGCAACACCGTCACCACCACAACGTCGTCTTCTTTCCCCAACCCCTTATCTTTCTCTCTCTCGCCACACACGCAGCGACCATCTATCCTCTGTTTCTTGCCCTGTCGTCGCACCGCCTCCGGTAATGGTGGCGTTCGACAGCAGCACCTCATGGTGTAGAACCAATTTCCCATCGTCATTCACCATCCCCTCACCTCTCACGATCTTTTCTTTTCCCAAACATGAAATCTCACAGGAAACCTCCTCTCTTTCTCTCAACTCCGACGACGCGCATTGCCCTTCCAGATTCCGGCGACGTGCGTTGCCCGTCAGGCACTGCCTCTCCCTCGTTTGCTTCTCTTTCGTCTACCTCTCTCTCAAATCAAAACAGAGGACATTGATAAGCCTCATTTTTACTTGATTTATAAGGCTATATTCGTTTCCTTTATAATCGATAGGTGATCTTTTGAGCTGTCTTTTGATATATTTATGTTTACCTTGGAAAATATTATGTTGTATGTATTTCGTGTCATTTTAGCACATGTTTTGATTTCAAAAAGGTGGATCACGATAAAGAGGAATTAGCTAGCCCGGTCGCGAGTTCACTCGAAGAATATCTGTTTAAAAACAACGTTGAATATGATGAAATTTATATGGCAAGAATGGATGTGAAAAGTTTACTATGTTAAAGAGCATCTCGATAGGAGTCCATAGGCGCAAGCGGATCGTAATTCGGAGTCCGGACGAGAGAGAACGGAGAGAAACAACGAAGTCGCGCAATGCGCAGCCGCGGGGAAACACGCCTCGCGAGTTTTGCTCGCGATCGAAGGTCGTGAGGCAAACTCACGAGAAAGAGTGAAATTTCAGCAATTTTGAAGGCTCGCAGCATTCCTTCGCGGGTTTCTCTCGCGAGCAAAGCACGCGAGGCAAGGCGGAAGCGCATTGAAGTTTATTCGCGACTTATCGCGACTTATGCTCGCGATGAAAGTCGCGAGGCGCAGCAACCTAGGGTTGCGTATATAGCACATCAGACGTCAGAATTAGGACGACACTTTTACACGAGACGTAGACTTTAGAACAGAACATATTTTTACTTATTTATTTTCGCACGTTTTCCAGAATAGATAAAATTCCTTTTGCTTCCAGTTATTTTTTATTCCAGTTTTCATAGTTCAATTTTTATTCAGAGTTCAGATTTATTTACGGATCGAAGCTATTACATTGTTCATCGTGGATTTCTACGGTGTTATTTATTTAATTCAGTTCATGTTATTTTTATTTATTTATTGCTTTAGTATTTTAATTATGCGTAGCTAAATTCCATATTGATCATGGGGTTTGTATATCTGACTAGATTCGTATAATTTATCTGTTGATATTGTTTTCCGTTCCATTCATGATTTATAATTCTTGGCTTTAATTCTCATGTTTTGGTATCTGATCAATATTGATGCATGCTAGTTATGTGATTGATGTCCTAACGGAATTAATTGCATAATCGATATCTTGAATTCGTAATACAATTTTTACCTTGAGACCTGACGGAGATAGGTGAACTGTAGGAGGTTAATCTTTGTGTGCTTTTGGTAATTAGCTTACTTCTCTTGAGACCCGACGGAGATAGAGTTTAGGTTAACCTACTATTATAGGCTGTCCTGACGGAAACTGTAGTTACATTAGTGATCCTTCATATGAATGTGGATTAAATTGGTAAACAGATTAATAGGTTAATTGTGTGAATCTGGTTAGGTTAAGTACATCCCTAGGGTCAGTCTTTTATATCTGATTTTATTCCTTATTTATTTTTTAGTCTAGTTTTATCATTATCTTTCTCTTGATATTCTGTTGCCTGAATAATAATCAAGATTCTTTGTTGATTATTTGTTGTGTTCTCGAGTCGTAGTCCTTGTGGATACGATATATATACTTGCTATTTTACTATCAATTTATTTTGGTGGAAATATAGCGATCAGACATCACCCCAAAATCCCCAAATCTATAATCCCTACCCCTTCTCGATTTCTCTCTCACTAGGTGGGCGATCCTCCGGTGAGGACTCACCGCCGCCGCCGTCGCATCCACCATGGCCAAACAGCAACGGCTGTTGGCCGCACACATTGCGTATACCCGTGTGCTGCTGTTATGCTCGACGGGCATCATGGTTCGGTCTCTCCGCGCCACGCCTTCAGGAGCTCCGCCGCACCACCATCACCCCGACAAGCCTCGTCGTCGACGCCCAACACAGCACCACTGACGACACCACCACCACCAGGCAGCCCTGCTCCTCCTTTCTCGCCACCAAACGACAGCATCGTAGCTCAAGTGTAAAGCTTGCAATTTGTCTTATACATTTTAGAATTTTGTTTCGATGACTGTGTTCTGCGTTGTTTATATATATATATATATATATATACCTAAGCTAGAAAGCTCGACTTATAAAAGTATACATACATTTGATTGTATGTTGGTTGCTGAGAAATTTATCATTGTTTAGCTGCTAAAGCATATTTCTTCGTTTGTGTTATTAGAGTTACTGCTTATTCCAAATCTCATTCTTGAACTAGGACAGAAGGGGAAAAAAGTATATTATGTTGGATTATTGCAGAAATGATTTTAGAAAATAAGTTTCTGTATTGTATACAAAAATGTATGGTGAAGTTTTGCAGCATTTATTGAATATCTACAAGCTTATGCATTTATTAAACTGGTAGGAAAATAAATGGAAGAAACTTGATCAAGTACCTTGTGGATGTTTATGGTGGAATTCCTACTTGATGGTAGTAAATGCTTCTTGTTGGAAGAATGAAAACAACTTTCCCTTTTTCTTTCCCTCTTGATCGAATGAAATAAGGAATGAAGGCTTTAGGAAGTATTATTTGAATGAAAAGTTATCACAAGGTACATGCTAGATGTTAGAGTGTAAGAGATGTACCTTTGATGGACAAATGAAGTTGATTGATTGTAAGGGTTTCCAAAAGATGGATTGATGGATAAATGGAATTGATTGATTGTAAGTTTTTCCAAAAGTTGGATGTAGTTGATGGGATGTAAAAATATAGGATGTGATGAATAATGCGATAAAAATTTATTTGGCTCGACACGTTTCTATATTAATTCTTATTTTGTTAATATTTTAGATTCAATTTCGCTTCTCGTTTGTCGAACATGCATCAAATCAATTATTTGATACAATAAAACACGATTTCATTAAGTCGTTAAAAATTAATAATTCGATATAACATATTTATCGATGCGGGATATTACAACTTACTTGTCAAGAGACTGATCTTTTTGCTTATACATGCCTAAGCATGAGGAGAGACTAAATTGAAGACATTCGGGGAGGAATCAACTCAAACAATCATATTTGACTTATCAGAGCACATGCCTCAAGCTTTGAAGAAGCAGATGAAATCAACAAAGTAAAAAACATCAGACAACGAGCTCAATGAAAGATCTACAGAACATCAGACAACACGTGAAATATATATATATAAAGAAAGCTAGAAGAACCAAGTATAGTGAAACGACTCAACAAGTCTGACTCTAGAGAAGCTGACGATCACTATGATTCAGTGGATCTGTATTAGATGAGCATAAGATTACCAAATCCTAAAGGACTCTAAGATTCGAATGATGCTCTCATGGAGGGATTAAAAGTCAATCGCAATATTGTCGCAATTCGAGATCTGAAGATTGAAGTCAGTAGAAGTCAACAAAAATCAACGAAGAATAGATGTGGAATCAGTTGATAACTGAAGAATGAAGTTGATGAAGAAGAGTCAGATCAACTGATAGAGTGTTAAAAAAATTTATCTGACTCACAAAGCGACAAAGTAAAAGACGACAAGCCCAACAGTCGTATTTTTCAGATGAAATTTTGAATTTCAAATTACTTCCTTTCCAATGACTAGTTTGAATCCAAACTTTTATAAATACGAGGGCTTCCCAATTATAAAAAAAAAAAAAGCGATCTGAGAGAGCTAAAAGTGCTTTTCGGACCTTCGATTGTTTGGTTGCTTTTTGCTCAATAGAACTATGTTGTCTCTTGTAAAAATACCCACCATCTCGTTACAGTGAACTCTACATAAATTCAATCTCACTGTCTAAATTGTTTTACTTTGTAAAATCACTATTATAGCTTAGACTAGTGTTGCCTATCTTTTCATTTGTCTTCATTGTAAAGGCACACTCAACATAGTTGGATATGTAGCACATTATCAAGTCCGCGTAAGAGCGGAGGTTTCAGGTGAAATGTGAGTAGACAGCAAAATATATCTGTTGAATGTAATGGTGGTGAGTAGCATTAAGATAAATTGAGTGAAAGTGAGAATATGATAGGTCTTGGCCTTATAACCCAGGGACTGATGATTCCAAGTTTGTGGAATCTGAAGTTACTTTCTTTTGAATTATAAAACAATAAATTCCTAAGAAGAATTAGAATTTACTTGTTTGACAAGTCATGTATGTATGAGGAGTTTTTCTGAACCACGTTAAAAATCTTATGTTGTTTATTGTTTTATTGTTTCTGTTTTGCTTCACAATTCATGAAAAACAACACTCAGCTAAACACATATTACTTCATTAACCGACTCATTCACATACCCAGTCTTATTTGTTTTAACTGGCTCTCTCTTTGTTGTGTCTGTGAGTTTGCCATGCCCCACCATTTTTCACATATGCACTGAGCTTCATCAGCTAACCTCGCTGACTGATAGTTCTTATCTTCAACCGTCAGTGACTTTATTGTCTTTTTGTTTGACATGACTGAAAACTTTGAAAAATATTCAGTCAAATGTATTCCTCCTCATACACCTGAGACCTCATTCATGAGACTCTTCAAACACATACGAAATGATCTTATTTCAATCTATTTACTATCACTTCAATAAAAATATATTTTATTAAATTTAATATATATTTTTTGAAAAATTATCCAAAATACTATAAACTATTTATGTGTATACTAAAACATCCATTAATTACTATCCCTAACACTTATCTTTCCTTCTTTAACCTAATTTAAGCTCCATCAATTTCAAACCTTTAGTTTTGCCGATTGAGCAATAGATCAATGGAGCATCGATCGACTCTAAAATATCTCATACTATCACGATCTTATTTCAATCTATTTACTATCACTTCAATAAAAATATATTTTTATTAAATTTAATATATATTTTTTGAAAAATTATCCAAAATACTATAAACTATTTGTGTGTATACTAAAACATCCATTAATTACTATCCCTAACACTTATCTTTCCCTTCTTTAACCTAATTTAAGCTCCATCAATTTCAGGTTAACGAAGCCATTAGTTTTTTGCCGATTGATCGAATAGATCAATGGAGCATCGATCGTTTACTCTAAAATATCTCATACTATCAAAGTATTCAAAATACCTAAAACTAGGCACGTTTACTCTAAAATGTTTCATACTATCAATAACATCTAAACAATACTCATTCTTTAGTTTTCTACTTATATTTTATATTATTATTTTTATTTTATCATGATCTAACTTATACTAGTTTTTGCTAACTCAATGAATGTGGACAAAAAAATTAATAATGACGTTGTTTTGATTGTTGAATATACAAATAAACAAAAATATAAGAGTTCTTCCCCAACCCAACTGTGCTCCCACCAACCTCTCATAACATTGCTATTACGACAATGGCTGCAAGCATCATGCCATCGCCCGCCTCATCTCCTTCTTATATTATTGTATTATTTAAATCAATATATTAAAATAAAGTTAAGCAATAAATTTGGTTCACCCTCTACAACGTTGATTTTTCATGGCATTGTTTAATGCTGTTGTAGGAAATAGTACACTTGCTCGGGATTACAATGCAAAACATAAAGGTAGGAGATTGAGATTACAAGGAAATAAATTAAATCAAAGCAACAAAATAAACCAAACTCATAAATTAGTACAAACAGCCTAGTCTGAAATTCCTCTCGATAAGGTAAGACACGCTCTAGTAACATCATCATCGCAAACCGATGAGTTTTGACAAACTTGAACGAGATCAAAAACTAGCTTATTATGATGTGATGATTTTCCCGCATGTGTCATCAAGACATGCCGTTATGAAGACCAATGTCGGGACCGCTGTTGATTCTCCCAATTCTTGTTTGAGTTTATTCCCGCTGCTGGTTGATGCTTGACCGTTACCCTACACGGTGAGCATGACTCATGTCGGGACTTCAAGACATGCCGTTATGAAGACCAATGATTACGCGTGCACAAACAAACTTACAAACCCACGAGCGGGCCACCTCCAATTACGACGAGTCTAAGAACCAAGCACAAATACCAATTACGGAGATCCAAGTCCCCAACCATGGATTGCAGACTATGTGAGCTTCACAACACATCACTTGTGCGTAATTATAGCAAGTATTAATGTAACAACTTATATACCAGCTTAATTGATGTTACTTATCAATGTAGGATAAGCATTAAATGATATATTCTTTTTTATTCCACAATTTTACTTTCACATGACCAATTTAATTATTATTTCTCAATCTTCAAAAATCAAATTTGATAAAATGAATATACCATAATTATCTATCTAAAACATAGATAGATCAATACCATTTAATTTCACAAAATCAAATGTTTAATCACAAGAAAATCAGTCAAACCGAGTCACTGCTCGCTTTAATTTATATGATTTTCCAATAGTTGTGACAGATAGAGATAGGGGGTGAGGAAGGGTGGTGCCACAACTTCTACGCTAATGTGACACGTGACTACAAGTTCATGAAAACTGACTATCAATTTTTGTAATCTTTTTTAATTCAATATTCTAAACAACCTCATTTTAAAATTCATCATTTATTAAAATACTTGTATAAATACAAATATCTTACAAATTAAAATATCCATTTCAATGTGAAAATGAAATTAAACAAACTCAATTTTAAAAGATAAAATAACATTTAACGTTTAAAAGAATATAATTAAAAAACTCAATTTATAAATGTGCGCTTGTCTTTGCAACGTGACTGTAGGCCTGTAAGAGCCACATCTGATTGGTCTAATTTAAGTCATGCGGATTTTCCCCAATATCCTCCACAGCCGTCGATATAGAAACAATCCAACGTTCCAATTTTCTCCCCTTTTTCACCTCATCCCGAATCCGCTCTGCTACTTAAACCAACACCACAGCCCCCGCAAACTCGACACGCACCAATTCTCACTCTACTTTTAACTCTCACATTTTCTTCTTCGAATATATCGATTGCATTTCATTAGCTGAAAGAAATGGAAACCGGTGGTAAATTGAAGAAGGGAGCTGGCGGCCGGAAAGGCGGCGGCCCCAAGAAGAAGGCGGTTTCCCGATCCGTCAAAGCCGGCCTCCAGTTCCCCGTGGGCAGGATCGGTCGCTATCTCAAAAAGGGCCGCTACTCCCAGCGTGTCGGTTCCGGCGCCCCGGTTTACATGGCTGCCGTGCTCGAATACCTCGCAGCTGAGGTGCTTTACTCTCTCTCTCTCTCTCTCTCATTTACCCCTAATTAAAATCCGAGGAACGTACATTTTATGTTTAAGTTTTTCGAAATAGAGTTTGAATAAATCACGTGGTCGCGCTGGATATTCAAACTAGGGATTTTTTCCGCCATTGATGTAAATGTTGGCGCATTGTCGCAATTTTCTGATCTATTGGGATTTTTTTTTAGGTTTTGGAGTTGGCCGGGAACGCCGCCAGGGACAACAAGAAGAATAGGATAATTCCGCGGCACGTGCTACTGGCGGTGAGAAACGACGAGGAGCTAGGGAAATTGCTCGCTGGAGTGACGATTGCGCACGGCGGAGTGCTGCCCAACATCAACCCTGTGCTGCTTCCGAAGAAGTCGGAGAAGGCGGGGGCGGCCGAGAAATCGCCCAAGTCGCCGTCGAAGGCCGGAAAGTCTCCGAAGAAGGCTGCTGTTTAGTTTGCTTTGATATTATCCTTGTTTTGGGGTTCTAGAGGTTGATTTGCTGTGGTGTTGGTATGTAGTAGGATGGATGCTTATAAGTGAAGTAATTGTAGAACTATTGTTCATCTTCTGTTAGATATTTGCCATGGTTAACATTCTATGGAAATATTGTTCATATTCTGTTTCTAAACTTCAATTTCATCCAATATTTTGTAATTGGCGAATGCTTTGCTAGATTTTGTCCATGGTCAACTGTTTGCATTATGTACGGGTGGAGTACTGTTGTTTCATGATCTATTGACTCTATTAAGATGAGTAACACTGATATCAATTTGTAAGGAATAAGAAAGATAATGATAACATGACAATGGAGACGAAATGACCTCTATTTCCCCAACATCGAGGGGTATAGAAATTTACTACTTTTTCATTTAGTTTCAATTTCCTCATCTAAAACCTTCAATCCAAGACCACGTAAATTAGGGGTCATACTTTTTTGACATAATACGGAAATAAAGTATTAATGTTTGTATTTATTTTATTCATATCTTAATCATGTCGATAAATTTACTTTTTTTTATACTTCCATAAATTTTAATTTCAAATTCCAGATAGTTTAACAACTACTCAAAACATTCATAATACTACATCCATCCCGATATTATTGGTTCTTTTCTTTTTACACGTAAATTGAAAAGAGTTATGTTTTGTGTAAAGTAACGTGTGATAAGAAATTCGAGGTATTTTTTAATGTAAAATTATTTCTTTTCCTGGAACGAGTCAACAATAACGTGATAATCCAAAAAGAAAAACAAATCAATAATAATGAGATGGAGGGAGTATAATAGTGCCTCCATCCCACTGAACTTGGCTCGTATTTTTTTCTCCCAACCGGCTTATATTTTTGTAAGAAATAATAATCTTTTCAAAAGATGTTAATTCTAAAGCGAGGCTTTCAACAACGTCAACAACACCACGAAAAAAGGCCTTGACTCGTCCAATGGTTATCCATTTAACCACTTTATACTTTTGTTTTAAATAATTATATTAAAAAAATGATTCATGTTCAATGGGATGGAAGGAATATGAGTGAGCTAATTAGCATCACCAAGTAATACTTGGCTAGTTAGCTTTAGTTAAAGCACAATATAAAGCTCATTTATATTTTATAATTTTTAAATACGCAAATGTATCAAATCTTAAATGACAAATCGAGCTTCAGTTTCATATTAATTTTATACATTTTTTCTTCCAAAATTAATCGGAATTTCTAGCCGAAAGTGACTGGGTAACAAAACAAACGGAGCCCAACGAATACTTTGGAAAAAGCCCATAAAGGATCCAAAGTAACGGATCTCAAATCAAATGCAATTCCGTACCGTCAATTAAGCGCGATACACCACAATCCTAATCCAACGGCAGCAAATGAGGACAACGCAGCGATCCGCAGCAGAGCCCAAGCATCCAATGGCACGCGTCACAGCCTCTCTATATAAACAAACCCACAAGCGATGCATTTTCCCGCAACGAAACCAACTGCTACCCCCTGAAATCACTCATCCCCACAAGTCTCGTGAAATGGCGCCAAAGGCGGAGAAGAAACCAGCGACGGCGGAGAAGAAGCCGCCGCGGCTGGAAAAGAGCGCGGTGGCGAAGGAGGGCGGCGAGGCGGGGAAGAAGAAGAAGAAGGTGAAAAAGAGCACGGAGACGTACAAGATTTACATATTCAAGGTGCTGAAGCAGGTGCACCCTGACATCGGCATCTCCAGCAAGGCCATGGGGATCATGAACAGCTTCATCAACGACATCTTCGAGAAGCTCGCCATGGAGTCATCGCGCCTCGCGCGATACAATAAGAAGCCGACGATTACCTCGCGCGAGATCCAGACCGCGGTCAGGCTCGTCCTTCCCGGCGAGCTCGCCAAGCACGCCGTCTCTGAGGGGACCAAGGCCGTCACCAAATTCACTAGCTCCTAGCGTCATTTTTCACTCTCTCTCTCTCTCTCTTCATTTCATTCATTCGATGGATTATATAACATTCTGGTTTCGGAAAAAAAGGAAATACAACGGTCATTGACATTTCTAATAAAATTCATTTTGGTTTACCGGAACTCTATTTGTTTTGGTTTTGACTGGGATGATCGTGTAAATGATATTGGATACTGTACCAGAATTTCAAAATGGTACGACGCTAATATTCACGAGCAGAATAAAATTGTTTTAAGTGAAGAAGACATGGCAATAACAGAAAAAGATCATAGCATCAAGGGAAAGGGAAAAAGGAAAGAAATAAAGCATTGATTGAAAGAAGGGAAAAAGGAAATAAATGAAGCTTTGATGAGAGCATAAATGATATTTACTGGAAACCAGAAACAAATTCAATGAAACTGAATGAGGAGATGAGTTTTGATTGATGATCTATTTGTGATGAGCAATTGGGGGCTGGGGAGGCTCATAATATATATAATGAGCCATTTGCATTTCAACAATTCCAAACATTTGTTTACGAAATTCTTACACAGATTAGAGCAATAAGAACCACGGTTCATTAGCAACAAGCAACTTCAACTATCATGATCTAGAGTAAGAGCATGTGGTTTCTGCTATTTCTTGTACTGTAAAAAAAAAGTAAAATGTTGCAAAGTATTTTCTCCTGAAGCATATCCAGTTGGTGACAGAAGCTCAACGAAGACAAAACACAAAAGTTAACCACACTGAAACTAATCCACTGGCACTGTGCTTCCATCTTCTTTCCCATAAAATGGCCATGATTCTGATTTGAATCAATCTCCTACATAGAACCTGCCATTACGGTGTAAAATGCAACTTTATCTGTGCCCAAATAGTTAAAAAAACAAGGAATGTAAGAAACTGCACACACGCAGAGTTTAGGAAATCTCATCCCACAGGAGTTCTTTCTGATTTCAACTGAATGTTATTGGTTTGAAAATTAGAAAGATGACGACAGTTGAAATCAAGAAATTCTCTGAATCCTTGTTCCGTCATTTACACGAACATCTCATACAAGAAGAGGTTAAGGCTTGTATGAATGCACATCAATTTGCCTGACTAACTAAAGTGAAGTGACAACTGCACAAAATTTACATTAGCTACCTCAGATTAGTTATGCCAACATCTAATACCATTTTCTGAAGTATGGATGAGAATCTGCCTGGCAGCTGCTTCTCAACGAAATCAATTAAGATAACCTATTGTTTCATATATGAGTACATTTTTTTGGGAGCACCGGATGAAGGAAATAACTAAGTCTATAGCAAGGTTCCAATAGAGTTAAGGGCAACAAAAGTAGGACATGAACATTTCTATTCTCGGAAATGAATGGAATACAGGAAAACTGAACCACAGAACTAAGGGTTCCACGGCTTCCACCCTGCCCAAGCAATATCTGCCACAAAATAGTCGAGACTCGAGAGAATCCACATGGATCACACCCTAAACTTAGCATCCTGCCCTACTTTACACCCTAAGACCCCAACACAGCAGAAACTACTAAAATGATGATTACTGTTAAAATAACAAAAAAATAACCTCCTGCTAAAAGAGAGTGTCATACTCCTCAACCTGCCTTCCCAGCCCTCACGCTCCTAGTGTAAGACTCGCTAACAAGGATTTGTATCAGTTTCCAATTCTCAGGGAAAATTACTACACAGAACACCTTGTCACCATTCCTAAGAGTCTAAGACTAGATAAATCATTATGAATACATGAATACAAAACTAGATCATTTCCCATCTAACACTTCACAACTGGTTAATTTTTTTCCTTTTATGATTGTGTCAGTTCAAGTAGATCAATCAAGTGAATAGATAGACGAAACAATTCTCGCAGAGAGCCACTGGGAACTTTTAATAACAATTCAACAAATGCACAAAGAACACTTATGATGGACCAGAGGAATATAGCTAAAATACACCTAAGAAATCTAATCAAACTGGTGTGTAATTGCAAAGGGTTGCTAGCTGGTATAAACCCTATGTAATGCATCTCTATGTCAAGAAAAGAGTCACAGAAACTTAAAACATGTTTTGTATTTAATGCTTCTACATCAAAATTTCAGAAAAAGCATATAATTTGTGCTTTTGAAGAATATAAATTGTCATTATTAATCAACATTAGAACTCATAAAACTTCCAGCAGTTTGAACGCAGAAAACTAAAAAACATAATGACATCACTGCACATACATACTAATGGAACAGAAATGTTCATCTCATACAGACCTCGGCGGATCAGAATTCACATTTAAATTCCGGTGAAGAACTCGTCCACTGCCCGAATTTCCGCCTTCAATCAGCTCCTTCAACCCCACATTCCCCACCTTCTCCTCCTTCTCCTTCTCAACACTATCATCGCTGCCACTCCCCGTCCTCACGGACTTCTTCAATTTCCTCTTAGGTGCGCCGACTCTCTCGAAGTAATTCCCGTATATATACTCCGGTGTGTAGCCATTCTCCTCATCAAACAACATAATATGCCCGTGCCACTCCCAAACACGATAATCGGACCCGGTCTCCTCCTGAAAACCGACGCAGATGTGGTGCTCGCCGATCGCGATGGCCTGGCCGGAGTTAGGTTTGAGTTTCCCGATTTCGCCGCTGAGAATTGTACGGACGATTTCCTTCTCGAGCTTGGATTCCTCCTTAGCTAGCTGCGTCTTGGAGGAGGAAGAGGAGTCGTCATTTTCGGAATCGGACTCGGATTCGGAGAGGTTCAGGAGCAAGTCGGAGAAGAGGAGGTCTTCGAGGGATTTGGCGTCGGAGAAGGGCGGCGCAGCGTGAAGGGTCGGGGGACGGAGTTGGAGGCGCGACATGAGGGACTGGAGGAGTAGGTTGTCGAAGTTGGGGGTGGAGGTGGAGGAGTTGAAGCCGAAGCCGGTGCCGGCGCCGCTGCCGGCGCCGCTGCCGTTCATGTCTATTGGATTGGAGCTGAAAGCTTCAGAGAGGGGTTTTTGGAAGGGGTTTGGGGTTTTAGTCTATTTAGGTGTGACTTTGTGAGAAAGCGACGAGTGAGCCGAAGATATTTAGATGAAGTGGTGAATGATATATTTAGATGAAGTGGTGAACGATGTTTAGGGATGTCAACGGATGAGTTTTATTCGGATCGATTCGGAATCGCTCAAAACCTATTAAATTTTAAAGCATCAGTTCTGGTTCTGGTTTCGATTCCAGAACCGCTTTAGATCCGGACCGTTTAGATCCATAGTTTGATGGTCCGATTCGGATCTGGTTCTGGTTCATTCGGACCATTTAGATCCATAGTTTGATGGTCCGATCCGGATCTGATTCTTGTTCCAGAACCAGAATCAATACTTATTTATTGATTCTGATCCGAGTAAAACCCGTCTATTGACAAGCCTAACTTTAAATAGGTTTGTTAATGAGTTAGTTTATCCATATCGATTCAAAATCACTCATAACACATTAAATTATAAAGCAACGGTTTCGGTTCTAGTTCTGATTCTTATCCGATTCTGGTCCGGTTCTGGTTCCAGACCCGTTCAGATCCGGACCGTTTAAGACTCATAGTTGATGGTTCTGGTCCGATCCGGATCCAATATCTAATGGGTCGATTCCAGAACCAGAACCATTACTTATTTATTGGTTCTGGTCCAGATAAAACCCACCCATTAACATCCCTCATGATGTCATTTCATTTTTATTTACATGAGTAAGTTAATTAGTCAATCCGTTGCATCTAAAATGGCTTTTTTTTTTTTTTGGTATGATTGTTTAGGAGAATTTTATAAAATAATTAAATTAATAAAAAATAGATAGATTTCATAACTTTTGAAGATAAATTATTTTTAAAAATGAAACAAATTATCTTGGATGAGAATAATGATGAGACGGAGTAAGATTTTTCTTTTATTCAAACATGACAGCGTCTGATTATGGTTTATTGAATTCGTATATTATTAATTTATTTTCCGTGGAGCCACGATGAATTCGTCTATTATTGATATGAAATAATTCAATTAGTTCGATATTGTTAAAAATGAAATGAAAGAGATGGAGTTTGGGCTGAGGTGGGCTTCTAAGTTTTTTTATGGTACGGTTCCGAATTTGGACCTATAATACTTGTCAAAGCATTATATTGGGGAATGAAACAAAAACAATATGAAATGACAGTTCGGGGGTGTTAAGCTGTGCAAAAGGATGTTGAGAGGTTCTTTACCTTATATTTAACTATTTACTCTAGGAAATGTCTATATCAAAATATTCAATACTCCATGCTTAATATTAGGGATGTCAATATGGGTCAAGCTACTGGTGGCGAATAATAGATAAAATTAGAGGTTAGGGTTGGATTTTATAACCCAAAAACGTCAACCCGAATAAATTAACCGACAAATAATTAACAACCCGAGTGGGTTAGCGAACACGAGCGGGTTGGCGGGTTAACATCCCTACAACTATCTGAGAAATTATAAAAGATATTCATAGTGTTGTTAAAAGTTACAAAAATAGTGAATTAGCTATTATGGAATATGAATATTCGGATATATTAAAAAATAATTTAGTTGTGAGCATTATTTTCTAATTTTGATATTGTAATATATTTTAAATAGTATTATATTGAATTAACTTATTAAAATTTTCTAGATATTAGTTTTAATTCGCTATAATTGTATTATATTATTAGAGATCATTTAGTTACATGGAATGCGGACATTAAAGCATATTAGAAAAAAGAATTTAATTATGAGCACTATTTTAATTTTTATTGTTTGCTATTCAAAGTTAGTATAATAAGATTAAAAAAAGAACTTGTGGAATGTATTATATTTATTTTTCAATTATTTGTTTTTACTCCAACGCTTAATATAAAATATTTGATATATATATATATATATATATATATATATATATATATTTAAGCTTTACGGCCCGATGGGTTAGCTGAAACCGAGAGTTTAGGGTTAGGGTTGAATTCTTCTAACCCAAAAAATGTCAACCCGAATAGCCCAACCGAATAGCCCGACAACCCGAGTGGGTTAGCCCGAACCCGAGCGGGTTGGCCCGATTGACATCCCTACTTAATATTATTAAGTATAAGTTGTGAATAATCAAAATTGTTGGAATTTCCGTGTTAAAATAAAAAGAACTTGTTTCACATTTCATCAAAAGGATGAGTTTCTTAATGTTATTTAAAAAGCTCAGGGTTCTTTGATACATGTGTACCCGTCACTACACTATAATCTTGCGAATAATTTTAATTAAACTTATTTTTTTAGTTTCTCTTGTGGAAGAATCTTGATAGAAATGTGAGAGTTTTTTCAAATGCTTGTAATAATATAGGGGGCGTCGAGACAAAGGGGTATATTGTGTGATTATACAAAATTTATCATTTGGTGAATTTTTCTTTGAGGGTCATGGTTTTTCTACGGTTTTGAATATTTTCATATTAAATTTTCATGTTGAGATTGTTGTTCTTTTTTTCTTCCCCTTTCATTTTTTCTCCTAAGTATGAATGAGGACTTATGTCCCAATAGTGGTATCAGAGATTGATTTAGATATTTTGGTATTTTGATTATGCTTTGTGGTTGCAGCGACCACATCATAGAGGGTTTCTTGAGAAAAGTATGAATGTCCCTTGTGAGGCGGCTATTCAATTAGGGGTGAAGAAATATATATGTCAATGACTTCAAGTTCAATGAAGTTTGATATGAAGAAATTTGATGGAAGAATAGATTTTGGTTTGTCGCAAGTTCAAATCGAGGATGTTGTAATACAATATGGTGTGCATAAGGCTTTGAGATAATATGTATCAATTGGAGGTACAAACACAAATTCTGATATCAATGATGAAGATTGGGAGGATCTGGATCTGAGGGAGACAAATACTTGTTTATGTTTGGTCAAGAATATTATTGCAAATGTACATGAGATTTTGAGCTCCAATGAGCTATGGGAAAAACTGGAAGCTCTATACCAAACAAAAGATATTTTGAATTAGTTGTACCTAAATGAATAATTTTATACCATATGGATGGATGTAGGTACAAAAATTCTGACAACTTAAGTACTATTAATGGTATTATCTCTACACTAGAGGCAACGGGAGGGAAAATTGAAGATGAGGATAAGGAGTTTAAGCTCATCTTATCTTTTCCTCATTCCTATAAGCGCATGAAATCAATCTTGATATATGAGAAGGAATTTTTGGTTTTTATTAAAGTCACGAGAAAATTTCTCTTCGATGAGAGAAGACTGATGAGTGAATGATCAACTTCAAACGAAAAATTTAGCAATGGTAACTTTTAGCAAAGGGGAGAAGAATAACTCCAAAAATGTTTGTTGGAAGTGTGAAAGAACCAGCTGAATGAAGCAAAACTTTCCAAGTGGAGCTAATCAAAGTAGAGCGAATCTGGCAAATAACTGTGAACATGAAGCTAACATCATGATAGAAGATCTCTACTAAGATAACATACTTATGGCATGTCCAACTAGCATGAACAAGGATGTGATGATACTAATTAGCCATATGTGTATTTGTTTGGCATGGATAACAACAAGAAATAACAAATAGAAGAATATATTATGTAGAAATTTAATTCATTAATCATACGGCGCTAGATGGTCGTAATCTAGGTAGTGTAGACAATTTAAAATTGTTAGCAAATAATATCGTGCCACGTGTAAAATATAAATTAAATAATTAATTATATTTCTATTTTATTAATGGGATTTATTCCAAAATAAATAGATATATGGTTAATATTTAATTTTATCGGTAAATATGAGAACGACATGTGGTAACGACATCTCGGAGAGAAAGAATCACCCAAAAGACCCATAAGCCCAAGCCCAAGCTCAAGCCCACAAGCTCGAGCCCACAAGCTCAAGCCCATAAGCTCAAGCCCACAAGCTCAAGCCCACAAGCTCAAGCCCAAGCTCAAGCCCATAAGCCCACTAACCTAAATCTATAAATAGGGGGTGAAGGCTCTCATAAAAGAGGTTAAAAGTGAAGTGAAGAAATCGAAGATTTGAAGAGCTCAAGACACTCGAAGAATCCTCTGCGAAGAATTCTCCGACATTCAAAGTCTTCTTCAAGCATTCAAGGCGTTCTTCGTGCAAATCATCGCGTTCATCCTCCAAATCATTCCGAAGTTGAAGATCTTCAAGGCGTTCTTCAACATTTCAAATCAAATCCGACGTTCGATCTGAAAACAAGACTGAAGTCCTTCAGATCAACATCGTCAAGTTCAACCTTCAAGTTCAAGGAGATCAAGGAATCACATCCCCTCCAAATAACTTGAAGAAATCCAAAGATCGTTCAAGAAATCAACATTGAAGAATAGAATCAGATGATAACTAGAAGATCGAATTCACTCAAACATATCAAATCCAAATTACATTGATTTTGTATATAATTTTGTATTTATAAAATTTAAATACAAAAATTTGTGTTACAAATTTTGGCACGCCCAATGGGCAATCTCTACCTCTCATCTCTACTCTTCACCAAAAAAATCTTGAACGATGTTCACCCAAAAACACGCAACTAAGGTTGTTTCAAAAGCTTCTTCAGAGAGCATTGGCGTTATCACGCGAAGCAAAGCCAAACAACTCCAAGAAGCTTCGAAGTCAGCCATTTCCAGAAGAAAGGAGCAACACATCGCCACTCTGAATGAAGAAAGTGTTGGCTCTGAAGGGAGCTTCACATCCCCTATTGCAAGATCCATCACAAGTTACCCATTTGAGGCGCCTGTGATGATGACAAACACCTCCACCATGGAAGAACAACTTTCAAATCTTACAAAGTCGGGTTGAATCTCTAAACAAACACATCCAAGAGCAAGATGCTCGATTGCAAAACTCGAGGGAAAAGATGGAATCAAGCCGCATCCATGACGAGGAAAATGAACACAATGATGATGAAGAAGAAAACGACGAGCAAGAAACTCATGATGAGAGAAAATCGTCTAGAAAACACATTCAAATCTCTTACGATGGTTTCATCAAAGCGCACCACTCAAGGAGTTCATTGAAATAACAATGAAGAATGAATCGACGGAAATTCTAAATCATCCTTGATTTACTCCAAGCCTTATGCTCAAAGAATTGACAACTTGAGAATGCCACATGGTTATCAACCACCCAAATTCCAACAATTTGACGGTAAAGGTAATCCAAGACAACATGAAGCTCACTTTGTCGAAACATACAACAATGTCGGAATATTTGGAGATCGTTTGGTCAAGCAGTTTGTTCGCTCGCTCAAAGGAAATGCCTTCGATTGGTATACGGACTTGGAATCAAACTCACTTGACAGTTGGGAACAGCTGGAGCATGAGTTCCTCAACCACTTTTACAAAGACCGGAAGAGCAAGAGCATGGTGGAACTCACGAGTTCTCGCCGCTTCAAGAAGAACCGGTGATCGACTATATCAACGGTGGAGAAACTTGTGTCTAAATTGCAAGGATCGATTATGCAATCATCTACCATCGAGATGTGCATTCGAGGATTCATTGGGGCTTGCAATATATCCCGCGAGGAATCCACCTAGAACGTTCAAGAGTTGGCAACAAGAGCTCATGATATGGCATGGCGACAAGTGGAATTGAGGATCTCCTATCCAAGAACCTCAGATTCAAAGAGAAACAAGAATTCAGAAGGGGGACAAAACCATTTGAGAAAGCACCAAAGAAAGAATCGATGGCGGTAAAGGAAACATCGGTCAAGTTCATAAAGAATGATGCTGAGAAAGATAACAATCAAAGCACATCTCAGGAAATGGGGCAGAGAAGATCTACCCTCAAAGAAATGCAACAAAAGCAATACCCTTTTCTGGATTCTGATGTCTCTGGAATCTTTGACGACCTGCTCAGAGAAAGGCTCATCGAATTGCCTGAGATGAAGCGTCCTAACGAGGCAGGACGAACTGACGATCCAAAGTACTGCAAGTACCACAGGTTGGTTGGATACCCCATACATGACTGTTTCATATTCATGGACAGAATCATGCGCTTGGTTCGAGAAGGAAAAATATCTCTCGAAGAAGATAGTGCCGCCGTAAATGTTCTCACCATCGATATCGGTGACATAATAGAAGGTATTGCGCTCTATACGACGTGGATGATCATGCGAGGACACAAGTCGAGTCGAACGTTATTGAAGATGAAGATGTCGGACAATCACATTTTCCAATGAAGACTGCGCACTTGGATCTACATGTCATAATGCACCATTGTTCGTAAGTTGCTTCACTCATGAACGTAAAATCAATAGGGTTCTAATCGATGGAGGATCGCAGTCAACATCTTGTCCCTAAGAACGCCAAGAACTAGAATCTCGGAAGATGAGCTAGCTAGTAGCCGGTTGATGATTCAAGGATTCAACCATGAAGGACAAAGAGTCATTAGCACTATAAGGTCAATTTATTGATGGGAGACATGAGATCATCATCTTCGCTTCATGTGATCGACGCCAAGACATCTTACAATATGCTTCTTGGTTGAATCCATGGTTGAATGAAAACGGCCATCCCTCTACGTTGCATCAATGCTTCAAATATCGCAAGATGGTGTTGTGAGGACGGTGAGTTGGCGATCAAAACCATTCACGAAGCCGAGTCATACTTTGTCGATGCCAAGTATTACATGGTAAAACAAGCCCTACAAAAATGAAAGTGAGAAACATGAAGAACCCGAGTCCACCAAAAGGAAAGAAAGAAGATATTCTCAAGATAGAAGTAGGGGTGAGTATTCGTTATTCGGTCGGTTTGGACGAAAAAATAACCGAACCGAATTAACCAAATTTTGAAAAAATAACCGAACCGAATCAATTTAATTGAATCGAACCGAAATAACCAAATATATTTTGGTTATTTCGTTAAACCTAACTTTTAGCAAAAAATATATATTTTTCAAATGAATAAATAATTAATATGTATATATATATATATATATATATATATATATATGGTTTATGTTTAGCAAAAAATATTTTTTCAAATGAATATATAAATAATACTATATATTGATATTATATATAAAAATACATTTTTATATGTTATATATATGCAAAATATTTTGCAAAATAATAATAATTGATAGTATTATTTAAAAATAAATAAACAAGATTATATTTTACAAGTATTATATATTGATATAATAGGGATAGATAGAGAAATTAATAGGATTAAGGATATTGATATATTAAAATTATAATTCTAAATAAATAAATAAATAATATTATATACATATATATAATTCAGTTTTCGGTTATTCGTTAAAAATTCAACCGATCGAAAACCGAACTACCGAATTTTAATTCGATTTAACCGATTAACCGAATAACAATTAACCGAACCAAATTTGATTTTTCGATTTGGTTCGGTTCGGTTATTCGGTTTTTGGATATTTTGCTCACCCCTAGATAGAAGGATTCACCATGCCTTTAACAAAAATTGATGCCAAGAGGCCAGTTCCTCAACCACTTGGAGGATTTGTTCGACCAAAGCAGAGCAGTTCCACAGAACATGGAGAATTCTCAAGTAATGAAATTACTAAACACTTTGGGCCCAAGGCATACAAGCTCATCGTCAGCGCTGGATACAATCCTCATGAAAACACCATGTCAAAGCTTCATTTGAAAAAGAATGACCACACGGTCCAAAACCCTAAAGCAGGATTGAGATTCACCACTCAAAACCCCATTCGCATCGCCATCAAGAGGACTACCACCAATTATGCATGTGAAGAGGGAATTGAGGAATCCTCTGTCGGAAAGAAGATCCAAAGGGAATCTGTCTTCGAGAGAATAGGTAAAAATGAGGTCCAACGAGTATCTGCCTTCAAAAGACTTGGTAGACGCCATGGGTTGAGGCAAGGTATAGGGAAAAGCGGTAATACACCATTGATGACCCAAAAACTGAGAAGTTTGATTCCTTCTCGCATGAAGAGATGCACCACATTGCTTGTGACCTGTGGGAAAGAATTGAAGGCTAAGAGAAAGACTGTCGTCTTTTCACATGTAGCTGAAGACGAAGAAGACAGAGAAAGTGTGGGTTCATCTCACTATGCTGCTAATGATGAACACAGAAATGAGCAAGTCGTCACATCAAATCACATCACTTCATGCGAGGAAGTGGCCATTGAGGAAAAAGACGCTGAAATAGCTCCTCAACAATTCGAGAAAGGAGTCAAGTCTACTGTTGATGAACTGAAAGAAATTAACTTAGGCTCTGTTGATGATCCACGATCGACTTATATCAGCGCATTGTTGACCGTTAATGAAGAACGCTTATACATCGAACTACTCAAAGAGTTCAAAGATATATTCGCATGGTCGTATAAGGAAATGCCAGGATTGAGCCCACAAATAGCTGTGCATCGTCTAGCTGTCAAAAGAGAGGTGCGGCCTGTCAAGCAAGCTCAACATCGATTTCGACCAGAGTTGGTCCCTTTGATCGAAGCTGAAGTGAACAAGCTCATTAGCGTTGGATTCATTCGAGAAGTCACATACCCAACATGGATTTCAAGCATTGTCCCAGTGAGAAAGAAAAATGGACAAATTCGTGTATGTGTTGACTTCAGAGACTTGAATGAAGCATGCCCCAAGGATGACTTTCCACTCCCTATCGCTGAACTAATGATTGACGCTACAACAGGGCATGAAGCATTGTCCTTCATGGATGGGTCATCAGGCTATAACCAAATCCGCATGTCACCAAGTGATGAAGAGCTAACGGCATTCCGTACGCCTAAAGGTATATATTGCTACAAGGTGATGCCATTTGGATTGAAAAATGCCGGCGCTACTTACCAGAGAGCAATGCAGAAGATATTCGATGACATGCTTCACAGAAACATTGAGTGCTATGTGGACGACCTGGTAGTGAAGACCAAAAGGCGAAAGGATCATCTGCAAGATTTAAGGATGATCTTTGAACGGTTGAGAGGGCACCAATTAAAAATGAATCCACTAAAATGCGCATTCGGAGTCAAGTCTGGAAAATTTCTTGGGTTCATTGTCCGCCATCAAGGAATAGAAATCGAGCAGGCAAAGATCGACGCCATATCAAGATGCACGAGCCTCGGAACATCCATGACTTGAAGAGTTTGCAAGGAAAGTTAGCCTACTGCGAAGGTTCATTTCAAACCTAGTGGAAGATGTCAACCGCTCAACAGGATCATGAAGAAAGGTGTACCATTTGAATGGGACGAATCGATGCGACAATGCTTTCGAAAGCATCAAGTCTTATTTGATGAGATCTCCGTCTTAGCAAAGACCCATGGCGTGCCGCCTTGATCTTGTATATTGCAGCTCAAGAACGCTTCCATGGGGGCATTACTTGCAAGAAAATGAAAATGGGAAAGAGAATGCATTATATTATCTCGAGCGTAACAATGACGCTAAATGAATTAAGTATTCCCCAATTGAGAAGTTGTGCTTGACTTTGATATTTTCCATCCAAAAGTTGAAGCACTACTTTCAAGCTCATACAGTACGACTAATCTCGAAAGCAAACCCGCTGAAATTCATGATGTCAAGACCTGTCCTGTCAGATAGACTTGCACGTTGGTATCTTCAATTACAACAGTTCGAGATTACTTATGTTCCTCGAAAAGTCACAAAGGGCGAGCATCGGTGATTTTCTAGCGCACCATCCAATCCACCGAATGGGAATTGAGTGATGATCTTCCAGATGAAGATGCACTTCAAATAGAGATATCGTCTCCTTGGACAATGTTCTTTGATGGGGCATCTCACAGAGAAGGAGCAGGTGCTGGCGTTGTGTTTGTATCACCTGAAAGGGAAGTGTTGCCATACTCTTTTACCTTAACCGAGAATTGCTCAAACAATGTAGCAGAATATCAAGCGCTTATCCTCGGTTTAGAGATGGCGATGGATACAAAAAGGCTACACCTAAAAGTTTACGGAGATTCCAAGCTGGTCGTAAACCAAATACTTGGATCATATGAGGTCAAGAAACCTGAATTGCTTCCATACGTCAAGTATGCCCAAAGGATCATCGGATGGCTGGGGGACGTCGAGCTTGAACATGTCCCAAGAAGTGAAAACAAGCAAGCAGATGCACTGGCGAAACTTGCATCTACAATAGCCATGTCTGAAGAAGAAATAAATATACCGATATGCCAAAGTTGGGTAGTGCCACCGATTTTTGAAAATGAAGATGGCAGAGAATGAGAGCGATGTCGTTGAAGTCTTCGAAATTGAAGAAGAAGATTGGCGCCAATTGATGGTTGACTATCTGAAACACGATAAGTTGCCAAACGACCCACGTCGAAGAATCGACATCTGACGGCGTGCTACTCGCTTCATACTCTTCAAAGATGTACTTTATAGGCGATCTTTTGAAGGAGTCTTCTTAAGATGTTTGAATAATGAAGAAGCTGCTAAGGCCATGGAAGAAGCATATTCTGGTGTGTGTGGCGCCCATCAATCAGGACCGAATGTACACTTTCGAATCAAAATGATGGATTATTACTGGCCAACGATGGTGAAAGATTGTATGGATTATGCGCAGAGATGCCAAGCTTGTCAATTCCATGCAAACATCATTCATCAACCCCCTGAACCACTTCACCCCACGATCGCTTCATGGCCATTCGATGCTTGGGGCATGGATGTCGTAGGACCTTTGACGAAATCATCAGGGGGGCATCTATATATCTTGGCCGCAACGGATTACTTCTCTAAATGGGCTGAAGCTCTGCCCTTAAGAGAAGTAAAGAAAGAAATTGTTGCTGATTTCATCAAAGCTTACATCATCTATCGCCATGGGATCCCTCGCTATATCATCACTGATAACGGAACGCCTTTCAGCAATACATTGATAAACAAACTTTCTGAGAAGTTCGGATTCAAGCAAAGGAAATCATCAATGTAAAATGCACATGCCAATGGTTTAGCTGAAGCTTTCAACAAAACCTTGTGCAACTTGTTGTAGAAGGTAGTGTCCAAATCAAAACGTGACTGGCACGAGCGGATTGGAGAAGCACTATGGGCATACCGTACCAATCACAGGAACCCTACACAAGCAACTCCTTACTCTCTGGTCTATGGTGTAGAAGCTGTTATTCCCCTTGAACAACAAATTCCATCGCTGAGAATCGCAATCCAAGAAGGTTTAACTGAAGAAGAGAACGTCCGTCTACGACTCAAAGAACTAGAAGCTCTAGACGAGAAGAGATTAGAAGCCCAACAAAGACTGGAATGCTACCAAGCTCGTCTCTCAAGGGCCTACAACAAAAAAGTGTGTATCCGTTCTTTTCAAGTTGGAGGTTTGGTGCTTGCCGTGAGAAGGCCAATTGTTACCACACATCGTGTTGGTAACAAGTTCATATCAAGATGGGACGGCCCGTATGTCGTCAAGAAAGTTTACACCAATGGGGCATACACGCTGATTTCAGAAGACAATGTGAGGATCGGGCCTATCAATGGAAAGTTTTTGAAGCGCTACTATCCCTGAAATGTAGCAAGGAAGACATGTATATATGTACATAGATCAAAAGGAAAACACAAAAAAATGAAAAAAACCAAAAGTCTAAAAAATTGAGAAATCAAGAAAAGTCAACAAAAAAAAGTCACCATGCTCCATGTAGCACGAGCTTAAACTGCACGTCACTATAAAAGAAAATCAACAAAAATCAAGACAGCTCCATGACGCACGAGCCTAAACTGCACGTCACGCCAAAAATTAAGACAGCTCCATGACACACGAGCCTAAACTGTATGTTACTCCTGGCCCGCATGAGTATAAACTGTGCACGGCACTCTCCTAAAACACAAGTTAATCTATTGAACTACGTTTTAACTTGATCCCTTCCAAAAGGGTACGTAGGCAACTTAGAATTTTTCTAAGTTCAGTCATGTTTAGTAGTTATCTTTTTAAGTTTGAAGTTAATGTTTCGGGTTGATTATGTAAGCCAAATTTTCATTTGTGTTAAAAAATGAGTCAAATTGAAAAGCAACTTATATGCATTCAAAACAAAAGTAATAAATGTTTCATTACAAACCATCAGAAAATAGAGAATGCAACAAAAAGAGAATAACAAACTAGGCTATGCCTAAGCAAAAGGGTCTTGATCCTCCAAAGATTTTTGAGCAGACTTCAAAAGAGACTCCAAAGTCTTCAGGTTCTCCAGTGCTTCATCATCAATAGGGGCATCCTTGAGTCTGACGATTTCTCCCTCAAAATCCTTGATGTCTCCACGAACAGTCTGAAGAGATACACGACCTTCCTCTAAGGACAATGCCAACTCCTCCTTTCGCCTCTCTAATGCAGCAAGTTCCTCCTCAAAAGATGCTATGGGGCTAACCACCTCCTTCTCTTTGGATTGGGCATCGCGAAATGAAGCTTCGACCTTCTCAAGCTGTTGTGCAGAATTCTCACCAATCTCATGAGACTCCGATCGTGCTTTATCAAATGCTGTAGCTCTAGAAAAAAGCAGATCAACGTTAGTCTCAAGGTGAGATATGTCTGAACCAAAAAGATTCTTCATACGAAAAATGCCATTTCGTATCTCATCTTCAAGCGACGACAAGGATTCAACTGGAGTCCTTAAAATTTTTTCTTGAAGCTTGCCCCAAATCTTTTGAAGACATACTTTAAGCTCGTCGTCAATCATGCTCTTCACGTTGAACTCAGAAACAACTCCTGATCGAGGTACGAACCCAACCTTCACTCGTTCACTAGGAAGATGAAATCTAGGAAGATGAGCAGACTCAGACAAAGCACGACTATCCTGCGAGCTCGTATCATCTACAGTCCCAAAGACTTCCTTCACCACCTGAAAGAGCATACATTAGAATGAGAAATAGTAAATGGGTGAAATGAAACAAGTATAAAACAGTGAGAAACCTAGTTTGCATATGCATCCATCTGAGCATGATCATCCGCAGCACAATCCTCAATGGAACCCAAAAGTCCAACAAGCTTATTCTTCTTCTAATGACGTTCCAAACTGCTGCTAATGGAATCATCCAAGGAGATTGGGATCGGAGTCACTTTCCGCTTACCATCTGAAGAGCCAACACCCCTGCTTGGGTTCTATTCGGGAAAGTCATCAACCGCAGGGTGATCCGGAGCTACGAACTTGCCTTCAAATGAATTCCTAAATGCCCTATCCTACCAAGCCTTGTAATCAGCCGAAGAAAATTTATTCATACTTGAAGTCACACCTGGAAAGGTAGCCGTTGACTGTGACTCATGCAGCAAACATATCCGACCATATTTAAGCCCATCTTCTAAAGAAGCTCTTCGGATATTCTGATTAAGGACACCCGGGATGGTCTGATAATACCCAAACTGGCGACTGAAACGATGCGGGCTATATGGTTCCACAATGAAGTGATCATCTAACCGCCGGACTAAGTAGTTAGACCGAATGGCCATGAAAAAGCATCTCTCAGACGCCCTAGCCTTTCCATCATCAATATAGACAATGTCTTTATCCTTAGGTGTTGGATTTGTATACTGAAAGCAGTTTTGGTTGAGCTTGTATACAATGTTTCCTGTTACCACTATTACAATCTCCTATCTGAATTGATTACTTGATTGCATATATCTGTGTCCCCTTATCTCATATATAAGTTAGATCATACAGTGTGTAGAAGATCACGTAAGTCCGTATGATTGGTCGAAGCTTAATGAGATATAAAAGAATCACAACCGAGACAACTTGAGGACGAGTTGTCGGTATATAGCTGCGTATAGATAAGAAGTGACTTGACTTGGTTGCTTGTCTATGCCGGCACGCCTCGACGTATTGAAGGATCACAATGAGATAAGTTCTTCTATCCGACCGTCGTGAAGAACCTAGATCTCGGTGACTTACGATGATCTAAACCTCGATAAGGTATTAGGTGAGTATGAGTTCTTGACCATCACTTTGACTTGTTATGGGTGAGGTTATATGTTCTAACCCAATATTCTCCGCATCTTGGGTGGTGGCGGTCTTGTATGTCATGCTAGTTATCTCAGACGAGTCACCGTATCCGCTTAGAATGATGACGCCCCTTAAGGAGCTCAAAGGTTTATTGTACTAAACCCCGCAGTCGAGTTAGCTCAAGTACAATAATAAGGTTGAGTGGTACTACTTAAGGAATTAAAGATATTAATTATTTTAAGCAGTCAGATTGCTATAAATAATTAATGGACGTGCGATATCTTAAATACGGGGATTCGCAATGTCTAAGTGCAAGCTCGACTCAACTTCGGTAATAAAGGGGTAAGTCAGCATTTATTCTCTAGTGGCATGAATGAATGTTTATAAATTAATTTATGTTCTGGGCTGAATATAAGATAATTAATTTATTTGAGGCCCATCTTTATTCCTTGCATTTGATCCCTGGGCTGGCCCATCCAGGCCCGAAGCTTAGTGGAAATCGGCGCCCATCTACCTCTCTATGGATGTGATTTTATTCTCTTTATCCTATAAGGATATTATTATATTTATGGGATATGCATGGATCTTTTCCTAATGGGATTATGGTAATGCATTATAAATATAAGGTAAGAGATAAGATCAAGGCTAATCCTTAATCCATTAACCTAGGATTTTCGTGAATCACATATTGAGGTGTGTGAGGAATTCTCGAAAATTGTGTAGAGATTGGGTGATTTTCCAAGCATTCTCCATAGATCGCCCTCACCGACGTTGGAGATTGGGCAACCGGATACAGCCCGTAAGATCAAAGCACGAGTCTCGATCCGCTCATCCCGCATATCCCCGATGCATTCAAAGGTAAACACAAAAAAACCCCTACGTGTTGCAATTAATTATATAGGTGCATGCTAGGAATATAATCAATGTATGGTGAATTAAACATCCAAGATAGATCCTCGGGAGAGGGTCAAAATCAATTTTTCCCTACATTAGGCAACAGGGTACAACTCCAAGAAATCAAATCCCATCGTCGAATCCGTTTACGGGCCTCCGCAGGATCATAAAACCTTGCACCACCAACCCCGAAAACTGGACCATCTTGGGAACACAAAAATTCTGCTCGAGAGGGAAGTGAGTTTTAAAATAACACGCCATCCAACTATATAGAAAATGGAAGGGCAGGGTAGCTCGAACTCGGGAAGGCTCTGTAGAAGCGGAGATGGTATTGAGACCCTTGAAGATGCTAGCCAAAACCGGAACTGCAAGTGATACCTTCTTCTGGCTCGCCATCAGACTCGCTACCTTGAATGTGGAAGGCCTTATCAAATTGGCATCGCCACTAAGTAAAACGAATGCACATAGCCAGCAAGAAATGTAAGCAGCCAAGTGCACTTCCTTCCAATGCTTCTTCTTTACTCCAAGTCGGGCAAAAAGACTTATCTCCTCAGAGCTCCATGGTTCATGAACTCCAAAAACACCAGTAGGATTATAGGTCATCTTGGAACGCGTCGACTTCTTCTCCTTACGTGGAGGAGGCTGCTGATATCGTGGACTATTCTTCGACCAAAGCCTGACCCAATCCTCAATCGTGACAAAGCGGCTCGAGTTTATGTTACCACCATTCTTGAGAAGATGATAAGCATGGAACAAGTACTGCAGGAAGAAATAGTCTCTCCATCTGATCGATACCGATAAGCTCTCTTGTACAAAGAACCGTCTCTTCATAAAATACTCCATCCGCCGGAAGCCCAGAAAGGAAGTGAAGATCCCATAATGAGATTGAGAGTTCGCCTGAAGAAGTGATCAAAGTATTTGTTGATGGACACCAAGCCTCACAAAGCGCCTTGACTACTTCGGTATTATGGTCGTATGTAAATAAGGAAGCATACACCGGATCGTAAATACCGATACTATGAAGTTCCTCCCGAAATCGGCTCATGACATCTTCACTCCATTCCCAATAGCCTCGGATGTAGCGAAATTCTCCAAGAAATTCCACAGTCCTTCCCCATTCGCACGACCTCGATGTCGTCGACTCAAAGTCAACAAAAAATCGGTCTCTTCATATAGCCGATGATGAGTCGATTGAATAGTCCAGGCTGTAGATGATTTGGTCACGTTGATCTTGCTAGTCCACGACTACTTGTGAAGAGGATTTGACAACTTAGGCCAAGGGTTTGCAAAACGACCAGTCAACGGCTTAAAAATCTTGAGACGCGTGCCCTGCTCTTGCTCTTCATCATCCAGGATCAATAAGTAACCTTGTTGAGAAAAAGAAATATCTCTGAAATGAACCATAGCTTGCTGTAGAAAAACAAGGATAAATTTTCAAATCTCATCAAAGCTACAAATAAAATGGGAAAGTTAGCTTTGCAAAAAAAATCATCAATCAAAGCATAAATAGATGACGAATAAAGCAAGCCCATATATTGCTCAAATAAAAAAAGAGAGAAAAAAAGAAAATGGGTTCGTCACTCAAACCCATCATCATATTCAAAAAAAAAATCCTCAAGAAATAAAAAATAAAATAAAAAATCTCTATCTCTCTCGGCCCACACAAAAAAAGAAAAAAAAAGGAAACCCACATTCTAGAAAAAAACCATCGGCCCATACGTTAAAAAGTGAAAGAAAAACTAAAGCCCATACATTAAAAAAAAGAAAAGAAAAAAAGCCCAACTTCAATTTTAACTCTTAAAGCCCTAAACCAAAAACGAACCCTTATCCTTTTTTCTCTCCCACAACACACTCTCGTCTCTCTCTAAAACACACGCACACACTACATTAAACCTATGCACAAACTCCACTAGCCAAAACCCATTTTCTCTCATGCACACAAACCCTATCACCATCGCCTCCTCCCCATATCTGCACGACGCACACACACACGCAGAATACTCTTTCACAATAGCACCCAACATCAACCATCTCTCTCCCTCAGCCAACATTCGAAAAAAGAAAAAAAAAAAAAGGGCCCAACACTATTATCTCTAAAAAACACGTACACACGCCACCAAACACATGCACACACACGCGTCTCCATATCCATCTCTCCCTAAACACTCTAAAACACACAGACATAAATCCCATCTTTCTCAACAGCTTGAAACCCAACCAAGAAAACCATCTCCTCTTATCTCTCCAGCTCGCGTGCTTTCTCTCCTCCGCGTGCACACACACGGAAGACTCCTACACGACACCTCACGATGTCTCCTTCAAATTCCAAATCTCGCCGCAACTCTCATCTTCACAGAGCAGCGCCGCGTCGCCTTCTCCCATGCGAGAACGCCGCCGTCATTGCGTCGTCATCTTCATCCTCGCCGCTGCGATCTCACCACCCGTCGAGGCCGCCTTCGTGTGTATCACCTCCTCTCGCTGGCTTGGTGCGGAAAACGTGTCTTCAGCCGCCGCCGTCGCCACTGGCAGTCAGCCGCCGCCTCGTGTACGCCCTCAACCTTCATCTGCACCATGCGTAGGTCTAGCTCATCGTCGCCGGACGCCTCCAGCCCTGTCTATGTCTTCAGCTTCACTGTCGTCGCCTAGCTCAACGTCGACCTGCCTCACGCCTCCGTCATGTTCTCGACCGAAAGCAGCCATGTCGCCGTCATCCTAGAGCCACCTCCACTACAGCCCCTGGCTCGTGCAACTCGTCGTCTCTAGCCACGCCGATTCCACCATGCACAGCGGCATTGCCTCGTCTCTTCTCTCGCCAAGGATGAGCGTCCGCCCCACACCTCCGTCATGTTCTCTACCGAGAGCAGCCATGTCGACATCAATAGTTTCACAGCTTCTTCTCTGCAGTCAGCCGCCATCTCGTGACACCTCAGTTAACGGCGCGATGCATCGTTACCTAGGACTGTTGCTCCTCCTCAGCAAAGGACCCAGAGATGAATACGTTGCTTCTCACGAAATGATAGCCATGAAAGAACGAGGAACGGAGTGCTGCTGTTGGTATACGGAATTTTGGAATACAAGCAAAGCATGCATTTGACTATTTACTAAGCATATCCATATTTAGTTATGCAAGGATCATCACAAACAAAGTTTGATTCAGCAAGTGATATCACGAAGGAAACTAAGCCCACGAATGAAAAACCATGATAAAACGCAGTGTGTGTGTGTGTTAGTTTTTTTCTTTCTTTAAAAAAAAACAACAACAACATAAGGATTAGAGATTCTAACCGACGATGGACACGCCGCTGACGCTCGTGAACAAAATATTCAAGAAAAAAACTGATCGCCGATATACTATTGCTGGATCTACTAACACCCCCTGTTTGTTAGAAAGTTCCTACGCAGCTGCTAAAAAAAAATGATAAATAAATAAATAAATAAAAAGGAAGAATAAGATACTGGTACGTGGCTGTAAAAAAAAAATCATGAAGAAGAAGATGCAAGACCCTTACGTGGCCAACAACACTTTGTTATTGAAGAAGCTATAGAAAGGCATGGTCCAAGATGCCACCTCCGTTCTGTCGGACTGTCAAAATAACAGGAGCATGAATGAGACGACAGAATAAAAGGGAGCAGGTTGCCTAAAAATATATATATATATATAGCGAACAGAAGCAAAAGCCGATCACCTTGGAGCTTCGAAGAAGGATGTCGTCCAGTCTCTGAACCCAGGAGAAGCTAAGCACTGCCGAGATTATGACTCTAGTAGGAATACAGCCGAGACAAAGGGGTGTAATCACTCACACTCTATCGTCGAACCTATTCATGCTACACTCCGTTGAGAAAGTTTAAAATGTGCTAAAGTAAGCATAGAAGAAGACAAACGAGAACTGGAATGATGAAGATGATGAAGAACTAAGGAAGAGTTGTGTTGTTTACCGAATGGAAATAAGAGGTTTAGGGCCAACTACAAAAAAACCTTCTCCTATTTATAGAAAGAAGCTGCTAAAAATACGGGTGCCAAGCATCGCCCACTGTAATGATGAGGGATCCATGAACTTCCTCTCGCGGTTCAATACAACGCATGATCAACCAGCGTCTATTTCGGTTCGTATGTGTAAACTCTTCCCGGAGTTACTAAGTAAACAACGCCCGCGGTGGTTCGACGGTCTACCTGACAGGAAGCATCGGCTCCTGTCGCGACGATGGCGGCCTTCGTGAAGGTTCTTCCAGGAAGTCGGTGGCGTCGTCGGCGCACCTCCTCACCATAAGGCAAAGCCGTAGCAGTCCATCGGTGACTTCATGGCGAGGTTTAACAGGAGTGTTTGAAGGTCGAAGGCGTGAGCGACATGTTCGTCATCTTCCAAGGCGGCATCTTGCAGGGGCCTATCTGAGAGAGATCGTCGATGCACGACCCCGTCTTGCTGACGAGTGTGGTAGCATAGTGAACGGTTCGCCAAAGCGGACGGGGCGACAAGAGAAAGCGCTGAGCGAACAGAGCGGGACCCTCGGAAAGGAAGAAGAGATGAAGGAAGGAAGATCGGAACGAGGCCGACAGCGCGGAAAGATTACATCGCCTATAAGGTCGAGGCTCGGTCCGTGGCGCCTCGGGCGACCTCAATACACCAGTTGGCCAGGGAGGTGAAATCGCCTCCATATGAACTGTTAGAGAGCCTCGGCCGATGTGAGGAGGAAAGAAGCGCCGAACCGAGGATAAATCTTGCTCATTCCATGAAGGCCCATGGGCGCGACGCCGAAGAGTGCAAAAGAACTCATGGGAGAGATAGAGATGTTGGTTCAAGATGGACCTGACGAAGTACCAAACACGAGGTCGTCAAGCCGACCGAGAGAAAGCAAAGGAAGAGGGGTGCGCCCCGTTTTGGCATGACATCGATGAGGAAGGAGATGACGAGGTCCCAATATGACGGTGATCTCCACTATTGCGGGGCTCCCTGGTGGAGTCACGAAGTCTTCCCCAAGGCCGAGCCGAAGTCCTAGAGGCGGGAGCCTAACAACAAGAGGTTCGAGAAAGGACGATCACCTTCTCCAGAGGATGACCCCGTACCCATAATAGTACCCGCTGAGATCGCTGGTAATCCATGCGTTGATCGCCAAATAAGTTGGTGAAGCAGCGTGTACATTGTGTGTAGCGTCGGTAAGCATCCTTTTCAATGAATGTTTTGACAAGCTAGGAATAGAAGAAACGCGCCTCGCCTGGCGCCACGCGTTGCCTATTGCTAAATATATATATAAAAAGATGCCATTCCGCCCTTCAAGAATGCAGTGAGCCACCTATAAAATACGGTGGACAAAACATTGCCTCACATAGGTCGAACGTGGAGGATACGTAGACCGACATCGTCACAAAGTGCATGAGGAAGCGATGTGAAGCCGACCGGATCGCCCCTACTTTCTCCAAAATCAACTCAAACCGAACCCTATGCAATGTCCAGCTCAACCGAAGCTCTAGGTCAAGTTTCTGCGCGGCGGTTAAGATCAACCCGCCCAAGGTCCAAACCATTTTGGAAATGAACATGCGAAGACCGTCCATAGCGTACATGGTGACATTGCATAGCCGGCTTGGCCGCTTTCTTTCAAAAGCGCGGATAAGCGGCTACCTTCTTCAAGATACTCAAAAGGCCCGAAATTCTCATGGGATGATGTACACAAGTCCGTCTTTGAAGATCTCGAGAGCTATCTCATGACTCCACTCTGTCCGTCCGAAAGAGGAGAGGTCCTTTTCATCTACCTGCTTGCCTCAGACGAATCCATAAGTCACGATCTTGATGCGAGAGGAAGGACGTCGACTCGGTGTATTTCATCGGCCGAGCACTAAAGGCCGGAAGCAGTGTCGGCCCTTGGAGAAGCTTGCCTTAGCATTGGTGGCCGCATGAGGGACTCGTCCATACTTCCATACACATCTCATACTGAGTCCTCACCGACACCCACTTGGCAAGTATTGGCATGCCCAAGCTCTCGGGAGAATCGCGAAATGGGCAATCGAACTGGCGAGCACGATATATCCTACGCCCCTGCCAGGCCATCAAAGGTCGAGCCTAGCGGATTCTGGCCGAGGCAACCATCGAAAAACCGAAGCCCAGCGAGTCCGTGTCGGGCGATGCAAGCCGAACCAATGGATGAAATACCAAAGGAGTCTTGGCAACTCGTTGACGGGGCTTGGGAAAGCAGTAGCGGAGCGGGAATCTTACTCCCTAGGCCGGACGGCCGAGATCACTACTCACTCGGTTCGCGTTAATCTGAACAGCAGTAGAGTATGAAGCTTTGATCGCGGGACTTGGCAGCTCAAAATCTCCAAATACGAGCCGTGCAAGTTCACGGTGATTCTCGGTCGTAGTAAGCCAAATGTTGAAATCTGAAGCAAAAGCAACAGGATGAAGAAATACCTTGAAAAAGCAAAAGCTACAGCAATTTTCTCATTCTTTCGGATAGTTCGCATCGAGGAAGCAAAGCGGCCGGTGACATCTTAAGTAAATTGGCCTCATCGTCTGAGCCCGCGGTGGAAGAAGTCAAAGCGAAGCATAGACAATACCGATGTAGCGGGCGAGGTTAATGTAATCTCGGATGAAGAACCCGATTGGATGACTCCCATTCGAGTACGGAGAATGACGAACTACCCGACAATTTGGAAGCTAGAAGGATCCTTAACAAATCTATCGATATCTGATTGAGCGGGGTCCTATCTGAAAGTCATATCTCCAGCCTCTCTTAAGGTGCTTGGGTCCGAATCAGGTGATTACGTTGCGAGAGTGCCGAAGGATCATCGCGAAATCACATGGGACCCGGGGCACTTGTCGAAAAAGTCGTGAGATGGGGATACTATTGTGATGATGTTCGGGACTCAATTGACCTTGTGAAAAGGTGTCCAAGTGTCGACTCCACGGGGCGTGCCGAGGCTACCGCAAACCGACCTCACCTCAATCACAGCCCTTGGCGTTTATGCAATGGGGATCGACATCGTGGGCCGCTTTGCAGCTTACCGGACAGCTCATATATATAGCGAACAGAAGCAAAAGCCGATCACCTTGGAGCTTGAAGAAGGATGTCGTCCAGTCTCTGAACCCAGGAGAAGCTAAGCACTGCCGAGATTATGACTCTAGTAGGAATACAGCCGAGACAAAGGGTGTAATCACTCACACTCTATCGTCGAACCTATTCATGCTACACTCCGTTGAGAAAGTTTAAAATGTGCTAAAGTAAGCATAGAAGAAGACAAACGAGAACTGGAATGATGAAGATGATGAAGAACTAAGGAAGAGTTGTGTTGTTTACCGAATCCCGATAACCTCGCAAAAACAGAACCATTCCTACACACGAGATCGACACCTTCAAGACTGCTTTTTGTAGACGGTAGGCGGACCACCCCTCCGATAACCCCGCAAAAAATGAACCATTCCTACACGAAATAAGAGGTTTAGGGCCAACTACAAAAAACCTTCTCCTATTTATAGAAAGAAGCTGCTAAAAAAAGGGGAAGACTAAACCTAGCCGCCATGTAGAGTGTCTTATTTGATCTCTGTAACTCCCGAAAATGTAATTAAATGGAGGACAAGGACTACCTCCTGTTGCATGCAGCTTTAACAAACTTGCAGACTCTCAAACAAAGATAGTTAATGTGCTTTGTTTCATGTTACAGACATTGTACTTGTTTATGCTTTTGAAAACGAGACCTTGTCGTTGGACTGTAAATTGGGCTGCAAACGAGACCTTGTATTTGGACTGAAAACAATGGGCCTTGTTTTCAAAAAAAATAAATTGGGCTGCAAACAATTGAACTGCATTTGGAAAGGAGGAGTGGTGTTGAAAACAATGGGCCTTGTTTTCAAAATAACATCAAGTTTGAAAAATGGGCCGACGAAAATTGGTGGGAATAGGCCCTATTTTGAAAATGAGCTCAGATTTGAAAGCATGTAGAAGTCGTTTAAATGGCCCAATAAAAAAAATGATAAATTACAAATTTGACCCTTCAGACGAAGGAATTTGTCTGAAATCCACCATCAGTCATGGCAAAGCAATGACTATTGTTCAGAAGGCTGTTTCTACTTAAAAAACATTATGCCCTCGTCAAAATCAGACATTTGCGTCGATTTGCGCCACATCGTCCAAATACAAAGTCAATTCAAGTCCAAGCCCAAAATCAAATACAAATTCAAGAACTCCTCGACAAGAGTTTAAACTAAGTGAATTTCGAGACTCGTCCATTTCCAAGACAACTCGTCCATGAGCAAGTCTCGATGGGGCAATTTGTAGACAATTTAAAATTGTTAGAAAATAATATTGTGCCACGTGTAAAATATAAATTAAATAATTAATTATACTTCTATTTTATTAATTAGATTTATTCCAAAATAAATAGATATATGGTTAATATTTAATTTTATCGGTAAATATGAGAACGACATGTGGTAACGACATCTCGGAGAGAAAGAATCACCCAAAAGACCCATAAGCCCAAGCTCAAGGTCAAGCTCACAAGCTCGAGCCCACAAGCTCAAGCCCATAAGCCCACTAACCTAAATCTATAAATAGGGGGTGAAGGCTCTCATAATAGAGGTTAAAAGTGAAGTGAAGAAATCGAAGATTTGAAGAGCTCAAGACACTCGAAGAATCCTCTGTTGCATTCTCCGACATTCAAAGTCTTCTTCAAGCATTCAAGACGTTCTTCGTGCAAATCATCGCGTTCATCCTCCAAATCATTCCGAAGTTGAAGATCTTCAAGGCGTTCTTCAACATTTCAAATCAAATCCGACATTCGATTTGAAAACAAGACTGAAGTCCTTCAGATCAACATCGTCAAGTTCAACCTTCAAGTTCAAGGAGATCAAGGAATCACATCCCCTCCAAACAACTTGAAGAAATCCAAAGATCGTTCAAGAAATCAACATTGAAGAATAGAATCAGAGGATAACTAGAAGATCGAATCCACTCAAACATATCAAATCCAAATTACATTGATTTTGTATACAATTTTGTATTTATAAAATTTAAATACAAAAATTTGTGTTACAGGTAGATACATGCATGTACTGCAGAATAATCATAAAAATAGTAAGCTTGAAATACAGATAAAGAGAGTGAAGAAACAATCACGCCAATCCCTTTTACATAGCAAATACCATATATTGGATTTATCCAACAATAACATCCTACTCGATGAAGTAATTCTTATTCGTCATCATCTTATATAGAAGTTGTTTTTACAGTATATGAAGTATTCTTCCAGAGCAAAAATGATAAACATGGAGCACCATCCTTCGCTTGCAGCAAACTACCGCCTTAAGCTCTCCACTATATACTCTGCATATAGGTCCCTGCACCACAAAAGGCATTGTCTCTGATCAGAAGTCATGAAACAATATTTCATAATGAACTAGGAACTTTTCAAAACCCATAATAACCGCTACGAAAAAGAAATGACAATCCAGAAAAGTATTCACAAAATATCTTAAAACACAGCTTTCAATCTCCTAGTTAACTAAAGTGGGGTCACTCACATGGAAGATTGGACTGCTTCATAAGCTATCGTGGCTGGAAGAAAGTCATCCACTGCAACTTCCTTGTTCTCATTTTTCTTGTCTGATTGATTTAACAGTTAAGATAACAACATGAAATATTGAAATCCTACAGAACCGCAAACCACAAGTCGAATTTAAGTAGAGAAAAGCAGGAGCTTTTTGTTTATCCAAAACAAACAAACAAGCAACAGAATTAGCATAATCTTTTCCAGAAGGATACAGTCTTCAAAAAAGCGGCGAATTTCAGCCAATCGGTGGGGTGGAAGCTCACTAATGTCTGTGTAATGCCGATACTCGGGATCATCAGCACAGACAGCGATTATCTTGTCATCTTTCTCTCCCTGTTGCAGTTATCAAGTCAGTAAATCCTTTTCCTGAATTCTGAGATGAATGTGGTCTACTGTGGTAAAGTAATTGTACCTGATCAATCATGGGCATGAGACCTATTGCTTTGGCCCTGAGAAAGCAGCCTGGAAGGACAGGTTCCTGAATATCATGCAGACACAACATTATTACTTTCAGAAGAAAAATCGTACTTGAAAGCTTATATCCAAGTATCATATGTCACCAGAACATACTGGTAAGGCTACGCTCCCCCCCAATTCCATATTATCAAAGATGAGAAGTTACGGTTCGATATCTCGGACTGTATCTCAGAAATTGCAGAATATGCCATACCTGCATAATGACCAGTACATCAATAGGGTCATTGTCTTCACAGAGAGTACGAGGGATAAAGCCGTAGTTATGGGGGTACACAACTGATGAGTAAAGAACACGATCAACCTGTAGGTGCAAACAAATTTTAATAGTTGATGATCAACCCATCATACCCTTGCTTCAGAAGATAGTAAATCTCATACCTTGATTAGACCAGTTTTCTTATCAAGTTCATATTTCACCTTACTTCCTTTACTTATTTCAACCACCTGCATGATGATACAAATAGTTGGATTAAGCTTCACAATAAAGCAAAGCAAAATTCTGACAATCTCAGAATAAAAGAAAGGGCAAATAACAAAAACTATATATTCCTGCCAAAGAAGCAAACATGACAGTCAACAGCAGAAAGCAGCTGATCCATATAGTGCCAGAAGGATATTCAGATGGTTATGCTGAGTCAAGCTGAATTACTTTCCATCACTCTGAGAACATTATCTAGTCTACCAGAGAACACATGGTGAAACTTAGATTTAGTGAATAATAAAGATGTGACTATGGTCCCACTGTATTGTTGATGCTTTGACAAACATGGATTTTCCATAGTTTATTATTTTCTACACTGATTTGTATTGTTTTCACCATTTAGACTTGAAGTTCTTCATTGTGGAATTCCTACACTGATTTTTATTGTATATTTCAATTATGTTCTCCTTATTTCTTCCTATTTAATTCTAGTTATGAGTAACTAATTTCTTATTGATTCTAGGATTTGTATAATATAGTAGGAATTTATGTGATTGATCTATGAAGCCTATTTACTTATCAAATTATGATTTATGATTCCTGATGCTATTTAATGTTAGATAACTGACCACTATTGATGCGTGTTAGTTGTCTGATTAAAGACTTTACAATTTTAATTATGTAATCAAATTCAGGAATTCATAATATAAATAATCTAAAAACTTTGGCTAGAGAAGTTGATGCTGGCTCGGCAAAGTAAGCTGTTTCTAAGCGGCTGAGCCGGTTTTAGAATTAATTGTAGGAGAATAAATCTTATGTGTTTTTTGGAGTTTTTATGTGTTCTTGAGACCTATCAGAGATAGAACATATATTAATTTACTATCACAGGTTGTCCAATCCAGAGATTGTATTATCTATGTGATTTTTCATCTAAATTAACTTAATTTTGGTTAATAGGACTATAAATTGATTGTGTTTACATTTTCTAAGATCAATCTTTTATCTTATAATTTTTTCCAAATAAGTTTTATTTTATTTATCGATATTATTTTCTAAATTTTTGCCAATCTTCCTACTTCTTCTTGGTTGGTTGAATAATGATGAATCGTTTATGTTTATTATTTGCTACGTTTTCATGATATTATTCTCTATGGATACGATACTTTGCTTGTTTTTTTACTACGATATATACCATTTAGTTACGGTTATTTATTGTTAGGATTTTAATGATCATTGTTCAACAACGTTCTGCTATATGCTAGAACAATAATTATGTTATAATGTGACGAGACAATAGAAGTAAGAGTTCATTGGGATCTAACACTATGCAAGATGACAAGAAGAACACATAAAATGTAATGGAAATATCCAAAGGGTGTATCAATTATCGGACAAAAGTTGTATATATAAAAAAGGATTAATAGCAAAGCAAGATAATATTGCTGGGGAGTGGAACCATATAAGAGGGGTGATGGGAGTGAAACTAGATAAAGAGAAGGGAAGAATTCATAAATAGCCATTCAATTGTCTATTTGAGAAAGTATTAACAAGGTCACAAGTACACATGATGGAGATATACACAAGTTTTCAGTTAAACATCCATCTTCTCAAATCTATCATAGTCACGTTAAAGACTGAAAGGGTAAAGGAAAGTCAGTATCTTACACAGTTGAAGATAATTGGTGCTCCAGGTCCTACATTGGCAATAATGGGAAAAAGATTTAAGTTTAACAAAGCTATTTGAGTACTGACAAATAAGGTAGATAGTCAAGATATTTACCTATCTCAAGTTCATGCCAGGGATGAGCAGCAACAGTTTTCCTTGTCATGGATGAGAGTATCCTTTCATTAAGAGGAGCATGCGATGGCTTCTTCACGTCAGGAGATATGGTTGGAACTTCAATTGGTGGAGCCATAACTGCAGGTGGCATATCAGGAAACTGATTAAAATAAGCTAACATGCTACACGAAGAAATTACTAGCAGTAAGAAAATTGATCAAATTAACTGTTGGTCCCCTGATATCAAGAGGTTTTCTTCAGTGTTTGGCAGATGAGATGAACAAGATCAACCAAAAAAGGTTATCTAACTACCGGCCAGGCGGCCACATACTGCAGACGTAGTTGGCACATATATGCTAAAACAAGCTATCAAGTAATACATCCAGAACTAATGTGTAAATTGGCAGAAAAAAAAAATACAGCTAGAGGCTATTGACATCATATGATTAGTTGAAGCAACCTTCCCAGTGGAGTGGAATGGGGAATCATATGATTTATTGAAACAGTCTTGCCAACAGTGTAGATTTAAAATAATGCAGAAGTAATATGCTGGCAAAACCTTTAAAGATCAAAATAGATTTACCACATAACTGTTAACTCGTGACTTCGTAATTTCTCGATTAAGTCCTTTACTATGGAACTCGGATTACAGCACATCCTCAATACACATTATCTAACAGAATGTGACAAAACAGCTTCTAGTTAACACATATGACATTGTAATCTCAAGTTATCCATCTTTGATTGGAGAAAACCATCTATTTTCAAAAGGAACCTCAAAAAATTAGAAATCCCAGCCACTTCCATTTTTTCAATAGATAACTTGTAGGTAACAACTATTCAGCCAAACCTGATAAAAAAACCTTACAAGTTACAACTGCAAACTAATGGTACACAAGAGCCCCACAACAGCTACACTAAGGTTAAACAGCCGAAACAGAGTGCAACTGCAGATTGGACTCCCTTGAAGATATAGACCGTCCATTAGTTGTGGTCGAATTACAAATTATATATATAGGGGGTTAACGTGAGAACCATTTTTATAGTGAGAACAAAAAAATGATGAATTCAGAGTGAAAGCTGATGAATCCGCTGAAAAAGTTACTTTCTCAACGGATGCATTAACTTTTATAGCGAATTCATTTTATTCATAACCAATTTTTGTGGTTTTTAATTCTCATGTTAAAAATGGTTTTTATTTAAACCTCACTCGGCAACAAATAAACATTTGTGAGAAACCGTGGATCCAGATCTTATGTGTACATACTTGCATAATGCCGAGGTTTAGTGCACAACCTAATATAATGCGTGTAGCATATACACAAAAACCAAAAACCAGCAATTGAATCATGTTTAGCTAACAATGATAACGAGCATTAAGGTAGTGAAGAAACACATAGAAAACACATGCAAATTTAAATGTACATAGCACAAACTCAACAAAACCTAGTCTATTTCGGCGAAAATAGTTCGGATGAACAGAGCTTCCAGCGAAAAGAAATAAATACATTCATGCATCAAAATTACCAGGAACAGACTCATGCACAATGGCCAGCATTACAGCTGAATAAAGCCTAAAACACCGGCGAACACAACAGAAATGCGGAACACGATAAAGCGCGTTATTAAAAACGGAACGTACCCGAAACAATTAAATAAGAGCGAAGGAAAGCTGGGAGAAAGCGTCGGTGGTAAGCGAAAGAAAAGCTCAGATCTCGAACATAATACGGAGCGTAGAGATGAAGGCAAGGCAAGGCAGATTTTATAGAGGAAATGAGTGGGTGATGAGAGAGAAAGTAACTGTAAAGAAAAGCTTTCACTCTCCGAGAGAATGGCGGTGGGATTACGGTTCCCGCCCTGTGCCTTAGTTATGCCATTTGAGACGGCATATTCGGTGGAAAAGGGTCAAATACCAAAGTAAAAGGAAAATTCTTCATTTGTTTTTATTATTTTAGGCGAATCACTGCCAGCTGGAAATGACGTGTCCGAGAGGGATTTGGTGTGTGGGACCCGTTGGCAGTTACTACACGAGAGCTGATTCGAGAATGATGGACAGTCCCTGTCCGACGGCCGTGGAATTCACACTTGCTGCCAAATGGGGAATAATTTAGGCATAGTTTACTTTCTAATTCTTTCTCTAGTCTACTTTTCAACTCACCAGCTCGAATTATACTAATATTTACTAATTCCCCTATAATTTATTTACATTTGCCCTAAACATTAATTTTGAAATTGTAATATAATTTATTACCTAAACAAATAATATGCACGACATGTTAGGTATGTATAGATTGAGGAAAGTACGTGTTGATCTACATATCAACAAAATAATTCTATATTTGTATACGCGAGTTAATTTGAGTAATTTAACATCAATCTCATGATATCTTTTATATTAATTTGTCTTTATCAACCACAATTCATCTCTATCATCATCAAGCCCATGTAATATGTATCTTAATATAAGTGTGATTATTTTATAAATTAAATTGCATTCCAAAATAAGAATAGCGCAGAAAAGTATTTGTTTTTATTTTCAAAACCTATTTTCTTTCTTCGTGTGTATTTTTCGTAAAAATAAAAAACAATTTTGATGACAACAAATTTATTTATAGAAGATATTTTCGGTCCGAAAGTCATAGAAGAATCGAAGCGTTTGATGGAATCCTCATCAAGAAGGTGAATAATATCTGCCAAACTAAAAGGTGCGCAAAGGCAGAAATTCCATTATTTTATTATTCCAATTGTAAAGCAAGACTTTCTTTTTTCCTCGATGGGAACTCTTTCAATATTTGGAAAATTATATTCTGCATGAAAAATTAATGGTCTAGAACAACATATCTGAACTGAAACGTATTACAACGCTACTTAGAATTTTACTTTTTCGTCAACGGAGCCTGTAGTAATATTACTTTGAAAAGTTCAATATTCGAATTCGGTTAAACATGTTCGACGTGCATTAATTAATTAGAACTCAAATTAAGTACAATATCAACATTTTCAGACGAATAAGTTTATATTCAGGGTTGTCTATTGTTTTCTTCTAATATATATTTTATAAATCAGGATATACTTCTTTTCGACAAAAAAATCAGAATTTTTATATATTAAAGAAACAATTTTGCTTTATTATACGCCCGTTTAGTATATAAGATAAACCCTATATAGGGAACATATCTTACCTTATCTTTGTATTTGATAAACTAGATGTGTATCTTGGGAGCCTGCTAGTAAAGGAATAGTCCGCTTTAGAACACTGTTACACGATGGTATAGGCAACTATCGTTCTTCACCAGTTGGCGTATCCTATGTGCACAGTAGCATCAGATATGATATTGGAAAGACTGCAGTACCCTCTCCATGACTTACTTTCCCAACAGTACCACACATGGTATTTTTTAATTTATGTGAGGACAAAAATGACAGATTGTAAGTTAATCTAACCAGATAACTTGAGTATCAAACAGGTAGGCGCTATATTATCCAGATTTTAATAAGATATATGATAGGATATAGCCCAACCGAATGGGCCCTTCTAACAGCCCAAGCGAAGCTGGCCTAACATTGATAGCGAGCCCGGTCGAGCCCAAGTCGAGCACTTAATCATTGCACGAAGCCCTAGCCTCGAACCCATGCGCCGGCCAATGGAAGGACGCCCCAGAACCAGGTCGCGCCACCTCCACGTGGCGCGACGTAAAACGAACGGTCCGGCTCCGGCCAATGGAAACACGCCCGGAGGAAGAGTCACACCACGACCAATGGAGGTCGGGCGCGCCGAGGGCAAAGTCGGTGTATAAATAGAAGGAAAAGCGATGTTAGAAGGGTTAGCAATTCTTTGAATACAAAGGCTTGTAACCAATACTCTCTGTACGAAAAGCTCTAGTAAAAGTATTGAGGAACCATTCCTCCGTGGACGTAGATCTCATTAACGATCGAACCACGTAAAAAGCCTGGGTGTTCTTTATTGCTTTCTATAAATCTCGCACATTCACATAGCTAGATTCATCATTGGCGCGTCGTGGGAAACTGAACAAGAAAGCTTCGTTTCCTCTACAACTAAATGGCGAGAACACGCTGAACCGCCGCCCACGCGGCAACAACCGGTGAGGACAACCAGTGGTCACTCGGCGTCGCGGAAAGGAGATCGCGGACGCCACGGCGCCCACACTCACGAGGCAACATGGTAAACTCTTCCATACACCCTCGGGACCGCGTCCCCAACGTGGGGAAGATGTCGACCTCAGCGAGGACGAGCAAGCACTCATTCGTCCCACGAGGTCCTCGGCCGGCTGTGGCGAGTTCCTCCACGCCAATCTTGGCGATTCAAAGCTTCTCAACCAGGAGGACCAAAGGCGGGTCCTCTAGGGCCGGATCAACACCACGGCCTCGAGGCCGCTCCCCGTCCGGCGATCGGCGCTCGCCTCGGCGTGATGGCGAGCACGCATCGCGCCTCGGCAGCGGAGCCGCTCACCGCGGCCGAGCCGCCGACCTCATTCGCGCGAGCCGCTCCCGCGGCGAGCCGCCTGTGATCGCCCCTCGCCATTCCCGCACCGCTCTCCACCTCGTCATGCCGACCAGTCGGCGAAGCGAAGGAAGAAAGGCGGTCGAACTCCCCTCGGAGGGACGATGGCGTCGCTATCGATCCCCCCCCTCCGAAAGGGATGGCAACGATCTCCGGGTTCGGCCGTGCGGAGAATCATCTCCCTTTCTCCGGGGAGATCCTGACACGCCCGCCCCAGCGTGATGCACGGGCACCCAATATAGCGGCCTAAGATGGCCTCGGAGACCCTCCGACTTCCTTTTCGCCTACACCACCAACATGGCGAATCGAGGAATTGAAGATTTTCACATGTGTAAAATCTTCCCAGTCTTGATCTCCAGCGCACGGCGTTGGTTCACCTCGCTCACTTGAACAGACATACTTCGTTTCCGGGACCTCATGGATCGATTCAGTGGCGCTTATCGGAAGATGCCGCCCGTGACCTTCCTCCGACCTACTCACAATCCGCCAGGCGGGGCGAGGCGATGTCGAACTTAGTCTCGAGGTTAATCAAAGAGTCGCTCAAAATTGGCGACAACAACGATCTCTACATCATCAGCGTTCAGCGGGATCCGACCGGCCACGAACAAAGAAATCACCGGGGAGAAACCAAAGCGGCGAGTAAGCTCGGAACCGGTGGACAACTTTGTCGAGGGAGACGAGTCGGATCGGAAGAAGCGAAATGCAGGGACGACGGTCCAGAAGAAAAAAGCGGACGACCGAAGTCGGTAGCGGATCGCGAGGCGCCCGACCAATCAAGAGGGCGGCTGAGTCACAGGCTCGGACCTCGGCCCAACCACTGCTGGCGGGCGCCTCCCTGCTCAAATCGAGGCGGAAATATTCGAGCTCCGCCGAGCTCTTCCGGCCCGCCCCATGAAAGGGGATCGAAGAGGTCCACCGGCGAGTATTGCGACTATCACCAAGGGTATGGTCATGATACCGAGGACTGCAGAAACAGGCTCACGGATCGGCGAGCTCGTTAAAGGCGGGGCCTCAAAAGTACCTCGGACGGTGGTCAGAAGAAGCGAGGCGAAGGAATGGGCGGCAACAATCTGCGGGCCGACCCAGTGGCGACCCAACCCGAAGGCGACGAGGACAAAGGTCCCAACGCTATGGAGCAGTGTCTATGTTGTTCTGGGACGCCCTCGGGGACGGCGAGGTCGTCCTCAAGAACGATGCCGGAGGCCGGCCCAAGAGCCAAGAACAAGCGACTCGGGATGGTGAGAACATAACGTTCTCGAGGAGGACCCGTGCCCAAGATCATGCCGCACTGGGCGCCATCACCATACAGTGCGGTGGGCAACAAAACGTCCACGGGTCTATATCGACATTGGGGCCTCCGTCGGCATCATCTTCCAGGCTGTCTGGATAAGCGAGGTTGGAGGCATTCGGTGCTTCCGCGCCTCCCGCTCTGGAGCTTCACTCAAAGCGATCCGGCCGAGGGTCATTACCCTTCCGATCCGTAGGCGGGCTCCAGTCGGTCACGGGGCCATCCGGTTCTTCCTAGTCAAGCTCCCTCCGTCAACATTATCCTCGGGAGAGATTGGTGGATGCGCCACCAAGGCCGTCTGTTCGGTCTACCACCTCACCGTGAAGATTCCCACCCGGTGGGAGTGCTCGGCGTCGAGGGACCAAGCGGCGCAAAAGAATGCTACGGCTCTCAACCCAATGCGGCCTCGCCCAGGCATAGCAATTACCGAGCCCGGGAGGTCGACACCGGGATGACTGGCCGGGACCTCCAACTATCTGACGGCGATCCCTCGAGGTCGTCAGTCGGCACCCGTGGCCCAGCGGACATCCGGCGACCACGTCATCGACCACTTCGAGAGAATATAGGGGCGTGTTTGCTTGGTCCCGCTTCGATATGGCGGGGTGTCACCCGAGCTCATAACTCACCGCCTCAACATCGACCCGCCACCAAGCGGTCCGTGAAAGAAGAGGATATTCGGCGGCGGGCGCGGCCGGTCGTTAGGGACGGGTGACTCAACTTCGAAGGCGAGATCTTGTTCGGGTCGAATATCCGACACGGATGGCTAATCCATCGTGGTCCGAAGTCGGCGGAGGGTGGCGCGTGTCGTCGATTATACCGACCTCGACAAGCACCGCCCAAAGATTGCTACCCTCCACGATATTGACGAAGGTGGAGGCCTTGGTGGGCCACGAAATGTTCACTTCACGGATCTATCTGAGGGTACCACCAAATCTGATGAGCCGGAGGATGCACCAAAGGCGCATTCATCACCGACTTGGCGTCTTGGCGTCGAAAGATGCCCTTCGGCCTCAAGCACGGGGCCACTTACGAGGATGGTGGATGCAACATTCAAAGACCACATTGGGGAGATCGTCGAGGTCTCGTCGGCGACATAGTAGTCAAAGTCGAAAAGCGGAGGCTGCGCGGCGACCTCGGCACCATCCTCCGACTCGTCGGTCGGCCAACCTCAAACTTAACCCCAAAATGCACTTTCATGGTAAAACAGGGAAATTCTTGGGGTGTTGGGTTTCCAAGAAGGCTTGAGGCGAACCCACCAAGGTAAAGGCGGTGCTCGACATGCAGTGCAAAAACCATTCGCGAGATCCACAAACTTCACGGTGCTGGCCGCCTCGGCGAGTTCCTCTCCCGGCTGCCGAAAGCGGCTCCCTTCTTTAAAATCTTGAGGAGGGCCGGACTTCGCATGGCGGGAAGAGCACCACCGCGCCCACACGGTGAAGGAGTACCTCGCCGACCGCCCACCTCGATCCGCCAAAAGGCGAACTCCTCTCCTTGTACTTGGCAGCCTCGGACGAGGCAATCGGTCTGTCTTGGTGCGGGACGAGGTCGGACGGCGACTTCTATCTACTTCATCACCGAGCACTCAAAGGCCCGGAGACAAGGTATCTGGCGCGAAAAGGTAGCATTGGCACGGTGAATGCTAGCGGCAGCTCAGACCCTACTTTCGAGCTCACTCCATCCAGTCTTGACCGACCTACCCACGAGGCAAGTCTTGTCAAAACACAGGTCATCCAGACGAATAGCGAGTGGGCCACGGGCTTGGCGAGCACGATATCTCGTCTCCCACGGCACCGCCATAAAGGCAAGCTCGCCGATTTCTGGTAGAAGCGAAGTTCTTGAGCCCGATCGACCGCTAAGATTAGCTCCTCCAACGCCTCCACCTCGGTCACCCCCCCCTGCGGAGAAAACCGGACCTCGCCCACCGGATGGTTCTTGGCGGATGTGCGTGGGCGGGCCTCGTGCAAAAGCGGCAATGGAGCGGGCATTCTTCTCCTCGGCCCGAGATAAGCGAAGTCACCCACGCTCCGGTTTACCTTCCCGACCACCAACAACGAGGTGGAGTATGAGGCCCTAATCTCGGGACTCGCATCGCTAAGGAGCTAAGGGTGGATGAGATCCAAATCTTGGTGATTCCCGGTCGTCGTGAACCGGTGTTAAGCAAATCTGAGGCGAGGAGGACCGAATGAAACAATATCTCGAGAAAGCGAAGGAGATGTTGACCTCGTTCGGTGCTTGACATCCACGAATCCCAGGGAAAGCAGTAGGTGGCGTCCTCGGCAAGCTAGCGGCGTCGTCAACAAGTCCACCGGTGGAGGAGGTCCGTTCGAAGCATAGCGGAGTCCCACGTCGGCATCATCACCGAGATAGAGCCGAATGGATGTCTCGAAGGCTATCTGGAACACGGCGCCTACCTTCGGATCGGCTCGAAGCCAAAAGATGATGGCAAAATCCCGAGTATCTCATGCGTGAGGCGCTCTGGAAGTCTTACCTTGACCCTCACGAGATGCCTCGGGCGGAAGAAGCCGACTATGTGCTCAGCGAAATTCACCGGGGTCTTGCGGAAGCCACATCGGTCGCGAGCACTTTCGAAGAAACGGCGAGGTCGGGATACTCTTGGCCCACCGCAAGATCGGCCGAGCTCGTCGAAGTGCCCAGTGCGGATCCACTCCACGGTCAGCGCCTCGGGCCCGGCAGGCGACTGCGAGTCCGTGGCCTTTCATGCGGTGGGGATCGACATCGTTGGCCCATTCGACCGAGCACCGGTCGGCACGATATTTAGTCGTAGCCATAGACTACTTCACAAAATGGGTCGGGCCGAGCCACTTTCGAGCCTCACGGCGGAAGGATTGAAGCTTTGTGTGGAAAAATATAGTCCGCCGCTTGGCATCCCGCATATCCTCGGTCTCGGACAATGGCACCGGTTCGTCGACAAAACTTGAGGAATGGTGCGAAGAGCTTGGATCGATCAGCGCTTCACCTCGATCGCACACCCGCAAGCGAATGGTCGGACCGGTGACGAACCGCACGATCGTGCAAGGATTGAAGAAAAGGCGGACCGAGCTAAAGGCGATGGGCTGAAAATCTCCTCAAGTCCTCTGGTCCCACAGGACCACACCACGGACGTCACGGAAACCCTTCGGCTGGTCTCACGTGCCGAGGCCGTCATCTGCATTTGAGATCGGTAGCAAGACCCTCGCTCTCCCACTTGACCGGCCGGAGCGAGGAAGACTGCGGGCCAACCTTGGCGCCCTCGAGGAGGCGAGCTCGCCTTCATAAAGCCAATCTGAGGCAGTGTCGCACGCTACTACAACAAAAGAGTAAAGGCCTCCACTGCTCCAAGTAGGCGACCTCGTCCTGGAAATAATGAAGCAAGCCGAGCGAGCGTCTTAACAAGCTTGATCCGACATGGGAAGGACCTACCGCGTTCACGAGGACCTCGGCAAAGGGCCTACAAGCTCGCCCACTTGTCAAGGCACTTATTCCCGAACACGCACATAACTCATCTAAGGAGGTATTTTACATAGCTTTGATTTTAGATCGGCGACATGTTAGCCTTCCTATTGTTTTGGTGATATGCGATCTTGTTTACTTGTTTAATAAAGCGTTTGTTTTCTAATGAGTATTTCACTTCGTTCGTCTTACATCTATGTGAACATCCATTCGGATATACCACATCTAAACCTTCACAAGGGGCGCCTTACGAAGATGAAAATCCCACCAAGTAGGGTAGCGTCTGATTACCCATTAAGTTGGGCGTCTACGCATAAGCATCTGATTACCCATTAAGTTGGGCGTCTACATGCAAAGCATCTGATTACCCATTAAGTTGGGCGTCTACATGCATTAAGCGACATCCGCGACCGATCTCGCCAACTCATACCCTTTATTTGGGAAGATATGCACTCGATGCGAAGTCTAAATGCATTAACGACTACAAACAAAGTACCAAGCCATATCTGAGACAACCGGGCTTGAGCTCGTTTATACCCTTTATTTGGGAAAATACGCACTTGTGTATACAATATAAATACATTTACGACCAAAGCGAAGTCCTAAGCTATGTTTGTACCTCTCGAGGGAAAATATACACTTGAAACGAGTCTAAATACATTTATATCTACATCTGGTCTATACTATACATAGCCTCATTCGGGCTTAGGGCTCCGCCTCGCCGGGGCCGGCGAGCTGCACCAATTCTCCACAAAATCCCGGGCCGACGATGTATGCAGAGCGAACTCGGTGCCTTGACCCGGTCGATGAGGCCGGAATCACTGCACGCTCCCGAAGCGCTCGGCGGGCTCTGAGGCAGCCGGACGGGCTTGTCGACTCGGTCGCCTTCGCCGCTCGAGGACACTCCGTTGGCGAAGGCGCAAGTCTGGGCATCCGGGCGGGGGACCCACCCGAGGTCACACCCGACCCCCGACGGACACGGGCCGTGTGTGCGACCTCGCCCCTGCGGCTTCCCCGCCGACTGAGGTCCTCGGTCGCCGCCCGCTCGAGGATCCTCGGATAATCCGCCCTGCCGGACCCATCAACCTCGGCCTACGGCATGATCGGATGGCCGCCCTCCTCCGGGTTCTTCTATGATCGGGTCGGCGAGCCAGCTGTTGCCTCGCCACCGCCGGGGCATGCGGCGTTTTCGGACGATGTCGTACATCTCCATAAACTTCACCACGGAGTTGACGCGAGCTTTGAACTTCTTCTTTGTTGGGCCCTCCTCATCCCTCGGCACCATGCCCTCCTTGACAAGCTCTGGACTCGGTCGTCGGCTTGGATATGGTAGTCCCACCAGCTCGGCGGACTGCCTCTCGTACTGCATGCTCCTCCGACAACCAAGCGAGCTTCTCGCGATCGATTAATTTGTTCGTCGCCTTTGCATCAAGCGTCCGTGGATAGCGTCGGCGAATATGTCCACCCACGGACTCGCCTGCGCGACCTTCAACCAGCGCCTCGTTCTCGGCGGAGGCGGGCCACCTCCCGATCAGCCTCGGTCAACTTCTTCTTCGGTTCGGAAGAAGACACCGAGCTCGCGTCCATGGCGGCCAAACTTGGGTCACCGGCGGACCGACTCCTCCAAAATTGCACCTCCTCGTCGCTTCTCGGCGGGGCACCTCGGACCCTTCGACAGCGACAATTCATGGTCGAGTCCCAGTATTGAGATGCGAATCTATAAATAAAAAGACAACACAAGTCTCGTAGTGATAAACATTCTTTTATTGCATACGAAAGAATTTATTACAAGGGCTCGTGGTCCTATCGACCCGGCGATTCAACCTATTACAATCGGCCCACTAACCTCGGCCTCTCTCGGACTCGCTGACCCCTGCCTCACTGCGTTCCTCCGTTGCTCCCCTCTTCTTGCTTGCTTGGTCGACTGAGCCGACGAGCTCGGCTCCTCCTCCTCCTCCTCGGCTTCAGCCGGACCTCGGCAAGGAGCTCACGAAGCTCGCGATCCTCGTCCACCCTACTGGGCGGCGACCTCGGCGATCGTGGGGTAGGGTGGATGCGAGCCTCCAACCTTTGGGAAGAGTCGGCCAAGTAGATCACCCGGGCGTAAGCTTTGTCCATCTCTCTGGGTCGACCTCGGTCCACCCATGCTTGACCTTGTCAAAATCGGGCATGGCGACGCCGCCCGACTCGGTGATCCGACACCACCTTCTTGACCTGGCGAGATCGGCAATAAAACACGAAGCTCTCCGACTCGATGAGCCGGTGGCAAGAGCCCTCAACAACGGTCCCTGGTCGGCCACCAGACCTCTCTCGTCGGCGAGTTCCTTCTTCGCCCGGCCAGCTCCTCCTTGGCTCCTCGACCTCACCGCGGCCTCCGGCCAGTGCCTCTTCTTCAGCGGCAGCGGCCACCCTCCGGCCTCAGCGGCCAAGGCCTCGGCTTCCGCCAGCGGCCTTGCGTGATCTCGGCTTCCGCCCTCGCGGCGGCAAGATCCGTTCAGCCCAGCCTCTTGCGGTGAGCTCTCGGCCAGCAAGCCCGGCGACGACGACTCCCCTCGGCTGCAGGGGCCCCATCATAGAGCTCCCACCACGAAAAGGAGATGCACAAGTCGGTCACCGATTGCGAAGCAAACAAATCTTAAAAAAGCTACGTACCTCGGGAGGATGCGACCAAGCTTGGGGCGGTACCCGTGCTCAGGCGGCCCTCGGGCGCGACTCGGCCGGTGGACCGGCTCAGCCCACTCATCGGTGGCCCATGCATGTCCACCTGCTTCGGCCCTACTAGGTCCGGCCCGCCTGCTTTTTCTTTGCGGCTCACTTGCCCGGCGATGGTGAACTCCAGCCTCGTCCCTCAACCTCAGCTGCGTCGAAAGAGAAGAATACATTAGCACGGTAAAATAAGACAAATAAGGACTAAGAAAAGGGATGCCTCACCCCGTCGGACCGGTCCCGCCTTCCGGCCGAAAACACTCGGCCGGCCTTCTTCGGATCGTCCTCGGTGTAACTTATGGATAAGACCTCACCAAGCGTTGCTCAGCGATTCTCCATATGGCCCAAGGGCTTGATTTTGGGTCCACCAACAGTGCGATACCCACTCGTACCTCGGTGCCCCTCACCGAGAAAAAATACCTATTCGCGATGGGACACCTTGGAGGGCGGCTACCTTAAATTTCAGCCGGGGTGACGGATAGTACACCCTCCTATGGTCTTCACGCTAAAAGCGCATCAATACCTCGAAGGTCAACTCGCCGACAGCGCCATAACAAGAGAGCCCCACCCCACCAGCGACCTAATAGAGTTGGTCGATTGACGGATGGGGATGCGGAAATACTCTTGAAGGCTAAGGTAAATGGGGCGGAGGGTACCTAAGACACGCCTCAAGCTATCACATAAACGGTAACAAACCCTCCGAGGGCCATCGCCCTATCGTCCGGATCGGCGAGACACCACCACGCCTCACGGAATCGCGCTCCTCACAACCTCAAAGAGTTCCTCCAACGACAAATCCGACCTCGCCGCGCCCGCCTTCGTGCCATCCCATCAGAGGATACCGCGAGAATACTAGGACTCGAGACCTCTGGACCTACCCAACCCGTTGTAGCACATATAGTCCCTTACACCGCGACTCACGCCCAGAACCCGACGCGGAAGAGAACTTTCGGGCGAGAAGAAGATGAAAACATACTTACTTTTAGGCGAAACGGCTACTACTTGTAAAATCGGGCTCGAAAATCTCTCAAATTTCTCTCGTAATTGTTAGCGTCGAAGAAGAAAAAGTGAACGATTGCCTCTTTGCGCCTATTTATAAGACTAGGGCGCGCAAATGCCGTTTCAAATTGACACGTGCTACACGTGATTGGATGTCGCGTTACACGCCGCACGCTGCTCGGCGCCAAACTACCGCTGGCGCGTCGGCGTCGCCGGGATAGGAAGGGCCGCCATCGACCTAGCAATCATCATACGGACCCGGCGTCCTCTAGATGGCGGCGCGCGGTCGCGCCCGTCGCCCCACAAATGTCGAGAAATCCACGCCGGACCTCCGCCTGCCGACACGGATCGGACCTCGTCGGCGAGATCGGACCTCGGCAACGGATCGGACCTCGGCAACAGATCGGACCTCGGCAAGCAGATCGGACCTCGGCCAACCAGCCGCGAGTCTGCTGCGCCCGAGACACACCACGGCATCCCGAAAAGGCGGTCGCTCGGTCGAACAGGAGCCACCACAGAGTAATACCACTACAGCACCGCACTCGGCATAACCAGCGCAGAGCGCGTTATCGGTCGGACTTGACTTCCATCGGTGCCACATCTTTCTCCGGCGGCGGACGATAAACAACCCAACTCGGATCGGCACGAAGACCTCACGTCAAGAAACAACTTGACCAAGCCACACCTCACCTCGGCGGCTGTCTTCACTCCACCTCGGCCTCGCGTCCTCCGGCTATTCGAGGGCTATGATGGGATATAGCCCAACCGAATGGGCCCACTGAGCCCAAGCGGCTGGGCTAACATTGATAGCGAGCCCACGCGGTCGAGCCAAGTCGAGCATTAATCATTGCACAAGCCTAGCCTCGAATCCGCGCCTTGGCCAATGGAGGGGCGCCCGGAACCAGGTCGGCGCCACCTCCACGTGGCGCACGTGAAGACGAACGGTCCGGCTCCGGCCAATGGAAACACGCCCGGAGGAAGAGTCACACCACGACCAATGGAGGTCGGGCGCGCCGAGGCAAAGTCGGTCGTATAAATAGAAGGAAAAGCGATGTTAGAAGGGTTAGCAATTTCTTGAATCTGAGGCATGTAACCAATACTGCTGCGAAAAGCTCTAGTAAAAGTATTGAGGAACCATTCCTCAGTGGACGTAGATCTCATTAACGATCGAACCACGTAAAAAGCGCAGGTGTTAACTTATTCTTTATAAATCTCGCACATTCACATGCCAGATTCATCAATATACCAAACAACCAGATTGTCTATCAATCTCAATCATAATCTAATTCCTTATATATCTTGCATTATCTTATCCCTCCTACCAAAAGACCCTACCCGAGGTGTGGTCAAATAATGTTTAGTTGAAACTTCAAATTAATCTTAAAATCCATTCAGTTGATTGCTCGTTAATACCTATTCATGTAGCTGTCATAATTGGTCAATTTGCACTGTTTCCGGATAATATGGATTTCCTATATATTCTTTTTTCAATAAAGTGTCGGTGCACGCTAATTTCTTCAAATGACATTAATTTTTATATTGATTATAAATAAATAATGTTGAAGTGAGAAATTGATCAATAGAAACCAACATACTGGAAGTTGGAATGTAACTTCAAAAGTATGACTCGGTTAACAACTCGCTTTCACATAAATAAAGGAAATAAAATGCTTACACTAATTTGGCAAGGGACTCTGCCCCCTAACTTTCATATGTTAAAACCTTGAAAATTACGGTTGGTGTACTTTTATGAGATGTGATACCTACGATACATACCTAGCAATTTTATTTTATTTTACATTTTTTTTGAGTTGGATCTATTTAGGTTTTGATTTGGTATATGTGAAGTGGTACGTATTTATCAAATATTTACTATACGCTCTTTTTAAAAGTGTTTTTTATATTTACGTGATCTCCATCTCGTATATATTGTAAGATTTGAAAATATATTCAACTCGTTACCTACTTATTATAAATTATTATATTTCATATATTTTAAACTTTTTTTTGTCAGACAAAAGTATGTTTTCATTATAGGATCAAGCTAACAAACTGGATTTCACAATCCCCTTAGGTGACAGTTGGTATGCAAGAATGAAATATGAATGGAATGGTGATTCATGCCTTCATTCTCAATCCTATGGCTGATAAGATTTTTACGGAAGGAATCACCATTCTCGAAGGAATATTTATTTCATGAATATGAGATTAATTATTTCTCCCCTACCCCATGGTATTAGCTATTCCAATGAACACGAGATTAGCCAAATTTATTTATTTTTTCTAACAAAATTGTTCTTATTTATTTTTTATCTTATAAATTTAATAATAATAATAGATAAATAAATAAAATAGTAATATTTATGATAATAAATAAATAGCAATTATTAACAATAAATAATTATAATATAATAATAGTGAATTATAACTATTAATATATTAACATAATAATAAATAATTAATATAATAAATAGTTGCATTAAAATAATATAATAGAAACAATAAAATAGTAAAATGATAAGAATAATAATAATAGTAATAATAATAAATATTATTAATTAATTAATAATGATAAAAATTATAATTATTAATAATATTAACAAAATAAATAATAATTAATATAATAAATAGCTACATTAAAAAATAATATTATTATTAATAAAATAAATAATAACAAACAACAACAATAAAAATAGTAAAAATGATTATGATGATGATGATAATAATAATAAATATTATTAATTAATTAATATTATTATTAAAATATATTAACATAAAAAATAATACCAATAAAATTTTTATTAAAATAATAGCATTAATATTAATTAATTAATAATAATTAATTATATTTACAATAATAATAACATAAATTATAAAATAATGGTTATTTCATTTATTTAATTTCATTCATATTCATTCATTCCTTATACATATCAGCCATATGAATCACATATTTCATTCCATTCAATTCCTATCATCATTTTTCCAAAGTTCATTCAATTCCTATCTAATTTCATTCTTGTATACCAGCCATCACCTTAGTATATTAATCCACTTTTATAAGATCTCTTTGGTCGATTATGCTCCGATCCCAAAGAATTTTGATAATTAATTTAAGTGTGTTACACACCTCATTATCACTTTCTTTAGACAAAAAGAATCATTAGCTAAGATGTCAATAGAATAACGTTGGAGATGTGGGGTCCAACAAAGAATATTAATTATATACTTTGGTATATCAGCATATGCTTCTTACCTAATCACAGTATTTTGTAAAAAGAATGCAATGACCATGATCTTTTTATACAAGTTTAATTAGTTGAATATCTCAATTTTCTATATAATTAGAACCGAAATCGGTCTCAATATTTGGAATCAAAAGATGATAAACATGGTTTTTGCATGTATTTATGATGCTATTGATATCATTTCACTAAGCAAAATCATGTTTGTGATGAGTTATATTGCAAAGTTTAGTGTTTTGTGAAAACTTGATACTTTATGGTTCTTTTTGGACTTTTGTAGGAAAATAAAGGCCAATTTGGGATGAATGGATCATATAATATCGAAGAGAAGTTCGATACAAAGACATAGGAAAAAACTTATAGCAATTCGGAGCCCGAACGAATAAGAACGAAGCATAATAGGTGAAGAGAACAGACTGCTAGCCAGAGACCGCTGCGCCGTCCGCTGTCTGAGTTGTTTTGGGGCACCAGGGCATCGATCTAGACATCGACCGCTGATCACATCACTGACGAAGTGCCTTGTTTCGGGAAAACACATTTTTCTCCTATTTTTGGCCAATTTTTGGCCATTTTCACCCTCACTTGTCTTCCTCAACACGCTATACTATAAATACACCCTCATGACACTTAATTAAACATCCATTATTATAAACCATAGCTTCCACTTCACATTTAGACACACAATCTTCTCTCATTTATCATCCATCTTCCATTTCTCATCCATCTAGGGAGAATAAATCATTCCATTGGAGCTACAAAAGAAGAAACAATCAAAGAAGCACACTTGAAGATAATTTTTTTGATAAAACTCTCAATTGAATGCTTATATCTTCTTATGTTCTTGGTTTATTTTGTATGTTCAATGATTGACCATCATTTATGCATTTATCTTTGGTGTCGTCTTGAACTCGGGAGAGAAGAGTCGACTCTTGAATGAGAATATAAGACACGTAATCTCAACAGACCGAGAGGTTGAGAGTTTGAGTGAGGATTCTTGGTGTGCTTTTGGAGTCCTCGGCTAGCAATTGATCGGAGACAACAATTTTAGCGCCTAATCCACCATTTTAATCATCGGGGGGAGAGACTAAGGCTAGTTTAGAGATCAATCTTATATCGTTAGTGTTCATTCAAAAGTTAATCATATAGAGTGAAGTCCAATCACTAACAATTGATATTTAATCCCTCGGATATCTGTAATAGCCCACTATCCCTAAGGACGACTTGCCGTGACTATTACCCAGGATGAGAATTAAGAAGTGGGAAAAGAAAATGGCATATCAAAATATGAGGCATACATCAAAAAAACTTCTATAAACATCAAGGTCATGAAGATCAAAGTAGACAATTTACATACAAGAGATTAGCTTATCATATCCTCAACAAAAAGGTTCAACTGATCTGAAATTGGTCTAATTCTCTGATCAAAATATAACTGAGTATTCTTGCAGCGAAAAAACATGTGAGGTACACATATGAAGATGTGCACTCAAGGTTCTAACTATCGGCGACAAAAGATTCCTACTGCTCAACATTACTCCATCTCATCACCAGCTCAACCTGCACATTTAAAAACAAACATGCAGGGCTGAGTACAAAGACTCAGTGGACTTATGTCGAAAACATACATCATAAACTTTGAATTGCACTGCCCCATCTGTAACACACTGAGTTTTATTTGAAAGTTCTGTGCTTACTAAACATTTTCTATCATTTTTCATAAAGTTTGTATGCCAGACATATTTTCTGTCTGTATGATCCATATATGACTCATCTCGCGCCGTAGAAGGAGGCCTTATTTCACGGACGCCGTAACCGATCGAGAGGAACTTTCAGTGCACAGTCACCTCAGTGTATACGTTAACCTTTACTAGGAATTCTCCATCTAGCATATGATCAGAATTTGATTAAACTCAAGTTGACTGACCAACACAGATATAATACATATATAAAACATAAACAATTTGGGCATGTAATTAATAGTAACATCTCATCATCATTTTCTCAAAAGAAAGCATCGTAAATAAAAGACTTTTCATTTTCTTTTTTATCCTTGAAGAGAAAAGCCCACTTGGTACACTCTCATCCTTGATACGAATTTTCTTCCTCTATTCTCGTTGCTCACTTCATCTCTCCACCTTTACGCAAGAATCTAGTTTAGTACGTCTATCGTATCTTTGAAAATTGTCAAAAGTTAGTGGAACTCGATAGCTTTTTAGACCTTATTAAGATTGATTAAGTGAACGCAATTCATTTTTAGGGTTTTCGTATTGTTAGTCAATTAGGGCTGTAGTTTCATCGGGAAACCCTAATTTATAAACCCTCCTCTCTAAATGAGATGAAACATCAGTTCATACCTCATAATAATTTAGATCAATCCTTTGGATTCCTCTTAACCATTCTCCAGTAAAACTTTCAGTTATGAAATCAAATTCTTATAAAAGAGATATAAACATGTCTCTAACTCGTCTCACACGTCCTATTTCATCTATTCAGGGAAACCCATATTTATACTAGGCGTAAAACATAACTATGTGCGTTAACAATAACTCTACTCACGCACTAACATGCTTCGTTCCTACAACATGTTCGTCTCAATTAAACATGCTCAATGCATTCATACTTTAATCAAATCATTTCAAACTTCAAACTAATGCATTTCTCATATACATAAGTCTATTTGTTTATCTAAAATCACATAATTCACCTTAGAACATATAAAACAATTAACTTGCATAATATGCTCTAATTCTAATTTATTACTCATCATACTCCAATAAATCTCATAAATTCACTTTTAACATTCAATCATGCCCAATTATATATATATATATATATATATAATTAATTTATGCATAACACTTTATATTTCTAATTTCTACGTCACTTAGCAAACCGTCTCAATGTAGAAATTTTTTATATCTCTTCCTAAATATCATATGATATCTTATACATACTCTTGGGCCTAAATATGTTGATCACATTTAATAAAATAAATTTGAAACTCTAAGTCCTTCAACTTAAGATTTTCTAAAATTTTGGAAAAATTAGCAAAATATTTCCATAAATTCCTATAAATTCACATAACACTCTATATTAATGTATGATCAATAACATCTAATAACATTAGACATAGAAAAATTTGACATCACTCCCCTTCACCTTCTAGTTTTCGAAAGTTTTAAAAAAATGCATAACAATTTTCAAAAATTGTGAATTAATTCACACAAGCTCAATCAATACTCAATATTATTACTTCATGCTCAAAACAACTATAAAAAATCATAATCACCTCCATATAAACCTTATATATCTCACTATAATAAGAAATTTTTTAACATGCTTAACTTTGTACCAATTTCATAATACATGCTCACAACCATCATATAAACATATTTAATTAACAACTTAAACATTTGGCAAAAATCTTAAATTTTTTCATGAATAACCAAAGCATATAAACATACTTTTCATGGATGAATTTCTAAGTTTTATTTGTATATCTAGATAGGTTAGCCAATTTCTAACCTTTTAATCGGAGTCGATCATCGAAAAAATCGATTTTCTTAACTTGAAAAATGAAGAAGAATTGAAGAACACTTCTTCCTTTTTTTTTTTTTTTCTTGTTCTCGAGAGAGAGAATGAGAGAATATAAGTTGTGTTTGTATGTTGTTTGCATTCAATTGTCTTAAGAATTTTAATATCTTACATTTTTGTCAATGGAAATCACTATGCATTACATCATCAAAATCATTATTTTTCCTCGACTTTCTCCCATTCTTCGGCTGATCCAAAGAAAAATGAAAGCTATATGTTCCCCATGATGTATTTTAATATTAGATAATATGTACTAGGTAGGTATTTGACCATGTGATAAAAAGAACAATTTTTTCACCCATTTGTTTTTTGAAGTTCTCGGTCATAGATAGGAAAATAATAGAAATTTTGACCATGTGATAAAAAGAACAATTTTTTCACCCATTTGTTTTTTGAAGTTCTCGGTCATAGATAGGAAAATAATAGAAATTTTGGTTCAATCCTCTTTTCTTTATATATAAAAATATTGTAGAAAAGAAATTATAGAAAAAGTAGATTTTTAAAAAACACCCTTTGTGTGTTTCTTACAACATTAATGTAGCTTTCAAAATTAAAATCTTCAAACTTTAATATAAAAATTCGAGTCATGTAAATACGTTAATAAGGAACTCGTTCTCACTTTATCTCGTACTTCATTAAATTGAAATTAAATTTCAAGTTTCGTCGTGCAGAAAATGACGTAAGATTAATCTCCAAAAATTGATCTTCGTTGGAAAATCACTCTCAAAAGGAATAACATATATTTGGATTGCGTACCTAGTTTCTTGAATTGTGCACTGATTGTGTTATATTTGGATATTGAACCTTTTGACAAGTCATTCTTGACTTGGGTTTGTATTAAAACAGCTTATTCCTTTCAGTTCATGCATTTATGAGTAGTTCAATGGTTAATTGTATTAGTTACTTATGTATATATCCGCTGCATTATTATATCAGTGACGATCTATTTGATCCGTACTTCCTTGAGAAGTCGGGTCGTCACAATAATATATATATATATATATATATATATATATATATATGGGTTGGTTAATGGGAGAACCACTCCTTAGTGAGAAATTAAAACTAATATGCACCATAGATTGTGTGAAAACCAATGGACTGGATCTGTTTGTGCATAATAAATGGGATGATTGTGATTGACACGTGTCGTCATCATATGCAATGAAAGGGTAATCAAGTAAATGACATAAATCCCACCCCTTCGGTAACCACCCACCTCCTTACTTACCTCATTAAAAAGATTTTATTGACGTTCCATTAACCTTTCTCTTTCATCTTGCAATCGGCCATTCATCTTCGAAGTGCATCAGGAGTAATTTTATTCCCAATCCAAAAATTCAAAAAGTAAGTCTTCGTTTTGCCATACCTTTTTTTTTTTTCCGACACTTGCTGGTGTTTATGCATCGGTTTGAAGTAGGTTTTGAATACCATATTTCTGGATTTTTGGCATCTTTTTTGGTTTTATGCATCGATTTAGGGTTTCTCAGTCAACCATTACTAGGACTTTTAAGTGATTTTTAAATACACTATTCCATTTTTCTTGCTAATTTTGTTGATTATGCATAGTTTTTTTGTAACTAAGACGACAATTATTAGGGCCTTGATGAAATTTTCCAATACACTATTATTAATTGTATTCGCATCTTTGTTGTGTATATGCATCGTTCGTCTGTAACTAGTATTCAACCTTTATTAGAGCTTTCAAGTATTTGTGCATATAGTGTGAAATCTTGCTCATGGACGAAGATTTCAGAGTTTTATATAAGTCTTGATGCATGTGTTTTTTGATTACTTGTAATACCCCACATTCCTGTAGCAGAGATTAGCTCCGAATTAAGAGCTTATGGGAAGGGCATTGCATCCTTAAGAAAGAGTTGTTTAAGCTAGAAGCTTTTATGTTAAGTTTCGTGTCGACAAAAATAGAATTTGAGATTTATTCGAAATCGATTCGAGATAGAACCTAAGATAAGATTCTTAGGTCTTGTTTAGAATAAGAAGACATAGATTCCACGGGTCTTGAGATGATAGATACATGCTCAACGAAGTCTTGATTTTATAAAATGGAGAAATTCAAATCTTTGTTTTTGTGATATCGGTATTTGCCGATTAAACCCTAATCGTCAATTTGAATGTCCAAAATGGTTTTTGAAGCCAAAATATTTTACAATCAAATTTTGATGTTTATATTATGTTATTGAGTTTTAAAAAGAGAATTTCAAGTAGAGAGCATTTTATCGGAAATTGAGTTTTGAAATCGGAACGATATGAATTAATAGCATGCCTTTATAACGTTGGTATTATTTATAGAAAAGTGTACATTTTGGTAATTTACTAGCACATGATTATTTATCATGTTTTAAAGAAAATCAAAAGTGGAGAAAATTTGAGAATTTTCTAGAAAATTGGTGACTTTTCCACCAAATTAAAGAAAATGAAAAATAAAATAAAAATTTGTGGCTATATATATACACATTACAATCCATTTTATTCTTCATTTTCTCCAAATTTTCGTGCCTTACACACACTAAAATTTTCCAAATTTCATGCTCCAATTTTGAAGGATCAAACAGTTGAATTTTCAATCCGTCTTCGATTTCAGGTATAATTCTATCTTTAGAATACATCTATGGTTTGAAATTTTGAAAAACATAAAATTTTGAGCATGCTATGTTTTCGGTCACTATGATGATTCTACCACCCCTGAGTATGATGCTAGTACCCATGCTCTAAAAATAGAGTTTTCATTTCCAGATACTCAGCTATTTATGCACAAGTCTGATGTATATTCTATACAATTTGATCATTTTATCTCAATACTGAGATGTTTTTCTATTGACCCAGATTGGTATGGTCAATCTTTCATATTTCTTGAGATTCTTATACCGATTCAGTCTGTTCAATTTTCTCATGTTTTTGTAACTTCTCATTTGAGATTTAAGAAGAGACTCAAGTTAATTTATCGAGACTCCAGATATCTCAAGATCTTTTATGTCTAAACCCGAGTTTTGCCAGTTGTTGGCACAACATAGCTATAGTCCCTAGATATCAGTCAAATATTTTTGCGACTGATTCTGGCATCCTTTACCTTTGAGTCATTCTTTTGTATTCAATTCCCAATTGTGTTATTGATCTGGTATCTCCTGAGATTGAGAAAGATTGTAGAGATGCCAAACTCCTATGAAGTCATTGATGGCAGTAAGGACAGAAATGCAAAGACGTAAGAAAAGAATGATGACGATGATAGCCTATCGTGAACATATGGATATATATATATATCTATATAGGTGATGTCAATATATATATATTTTTTATGATGCGATAGCATGCTTGAGAAGCCGTACCAGATAAGTTTTCCCAAGATGCCAAATTATCTATATGCCTGAAAACCCCCAGATTGCAATGTTTCCCTGCTTTGTAAAAAGTCTTCAAAGAGGTAATTTTTCTCCCCTTGATATATATGATCATTCTGCTATCAAGCTATGTTATTTCATTTCATAACCTTGTGATAAATAATTGTGAAGATCCTTGAGACATAAATCTGTTTGTTGAATGAGAACATTTTTCCCGTTTTTGGTAAACAAAACATGCTGCATTGTGCATTTATTTGCAATGTAGTATGCCACCCAGAAAAAAAATCCTCATCTTAAAGAGGAAAACAAGAAAGTATAAATTTTTCTTAAGCTTTATCTGTACCTTATCTCTTTTAAGCTAATTGTGCCCTTTTGCGTCAGAATCCCCCATCTTTCAATAGAGTTGATATCCAATTGATGCTGAAGAATGAGTTCGCTTTGTAAAGCAAGTTCTCAAATTTTGGAGTGCCCTGATCGAAAATGTCTCTTATGTACATCGTTGCAATTAAAAAGGTTTGTAGAAGCACGTTAGAAAGTTCTTCCTCCTGAAATCTCTATCATGTATGAAGTCGACAAGTTAGCTCGAATATATGCCCTTGAGATGGTACGTTTATGAAGATTGCTCGTCTCAATCACCTCAAATAGAGACTCCAAGTTTATATCTCGTTATGGATGAGTTTTTATCAAAAGATGAGTAAAAGATTGAAATTGCATACAACGATAACTACCAAGCAACGATTTATATGACACCCTATGAAGTTCTCTACGGCATAAAGTGTAGATCGCCGCCCTTTAAGAACGCGATTGGAGAAAGAAAAGTGCTTGAACCAGAAGCGATTAAAGAAATGATCTTAATTGTACGATAAATCAAGAAAAGAATCCAAGAAGCTCAACATCGTCAGAAGTTCTATGCAGATACAAGACGAATGGAGCTAAGCTTTAAGATTGAAGAAAAAGTATTCGTAAAATATCTTCTTCCAAAGAAATACATCGCTTTGGAATCAAAGGAAAGCTCAACCAAGATTTATCGGCCATACGAGATTCAAGAAAAGATTGGGCCAGTTATCTATAGATTAACATTGCCCTCAAGTTTCGGCAATATTTACAATATGTTCCGTATGTCGCGATTCTGAAGATATGTGTTTAATCCAAACACATCATACATCGAAGACGTTGTCCTTGGATCATATCTAAGCCGTGAAGAGAAACCGAAATGCATCTTAGATCGAAAAGAGCGACAACTAAGGAATAAATCAATTCCTTCAATTAAAGTCTGAAGAAAATATTATGATTTAGAAGAAGCGACATGGGAGCTAGAATATCAAACATGAAAGAAGTACCTCTGCAAAAAGGTACTAAATTTTGGGACGAAATTTTTTTTTAAGGGGGGAGGGGGGAATGTAATACCCTACATTCTCAGAAAGAGATTAGCTCCGAATTAAGAGCTTATGAGAAGGGCATTGCATCCTTAATAAATAGTTGTTTAAGCTAGAAGCTTTTATGTTAAGCTTAAATTAATAAACAAAAATAAATTTGAGATTTATTGAAATCGATTCGAGATAGAACCTAAGATAAGATTCTTAGGTCTTGTTTAGAATAAGAAGACCTAGATTTCAAGGGTCTTGAGATGATAGATACATGCTCAACGAAGTCTTGATTTTATAAAATGGAGAAATTCAAATCTTTGTTTTTGTGATATCGGTATTTGCCGATTAAACCCTAATCGTCGGCTGAATGTCCAAAATGGTTTTTGAAGCCAAAAATATTTTTACAATCAAATTTTGATGTTTATATTATGTTATTGAGTTTTAAAAAGAGAATTTCAAGTAGAGAGCATTTTATCGGAAATTGAGTTTTGAAATCGGAACGATATGAATTAATAGCATGCCTTTATAACGTTGGTATTATTTATAGAAAAGTGTACATTTTGGTAATTTACTAGCACATGATTATTCATCATGTTTTAAAGAAAATCAAAAGTGGAGAAAATTTGAGAATTTTCTAGAAAATTGGTGACTTTTCCACCAAATTAAAGAAAATGAAAAATAAAATAAAAATTTGTGGCTATATATATATACACATTACAATCCATTTTCTTCTTCATTTTCTCCCAATTTTCGTGCCTTACAAACACTAAAATTTTCCAAATTCATGCTCCAATTTTGAAGGATCCAACCGTTGAATTTTCGATCCGTCTTCGATTTCAGGTATAATTCTATCTTTAGAATACATCTATGGTTTGAAATGTTGAATAACATAAAATTTTGAGCATGCTATGTTTTCGATCACTATGATGATTTATGAAGGGATATGTTGTTGTTTGAACAATTCTTGATTCTATGTTCGATTCATTGCCGACGTGTTGTTTAACGTTGAAATTTTAAGTATATGTTTATTCTTTGAAATTTTGTGAAATTTTCGAAATCATGGAGGGTCTTGATCTTGAATATATGATGTTGATATGCTTGATATTCTTTCATATATATGTTGATGAGTTGATATAAACATGTTTTGAGCAAGAAAAACGTTTGAAATTGAACCTATGTTGAAACCCCTTTTTGACCGAAACCTTAAGCCCTCATAATGTTGGTTTTTTGATTTTATATGATCATTTTGAGTTCATATTTGGATTCTATGATATGAATAAAACTTAAAATAATTTATTTGGATTTTTCGACCGACGTATTCGAAAATTTGAAAATTTTAGTTTGACGTCAAAAATTTGTTTTCAAGGCCAAAGCTTTGATCTTTGGATTTTGATGGTTGATTAATGATATTTGATTATAGTTGAGCATGTATAGAGGTTCGTCTAAGTTAGGCGACGTCTTGCGCGATTTTTGACGTCGGACATAAGCTATGTCTTAATGGGTCGTTAGGTTTTTGGCTAAGGTTGAATGGTTTAAGCTTGTTGTTGAGTTTTCTATGCTCGTTTAGTCATATGAGGCTTCGTTAAGTCTTGTTATATGTAAGACATTAGAGGATGCAATGACCCGAATGTTTATTGACCTTAGCGTCTTGTGTATTGAGAAAATATAGTCGTATCGACGACTAAGATAAGCTATGTTCTTGTTTTGTTCTTGATAGGCTTTTATACCGTTTTATGTGGATTAATGGACCAAGTGAGAAGACGAAAGATATGAAAGATGAAAAGTACAGTCGTCGAGTGACTGTCGCCAGGTGGGTATAAATATTTTCTAATATGATATGCTTATGCTTTTTATGTTTTTAAAATGAAATGAATTGCATTATGATCAAAGTTTCAAAGTTAAATGACTTGCCTGTTTTGAGCATGAGCATGAGCATAATACATTTACCTATCCACGGAAAAGAAAGAAAGAAAGTATGAATGAAAGAATGTACCGACGTCGGGTATGACCGTGGCTGGTACCCTTCGGGTCCAACACGGGTATGTGATGTTAAGGTGTTTGAGAAGGAGGCCTACTTCTCAACCCGCAGAAAGAAAGTCCGTGGATATGGGAAAGAAAAGTTATCGGCCGATATGAGAACATGCATATGCATACTTTATGATGATGCTATGAAATGAAATCAAGTAAGTGTTTATTTACGATGCATGCACATGTTATTTCACTAAAACCCCTGCGCATTGCTAATGTTATGGAAAGTCAATTATATAGCCCTAAGGGCAATGTTTTATGTTTTCGGCATATACCCAGCGAGTGCATTTTGTACTCACGCCTGCGTGTATTTGTAGCGTGCGAGGTTGAGCTCGAGAGGATCTTTGGAATTGAATCTTTGTGCGAAGAGCTTCTAAAAGTTTAACTCATGATAAATTGTTAAGGTTATTCAATTGTTGTTATCATGTTTCGTTGCCCAGAGAGTTATGTCTTCATACATAATTCTCAGCTACACTTTTCGTTGCCAAACTTTGGTCATTACTTGTTTATGCGTTCATTTAGAACGAAGTAATCATATTCAATGCTCTACCATGATTTAAGATGTTGATAAATTCTCAAGTTGTCAAAATATGCTCGAATATGTATCTCCTTGATATTGGTTATTACGTTGTGATTATCCGTTCTCAGCCATTATCTTCTTTATTCGAACTTTTATTGTGATTTGAGGACCTAGATTCAACCTTTATCAAATTACATTTCACCTCTTGAAACCATAAATGTTCGATTTATTTATGACAAAAGTTGTAGTCATCTTTTCTCACGACACATGTTTGAGCCTGTTGTCGTTAAATTTTCTTCTTAACCCCGAGTCACTGCCTAATTACCTGTTTAGGTAGTCGGGTCGTGACATTACTTAAACAATGCCTGTATTGAGATCAAGAAATGTTGAAATATTTCTTATATTTTGGATCTGAAAGGGATGTTGTTGTGTGTTTCTTTATATATTGTTGAAAGTGGTCCCCATTCTCTATATTTTTAATATGTCTGCTTAAGTTCTTATGAAAGGTATGTTTGTTTGTGTTTATTATATTCTTGAAAACCCTAAAAGTACTTGTGAATGTGATTTACGAAAAAATAAACTCATTTTTGGACGCTGTGGCCCTTCCCCCCATGATGTTGAAATGTTGTATGTTTTAGTTGACAATATTTTTATGCAGAAGGTCGGTGTTGCTGTAATTGATTTTGTTTTTTTGTGTAATTTAATTTCAGATTTGTATAATGGTATATGTTTGTGTGGACAATAGGTGGAATAGTTATGCATATGGTTCTGCAATATATTAGACATTATTAGAAAATGAGATTTTTCTTCGCATAATGGTGTTTGTTTGTTTGCACAAAGTAGAATTAGTTACGCATATGGTTTTATCACAAATTATTTGTAGGACATCCATCTTACTACATTCACTTAACTCTCCCATGTTATGTGCACAAAGTTGGAATAGTTATGCACATTAGTAGAAAATGAGTTTATCCTTCGCATAATGGTTCATGTTCGTTTGCACAAAATAGAAATAGTTATGCATATGCTTTTATTACAAATTATTTGTAGAACATCCATCTTATTGCATTTACATAACTCTCCTTGTTATGTGCACAAGATTGGAATAGTTATGCATATGATTACTCAGAATATATTCAAGAAATTCATAGAAATTGAATTTGATATTCACATATTAGTTTCTGTTTATTTGCACAAAGTAGAAAGAGTTATGAATATGGTTTTCTGTTTATTTGCACAAGATTTGGGCATAGTTATGCATTTAGATTTTGTGGTCATTTAAGTATTAAACAACTCTGGTTTTTGTTGTTGCATATGAAAGAGTTATGAAATATTTATGCTTATGGTTTTTATGCAGACTGAAATGAAGTCCGACAAATCAGGAAAAGAACTAGCTTCCTTAAATCATAAGTATATAGATTATATGATTAAACTGATGATTCTGCAGAATTAAATAATAAGTTTAAATATTGAAAATTGGTATGTAGGCGGAAAGACAATATGTACGAACTCCAAAAAAGGAAGAAAAAAAACAAGATTGCAGGGTATTGTAGCAATGTTCCAATGTGTATATTGGAACATCTATATATTATTTGTAATTGATTACATTAAGTATTGAAATATAATTGTTAATTTGTTAATATAATCGTACATTAGTTACATGAATTAGTTGGAATTGTTCATTCATATCATTAAAACAATATAGTTCATGTAGGGAGGACTGAACCCACATGATCGGACGAAGTTATGGAGGGCATAGATGCTGGGTCCAGTGGTACTGAGACTTTGAGAAGTGAGCCAATAGACACGTCACGGTTCCTACTTTATTCATTTGGAACAAACTATGTTTGATAATGTACGGTTCTGAACATGTTTGGTTTGCTGTAGTGAAGATGCAATTTTCACTTAATATAATGTGTGGATGACATGACAGTATACGATGTGCATAAGTTGTACTCGACCCATATTTTTATCAAGTCGAAATAACTTTTCTACATCCATGAATCTATAACCTATGCGTCTATGCATATTGCATATGCATACAAAGTGAATGTGAATGATATAGTATTCAATTGTGCACAAATAGGCATACATACTAAATTATCACTTGAACGTTGCAAAAGAAGATGTAATGCGTGGAACGTCTGATTACTACCGTGAGATGTGCAAGGATCTGAACTTCAATGCAAATATGATTTTACTCGATTGAAAAATAGTACACTAGACTTTTTTCATTCATTTTAATTGGAGCATGAATAATTTTAATAGTTTTCAATGTCATGGCATAAAATGAACCTAAACAAAACAACTGTGTTGTTTACATAAACTATACAAACGAGCCATACACCCAACCCTGCTAGACAAACGTACACGTTTTTGTTTAGATAAACTATCATCTGAATCAACCTTTGAATTATCCTTCGTACCTTCACGTGTACATAAAATGAACGTAAACAAAACAACTGTGTTGTCTCTTGATCGTTTTACTATGCTTTTACGAGTCTCAAATCCACATGCAGCTGCATAAGCATTATAAAATAGCTCGCCCTCATTCAAATTACAAAAAGCTCTTCCAATTTTGGGTTTAAGTACATCATCACAATACGGAAAAACCCAGTCATCGCACTGAATAACATCAACATCAACGTCTAGACCTGCATGCACATGTTGTTTAAATAATCAGAGTTAAATTATGAACACATATCAATTTCAATATACATATCAATAAAATGAACATACGCATATCCTTCCAAATTATATGCATGTGCGTTATGTGCTAATATATGTGTTGTGCATAAAAACATATAAATAATGCATTATGTTATTATTATTGTGCAAATAACAATTCAAAACAATTAATAATAAAACATAAATCATAGATTCAATATTACAGTTAAAAAACAAACTTATAAAGTATTAAATTTTTTTGCACAACACTGTAATAAATATCTAATGAATATCCAACATAACAACACGCATATGATGAGACGTTGGTTATGACTTCAATATTAATAAGATAACAACATGAAACATCACAATTATTTTCTTATTAGATATACAAATGCAGAACCTGACAATGAGAATAATCTGTAAACTTAACTCAACAAGAATCACTATACTGTAAATGCACACGAAAAATAGGACTGTATTATTAATTCAACAAAAATGAGTATACTATAAATGCACAGAAAAACTAATAAAATAAAGTGGATAAATATGCAAAATAAAATAAAATGGAAAGTAAGACTAAACAAACCTGATGAATCCATTCAGAGGAAATATTTTTTTACAGAAGAAACGTCTTCAAATATGAAGAAGATGATTAACAATACTATGAACTAAAAACAAAAATTAACAGATATGGTAATAATCAAATTGATACCTAATATATCTATGAAAATCCCTTTTTTTTAGGGATATACTAATTGACGCAAAAACTGTATATTACATAAATATCCTTATATTGTATACAATGATTAAAACACGGTTAATTAGATGGGCTAATCATAACCACTAAATGCATCTAGATCTACGTCTGAAATTAGTTCTCATTTCTCCATATTTTACCGTAGCTAAAATAAGTCGCGAGCAAAAGAGAATTAGTATTAATAATGGGTTTCTCCACTTGAAAATGAGAGAAGTAGATTTTCACCCAAGGATGATAACATATTTTCTCTCCTCCTTAATTCCATTCTTTTTGTAAATTTGTAGCCATACAAATTGCTCTCATTCTCACCCACACGTATCGCTTTCTTTGCTCTTTCCTTCTACCCCTTGGAACAAAAAATCCCAAAACTCCTAATGGAATAGAAAAAATGGAAGAAATCCCGAACATGAAATTAGAGAAAGACAACCACGATATTAAAGACAAGTATGCTTCGAAGAGTACTATAAGATTTTGCTTCAATGTACAAAAAGTGGTTTAAATATTAGAAGAAGCCAATAATTATGGAACACGAAAACAATTCTTACAAACAAGGGAAAATGCAGCTTTTTTTGGGGGAGAAATTTGTGTTAGGAGAAAGGACATATTGCAGCCAAATATAAATGAACTTTTGCCATATAAGGAGGAATGATTAGTTTCAAGCAAAAATTCATACAACCATAGCGCAACTATCTGCTCATACGATCATAATACGTCCACTGTTCACACAATTATGATTGTGCAATAGAAGGAAACCTATTTAAAAGGTGTTTGATGAGCTTATAAACTTCCTAAAACAATTTATAAGTTTAATCAAACACCCTCTTAGCTAGGTGCTAATTAGGGATGTCAATCGGTCAACCACTCGGGTTCGAGCTAACCCACTTCGGGTTGTCGAATTTTCTCGGGTTGACATTTTTTCTGTTAGAAAAATCAACCCTAACCCTAAACTCTCGGGTTTCGATTAACCCATCGAGTAGAAAACTTAAAATATATATATATATATATATATATATATATATATATATATATTAAGCGTTGAGTAAAAAACAAATAATTGAAAAATAAATATAATACATTCAAAAGTTCTTTTTTAATCTTATTATACTAACTTTGAATAGCAAACAATAAAAATTAAAATAGTGCTCATAATTAAATTCTTTTTTTCTAATATGCTTTAATGTCCACATTCCATGTAACTAGGGGTGAGAATCGGTTCGGTTTCGGTTAACCGAAACCGAATTAACCCAAAATAGATAACCGGAACCGATACCAATCGGTTAATCGGTTAACCGATTAACCGATTCGGTTAGTCGGTTCGGTTATCGATTAACCGAAATTAAAATTAAATTTAAAAAAAAATAAAAAAAATAAAAAATACAAAAATTAACCGAAAATAACCGAAATTAACGAAATTATTTCAAATATTACGAAATTATAATATTAAATTAAATAATTTTTACCTAATAAATAAATAAATAAATTAATTAATTAATTTCGGTTAATCGGGTATAACCGTCGGTTAATCGGTTATACCCGATAACCGAAATTCACTTGCAATGGGAACCGATAATCGAACCGAAACCGAAAAAATCGGTTATCGGTTAACCGATAACCGACTTTTTCGGTTTCGGTTATCGGTTAACCGATAACCGATACCCGTTTAAGCACCCCTACATGTAACTAAATGATCTCTAATAATATAATACAATTATAGCGGAATTAAAACTAATATCTAGAAAAAATTTAATAAGTTAATTCAATATAATACTATTTAAAATATATTAAAATATCAAAATTAGAAAATAATGCTCACAACTAAATTATTTTTTAATATATCCGAATATTCATATTCCATAATAGCTAATTCACTATTTTCTTGTAACTTTTAACAACACTATGAATATCTTCTATAATTTCTTGTATAGTTGTAGGGATGTTAATCGGACCAATCCGCTCGGGTTAAGGCTAACCCACTCGGGTTGTCAATTTATTCGGTTGTCGTATTCGGGTTGACATTTTTTCTGGTTATAAAAATCCAACCCTAACCTTCTAATTTTATCGGCTTATTCGGTAGTGAAACTCGACCCATATTGACATCCCTAGTGCTAATAAACGTGATAATTGGGCCATTAATAAAAATATATCGGCAGTTTTACTTGAACTAGCATATTTTAGTTCAGACTGACTAATATTTAAGTTTCTATGAAGTTAGATATTTTCCCATCATCCTATATAGTGTATATATTAGGTGCAGTCCGCAAGATATATTCGTGTGCGTGGCTGAATAATTTAAACGGCCCAAAATAGTTTATTTCGTGATAGTCATTTGTATTCGACACTCATTTCCATGGGCTAAAAATCTGCTTCATCTTTCTTCTTCAACTCCTTGTTCTGCGCTGGTTGCTTGTTGGTAACAGTAAAATTGAAATTCCCTAAAAAGAAAAACCTAAAACTAAAATTTTGATTTTTTTAATATTGTGTTGAGCATGCACTACTTCGAAAATGTACGTGGACTGTCACATGTCTATTTGTATATATAGTTGAGAATTTAAGATCTAAAGCTCATGACGATTTAAATTTTAAACTATGTAATTTCACTTTCAATTTAAGATGACTGTTTTCATATATAAATATATGTGATACAATCCTTAGATTCGACGAGTGCTAGTGCTAGCCATAATAATTGTACAAGTCTTAACAAAAATCCGTACACTAGAAGTAAATAATAATAATAATAATAATAATAATGTAACACCTTAAATTCATAATTTAAAAATGCTATATTTTATTAAATAGCTAAAACGAAAACATGTCAAAGTGATTTTCTTCTTCTTTTATATCTATTGAATAAAATATTTAAATAACATATATAAAATATCTCAAATAAAACTTGGCAAATAATGAGTTCAACAAACTCAAGTTTAAACTTTGCACGACAGAACTGAAGTTAACCAACGACCCAAAACAAACTACGCAAAACATAATAGCATGAGATAAGTTGGAGTTCTAATAACTCATATCCGACAATGATAATAAAAAAAAGAAATTAAACAAAATAGCGCAAGTCTTGGAAGGAACTAAAAGCGACATAACACCACTAGATACACCCACACCGTCACGTCGTTCCACAATCACTGACTTGAAAATATTTTAGATAAAAGGGGGTGAGCATAAAACATACTCAATAGTGTGAAACAATGAATATCATTAGTTTTGTCCGAACGTGTATACATCGTAGGAAAGTAATAGCCAATCATATTCGGTCTTACCGACTTATAATTCTACTTCATCGGCATGTCCACTTGCATACTCACTGTATGTAATCAATATCATATCTAGCTTCACCGGCCTAGAAATTCCGCCTCACTGGCATAAGATATACACGTAGCCAATGACTAACCGTCAAGGCTCAGCCTTACCGGCTTAAAATCCTGACTCACCGGCATAGGATATACATGTAGTCAATGACTCACTTTCAAGGCTCAGTCTCACCGGTTTAAAATCTTGACTCAACGGCATAGGATATACACGTAGCCAATAACTCACCGTCAAGGCTCAGCCTCACCGGCTTAAAATCCTGCCTACCAATATAGAATATACACATGGCCAATGACTCACCGTCAAGGCTTTCCACTTACATACTCACCACATGCAATAAATATCGTATTACAATCCAAACCACGATATACACGTTGGACATAAAAGAATATTTCTCAAACCAATTTTATTTTCACAATAAATATGTTTATTTCAAATCACATATTAAAGAAGATTTCATCCACCTTATTTTGTCGAGCACAACAAATCAAAATCAATCAATTTTGAGGCGAGAGTCCTAGTTGCGCCGCACCTAATACAATAAATACAATTTTTATAAAGGCCTAAACAAATACGAAAGAAATATTCTATATAAACAATATTTGATAAGAATTTTAGGGTATGTTATACAAAGCTCGATAACAATTAGACGTGCTACATTATAAATATTGTAAAGTATAACTTTAACAGATGCTTTACAAAAAAAAATAGTTAACTAGCAAAAGTTGATTTTTTTTTTAACTAATGCAAATGACTTAATTTAATTTGGCACCGCCAAAATTGTTAATTAAACTTTTATGGGTTTATAATTGATTAAGAACTAAATTTGAAGTATACAAATAAAAACTATACAATCTAATTTTCATGTCATATCTAAAATAATGTCCTAAATCATTAAAAAATCTAAGTGATATTGACACATAAATACACAAACTTTGGGCTTATTTTGGTTTTTTCTACGCACTTTAAAAATCATCACAAAATATACAAACTTAATCACTTTAGTGATTTTACCACGACTTTAAATTCAGGTCAAATTAAATCTGACTTGACATCTTGAAAATTTAATGTAGACAAAACGATCAGTGATATAAACGACATCGTAGAGAAATGTCATCGATTGTTTTGATCCGAACGAGAACCGGATGATGAAACAAACGAGAATACGTGATTTTTTTAATGAGGGTTGACGTGATAAACCATATGAATCAAGAAATCTAATTTATTTTGATGGAACAATGATATTTTTATATCGTAGACATCGTTTATATCATCAGTTGTTTTGTCCACAACAAATTTTCGAGATGTCAAGTCAGATTTAACATAACCTGAATTTAAAATCGTGGTAAAATCATTAAAGTGGTTAAGTTTGTGTATTTTGTGATAATTTTAAATTTCATGAAAAAAACCAAAGTGAACCCAAAATTGATGTATTTATACATCAATAACCTAAAAAATAAAAAATATAGCTATGATATTCAAACTTCTCAAATATACTAGTCAACTTTTTCATCACATAATATTTTCCGGCTACAATAAAAAGAAAAAATATAATTAAAATATAAATATAAAATATTATTAAAAAACTACAAAATAAATGCTATTGTGAATGAGAGATTTGAGAGTAAAGAATCTTGAGATTGGGCAAGAGCAGAAATGCCGAATATGAGAATGAGAAAAGACATACAAAATGATAATTATTTGATTATGGATGACCTAAGTTAATTCGTCATCCGTAATCCCAATTCTCATAATTTATTTTACTATTTAATAAATTCATCTTATAGATAATTAAAGTTTTCGGTAATCCTACCAAAAGTAGGGATGAATTGACACTAGACAATATTATTTACATGATTATTTAATATAATTTGACCATATAGTTACTTATAAAATTATAATATTATAATTTTATATGTCACGAACGAACTTTAAGGATAGTTAAGTCGGAAATCGTGATCAGAGATGGAGAATTAGGAGAGGGGTAGAAATGGGTCGAACTTGCTTAACTAAAAACTGAATTGATAACTGTAATTAAAATATAATCAAGTATTTTGCAGCGAAAAACATAACTGAGATAGACGTATGAAGACATGTATCTCGGGGTATTCTTTAATTAAACTCGACAAAAGCTCGGCTCTGCACTTCACCATTCACATCACAGCTCAACCTGCACATTTAGAAATATATGCAAAGCTGAGTACAAAAGCACTCAGTGGTCATATGCCGAAACATACATACATACTTGTATAAACTGTAAATTGTCATGTCATGTCAACAGTAATGCAATGAGTTTTATCTTAAAAGGCCAAAGCTTACTAAATTCTTTTGTGAAACTAAAGTTCAGCGGATCAGTCTAAGTTCATTTGTAATCTTTATATCTGTAACTATTGTTGTGCCCCTAGAAGGAGGCCTCATTCCACGGTTATCGGACCGACCAACCATCTAGGATGACTCACGACCATTTGTGCACACAAATCATGTCTAGGGATTCCTAGCACAAGACTTGAATTCGATTTTGGGACTTTGGCATAGCCAAACACAGATATATATCATACACAAATCTCAAAACATTTATGGCAAGACAATACTTGAAGGATTTTCAGTTCAAAGATTTTGAAAAAAAATAACTACTTGAATGAACCATTTAATTTTGTTTATATATAAGAAAGCCCACCTGTTAGCAACTTTCGCTCACATGATCACAAACTCTATCTCGATGCTCTGTAGTCATTTCATCCCCCGACCTTTATTATAAGAATAAAAGGTAAGATATCCGGAATGAACGACTATCTTATTGGAGGAAGTTTATGATTTTATTATATTAAGGATTTTATTAGTGGTTGAGAAGGTTAGAACACTTCAAATTGGTGATCATTTAAGCTTAATTCAATCATTAACTGATTTTAAACTTAAGCCTAAACTCTAATTCTTGTATTCTTCCAAACTTCTAATTGACATAATTAAATAAAGTCACTAATTTAATTAAATCTATAAATTTTGGTTAGTTAGATCTATAACCAAAATCCAATCGATAGATCAAATTATGACTTATGAGCCCAAATAATTTTTTTGAAGATCCATCTTAATTTAGTTTGGATCTAACAAACTAATATTCATCTAATTAAGGGCTCACTTCTTTAACTAAGCATTAATCTAAATTCCACATTTTATGTACTTAAATATTATTATTAGCCCAATTCATAATTATATAGATATGCACTAATTAACTGTTTTCCTTATATATTAAACCATTATCATCAATCAACATCAATGTGCATTTATGGGCATTCTCGCATATATAATGGGGGCTGAATCACTAATTTTACTTTAAGATTCACTATTAATTTATGAAGGAACCCTAACTTAAATATTATGATTACTTATTCGTGGGAATAGATTATAATAAATAGCATTGAATGGTTACAATTATTCTTAATTGTAGATAAAATCCTGAAATTTAATATCGTTGCATTTCTAATAGTTTTGCACTTGTGAGATGTTTTACTCACAAGATTTTAATGAAACCGTTAAAAATTAGGTAATAGAATCTATTATTTCTTAATCCGACACACATTGAAAAGCTCATATCAATTCACAATCCTATGTGGCATCCCCAATTTCTTCCATTTTGATTTATCTTTTATTCTTCATTTTATGCCTCAATTATTTATTAATCTATTTTTTAATTCCCGTAATTACCTACCTATCAATCAAACTTTTAATTTTGCCCTCATATCAATGCGAGATTATTTGTAGCCTTAATTATCGTCTAATTTCTTTTTTAATCCTAATAATTAATCTTCTTATCAATCTATCATTTAAGTACGACGTAATTTTCTCATAGCAACATGAGCTTAGTATGCTAGATTTGGTTTCCTCTAGCCCTCGCCGATCGATCTGCTATTCCAAATACATATTTTGCCGTTTGCGATCACCAGAACTTTTTCGATTTAGGGTTTAATACAGGCAAAAATAGGGGGAGCTGAGCGGAGCGAAAAATCCAAGAAGCTATAACAAATGCACTTATCGCGATTGATACATGAAGAAGAAGATGGAAACATCTATAGATGGACGTGCAGTATTGAGATAGTTTACAAAGGTAGTCACAACCATCCCCCAAGCCTCAATCCACTCGAAGATCTTCATCGGCTTCTCCAGCCGTGCATTACTCCTATCCCATGCATCTATTAATTTTATAATACGACCGATTGAAAAGCTCATATCAATTCACAATCCTATGTGGCATCCCCAATTTCTTCCATTCTGATTTATCTTTTATTTTTCATTTTATGCCTCAATTATTTATTAATCTATTTTTTAATTCCCGTAATTACCTAATTATCAATCAAACTTTTAATTTCGTCCTCATATCAATGCGAGATTATTTGTAGCCTTAATTATCATCTAATTTCTTTTTTAATCCTAATAATTAATCTTCTTAACAATCTATCATTTAAGTACGATAGAATTTTCTCATAGCAACACGAGCTTAGTATGGGAGATTTGGTTTCCTCTAGGCCTCAGCTTTTCGATTCTCCAATTCTTCTGTCTGTTATTCCAAATACATATTTTGCCATCTGTGATCACCGGAACTTTTTCGATTTAGGGTTTAATACGGGCATAAATAGGGGGAGCGGAGCGGAGCGAAAATCCAAGAAGCTATAACAAATGCACTTCTCGCAATTGATACATGAAGAAGAAGATGGAAAAGTCTATAAATGGACGTGCAATATTGAGATAGTTTACAAAGGCAATCACAACCATCCCCCAAGCCTCAATCCATTCGAAGATCTTCATCGGCTTCTCCAGCCGCATTACTCCTATCCCATGCAGTCCAACAAAATCTCCGAGCAATCTTAGGACAAGATTGATTTATCTGTTGCAATTTCTGATAATTCGATGATTTTGATTGGGGATAATGAGTTGAAGCAGAGAACGCAAGATGAGTCGATGTGAAGAACTTCATCCCAAGATATGGTATGAAATTATTGAACATCATAACATTCAGAATAGTTATTCAATGAAATAATGATTGCTCCATTTATCTACATCGACATGTCTATGTGGAACTTTTTCTATTTTTATGTTTATAAATTTAAACATATTTGATTAATTAGCGAACATTATTACTATATGAGTTAGAACAAGAACAAGTAGTAAAATCATGTTAGATTAAACTGAGACAAGTATAAGTATATACGTTATAATCGGGTTTGTAATTTTTATTTTTATTTTTTTGAAATGATTAAACAATTATTATAAAAAATTATATTTATAAATTTAAACGTGTTTGGTTAGTTAATCGGGTTTGGACGAGTATGTGTATATACGTTCTAGACGGGTTCAAGTGGCTAAACTCCAGCCTCATAATTTTTGGTTTATCTTCATTTTCCACCTCGATCAATAATTGCATGTGGTTGAACCTAATCTCATCGTTATGTTTCATCTTCATGCTTTGTTGCGGTCAACAACTGAGAAGTGATTGAACTCTAGCTAAATATAAAGTTGTTTTTTACTTTTAATTTATAAACTCAACATAAATTGATTCTTCATCGAAATTCGATAACATACCATTTATAAACCGCCTTCATACCGTTTGATTTAGAGGAGTTAAGATTTTAAAAAATTATATAAACGCAAAGTAATACCCCGTCGAATTTCGACGGGTTACATACTAGTTTACTTTAATCCAACTCGGGCAAGGGAATACGTAAAAGTTCAGCCCACTCACCATTTCTTTCCAGCAAAACAATTAAAACATAATTGGGCGCAAAAGTAATAATTAATTTTTAATTCAATCCAAGCCCAATTAACTGTGTAAATGAAGCTTAAACCTAGCCCAACCACCCATGAACTCCCTCTCTAATCTCTCTCTCTCTCTCTCACTCAGAATTAGCTGCCGCCGCCTCCCCGTCTTTAGCTGCACGTCGCCGGCGATAACTTTCTCCTCTCCATTTCCTTTGTCCGTCTCTTTTTTTTTCTAACTTATATCTCCCTCATTCTGCCATTCTCAACTCACACAGATAACCTTCATCTTCCTCTTCACAAATGGCCACTGTCGCAGCCTTCCCCCTTTTTTTTCCGACGGTACCGCCGACTTCGACGCACTTCATCCCTATTAACAGCTCCAAAATGAGGTCTCCTCTCCTCTGCAAAACATACAGAAATACGCAGACAATTTCTCTACCTCTGTCCTTCATCCCGTCGCCTCTCTCCTCGTTCGATCTCTGACCACAGCTACACACGCGCGCATCCCTCTTCTCTCTTTTCCCACTCTCAGAAGCACCCTTATGCGCGTACAAATATTCGGTGACTCGACTTCTAGTCTTTCTCTGTCGACGAGCGATCGCCGTCTCCTCTCTCAATCTGAAAAACAGAAGCAACCAAGCCCCACCGTCGCCTCACCGTCTTCTCCCTTCGAATTGCAGACGGCAGCAGCTACATCCCCTACGTCGTCGTTTTCCGTCGTCGTTGCCCTTCTCTCTACTCGACGGGATAGGGGAAACTTTGACGTCTCAGTCGAGTTATCGTCGTCACTGCTGCTGCTTGTCATCTTCGTCTATGCCTTTACTTAGACGGACAGCAGGAGCTCATCGTCGCCGCCACTGTTTCTCCCCGATCCATGGCCGAGCGCCAAATGGCTCGGTCAAGATGCATCGGACATCTAAACAGTCTCCACTTTAGAATTCTACTTTCTGTTTTCTTCGTATGCGTCAGTCATCTCAACAGCTTATTATGTAGCTCTACTGATTTTGGAGATTGATTCTATGTTGAAAATTCTTGATATCGTATACTTGAATTAAAGGCAAGTTGGATGAGTTTGTGGAGCATATATGAATATATCATGCTATATGATAGATACTACCCAACCACTGCGCTCAAAGATCGCGCCCAATATAAACTACCGACATTGCTCTCGCCTACGCAAGTTCGGCCCAAGACTCCTGCACTAACCACAACTCAAATCTCGCAAGTGGAGACGTAGAAGATCTGGATGCATATCTAAGAGAATCCTTATAAGAGAAGACTTTGTATTGAGTCGAACTCAATATGATGGTGTATAAATAGAGGTTAGATTAGACGAAAGAAGATCATCTACACTCTCAGAACCGCTTACACACTCAATACACATATACTCTCTCGCTCCGTGGACGAGATCTAATTCAATAGATCGAACCACGCATTCCTCGTGTTCTTTATTGCATTCATTACCTTACGAAAACCGGATCGATCACCGGCGCCGTCAGGAACCAAAATTCGTGTTTTAGATCAACTTTTCTCGTGTAACAATCGAACGATTTCTCAAGTAACAATCGAACGATGAGGAACGCAAGAAGCGCTACATCCAGGCGCTATCGCAATAACAACGGCGGCAGGACACACCAAACGCGCCTGGAAAAGTCCGATAAGAGATACGACCCCAAAGGACATGTTCAAAGTCCGACGAGCGAGGCTACCCTATCCCACGTGAAAAGAGGATTACCGCAGCGGGCGAGGTCACAACAAGAATGAGAGGAACCCCAAGCACCGCAGTAATCTCGACGAGGCGGTTAAAGCGGTTCCTAAAAAATAAGCGAGAGCTTCTTCCAAGACTCACCGAGAACAAGGTCGGCCTCGGCATGGTGAAAAGGATGCCAAGTCTCATCTAAACACGAGGCCCCCACCGCGCATCCCCACCGATGGTAGCACTGTGTCGCGAATAATACCTCTACACGAGTCGGTTTCAAACCGATCGCATGAGGACGAGCAACAAAGCGATCGTCGTGATCACCGCGAGGTCGACCCCAATTTTATAACTAGTCCACCGACAAACTCGGCATCGCCCCCGGAGACGGGTTCGATGGATACGGAAGATTAATACCCATTTTTCCAACGAGATACTGATACCCTCTCCTCGATAAGACAGTGCCAAGCATCGCCCCAAGACGGATCAAGGATCCACAAAACTTCCTCTCGCCCAAAGACAACATGATCAATCAACGCCTCAACACTATCCACATGTGCAAGCTGCTCCCGAGCTACCGACGACAACGCCCGCCGGTGGTTCGACAGCTTACCTCCGCAGATTGATCTTACCGAGATCTAATGGAAGCCTTCATCGAAGGTTCTTCCAAAAAGCCGAGTCCAAGACCACATTGGCTCATCTCCTCACTGTAAGGCAAGGGCCGAGGTGAGTCCATCAGCGACTTCATGACGAGGTTCAATAAGGAGAGCCTAAAAGTCGAGGACGTGAACGACCTCCTCATTATCTCGGCTTTCCAAAACGGCATCTTGCCTGGGGCCCTATACAAGGAGATTATCAAGTACAAACCCCGTACTGCGTCGGAGCTGTGGCGCATAGCAGATCGGTTCGCAAAAGCGGACGAAGCGGACAGGAGAAAGAGAGAAGCTGACAAGGCAGAGCCCTCTGACAAAAAGAGGAAAGAGGATGGTCGAGGGGACCGAGGCCAAAGTCGACGAAGTGCATTGGAAAGGATACAACGTGCCCCTATAGAGTCCAGCTCGCCACGCCGTAACCCCGAACGACCTCAAGATACACCCCCGACGAAAACAAGAGCGAGATTTACGAGCTTCATACTAACATGTTCGAGAAACCTCAACATGCTAGGGGATCAAACGCCGATCCAAAGATAAGTATTGTTCCTTCCATGAAGATCATGGACACGACACGGGCGAATGCAGAGACCCTCATGGCGTACATCGAGAAGTTGGTGCATAACGGGTTCTTAAGAGGTACCAAGGTCACGGCCGATTTAACCGGTCAAGACGAGGCTCCCCACCGAGGTCGTAAAAGCGGAAGCAAGAGGTTAACAGGGAAACCGTGGCCCCACAAAAAAGCAAGGCACAACACCGACGAAGAAGGTGATGACGAGCCTCAATACGATGGAGTTATATCCACCATCACGGGCTCCCCGCGGTACTACGAAGTCCTCCTCGAAAGCCGAGGTTCAAGTCCCCGAACCAAATAACTCAGAAACAAAGATTCAAAAGGACGAGGCCATAACCTTTTCTGAGGACGACCCTATACCAGCCGTAGTGCCTCACCAGGATGCAATGATAATCCAAGCAGAGGTCGCTAACAAGCTAGTTCGGCGTATATACGTCGATAGTGGTGCGTCGGTGAGCATCCTCTTCAAGGAGTGCTTTGACAAATTGGGAGTTGAGGAGGCATGCCTCACACCGGCACCACTTCCACTTCGAAGCTTCGTGCAAGAAGAGACACGACCTGAGGGGATCATCGAACTACCGTCATGCTGGGAAAAGACCGACGAGCTCCACCAAAGTGGTACAATTCTTCGTGGTAAACGCCACTCACCATATAACATCATACTAGGACGAGACGGTTGAATGCGTAGTGGCGGTGTGTTCAACGATCACCGACCATGAAGATCCCCACAAGAGGAGGGTAGTCGTGATCCTGGAGATCGTAAAAAGCCAAAGAATGCACGCAGTCGCTTAAGAGGCCGGACTTCACCCAAAGACCCACAAGCATAGAATTACAAAACCCAAAGAGTTGAACTGAAAGGATGTCGTCAATTTCGACACCGGTAGAGTAAGTCGATTATATGAAGACGATCCCCAAAGTCGCCAAAATTGGTTCTACCAAGTACAAAGAACTAAGAAAGCAGATCATCCAACTCCTATGGAATTCAGAGACGCCTTCGCCGGTCACCACTGACACGACCGGGTCTCGCCAAGTATCATTACTCACCACCTCAACATCGACTCCAAGCATCAAACCAGTCAAAAACAAATAATATTTGCGCTGAACGGAATCAGTTGTACATGACGGTGCATCAACTCTTGAAAGCATGCATATTGTTCAAGTCAAGTATCCGACCGGATAGCCAACCCGCGATGGTCAAGAAAGGAGGAGTGATGGCGAATGTGTATCGATTACACCGATCTCAATAAACATCGCCCCAAGGATCGCTACCCCTTCCCAATATCGACAAAAAGGTTGACGCCCGTCGGATACGAAGTCTTCACTGGATCTATACAAGGGTATCACCAAGTCCTAATGAGCGATTTAGGACGATCTAAAACAGCCTTCATCACGGACTTCGCATTTTGCAGATATAAGAAGATGCCATTCGGCTCAAGAATGCATGGGCCACCTATCAAAGAATGGTGAACAAGATATTTCAGCCCTACATCGGTCAAAATGTGGAGGTGTATGTAGATGACATCGTCGTCAAGAGTAAGGAGGAAGTTACACGCTGCCGACCTCCGGATCGTCCCCGGCTTACTGTGATAGTAAACCTAAAGCTAAACCCCGTAAGTGTACATTTGCGCTCGGTCCGAAAATTTCGGGGTCTGGTTTCACAAGAAGGATTAAAAGCCAATCCATCCAAGGTTCAAACCGCTTTGGTGATGAAGGTGCCAAGATAATCCACGACGTGCATAAGTCGACGGGCAGCATAGTCGCACTAAGCCGCTTTCTCTCAAAAGTCATGAGAAACAACTCCCCTTTTTCAAAATCCTCAAAAGGCTCCAGAGTTCACTGGGATGATAAACACAAGTCAGCATTTGAAGGTCTCAAAACTACCTCGCCAAACTCCCCACGCTATCTCGTCCCGGCGGAAGGAAAGGTCCTCTACCTATACCTCGCGACTTCGGATGAAACCATAAGTGCAGTTTTGGTGCGAGAGGATGAACGTCGCCAACTCCCTGTATACTTCATTAGCCGAGCACTTAAAGGGCCAGAAACGATATCAACCTCTGGAGAAGCTCGCTTTGGCATTAGTAAATGCTGGAGGAGACCACGTCCCTACTTCCATGCGTATCCCATACAAGTTCTCACCGATCATCCACTTCGGCAAGTGTTGACAAAGCCAGAAGCTTCGGGGAGAATTACAAAGTGGGTAATCGAGTTGGTTGAACACGATATCTCTTTCTACCGCGCTGCCCATCAAGGGTCGCCCAGCGCACTTCCTCAGAGGCTAACTACACGGGAAGCCGAAACCGCCGAGCCTACCTCGCATAATGCCAAGTCAACCCATGATGGAAGCATCCGAGAATTGCCGACAAATCTATGTGGACGGAGCTCGGAAAACGGGTAGTGGAGCGACATCTTGCTTTTGGGACCGTATGGCCAAGAGATCACCCACGCACTTCGGTTCGCATTCAAAAATACGAATAACGGTGGAATACGAGGCCTTAATTGCAGGACTTCGCCTAGCTCAAAGTCTTCGACACGAGCCGCAAGTTCACGGTGATTCTCGTGTCATAGTGAGCCACATGTTGGGAAAGCACGAGGCAAAAGACAACAGATGAAGAAATACCTTGAAAGCCAAAAGCCTACAATGCCTTTTTCTCATACTTCCGCTTGGTTCGATCCCAAGGAAGCAAAATAGCCGAGTGACACCTTACAAACCGGGCTACGCCATCAACGAGCCCGCCAAGAGAGGAAGTCCAAAATGTAAGATAGACGATGCCGAGGTCGAAGTCAACATAGTCTCCGATTTAATTACCTAATCGACGACCCATTCAAGATATTTGGAGAAGGCGAGTTACCTCATGATGCACTCGAGGCTAGGAAAATCTTGAGCAAATCTTTGTGATACGATTGAGCAAGGAATTCTCTGAAAGTCGATCTCCACCCTCCTAAGATGTCTCAGCCCGAATCGAGCTGAATACGCACTACGAGAAGTTCATTAGGGATCATGTGGAAGTTTACATCGGACCTCGCGCTATCAAAGAAGGTTATGCGATAGGGATACTATTGGCCAACAATGTTCAAAGACTCAATCGACCTCGTAAAAGAAGTGCTCAAGTGTCGATTCATGGAATGTGCCAAGGCTACCTCAAACCGACCTCGTCAAGATGCAAAGCCCTCGCCATTCATGCAATGGGGATCGACATTGTGGGCCCCTTCAAAAGTAAACCTAAACTAAACCCCAAAAGTGTACATTCGCAGCTCGATCCGAGAAATTTCTAGGGTGCTGGGTTTCACAAAAAGGATTAAAAGCTAACCCGTCCAAGATCCAAACCGCTCGGAGATGAAGGTGCCAAGACCATCCATGACGTGCACAAGTCGACGGGTCGCATAGTCGACCGAGCCGCTTCCTTTCAAAAGTCATGAGAAGCAACTCCCTTTTCAAAATCCTCAAAAGGCTCCGAGTTCATTGGGATGATAAACAAAAGTTGGTCTTTGAAGATCTCAAAACTACCTCGCCAAACTCCCACTCTATCTCGTCCCGAAGCGAGAGGTCCTCTACCTATACCGCGACTTGGATGAAACCATAAGTGCGCTACGCGAGAGGATGAACGCCGCCAACTCCCCGTGTATTTCATCACCGAGCACTTAAAGGGCCAGAAACAAGGTATCAACCTCTGGAAAAACTCGCTTTGGCATTAGTAAATGCTGCAAGGAGACTACGTCCCTACTTCCATGCGCATCCTATACAAGTTCTCATCGATCATCCACTTTGGCAAGTGCTGACAAAGCCAGAAGCTTCGGGAGAATTGCGGTGGGCAATTGAGTTGGGCGAACACGATATCTCTTTACCCTTGTCGCCATCATGGTCGCCCAGCAGCACTTCCTTGTAGAGGCTAACTTCACAGAGAAGCCGAAACCCACCGAGCCGATCTTAGACAATGCCGAGGCCGAACCCATCAAGGAAGCATCCGAGAATTGCTGTCAAATTTATGTGGATGGAGCTTTGGGGAAAACGGATAGCGGAGCAGGCATCTTGCTTTTGGGACCAGATGGCCAAGAGATCACCTACGCACTTCGGTTCGCATTCAAAAATACGAATAACGAAGTGGAATACGAGGCCTTAATTGCAGGACTTCGCCTAGCTCAAAGTCTTCAAATACGAGCTGTGAAAGTTCACAGTGATTCTCAGGTCATAGTGAGCCACATGTTGGGAAAGTACGAGGCAAAAGGCAACAAGATGAAGAAATACCTTGAAAAAGCCAAAAGCCTACAACAGTCTTTCTCATACTTCCAGTTGGTTCGTATCCCAAGGGAGTAGATTAGCCGAGCTGACACCTTAAGCAAACTGGCTACGTCATCAACGAGCCCGCCAGTAGAGGAAGTCCAAAACAGAAGCATAGACGATGCCAAGGTCGAAGTCAACATAGTCTCCGACGAGGAACCTAACTGACGACTCTCATTCAAGATATTTGGAGAAGGGCGAGTTACCCCACGATGCACTCGTGGCTAGGAAAATCTTGAGCAAATCTTTGCGACACGCATTGAGCAAGGAATTCTCTACGAAAGTCGATCTCCAAAGATCTCCCAAGGTGTTCAGTCCGAACCAAGTCGAATAAGTACTACGAAAAGTGCATGGGGATCGGGTGGAAGCCATATCGACCCCGAGCGCTATCAAAGAAGGTCATGCGATAGGGATACTATTGGCCAACAATGTTCTAAGACTCAATCGACCTCGAAAGAAGTGCCCAAGTGTCGATTCATGGAAATGTGCCAAGCTACCTCAAACCGACTCGTCAAGATGCAAAGCCCTCGCCATTCATGCAATGGGGATTGACATTGTGGGCCCTTCTCGCAAAGCTCCGGGCGCTTTCAATTCCGATTGTCGCCATCGACTACTTCACAAAATGGGTGGAAATCACAAGCAAAACGCCTCAACTTTGTCTCGAAGAATATTGTGTGTCGCTCGCATCCCTCATATCCTCGCTTTGGATAATGGAACGCAGCTCACGATAAGGTCTTCAAAGAGTGGTGTCAAGAGCTTGTGTTCAACAAAATTCACTTGGTGGCTCATCCTCAAGCAAATGGTCAAACCAAGTCACCAACATGACAATTGTGAAGGACTCAAAACTCGATGTAATCGAGTAAAAGGCAATCGGGTGAAAATTTGCCACAAGTCTTATGGTCATATCGCACAACACCTCTGACATCGAATGGAGAAACACCCTACAGCTTGGTGTATGGAACCGAGGTCGTCATCCCGATAGAAATCGGTATGCCGAGCCCCCGCACTATTCATTTCTACCAAGCAAACGGGAGAATTTATGAACCGACTCGATCCGCTAGAAGAAAAGAGACCTCGCCACATTCGAGAAGTTCAGACAAGCAACAAGTAGCTCAAGATTATAACCAACGTGTCAAATCCCAACAATTTCAAGTAGGCGACCTCTTACTTTGAAATAACGAAGTCAAGAAGCTGCAAAGCTCGGCAAGCTAGAAGCACATGGAAGGACCATACCGAGTCAAGAAGTCCCTAAAAGGCTCATATAAGCTCGCCCATTTATCCGTGAGCAAATACCTCATACGTGGCACATCATTCATCCAAGAGATATTTTGCATAAGTGTCAAGTTGTTCATTTCATTTTGTTGCGCCTTTAGGTCCTTTTTCTTTCAGAACGCCGCTTTTTCATTAATAAAGTCTTTTTCTTTATTTACTTCATATGCTTGCATATTTCATTTGTCACTTATGCATACTACCTCTCATCCATTATAAAAATACCCTCTAAGGGGTATAAACAATATCCTCTAAGGAGGATGACAAATACCCTATAAGGAGGATGAACAATACCCTCTAAGGAGGACGACAAATACCCTCTAAGAGGATGATATCTAAACGCGCGTGAGGGTACCACCCCTATCGATACTTCTCGACAAATAAGAAACCTATACCCTCGTTTATTGCGAGCACGAACTACCTTCGTACGAGGATGAACTACCCTCGTTTATTTCGAGGATGAACTACCTTCGTTTATTTCGAGGATGATCTACCTTCGTTTAATACGAGGATGAACTACCTTCGTTTAATACGAGGACGAACTACCTTCATTTACTTTAATGAAGACAAACTACCTTCGTACGAGGACGAACTACCTTCGACGATCTACATTCGTTAATTACGAGGATGAGATATATGCAGTGTTTGATAAACAGGAAAAATCAACACAAAGCAAAGAGAAGTAAGTTCTTATTTCCAAAATATACAATGCATACAAGACGCTACGAGGACGATGAAGGATCGTGTGGTCGAGAAAAGCTAAGCCAATCTCTAGAAAAGTCGGGTTCAAGAGCTCATCTATGCTAACTATACCCCTACCTCTACCTCATCCCCGATCGACACCAGAGTTCGCCTACCGACCTCTATGCCGTCAAGACGACCCCTACCGTCGATGACCGACATCTTTCGGGCATAGAACCCTGAGAAAACTATCTACAATCCTAGGAGAAGCCAGAGCACAGGTAAGTTAAGCCTCGTCGTGTCGAATCTAAGCACCCGCCGAGTTGCGGGCGACGAGCTACAACGGCCTCAGATAAAGCCACCTATTTTCTTCGTGTCGGCATACCGCTTGAAATTGCCAGAGTCCCGACCATACCACGTCCGTAGCTCGAACACCGGCCACGATCTCTAAAACTTTGGCTTCGCCTCGAGATGGTAATTCCACCACCTCGACGAATAACCGCTTTGTATTCAAGCGTGCTCCTCAAGAAACGATTCGCTTCATCATTCGCGATCTCGAGCCTCCTCTAACTCCAAAATCGAGCTTGAGCTCACAAACTTCTCTCGAGAAGCCCCGACTTGACATCGACTTCCTCCTCAGACATGCCCAAGCTTGCCTCTAAGTGAAGGACTCGACTTCCTTCGCTCAAGAGCTCGTTTCAAAAATTTTATTTGGTCCAACCAAGGAGACATGTCAACAAGTTCAGGAACAGACTGAGACAAAAGCAAAGAGAAACATACTTCAATAAAATGGAGGAATTTTATTCAAGCCTTTAAGGCAGGATAATGTCATGAGTACATATACATTCAAAAAAAAAAAAAGAAAAAGTGGATCAATCGACCCTCCCAAGCAGCCTTCTCCTCGTGCTCAGCCTTCTCCTGCTCCAGCCTCGGCCTCCTTCCGAAGCTTCACCTCGTAGACGCCACCACAACCTTCTTTCCACCACCCGCCATGATGGCTTCAACCGACGTCCCGGTCCATCGAAAGCAGCGCGAATCGACTCGGCAACAAGAAGGTCAAGACGAGGCCAGCCTCCACGACGGCAAGTTCTTCATGCCAAAGAAGAAGACCTCAAAGATATGCCCGCAGCAGGCCTCATCCTCCATCACCTCATACCCGCATTTGACTTATCCAACCGTAATCCTCGCCACATCATCGAGAGTATCCGCCGCTACCTCTTGTTAAGGACCTCGCCAGCCGCGGTAAGCCTGAGAACCTCCTCGACAAAAATAGCCTCCGTGAAAGCCGAAGAAGCTCTCTCTGCAGCCCGCCTGCCCGGCCTCCCGACGCCCCGACCGCCCACCTCGGCCTTCAACAGATCGACCTCGACCGCCCGCCACCCAGGCCACCTCGCCACCGCTTTCTCCACCTCGGCCGCTCCGCCGCCGTAGCCGCGCCTCCCTTTAGCCGCATCCCGAGCTTTAGCTTCAAAGATCGCCACCTCGTCGACAAGAAGGGTCTTCATCCTTCAACGACCTAGCAAGCGCGAGCCGCTTGCTCGAACCGGGCGACGGCATTGAGATAGTCCATCAATCGGGCGACACCGCCAAGCTCGGCCTTCATGTGCTCGCTCCCCATACGTAAGTTAACAAAGTCAAACAAATACATCAATACATAAACAAGTCGACGGCAACAACGATACATTACCCTGGGAAAGACCGACGCGACTCCGCGAACCGACGACCACACAATCGACATCGCCGGCAGAGAAGAATCCACACGCTTTCCATAAAGAGCGGGACTAACGCTGGTGAAGGCGATCGATCGCTCACTTTTTCACACGAAAAACGCGCAAGTATAAGGTAAGTCGAGTATCGTATCCATGTGGATTGCAATCCAAAATACGTAAGCTAATTCAACGAAACTTCATCATTATCAAAGAATGATTTGGTTTCAGATAGTTTACGGCTTCGATAATTAAATCCAAAGCAAAGGTAACAACTGAAAATAAACAAACGCAATAAATACTCAAAGATGAAAATAAGAGATAAAGACTAACCCTGGGGATGCATTAATCCTACCCACAACGATGTTTATCCCGCTTATTATTAACCGCTTTAATCCGCATAAGATGGAAGATCACATATGTAGCCAACAACTTCGCCATTTACAATTGTGACAATTGATTACAAATTTTCCCTATTATCATACGCCTCTAGAGAAAAATAAGCAACCCAAAAGGATCACAAAGAATATGCTTCCTACTTAATGTTCCTATCTCGCCACGACTCAAGCGTTTATCCGATCATGCATTCAAGATCGATTGATAATTAAAATCATTACGTAATTAATCGGCAACTATGATATGCATCAAGATTGATCGTAAATCAACACATATAATTAAGCACCAAGAATCATGAATCAATGCCCTGAAGGTAAATAACAATAGAAGAAATCACAACATATAGGATAGAATCATGCAAACTCTGTGATTAGAACATAAATTAGCTAGACATAATTAACGGAATAAAATACGAAATAATCATAAAAATGTAAATTAAATAGATAAAACTCATAGAGAAGCGTTTGAAGAACAATGGTTGGGTTCGTATCCAAACCCAACGGAAAACGGGAAACGGATGCAATTCCTTCGGACGAAACCGTTCCAAAGCGTTAACAATGCGTAGAACAATTGCAGAATGATTGAAAACTAATGCTAGAATTAATCTAAATCAAAGCTAAAGAGAAAATAAATGAAAACTATGAAAACCGAGGAAAACATCCAAAATCGCTGTGGGGAAGGTTGTGGGGAGGGTAATGCCCTATTTATAGAATTGGTAATGAAACCCCACTTTCCACTCGCCGCTTCTTCGCGTCGAGCTCATGGTCGCGAGCTTTGTCGCGAGGCATCCTTCTCATCTCGCCATCTTTAGTTTCTCGGGTACGCGTCCCGGACACGCCCGCGGTCGCTAGCGTGGTCGCGCCGCATGAAAAATCATCGCTGGCACGCCTCGCGGCACTGACTCGCGCGCCACGGGCTTTCCTCGCGCCGACCTAGTGGTCGCTAGTCGATCGCGAGCCTTCTACCGGCGCGATATGCCGGCCGCTCGGCTGGATGGTTCATGGTCCGGCTAGCGTCGCGGGGTCGCTAGGCCCTCATTTCGCCTCGTCTACTCGCTCTTTGTTCCATGCTCGTTTTCAACTTATAAGCCTACAAATCACCAAAACGGAACCCAAGAACAATATCTTCCAAAAATATGTAAAAGCATTGAGATCCAAGACATAAACGCACATTATCGATCTAAAATCATCTTTAGAAATCAACAATAAACGTAAAAGCGCTTATCAACCCCCAAACTTAAATCAGGGAAAACGTATGTTAACCTCGCCCGAGGATCCATCTGGGTGTTTAATTCATCATACATTGATTATAAACCTAGCATGCGCCTATATAATTAAATCGCAACACGCTAGTGGTTTTCACGTGTTTACCTCGATCCAAGAGGTCGATGGAACGAGACGAACGGATCGAACGGATCGGACTCGTGCTTTGACCTTCCGGATCAGATCCCGATTGCCCAATCTCCAACGCCGAGTGAGGACGATCTATGGAGAATGCTTCGAAAATCACCCAATGCTCTCTCTTCACAACTTTCGAAAATTCTCTCAACACAACGAGGGCCGAAAATACGTGTGTGATTAATGAGCATTAACCTAGACTTTATCTCATACCTTATATTTATAATGCACTACCTTAATCCTATATGGAATATTACCATAATCCTATATGGAATATTACCATAATCTTAGGATTATTTCCATACTCTCGTGATTATTTCCATACTCGTGATTATTACCATAATCTTATATGGAAAGGATCTATGCATATACCATAAATATAATAATATCCTTGGGATAAAGAGAATAAAATCTCGCTTTAGAGAGTATGATAGGGCGCCGATTTTCTTGTTAAGTCGGCCTGACGGGCCACCTGTGGATCAAATGCAAGGAATAAAGATGGCCTCAAATAATTAATTATCTTATGTTCACCTGAACATAAATTAATTTATAAACATTCGATCATGCCACTAGAGAAAGAATGTCGACTTACCCCTTTATTACCAAGTTGAGTCGGGCTTGCACTTAGACATTACGAATCCTCAGATTTAAGATATCGAACGTCCATTAATCATTTATAGCAACTGATCGCTAAAACGACAATAACTTCATTTCCTTAAGTAGTACCACTCAACCTTATTATTGTACTTGAGCTAACTCAACCCGCAGGTTTAGTACAATAAACCTTTGAGCTCCTTAAGGACGCCATCATCCTAAACGGATACGGTGACTGACATGTATAACTAGCGTGACATACAAGATCGCCACCACCCAAGATGCGGAGAATTGGTTAGAACATATAACCCTCACTCATAACAAGTCAAAGTGATGGTCAAGAACTCATACTCACCTAATACCTTATCGAGGTTTAGATCATCGTAAGTCACCGAGATCTCGGTTCTTCACGACGGTCGAAAGAAGAACTCATCTCATCGGATCCTTCAATACGCCGTAGACGCATCAAAGATAGACAAGCAACTAAGTCAAGTCACTTATCTATACCGCAGCCTAAACCGACAACTCGCCCTTAAGTCGCCTCACCAGAAACTTTTATATCTCATTAAGCTCGACCAATCATATGCACTCGTGATCTTCACACACCGTATGATCTAACTTATATACGAGATAAGGACACGATATATGCAATCAAGTATTCAAATCGATAGAGATTGTAATAGTGGTAACAGAAACATTGTATACAAGCTCAACCACACCGCTTTCAAGATACAACCAACAAAATCATTGTTTGTCCTCAAACAAAAACAAGACCAAAAAGAAAGAGAGACACGAAACAGGATCAACGAGCGTCAACAAAGGTGATTAACCAATAAAGCCTCATAAATATCTCAAAGCTCAAAATCATTAGTGCACACGACGACATTAGTCAAATCGACAATGTGCAACCATTGACAACAAAAATCTCATTCAATTCAACCTCACAATGGCATGTGCGTAATATATAGAGTACACTCAACTCATAAAGAAATAAAGGACGTGTGCACTTAATAATCAATGCAATGCAAAATCTCACCATAGACTGCCATTTCTCTAATATCTCCACCACGCCAAATGCATTCAAATTAGGATCAAAAGGACTTTTCATAGGTCAGATTGTAGCACATCGTTAAGGTAGGATAATATACGGCTAAGTGACTCAAATATATTCCAAGTACTTCCATCTCTATAATCACCATATGACTTTGTCCATTTCCTTTTCCTTTCCAACATGCTATTTCGACATTTATTCACCAAGGTACCATATACTATGATAATCGACTTCCTTTATGCTCATACTATTCACAAAATTTTTCTTTTCGCTTTGTAATAGAGCTTATAGGTCTATTCTTTTCACACTGTACCATACTTTATCTTGTATCACCACTTAGCATATCAAAACAAATTTTTCTCCCATTTGATTCCCATATTCATCCTCACCTCCTATCATCCGGTTAATCGAAGAATAAGGTCTAATAAAGGCTCAAAGAAGGCGACAAATGGTATATATCATCATTAGTGTTTGGGTAAATATGTGGTTTAACAAAGATGGCCTTTTATCCTTTCCATATTCAAAACACATATCATAGCCTCGATACGTAAAAACGGCAAGTTCTAGAAGATAATACATGCACGATATCACACAAATAAAAGAAATCAGAATAAGATGTGCATACAAAGGAAGCTCAAATCTCACTAAGCCAAAGAATGGTTAAAAACAACAAGCTAAGCAATCTCAAGTTATCCATGCGTCATTTTCTAACATATCGTGCGCACTATCACATATTTAATGTAAAATTTCTATTATCATCGCTACATGGATTAACACATTTCACTTAAACTCGCTGATCGAATCGACACAACAACGAAACAAAAGACACGACATAAGCCCCAAAATATAAAAACTTAACAAAACAACGCAAAACATAAAGAGGACTCTCAACCACATCACACTCGACCACTCACCCCCAAACTTATTGTCAACAAAGCAGCAATGGAGGCAATAATGTTTGCGTAAGAGAGTGATTGGGAGAGATCTTACCTCAAATGTCGCGCCATCCGCGGTGGATAGAATTCTCGCCATTGATGATATACCTGGGACTTAAAACAAACAAACAAGACACAAAGAAACAAAGAAAACAAGAAAAACAAAACGAAAAGCATAAAGAACGAAAAATGTTGGGTTACCTCCCAACCAGTGCTAGATTTATCGTCGCTAGCTCGACGTTACCTCTCATCAATCGGGCGATTTGACAACCGACAGCTTTCCAAACCTCGATTTGCCTTGTACTTAGATTTACAATGCATCACCATTTAGCGATGAGTAGCCTCCTCCGAACTCGAACGAGTCACCGGTTCCATGCCGAGTCCATCTCTTCTTTCTAGTAGCTTCATCGACCGGTCGGTTGGTTTTGGCGCGAGACTGACTAGCAAGCAGTGGTGATCGAATAGCGCTTTTCGTGCTCGAACTATCGTGTTGCTTGATACATCATATATTGAAATCTTTAGCTCATCATCATCGACACGAAACGCGAGGTCACCTTCCCGCACATCAATCAAAGCACCACCATTGCTAGAAAACGCTCACCCAAGATTAGTGGTTGATGTTCAATTCGGGTATGTCTAATATAACAAAATCAGCAGGAAAGACAAAGTCCCGAATTCTTACCAACACGCCTTCAACAATTCCTTAGATATGTGGATCGACCGTCACCATCATCAATGATATCTTTGTCGCTTCATCTTCCCTAGCTCCAAAGCGGTTGAATACATTCAGCGGCATCGATTGATGTTGCTCCCAAATCGCACAACACATTAGGGAATGTGTGCTCAAGAATCTCACACTCAGTGTGAAGCTCCCCGATCTTTCTCGCTGAGAGGCAACTTCCGTTGTAAGACGGCACCGCATTCTTCGATAGGTTAATTTTTTCAAATTTACCCAATTTCTTCGCTTGCTAATGCATCTTCGAAACTTCACATATCCCTAAGTTTTCTGAGAGCTTCAAAGAGAGGTAGATTGATATTCACTTTTGAAATATCTCTTTGAATCGCGAACTCCTCGTCATATTTCGACTTAGCTAGTCGACTGAAAACGGAACCGGAGGAGTGTACGCCGAAATTTCGACTGGCGCCCTCGCGGCCTCGCGAGGGTGGTCGCTAGGACCGCGCCACTTCGCGCTCTTCCTCACGCTCGGGCATGCGGTCGCAGACCCTCGAACTCTCGCCGGTCTCGCGTCGGGCTCGCGGTCGCGAGGTGCTCATCTTTCTTCCTTGATCGCTGACGGCCTCGAGCCGCTCGAATACGGGCTATGTGATGTCTCACGACCGGGGCGCGGTCGCGAGCTTGGTCGCGAGGTGCTCTTCCGCTGTTCGCCTTCGTCCGGTGGTTCTCGATACGCTTCCACTTCTCAACCGGATAGCGAAGCACCGATTCTTTGGGTTCACTCAGACACTCGGAAATCGGCCCGCTTTGGGTGTGCATTCTCGTCGCGCGCCATCCGACCGATCCGATTATCCAAAGATCTTCGTGTTTGCCCATGGCTGTCATGGTGGATTCCGATGTGCAATTTTCTCGAGTAGTGCTATTGATGAACGAGTTCTCGCCGGCCATCGAATCGATTTGTCGTCATTTGTTGGTTGCTCACAACCAACCGCCGCATCAAGTCCTCTAAACCCCGATTCTTCGCTCTCGAATCATACCATTCTCGCACAAATAAGCTTCACCGGAGGTTGTTGAAGTTATTGGGGTTGGCATACGACAAGTTCGGGTGATTCCTATTGTTAGGACGGTATGCCGGATTTTCCCGTGACGGTTCATTCGATTTATATAACTCACATCCTCCGCCTCGATCCGACTCTTCAAACGAGTAAACTTCTTCATTAGCTCGCCATATCTCGAATCACTCTCACAAGCACTGCCGCCACGCGCTCTTTCCATCGCCACCGTAGCCGCTGGCGCCCATCTCTTCTAAAATTGCCAGCCTCGCTCACTCGGTGATTCAATAAGCACCCCCACCGACGCATCTACTATACTCCTCATGTGCCGTGTCACCAATCGTAGAACCGCGTGATCTCGCTGCTTTAGAGAATCCGTGTTGGGGCATCTTCTCGAAGCCTCCTCAATCTCCTACGCCTCAAATAGTGACTCATCTCCTTGTCGCGTAAATGGAGATCTCGCTATTATCTTCAAGGCCACCGACGAAAAGTGTAGGAAAACATATGTTAACCTCGCCCGAGGATCCATCTTCGATATTTAATTCACCATACATTGATTATAAACCCAGCATGCATCTATATAATTAATCGCAACACGTAGGGTTTTCACGTGTTTACCTCGATCTCAAGAGGTCGATGGAACGAGATGAATGGTTCGAACGGATCGGACTCGTGCTTTGACCTTCCGGATCAGATCCCTGCCGCCCAATCTCCAACGCCGAGCGAGGACGATCTATGGAGAATGCTTCAAAAATCACCCTTTGCTCTCACTAGAATTTTCAAAACTCTCTCAAGGGGACTCGAGGGGCCGAAAATCTGTGATAATTATGTGAGCATTAACCTAGACTTTATCTCATACCTTATATTTATAATGCACTACCTTAATCCCATATGGAAATTACCATAATCCTATATGGAAATTACCATAATCCTATATGGAAAATTACCATAATCTTAGGATTATTTCCATACCTCGTGATTATTACCATAATCTTATATGGAAAGCGATCTATGCATATCCCATAAATATAATAATATCCTTATAGGATAAAGAGAATCAAATCCTTGCCGTAGAGCATATGGGTGCCGATTTTGCCTAGCTTACGGGCCCGGACGGGCCACCAGTGGATCAAATGAAAGGAATAAAGACGGGCCTCAAATAAATTAATTATCTTATGTTCAAATTTTAATATAAATTAATTTATAAACATTTATTCATGCCACTAGAGAATAAATGTCGACTTACCCTTTATTACCAAGTTGAGTCGGCTTGCACTTAGACATTACGAATCCCCGTATTTAAGATATCGAACGTCCATTAATTATTTATAGCATTCTGACTGCTTAAAATAATTAATATCTTTAATTCCTTAAGTAGTACCACTCAACCTTATTATTGTACTTGAGCTAACTCAACCTCGTGGTTTAGTACAATAAACCTTTGAGCTCCTTAAGGGACGCCATCATCCTAAACGGATACTATGACTGACATGATAACTAGCGACATACAAGATCGCCACCACCCAAGATGCGAGAATTGGTTAGAACATATAACCCTCACTCATAACAAGTCAAAGTGATGGTCAACAACTCATACTCACCTAATACCTTATCGAGGTTTAGATCATCGAAGTCACCGAGATCTTGGTTCTTCACGACGGTCGAAAGAAGAACACATCTCACCGTGATCCTTCAATACGTCGAGACGCATCAAAGATAGACAAGCAACCAAGTCAAGTCACTTCTTATCTATATCGCAGCCTCAAACCGACAACTCGTCCTTAAGTTGTCTCGCCAGAAACTTTTATATCTCATTAAGCTTCGACCAATCATACGCACTTCGTGATCTTCACACATCGTATGATCTAACTTATATATGAGATAAGGGACACCAATATATGCAATCAAGTATTCAAAACAGATAGAGATTGTAATAGTGGTAACAGAAACATTGTATACAAGCTCAACCAAACCGCTTTCAAGATACAACCAACAATCTCCCACTTATACTAAAGCAAACTTTAGTATACAATGTGTCTTTCTACTAGCTATTACAAACAACCATCACTTTGCTTCTCCCACTTATACAAAAGTTTCCTTTCTAAGTGGGTGCCATCAAGCGCAATCCAAGTCCTCTAACGTGTCCATCGTAGACTTTTTGCGCAGTGCTCTTCGTGAATGGATCCGCTAGATTTTCCGTCAGATCAATCTTTTCAATCAAGACGCCACCGCCTAACGATTTCGTATGACATGGTACTTTCTCTCTATGTGTTTGGTCGCTTGTGGGTCCGTGGTTCCTTCGAGTTTGCACATCGCACCGAAAGTTATCACAAGAACTATGATACTCTGGGCAAACCAGTACCACATCTAGATCCACGAGGTAGTTCTCAACCATACAGCCTCCTTAGAAGCCTCCGCTGCTACATATTCGGCTTCCATGGTAGAGTCCGCACGCATCGCCGCTTTGACTCCGCCAGATACGGCTCCACCTCCCAAGGTAAACACATAGCCCGAGGTCGACTTTTTCTCATCACGGTCACCTTGAAATCCGAGTCAGATAACCCAAAGGCATTAGACTATCCGCATGGTAACCAGCCTATAATCTCGAGTCCTTTTCGTGTACTTGAGTATATGCTTATCGCAGTTCAATGAGCTTGTCCAGGTTAGACTTATATCTAGCTACTATGCCACCGCATAGCGTATATCGGCCTCGCATAGATTGCGTACATGAGACTTCCTACGGCGAAGCGTGCAGGAACTTGTCTCATTTCCTCTATCTCCTTTGCAATATAGGTGATCTGCTTTAGATAAAGGAACGCCATGTCCGAAAGGTAGCAATCCTTTCAAGGCGGTCTCGCATACTAAAACGAGTAATCACAAGATCAATGTAAGACGCCCGAGATAAGCTCAACATTTTCTTCGTGCGATCTCGTAAACCTTGATCCCAAGAATGTACGCTGCATCTCCTAGGTCTTTCATTTGAAACCGATCGATAACCAACTCTTTACGCCCCGACAACAACTTCACGTTGTTGCCAACTAGAAGGATGTCATCTACATAAAGTGCAAGAAATACCACATCACTGTTGACATCTAACCGATACACACAACTCTCGCTAGGCAACTGGGTAAATCCATAGACTTTACTACCTCGCCAAAGCGTAAGTTCCATGATCGAGGTTCGCTAAGTCCATAAATGGACTTCTTAAGCTTCCATACTAGATGCTCTTCACCCTTTACCACATAACCTTCATGTTGTCGATATAGATGTCTCTACCTTCCTCAAGGTAACCGCTTAGAAAAGCGGTTTTAACATCCATTTGCCAAACCTCTAGTTCAAGGGCTGCTATGGCTAGAAGAATTTCGATGGACTTGAGCATTGCTACAGCGAAAAGGTCTCATCGAAATCGATGCCCTCAACTGAGTGTACCCTTCGCCACAAGCCCGTGTTTGAAAGTCAAACCCTCCATCGGAATCTCTTCCTCTCAGATATCCACTTACTACCTATGGCTTCCTCGCCATCCGGTAGAGGTGTCTTTTCATATACATCCATAGTCGTTATGGACTCCATTTCTAAGTCCATACGGTGTGCCATGATCTTGCATCAATATCTCAGACGCCTCCTCAGTATGTCCATGGGTCGATTATCGCATGTCTGCCTCACCGACTAAACCAAGATTCACCCACGAACATAAATCGCCGGGTCGACGAACAACCCTCCCACTACGACGAGGTTCTACAGCAAATGGCAACGGTGGTGCAGATACTTGTGGTTCTCTAACTTGCACAACTTGTCAGATAGGTACCACTTGACGGTCAGATCTCCAAAGGAACTCGACCCACTTCAATTTCTCAAGTATCCGTGTCGATCCTCCCACTGACTCGACATCTCGCACCTTTCGCCTAATCGGTGGTGGAATACGATCATCTTCTAATTCTCAAGAATGATTTCAACTTTGACTTATGATTTTCATATAATCATCTTCTAAGAATCGGGCATTAGTGCTAATAATGACCTTCCGATCCTTAGACTATAGAATAAACCACCTTCGCTCCTCTAGATAGCCAATAAACAGCCTTTGCGCCGATCTAGCCTCCAACTTGTCGCCTTCTTGTTCAAAGACATGTCCGGATCGCCCCATATCCTTATGTGGCTTTAAACCGGCTCATACCAAACCACAACTCGAAGGGTCTTTTCGACCGACTTGACGGTACTAGATTTAGCAAGCACGCCACTGCCTCTAAGCATACCCCGTAACGAAATAGCAATGTTGCATAGCTCATCATTGATCTAACCATTTCTAAAAGAGTCCTATTTCTTCGCCCCGACACACCATTTTGTCAGTGGGTGCTCTGGTGAAGTGCGCCGGGAGGTAATCCCACACTTCACTAGATAGTCCATAAACTCGTTATCGAGGTATTCGCCACCGCGATCGAACGCAGCGACTTGATACTTTTACCTAGCTTCGCCTCCACTTCCGCTTTAAACTCTTTGAATTTCTCAAAGCATTCGTGACTTGCGCGAAGTTGTATACGTATCCGCACTCGAGTAATCGCCAATGAAAGTGACAAAATACTGCATTCTCCACGAGCTTGTGTGGACATCGGTCCACACAGTCGAACGGACTAACTCCAACATTTCTTTGGCTCTATAACCCTTCGCTTTGAAGGGTCCGGTCGACATCTTACCTTCTATACATGATTCGCAGATCGAACCTGAGTAACCGTGAGATTACCCAACGCCCATTCTTAGCCGCCTGATCCTATTTAGATTGATGTGACCTAATGTAAGATGCCAGAGAAAAGTAGAGTCATCTTCTAAGAAAACTTTCTTTTTAGGGTTTGATGAAGATGCAACATAGTTATAGGTATTATGTTTTGCGTAAATAGTATAAAGCTAATTATATAAGGTGCCAACACGATAACTTCGTCATTTCTTATGATAGAAACACCACTATCAAAAATAATGTAATATCCATGAGTAAATAATTTCAAACAGAACAAGGTTCCACGAAAATCCGCACATATAAAACGCCTTTCAAAACTAAAACTGTTGTCCCAAAACATAAAGAAACATCTCCAACCGCAATCGCCTCGACTTTCGCTGCTGCCCATGGAGATCGTTATCTCGCCATCAAACAGCCTCCTTGTCCGCAGGAACCCCGCAAGGTGTAACAAACATGATCACCATACCAGATCTACTACCCAAGAACGGGTAGAACAAGTCGCTAAACATGTTTCACATTAAAGCAAACGCTGCACTCGAGCCTCGAGCATAGGGCACTTGGCCTCCAATGCCCGCCTTACCGCACTTGAAGCACTTGCCTTCTCCTTCGCTTCTTCTGCCTCCGTGGCAACCATGTTCTGCTCCCATTACTCCCACTATTTCCTCGCTTCTACCACCTTTGGTACCCCTTTTCTATTTCCATTTTGCGATGAAAATTTTGGGCCCTTAGATGTGCTAGCAAGAGCATGTGCTCCTTTTCCCATAACTCCTTCCGCAAAGAACGAGATCATTAAGCAACCGACTAAGTGTAAACTCGGTCTTGCTCATGATCGCATTCACGAAAGTTCTCAAAAGACTCAAGTTGTATTGAGGATGATATCGACCTCGCTCGCCAATACCTCCTCCCAACCGATCAAGACTATCCATGAGACGAGTCATGTGGGAGACATGTTCATGGACCGAACTTCCTTCTTCCATCTTACACGCCAAGATTTCTCTCATTGTGTGGAAGTCGATCGTCCGATCCGATCGCCCAAACTTACCTCGAGACTCGACCATATATCGTCGCTCACCATCGATCGATGTCATAGCTGCAAGCCTTTGGACATAGTAGTCATCATATAGCATTTAGCCATATTGTTCGACTTATTCCAAAGTCCGCCGACTCGCCGCTCATTAGTCGATGCGTCGTTAAGGGCATCGGGTTTAGGAGTAGTGAGAACAAACATGTGTTCTTCAAATGATAAGAACATATTCCATGTTTCGCTTCCACTGATAAAATTTGGACCGGATAACGGATTTTGTGCGAGCATATTGATAATCGGCGAAGAGACATATCTCAAACGATAATGTAAACACATAAGCATACGATCGCATATAATTCGTGAATAATAATATTGTAACCTTTGATAAAACAATATTAATTGAAACCTCCAATCGCCCAAGGAATTCCACATGCAAGCCACGCTGCGTGGATCGCTACACACGAACCCCCACTGCACTAAAATATACCTTTAGTCGCTTAATTTCAATCCATGTCAACTTATCCTTATGACAAATGAAATTAACGATCGACCTTACTAGACCACATCACTATCGCAAGAAGGACTTCATGAAGTTGTACTTGAGGTGATGTCTAAGCATCGACCACAATTTTAACAAAGAAATGAATTTTAGAATTGCATACTCACACGGACCATACCGCCCAATTCAAATTCTTTTGTTATCTCTTTTATATCTATCTCTAGAGAACTTATGAAAATCGCACACGCAAGCCACGCGCTGTGGACGCTACACATGAAACTCCCACTTCTCAATAGATTTAAAAGTTTTATTTAGAAATCTCATCTAACAAACTTATGATAAACAAAGCAAGCAAGCCACGCAGTGGACGCCACTCACAAAGGCCTCACTTTGTTTAGAGATCAAAAGGTGGAGGTCTTGACATTTTAATTTGAAAAATTAATTTGTCGGGTTGCTTGCTTAGTCTTTTTATTCAAAAGGTTTGTCCATGCAGATCACGTAATCCTAGCATGCTTTTCTATAGAACTCAACATGTAAAACATGCTCGCAGTAATTCTAAAATATGCTTGATAAACGCGATAAACCTAGCATGCTTACTATGCGCATCCAATTACGTAAAACACTTAAAGGTTTGTCAACGTAATATAAACATACATAGCATGCTACTGCATATTTTAAACATCCACGACATGCATATGAACGATAAAATAAAATAAAACGCTCATCGCGCTCAATCGTGAAACCTCGCACATTTATATCTAATCTATTACATAGATATACAAAGTACGTAATTAAAACTTCAAAACGGGCCTCGCGTGCACCCGCACGGACCGGATTCAACAATGGGCCTCGCGGCACGGGCACGGACCCGAAAATCTGAAAAACGGGTCCGGGCCGGGTCGGCCCAATCAGGCCGGGCCGCCGCTAGGGCAGTGCCCACCACCAAAGATTCTGCGCCCTGCCGCCTCGTCCTCGCGGCTTCCTCGCGATCGCTAACGCGACCGCGACCGCCGAGCACGCGTGCGCGCCGCCATGCCCCAAGCGCCGAACGCTCGCCTTGCGGCCGAAACTCGCGATCGCGAGTCACCGCCGCCGCTGCCGGGTTTCGGCGCGCAGCGCGCTGCCGCCGCCCGCTAGCTCGCGACGCCGCCGCTGCCTCGCGGTAATCTCGCGATCGCGAGCTCGCCGCGCTAGGCGCCGAGGATCTCGGCGAGAACGCGCCCGCCGCCGCATGCCCTCGCGATCATGAGGCTCGCCATGAAACCGCCTGCAGGATCGCCGAGACCTGCTTTTTCCCGCTGCTTTCGTTCTTCGCTCTTTCGCTCGCTCGTTTTCTTTACGTATAAGATTTACGTAATAAAATCTAATCTAACCACGGATTTTCTCGTGGTATAAAAACAAAACCAACAAAACAATAAACGAGCCACGATGAACGATGATCCACAATTAATAAAACGCACGTAATAATCAAACGCGAATTAATCCAACAGAGCCAAGATTCGATCCTGTGCTCGATACCAATTGTAGGGAAAACATATGTTAACCTCGCCCGAGGATCCATCTTGATATTTAATTCACCATACATTGATTATAAACCTAGCATGCGCCTATATAATTAATCGCAACACGTAGGGTTTTCACGTGTTTACCTTCGATCCAAGAGGTCGATGGAACGAGATGAATGGTTCGAACGGATCGGACTCGTGCTTTGACCTTCCGGATCAGTATCCCGTTGCCCAATCTCCAACGCCGAGTGAGGACGATCTATGGAGAATGCTTCGAAAATCACCTTGCTCTCACTAGAATTTTCGAAAACTCTCAAGGGACCATGAGGGCCAAAATCTTGTGATAATTATGTGAGCATTAACCTAGACTTTATCTCATACCTTATATTTATAATGCACTACCTTAATCCCATATGGAAATTACCATAATCCTATATGGAAAATTACCATAATCTTAGGATTATTTCCATACTCGTGATTATTTCCATACTCGTGATTATTACCATAATCTTATATGGAAAGGATCTATGCATATACCATAAATATAATATTATCCTTGGGGATAAAGAGAATAAAATCTTGCCATAGGAGCAATAGGGGCCGATTTTCCTCTCACACGGGCCTGGACGGGCCACCAGTGATCAAATGCAAGGAATAAAGATGGGCCTCAAATAAATTAATTATCTATGTTCACCCGTAACATAAATTAATTTATAAACATTTATTCATGCCACTAGAGAATAAATGCCGACTTACCCTTTATTACCGGTTGAGTCGGACTTGCACTTAGACATTACGAATCCCCGATTTAAGATATCGAACGTCCATTAATCATTTATAGCAACTGATCGCTTAAAACGATTAATAACTTCATTTCCTTAAGTAGTACCACTCAACCTTATTATTGTACTTGAGCTAACTCAACCGCAGGGTTTAGTACAATAAACCTTTGAGCTCCTTAAGGGACGCCATCATCCTAAACGGATACGTGACTGACATGATAACTAGCGTGACATACAAGATCGCCACCACCCAAGACGCGAGAATCTGGTTAGAACATATAACCTCACTCATAACAAGTCAAAGTGATGGTCAAGAACTCATACTCACCTAATACCTTATCGAGGTTTAGATCATCGAAGTCACCGAGATCTTGGTTCTTCACGACGGTCGAAAGAAGAACACATCTCATTGTGATCCTTCAATACGCCGAGACGCATCAAAGATAGACAAGCAACTAAGTCAAGTCACTTATCTATATCGCAGCCTAAACCGACAACTCGTCCTTAAGTTGTCTCACCAGGAAACTTTTATATCTCATTAAGCTTGACCAATCATACGACTTCGTGATCTTCTACACACCGTATGATCTAACTTATATATGAGATAAGGGACACAAATATATGCAATCAAGTATTCAAAACAGATAGAGATTGTAATAGTGGTAATAGAAACATTGTATACAAGCTCAACCAAACCGCTTTCAAGATACAACCAACAAAGTATTTCAAAGAAACTTCGCAAAGTTTCCAACTATCTATCCCGGTTCGGTCCAAGCTCAACCAATCTTTCGCCTTGGCAGCAGATGCAGAGAATCCGAACATGCGCATCCAGATTGTGTCTCAGAGCACCCCATTTTGCTTGATGGTGTCACAAATGTCGAGATAAGTCTCGAGACGGGCATTCGGTCTTCTCCGTAACTCCTCCCCAAACCGCTCTCCTCGCACCATACCGATCGTACGGCTTTAATTCAAATTGTTCGCTCACTCCGAGCCCCATCCTCCTCCTCGAATTGTTCAAGGGAGGTCGGTACATGTAATTCGAGGTCTCTGCCCTGAGCGAGGGAGTATGAGTCCCATGTTCACCATTTGGCCAGCATCTCTCAAATTCGCCAGAGACGTGCACCGCCGGGAGGTATACCCCATTAGGAGGAACACCCCTGTTGTTGAATTGCTGCCATTTCTTGCTCTCTCTTTCTCGCCTCCTCATTCTCTCGAGTGCTTTCGATCTCGGGATCTAAATATTTTCGTGAAGTCCCAAGATCTTGTAATCATATACTACCGGAGAAAAGAGAGAACTTAACTCGGCAAGAATAAATAAATAATATAAATATATAACTTGAATTAATAACTCCAAATCGTCAAATTATTCATATGTGATCTTAACAATCCCCGGCAACGACGCCAAAATTTGATCGCTCACTTTTTTCACACGAAAAACGCGCAAGTATAAGGTAAGTCGAGTATCGTATCCACGTGGATTGCAATCCGAAAACACGTAAGCTAATTCAACGAAACTTCATCATTATCCAAGAATGATTTGGTTTGTATAGGTTTATGGCTTCAGATAATTAAATCCAAAGCAAATGTAACAACTTGAAAATAAACAAAGGCAATAAATACTCAAAGATGAAAATAAGAGATAAAGACTAACCCTAGGGATGCATTAATCCTACCCACAATGTATGTTTATCCTGCTTATTATTAACCGTTTTAATCCAGACAAGATGGAAGATCACATATGTAGCCAACAACTTCGCCATTTATAATTGTGATAGCTTGATTACTAATTTTCCCTATTATCATATGTCTCAAGAGGAAAATAAGCAACTCCAAAAGGATCACAAAGAATATGCTTCCTACGAATGTTTCTATCTCAGCCACGACTCACGGCTTATCCGTATCATGCATTCAAGATCGATTGACAATTAAAATCGCTACGTAATTAACTGGCAACTATGATATGCATCAAGATTGATCGTAAATCAACACATATAATTAAGCACCAAGAATCATGAATCAATGCCTGGAAGGTAAATAACAATAGCAGTAATCACAATATATAGGATAGAATCATGCAAACCCTAGGATTAGAACAGAAATTAGCTAGACATAATTAACGGAATAAAATACGAAATAATCATAAAAACAGAAATTAAATAGATAAAACCCGTAGAGAAGCGTCTGAAGAACAATGGTTGGGTTCGTATCCAAACCCAACGGGAAACGGGAAACGGATGCAATTCCTTCGGACGAAACCGTTCCAATGTAGGGAAAACTAGGTTTAGCCCTCTCCCGAGGATCTATCTTGGATGTTTAATTCACCATACATTGATTATATACCTAGCATGCACCTATATAATTAATTGCAACACGTAGGGGTTTTCTCGTGTTTACCTTTGAACTGCCGAGGTGGATCGGAAGAACGGATCGAGACTCGTGCTTTGATCTTCTGGACTGTATCCCGGTTTGCCCAATCTCCAACGTCGAGTGAGGACGATCTATGGAGAATGCTTCGGAAAATCACCCAATGCACTTATGGAACAATTTTCGAGAACCTCACAACACTAGAGGGTGGACGAAAATTTGATGTTCAATAATAAGGATTAACCTTTGATTCTATCTCTTACCTCATATTTATAATGCATTACCATAATTCTATATGGAAATTACCATAATCCCATATGGTAATTTCCATATCCTTATGGAAAGGATTATTACCATAATCCTATATGGAAAGGATCTATGCATATCCCATAAATATAATAATATCCTTATAGGATAAAGAGAATCAAATCCTTGCCTTGAGCATGTGGGGTGCCGATTTTGCCTAGCTTACGGGCCGGATGGGCCACCCTGTGGATCAAATGAAAGGAATAAAGATGGGCCTCAAATAAATTAATTATCTTATGTTCAAATTTGAACATAAATTAATTTATAAACATTTATTCATGCCACTAGAGAATAAATGTCGACTTACCCTTTATTACCAAGTTGAGTCGGGCCAGCACTTAGACATTACCAATCCCGTATTTAAGATATCGAACGTCCATTAATTATTTATAGCATTCTGACTGCTTAAAATAATTAATATCTTTAATTCCTTAAGTAGTACCACTCAACCTTATTATTGTACTTGAGCTAACTCAACCTGCAGGGTTTAGTACAATAAACCTTTTGAGCTCCTTAAGGGACGCCATCATCCTAAACGGATACGGTGACTGATCGTGATAACTAGCATGACATACAAGCACCGCCACCACCCAAGATGCGGAGAATATCAAGTTAGAACATATAACTCTCACCCATAACAAGTCAAAGTGATGGTCAGCAACTCATACTCATCTAATACCTTATCGAGGTTTAGATCATCGTAAGTCACCGAGATCTTGGTTCTTCACGACGGTCAGATAGAAGAACTCATCTCACTATGATCCTTCAATACGTCAGAGACGCATCAAAGATAGACAAACAACCAAGTCAAGTCACTTCTTATCTATACCGCACTATACCGACAACTCGTCCTCAAGTTGTCTCACCGTGAAACTTTTTATATCTCATTAAGCTCGACCAATCATACGACTTCGTGATCTTCTACACAATCGTATGATCTAACTTATATATGAGATAAGGAGACACGATATATGCAATCAAGTATTCATTTCGGATAGAGATTGTAATAGTGGTAACATGAAACATTGTATACAAGCTCAACCAAAACTGCTTTCAAGATACAAATCCAACATCCAAAGCGTTAACAATGCGTAGAACAATTGCAGAATGATTGAAAACTAATACTAGAATTAATCTAAATCAAAGCTAAAGAGAAAATAAATGAAAAACTATGAAAAACTGAGGAAAAAACATCCAAAATCGCTACTGGGAAGGTTGGGGGCACGAGGGTAATGCCTTATTTATAGAATTGTATTGAAACCCCAATTTTCCTCTGCCGCCTCTCTTGTGGCTGCTAGCGTCAAGGCGGTCGCTAGGCCCTCATTTCGCCTCGTCTGCTGCTCTTCGCTCCATGCTTCGGTTTTCAACTTATAAGCCTACAAAACACCAAAACGGAACCCAAGAGCAAGATCTTCCAAAATATGTAAAAGATTGAGATCCAAGACATAAACGCACATTATCGATCTAAAATCATCTTTAGAAATCAACAATAAACGTAAAAAGCGCTTATCGACCCACTATTTCTTTGGCCTTCTTAGAAGAGGCCTCACACAATCTTCTGAGCCACCTCAGATGGCTCGGCATCAGACATTGACCTCTTCCTCTTCCTCGAACCAATGAAGTCCACTACGAGGTTGAAATAAATGTCAAGTTAGAACATAAACCAAAAAATCAATCAAGAGATAAAGTGAAGTAAGGGGCCTCACCCTTCACCGGCTCCACGCTAGAAGGATCATAAGGCTTAGCCAAGAAGAATGAGCTCGGCCTCTGAAAAATCTTCATCGACTTGGCCAACCCTTTGTAAAACCTCATCGATGCCACCGAAGCTATCGTCGGTGGCTACATCGGCGAGCTTCCCCGTGTTCCAGGCGAACTGGAGGGATTCTTCGAACCGACAAAAGAAGAACTTCTTCTGCTAGTTCGAAATCTTTGACTTCGTTTTTATTTTAATACCACCCCACGCTAGATTTAAGCTGGAAGAACCTAAGGACAAGCCCTAAGGTGAAAGGAAATTTGTGGCGATAGTCAAACACACCAATGCCCGTCAACTGCCGAAAAGAATTTGGCGTTAGTTGGGCGAGAGGTATGCCGAACATTTGTCGAAGTTCGACATATACGAAAGGGAAAGGAAGACGAAGACCGCACCTAAGGCAGTCCTCAGAATCATGACAAACCCTCCGAGGGCTACGGCGCTATCCTCAGATCGGGGAGCTACCAACGCAAAAGATTTCGGAATTAAAAATCTAGAGGCAAGTTCTTTTATCATAGGGCTTCTAGATATGAAGGAAAAGAAGAACCCACCAAAATCCCTCAAAGGAGGAAACCTACTCTACACACAAAAGAAAAGGAATCAAGAGTGAAAACTTAAAACCGCATGAGTCCGTGGCGACAATCGACACAAGACGACCTTCATGGTCGTGAGAATCCTCGGCGGAGGAAGATGAAGAAGAAGCCATCAATAACTTACTTGTTTTATGTGGAATCAAGAAGACGGCATCGATGCTCGTGATGACGATAATGGCGAAATCCTTAAAATCGTTGTTTTCGAGAGACAAAGACCTTTTTCACTTTGAAAATTGAGGCGGATAAAGTGAAATGGGAAATGCGATTGTGGAAGTTATTCCCCAACGCACTTTATCGGGACTCCAACCGCCGACGCATTAAATGAACGTGACGTATTCCGTATTCTACATCGGCACGACATCCCGTGTTCGACCTCGGCGGGCGACGTATCCGATCGCGTAATCAGACGAGTTTCGACTTCGCCGGACAATGAATTTCACGAGCGATGTCGAATCACTCTCCCAATCCATCACGACCTCACTTTTATGTCTTTTTCGGGGGGATGTGATAGATACGCCCAACCACTTGTGCCCAAGATCGTGCCCAATATATATGGGCCCGACATTAAGCTCGACCTATGCAAGTTCGGCCCAAGAAGACTCCTAGACCAACTACAACTCAAATCTCGCAAGTGGAGCGTAGAAGATCTGGATGCATATCTAAGAGAATCCTTATAAGAGAAGACTTTGTATTAGAGTCGAACTCAATATGATGGTGTATAAATAGAGGTTAGATTAGACGAAGAAGATCATCTACACTCTTTGTAACCGCTTCTTACACACTCAATACACATATACTCTCTTGCTCCGTGGACGTAGATCTAATTCAATTGATATAACCACGTTACTTCCTCGTGTTCTTTACTGCATTCATTACCTTACGAAAACTGGATCGATCACTATGTAAAGAACTTTAAATGTGCTTTACTTATCTTGTTGTATTTCATAAGATTGAAAGAATTGAAGTAGGACAAATGTTGAGTTATATGGAACCTGTATGAAGCTGGTTGCTTGGACGTTTGTTGAGAGGAATTCGAGTATCCTCTAGGGCTGTTAAACGGTTCGGTTTTGGTTAACCGAATCGAATTTTTCGATTAATTGAACCGAATTTCTTCGAAAAAGTGGAACCGAAACCTAACCGTTTTAAATTTTTGGTTAACTGAAAATCGATCGGTTCCGAAGGTTCGGTTTCGATTAACCAAAAAACCGATAAAAAATTAATTAATAATAAAAATAAATAAAATTATAATTGAAAAAAACTAAAACTTATTATAAATAAATAAAATATTTAACAAATAATAAAAATAATTAATAAAGTAATAATTAAAAATTGATTTTAGAATTTTAATTAATTAATTAATAATGAAAATAAAAATAATTTTTCTGCTCGAACTGCTCTTATCGCTATCGCTAACCAATAACTAAATTTTTTCAACTCCTAACCGATAACCAATTTGTCGGTTTCGAGAGCTCATCGAAAATCGCTTAGCTTTTTCCTTCTATGGAGTTTTGGTAGAATGAGAAGGAATGGAACGTGAGATGGGATGTAATAGTGCAAAAGTCTTCCATATAGTCTATGCGTGTGAGAGTAGGGTATAGGTGTGTAAGTTTGATGGTAAGGGTTGTAGAAAAGTGAAGGGAATGGAGGATAAAGTTGAGGGGTATAGGGAAAAGTGATGACATGATGTAAAATAATCGTGATAAAAATATTCGATAATAAATTTTTCAATTCGATTCTCATATTAAATTTCACTATCGAGTATCAATTGTTGTCTAACGAATAAGTAAAAAATTATTTACTAATCTGATAAAGTCACGATACAATCATCTTAATGAATCTTAACATTGTTTAAATTTTGGGGTATTATAATATATAAATGAGTTCGAATTGCGAGTATTCGTAACAAATTTTTCAATCATGCTTTAAATTTATCATGAATAGGGGTATTATAATATATAAATGAGTTCGAATTGCGAGTATTCGTAACAAATTTTTCAATCATGCTTTAAATTTATCATGAATTCTAGTTATACTATTTATACATATTCCAAATCCATTCATTAGAATTTGATAGAGACATGTTTCTAAAAAACTATGACCCACTGTCATGCCTTAGCTATAGCGTAATTGCTGCTCTATCACCTTTGGAATGATTCGGACTCTACTTGCAATCAACCAAATATATATTCTGAATCAAGAATTAGAATCATTTCTACATGTTCTTCTTTTGAGTTAATATTTTGAAAATTTAATTCTTTTCAACCCCTACTAGACTCTCTTATTATGTTATTCTAGAAGAGTAGAATATGTCAATCCAATAATAATGGCCTCATCCAGGCTGTCCCAAATATCAAACCATATAAAAAAGTCTAAAATTTATTATTTACTAAGATAAATTCGTGACCCCTTCTTCTTCTCCATTGCCAATTGCACGCTTTCAAGGTTAACACCGTCATTGATTTATTCAGAAGATAGTATTGAAATAAAATAGTAGTGTGATACATAAATAAAATAATAAATAAATTTACAGAGTTCAACGACCGACCACTGCTGCTTCCCTCCTCTTTTCACTCATTTCTCATTTTTCATTTTTTTTGAAACCATTCATATCCTCATTTATTAGATCCATCTTTTCTGTATTCCCTCCGATCTGGTAATATCTCTTTCAAGTAACCAAGTTTCCCCACATTCAAATCAATTTTCAAATTTCATTAATCGCCATATATCTGAACTAATAGTTCTCATTTTCTGTTTTATAGGGTTTGTTTTGAGATTTTTTTGAAATAAATTATAATTAAAATCAGATGGCCGCTCCACCCGCCAGAGCACGAGCCGATTATGATTGCCTCATCAAGCTTCTCTTGATCGGTGATAGTGGTGCGTGTTTTTCTCTCCGAAATCTGTACCAACTTTTATCTTGGATTTTTTCGGTTATCTGAGGTTGGGGTGTTAATAACTATATGAATTTAGCGTGTAAAAAATGGAATTTTCAGCTGCATTTGATGGGAAATGTTTGTATTATTTCAATTCGTATTATTGTAGATATTTGGGCTGAGTATACCGACGATCTTCATTATGTTAATTTCATGGGCATTTGTATGATCGAACATGAAATTTTGTACGATTTACTGACGAAGATGGTGAGCCGCTGTCTTTATGATCCCGTAAAAGTGGGGCTTCCAAGAACTCTGCCTGCTTGAGTGCTTGTTAAGTCTGACGAGGAAAATGCATGCATATAATAGAATTACAAGATACTTGGTGTTAGGATGCCTTTGTTAGCATGCAAATGATCGAGCTGCTGCTTTAGGATCTTATCATAATATGTATCTACTCATGAATGAGCAAATCAAGTCTAATAAGGTTTTCTGCACTCGTCTGCTATGCTATTTCAAACTGTTTGTTCATTAACCCTCTCATGGATATTAACGAACTGATATTTCTATGAAAAGCAGTGTTCCATAAGAAACTGTTTGAGCTATCTGTTTATTTTTATTTGTTCCTTTTGTAGATTCATATCATACAACTTTTTTCTAACCTTTTATTTGACGATTTGTTAAACTATTTTTAAATGTTTGTTTAAACTGTATCTGATCTGATAGACTGATACTACCAATATTTAAGTCTTCACTCTTTTGATGGCTTTTCCAGGTGTGGGTAAGAGTTGCCTTCTTTTACGTTTTTCTGATGGGTCTTTCACCACCAGTTTCATCACTACTATTGGGTTGGTTCCCTTCTTTGTAGATTTGTTGCTACAGTGTACACCCTAAAATTCTCCTGCCTGTTGTATTTGATCATGCCATTCTCTTACAGGATTGATTTTAAGATAAGAACTATTGAGCTTGATGGTAAAAGAATCAAACTGCAGATATGGGATACTGCTGGACAAGAGCGATTTCGTACTATAACAACTGGTACTCTTTGAATGATGCAGGCCTTTTCCCTCTCCCTTCTATTGAGAAAAATAAGAATTTCAGTTTACTTGCAACTCTTTTTTCACAATTCTGCAGAGATAATGTGGCATGTACATTCACTATTTCTTTGCTAGTATGATAAGTTGCAGTATGGGAATGTGAAGTGCATTAGCTAAATTAGAAGAAAATAGAGAAAGATTAGTCTGCCTACAATGATCTGGGGTGTTTCGATTTTCTACAGAAGTTCATCTCCGTGTAGTATACTCTTTTACGAGAATACTTTAAGTCCTTGAAGCTGATTATAATTATGTGAAATTTTGTACCTGAGCTGAAGAATAGACTAATGGGTATTTATACTGTTGGACAGGCTAAACTGCTTCCTATAGTCCAAACTTGATGATGAACTATTTGAATATCTCTGTCTTTAATGTCAAGTTGATTTGGCTCCATGCAATGAATTATAGTAGTTTCCTTTCTACTTTATTTTGCTTATTTCCCTAGGGTAGGGGAGAGTAATTGTGCCAGGGATCTGTGATGTTGGGTGGGGGATTGCTGATTAGTGTTTAAAGCAAAATAGTGGAGATGAATGATATGAAGCAGACAATTGGTTCATGGGAAAGGCCATGCTTTTGATCTGCTCATACATTACTGGATTTTCTTCCTCCTAGCTGCCTAAAGTCCTTCACATCAGGTTTAGAAGATGTTGAAGAGCATTTTATTAGAGCTTATCAGCTTAAAAAAAAAATTATATCCAGTACTCTAAAATGACCTAAGCAGAAATTAGGGTCAGAAGATTTCTTCACTTGAGGAATGAGATGCTAAGAGGAGTAGTGAATTTCCAGTGAACACTATTTAGTTTTATTTTCATATAAGCTTTAATTGTTCTTTTATGATATATATTAAAAACATATTTATTACTGCCTGCATGTGTATTAGCGGTAAATAGTTGAATCTTCTTCTAAATGATCAGCACAACATGTATAGAAGCAAAAAGTTTTGGTCAGTGAGTTCTTGTTAGTTTTCGGAAACTTTTGGAATTAGTTGAGGGAGTTTATGAACTGCTGAATTTTGGTTTGAGATTCTTGGTTGCTGTTATAGTAGGATACTATTCAGATGTGTTTCTCCAGTTAACTGTTCATTGTAACTGTCATCCCTAGCTTTGTTTGTTATCAAATTACATGGGTTAGTAACTTAGTAGAGGCTGTTGTTGCACCTTTTGAGGCCTTACCGGATACCGCTTTTCTAAAATATTGCAGAAGCAAGAATCTTCTAACTATTTGTGGAATGGTTTCTGACTATTTATCTGTTAATGTACTTGGACATTAAGAATTTGTCTAAACTTACTCAAATATGTTGTATGCTCCTACATCTTATAGAATTCCATTGCCTAAGAAACGCTTCATTTGCAGCTTACTATCGTGGAGCAATGGGTATATTGCTGGTGTATGATGTTACCGATGAGGCATCTTTCAACAGTAATCACTTTTCACTCTTATCTTTTTATTATATATCATACTCCCTCCGTTGACGATAAGTGTATCATTTGTAAACGGGTGAGTGTTGTTTGAGTGGAGAAAGGATCTCACCATGTGTTAGATTGTAATGGTAGGAATGGTTTTTTGATAAACAATGAGAGGTTGTGAGGTTGAATCATGAGTAGTATTCTAAAAGGAAGGCGATACATTTTAAGGATGATGGATGCCGAATAAGACAATTGTGATACACTAATCGTGGATGGAGGGAGTAATAGTTATTGAAGGATATTTGGTCATTTCCTTATAAATCTAATGACTCTAAAATACTGTTTTAACCTTGTGTTATTTAACAGTATTATCTCCTCTGTCAAATATTGACCTCATCCTTTTGTCAGATATTAGGAATTGGATCAGAAACATTGAGCAACACGCCTCTGACAACGTCAACAAGATATTGGTGGGAAATAAAGCTGATATGGATGAAAGCAAAAGGGTACTCTTTCTGTCTCTGTCTTTCTATCTGTCTCTCTCTCTTTCTTGCACACACACGCACAAACTTATAAGCATATTCATTTGCGGGTATATATGACTGGAGTCGATTCATTTGAAACTCATCATGCTTGTTTTTCAGATCAATCAAATCTATTTCTTTGTAATAAATCTTGGGAATTTAAGAATTAGAAATGCAAGACGACATGTCGGCACCGTTATAATGGTTACTCTGACATGTCCATATTCTGCACGTTTATTTTCTTATTTGGCTTGTATTCCACAATATCCTGAACAAATTTAACTCCATAGGCTGTTCCTACCTCCAAGGGTCAAGCACTAGCTGATGAATATGGAATCAAATTTTTTGAGACTGTAAGTGCTTGCACTTGTTGCTTAAATCAGAAACTTATATGGAGTGAGAGTCTAACATCATCACGTTAACAGAGTGCTAAGACAAACATGAACGTGGAGGAGGTTTTCTTCTCAATCGCCAGGGACATAAAGCAAAGACTCGCTGAAAGCGACTCAAAGTCTGAGGTACTAAGTCTCGTTAGTTATATAGCTGAAGAAATATAGAGCATTTGTTCTTTTATATGCCTGCCACATCAGAAGCTGATCGTATTTTGACATGAGTGCAGCCTCAGACCATAAAGATTACCCAACCGGACCAGAATGCTGGGGCTGCTCAAGCTGCTCAAAAATCAGCTTGCTGTGGTTAAGAGAGGGTGGGGAAGTGATCCCCTAACTCGATCATTTTGTTATTACAATTTTGTTGCTTGTATTTGCTATCCCTCAATTTTTTTTAGATGCTAATATTATTTGTTTCTCATTTTGGTATGAAGAAATCTCAATTTCAGCAACAACCCCCTTTCACCTGCCTTAGAAAAATATCTTTTGTAGGATATGCCTTGAGAATTTATATGCGAACGCAAGTAACAATTGAAGGTGGGGGAGACTGCTATGGCAGTTATTTTTCTGGACCTTTAAAGGGTTAAAGGGGCTTTGCTAATAATACAGCTATAAATAGAAAAGTTCACTTTAGTAAAATAAATCCATGGTTACTTGGAGGATTCGTAATTAGATAGATACAGAAAGTTGGATGTGACAAAATAAATGCCTTATGTATATTTTGATTTGTTAAGAACGAATGATTGATAAGTCATATTTACCTCTTTGCTAGATTATCCATTTATTTGGAATATAAATAAATATTAGATACATTTGGATATATTTAGTGAACGAGAGCTACACTTGGTAATGACTGAGTTGGGTTTCCGTGGGTATTTGTCTTTATTAAATCTTAATAGAGTGGGTTTGGATAAGTATGAAACGTGAATAGTGAAATTGCTAATTGAAGTTGTTTATCTAAAGTTACAATATTATATATTTTTAATCTTTTCTATTAATACATATATATTATGATGAATTATAAATTTTCTTTTCTAATGTAATAATGAATGATTATATGAGAATGTTGACAAAAGATTTAAGAAGTTGTAATATAATTTATATGTTTGTTTATTTTGATGATTTAGAATATTATTTTGGATATATGATATATATAACTTAAATTGTATAATTTCTATTTTATGTTTGAAATGAAATTTTAATCTTTCATTATTTTACTATTATTATTTATATTTATAATTTTTGATCTTTTATTGGAACGTATTTGATTATTTAGATATTGTATAAATTTAAATGAGTCGGATGGATGATTATGGATATTACTTGGGTTTAGGGCGAGTATGGGTATTAAAGTTTTACTGTCTTAGACGTGTTTGAGATGGATATGAGTAGATAGATTTTAAATAGATTTAAATTTAAAAATGCTTAATGGATGGATACCAACACACTGTCACCCTATCTAAATTATTACATTGTTTATTTGATACACTAGTGATCCATTCCTAGAAAAATAAAATAAAAATAAAAATAAAGTAACGATTAACCTTCAGGAATTGCCCTTTATGTACCGAGCCTAATTCTTCCCAATTATCTTGTAAGTTTCTATAATTTCTTTTTTTATGTAAAGGCTCCGACAATACTCCTAATCATTTACCTTTTCGTTCCGAAATTTTATATTTCCCTTTTGACCATGAACTGATTTATGTCAAATTTGTGTGTGGGTAGAACTTTGAAGTTTTGCTCAAATTTTTAAATTTCTTTTCCATTTCCCCTTTTCATTGGGGTAACAATTTATGCAAAGATTATGACAGTTGCCCTTTAAGTGATGATATAATGATGACCTCAAAATCGTGCGTGGAAGGCGAAATTCTTGTGTGCCATTTCCATAAGGGTATATCTCATCTGACATTTATTCTTAATGGAATATTGATACGTGTAGGGATATGTAACGATCGGTTTCGATAAAAACCAAATCGAATAGATTGCATCGATAACCTGAATTGATTTGAAAATTTTGATCGAATCGAACCAATCTTGTGCCTTCGATCGAACCGAAACCGATCGAAATGCAAGTAATCCAAACCGCCGATCGATCAAATATATAATATTAATTACGCATATATTTTGGTCGGTTTTAACCGAACCGAACCGAATCCCACTTTAGTCAAACCACCGACTGATCGAAATAGGTTTCGGTTCTTAATTTTATAACCGAATCGAAACTGAATCACACCTTAAACCGATCAAAACTCATCCGTTCGGTTCGGTTTTTCGATTTCGGTTTGATTATGCACACCACTACATACGTGGCTCATTATCTTTGTTGAAATCTGGCCAGAAGCCACAAGTATATTCGAACATTAGGGAAAGAAAGGAAATTGAATAAACTAACATGATTTGATTCAGCATCACACTTAGCTTGATAAGAGCGTTTTCAGACTTCGAGGTTTAGTTTGAATTTCTTTAATTCCTCATGAGTTGGAAGTGGTTTTATTTTGTATTTGCTCCCTTTTTAGCTGATTCCAACTGACATTGTTTTGAGAAAAATGTGTAGTAACTAGTGAAAATTTCGATGGAGAATCATGAAAAAGTAAAGAAATAATAAAAAAATATATTAAAAAAAGTTGGTCAAGAATAGTGCTTTTTTATATTTTCTTTTAAAGTTAGGAGCAATCATTTTATAATATTCCTAAATATTAATACTAATTATTGTTATTATTATTATTAATTATTATTATTATTATTACTACGATAATAATAACATAAATTATAAAATCAAAATTATTTTATTTGTTTTATTTCATTCCTATTCGTTCATTCATTGTACATACCAGCCATATGAATCACATATTTCATTCCATTCCATTCCTATCATCATTCCATTCCAAAGTTCATTCCATTCCTATCCAATTTCATTCCTGCGTACCAACCGTCACCTAATGGTATTCATCAATAGATGCTAATTTGCTAAATTCATAAGACATACAAATTGAATAAGCAATGGAGCCTTACTGCTCAAATTAATATTGCTTATGTTTGAAAGTAAGAAGCCACTTTAAATTAAATAACCATATGATGTTAAAAAGGTAGTCATATTAAATTATTTGCACTAATAGTCACTTTACTCGGTTATTCTCATTTCAATGCCAGTTTTTGATTGGATGTTTGAAAGCCTATTGGAAATTAATGCCAATCTATGATAGAAGCTCTCAATTATTTATGAAACCGAAACAAAGGAAGGAAAATGTTTACTTTAAGTGGTCGATATCAAACTTACTTTGTTCTGTATGTCTGTTGATCCCATTATAATTATTATAATTATTGCAAGTTAGTTGCAACTTGGCGATTTAATGTAATTATATTTCTTAAATAAGGCATCTTTTTGAGTTTTTCTTTATTTTTAATTACATGCTGCGTATTCCCCAAAATAATAATAATAATGAAACAGTAACATTATTATTTCATTTGAACTGTGAGTTACTTTGTTGTTAATTACCCTGTTTTAGTAATATATCATCATGATTAAATATTTCTTCATAACTTGTACCTTATTTCATAGGTTTTCTTTAATTCTAATTTGTTCACTCTTTTTCAAATTTAAAATTGGAAAATTATCTATAAATTTAATATTGATGGGATGTGGCCCAACCGATCAGGCCCACTAACAGGCCCAAACGAGCTGGGCCTAACGTTGGTAGCGGGCCCACGCGGTTATGCCCAAGGCGAGCCCTAATCAGCCCCCAAAACCCTAGCCCCCAGAACCAAAGTCAGGCGCCACCCTCCACGTGGCGCACGGAAGGCGAAGCGTCCCTGCCCCGGCCAATGGAGGACACGCCAGGGGAAGAGCCCCGGCCAATGGAGGGCACGCCAGGGGAAGAGTCCCGGCCAATGGAGAGATTGGGCACGCCTTTAGGCGCAGGCTCAGATATGTATAAATAGAAGGAAAATTGACAGTAGAATGGTTGACAACTTATTGAATGCTAAGAGCTTGTAACTACACTAACTGCACTCAAATCATAGTGAAAGCATTGAGGAATCACTCCTCCGTGGACGTAGATCTCATTAACGATCGAACCACGTAAAAGCCTTGGTGTTCTTTATTTGCTTTACATAAATCTCGCATACCACGTAACTAGATTTATCATTGGCGCCGCCGTGGGAACGCTCAACAAGAAAGCTTCGCTTCCTCTACAACTTAATGGCAAGAACACGCACAACCGCCGACGCCGGCAACAACACGCCGAGGACGACCGGTGGTCACCAACGTCGTGGGAAGGAGATCGCAGACGCCACAGCGTTCACACTCACGAGGGCAACATGGAAAACGCTCCATACACCTCAGACCGCCTCCCAACGTAGGGAGATGCCGACCTCAACGAGGACGAATAAACAGCCATTCGTCCCACGAGGCCCTCGGCCGAGCTGTGACCGAGTTCCTCAACGCTAACCTCGCCAATTCCAAAGCTTCCTCGCCGAGGACAAAGGAGCGGGCCCCTCAAGGGCCCCCGAACTGACTACCACGGCCGCCCGAGGTCGCTCCCCCCTCCGAAACAGCCAGCGCCCACCTCGGCGTGATAGCCGAGAACGTGCACCGCACCCCGACGACCGGAGCCGCTCACCGCGGCCGAGCCGCCACCCCCATTCACGGAGCCGCTCACCGCGGACGAGCCGCCACCACCAGTCACCCCCGCGCCATTCGCGGAGCCGCTCTCCACCTCGTTATGCCGACCAGAGAGCCGAGCAAAACAAGAGAGAAGAAAGGCGGAGTCGAACTCCCCCTCGGAGGGACGATAGGCGCCGCTATCGGTCCCCCACCCCTCCAGAAAGAGATGGCAACGATCTCCCGAGGTTCGACCGGTACGGGAGAATCATCTCCCCTTTCTCTAAGGAAATTCTAGACACGCCCCTGCCCCAGCGATACCGGGCACCCAATATTGCTGCCTACGATGGCCTAGGGACCCTCCGACTTCCTTTTCGCCACACCACCAACATGGCGAATCAAGGGATGGAGGACTTTCACATGTGCAAAATCTTCCAGAGGTGCCGATCTCCAACGTCCGACCGGTTCACCTCGCTCCGCCATAACAAAGATACACCGCCTGTGACCTCATGGATCGCTTCAAATGGCGCTTCTATCGAAGATGCCACCTCGCAGCCCTCCTCCGATCTGCTCATAATCCGCCATATGGACGAGACGATGTCGAACTCGCCTCTGAGGTTCATCAAAGAGTCGCTCAAAATCGACGACAAAGAACGATCTCTACATCATCAACGCTGCTCAAAACGGATCCGACCCGTGCGAATAAAGAAATCACCAGGGAGAAACCAAAGATGGCGAGTAAGCTTTGGAACTCGGTGGACAACTTCACAAAGGAGACGAGCCGATTGGAAGAAGAGGAGATCCGGGACGGCGTAAGTCCGAGAGAAAAAGCCAGATGACCGAAGTCGAGGCGCTGATCGCCGAAGCGCCTTCGACAGAATCAAGAGAGGGCCGCTGGAATCCAGGCTCGGACCTCGGCCCAACCCTGGCGGCAGAGCGCCTCCCCTGCTCAAATCAAGGGCGGAGATATTCGAGCTCCACGCCGAGCTCTTCCCAAAGCCCCCTCCTATGAAAGGAGGATCCAAGAAGAGGTCCACAGAGGAGTATTGTGACTATCACCAAGGGTATGGTCATGATACCGAGGATTGCAGGAACCTGGGCTCGCAGATCGACGAGCTCGTCAAAGGTGGGGCCCTCAAGAAATACCTCGGCCGAGCCGGCCAGAAAGCGAGGCGGGGGAGAAATAACGGTGGCAACAATTGCGGGCCGACCTTGACGGCGACCCCACCAAGACGACGAGGACGAATGTCCCAATGCTATGGAATGTGTCTATGCCATTACCGGCTCCTCGTAGGAACAACGAGGTCGTCGTTGAAGAACGGCTTCGAGGCCGCCCCGAGGCCAAGAACAAGCGACTTCGAGCCGAGAGACATCGTATTCTCCAAAGACGACCCGGTGCCCAAAATCATGCCCCACCAAGACGCCATCACGATACAAACCGTGGTAGGCAACAAGAACGCCCACCGGTCTACATCGACATCGGTGCCTTCGTTAGTATTATCTTCCGTAGCTGTCTCGGATAAACTCGAGGTCGAGGAATGCAATACGCCCGCCCCTCCCGGGCCATGGAGCTTCAATCGAGGCGGTACAACCCGAGGCGTCATTACCCTTCCTGCCATCGTAGGACGAGCCCCAGTGTCGGTCACAAAGTCCATTCAATTCTTCCTAGTACAAGCTCCCTCCATACAACATTATCTCAAGCGAGATCGCTATACGCCACCAGGTCGCATCGCTCGGTATACCACCACAATAAGATACCCACCCCGGTGGGGGTGCTAAGCATCCGGGGTGACCAAATGGCAGCAAAAGAGTGCCTACGAGTTTCAATCCAGGATGCAGCCCTGCCTCAAGCATAGCAATTACAGAATCCCCAGAGGCCGCCACCTCGGGACGACCTGACCGAGAACCTTCAGCTATACGAGATGACCCCTCCAAGGTTGTCAAGATCGGCATCCAGGGCCCAGCTGATATTCGGCAACAAGGTCAGCAGCTCGAGGAGTATAGGGACGTGTTCGCATGGTCCCCACTCAACATGACCGGAGTGTCGCCCGAGCTCATAACCCACCGCCTCAACATTGACCCGGCCACCAAGCCAGTTCGACAGAAGAAGAGGTTGTTCGCAGCAGAGCGCAGCCAGGTCATAAGGGACGAAGTGACTCAACTCCAGAAGGCCAAGATCTTGTTCGAGGTCAAGTACCCGACCTGGATGGCCAATCCAGTTGTGGTCCGAAAGCCAGGGGGAGGGTGGCGCATGTGTGTCAACTACACCGACCTCAACAAACACTGCCCGAAAGATTGTTACCCTCCCGACATCGATAAGAAGGTAGAGGCACGGTGGGCCACGAAGTCTTGACTTCGGATCAGACAAGGATACCACCAAATCTGATGAGTCTTAGGACGCCCAAGACCGTGTTCATCACCGACTTGCCGTCTTTGCGTATCGAAAGATGCCTTCGGCTCAAGAACGCCGGGCTACTTACGGAGGATGGTGGATGCAACATTCAAAGACCACATCGGGAGATTGTCGAGGTCACGCCGACGACATCGTAGTCAAAAGTCAAAACGGAGAGCTGCGCCGATGACCTCGCACTATCCTCCAACTCCTCGTGTCGGCCAACCTCAAGCTCAACCCCGTAAATGTACATTTATGGTGAAGACCGCAAGTTCCCGATGCTGGTTTTCAAGAGGGCTCAAGGCCAATCCCACCAAGGCGAAAGCGGTGATCGACATGCAGTGCCTAGGACCATCCGTGAGATCCACAAACTCACCGGTGCCTAGCCGCCTCAACAGATTCCTATCTCGAGCCGGAAGCAGCCTTCCTTCTTCAAGATCCCGAGAGAGCTCCTGACTTCGCCCGGCGGAAGAACATCGTCGCCGCGACAACCGAAGGAGTATCGGCCGACTGCCGACCGTCCGCCCAAGCAAGGTGAACTCCTTTCTATACTTGGCCGCCTCGACGAGGCCATCGATCTTGATATTGGTGCGAGATGAGGAGGACGACAACTCCCATCTACTTTATTAGCCGAGCTCTCGAGGGACCGAGACGAGGTACACCACCTGAAAAGGTAGCACTGTCTTGGTGAACGCCATGCGACGCCCGACCCTACTTCCAAGCCCATTCGTCTGTGTACTAACCGACCTACCTTTGAGACAAGTCTTGTCCAAGCAGTCATCCGAACGCATAGCCAGTGGCACTTGAGCTCATGCGAGCACAACATCTCGTCTCCCCTGCACCGCCATAAAGGGCAGCTACCGACTTCCCGGTGGAAGCCAACCACCGAGGTCGGCTCTACCAACGAGGTCACCCCAACGCCCGCCCACACACGGAGGAATCCGTCCTGCACCGCCCGATAACTGCTAAGCGATGTACGTGGGCGGAGCTTCATACAAAACGGGCAACAAGGCATCCTTCTCCTCGGCCCGAACAAACAAGAAGTGACCTACGCCCTCCGGTTTACCTTCCCGACCACCAACAACGAGGTGGAGTATGAAGCCGATCTCGTGACTCCGCCTGCAAATGAATTGAAAGTGGACAATGTCCGGATCTTCTGAGACTCCTGTGTCGTGGTAAACCAGTCCTAGGAAGATACGAGGCGGAGGATCGAATGAAGCAAAGCTCGAGAAAGCAAAGGAGATGCTGACCTCATTCAGGTACTCCAGTATTCATCGAATCCCACGGGGGGAAAATAGCGAGCGGACGTCCTCGAAGTTAGTGCGTCGTCAACAAGTCCACCAGAGGAGGAGGTTCATTCCGAAGCATAGCGAGTCTCACATCGGCATCATCACCGAGATAGAGCCGAATTGGATGTCTCCCATAAAGGCCTATCTGGAAGATGGCGCTACCTCAAGAGCTGCTCGAAGCCAAAAGATGATGGCGAAATCCTGTAAGTACCTCATACACGAGGGCGCACTTCACCGAAAGTCTTACCTTCAACCCTCCCGAGGTGCCTCGGCCAAGAAGCCGACTACGTGCTCAATGAGATCCACAGAGGATCTTGCTGAAGCCACATCGGGTCTCGAGCTATCTCAAAGAAGACCCGAGGTCGATATTACCGCCTACCTCGCTCAAGATTCGCCGAGCTCGTCAAAAGTGCCCGGTGCCGCCACACTCCACGGTAAAAAGCTACCCCAAACCGATTTGAGCACCTGCAGAGCCCGTGGCCTTTCATGCGATGGGGATCGACATCGTTGGTCCGCTCGACCGAGCACCGTGTCGACTCGATACTTAGTCGTAGCCATAGACTACTTCACAAAATGGGTCGAGGCCGAGCCACTTTCGAGCCTCACAAGCGTGAGGATTCGCACCTTGTGGAAAAATATAGTCCGCCGCCTCGCATACCGCACATTCTCGTCTCTGACAACGGCACCCGGTTAGTCGACAAAAATTTCAAGGAGTGGTGTGAAGAGCTCCGGATCGAGCAACGCTCACCTCGGCCGCACACCGCAGCGAATGGTCGGACCGAGGTGACGAACCGCACGATCGCATAAGGATTGAAGAAAAGGCTAGACCGAGCTAAGGGTGATTGGGCTGAAAATCTCCTCAAGTCCTCCGGTCCCTGAATCCACACCTCGGACCTCGCGGAGAAACCCTTCGACCGGGTCACGGTGCACGAGGCCGTCATACCGGCCGAGATCGGCGCATCAAGCCCTCGCACTCTCCACTTCGACCACCCAACAACGAGGAAGACCTGCGTGCCAACCTTGATGCTCTCGAGGAGAAGCGAGCTCGCTTCATAAACGGCCAAGCATGCGGCCGGTCGCACGGCACTACAACAAAAGGGTCAAAGCCTCCGTGCTCCAATTAGGCGACCTCGCCCCACGAAATAATGAAGCCGTGAGGCCTGAGCGTCTTAACAAGTCGGATCCGACATGGGAAGGCCCATACCGCTCACGAGGACCTCGGCAAAGGGCTTACAAGCTAGCTCACCTATCCTGCACTTATCCCCGAACCGGTACATCACTCATTTAGGAGGTACTTTACATAGCTTCGATTTCAGATCGGCATCATGTTAGCCCCTTTATTGTTTTGCCAAAATACGATGTTGATTACATATTCAATAAAACATTTGTTTTCTAATGAATATTTCATTTCGTCTCATATCTATGTGAACATCCATTCGGCTATACCACATCTAAACCTTCACAAGGACGCCTTACGAAGATGAAAATCCCACTAAGTAGGGTACGCATACGACTACTCATTAATTTGAACGCCTACATGCAAAGCATACAGACACCCATTGTTGATCGCCTACACGCACGCCGACATCCGCACCGATCTCGCCAACTTATACCCCTTTATTTGGGAAGATATGCACCCGGTACACACGCCTAAATGCATTAACGACTACAAACCGAGTTCCAAGCCATATACAAGTCAACCGGCTTCCGAGCTCGTTTATACCCCTTTATTTGGGAAGATATACATCAGATACGCCTAAATACATTTACGACCAAAACGTAGTCCTAAGCTATGTTTGTACCTCTCAAGGGGAAAATATACACTTGAATCCAGTCTAAATACATTTACGACTACATACAAAGTCCTAAGCTATATACAAACTTATTCGGGCTTCCGAGCTCTACGCCACAACTCACTGGCTACACCAGCTCGAACAAAATCTCCGTGTCGGCGATGAACACTGAATGAACTCGTGCCTTCGACCCGATCGACAGGGCCGACATCCCAGCTGACCGCCTGGTACATCCGACGCAGCCTCGGAGGCGCATGACCGAACGGACCTCCAGCTTCGAGGCCTACCCAGGCGCCAGCGCAGTTCTCGACACGCCCGACCCAGGAAGAAGCTCCGGGGCCAGGTTGGACTCTTCTCCCTCAGGCCGGGTCGCCTGCCGCTGCCCCCATCCTCGAGCGGACCTCGCGCCCGACCGCCTCCTCGACCCCTGTGGATTTGGGGTCCTCTTCCCGATCTCCGGCCGGCCATGAGGCGCCCTAGGTGCGCACGGACCAAGTAACCTCAAGACTTCGCGTGGTCGCGATAACCGCCCATCATCGTTCTTCAACTCTAACACCGGTGGGGTCGGCAATGGTCCGCTACTAGCTTTGGCGACGACGCGTCTCCTGACGATCTCATAGATCTTGAGGTACTTCATGAGGGAGTCGAGGCAATCTTTGAAGTTTTACTATTCGCCCTCCTCGTCCTCAAAGACTATCCCCGTGCCGAAAGGTGCTCAACCCGCCATCAACTTCGAGATGGTCACGCCGCGATCGGCGAATCATCGCCAGACTCTGCGTGCTCCTGGAGACTGCGCCACCTTCTCGGCCATCTCGAGCTCCTCCTCACACCGCATCAAACGTCCACGAACGACGCCGGCAGACAAGTCCGCCTCGGACTTCGAGATGCAAGATCTCGACTTAAGAGTCTCGTTCTCGGCCAGAGGCGAGCCGCCTCATGATCGGCCTCCTGCGCAGCTTCTTCTTCGATCGGCGGATGATACCGAGCCGACGTCCATACTGCCAAAACCTCGGTCGGTTCGCGATCGGCTCTTCCGAACAACACTTTTCGTCCTTTCGGCAAGGCACCCTCGGACTTCTTTAGTTTGACCGGCAAAGTCATGATCAAGTCCAAGTATTGAGGACGATGTGCTAGCAATAAACAAGAAGATACGATTTCAAAATAGTGTGTTTATTATTCAAGTGGAAATTTTACAAGGGCTCAGATCCTATCGACCCTATAGCTCAGCCTATTACATCAGTTCACCGACCTCAGCTTGTTGCCGACCCGCCGACCTCCTGCGCCCTGCTGCTCCTGCGGTTGTCCCTCCACTGGGAGCTCCGGACCTCCTCCTCCTCCTCCCGGCTTCGCCCGCACTCGGCAAGTAGCTCCCGGCTCGTGATCTTCGCCCTCCTCAGACCGGGCGACGACCTCACCGTCGAAGGGTCGAACTGGATGCCGTGGCCTCCAAAGACGGGAAGGAGCCAACACCGAGATTACCCGGCGTAGCCTTGTTCAGCTCTCTGAGGTCGACCTCGGTCCACCATGCTTGACCTTGTTGAAGTCGGCATGGCGGCCGCCGCCTTCCTGTGTGATCCGACACCACCGGCTTCAACACGGCGGCAAGTTCGGCGATGAAGCCCGAGAAGCTCTCCGACTCGATGAGCTTGCCGGCGGGCCCTCAACATTGGCCCCGACCGCCAAAGAAGGCACTCATCCCATCGGTGAGCTCCTTCTTCGCCAACGACCTCCTCGCCCTCCTCTAGCTCCCCGAGCAGCCTCCGCCTGTGCCTTCTTTTCGAGCGGCCTCGGCAGAGCCCTCGCCTCGCCTCCGCCCGCAGCTGCAACAGCGCCTCCTGATCCGCTCGTGCAGCGGCGAGAGCTCTGCTCCAAAGATCTCGCATCGAGCGTAGCTCTTGAGATGTACCTGCAATACGCTGCGTGTCCCCGATCATCGAGCTCGTTTCCTAAACACAACACAAGTTACCACATATCACGGAGCATGTAAAATCAGGTACGGAGGGGCTTTTATACATGGGAGGGGTGCGGCCGAACTGGAGCCCGGCACCACGTGCTCGGCGGGTGGTCGGATCTGCTTCTGGGACCGGACTCGACCCGACAAAGGCTCGCCATCGCCGACCGAGATTGTCCACCTTCTTCGGTGCTTGGCAATCCCGCCCGCCCGCCTTCTTCCTGAGGCTCTTGCTTGGCGGGAAGACCTCCTCTCGCAACGCTGCCTTCATCGACAAAGAAAAGAGAAATCGCGTAACTCAAAGCGGGTCGGATGTACAAAACAAAAGAAAGGGGTGCCTCACCCATCTCGGACCCCACCCAGAGTCCCTGACTGTATGCTCAACCCGGCGTTATTAAGGTCGCCCTCGGTAAATTTTACAGAGACCTCGCCGAGCATGTTGAGCTGCTCCTCTTTATAGCCGAGGGTTTCAATTTTATATCCCGAAATTTACCCAACCCCACCGCAGCTCGGTGCCCATCACCATAAAAAGGTATTTGCTTTGCCACCCGAAACCTCGAGGGTCACACCTTAAATGGCCGCCGAGGCGAAAATAGTACACTCCTCTTGTACACTTGACGAAAAAATCGTGATCAAGACTTCAAAGGAGAACCTCGGCTATGCCATAACAAGAAAGCCCCATCTCAACTACGGACCTAATAGAATTTGGGGTAAACCGATGATGGGAATTTGGAAATATTCCCGAATATGCAAAAAATGGGAGCTAGAGAAATCTAAGACCCGCCTCGTGGCATCTACGTGCAATCAAAAAACCTCCCATGAGCCAAAGCTTCATCACTGGGCCCTAAGCAGCACCACTGTGCCTCCGCCGGCAGATGGCACTCCTTCCCACCCTCATTACATCGGCGGCGGTCGAGATGATTTGACATCCCAAATTTTATAACCATCCCAAGCAGAGGTATTTCCGACTCGCTAATACTAAGAGACCTACCCCCAAGGTATGACACATAAAATCCTTAATCTCAATAATTTCATCAAGAGGAGGTGGAAGAAGAACCCGAGAAGAAGAAGATGAGAAGTCATACTTACTTTTTAAAAAGAAGGGCTCTCGCCGCTCAAAATCGGACAAAGATTTCAAAACTCGAAAATTTGGTTTGTTCTTTTTGCTCGAGCGAAGAGAAGGAAAAGTGAATGATTCCTCAAGCTGGGCTATTTATAAAGTGAATGGGCGCCTTAAATGGCCGTTTCAACTTCCACACGTGCTACCCGTGATTGGATGTGGAGTCCACGCGCGCACACGTTCGAGTGCCCAACCACCGCCTGCTCAGATGACGACGCTAGCGTAAGACAGACCGCCCCGACCGCAATCATCACACGGACCCCGGCGTCCTCCAGAAGGCGGCGCCTCAGGTCGGGCCTCGGCCTTCCCCCAAATAACGAGGGCATCCAGATCGGACCTCGGCGTCCTATCAACGGACTTCGCCCCCTGCGAGAATATCTCCATCCAGATCGGACCTCGGCGCACTAGCCCCCAGATTCGGTGCCGCTCAGGCCACACCTCGGCATCCCTAGAAGGGTGGTCACTCAGGACGAACCTCGACACCATCCAGCATGACTTCTCCATCTAGGTCCACCTCTCAGATCGGACCTCGGCATCCTCCAGAAGAGCGGTGCAGCTCCAGATCGGACCTCGGCGTAACCTACGCAGGGGGTCGTTATCCAGGTCGGACTTCGACTTCCATCTGTAGCATATCTTTGTCGGCGACGACAACTCACTTCGTCTTCGACAAGCGGTGCATGCCCGTAACCATGCACCACCCAACCCGCCTCGAAACCGATCGTCAACAAACCCTCACGTCAAAAAGACAACACCTCGACATCAACTCAACTAAGAACACCTCACCCTCGGCAGCGCTTTCTTCACTCCACCGCATCACCATTTACTCGACTATTCAAAGTGGGCTATGATGGGATGTGGCCCAACCGATCGAGCCCAAACGAGCCGGGCCTAACGTTGGTAGCGGGCCCACGCGGTTTTGCCAAGGCGAGCCCTAATCGCCCCCACTACCCTAGCCCCCGGAACCAAAGTCAGGCGCCACCCTCCACGTGGCGCACGGAAGGCGAAGCGTCCCTGCCCCGGCCAATGGAGGACATGCCAGGGGAAGAGCCCCGGCCAATGGAGGGCACGCCAGGGGAAGAGTCCCGGCCAATGGAGAGATTGGGCACGCCTTTAGGCGCAGGCTCAGATATGTATAAATAGAAGGAAAATTGACAGTAGAAGGGTTGACAACTTATTGAATGCTAAGAGCTTGTAACTACACTCACTGCACTCAAATCATAGTGAAAGCATTGAGGAATCACTCCTCCGTGGACGTAGATCTCATTAACGATCGAACCACATAAAAACCTTGGTGTTCTTTATTTGCTTTACATAAATCTCGCATACTCATGTAACTAGATTTATCAAATATCTTTATCAAATCAACATTTAAATGACTAAGTTGCTGTTGTGTCTATATTAAACATTATTTTACTCGTTACCTTTTAACAACTTCTTTGTCGATTTTAGAATAGTAATATATTTATTTGATTTTGGAACTTTTAAATTTTAAAAGGATAGAAAATGCATTCGAAATGTTAGAAACTTAGAATAGATACAGAAAAATAATTTGAAGTGGCAAAACAGAAAAAGAAGAAAGTTGGATGGGGAAAGTAGAAAAACATAAACACGATCCCGATTCATGGACTACCAATATACTTATACGGCCGAAAAAAAGATGACGAGAATATTGAATCTTTCGAGGGCAAGGGACCGGTCCATGAGAATTCCCAACCAGAGCAATTATTGAAATTATCAGAAATATATATATATATATATATATATATATATATATATATATATATATATATGTGAGTTGGTTGTAAAGGGAATTATCTATTAGATAACCACTAATAAAATAATAATTACCATTATATTGAATAAGATCGGACGACTTAGAATTATTTAATGATATACTAAAGTAGTCAAATCCCTAAATTTTCGCTATTCAGATATTTCATATTCTATTCTTCGTTATCGTATAATTCATGTTGTTATTCATGTAATCATAGTTCTTGTGCATACCATCATATTCCAATTAATTGTTATGTTCATGTAATATATGTTGTTGTGTATGTAATTGTAATGATTGTGCATATATGAACAGTTATCGTAAATTAATATATAGAATCCATTTATTATAGGGTTAAACGGTTACCACTAAAATTTGAGGATAATAAACGATTTATAATTAATCTTGGTCGTTAGATTATAAAAAATGGATGAACCATATTAGTTCTTAGTTCTAAAAAAAATTGGAGTTCTCGTTTGATGAGAAATTAGAACAATTAGATTGCTTTACTTAAAAGACAAAAACTTGGGTGAGCTCCGCCTCACCATGAGCTCACCTTTATTTTTTGTTAAAATAATTAATATATAATTATGATAAGTAAGGATAATTAGGTTTTGTTAATTTATAATTAAATTTATTAATTTTTCATTATAATTTAATTCAAAATTATGGTTTATTAATTCATAATTGAGGTTTATTAATTCATAATTAGGGTTTTGATTCACATTTAGGGTTTATTAATTCAAAGTTAGGGTTTATTAATTCACAATTAGGGTTTATTATTCAAAAATAGGGTATATTATTTCCAATTAGGGTTTATTAATTCAAAATTAGGGTTTATTATTCAAAATAGGGTTTATTAATTCCAAATAGGGTTTAATAATTTAAAATTAGGGTTTATTAACTCATAATTAGGGGTTATTATTCAAAATTACGGTTAATTAATTCATGATTAGAGTTTATTAATTCATAATTAGAGTTTATTTATTCAAAATTAAGATATATTAATTCAAAATTATTATTTATTAATTTATAATTAAAGTTTATTAAACTAATTAATTTTAATTAGAATCAATTTAATTAATTAATTAAGCTTAATTAATTAATTAAGCTTAATTAACTAATTAACTAATAAGGGTGGGTCTCACTGTGCGCGGGCGCGCACAGGAGACCACCCCTACTTAAAATACTATCTGTGTATTTAAATAATGTAAATGCTTCCCATCTTATTCTAAAGTTAAGAACCGATGTACATCAGATTCCTTTACTTTAAATACTAACTGTGTTCAGAACAAAAAAATATGCTTATATACGAGACACAAACATTAGATTATAAAAAATGGATGAACCATAATAGTTCTTAGTTCTCAAAAAAATTGGAGCTCTTGTTTGATGAGAAATTAGAACAATTATATTGCTTTACTTAAAATACTATCTGTGTATTTAAATAATGTAAATGCTTCCTCTCTTATTCTAAATATAAGAACCGATGTACATTAGATTCCTTTACTTTAAATACTAACTGTGCTAACAACAAAAAATATGCTTATATACGAGACACAAACATTAGATTATAAAAAATGGATGAACCATGTTAATTCTTAGTTCTCAAAAAAATTGGAGTTCTCGTTTGATGAGAAATTTGAACAATTAGATTGCTTTACTTAAAATACTATCTATGTATTTAAATAATGTAAATGCTTCCTCTCTTATTCTAAAGATAAGAACCGATGTACATCAGATTCCTTTACTTTAAATACTAACTGTGTTCAGAACAAAGAAATATGCTTATATACGAGACACAAACATTAGATTATAAAAAATGGATGAACCATATTAGTTTTTAGTTCTAAAAAAAATTGGAGTTCTCGTTTGATGAGAAATTGGAACAATTAGATTGCTTTACTTAAAATACTATCTGTGTATTTAAATAATGTAAATGCTTCCTCTCTTATTCTAAAGATAAGAACCGATGTACATCAGATTCCTTTATTTTAAATACTAACTGTGTTCAGAACAAAAAATATGCTTATATATGAGACACAAACATTAGATTATAAAAAATGAATGAATCATATTAGATCTTAGTTCTAAAAATAATTGGAGTTCTCGTTTGATGAGAAATTAGAACAATTAGATTGCTTTACTTAAAATACTATTTGTGTATTTAAATAATGTAAATGCTTCCTCTCTTATTCTAAAGATAAGAACCGATGTACATCAGATTCCTTTACTTTAAATACTAACTGTGTTCAGAACAAAAAAATATGCTTATATACGAGACACAAACATTAGATTATAAAAAATGAATGATCTATATTAGTTCTTAGTTCTAAAAAAAATTGGAGTTCTCGTTTGATGAGAAATTAGAACAATTAGATTGCTTTACTTAAAATACTATCTGTGTATTTAAATAATGTAAATGCTTCCTCTCTTTTTCTAAAGATAAGAGCCGATGTACATCAGGTTCCTTTACTTTAAATACTAACTGTGTTCAGAACAAAAAAATATGCTTATATACGAGACACAAACATTAGATTATAAAAAATGGATGAACCATATTAGTTCTTAGTTCTAAAAAAAATTGGAGTTCTCGTTTGATAAGAAATTAGAACAATTAGATTGCTTTACTTAAAATACTATCTATGTATTTAAATAATGTAAATGCTTCCTCTCTTATTCTAAAGATAAGAACTGATGTACATCAGATTCCTTTACTTTAAATACTAACTGTGTTCAGAACAAAAAAATATGCTTATATACGAGACACAAACATTAGATTATAAAAAATGAATGAACCATATTAGTTCCTAGTTCTAAAAAAAATTGGAGTTCTCGTTTGATGAGAAATTAGAACAATTAGATTGCTTTACTTAAAATACTATCTGTGTATTTAAATAATGTAAATGCTTCCTCTCTTATTCTAAAGATAAGAACCGATGTACATCAGATTCCTTACTTTAAATACTAACTGTATCCAGAACAAAAAAATATGCTTATATACGAGACACAAACATATAAATAATGCTATACACGATATCTAAATAATATATCAAATATACGCGGTACATAAAATGTAGATGGTACGAGAGTATATACAATTAAAATGTAAAATGGAGTGTGTGTTGGCCTAGTGGTAGAGTGATTAATTCTTGAGACCGAATGTCTCGGGTTCGAGTCCACAATGACGCAGCCTTTAAAATTTTTGTATTAAATTATCAAAAAAAAAATGTAAAATGGAAATTCAAATTCAGAATCAACGGTATCTATTTAGAAGGTGAAATATTAATATGGCAAAGAGGATATCCCATCTGCCTATTTTCTTATATTCCAACTTCATAATTAGGATTTACGATCACAATTAATATTTTTGGCTTAGCCTTTCGAGATTAGGAGTACTTTTCTTATTTTGAAATACTTTTGGGATTACGCAATAGTTCTTTTTTTTTCGGGTGTTAATAGTTTGAGTTGCAATACTCAATTAGCGTAGAGAAAGTTGGAGAAATTAAATAACCCCATAAAAGACACTTGATTGAATGCGTTATAATTATATACGACGACCGTAGAATTGGAATGTCTGTCAACTTCTTTAAGATAGTATCTTAAATAACATCACATATAAATTAATTATTATAATGAGAAACAAAGCAGTTTGGGTTTAAATATAATCTCTAATACGGGGTTGGATCCAGTGAGAACTCATCTTTTTTGAGAACTTGAGAACTATGCACAGACATATAAAGTTGATGAATAAAATCTATAAAATTGTGCACGACGAAAACATTCTAAAATTGTTGCACAACAAAATAATTTTAGAAAGTTTTCGTTATCAAAACTTTATACCGCTTTGTGCATCATCTTTAACGTCTTATGCATGGGTTCACGAGTTCGCAAAAAGATATGGTTCTCATTTGATCCAATCCTAATATATATATATATATATATATATATATATATATATATATATATATATATATATTTTAATAAATTTATAAAAATATGTAGGTCCAATAAAATTAGGGTTATTATTGACTTATTTTAATAAATTTATGAAAGTATGTAGGTCCAATAAAATTAGGATTGTTATTGAGTTTTAACCCGAATTTCACCCCATGATAACATTTTAGTCCGAATATAAATATTATAAATATAGCCAAACTTATCTTAATTGTTCACTTTTTAGCTCGAATTAAAATCCGACAATATGAAGCTTAGGTGTATGGTTGGAAGCATAGTTGACATCTTATAAAAAGAAAAGAAAAAAAAGAAAAAAATGTCAAAAATTGACCCTTTACATCATCATATGAAACGTTTTCTCTTTTAAAAGTGAATAACTGAGATAAGTTAGGGCTAAAATGTTAACATGAAGTTAAATTTTGAGCTAAAACTTAATAACTCTGAAAACTATGATGCGCACAACGGCACAATCTATTACACAACCAAATTCAGAATTCATACAAACATGTATGATTGAAGACAAAAAATATTGGTGGATCTAATAAGAAAAGAAAAAGAGAAATTCAAATTGAGAATTGATATTTTTATACTTTCTCGGTTGATAGGTTGATTGTTGTTATGAAATAAAACACAAAACAATTATAAAAGCAAGAAAAATACATGGGAATTAGTTTTCTAGTTTTTTCATGAGATTACGTCTGGGGTATTCCCAAGCCAAAGATTCTTCCTCGAGAGAATTTCTGATGAAAATATATAAATTCTACAATTACAATGAAGAAGACTATTTGTAGGGATGTCAATCGGGCCAGCCCGCTCGGGTTTGGGCCAACCCACTCGGATTATCGGGCTATTCGGGTTGACATTTTTTTCGGGTTAGAAATGTTCAACCCTAACCCTAAACTCTCGGGTTTCGGGCTAACCCATCGGGTCAATCGGGCCAGAAAGTTTAAGGAAAAAAACTATATATATATATATATTATTGATAATAATAATATTTATAACAAATATTTTATATTAAGCGTTGGAGTAAAAAACAAATAAGTGAAAAATAAATATAATACATTCCACAAGTTCTTTTTTTTAAATCTTATTATACTAACTTTGAAGAGCAAACAATGAAAATTAAAAATAGTGCTCATGACTAAATTCTTTTTTTCTAATATTCTTTAATATTCGCATTCCATGTAACTAAATGATCTCTAAATAATATAATACAATTATAGCGGAGTTAAAACTTATATCTAGAAAAAATTTAATAAGTTAATTCAATATAATACTATTACAAATTATATTACAATATCAAAAATAAAAATAATTCTCACAACTAAATTATTTTGTTAATATATCTGAATATTCATATTCCATAATAGCTAATTCAATATTTAATAAATATTTTATAAGCTAATTCACTATAATACCAATTAAAATTTATAATTTGAAAAAATTAATTCATAATAAATAACTAAATAAACAATCAATCTATAATAGCTACAAAAGTTAAGATAATTAAACATGAAAAGTAAATTTTTGAAATCAAGAATTTTGAATTTTTAACTATTAGATAAAGAGAAAAAATGAGTTGAGTTTTTTTTTTATTGCTTGGCCGATAGTCGACCATGACCCGATCGGGCCAGCCCGATTAACTCGTCAACCCGAATGGGTTGGCCTTAATAGCCGATTTTATATTCGGGTTATGATTTTATAGCCCAACCCATTAATTTTATCGGGTTATTCGGGCCAGCCCGTGGGTTTCGACCCGTATTGACATCCCTAACTATTTGTAAGAAAGGAAACACTCTAATAGGTATAATCCTAATTTGAATAGAATTTCTCCAAGTATGTGGTCTCTAATTTTAATCATGTTAGATTCTATAACTCAACAATCTCCCATCTAGAGACTGATCTCATATGTAACCATAACTTTCTAACCTCTTCTTCGTATTTGCACGGCCACCAAACCTTCATCTTCAAGTTCCAAGGCCAATAAAAGTTATGTATCTAAGTTCACAACCTTAGTAAACATGTCATTTGAATTCTTACTTCTGAAATCTTCTCTTTCATAACTTCAATTTCTCTAAGGTCACAACCTTAGTAAACATGTAATTTGAATTCTTACTTCCCGAAATCTTCTCTAACTACAAGACCTTATTCTCCAAAAGTAAGTAATTAGTGATACTTTAACTCAATATATTTTGTCCTTGAACTAATAGTGGATACTTCGCTAAGAAGATAACACTTCGACCATCATTGTAGATAGTGATATTCCTATTCTTATTCTCAAGTTCACCCTATAAATTTTGCAACAATACCATCTTCTTGCTCGCCTTTGTCACCACTACATATTCAACTTCAATGGTAGACAATGCAATGACTTTCTGCAAGTTATAAGCTCAAGATATCATTGCACTACCATAGGTAAAAACTATATCATGTGGGACTTTTTATTCCATCAAGATCATCAGATGTCAAATCTACAACAACATAACCCACGAGCTCAACACTCTTCCCATCAAAACACAAAGTATTAACTGTGGTACCTCTCATTTCTCAAGATCCACTTTGCTATTTGCCAACATAACTCATGAACCGACTAACTACTCTCACCATATGTGCAATATATGGTCTCGTGCCTACCATAACATACATGATGCTACCAATTGCCGAAGCACATAGAATCTTCTGCATTTGGGCACATTCATCCTTACTACTAGGTGACTCATTCCTCAACAGTCTTAAGTAACTACCCAAAAGGATAACCATATACATCGAATCTTTCCAGGACCGTCTTAATGTATTCATCTGTGAAAGATAGGGTTTTCATGTCGCCTTATTGCTCTCAATCCACATACCCAAAATCTATTTTACCTCTCCAAGATTTTTATGAAGAATCGTTCAAAAACCGCTTCTTCAATTTGTTCATCTTCCTTGCACTTGTGCCTGCAATCAATATGTTATCAACATATAACGACAAGATGATATAGCCCTTGTCGACCTTCTAGTAGTAGCAATAATGGTCAACGTGACATATAACAAAGTTGATTTCATCCATTTTGTTTTGCAAAGAAAGAAATAAATTCTGTTTTGTCGCCTATTTACTACGACGATTAACAATCTAACTATCACTATATTTATTATTTTTTCTAATTCTTCTTTCAGGTATCGGATAACCCCAAGGGGCTGGCCTTTCTCAACTGCTATTGGGATGGTTTACAAGGTTTATAACTACTTCTCTTACTACATGACGCTTACCTAGCCAACGATTGGATTCGACTCTATCCAAAATTTTCTGGTTCGTTCCAACATTTTCCACTTTTCCGACTATTGCTGAGCAGCTTTTAGATATCAAACGGGCTCCTCAGAAAGTAGTTTAATGCGATCGATTTTTCCTATTTTTCAATTAGTTTCACTACAACACTCATTGCTCTAACTAATTGTCCATCATTTTCAAGTGTGATTTGTATGTTATGTATGGCCGTGCCTAAGGGCATATATGTTGAAATATCAAACCTTTTGTACTACTGCTTTGGTGCGTGTTTTAAACCATACAAGCTCTTCTTCAATTTATACACAAGTTCTTTTATACCTTCGGTATGTATCCACCTAGTTGTCATGTATATCTCATCCTCCAAGTTACCATAAAAGAAAGTTGTTCTTACATCCATTTGATGTAATAAAAAGTTCTCTACACTATCCAAACTCAACACCATGCGAATATTGGTAAGTTTCAACATGAGTAAAAATATTAGTATAATCAAATGTCGTATTGTTTTCAATTCATTTACAACTAATTTGGTTTTGTAGCGTCTGTTACTATCTGCCCCCAAATTGATCCTGTAGACATATTTTCAATGTAAAGCTTTCTTTAGGAGCTCGACTAGTTTCCAAGTGCACATGATATCTCATCATCAATTGCAAGTCTTCACTTATTCCTATCACCTACCTGCGTCATTTCTACATAACATTCATGTTTTACCACAGTAAGTAAGTAGCGAATAAAAGTTAAAGAAATAATACTTGTCTAGTGCTTCTCGCTCTCTAATAAGTCTTTGTAGCAGAACACTCGACGATGACGTTGATGGTTCTCTCTCGCTAGATTCTTCCCACCTGATTATTCTAACTGATCTTGATCCTACCCAAGTTTGAAATGTCTTACTCAATAATCTAGGAACCATTTTTGTAATACCTGATGTGCTCAATTTGTCCTTGTACATCACCTGTTCATTGAAACAATATTTCGACTATGGATAATCTTCCGATTCTTCCCATCCCAAAATTGATATCCAAACTCATCAACACCATAATCAATGAACGTACACTTGACATACTTCCAATTTTCTTCTACTAGCAAAGTAAACATGAACATAAGCTATACAACCATAAATACACAGGTAAGATAGGTTTACCTCTTCATCCGTCCATTTTTCAACGGAGCTGTTGGACCCTTATTGATAAGGAATGCATCAGTGTTGACTGTATCCACCCAAAAGTTATGGCAAATCACTTTTCAACCTCATACATCTTTCACGCTCATTCGATGTTATGTTCATTTGTTCAACTACTCTATTTTGCTGCAGACACAATCTTCTCCATGCAAATCTCATTCTCTGCATGATAGTCTTTGAATTCGTGAACCCCATATTCTCCTACATTATCAGACCATAGACACATCACCTTCACCAGTATCTTATTCTCAACCAGAGTCTTCCATTTTCTGAAAGTATCAAACACATTAAATTTATTCTTAAGAAAATAAGCCTTTACCTTTCTTGTGGAATTGTACATAAAGATCATGTAGTATGAAGCTCCACCAAGGAACGTGACTGGTGCTGGACACATAAGCCTATACCCTTCGAGAAACTCACCACCTTCTATGTCTTGAATACATAATCTTCACATAAGCTAATATCAATTGATTTCAGGTTGGGTAGCTTTCCTTTCGGGCACAATTTCTTCATTCCATTCTCACTCATATGGCTAAGTTGATAGTGCCACAAATTTGCATTGTTAATTGCGCTTGCAATACTAATACAATATTTGGAGTTACATACAACGTACCCTCATTCTTACCACGAGCTAATACCATAGCTCAATTCGTTATCTTCCAATTGCTACAGCTAAACGTTATCGTGTAACCTTCATCATCCAATTGAAAATAAATTCCTTCCCAAATCAGGAATGTTCCTAACACCATTCAAATGAAAGAAATATCGGTTTGATATGGTGATTCGGACATCTGATTTTTCACGATCTTCAGAGGCTCGTCATCTGCAAGATAGGCCGTCCAAAACCACTAGAAATGTAATACTCCATTATTTCAATGTTACTACATGAATGAAATAACGCTCCTGAATCCAACATCCACGACTCCAATGGACTGCTCACACTCAGGATTAATACATCTACAATCTCATCTGCAGTTGAGTTTGCAGACTTTGTGTCTCTTTGATCTTTTTATCTCTCTTTGGTGCTTCACACTTGATCTTGTAATGTTTGTATTCATCACAAATATATCATTTGATCAAATCCTTATCCTTCATCGAATTTATGGATTTCGATTTTCCACAGTTGGGTTTTGACTTTGAATTTGATATGCCCTTATTCTTTGTATTCATAGTTGATCCTAAAGCAATGCTTTACTCACTTCTTTGAGTCTCTTCACTGATAATTAGGTCTCTCACTTTGTCAAACTTCATCTTCTCCTTCTCCGCTTAAGCACTTATTGCAGTAACCATTCCGCTCCAACTTTTGGATAGGGAAGACAACAAAATTAGGGCTTGAACTTCATTATCAAAATCGATCTCAATCGCATTCAATTACATTGTAATCATAGCTAACTCTCCTAGATGGTTTGCTACTGCAGTACTATCTGATATCTTTAGACTGAAAAGACGTCTCATTAGATAAACCTTTTTTGTTGCTGATAGTTTCTCGTAAATATCCAGTATTACCTCTATCATATCCTTTGTGTTCATGGCTTTTCCAGTATGAAGCGAGATATTTCTAGAGATTGGTAAATGTATTGTGCTCATCACCTTCATGTCTAACAAGTTCCACTCATCCTCAATCATATCTCTTGGTTTGGTGCCAAGGGACTGATAAAGATCTTTACCATAAAGATAATTCTCGATCTGCAATCCAAAATCCGTAATTTGTTCCATCGAACTTCTCAATTGGTGGTTTTCCATCAATTATCGTATTCGCTCCCACCAAACTTGAAACTCTTGATATCAACTTGTTAGGAAATAAAGTACAAACCAATTACAAAAGTAAGAAAAAACACATGAGAATTGCTTACCAAATTCATCTTCACGAGATTAAGTCTGGGGGCTTTGCCAAACTAGAGATATTTTAACTAGAGAATTTATGTTGAAAATAAGTATACACTCTACAAATACAATGAGGATCACTATCTATAAGGAAAAAAAAACCCCTAACAGACATAATTCTAATCCGACTAGAATTCATTCAAATCTATATATCCTAACTAATTCTAATCCTATATGAATTCCACCGCAATTATCAATTCATAACCCAAATTATCAATTCGTGCTCTATCTCAACCGCCGAGATTTTCTTTCCCATAAGCTTTTATATTTATACTTTATAGTAGTAAATAATGTAAAGTTCACATGATAATATGTATAACTAAGTGAGATAATTTATTTTTGTTTATAATATTGTGGGCAGCACCCAAGATTCTTTAAATTCGATTTGTTTATTCCAATATAATATCATATTGTTATCTCATATATGTTAATGTATAGTTTTTACAAATATTGATGTATTAATATACATATATCAGAAAACAGATTGTTATATGTTAATCATATTGTTATCTCATATATGTTAATGTATAGTTTTTACAAATATTGAAGTATTAATATACATATATCAGAAAACAGATTGTTATATGTTTAAAACAATGTGATTTTGGTTAATTAGGTCCATCAAAGTTCGTGTCTCTGAGACAATAAACATAGAGGTCAAACCCTTTTTATATGAAAGAAAGAATTTATTAAATTCAAAAATAATAATTCAAGTCCTTAAAATACACATGTAGAAGGTATTTAAAGACATAAAACAAATCCTAATCCTAATAGGAAACCAAAAGAAATCATAATCCTAAAAGAAAATAAAATACAAAAAATAAAATAAAATCTATTAAAATAATACATATAAAGATACTAAAAGAAATCCTAATCCATATCATTCCCCCACTTGAAAATAGCTCGTCCTCGAGTGATCCGAGTAAATAGAAGATGATAATGGTACTAACAATCACATTAAAAGTCTGTGAAATACCCTTGGAATCTGGCAAAACCACCACATAAGCATTATCGTTAATCTTATGGCTAATTTTGTTGGATTTGTATACTGAAAGCAGAATGGTTGAGCTTGCATACAATATTTCCTGTTACCACTATTACTTGATTGCATATATTTGTCCATTATCTCATACAAAAGTTAGATCATACAGTGTGTAGAAGATCACATAAGTCTGTATGATTTGTTAAGCTTATTGAGATATAAAAAGGATCACAACTGAGACAACTTGATGACGAGTTGTCGGTATAGGCTGCAGTGTATAGATAAGAAGTGACTTAACTTGGTTGCTTTTGTCTATGCAGGTATGTCTTGACTTATTGATAGATCACAATGAGATGAGTTCTTCTATCTGACCGTCGTGAAGAACCTAGATCTCAGTGACTTTACGTTGATCTAAACTTCGATAAGGTTTTAGGTGAGTATGAGTTACTAACCATCATTTTGACTTGTTATGGGTGAGGGTTACGTGAGATAACCTAAGATTCTCCGTATCATGGGTGGTGGCAGTGCTTGCATGTCAAGCTAGTTATCTGTATCGAGTCACCGTATCCATTTAGGATGATGGTGTCCCCTTAAGGAGCTCAAAATGTTTATTGTACTAAACCCTGCAGGTTGAGTTAATTCAAGTACAATAATAAAGTTGAGTGATAGTACTTAATGAATTTAAGAAATTAATTGTTTTAAGCAGTCAGAATGCTATAAATAATTAATGGACGTACGATATCTTAAATACGATAATTCGTAAGTCTAAGTGCAAACTCAACTTCGGTAATAAATTAGTAAGTCATCATTTATTTTCTAGTGGAATGAATAAATGTTTATGAATTAATTTATGTTCTGGGCTAAGCATAACATAATTAATTCATTTTTAGGCCAATCTTTCTTTCTTGCATTTGATTATTGGATTGGCCAATCAAGGCCTGTAGCTGCTGAAATTTTCGCCCACCTTATTAGAGTCCTATTGGGACTCTGTTCTGATTCTCCAGTATTTAGATAGATATTATCTGATATTATTAGATATCAAGAGATATTATCTGATATCATTAGATATCAAAAGATAATTATTCTAGATATGATTTATGTGCAAAGATATTATTGTAGTTATTATATATTCAGAGATCCTATCTAAATATGATTATAGGAATACATTATAAAGATAAGGTGATAGAAAATTAGAATTAATCATTTTTCTTTCTTCTTGAGATTTTCGAAAATCTCATAGTGCAAAGAAGGAGACGAATTTTTACAGTATTCTCTATAGATTGCTCTCCCTTAGCATTGGAGAATAGACATTCGGGATACAGTCCAGAAGATAAAAGCTGGAGTCTGCCATTGATCTTATTTCATAGAAATTCGCAGGTAAACACGAGTAAACATCTACGTGTTGCAATTAATTATATAGATGCATGCTATGTACATAATCAATGTATGGTGAATTAAACATCCAAAATAGATCATCGGGAAGATGATAAAATCAGATTTCACAAATTTTATATGGGTCACATTTCTTTGCTTTGAAAGTTGTCTTCCATTCGTCTCTTAGTATGATGCAGATCTGATAATACATGTCCATAATGTCTATTTTGCTATATTCTTTTTGCTTCGAACAGGTTAACAAACATATCCTCCAATCGTACACAATAATTTTATTAATTTCCGATTCTCCACGAACATGGGCCACGTTTCTTACTTTTTCGAAGTAAGCAATGAAAGAACTGCACAAGGATTCATGCTCTCAAGTATTAGACCTTTAAGAAGCAACTTCTCCACCATTTGTTGTAAGATCATGCCATCCCTGGGACTCATTCGATAATGAGGTAATTTGGCAATGTGGCTCCGGAACCAAATCAATAGCGTGTTAAATATTCCTCCTCATTGGCGGCAATTCCATGGGTAGCTCCTCAGGTACTAAATCTTGGAATTACATAAACAGGTCACACAACATAAGCTAGAATCTTTTATTTGACTATATCCTCTCTCGTCACGAACACTAACTTGACCATCAAGGGATGAATCTATCTCTCCTACTCGAACGTCTGCTACTAAATCCTTAACAGAACAAGTGAGTGTCAAGAATTTATGAGATTCAATTGTGTGTTTGAACCCCAATGGCAGCAATGCTATTTTCTTTCCATCATTCGAGAATTAGTAGATATTCTTCCGCCCATCGTGAGTAGCCCCTAGATCAAAATATCACAGCATGCGAAAGAGTAATTGACAATCATCCATATCTACCACGTCACACATAACTTCATCCTGATAATATTTACCAATGGATAAAGGTACACAACATCTTTCATTTACTTTAATTACATCCCCATTATTAATCAACACAATGTTATAAGGCTCGAGATGTTTTTCCATAGGCAATTTTAAAGTATTATAGCCAAATTTCAAGAGAATATTTTCACAGCTACCACTATCAATGATTAACTCAAAAACTTGATTAGAAATCGTACACCTGGTTTGCAATAAAGCATTCTACTGCAAGTCATTCCTCCATAGTGTCAATAGGACCTTTCGAACCATGTACGTTTGATGCACGTCATCGTCTTCTCTATCAGGATAACAAACTCCGTTTTCATCCTCTTTAACTCATCTCCATCTTCCTCACGTTCAACCACATTGATAGGTCGGTGCTACAGACAATTGTTCGTTTTATGGTCAATATTAATGGATCTTGAACTCGGTGCAGATCCGGTGGTCCATATCCATTTTTTAGGATCTGGAGTATAAAAAATTTGGATCCGACGGATCTGGATCCTACTCTAAAATCTCAGATCTGGATCTGGGTTTTAATTTTTGAGATCCAGATCCGGCCCGTGCACCCGATTCAATATAATATATATTTTTTATTTTTATTTTAATTAAATATTAGTTAACCCTATATCTAATCATAGTATTTTTTTCTTGGTCTTCTTCCAATTTCAAACATTTGCTCCACTCCATTTTACTTCGACGGAACTTCTTCCAAAAATCTATTCTCCTCCTATTCATTTTACTTCGATTCCACCTCTCCATTTTATTTTATTCATTTATGATTTAATCAAAAATTTGAGACAACACTCTTTATTTCCAGACCATAAATCTTTCAGTTGTCGAGCGACAACAAATCCCCAAATTTGGTCCTTGTTTGTGTGAATGATATGTTTGCAGTTTTCATTTATCTTTTGTGATATAATTTGATTTTATATTTTTAATATTAATTTCTATTTGATTATGACAACACAAGGCATAGTTTCATTTGAAAAAACTTAGAAATGATGGGAGGAATCCCTACAACCAATCAAACATGGTTAATATCGAATCAGCTCAAGAATTTGTGGAGTATTTGAGGAATGCTGATGATAGATTGATTAATTTAAGATTTATGTTAGAAGAGAAAGCATATGGATCTGGGTCTAGACCCTGGACCCTATGGATCTGGATCTCATTTTTTGGATCCAATGGATCTGGACCAGATCTGAATCCAAGCAAAAAAAAATCGGATCTGGATCTGGATCTAGCAAGATCCGGTCTAGATCCGGTCCACTTCCATCCCTAGTCAATATCTTGATATCGGTAGCCCTTATCCTCGGTTTACTTAGTATATGGATTTTCACCTTGTTTCTTCTTGAATTCCTTGTCTATATATACCACGTTTTCTAGGATAAAAAATAATTATCACATTGTCCTTAGGGTTAGATTTGATCTGAATGACGACTCGTCAAAATTTCTGTGGTTTTCTTCTCCCTAAAAGAGCTTTGAAATACCATTGGTTTCGCTCGTTGCACCATATTTTGAGCTTCGCTAAGTGTGAGGATAATCTAACATCCGATTTTATCGCGAATTGTTGGTTTCAATCCATATATGTATCTGGACTCCTGCTGCCCTTCAAACTCCATTAGATTATTGTGCGATGATAGACGGAGAAAATCCATGTATATATCTCAGCCACAGTTTTTTATCCCTATATCAACATTTGGTATTGATTGAACATGTACTGTTTATAATTTGGAGGAAGAAATCGAGCCATCATTATCCTCTTCATCTCTACCCATAATCCGACTACCTGTTTTCCCAAACGTCGCTGCTAGTTTTGAACTTGTTCCCACCACCACGATGCTCCTCATTTCAGGCGATAAGCCATAAGTTTCACCTGTTTGTCTTTCGATATTTCTGTAAAGTCAAAATATCTCGACTTCCAGTCGATGATTCCTTCAATATTAAAATTCTTATTGAAGGAAGGAAGATCCGCCTTTAATCTGAATTCATCTTGTCTGTACTGTCGGTTTTCCTTAGGATTGGGGTTATGATTTTTGTTGAAAAGATCTGCGATTTCTTCATCAGGTGAATCACCCCCATGGTCATGATTTCCATGAGGAAGTTGATCACGAGCAATTCTCCTGATCCTTTCTCTGTAGACGGTATTATTTTGAATCTCTTGTAGCTTTGTTCCTATTCGTTCGACACAAACAGATATCTCCTACAACGATGCGTTCATGCGTTGCATCTCTCTTATCATGTCGGTGAGGGTAGGTTCTCTGTAGTTATTAGCCATTGCCAAGGCTTTGATACCAACTAACATGGGACGGTAAAGGTAGAAGATAAACGCTCTTCGTATGAAAGAAATAATTTATTAAAAATTAAAAATAATAATTCAAGTACCTCAAAATACAACCATAGGAGATATTTAAAAGCATAAAAGAAATCCTAATCCTAATAGGAAACTAAAAGAAATCATAATCGTAAAAGAAAACAGAATATAAAAATAAAATAAAACCTATAAAAATTACTAAAAGAAATCCTAATCCCAAAAAGGAAACAAAATACAAAAATAAAATAAAACCCATGAAAATATTAAAAGAAATCCTAATCGTAATCTATATCATCTCGGCACGTGCATCACTATATCAAGTCCATCTTGTAAGATTGCATAATACCTTCAACTTCTTCTATGTGATTAGCTGATAATTGTGTGAACAAAACTTTACTCAACACTAATGTTTAAAGAGAGAGAAAAAATGTTTTGTCTACTTTGGACGACCTAGTGGTAAAGTGAGTTATTGTGGTCAAAATGTTATAGATTTGCATCACACTAACGTTTTTATGGATCTGAGCCTATCACATCTAGTTTTTCAAGTATGGTTTACCCATCCTATATGATTTGCAGGCTATTACACATGAACGTGAAATTTACCCAGTGCGTGTCGAAGGTAGTAGCCACGGATTCCCAATAAATAAATAAAAAAAAACTAAAGGAATGTGAATTGATATAACTGCGCTTCATTATATGACTAGTGTTGTGTGACCAAATATCATGATTACAAATCCATCCAAAAATACTAATAATATTCCAAATATTAGCTATTCGGCCTAAGTGTTTTAGTAAATGATTCTAATTTTTTTTCAATTAAATGTAAAAATTTAAAGGCTACGTCACGGTGGATTCGAACTCGAGACATTTAGCATTAGACATTAACCATTCTGCCACTAGACTAACACACCCAAATGATTCTAATTTCATCACTGAAAAATGTGAATCGCCATTGCTAGACGACTATGATGCCTAAAAGCAAATAAGCGGAAGTAAGAATCCTCCTATAATAATGATCCAAATGTTCGATGCGGAATATGTAATGGGAGGCATATTTCCAGCTGCTATAAAATCTGAAATCTAAGATTGATTCTAATGGGCAGAACAGCAGATTTGAGAGGACATATAATTTGGAAAGTAAGATTTTCAATGTTTGGTGCAATGCCAATGCAGACACCACAAGCAAAATTTTAAGTACAAAAGCTATATCATATAGAAACTCTGGCCATCATAATGCCTTGAATTAAATAGGGGTCTACATATCAATTATACTACATCAAAAGGCTACAATAGTTAGGGAACTATATATCTAATTATTATCTACTTCTTCAATTTTCTGCTGATGATCGATCATACTTTAACAATATTTGACTTAGAAGGTGTTTGGCTGAGGTTATAAGCTCCCCAAAACAGCTTATAAGCCGTTTTTCAAGCTTAAAAATAACTTATAAGCTGTTTTTGGGGAGCTTATAAGCTCAGCCAAACACCCTCTTAATATGTTCTCAAATTTGTTTTTAATATCGTGAAAGTGAGACTAAAGAAATGGTGTACAAAGTGGTATTTGTTAGTAGAAAAGAAAATTATTGTGGATCAATGAGTCGAAAGGATTCAAGTTTGTATTTATATGACTTTCTAACCGTCTTATATAAGACAAATATTATCTTAGCCACTTTTTCTAAATTAAAAATGTAGTTTAATTTTTCTTGTTGCTACTTTTAATGTCTATTTTGTTTAAAACTTAAATAATTTCTTTTCTTGGTTACTTTCGTTGTTTCTTTTTGCTTCTTCCTTCACGATATTTTCTCTCTTTTTCCCCCTTACTATGTTACTCCCTCCGTCCCGTCTAAGACGATTCATTTCTTTTCATCACGGTTATTTAGGAGAAGGGATAAAGTGTTTAAAGTGATAAAAAGTAGATATGATCCATAATTTTTGAAGAGTTAATTATTTCCTAAAAAGGAAACAGACCATCTTGAATAGGACAAACACCCAAAATGAAATACATGTCGTTTTGGATGGGACTGAGGGAGTATTTCTTAGACCAAAATACAACTTTCAAGATTGATGCTGAAAAATATAGAATCGTCTAATTTAATCATTTGATTGAAGGGTGGTTTATTTCCTTTTTTTGTTTTGTTTGTGTTTTCTGTTTTTGTAGGTAAATGACAACACACATTTAAAATGATGTCTTTTGCGTTTTAAATTTATAGCAATTTGTCTTGAAATAAAAGATGAACCCTCATTTATCTCATTCTCCAACTCTTGGCCGAGAACAAATGGAAAAGAAGGCTCCCAAGTCTTGTGAAAGCCGAAAACTTGGGGAGGAAAAAGGAAAAAGGGGAAAAGTGATTCAATAATAGTAAATTCCCTTTGACCACATGGATTATACTATTTAATTAATTAAAGAATAGTTGGTCTTTAAGTTTACCAAATGTGGCCAATGTGTTCACTTCTCTTTCTCCTATTATTGTCGTGAAATGAGAGAGAGAGAGGAAGAAAGGGTGTCTTCAAAATTTCTTCACTCTAGAAGCTTGATTTTTCGAAGATTTATCGATTTCTCGACACAACTAAACCGATTAAAGGATAGGTAATCATCTAAGCTCTCTCAACTTGGTTTAAATTTTTGAAGTACATGGAATTATATTTATGTGTGTGTTCGGTTATATCTAGAAATAGGAAAAGGATTGTTTAATTGATTTAATCCCATCAATATATATTGGAGATATGGAAGTATGAATAATTTTCCTAAATTTATCGAGACTTACATGAGTATAGATGATGATGTTTTTAATTTTTAATGGTGTATTTAAGAATGGATGTGGGATTAAAGATAATAGTTGAGCATGCTATATTTTTGTTTAAATTGTTGGAGCAAGTTTGCAATATTATTGAAAATGGACTATCATGATGATGATGTGAGGATAGTGTTTTGTGACTTTTAGTTGTTAAATTTGAACATGGATTATTGATTAGAGTATTATATGAGCATAAATAATTTAATTAATAATTTTTGAAGCATGTTTTGAAAAATTTATAAAAATAAGTTCTTGAGAAAATAAATGAGTTTTTATGTTTTAACGATTCTCAAAGTGATTTTATGTTATAAGATCATATTATTATATGCCTAGAACACGTAGAAATTTTTGTAGATTTTTTCGGAGCATGTTTAATATTTTTTTGGGAATTTATTTTGAAAAGAATAGCTACTGTGAATAGGAACCGGGAATAGTGATAATTGAATTTTCGAATTTCTTTAGCTTACTTAATGTTATGATATAGGCTTGAAATTATTACATGATATAAGGAATAATGTATAGAAGGACAGGAAATTACTTTGGAATTTTTGAAGTTCATCTCGTATTTTTTGGAAATTTATTTCGATAAATGAGTAAATGCTGTGAATAGTAATTATAAATAGTAACAATATACATTTAGATGTTTTGAATGATTGAATGATGTTAGATGATTATGAAAATTTATGGAATGGGTTTTTAATGCAGGTGTGGTACAATTGTGGTGAATTTTGGAAGTCATATAATTTATTTTGAATATTTTCAAAATGAAGACAAGTTGAAAATTATTTGAGCTAAGTGCTTGAACATATTTTACGTTTAGTAAAATATGAGTTTCTATGATATAATAAATAAGACTTGTGAGGTGAGAAAAGAGGCGAGAGAATGTTAATAATAAATTTAAGATTTAAAACCCATATTTATTTATTCACCTTAACACGTGAAGAATGATTAGTTATGAACTTATGATTCACAATTTATTTGTAATGATGTGGAAAGACATTGATGGAATAAAGTAATGTGACATCTCTCTTTTATGGCAAAAAGGAATCTAATGAACTCATAAGTTGATAATTGAGTCATAATAGTGATGTAAAATCCTAAAATTTTAAAAGTTAAAAGGTATCAAGTCCGTTGTCTCTTAGCGACGTTTCTCAAAGGACGCGATTGACGTACTTAACCTATTTCTTATGTTGAAAGGTCCGGTTTGGACGTAAACGAAAACGATGGAATGCTACTAGATTACTTCTAGAAAAATAACTTTTGAGATGAGCTTTCTCCTCAAGGATAAAAAAAAATGAATAGACTTTAATTACGATACTTTCTTTTGAGAAAATAATGAAGAGATGTTACTGTTAATTATCTGCCCAAAGTGTTTATGTTTTATGTATGTATCATATCTGTGTTGGTCAGCCAATTTGAGTTTAATCAAATTCGGATCTTATGCTAAATGAAGAATTCATAGTAAGTGTTAACGTGTACACTGAGGGTGACTGTGCACTGAGAGTTCCTCTCGACCGGTCACGGTGTTCTTGGAAGGAGGCCTCCTTCTATGGCGAAAGATGAGCCAGATATGGATCATACAGACAGAAAATATGTATCGTCAGACAACCTTTATGGAAAAATGACAGATAATGTTTAGTAAACACGAAACTTTCAAATAAAACACCGTGTGTTACAGATGTGACAGTGCAATTCAAAGTTTATAATGTATGTTTTGGCATGAGTCCACTGAGTCTTTGTACTCAACTCTGCATATTTGTTTTTTAATGTGCAGGTTGAGCGGGTGATGAGATGGAGCATTGTTGAGCAGTAGAAATCTTTTGTCGCTGATAACTAGAACTTTGAGTGCACATCTTTATATGTGTATCTCACACGTTTTTCCGCTGCAAGAACACTAAGTTATATTTTGATTAAAGAACTAGATTCCCTTCAGATCAGTTGAACCCTTTTGTTAAGAATCTGATAAACTAGTCTCTCTTATATGTAAATTATGTTTACTTTGATCTCCACGACCTTGATGTTTATAGACTTTTTTAATGTATGTCTCACAATATGAGATCCTATTTTTTCCCCTGCTTCTTAATCCTCATCCTGAGTAATATCCCCTACTAATCGGTCCTTAGGGATAGTGGGCTGTTACAATTACTATAAGAACAAATATCTTTTTTGTGAGTGTGATTAAAATAATTCATTTAGGTGATGTATACTTTGTATGATTAGGTTGGATAGATAAAATTAATTTGACATGATCAATTGTTTACTTTTAAGGATTAATATTTGAGGATATCTCAAAGCTCGAGATTATTTTAATTATTTGAATTGTTTCCTATTAATTTTAATCAAAGCAATATAGATAGGATTAATATAATATTTCAAATAAAGAAAGAGTTATTTATCCTAATTTTAATCATTCACTAATCTTTTGTAGTAAACAAATGATTGTTAGATAAAAATTATCTTATCACATATCTAATCAATCAAATACTCATTCCTTCAAAATACAAATTATGAAAAGTAAACACTTACCTACTATTTAAGATGCATTTGTTCTTTTCGGCTAAGAACAATATTTTTTTTGTGACTATCATTAAAATAATACATTTACTATCTAAGATGCGTTCCCATCATCTTTTATGACATAAAGCAAAACATATTTGGATGACGAATAAAAAAAAGGAATCCACGGAATCACTTGAAAAACTCTGCAAGATGGACCGTTTAAACAGAATCTAAGCATCTTTTTTTTTTGTGGATTAGTGTAAACAAAATCTAAGCATCATTTTTTAGCGTAAACAAACTCTAAGAATTCCTTAGAGAGAGAGAGAGAGCGAGAGAGGGAGATGAATCTTCGTCTAATTTTGCTCTTGAATCTTGAAGGAGTCCTCAAATTATTTTCTACTTATTTAATATTTAGTGAGTTTTGCATGTTATGCAGCTAACATTAACAATCCAAATTTTGCAAGCAGTCTTCTGAGATATTTCATTTGAAATTATATCTAACTTTCTATTTATAATACAGGTAGGCATTCCCTCGTTCCTTTAGTCCTTTCAAGGGCACTTGAATCAATATTCAACTATTCTATATTATGTCTTTCTTTCTAAAGGACTTGTAGGCCTGAATAAAGACCAAAGATATTGAGCGACCGATCCAGCAAAATAATTCAAAAGATAAAAAAATATCGTTAATTTCTTCATGTTCGTTCCACCACTTAAATATATGTAAATCACAATCTCCGTCTTATTGGAGTGAGTGAGAGAATTTGTAATAGAGAAGGCAATAATAAAATTACATAATTCTCATCGTTAAGAAATATACTATTGAATCATGACGTGGCACTTAGATTGTTGCGATCACCCACTTGGCTATAGAATTTAAAGACGTGTTAATTAATTACAAGACCACTCTAAAATAAACAAATAAAAATACCAACCTATAAAACCATTACTTCTTTGTGTATTTGGACAGTTCTTGAGTCACATGTTGCATCATACGTAGTATTAGAAGATGCAACCACTTCTGTATTTAATTAAAAAAGAAAAAATATGCAACCACTCATCAACGCAATTTACTAAATAATTCTCTAAAATGAAATGAGCATTTATCAACAAATTTTGAAAGGGCTCTAATAAATTAGCCGGAAACAATCATCTATCTACTTGTGGACATACACATATCCCACCAGTTAATGATGAGTGGGGTCTCCTGTGATTTTTTAAAAATAATTATTCTAATCTATTTTAATTAAACTATAATTGAGGTTTACTTGATTCTAATTAATAGATTATTAATTGTAGATTAACAAATCCTAATTAAGAATTAATAAAATCTATCTAGTTAACCTTTAATTTATCCCTAATTAACTACTAATTACTATTTAAGGAATTAGGGATTAATAAAGGAATTTAAGCCCAGACGCACCCAAGTATTTGTGATTAATGAAACATATACGGAAGAAAACATTTGAAAAACAAAAAGCTAGTTAGCATAACGTAAAGAAAGCACATAGAGTGTTGGTGGTATATAGGGATGTCAATGGTGGGTTTTATCTTGATCGATCCGTAATCGCCAAAATCCATTAAATTTTAAAGCAGCGGTTATAGTTCCGATTCGATTCCGGACCGCTTTAGACCCGGACCGTTTAGATCCATAGTTTGATGGTCCGGTCCGGATCCGATTTCGATTCTATAACCAGAATCAATACTTATTTATTGGTTCTGGTCCGAGTAAAATCCGTCTATTGATAAACCTAAGTTTAAATAGGCTTGACAATGAGCTAGTATTATCCATATGGATTTGAAATCACTCGCAACCCATTAAATTATAAAGCAACGGTTTCGATTCCAGCTTAAGTTCGATCCGGTTCGTTCCGCACATTTCGGATCCGGACCGCTTAAGATCCATAGTTAAAGGTCCTGGTCCGGATCCAATATCTAATGGGTCGGTTTCAGAACCAGAACCATTACTTATTTATTGATTCTGATCCGGGTAAAACTCATCCATTGACATCCCTAGTGGTATACATAATTTGTTCCGCCACTTGTTTGATCTGATCCCTCGACTGCATTAATAGACACCCATAATTGTATTTTTACGCATCATAATCTAAACACAATGACAATAAATTAGTACACACGCAATTAATATATACACACTTAAAAGTTAATAAAAAATATCGTCTTTATTCCTATTTTAATTTTTGTAATTGAGAATCCAACAAATCGGTGCTGTCCGTAATTCGCATATATAAGCGGCACTCGCATATAGGCAAATATCAAACCATAGTCTAAAAGGAATTTAGGTAAAGTTTTCAAATCACTAGCTAGCTAGTTACAAATAAATGCATATTTGCATGGAAATTTGCATGTGGAACAATGATATTTTGCAATATTAATATTTTTTTTCCCGATATTAACGATGATTCGACTTTTTTTTTTTTCCTTTCTGTTCACGCTCTTGACACCGTGCATGAATATATAGGTCCGAATATTTGGTAGATAAGACAAGAAAATTGAAGTTGAGTAGGAATGAAGATAACAAGAGAGAGTTTGCAGTTAGTTTTTAAGAAGGCGAAACCCTTTCTAGCAGTGGTTTTTCTGCAAGCGGGGCTGGCGGGCATGGACATCATCTCTAAGGCTGCCTTGAACAAGGGATGAGCAACTACGTCTTCGCTGCTCACCGCCACGCCGCCGCCACCCTCGTCATCGCCCCTTCGCCTTCTTCCTTGACAAGTAATTAATCTCTCTTTCAACATCACTTAATTTCTTGTATTTTTATGTTGCATTTCGTGTTTTACCTTGAATTTAAGCTTGCATGTATTGGTTACTTGTGTTGATTTGCATCCCCGCCTCTTGATCTTCGAGGAATCCTAGCGAAAATAAAAGAAACATTTACTTTTCCACAGGAAAGTAAGCCCAAAAATGACCACCTCTACATTCCTCAAGATTATGATAATGAGTCTTTTGGAGTAAGCTCTCTCTCTCTCTCTCTCACACACCTCACACACACACACACGCACAGACAGACACAATCATAAACTTAAACACATTGATGTACTTTACCACTTTGATTTGACATAATGGTGAAGTGGATGAAATTGTGATCTAAAGTCATATATTCGATTTGCAGCAATGTTAATTAGATTAATGAGCCTACTCAACTGAATTTTCATATGTATATGTGCATTTTTTTGGATAAATTTCCTCGTGTTTTGTTTGAATATATATAGTTTCATAAGAAACTTATATATTTAATATTTTATAAAGGCCAGTTATAGACCAAAATCTCTACTTCTTGGGGATGAAGTACACAACAGCAACTTTTGCAGCAGCAATGACTAACGTTCTTCCGGCAATTACATTCGTCATGGCATGGTGCTTCAGGTGCATTTAGATATATGCTTCACTTAATTCTAATTAGCAAACTTATTATTATGGTTATCAATTCTTCTACACCAAAGTATAATATCTAGACCAAGTATTTGACAAGTAAATTTCAGGCTTGAGAAGGTAAAGTTGATGAGTGTACGCAGCCAAGCAAAGATAATGGGCACATTGGCCACAATCGCAGGAGCCATGATCATGACTTTAGTAAGTGGCCCCAATCTCGACCTTCCATGGACAAGACCAACCATCACCCCCACACATCAACAACCTCAAATTACCCTTCAACACTCAATCAAGGGTGCCCTCATGATCACTATTGGATGCTTCAGCTGGGCTGCTTTCATGATCTTGCAGGTTAATAATTACACACCACACTCTTTTTTAAAATAAAATAAAATTGCATACAACAAAAATTTAGAATTCTTGTACGGATCATTTGTAGGCTGTGACGCTGCGTACGTATCCTGCGGAGTTGTCCCTCACTGCATGGATATGCTTGTTAGGAACCGCAGAGGGGGCGGTGGTGGCGCTAGTGGTGGAGAAGGGAAATGCTGCAGCTTGGTCCATCAAGTGGGACACTAGGTTTCTTGCAGCTGTCTACAGTGTATGATTATTAAATAATTTAAATAAAATTTTTTGGTGTGCATAAGTGAAAAAATGGAGTGGAATTAAATATGTTGCAGGGTATATTCTGTTCGGGGATTGCTTATTATGTGCAAGGAGTTGTGATGAAAGAAAGAGGCCCTGTTTTCGTGACTGCATTCAGCCCTCTCAACATGGTCATTGTTGCCATCATGAGCTCTTTCATTCTCGCTGAGAAAATGTTTTTGGGAAGGTATATATATAATCTTACTATAATTTATTACGATTTTATTTAATTATAATAGCTTACCGTTCATCGTCACAGGGTTGTTGGTGCGGGTGTGATCGTGATGGGGCTTTACTTTGTGGTATGGGGCAAACAAAAAGACTATAAAACCCCTTTGGTGGAAGTAGAAGAGATTCCGGTGAAGCAAAGTGATGCATCAAAGTTGGAGCTGGTTACGGATAATGTTGAAAGTGGTTAGAGATTAGTAGCTAGGAGTGAACAAAATATCCAATAACCAAACAGAACCAATCGAAATATCTAATTTGGTTTGGGTAAATCGGTTATTTCGGACAATTCGGTTATAACCGAATATTATTTCGGTAGTATGGTTTTCGGTCGGGTATGAGTTTTTTTACTCGAATATCCGATACCCGAAATTTATATTTATATTAGTTTTTTAATATGAATACTAAACATCAATTACAATTACAATAAACATGACGCATACAGAATCAAAATGTATCTCAGCAAACAAACTCAGCAACTTCAAAGACTAAACACCAATACACGAGAGATAATTAACAGAGCCGATAAGGAAGCCATAACGAATCGTACATGCAAACATAGCATCCGTATTAGATCATTTCAAAATAAAGAAGCTTAAATCGCCAAACAGTGAGTAATCAACATCAGATTGCAATTATAACAAAAAACTAAGTTACACAATACCACATGGTCTGGCATTAGAAAGTTCGCTGGATTAAAGAAGCTTTGAATTTGGAGAATATGAACTTGGAATTTATGAACTTTGAACTTTAAATTTGGTGTTTTGAGAAGATTGTAGCATTTTTATGAATTGTTCGTATTTGGTAATGTTTTTTGAACTTTGAACTTATGAAGATTGTTGGTAATGAGTTGTTTAGTATTTGGTAATGTTATTTATGAATATTGCAAACTAGTTATTTGTTGAGTATTAGAATATTTTTTGTATGTTTTTGTTTAGAATTCAGAATCAGGGCAAAAATTCGGTTTTATCTGAAATATCCGAAATAATTTTCGATTATTTTAGTTTGGTAACCGAAATTATTTCGGTTTGATTCGGATATCATTTCTAAAATTTCGATTATTTAATTAAGATATTTTTTTACCATACCCGACCGAATACCCGAATACTCACCCCTAGAGATTAGTGTAAAAGGATTTTGTTGTATATCTAACAACAAATTATTGAACCAATTATAATGAGCGGAATTTGGTGCTAAAAAGTAAAAAAATTCATTTGGCTGAGCTTGCCATCTGCAAACATAGGCTGGCCTAAAAACAGTGATGGGCCAAATTAGGCCCGACTTATTTATCCTGCTTTATATGATCTTGTTTAGCCCACAATCAATAGAAGACAGATAAATTATGAACAAACCGTAAAAGAGGAATACAAAATAAAAATAAAAATAAAATGAGCCTTTGTACGAATTTGCTATTTTTGTCACGATCTTAGAAATTAATTGCAATTCTAACCAATCTATCAATTTTGTAAAACCAATATATATTAGAATCTAGTTAACTCATTATGATTAAAATTCAACTTTAAACAAAGAAAACTATATTTAGCGTACTAGCTCATAGCTCAAATTTGATTACTAGAGCATTATAGTTCAGTAGTACTCATTAGGTCAATTTAATATAGAAATTTAAAGGTCGCGTCACGGTGGATGATGGGATATGGCCCAACCGCTCAGGCCCAATGGCAGGCCCAAGTGAACTGGGCCTGACCTAATGGACAGCCCTACGCGGTTAAGCCTGAAGCTCAACATCTAAACCCTATTCAAGACCAAATCAAAGAAGAGATATTGAAGGAGATATTCAGGATCAAGATATAGAAGGAGATCGGATCCCACAAGCAAGAGGATCCAAGACAATCTTTAGAGATCCACTACATGTATAAATAGAGGTTAGGTTGAAGGTAGAAGGTTAGCAACTATTTGAATACTAGAGCTTTTCAATACATTCATTGTAATCCGACATAGTGAAAGTATTGAGGAATCACCTCCGTGGACGAGATCTTATTCTCGATCGAACCACGTAAAAGTTTCTCGTGTTCTTTATCGCTTTCATAAATCTCGCACACAAGATTTATCATCGGCGCCGTCTGTGGGAACATTTGAACAAAAGCTTCGCTTTCTACACAAATCAATGGCAAGAACTCATGCAAACGCTTAGCACCGCCGGTGGTGCTGGCAACAACCGCTCAAGACCCCAATCAGTGGTCACGCAATGGGGAAGGGATCGCGAGGCCGACAACAATAATACACCGAGTGTTACATAGAAAACCTTCCTATACACCCTCAGGATCGCCGCCCTATCGAAGAGGAAGATGCCGATCTCAACGCTGGTGAACAAACAATTCACCCATCTCACGAGGTCCTCGATCGAGCCGTGTTCGAATTCCTCAACGCCAACATCGGCCAATTCCAGAATTTCCTCAACCAGAGGGCAAACGGAGCGGGCACCTCAAGAACGCCCGGACTGGTAGTCACGGGCGCCCGAGGTCGTTCGCCCCTCCGAAATAATCAACGCTCACCTCGGCGAGATAGCCGAGAACGCTCACCTCGGCACGTCGTCCGAAGTCGATCACCTCGACGGGACAACCGCAATCATTCGCCCCGGCGTCACCCACGGAGTCGGTCACCTCGGTACAACTACCGAAGTCGCTCACCTCGGCACACCGTCCACGGAGCCGAACGGGACAGAAGAGAGGAGAGGCGGAGTAGATCTCCTCATCAAAGAGACGACAGGCGTCGCTACCGGTCTCCCACCCCTCCGGAAAGAGATGGCAACGAGCTACCGGGGTTCGACCGGCACGGACGGATTATCTCCCCTTTCTCAAGGGAAATCCTGGATACGCCTTTGCCCCAACGATATCGGGCACCCAACATCGCTGCTTACGATGGCCTCGGCGATCCCTCCGACTTCCTTTTGGCTACACCACCAACATGGCGAATCAAGGAATGGAAGATTTTCACATGTGCAAAATCTTCCCCGAGGTGCTGGTCTCCAACGCCCGACGTTGGTTCACCTCACTCCGCCAGAACAGCATACACAGCTTCAAGGATCTCATGGATCAGTTTAAATGGCGCTTCTACCAGAAGATGCCACCTCGGAAACCATCGTCCGACCTGCTAACCATCCGCCAAGGACGAGACGAGACGATGTCAAATTTCGTCTCGCGATTTATCAAGGAGTCCCTCAAAATTGATGAAAGTAACGATCTCTACATCATCAATGCGTTCAAAACGGGATCCGACCGGCGATCGAATAAAGAGATCACCGGGAAAGTCAAGATGGCGAGTAGCCTCGACCACGGTCGACAACCACGCCAAAGGGGACGAGTCGGATCGCAAGAAGAGAGACCGGACGCAGCGTAAGGTCGAGAGGAAGAAGCCAGATGATCGAGGAAGAGGCACTGATCGCCGAAGTGCCTTCGATAGGATCAAGAAAGGCTGATCGAATCCAGCCGAGACCTCGGCCAAACCACGCCGCAACGCGCCTCATCTGCTCAAATCGAGGGCGGAAATATTTAAGCTCCACGCTGAGCTCTTCCCGAAACCCCCTCCCATAAAAGGAGGATCCAAGAAGAGGTCGACAGACAAGTATTGTGATTACCACCAAGGGCATGGTCACAATACCAAGGATTGCAGAAACCTGAGTTCGCATATCGACGAGCTCGTTAAAGGAGGGGCGCTTAAGAAGTACCTCGGCCGACCTGAGTCGGGGAATAAGAAGCGCAGAGGAAAGAATGGAAGTGGCAACAACTGCGGGCCGACCTCGACGATGACACAACCTGAAGATGACGAGGACGATGGTCCCAACGCAATGGAGCAAGTCTACGCCATCATCGGACTGCCCATAGGTACGACGAGGTCGTCGTTGAAAACTGAAGCTCGGAGACCGATCCCCGAGGAGCCAAAAAACAAACGACTCCGGGACGGTGAGAGCATCGTGTTCTCCAGTGAGGACCCAGTGCTCAAGATCATGCCCCACCAAGACGCTATTACTATACAAGCCATGGTGGGCAACAAGAACGTCCACAGGGTCTACATCGACATCGGTGCCTCTCACGAAGATCATTTTCCAAAGCCGCTAAACAAACTCGAGGTCGGAGGGATCCAAATACATCCCGCACCGTCCAAACTACGGAGCTTCACTCAGGAGGCGGTCCAACCAGAAGGCGTTATCACCCTTCCAGTCACCGTGGGACGTGCTCCCAAGTCGGTCACCAAGGCCATTCAGTTCTTCCTGGTCCGAGCTCCCTCTCCATACAACATCATCCTTGGGAGAGACTGGCTCTACGCCACCAAGGCCGTCTGCTCGGTCTACCACCTCACCATCAAAATACCCACCCCGGTGGGGGTGCTAAGCATCCAGGGTGACCAAACGGCAGCTAAAGAATGCCTACGAGTCTCAACCCAAGATGTGGCCTTACCTCAGGCCTAGCAATTACAGAACCCTCAGAAGCTGCCGCCCCAGGACGATCTGACTGACGACCTCCAATTATATGACGACGACCCCTCCAAAGTCGTCAAGGTCGGCACCCAGGGTCCCAGTGATATCCGACAGCACGTCGTACAGCTTCTGAGGGAATACAGGGATGTGTTCGCATGGTCCCCACTCGACATGACCGGAGTGTCACCCGAGCTCATCACTCACCGACTCAACATCGACCCGGCTACCAAACCAGTTCGGCAGAAGAAAAGAGGGTTTGCGGCAGAGCGCAGCCAGGTCATAAGAGACGAGGTGACCCAACCTGGAGGCCAAAATCTGCTCGAGGTCAGCACCGACTTGGATGGCTAATCCATCGTGTTCAAAGCCGAGAGGGGTGGCACATGTGTGTCGACTATACCGACCTCAACAAACACCGTCGAAAGGATTGTTACCCTCCCCGATATCGACAAGAAGGTGGAGGCGCAGTGGCCACGAAATCTTCGCTTTTACGATCTCGCATGAGGGTACCACCAAGTCTTGATAAGTAAGGAGGATGCTCCAAAACGGCATTCATCATCGACTTCGGTGTCTTCGCATCAAAAATGCCTTCGACCGAAAACGCCGAGCTACCTACCAAAGGATGGTGGACGCAATATTCAAATATCATATAGGAGGATCGTCGAGGTCTCGCCGACGACATCGTGGTCAAAAGCCAAAAAACAGAAAGTTGCACCGACGACCTCAGAACTATACTCCAACTCCTCAGGTCGGTCAACCTCAAGCTCAACCCCCAAAAGTGCACGTTCATGGTGAAAACGGAGAAATTCCTGGGGTGCTGGGTTTCTCAAGAAGGCTTGAAGGCCAATCCCACCAAGGTGAAGACGATACTTGACATGCAAGTACCAAAAAAAATCCGTGAGATCCACAAACTCACCGGATGCTTGGCCGCCCTCAGCAGATTCTTATCTCGGGCTGCCGAGAAACAACTTCCTTTCTTCAATATCTTGAGAAGAGCCCCGGACTTCGCCTGGGAGGAAGAACACCATGTCGCCTTCATCCAGTTGAAAGAGTACCTCGCCGACCTGCCCACACTGTCCGCCCCGAAAGAAGGCGAGCTCCTTTCTTTATATCTGGCCGCCTCGGACGAGGCAATCAGTGTGGTACTGGTGCGAGATGAGATCGGACGACAACTCCCTAGCTATTTCATCAGCCGAGCTCTCAAAGGACCGAGACTAGGTACACCACTTGAAAAACTAGCGTTGGCAATGAGAACGCCAAGCGACGCCTCGACCTTATTTCCAAGCCCATTCAATCCAGTCTTGCATCGACTTACCCCGAGACAAGTCTTGTCAAAACCGAATCATCGGGCGTATAGCAGTGGGCATTGGAGCTCGGCAGCATGACATCTTATACTCCCTGCACCGCCATAAAGGGGCAAGCTCTAGCTGATTTCCTGGTAGAGGTCAAATTTACCGAGGTCAACCCCGCCAGAGATGTCACTCCGACCCCCACTCTCACAACGGAGGAACCTATCCTCGACCTACCTGAGGGATGTTGGCGAGATGTCGTGGATGGAGCAGGCAAAACAGTAATGGAGCGGCATCTTGCTCCTCGGCCCGGAAAAACAAGAAGTGACCTATGCCCTCCGGTTTACCTTCCCGACCACAAATAACGAGGTGGAGTATGAAGCCCTTATCTCGGGACTCCGTCTCGCAAAGGAATTGAGAGTGTGGAAAAGATCCAAATCTTTGGAGATTCTCAAGTCGTGGTAAACCAGGTCTTAGGCAAATACGATGCCAAAGAGGATCGAATGAAGCAATACCTTGAGAAGGTTAAAGAGATGCTGACCTCATTCAGGTATTCCACAATTCATCGTATCCCACGAGTAGAGAACAACCGAGCTGACATCCTCAATAAATTAGCTTCGTCATCAACAAACCCACCAGTGGAGGAAGTTCATTCCAGAAGCATTGCGGAGCCCCACATCGGCATCATCACTGAGATAGAACCGAACTGGATGTCTCCTAAAAAGGCATATCTGGAAGAAGGTGTGCTACCCCAGGATCTGCTCGAAGCCAAAAAGATGATGGTCAAAATCCCAAAAGTACCTCACACATGAAGGCACTCTCTACAGGAAATCATACCTTCAACCACTCCTGAGATGTCTTGGGCCAGAAGAGGCAGATTACGTACTCAACGAGATTCACATGGGATCTTGTGGAAGCCACATCGATCACGAGTTCTCTCAAAGAAGACGCCGAGGTCGGGTATTATTGGCCCACCTCATCCAAGATTCGCCGAGCTCAAAAGTGCCCGTGCCGACTTCACGCCACGCTAAGAAGCTACCACGACCGACCTCGGTAGCCTTGAGTCCTCGGCCTTTCATGCGGTGGGAATCGACATCGCTGGTCCCTTCGACCGAGCACCGTGCCGGCTCCGATATTTGGTCGTAGCCATAGACTACTTCACAAAATGGGTCGGCGGAGCCTCTTTCAAACCTCACAAGCGTAAAAATTCGGATATTCGCTTGAAAACATAGTTTGCCGCTTGCATACCACATGTCTCGATCTCGGACAACGGCACCCAATTCGTCGATGACACTTCAAAGAGGGTGTGAAGAGCTCCGGATCAAACTACGCTTTACCTCGGTTGCACACCCACGGTGAAGGGTCGACCGAGTGACAAACCGCACGATCGCTCAAGGATTGAAAAGAGGTTAGATCGAGCTAAAGGGGATTGGGTTGAAAATCTCCTCAAGTCCTCTCGGGTCGCATGTAGCGACACCTCGGATTTCGCACGAGAAACACCTTCAACTTAGTCTACGGCACCGGGCTGTCATACCGGTTGAGATCGGCGCACCGAGCCCACGTACTCTTCACTTCAACCAGCACGACAATGAGGAGAACCTACGGGTCAACCTTGATGCTCTAGAAGAAAACGTGAGCTCGCCTTCATCAATGAAGCCATGTACAAATGCCGGTCGCAGGTACTACAACAAGAGGTGAAAGCCTCCACACTCAAGTAGGCGACTTCGTCCTACTTAAACAATGAGGCCAAGAAAGCCGGCGCCTTAATAAATTAGACCCGACATGGGAAGGCCCATACCACGTCGACGAGGACCTCGGCAAAGGGGCCTATAAGCTTGCTCACCTATCCAAAGACACTTATTCCCGAACACGGCATATCACTCATCCGAGGAGGTATTTTACATAGCTTTGATTTCAGATCGGCATCATGTTAGCCCTCGCTTTGCTTTTCCAAGTGCGATGTCATTTACTTATCAATAAAACATCTGTTTTTCTAATGAGTGGATTACTTCGTCTCATCTTATATTTATGTGAACATCCATTAGGATAAAACATAATTAACCTTCAAAAGAGGACGCCCTTGCGAAGATAACAACTAAGCGCGCGTCAGGGGATCACCCCAGCACATACAGATTACTCATTAATTTGAAACATCTACGTGCAAGCACACATATAACTCATTGATTTGAACATCTACGTGCGAGGCATACAGATTACTCATTAATTTGAACATCTACATGCAAACGACGTCCAGATCGGATCTCGTATAATTTATACCCTTTATTGGGAAGATATACACTTGATGCAAATGCCTAAATATATTTACGACTAAAACCAAGTCCTAAGCTATATTTGTACCTCTTTAGGGGAAAATATACACTTGATTACAAAGTCTAAATACATTTATGACTATAAACCAAGTCCTGCTATATACTGAGATCACTCGGCCCGAGCTCCACTTCGCCAAGACTCACAAGAAGCTACGAGTTCAAACAAAGTCCCCGGTCGGCAATGAACACCCCGGATGAACTCGTGCCTTCCACCCATCGACAAGTCACGCCACCACGACCCACTCCGGTGCGCTTTGATCGGTAGCGAAGCACCTCGACCTAAAGTGGGCGCCCGGGGCCGAGGTCGAACTCCTGCCTCTTGATCTCGAGACCCCACCAAGGGTACGACCTCCACCCCGACTTGACATCCTTCCTCGCCGACCTGAGGCCCTCGCCCGTCCAGCTCCTGATGATGGGGCCCGACCACGAGACGACATCTCCGACATGTCTGCTCCCATCAGCCTAAGTACCTCGGCGTGGTCCATATAACCGCCCCCCGCCCCGACTTCTTCAATTCTCACGCCGGCGTGGTCGATGAGTCCGGCATGCGGGGCTCGGGCATACGCCGTTTGTGGACGAGCTCGTAAAAGTCAGCAGCATTTGACCAAGGCATCGGGCGCCTTTAAAATTCTTGATGTTAGGCCCTCCTCGTCCTCAAAGACCATACCCTCGGCAGCGTGTCCGAGCTCGGTCATCGGCCTCGGATATAGTAATACCACCGATCGGTGGATCACCGCTTCATATTCAAAGATGCTCCTCCAAGATCCGTGCCAACTTCTCAAGCGCCACCGAAATGTTCTTCACACAAAGATCGCGACCTTGAATGACGTTGGCGGAGAAATCCGCTCGGACTTCCAGATGAATGATTCTTAGCTTCAAAGCTTCGTTCTCGCCGGAAGACGGCCACCTCGCTTAGCCCTGCACTGCCACCCCGCCGACGATACTGCTACCGACCCCAGCAACTTGGCTATCCATGCTGCACAAGATCTGGGTCAGCTCGGCAGATCGGCTCCTCCAGAACACCACCTCCTCATCCTTCTCGGCTAATGCACCTCGGACATCTTTCAACTTGGTCAAAAGATTGTGATCTAGCCCGATGTATTGAGAAGAGGTGTGCTAAAAACAAGAGAAACACATTCATATAAAAAAGGTGTATTTATTATTCACAAAAGTGGAAATTTACAAAGCTCGGGATCCTAATGACCCCGGCACTTGAACCTATTACAATGGCTCACCGACCGAGCCTCTTTGAGGGCTCACCGGCATCCTCCTGCCGCTGCTTCCGCCCTGCTGCTGGGCCCCTCGAAGAGAGACTCGAGCTCGGCCCCACCTCCCCCCTTCACGTACCTCGGCGAGGAGTTCTCAAGCTCGGATCTTCATCCTCCTCAGACCTTTAACGGCCTCACCGGCCGTCGGGAGAAGTGGAGGCCGCCAAAGTCTCCAGCAGGGGGAAGGAACTCGCCTCGGCAATCACGCGAGCATAGTCCTTCTACAGCGTCCGGGGAGCGACCTCGACCCAGCCATGCCTGACCTTGTCGAAGTCAGGCATCACAGCCGCCAACTTTTCCAGATGGTCGGACACCATCTGCGGCCTGAGAACGGCGGCCAGGTCGGAAATGAAGGCGGAGAAGGTCTCGATTCAACGAGCTCTGTTGGCGAGGCCCTCAAGATCGGCCCTACCCCGCCAAGAAGGCACTCTTCTCTTCGGTGAGCTTCTTCTCCGCCCGCCTCGTCCTCCTCTCGAGCACCCTCCACTTCGCACGGGCCACCGCAGTGCCCGAGTGTTCTTCTTCGGCGGCCTCGCGCTGCCCTGCGGCCTCGGCATCCGCCTCGTAGCCTCGGCGGCCCCTAGCGGTCTCGGCGGCCGCCTGCTCCTCTCCACCGCCTCATACCGAGAGACGCCCTCGGCGATGAATCCGGCCATGCGGTGCAGCTCCCCCATCACCGAAGTCGCATCCTGAAATTCAAAAAATCACACAATAAGAAACACATGGCAGAAGGAAATAACGGCAGACACGGTATAAACCCATACCTTCGGGAAGGATATTGGGGAGCTTGAACCCATGACATCGTATATAATCCTAGCACGGTATCTGTGCGAGGTCGGACTCGACCCTACCGAGGTGCCAGAATCAATTACCGAGGTCGGCCACCACCACGGTGCCTTTTGCTCGGCTCGATCCGCCTCGCCTTCTTAGCCGGTGGCTCCTGGCTCGGCGACTGTGTTGGAAGTGGCAAAGCCGACACCTTTGCTTTCTTGCGTGGATCGAGCTTCACTGCACAATAAGAAGAAGAGTCCATTAGCAACGACATTAGACATATGAGAAATAAGGAAAAATGGGGGTGCTCTCTGTAGGGAAAACTAGGTTTAGCCCTCTCCCGAGGATCTATCTTGGATGTTTAATTCACCATATATTGATTATATTCCTAGCATGCACCTATATAATTAATTGCAACACTTTGGGGTTTTCTCGTGTTTACCTTTGAATCTGTCGAGGCGGAATGGATCGAGACTCGTGCTTTGACCTTCTGGACTGTATCCCGGTTACCCAATCTCCAACGCCGAGTGAGGACGATCTATGGAGAATGCTTCGGAAAATCACCCAATGCTCTTAAAATTCTCGAAAAATCCTCCCAACATTACTATGGGATGGACGAAAATTTGATGATGAATTATGAGGATTCACCTTGAATCTATCTCTTACCTTATATTTATAATGCACTACCTTAATCCCATAAGGAAATTACCATAATCCCATATGGAAATTACCATAATCCCATATGAAAATTACCATAATCCTTTATGGAAATTACCATAATCCCATATGAAAATTACCATAATCCTATATGGAAAGGATTATTACCATAATCCTATATGGAAAGGATCTATGCATATCCCATAAATATAATAATATCCTTATAGGATAAAGAGAATCAAATCCTTTCCATAAGAGCATGATGGTGGACGATTTTCTTGAGCTCACGGGCCTGGATGGGCCACCTGAGGATCAAATGTAAGGAATGAAGATGGGCCTCAAATAAATTAATTATCTTATGTTCAAATTTAACATAAATTAATTTATAAACATTTATTCATGCCACTAGAGAATAAATGTTGACTTACCCCTTTATTACCAAGTTGAGTCGGGCTTGCACTTAGACATTACGAATCCCGTATTTAAGATATCGAACGTCCATTAATTATTTATAGCATTCGACATTTGCTTAAAATAATTAATATCTTTAATTCCTTAAGTAGTACCACTCAACCTTATTATTGTACTTGAGCTAACTCAACCCGCGGGGTTTAGTACAATAAACCTTTGAGCTCCTTAAGGGGCGCCATCATCCTAAACGGATACGGTGACTCGATACGATAACTAGCATGACATACAAGCACCGCCACCACCCAAGATGCAGAGAATTTTGGGTTAGAACATATAACCCTTACCCATAACAAGTCAAAGTGATGGTCAGCAACTCATACTCACCTAATACCTTATCGAGGTTTAGATCATCGTAAGTCACCGAGATCTTGGTTTTTCACGACGGTCGAGATAGAAGAACTCATCTCACCGTGATCCTTCAATACGCCGAGACGCATTTAGCATGACAAGCAACCAAGTCAAGTCACTTCTTATCTATACCGCAGCTATCCGACAACTCGTCCTCAAGTTGTCTCACCAGAAACTTTTATATCTCATTAAGCTCGACCAATCATACGGACTTACGTGATCTTCTACACACCGTATGATCTAACTTATATATGAGATAAGGGACACGATATATGCAATCAAGTATTCATTTCGTGATAGAGATTGTAATAGTGGTAACAGAAACATTGTATACAAGCTCAACCAAAGCCGCTTTCAAGATACAAATCCAACAATCTCCCACTTATACTAAAGCAAACTTTTAGTATACAATGTGTCTCTCTACTAGCTATTACAAACAAAACCATCACTTTGCTTCTCCCACTTATACAAAAGTTTCCTTTGTAAGTGGGTGCCATCTAACAATTCAAGTCCTCTAACGTCCCCGACATAGACTTATTGCGGCGGGCTTTAGCGGTGCCATCTAGCGCAATTCAAGTCCTCTAACGTGCCCGGCGTAGACTTATTACGGCAGGCTTTAGCGGTGCCATCTAGCGCAATTCAAGTCCTCTAACGTGCCCGACGAGACTTATTGCGGCAGGCTTTAGCGGTGCCATCTAGCGCAATTCAAGTCCTCTAACGTGCCCAACGTAGACTTATTGCGGCGAGCTTTAGCGGGTGCCATCTAGCGCAATTCAATCCTCTAACGTGCCCAACGTACTTATTCTCAGAAGCTTTCGTGAATGGATCCGCTAGGTTATCCGTCGATCAATCTTTGCAATCAAGACGTCCCTCGCCAAACGTTTTCTCGTATGACATGGTACTTTCTCTCGTGTTTGGTTGCCTTGTGGATCCGTGGTTCCTTCGAGTTTGCCATTGCACCCGAGTTATCACAAGAAACCATGATCCTCTTGGGCAAACCGGTACCACATCTAGATCCATGAGGTAGTTCTTGAACCATACAGCCTCCTTAGCGCCCTCCGGCCGACTACATATTCGGCTTCCATGGTAGAGTCCGCAATGCATCGCCGCTTTGCACTCCGCCAGATACGGTTCCACCTCCCAAGGTAAACACATAGTCCGAGGTAGACTTTTTCTTACCACGGTCGACTTGGAAATCCGAGTCTCAGATAACCCAAAGGCATTAGACTATCTCGCATGGTAAACTAGCCTATAATCTCGAGTCCTTTTCGGTACTTGAGTATATGCTTTCTTCGCAATTCAATGAGCTTGTCCAGGTTAGATCGATATCTAGCTACTATGCTCACCGCATAGCGTATATCGGGCCTCTTACACAAGATTGCATACATGAGACTTCCCACGCGGGCGTAGGGAACTTGTCTCATTTCCTCTCGGCCTCATTTGCGAATATAGGTGATCGCTCCTTAGGTAAAGGAACGCCATGTCCGAAAGGTAGCAATCCTTTCTAAGCGGTCTGCATACTAAAACGAGTAATCACAGTATCAATGTAAGACGCCTGAGATAAGTTCAATATTTTCCTCTTGCGATCTCGGTAAACCTTGATCCCAAGAATGTACGCTGCATCTCCTAAGTCTTTTATTTGAAACTGATTGGATAACCAACTCTTTACGTCTGATAACAACTTCACATTGTTGCCAAATAGAAGAATGTCATCTACGTAAAGTGCAAGAAATACCATTTCACCGTTGACATCTAAACGATACACACAACTCTCGCTAGGCAACTGGGTAAATCCATAGGACTTTACCACCTCGTCCAAACGTAAGTTCCATGATCTTGCATCATTGTCTTGTATCGCCTCGCTGTACGTCCATGGGTCGATTATTGCCTGTTCGTTTTCTGGGACTAAATCCGAAGATTCACCCACGAACATAAATCGCTCGGGTTGACGAACAACCCTCCCACTACGACGAGGTGCTATAGACACAATGACAACGGTGGGTGCAGTAACTTGTGGTTCTCTATCTTGCACAACTTGCTGGGTAGGTACCACTTGTACGGTCGGTATCTCCAAGGAACTCGACCCACTTCAATTTCTTGAAGTATCGGTGTCGATCCTCCCACTGAACCGACATCTCGCACCTTTGGTCTAATCGGTGGTGGAATACGATCATCTTCTAATACTTGAAGAATGATTTCAACTTTGGACTTATGATTTTAATATAATCATCTTCTAAGAATCGGGCATTAGTGCTAATAATGACCTTCCGATCCTTAGACTATAGAATAAATCACCTTCGCTCGCTCAGATAGCCAATAAACAGTTTTGCGTCGGATCTAGCCTCCAACTTGTCGACCTTCTTGTTCAAAGACACGTGCCGGATCGCCCATATCCTTATGTGGCTTAAACTCGCTTGCGCCCAAACCACAACTCGAAGGGGTCTCTTCGATCGACTTGGATGGTACTAGATTTAGCAAGTATGCCGCCGCTTCTAAGGCATACCCCGTAATCGAAATAGCAAAGTTGCATAACTCATCATTGATCTAACCATTTCCAAAGTGTCCTATTTCTTCGCCCGACACACCATTTTGTCAGGTGCCCGGTGAAGGCTTGTTGGGAGGTAATCCCACACTTCACTAGATAGTCCATGAACTCGTTGTTGAGGTATTCACCACCGCGATCAAAACGCAGTGACTTGATACTCTTACCTAGTTTCGCCTCCACTTCCACCTAAAATTCTTTGAATTTCTCAAAGCATTCGAGACTTGCGGTGAAGCGGTATACGTATCCGCACCTTGAGTAATCACAATGAAAGTGACAAAATACTGCATCTCCACGACCTTGTGGGACATCGGTCCACACAGTCGAGTGGACTAGCTCTAACATTTCTTTGGCTCTATGACCTTCGCTTTGAAGGGTCCGTCAACATCTTACCTTCTATACAGATTCGCAGATCGAACGAAGTAACGTGAGATTACCCAACGCCCATTCTTAGCCGCCTTTGGATCCTATTTAGATTGATGTGACCTAATCTAAGATGCCAGAGAAAAGAGGTGTCATCTTGCGAAGAAAACTTTCTCTTTTTAAGGTTTGATGTAGATGCAACATAGTTATAGGTATTATGTATTGCAGAAATAGTATAAAGCGATTTATATAATGTGCCTACACAGATAACTTCGTCATTTCTTATGATAGAAACACCACTATCAAAAACAACTGAATATCCATGAATAAACAATTTCGAAACAGAAACAAGGTTCCGCCGAAAATCCGGCACATATAAAACGCCTTTAAAACTAAAACTGCTTTCTCAAAACATAAAGTAACATCTCCGATCGCAACGGCCTCGACTTTCGCCGCGTTGCCCATGGAGATCGTTATCTCGCCATCATTCGACTCCCTTGTCGCGGGAACCCTCGCAGGTGTAACAAACATGATCAGTCGCACCCGTGTCTACTACCCAAGAATGGGTAGAACAAGTCGCTAAACATGTTTCCGTTACTAAAGCAAATGGCGTACCTAGAGCCTTGAGCTTGGGGCACTTAGCCTTCCAATGCCCGCCTCACCGCACTTGAAGCATTTGCCCTTCTCCTTCGCTTTTTCAAGCTGGCGGGTAGAGCCCTTTGTATTACTCCCACTTTTCTTTAGCCTTAGCATCTCTTGAATTCCACTTTTCATTTTCATCTTCGATAAAGCGGTGGTTTTCTTTGAGGTGCGTACTAAAGATGTGCACCTTTGCCCATTTTATGCGTTCTTTCGTTACTAGATCCTCTTGCAATGAATCTAGAGTATAACTCTTATCATAAAGGATCGCTTTAACTAAGTCATCAAAGACTTGGGCAAAGTGTTGAGGATCATATTGATTCGACTACGCCATCAATATATCCTCCAACCAATTTGAGCTCTCCAAGAGATTAATCATTTGCCTACATGGTTATGCACCGAATCGCTTTCCTTCATCGAACTTGACATTATTGATTTTGTCAAATTATGACAAGCGATTCTCGTCCGACCTCATACAATTTCATAAGACTTAGCCATATCGTGGTTGCATCTTCCATCTCTTGATGTTTGAGTTGCGGGACTCGCACATGGTGACCAAAAGAAGCACTTTGCCATTCTATTTGATTTGTCCCATTTCTCGGTGCTCGTGCGCTCCTCATCAATAGATGAATTGTCTAGAGGCTTGGGACGGGGTGTAGTGAGTACAAATAGATTTTCTTCCGCAGTAAGAACATTCTCAATGTTTCGTTTCCACTCGATAAAATTTGGACCGGATAAGGGATTTTGTGCGAGCATATTGATAATCGGTGTAAGAGACATATCTCAAAGCGATAATGTAAACACATAAGCATACGATCGCATATAATTACGTAACAATAATATTGTAACCTTTGATAAAACAATATTAATTGAAACCTCAATCGCCAAGGAATCCCACATGCAAGCCATGCGTGTGGGCGCCATACACGAACCCCCGACTGCACTAAAATATACCTTTAGTCGCTTAATTTCAATCCATGTCAACTTATCCTTATGACAAATGAAATTAACGATTGGACCTTTCTAGACCACATCACTATCGCAAGAAGGGACTTCATGAAGTTGTACTTGAGGTGATGTCTAAGCAATGACCACAATTTTAACAAAGAAATGAATTCTTAGAATTGGCATACTCACTCGGACCATACCGCTTCCAATTCAAATTCTTTTGTTATCTCATTTTATATCTATCTCTAGAGAACTTATGAAAATCGCACATGCAAGCCACGCGTGTGGCGTTTACATGAAACTCCCACTTCTCAATAGATTTAAAATGTTTTATTTAGAAATCTCATCTAACAAACTTATGATAAATGCGAGGCAAGCAAGCCACGTGTGGGCGCCACTCACAGGCCTCACTTTGTTTAGAGATCAAAAGTGGAGGTCTTGACATTTTAATTTTAAAATTAATTTGTCGGGTTGCTTGCTTAGTCTTTTGTTCAAAAGGTTTGTCCATGCAGATCACGTAATCCTAGCATGCTTGTCGATAGAACTCAACATGTTAAACATGCTCGCAGAATTCTAAAATATGCTTGAAAACGCGATAAACCTAGCATGCTTACTATGCGCATCCAATTACGAAAACACGTAAAGGTTTGTCAACGTAATTTAAACATACATAGCATGCTACTGCATTATTTAAACATCCACGACATGCAATGAACGATAAAAATAAAATAAAAACGTTCATCGTGGCCCACTCGTGGAATCTGCACTTTCACGCCTAATCTATTACATAGAATTGCAAAGCATGATCTTTATAATCTTCAAACGGGCTCGTGCACGGCACGGACCGGATTTGAAAACGGGCCTCGCGTGCACGGGCACGGACCGGACTCGTCAAAACAGGATTCGGGCTGGAAAAATGGATCTGGGCTCGGCCCGTCACCGCAGCCGTCCGCGAAGCGCCGTGAACGCCTTGCGTCTTGCCGCCGCACGCGCGTGCGACCCATTTTCCCGTCGTCTCGATCTGGCCGCTGCTTTACTTTACGTATAAGATTTACGTAAAATAAATCTAATCTAACCACGGATTTTCTCGTGGTGAAAAACAAAATCCGACAAAATTAAACGAGCCACGATGAACGATGATCCAACAATTAATATATTGCGCGTAATAATCAAACGTGAATTAATCCAACAGAGCCAAGATAACGATCCTGTGCTCGATACCAATTTTAGGAAAACTAGGTTTAGCCTCTCCCGAGGATCTATCTTGGATGTTTAATTCACCATATATTGATTATATTCCTAGCATGCACCTATATAATTAATTGCAACACTTTGGGGTTTTCGTGTTTACCTTTGAATCATCGAGGCGGAATGGATCGAGACTCGTGCTTTGACCTTCCGGATCGTATCCGGTTACCCAATCTCCAACGCCGAGTGAAGACGATCTATGGAGAATGCTTGGAAAATCACCCAATGCTCTTAAAATTCTCGAAAAATCCTCCCAACATTACTATGGGATGGAAGAAAATTTGATGATGAATTATGAGGATTCACCTTGAATCTATCTCTTACCTTATATTTATAATGCACTACCTTAATCCCATAAGGAAATTACCATAATCCCATATGGAAATTACCATAATCCCATATGAAAATTACCAGAATCCTTTATGGAAATTACCATAATCCCATATGAAAATTACCATAATCCTATATGGAAAGGATTATTACCATAATCCTATATGGAAAAGATCTATGCATATCCCATAAATATAATAATATCCTTATAGGATAAAGAGAATCAAATCCTTTCCATAAGAGCATGATGGTGGACGATTTTCTTGAGCTCACGGGCCTGGATGGGCCAGCCCAGGGATCAAATGTAAGGAATAAAGATGGGCCTCAAATAAATTAATTATCTTATGTTCAGCCCAGAACATAAATTAATTTATAAACATTTATTCATGCCACTAGAGAATAAATGCCGACTTACCCTTTATTACCGAAGTTGAGTCGGGCTTGCACTTAGACATTACGAATCCTCGTATTTAAGATATCGAACGTCCATTAATTATTTATAGCATTCGATCGCTTAAAATAATTAATATCTTTAATTCCTTAAGTAGTACTACTCAACCTTATTATTGTACTTGAGCTAACTCAACTGCGGGGTTTAGTACAATAAACCTTTGAGCTCCTTAAGGGGCGCCATCATCCTAAACGGATACGGTGACTCGACTGAGATAACTAGCATGACATACAAGCACCGCCACCACCCAAGATGCGGAGAATTTTGGGTTAGAACATATAACCTCACCCATAACAAGTCAAAGTGATGGTCGACAACTCATACTCACCAAATACCTTATCGAGGTTTAGATCATCATAAGTCACCGAGATCTTGGTTCTTCACGACGGTCGATAGAAGAACTCATCTCACCGTGATCCTTCAATACGTCGGGGACGCACCGGCATAGACAAGCAACCAAGTCAAGTCATTTTTATCTATACTGCAGCCTCTATACCGACAACTCGTCCTCAAGTTGTCTCACCGTGAAACTTTTATATCTCATTAAGCTTGACCAATCATACGTACTTCGTGATCTTCTACACACCGTATGATCTAACTTATATATGAGATAAGGGACACGGATATATGCAATCAAGTATTCATTTCGGATAGGAGATTGTAATAGTGGTAACAGAAACATTGTATACAAGCTCAACCAAAACTGCTTTCGGTATACAAATCCAACACCCTCACCCCGGTCCGACCCCGATCCTGAAGCCTCCGATCTATATATGCTCAGCTCGGCATCATTCAGATCGTCCTCGGTGAAATCGTAAGATATTTCACCGAATGCATTCAGCTCGTCCTCTATGGCACCCAAGGGCTTCACTTTCACATCCCTCATCTTGCCCATACCCCACTTATAACACAGGTGCCCGTCAACCCGCAAAAAGAAAAACTTTCTTTGCCACTGGGGCACCTTAGAGGGGGCAGTCACCCTGAACGACTGCCGGGGTGACAAATAATATACACCTCCTGAACTCTTGACGCTAAAAAAACGCATCAGGACCTCGAAGGAGAGCTTCTCGCTAAGGCCGTAACAGGCAAAACCTAGCCCGACCACCGACCTAATGGAGTTCGGGATCAACTGGCATATAGGAATTTGAAAATATTCCTAAATACTAAAAAAGATGGGAGCCAAGGGGAACCTAAGCCCAGCCTTCAGGGCATCTACATACACTGTAGTAAATCCCTCCGGAGGGGCCATAGCTCTATCACCTTTTGCGGCAGCACCACTGTGCCTCCGCGAATATGGCATTCCTTCACTATCCTACATAAATCAGAAACGGTCAGAGACGAGCTAGCGTCCCTGACCTTCCACTCATCCCAGACAGATGGTATCGCCGGAACCTTAGCGCTAATCCCCCTAGACCTACCCATCAAGGTATGGCACATATAATCCTTGATTTTGACCTCACTATCGGGGGAAGAAGATGATCGGGCAGACCCAGACATAGACGAAGAAGAAGATGAAGAAGACATACTTACTTTTTCAGTGAGGGATTTTGCTTCTCCGATGAAGTTCTGAAAGAATTTTTGGAAAAAGCTCTGAAATTTCTCTCTGGAACAAATGAGGAAGAAGAGAATGAACAGTTTCTCTATCCCCAGCTATTTAAAGTACAAAAGGCGCCCAAAAACTGCCTTTTCAACTTTCCACGTGGCTAACCACGATTTGACGTGAAGTAGATGCGCGCGCGAGTTTCGAGCGCCCACCAACCGCCTGGCGCATATGACGTATTCTAGGACGAGCAGACCGCCAGTCTAATCGTGCACTCATCACACTGACATCGCCATCCAACAAGGACGATTCAGTTCGGATGATTCAGATCGGACCTCGGCACCCTCCAGACGGACATCGCCATCGGACAGGGACGATTCAGTTCGGACCTCGGTGCCCTCTAGACGGACATCACCGTCCAACTGGTACGACTCAGTTCGGACCTCGGCATATCCCTGATGGACGTCGCCATCCAACATGGATGATTCAGTTCGGACCTCGGCATCCTCCAGATGTATATTAGCATCCAACTTCGAGCGACTCGATTCGAACGGGCAACGGTCCAATTCGGTCGAGCGGCAAAACGTATAGCTCGATTCGGACCCGTGCAAATCAATCCAACCCTGACATCAAAAAGATTGAGAACCTTCGACAACAACCTCAGCCGAGCAACAAGCAACCTCGGTAAAATGAGCTCTTCACCCCACCTCGGCACAGTTGTTGCTCGACTAATTGGGGGGGCTATGATGGTATATGGCCCAACCGCTCAGGCCCAATGGCACGCCCAAGTGAACTGGGCCTGACCTAATGGACAGCCCTACGCGGTTAAGCCTGAAGTCCAACATCTAAACCCTATTCAAGACCAAATCAAAGAAGATATATTGAAGGAGATATTCAAGGATCAAGATATAGAAGGAGATCGGATCCCACAAGGCAAGGGATCCAGTACAATCTTTAGAGATCCACTACATGTATAAATAGAGGTTAGGTTGAAGGTAGAAGGGTTAGCAACTATTTGAATACTAGAGCTTTTCAATACATTCATTGTAATCCGACATAGTGAAAGTATTGAGGAATCACTCCTCCGTGGACGTAGATCTTATTCTTGATCGAACCACGTAAAAGTCTCTCGTGTTCTTTACTGCTTTCATAAATCTCGCACACAAGATTTATCAGTGGACTCGAATCCGAAACCTTTGGCCTCAGGCATTAACCATTCTACCACTAGACCAACACACGCACACTGTAGTATTCCTACCATCTATAAGGATGAGTAAGTAAGTATGAATCTCAAATTTTCATTCCTCAATTCAAAAAGTAAAAAGCTCAAATTTGATTAAATAGATGATTTGTAAAACATACCTTGCTCGCTTGTCCATTAAATGTGATAAAATTTCATCCCTGCCTAATCTCTATGTGCTAGACGTTACAAGGAAATGATCAACACGGCTATGTGCTAGACGTTACAAGGAAAATTAACATAGAAAACAACTCATTTCACAAAATCGAGAAACACATTTATCCGTATCTAAGGATATATATATATACTTAATAGAGGGGGAAATAAATCATAAATTTCTAGTTCTTCAAACAATATCAAAATACAAAATCTGAATATGCATCGACTTCATACCTTTTTGTGTGTGTTAATACTATAATAGTAGTATTGTATATTTTTCACAGATAACATAAGCACCGACAACCATCTTCGTATGTGCAAATACATGTGAGCGGACGGCCGTTTGTGCCTTGAGGAAATTAAACTCGAGACCGAACCCTATTCGGAGAACCTTGGGGCTGTTTGGATGCAACTCTGGGTTCTGCCCACTAACAACTCTTGGATTAGATGAATGACTTGAAACTACAGGTTTTGGTGGGGCTTTTGAGGTAATTTTGGAATTTGGACCGAGAAGAGTGAGTAGACAGGCCTGTGGTCTGAAAACGTTGACTCGCCCCTCATGTAGCACATTTGCTCAAGGCCTTCTCCTTTCCAAAGGATTCGGTCGCACCTATCATATTATTATTCCAAAAAAACACCCAACTATAGAGTCATTATTGGAAGATTTTATGCTAGAGAAACTTAGTAAATTTTATTATTTTGTTAATATTATATACGTGTGAACATTCATTAATTAATACATACTTAAGCTAGGTCACGTATGTATATTAATGAGGGCAGACTTAAATACAGGATATTATAATTGAGCGGACGATGATTAAGTAAATAAAGATTGCTTGATCACCGTAAACAATTTTTAAATTTGTATAAAATATTTAAAATATCACGGAAAGCGAACCAAATTCAAATGAAAATCGGCTAGCCGACATTAGAGTAAATTAGACTATTTTAATTACCGACCATCAGCTTTTTTATTAATGATAACTTCTTACGATTGTATGTTTATAAAATATTTCACGTTAATTTATCTCGATAACTTTTACAAGAAGGATAATAGTTAAATGCCCTTTTTTATTAACTATAAAATTAGCGAGGAGACGATACCGTAAATTTTTCTTCCTGACATGTTTATCTTCTTAACTGACCTAAATATACAAATCAACTAAAAAAATAAGGCAAATATTTTATTTCTTTATGATCCCACCAACTCAAATGTTGTAAAAGTAAGTCAAAGAAAGGAAGGAAAAGAAAAGATAGATATTGAAGTGTTACCATGCAGGAGTACGACGCTTCTCTTTGGTCGCAGAGGTTTGTACGACATAATGATCGGAATTCACAATATATTTGTAGGTTGGAGCAAAATAGATTTCCCCTTCTTCCCAGCCGTTGAAGACTCTACCAGCTTTTTGTTCTATTCTTAACTGTTCACATTAACAATACACCACATATATTATTTTGTAAGAACAATTAGAGAAATGAAATAGAAGTGGTGTACTTGTGAGTAAATAAAAATTGAGAAATGAGAAACCTCATCCTTCTGTAGTAGGGCTTGCCAATCATTCGTTTGGACTAGCTCGTAGGTGTCCCCGCAACTTGAAGCCAGTCGATAATTCAAGTCCCCCAGCCAAATTATCTTGCTACAAATTAATTCATGCCGTTAAGACTCATTTTTTCAGATCATAACTTCTACGTGCATCGCTTATTAATCTATTGGTGATGTTTTTTTTAAAACAAAGTAAGAACATACTCGTGATCCAAAATTGTATCACGTTGATTTCGAAAGGGATGAGAGAATCGCGTTCTCTTCAAGATCTCCATCACGTCCGAATTTCTTCTAGCAGCATCGCCGTCTCTCTCTCCAGAAGTTAAGTGACTACACACGAAGCAAAACGACGTCGACTGATGCAATGCCATGCTAATAGATATTGATCCCTACACATACAATCAAATTAATTAGTAATCAATGACCAAGCTTTCAATGTTTTTATGTAATTTATAAATTAATAATGTCAAATAACAAGTTCTGAGTTATTAAAATCAAAATAATTGAATAAAACAAAAACCAATAATTCTAAAGTGAATCAAACTTGAAAGGTGCCCACGAAAAATGAGCAGCATATTGCTTCTCCACACACACATATATAGATATACCTTATTTCCGAGGTATCCCATGATTCCTCTTCCTACGCAGGAGACCTCCAAACTGGAAATATGGTGGCGCAAGTCGTGGCGGACCCATACGCACAAGAAGATCCCGACCATCTGCTTGCTGGCTGCCAAGCAGTACTCGTGTTTCTTCCTCGATTCATCCGAACAAGAATTTGTTACTAAGTTGTCGAGATCATCACCATCATCTTCTAGTGATAGCAAATCCGAGAAGCTAACTCTTGGTTTGGAAAATTGGCGTCGATCCTGTCTGGAAACGGGGATATCTGCGTTCTCGTTCCGGTTTAGAGCTTGCCGGATTAGGGATAGCCACCTAGCCGCCGGACCGCAGTCTTCCGGTCCTAGTACGTTGCCGGCGTTCAGAGGTACAATCTCCTGGAACCTGAATCACATCCCAAATCACAACTTATCATCATTTTAACCCTGCATAGGTTGTTACGACCAGTTCATCGGAAATAACGCAACGTTTACTGAAACTTGCAGTTTTCTCCCGACTTTAACATGTTACTACACATACTGCGTTTTAATATTTTGCAATTTTCCCATTGATACAAATTATGTCGTGTTTGAGGTGGTAAACATCTGACAAACTTTACTGAAAAATGGAAGATATAATAATAATAATAATAATAATAATAATAATAATAATAATAATAATGTTGTAATTGTAATAATATTGAGATAATAAATCTCTAATCAAATCAAATTCAAACCAAATCTTACCCAAGTACATAAATGTCAGCAGGTGCTTTTGTTTTTAACCAGTCTTTTAGGTTAGGTTCATCGTCTGGTGATTTGCCTCCTACGTTCCATGTTCCCACGAACATTCTATATATACAAAATCAGGCCACTCAAATTTTGAAATTTCAATCTATCTAAATAATAAAACATGCTTAAAGTTGGAAATATATCAAACAAATCGTGCATGTTATCCACTAGAAAAAAGAATGACATTTGTAAAAATCAAATCAGAGAGAGTTTAATAATGTCAGGTGAGTTTAGTAACTAAACATGGAAAAAGTTTGGGCAATTCATTAGTACAACTATGAAGGATTTTGGCTAAGCTTATTTTAGAGAGCTTATAAGCTCCAAGAGTTTCAAGATCTTATAAAATGTCAGGTCTCAAGAGCTTATAAGTTGTCAAGGTATTTGGATAACTTATAAGCTAGAGAAAGAATCATGAATTAACAAGAGAATTCATAGTTGGAGAGAGAAAATTGAGAAGATGTGAAGTTGATAGTGTATATGTGGAAATAACGAATCATAATAAAGTTATTTTAGTAAATTCATTGTTATTTATAAGCATATGAAAAAATAAATTGGGATTTAACAATTTCTTTATAGGAGAGCTCATAAACTGTTAGAACTTATTTTTACAGTTTATAAGTTGTTTATGAGCTTATTTTACCAAACACTTTGCAGAAGCTTTTGAAGAGCTTACAAGCTCAACCAACACCCTCTATATATGATATGATCGTCAACCTCTTTGTTGACACAACCCATAATGATGAAATTAAATTACCATTGCAGTCCAAATTTTAATAAATATACTGCAAAAAACCTTAATTTGGTTTTATAATTTATTACATAAATAAAAAACTCAATTGCAAACAAAATTTAACTTCTAGTTGTAAATATTGCACATAAATAAGGAATATATAATATGGAATATTCTTTTTTTTCCTCACCGGAGATTGGTGTTGCTGCGAATTGGTGGTGGTGGTGGTGGTAGCTGATTGAATCCAGGCCGTTCAATTTTTCAATTCTTTTCCATCAACCACTCTGTGACAGATTAGGCTAGCTAGTGATTAGTTACAAAACTGATTAGACAATTACCACTATATATCGTCAATAATTTTACACTTAATCCAATTTCTAACACAGATTAATTACCACTAATTAGATTCTCTAAGTAGATGGATAGTTATTTCTAATTAAAAGAAGTGGTCAAACTCACTAGCCATCAATCCATTATTTTATTGCAAACGAGTATCCGTTGAAAATAAAAGTAAAAATTACAAATAATTTTGACAAATTGAGGATAGTAATTACCTGATAATTCTTCAGGCACGACGACGTATGGTCCATCGTCGGAGCAACTCTTCCTTCTTCGTTGAAACAGACCTGATTTCAAGATCAATGAAGATTGTATAGATCATGTCACCTCAAAATCCCCAAAAAATTATTAATGAAAAAAGGAGAGCCAAACATATAAAAAAATGCACCGTTTGTTCTGTAATCTGAGTGATATTCATGTCTACCTCTCTTTATGTTCAACCATCTTCTAACCATCACTTTTGGCCATGACGACTAAAAAGAAAAGAGAGAAAAAAAAAAACGAGTATCATAGTTAAATTCGATTACAACATATATTATCAGTTGCAATAAAGTGAAACTTCTTCTGGCACAGAATTACATGACATGCTTTACCTGAAGATTCCTGCTTTCTTCTCTCATTGATCACGAAGCCAAATCAAATCCTGTTAAAAAGATTCGGATAAAAATGGATGAGGAGATATTTTTCGATAATATTATGTTATATTTCTCGACAGATCAGTTTACGAAAATCTGCGTAATAAAAGCAACTGGGTCTGCGTTGATCGAGCGTCAATGTGAACATTCTTATGCAAACGAGTTGGATTGATAAAATAAGAGCTAAAAAATTTAGATGAATATTTGTCAACTGAAGAATAGTTTATAATGTAAAAAGAATCAAGTTGAAGGAGTTAGGAACTGAGGCAGCATGTGAAGTAACCGTAGATAACGGTAAACGAAGAAAAATACGAACTTCCGCTCTGTGGAGTTGCATGCAAATAAAATAAAATAAAAGGGTAGATGTGACATTTAACATTTTATAATGAATAGATAGAAAGACGGCAGGGATTTCCTTTTTCTTGAAGAATAATTCACAGTTGTGTTGTTTTGAGTTTGGGACTTTACAGAGAGGAAGACAGAGTGGAGAGGAATTAAAGAGGTTCAACTAATAAAGGGAAAATCATAATTAAGATTCCCTGCTATTTTTTCCCCTTTTAAACTAGAGAACAAATTAACAAAAATAAAAATATTAAAATTATGAATGTAACTGGAAATTAGCTTAAAACTAAAAAGAAACAACTGAAAACCATTCCAAAATCGATAATTTGCTTGGATTGTCAAATCAAGTCCAGATTTAGAACAGAAATAAATGTGAAATGAAACCAAGAATGATATTAGTAAGAAAAAGAAGGGGGATTGAAATTTGTTGGGCATTTAGGGTGTGAAGTGACAGATGAGATGAAGGTTCATAAATAATTGTTACATCGGTATGGCATATGTATCTAATTTGAAGAAGAAATTAACGAAAAATAGGAAAAGAAATTATTAGCGAAATGAAGTTACACGAATGAATGAATGAGCAGACACGTACGGAGAGAATGTTTTTTCTGTTTATGGTGGATGAGTTCCGTAGCTGCAGAGAGTGGTAATATAGAAATGGAGAGTTGTACGCTGCGGAGAAATGATGATACTCCAAGAAGAAAACTCTTCTTGACTTTGCTGGTTGGGAAGGCAGGCAGAAGCTCGGAAATCAAAAGGTGGGACTTCCTTGTCTTGCCTCGGTAATTTATACTCCGCTCTCTATATTCGTTTTCGATTTTGATAATATAAAATAAGTGTAAAATAATGGAGATAATAAATTAATAGATTAATAGATAGTGAGATTAAAAGGTGGACTATAGGGATATAAATGAATAGTAGGTGTAAAAATATGGCCATTAATGGTTTTTTTTGTAAATAAATACATAGATTTAGGATAAAAATATAAAGTTAATGTTTCTAAAAAAGAAAAGTGAACATGTTAGAGTTGGTTAACTCTGACTAAGTCTCCTCATTTTAAGGAGTTAGTTATTTGTTAGTGTTTTGCCTTTTCTTCTCTTTGGTGTGCAATTTACGAAATGTGTCGCGGGATGCGATGGTAACACACTGGAGAACACGGAAACAGATCGCTAGAGATCAGGTGGACTAAGTCAGTTCAGTTTCTACTTTCCAGGAGCAAGTCATGCCATTAACTACCATGACTTAGTCACACCTTTAGTGGGCCAGATCGTGGTCCAAGACATGCAGCTGAGGCCTCTCAATGTCTATAAAAGTAGAGCCAAAGCAACTGCAAAAGTGCGCAACTCTTGAAGAATCAACTGAAGATCTGTTTATGTTGTTGAGTCTGTTTTAGTACATTTCCAATATCACATGAGTGTTTTAACTTCTAATGGTGTTAGAAGGTTTTTTTTAGTACACGAGTGGTGTGAGGAAATCTTTAGTATTTTCATATATCTTGATAGATAGCTTCTTAGCTTTTTCATAGATCTTGATACATAGTTTTAGTACTCAACTTTCCGACTTTATCTTGTGGTAAGTAGTGAGTTTTTATAACGTTCACTGTAAAAATTTATAGTGAATAATTTCACCATATTGGCATCTACAGATTATAATTTAATCTGTAGAAAAGTTTACTTCGGTGTTCTTCAAGTTTTAATTCTGTTGTTTTACTTTGTGTGTGGATAACAGTCTACATAACAGTTTTGTGTTTAGGCGAAGCAACACTTACAATTGGTATCAGAGCTTACACTCGATACACTGAGTGAGATCCTGTCAGGTGTCTTCGTTGAATTTTCGCCATGGATTCGAACAATGCTGGTTATTATCGACCACCAATCTTGGATGGATCGAATTACTCTTACTGGAAGACCAGAATCCGCTCCCATTGATGTCAAAGCATGGCAGTCCGTGGAGAACGGATGGTCAGTCCCAAAGACCACTGATGCTCAGGCCGATGTTATCCCAACACCATCTGCACAGTGGACAAGAGATCAGGTTGACGACGCAAACTTCAACGAGAAGGCCCTCAATGCCATTTACGCATCCGTGGACATGACAATGTTCAAATTGATCAAGAATAGCGCGTCTGCGAAAGATGCATGGGATGTCCTTCAACGGCATTCTGAAGGTGATACAAGTATAAAATAGTCTCGACTTCGCATTTTCACTTCCAAATTCGAGAATATGAAGATGGGAGAAGAAGAGAACATCAACGACTACACCGAGAGAATATTGGATATCGCCAATGAATGCCAAGATCTTGGTGATGCGATAAGTAACAAGTTGCTGGTGTCCAAGGCTCTTCGAACCTTACCCGCAAGATTTGAGATGAAGGTCACGGCTATTGAAACATCTCAAACGGTTGCAGCCATTGAGTTCATGGATCTCATGAATTCACTCAAGACATACTGAGATGAATCTGGAAGAAAGGTGCAATCAATAAAAGTTCGATCGTTGCCTTCACCTTCTGGGGCAACATCCAAAGGAACATCGGGAGATAATCGAGTTGGATGATGAAGAGGAGCTGCAGGAGATCAATGCTGGCGATGATGTTGCTCTAATCACCATGAAATTCAATACTATGGTAAGAAAGATGAACAAGGCGAAAGTTCAAGCTAGGCCTATGGATCAAAATCATCGAATGGTTGAATATCCGCCTTCAAAACCTCAAAACTTCACTCCGCCAAGACCAGTGAGGAAGTCATTTTCCTCAGACACGTTTAGGTATGATTCCTCCAACATTGATAGTATCCAATGCCGTGAATGCAAAGGGTATGGTCACTATGCGAACCAATGTGCGAACACGCTAAGAAAGAGAAAAGTCGTCTTGGGTATCATGGAGTGATGATGAAGTGAGTTCTTGAAGAGGTAAATCCGACAATGACAGCTGCCAAGATCATTGTTGCCACAAGACTCCACGTCGCAGTTGCCAAAACATTGTCAGACGATGAGGGAGATGCAGTCAGTTTTGATCCAGTATCAAACAGGTATGGTCTCGACTATTATTAAAGTTTGTTTTGCTTAAATGCTCTTGTGAATGATACAGATTGTGAGGGCGATTATGATGAAGACACTATCGCCATAGTGCAAGAGTTGAAAAAGCTATATGACGAGCTACTTGAGAAATGGAAAAGACAAAGTCGAGATCTTGAGCTCACATCAAGAGAGAATATGAGGCTGAAAGCATCTCTGGCTAAGCTTGAAGTCTTGGTAACACAAAGGGAAGTCGAACTAAATAAGGTGACTTGTCAATTTGAAGTGGCACAAGGTACGTTCAGAAAGTGGAACACAGGTACGTCCAAATTAGATGATGCTTTGTTAATGGGTAAAACAGACACTACTGGTTTAGGTTTTATTGATGTACCTCACACTGTTGTTCCCACAATTGTCGCCACAAATGGGAAACCATTCGTTAAAGAAGGTGAACCAGTAAAAAGGGTAAAAATAACACGAAGAAAACATAGAAAATACGTATGTCATTCTTGCTACACACTGGTCACATTAGGCCTTTCATTATAAATCGAAGGTGATTTTAATGGAAATAGGATGATGCCTAGGTTATGTTATACGAACACTACGCAGACTCGAAGAACCGCCGATGCACACTACAAAGAAACACGACCAACGAGAGAACCGACTCAAAAGGGTTTGGGTTGGAAAGATGATGTAAAATGGCATGTTGTTTATACTGCATTGAAAACTAACATTTCAGGTTCATGGTATTTTGATAGCGGCTGTTCCCATCACATGACTGGAAACAGAAGCTGTCTTTCCAACTATGAGTCGTATGATGGGGAGTGTATCATTTGGAGGTGGTTCTAAAGGAAAAATCATAGGCAAAGGACTCCAAATGTCCAAGGTTTACCTAACTTCAAGAATGTCTTGCATGTACTGAGGTTTAATGGCAAATCTTATAAGCATAAGTCAATTATGTGATGAAGAATTGCAAGTGAAATTGATGAGATTCTTGTGAAGTCTATGATGGTAAGAACACATGTCTCATGAAAGGATAGAGGTCACCGATAAGCGCTATATGGCCGACGAACCAAAGTGCAATAAGGCACAAATTGATGAGAGTGTGTTATGGCATCAAAAGTTAGGACATACTAACTTTAGAAATCTTGACAGGTTGAACAAAATGGAAGCAGTACGTGGACTACCCAAGCTGGCACAAGTGGAAAAGTGGTGCGTGGTGATTGTCGAAGGAAAAACGACCCATGTTCCCACGTTGTTGTACAACATCGCGAACATCATTATGGTACAACACATTTTTTTTGCTTCACATGGACTTAGTAGGACCTGTCGAGATCGAAAGCCTGGGTGGCAAGAGGTATACATATGTCATTGTAGATGATTTTTCAAGGTACACATGGACTTTCTTCTTACGAGAAAAATCAGACACGTTTGAAACGTTTAAAATCCTCTTTACTAGAATTTTTAACATGTTTGGTGTTCAAGTGTCAAGGATCCGATCGATCATGGAAGAGTTCGAGAATATCTATTTCACAAATTTTTGTGAGAAAAAGGGAATTTTCCAAGAATTCTCCACCCCAAAGACACCTCAACAAAATGGTGTAACTGAGCGCAAGAATAGAACTCTAATAGAAATGGCACGAGTTATGTTAAGCTCCAAAGGTGCATCCAAACGTTTTGGGCGGTAGGTCATAACACCGTATGTCATATTAACAATCGCATGAACATCCGGCCGTGTTCCTTCAAAACCCGTATGAAATTCGGAAGGAAGGAAACCTAATCTCAAATATTTTCATGTGTTTGGGTGTGTTTGCTACATCTTGAATGATAGAGAGTATCTCACCAAGTTTGATGAGAAAAGCGATAAAGGGATTTTCGTAGGGTACTCTCTAAATAGTCAAGCATACCGTGTGTATAATCTAAGATTACGGACCATTCAAGAGTTCGTAAATGTTTTTTTTTATGATCTTGCTAATCTCGCAGGGAAAAGACAAGATGAGAATGTGGCTGAATTGATAGAAGATTTAGAGAATTCTGTCCAACAGGATGTTAGCAGCAGTGATGTTCCCACTGCTGAAGCCACAGCCACTGGAACATCCGTACAAACATCTGAAGGTTCCAGTGACACGGAGGATGAAGCTGAAACTGACGTCCAACAACAAGAAAGATGAGATCCTCGAGGAAGAATACGTAAGAGCCATCCAATCTCTTAAGTCATAGGTGATGTTCAAGAGGGTGTTCGAACACGAGGTACAGCACCATTGAACTACAGAGAGATGGTATGTCTTTCATCCACATGTGCTTCAATGCCAGGTTTTATATGTTTCGTCTCTAAAATTGAGCCTAAGAACATAAAAGAAGCTTTGGGTGATGAGTTCTGGGTCATTGCTATGCATGATGAACTTAACCAATTTATTCGAAATGATGTGTGGTATCTTGTTTCGAGACCTGTTGACAGGAATGTTATCGGAACAAAGTGGATTTTCAAGAACAAATCGGATGAATTTGGTGTCATAATTCGCAACAGAGCCAGACTTGTCGCACAAGGACATACTCAAGTGGAAGGTATAGCTTTTGACGATACATTTGCACGGTTGCACGCATTGAGTCCATACGGTTGCTTCTAGCCATTGCATGTTATTTGAACATCAAGTTATATCAAATGGATGTAAAAGGAGCATTCCTAAATGGTGAACTCAAAGAAGAGGTATACGTCGAACAGCCCAAGGGATTTGAAGATCCACATAAGCCTAACCATGTTTTCAGGTTAAAGAAAGCATTATATGGTCTCAAGCAAGCACCGAGAGCATGGTATGGTCATTTAACAAAGTTCTTAATTGATTTAGGGTTTGTTCGAGGGAATGCTGATAGAACATTGTTTATAAAACGAAATCAGCACAACATTCTTATCACACAAATTTATGTGGATGATATAATAGTTGGATCTACCTCACAAAAAATGCTTGATGAGTTTGCAGGTGCTATGTCGTCTAAATTTGAGATGAGCATGGTAGGAGAACTAACGTATTTCTTAGGTCTCCAAGTCAAGCAAATGGATGATGGAATTTTCGTGTCCCAAAGCAAGTATGCAAGGGATATGGTGAAAAAGTTCGAGCTGGAAGGAGCAAAGCATATGAAAACACCAATGGGGTCAAGTGACAAACTGACCAGAGATGATGCTGGAGAAGATGTTGACCCAACACTCTACAGATCAATGATAGGAAGTCTCCTATATCTCACAGCCACACGACCAGATTTAATGTTCAGCGTGTGTGTTTGCGCCAGGTACCAAGCAAAGCCTAAAATGTCACATTTAAAGGCTGTCAAACGTGTTATCAGGTATGTCTCTAGAACACTGGACCTTAGCATTTTCTTTTCAAAAGACACAAACACGAATTTGGTTGGATTTAGTGATTCGGATTGGGCTGGGGATACTGATGATAGAAAGAGTACAAGTGGGGGCTGTTTTTACCTTGGAAATAATTTGGTGTCTTGGCATAGTCGTAAGCAAAATTGTGTTTCTCTATCTCTGCCGGCGCGATGCGTGTGATGGGAAGTTGTTGTACACAACTTCTTTGGTTAAAACAAATGCTTAACGACTACGGTATTGTGAGCACTGAGCTTTTAGTATACTGTGATAACATAAGTGCAATCAATATCTCTAAGAATCCCGTTCAACATTTAAGAATGAAACACATAGATATCGACACCACTTTATAAGAGATTTGGTGGAGGATGAGGTAATCAAGTTAGATTATGTGAAACCAAAACCAAATCGTTGATATTTTCACAAAGCCCCTAGATCACGAGAGGTTTACTGTCTTCGTAGATCTCTTGGTCTTTGCTCTCGCCAATAAAGCTTGAATGTGTTTGTTTGTATCACAAAATCAAATATCTTAAGGTGATACAAGCGCTTATTTGATAACACTTATCGTGTTAAAGTTTGTTATCTAACATGTTCTCCTAATGCATGACAGCTCAACATGATGAAGAATATTTAGTGTCTGAGAAAAACACCAAAGTAGTTTGGGGACACGGCGTTATGACGACGATGCTATCTTACAAAGCAGTGCAGCCATGATTGCTTTCAAAGCTCGGCAACAAGTCTGATCAATTTTACGTAGGACTGTATTTATATGTTTTATTTTGATTAAAATGAGCCTATATTTATGGACATGTTATGATAACAACCTGTGAAATACCCCTATAAATCCGTGAGTAATCCCAGATTTTTTGGAACAGTTTGTTCCTTTATCCCCTATATTTTTGGAGATATCAGCGAGAATTGGTTAAATAGGTATCACATTTATCTTAACCTGATTTTGTCTCAACTAATCCCCATATATTTCTCCTATTTTTGTGACGTTATATGCTGTGTTTTCGTTTCTTAAAACTAGGGTTTGATTAAAGAGATATACTTGAATTTATGTCAAATCGGCAGCATGTTTATCCACTTGCTGACGCTACGAGTATAAAGTCATGCGCACTCACTCGGTCACATCACTGAGCATTCTACAGGATTTCTTACTTATTGCTAATCTGAAACAACATCTCTTTTCTCTCAAATATTGTGGTACGTTTAACCTTCTCGCATTCGGAGAAATAGACCCGACCACATCTCTGCCTTTCACGGACTTGCGAAATTTTGGAAAGCTCTCCGAACTTCAACAAGCATTGGCGGCGACTCAACACCATCCGCGACACCTGGTCCAAGTGTGACGAATGGATGTCTGGGAGAAGGTTCTAGCTTTGAGATGGAACCATTTAAGGCAACCCTATTCACTATTGATCCGAAGAAGGTGAGCCATCAAAACATATGGAAAAGGAAAGAAAGAAAGAGGACACCATTCCTACAAGAAGGTCTGAACGGATCCCAAGGCAACCACGTCGTGGAGGTCCGGGTTCGCCAGTAAGGATCGACATTACCGGTGAGTCGCTGAAATTTTTCCACCATCGAAGGTCGAGAGAGTCATCCACCGGAAAGCTACCTCGAGTCGGAGATCCTTGTGATGGTCAGACTGCGTCTGACACTGCCTCGGAATAAAGGCCATATCATCTGGATCTCACAGCGACTCTTCAGATCCCCAGGGGGAGGAAACAAAGTCGAAACCAAGTAAAGAGCATGGCAAGTCTTCTTCAAATTCCAGTGGTGATGACATTTCACTAGGTATAATACTCCAGAAGCTGAAGAGATCAGCAAGATTGAAGGGCAAGAAGAAAGAAAGTGTTCTAGTATCAAAAGCCAAGTCAGTTGTTCCACCGATTGCTCCTGTCACAGAGCCAGAAACAGTGCCTCCAACACCTCCAAGCCCATATTCCGAGGAGAAAATTGGGACTCTAGCTCGGAGAATCCTTCAATCTTCGCAGATTCTGATATTGAAGTTGATAGAGCAATTTCTTTCAAATTCTACTCAAGAGAAGCTGAAAAGAGGTGGGAACAATTGAAGCATTCAAAGTGCTTAAACGAGAGAAAGATTGACGAGGTAACTTTTTCCCAAAACAATCTTATCGATTTCTTGAAAGAACGAGGTCTTCTTCAAACTGTGTTGGCCATTCATCCTTACCCTAAGACTGTGATTAGACATGTATATGCGAAGATGGATAAATCTTTCGCCGAATGCACTTCTAACAAATACTGCAATGTATATTATAGGCGTAAGGTTTTTCATATTTCTGCATGTGAGGTCAATGCTTTTTACGGGACTGATGAGCTAACGAATGATGTGTCTATTGATGACAATGATGAGATTGCAAAAGAGATAACAGGAGGAAGGGTTAAGGAATGGAAGAGTCCTATGTCCAGTAGTTGTTTAACTTATCTCGCATTCATTACTCGCTTGAACGATGACATCTAAGCGGCTTGTGTCGTCAAATAGATGCGATGAGTCACCATGCAACATGGTGTTTTGTTATACAAGATTGGAAATGGTATACCATTCAACTTAGGAAGTTGGTGGTTGAATAAATTGGCACCATTGCAGCGAAACAGAATCCAGGTTTACTCCCGTTTCCATCACTGCTATATTAATTGTTAAAGAAACAGGGTTTGCCAGACGGACCACGTGATGTACTGTTCGAGGACTTTCAACAATTTCCATCAGCAACACTTTGTTCTCGGGGAATAAGCTTCCAAATTTGCCATGGAATAATCCTTCAAAATCCACAGATGGGCAAGAATCCGAAGCTAGATTCGAAGAGATGATTTCACTGTCCTGGTCAAGTGAGTGTGATATGCTGGATTGTCTACAAAAACTTGAACAAAGCTTCTTGGATAGTGTAAGGTTGGCTCGGCTTAAGGTAACAGGTTTACGAATTGACTTACTTGGACTCCTTTCTTCTCAAAAAGGGGGAGAACAAGTAGGGGGAGATGAAATTGAAACTGGAGCTGGAATGTCAAAGATGGACGTGGACGAATGAATGTTTGCTGGCTGATGAACTGATGAACTCTTGAACTTTTTTAGTTTTCTTTTGAACATGTTTTAAGACAGGTTGTGGTTGTTGTTGGTTGATGCTGGACATCTAATGGTTTTTATACTGATCGTTTTGCATGTTTTGATGCGATGTCCGATGTTTTTGGATAAATGTTTTCGCTTTGATGTTGAATATGTTTGGTTGATTGTTCTTGACTATGTGGCAAGAAATGTTTGGATGATTTTGTGTAAACAAGGGAGATTGTTTACTGGGAAGTGTATTCATTATATGTATATATTTGGGATTCGGAGAATCTTGTATATATCGTAAATTGTGTTGTATATGCGGTTTTGTGAAGAAAGACAAAAGGGGAGTTTGTTATAGTTGGTTAACTCGACTAAGTCTCCTCGCTTTAAGGAGTTAGTTATTTGTTAGTGTTTTGCCTTTTCTTCTCTTTGGTGTGCGGTTATTTAAATGTCGCGGGATGCGATGGTAACACACTTGGAGAACACGGAAGCAGATCGCTAGAGATCGGTGGACTAAGTCGCCTCGGTTCCTACTTTCCGGGAGCAAGTCATGCCATTAACTACCATGACTTAGTCACACCTTTAGTGGGCGGATCGTGGTCCAAGACATGCGGTGAAGGCCTCTCAGCGTCTATAAAGGAGGCGAAACAAGCGCAAAGTGCGCAACTCTTGAAGAATCAACTGAAGATCTGTTTATGTTGTTGAGTCTGTTTTAGTAACATTTCCAATATCACATGAGTGTTTTAACTTCTAATGGTGTTAGAAGGTTGTTTTTTTTAGTACACGAGTGGTGTGAGGAAATCTTTAGTATTTTCATATATCTTGATAGATAGCTTCTTAGCTTTTTCATAGATCTTGATAGATAGTTTTAGTACTCAACTTTCCGACTTTATCTTGTGGTGAAGTAGTGAGTTTTTGTAACGTTCACTGTAAAAACTTATAGTGAATAATTTCGCCATATTGGCATCTACAGATTATAATTTAATCTGTAGAAAAGTTTACTTCGGTGTTCTTCAAGTTTTAATTCATTTGTTTTACTCGTGTGTGGATAACGATCTACATATGATTTTGTGTTTAGGCGAACAACACTTACGTAACATTTTTGTGATTGAACTAAGATGGAATTAAATGAATGTATTTAATGGATGGAGAAAGTAATATTACAATAGACAGAGAGAGAGAATTGGAGGATATTTACGCTAATTTCACTATTTTATATTTGTGAGGATGCGTTTTAGTATACCAAAGTTAGATGGTAATTTTTTTTATTTTAAGAGGATGATAGCTAAAACATAGAAGAGATGAGTTTTTTTTATTTTTTATTTTTATTTTTTTTTATATCATGGGGAACCCGCAGTCGCTACCTTAGGTGCGCACTGGGTAAATCTCACGTTCCTATGCAATAGCACGCAAACCACACATGATGTAAACCACACTTGGAAAACCAGGGTGTGATGACTCAAACCCATAGAGGCGTTTGGTGGGGTTGGAATCTGTGACCTCTCGCCACGAACACATCTTAATCATTGGGCATCCCTAAGGAAAAAATTTATTCATTAATATAAGGAGGAAATGCATTAGTACTACAATTACCATAGATGTTCATTTAAATATGCTTCGTTTTAAGGGCAATAAAATTGGAAATTGACTGATTAATGGAGGCCGCTTCGCTATAAATGCGTAACCATTTCACCAAATTTAAAAGATTCGTTTTCCTTCAAAAAAAGATTTAGTTTTCATTTCAATTTAGAAGATTATAGATTTTGATAATTAATTTATAACAAGCTTGCACAAGTCGCAATTGTATGACTAGGGTGCATGGGCGATGGGCCAATAAAATTTGGTGAGGTATTTAAATACTTGGGGTCTATTTCATACTTTTCAGCAGCTAAATACCAAGAAAAAAAGTTCAAAAAGCCAAGACTACCAAAACGTTCGAAGCCAAGCACACATTTGACCATTATATAATTTGGTAGATTAGTCTGCGATGGTGTTCAAAGTTAACTAATTGCATGTACATGTGTAGTTGATAAGTGAAACCGTCTAAATTAAATATCAAATTTTGATAAATAGTGGCCCTATTTTATAAGACTGACTCGTAATTCTTCCCCCGCGCCAAATATGGGCGTTTTAAGGCTTGCGTCATGTGGACATATGCTCCTCGTCAATTAATCACAACACACAATTGTGAAAATATACTAACGTTGCACTTAATGTATAAAATTAGTGTTATGATAACATTACATTGCACATGTAAAATTATTGTACTGAATCTAATACAATAATTTTATACAGCTTTATACGTTCAATATATATAGTGTTATCACAATAACTCACTCATATATATATATATATATATATATATATATATGTACAATTCTTGAACAAATATATATCATTAATTCAGACATTAAATATTTTCACGTATTGGTATTTTAAAGGAACAATGTAGCCCACGGTTTCCTTATACCGTATAGAAGTCATTTAATTGTTATATATTTGCATAGAAAGAGATTCATAACTTTGCGTCTCTAACTTTGATAATCATAATTATTTTATTTTTTGCTGAGTATTTGTTGGTATATAAATACATGTGAGTCCAACACATGTTCTCCTTCGCGAATGCTCACTAACAACATCGGTACTTCTACGGTTAATTATGCGTATGTTGCTTGGAAATAACAAGATCAGCTAGGCATTCTTATTGGATCGATTCGGTTAATCAAAATCAAAACTTCCAAAATCCAATAATTGATATCGGTACCGATCGATTAATTGGTTAATCGTGTACTGATTGGTTAATTGGTTTGGTTATTGGATAACTGAAATTAATCGAACTTTAAAAAAACGTCATATTTAGGGTTTAAGGTTTTAATGCAATGTTATCTAATAAAATTTAGCTTTAATTTAATAATAATAATAATAATAATAATAATAATAATAATAATAATTTATTATTATTATTATTATTATTATTATTATTATTATTATTATTATTATTATTATTATTATTATTATGATAAAAATGATACTTATAATAATAAAATATTAATAATTATTACAATTTTAGTTATTGGAGAATACCCATTCACCAAAATTAACTTTAAACCATTTACCAAACCGAATCGAATATTGAATAAATCGGTTATCGGTGCCGATAACCGTTGGATATCGATTCGTTTTGGTGCTAACCGATATCCAATAACCATTTAAGTACCCTAATATTAGCGCCTCGCGAGTTTGTTAAATTCTTCCTTGACAGAAGAGGCTATGTAAGAAGTTCTCCATTGTGATACCTCTCGCTCGATATGGCTTGCCCTAGAAGCAGCTTTCGGCAATGACTTAAAGCAACGCGAGATTGGAATTTGCGATCACCTTCTTCAACTCAAGAAGGGTTCATCTTCTGTTCGTGAATACGCAAATAAATTTAATTTAATGTCAGTTAGCCACCATGGGTTGTCATGTTGATGACCTCGATAAGTTCCACTGGTTTTTGCGTGGAGTCAAGCTTGTTTTCCCTGGTTTCAGAGCTACCAAGATGGCCATCCGCCCATTTCCCCAATTTCACTATTTACTCTCTGGCACCGAGAGTTTTAAGCTTTTCTCACATCAATGGAGACTGTTCATTCTCATGTTGTTTTTTACTCATCCACCACTAGGAATAATCAATCTCACCATGACAGTCATGTGACATATTCAGGTGGTGGCCACGATAATCAGAAGCAACGCAGGGGTCATTCAAGTCAGTCTTTTGTGTTTAAAAGTATGTAGAACATATAAGAGACGATGTAGGAAGGCTGAAGAATATAATTGTATTGCTTGATAATCTGTTTTCTACAATATGGTTGCCAATATATAGATTACATATCCTGTGGGTAAGGAAAGAACTATATATGGTAGCTAACATATTTATGGATCTGTGCAGTGGTCATGGCACCAATTATGGAGGAGAATCGAGCTATTCTTGGACGAGGATAATCACCGAGGATCTCTAACACTCCCCCTCAAGTTAAGCATTGGTAGGTCTCCAATACTTAACTTGTCTAATACGTCTGCAAAGCTTCTTGAATTCACTGCTTTGGTCAGTATGTCCGCCATTTGATTTTCGGACCGAACAAAAGGGAGTTGGATAACTCTGGACTCTATTTGCTCCTTGATAAAATGTCGATCAATCTCGACATGTTTCGTTCGGTCATGTTGGACGGGATTTTCAGATATACTGATAGCAGCTTTGTTATCACAGAAAAGTTTGATAGCTTCATCAGGAGGGAAGCCAATCTCTGTTAACAACTTCTTGAGCCATAATACTTCCATCAATCCACTCTTGATTCCTCTAAATTACCTTGACCCGGAAAGTGCCACGACTTTCTGTTTTTGCTTCTCAAGTTACGGGTTGTCGCCAACAAAGGCGAAGTATCCTGCTGTAGATCTTCGATCTATGGGATTCCCGGCCCAATCCGCATCAGTGTAACCATGTATTCTTGAGTGTCCGTTTCTTTTAAAAAACAAACCATAGCCGCTAGTCCCTTTGAGATATCTCACGATCCTGAGTGCAGCCTCCATGTGATCGATCTGTGGATTATGCATGAATTGGCTAACAACTCCAACAGCATAAGCAATATCAGGTCTCGTATGGGATAAGTAGTTGAGTTTCCCCACGAGGCGTTGATATCGCCCTTGATCGGTTGCCTCGGCACCTTCAATTATCTGTAGCTTGTGATTCACGACGATAGGAGTATCTGCAGGCTTGCATTCTAGCATCCCTACTTCAGTGAGAAGATCCAGAGTATACTTTCTTTGGCAGATAAAAATTCCTGTGTTCGACCTAAGTACCTCAATGCCAAGGAAGTATTTAAGAGCTCCAAGATCTTTCATCTCGAATTCAAGAGATAACTGTTTTTGTAAATTCTTTATCTCTTCTGTGTCACTCCCTGTGATGATCATATCGTCAACATAAATGATAAGACAAGTGATGAGTTCGCCTTGCCTTTTCAAGAACAGAGTATGATCTGAGTTACTTTGCCTGAAACCATAGCTCTTCATAGCATTGGTAAATCTTCCAAACCAAGCCCTCGAAGATTGTTTGAGTCCATACAGAGTCTTCCTTAGTTTGCAAACTTTCCCGCTTCCAATGTCAAATCCAGGCGGAGCTACCATGTATACTTCTTCTTCCTCCTTTAATTCTCCGTGGAGGAAAGCATTTGTGACATCAAACTGGTGAAGAGGCCAACCTTGGCTTGCTGCTATAGACATCAGTACTCTCACGGTACCCATCTTGGCCACTGGTGAGAAGGTTTCTGAGTAGTCTACTCCATAAGTCTGGGTATATCCTTTCGCAACTAATCGAGCTTTGTACCTCTCGATGGATCCATCAGGCTTCCTTTTGATAGTAAAGACCCATCTGCATCCTACCGGTCTTTTCCCTCGAGGCAAATTACATACTTCCCATGTATTGTTGCGAGCTAATGCATCCATTTCTTTTTTCATAGCCTCGGCCCACTGTTTAGATTTAAGAGCTTCTTCTGCGTTTCTTGGCAACTCTTCTTCCTGATATAAAGCCGCCTGGAAAGCTGAGGCAAGATTAGAGAGATTATTGTGAACACCCTTCTCAATTGGGTATCTTGCGGACTTGGTGACTCTCTCAGGAGAATATCGTCTCGGTGGCACGCCCCGAGTACTCCGTGGTGGCAGCATGTATCGTTGATGTGTCGTCTCAGGAGTTTCCTGACTAATGGGCACAGGAGAATCAATCTCAATGGTGTTAGAATCAGTGGCGACAGTGCTAGAATTTCTTACCTCGGACACCGGACTGGGAACATTAAGGTCGGGCTCACTGGTTTCGGAGATTGTAGAGCCGTGTTTGAACTCGACTCGGCGGCGTGTTAATCGACTGTTGGGACTACTTCCATGGAACCATTCGACATTGGCAACCAACTTAGTAGGTCACTTGTATTATTCCCTTGACTACTAAGATGGTGATGATAGAAAATTTGACTTCAAGGAAGTCGCAGATTCATAGTGGTGAATATACGACGGACTTGGGATCGTAGCAGCGATATCCCTTTGTTAATGCCATACCCACAAAACGCATTTTATTGCACATGGTTCAAGTTTTGTGCGTTCGTGTTTGGGTATATGGACAAAAACAGAGCAACCAAAAATACGAGGCTTGAGAGTAAGGGGTATCGGTATCTGGGCATTTTCGGATAAGACTTGTATGGGGGTTTTGAGTTTGAGAGCTTTCGTGGGAAGTCGATTTATGAGATAAACCGCGGTAGCTACTGCTTCAGGCCAAAAATGGGAAGGAACTCGGGATTCAATGATTAAAGCCCTAGTAATTTCAAGGATGATACGGTTCTTTCGCCGCAACCCCATTTTGTTCGGTGTGTGGGGACAAGTAGTTTGATGGACTAATCCGTTATCGTGGAAGAATTTGGACATAAAAGAATTCACAAATTCTCCCCCGTTATCGGATCGTAGGGTCTGGATGTTAGTTTTAAATTGTTGTTGGATCATAGTGTAAAACTGGGTGAATTTAGAAAAAACTTCAGATTTATTGTGCAAAAAATAGACCCAGGTCATACGAGTGTGATCATCAATGAATAACAAAAAATATTTGAATTTACCCTCCTCGATGCGGGAGCGGGACCCCAAATATCGAATGTACTAAGGAAAACATGGAGTTCACACGGGTGTTACTAGGTTTAAAAGTTTGTCTATGACTCTTGGCCAAAACACAAGTTTCACAATGGAAATCAACAAAATTAAGTTTGGGAAATAAAAGTTTAAGGTAACCCGTAGAAGGATGCCCAAGTCGGCGATGCCAAAGCCAAACAGCATGAGTAGTAGTCCCGGCAGTCAGCATCACGGCGCCTTTTGAGCGATCTCATCCACGTAGTACAATCCACGCTCGATGCCACGTCCAATAATCTCCCCCGTCCGGATATCCTGTAAAACGCAAAAGGTAGGATGCATTAGCACGGTGCAATTTAGTTCCCTCGTGACATGGCTAATAGACAGGAGTTTGTGGGATAATGTGGGAACATAGAGACAATTCGTTATTTTCAGAGTAGGAGAAACTTCTATCGTTCCGGCTCCTTTAACGGGAGTAATCTCTCCATTAGCAGTCTGAACATAAGATTTTTCTGGTTTCGAATATGTACGAAAATCAGTTAAATCATATGTCATTGTATCTGTGGCACCACAATCGAATATCCACGCTGCTTTTTCATCGGGAGATATTTTTGAGGAAATATTTGCTCGAGCCATAGATAAATTATAATTAGAGGAATCTCCAAAATAATTATCGGGTGGGTTGGGTATTAAAATACCCAACCCATTACCTTCAAAGTCCATTGGGCTTGAATTGGCTTGAGGCGGGCCTGATTCAATTTGAGCCTTCTCGCCTCTCTCTCCTTCTCCATTTGCAGTAGCCGCTGTTGCCCTAATTATTTCCCCCTTCTGCTCCATTATTCCTCCTCCTCGATTGACGTCGTCGCCGCCCCGCGATTCGGCGGCGCTGGTTTCCGGCGTCACCATCGCGGCGGTGGCGCCTCTCTGATTCGTCCTTGGATGTTTGTGGTTGTCCTCCCACCATTCCGGATACCCCACCAACTGGAAACACATTTCTTTGGTGTGTTTCGCCATCCCACAGTGGCTACAGCGAAGCTTGCTCCGATCTATCCTCTCCCGGGATGATGAGCCACCATTTTTGGTCGGGCCTGACCGGTTGAACGTGCGAAAACCCTTCGTCGCCATTGCTTCGCTCTGGGCTACAAGCCCGCTTCCGATCTCCTGGCTGGTGGTGTTTTCTGAAATTTCGGAACCCCAGATGCCTCGTCGGGCTGCTCCCCGTCGAATGAAAGCGTATGCTGCTTCTGCGTTCGGTAAGGGGTCCATTTTAAGGAGGTCTCTCCGCTCAGGTTCGTATTTCTCACTTATTCCGGCAAGGAGTTGATACAATCGAGTCTCTGATTGCAGTTTTTGGTATGTTCTTATATCTTTTCACACTCCATCGGGTTTGGTTGGTTCTCGTCGATCTCTCGCCCGATTCTCATAGTCTGTAGAAATTTTCAATTGTTCCCGCTCCTTGTTTGATCTTTGTTTGCTTGAACTGTTAGCTCGTAAATTTGAGCCGAATCCCTCTTAATGCTATATGTTGTAGTTAGCGCTTTCCAAAGGTTGTATGCTGTCTTGTAACGAACATAATTGTTGGCTAATGTTGGTTCCATATTTTGGACGATCCAGGATATCACCGTAAGATCGTTTTGGTACCATTTGGTGTACGCCGGATCTGTCGTTTCGGGGGGAGGAGGATGGCCAGTGATGTGGTTGAGGCAACCCTTCCCTCCGATAGCGAGGTGCATCATCCGTGACCACAACGAATAATTAAATTCGTTTAGCTTGATGCTCACAATGACATTCGGTTTTGGCGCTTCGATCCACGGTTGTCTGTTGTTGTTTGGCTATATTGCGAAGCAATGCGGCTAGTCAGGTCGAGAGCTTCGCTCCCCGCCGCCGTGAGGCTCTGTTTCTCTTCGTCTTCCATTATGCCAGGTTTGTGGGTAAATGATGAGACAACAATGATCCGACCGGATCGTTCTCGCTCGATACCATGTTTAAAAGTATGTAGAACATATAAGAGCGATGTAGGAAGGTGAAGAATATAATTGTATTGCTTGATAATCTGTTTTCTACAATATGGTTGCCAATATATAGATTACATATCCTGTGGGTAAGGAAAGAACTATATATGGTAGCTAACATATTTATGGATCTGTGCAGTGGTCATGGCACCAATTATGGAGGAGAATCGAGCTATTCTTGGACGAGGATAATCACCGAGGATCTCTAACATTTTGGCTATGGAAAAGGGCGTGGAAGATTCTCTCAAGCTCTCAGATTTGTCGTATTGAGGGACACTATGCCACCGATTGCAATCAACGCTATGAATGTCCTTCCGCTCCATCCGCTAACATTGTCGACCACTTTGCTGCTACATGTAATACTTTTTCTTCTTAGTCGGATTGGTGTTTGGATGCCGGTGTTTCCACTCATATGATACCTTGTCCATCTACACTCAATTCCATCGAGCCCTACTCTAGTAATACTAAAGGTGTTGTTGGAAACGGTGATGCTTTACCTAGATATCATATTGGTTCTCGTCCAATATCTAATAATCTACGTCATTTGGATGTTTTGACTATGCCGAGCTTAATGAAGAACCTTATCTGTATTAGCAAACTAACTCGAGATTTTTCTATTAGTGTTAAATTTAATGACAACTCTCTATGATTCAGACTCGGGCAACAGGTCGGGTTCTGGCAAGAGGGAGACATGAACATGGATTATGTGTCTTGGAGCGTGGTAAAACTGCTTTTATTTCTGTTTTACGTTCTAGTAAATTAAGAGCATCCTTTGCCTTGTGGCACTCCTGTTTAGGTCATGTCACTTATGATGTTATTTCATTTTAAAATAAAACCTGGGCAGCTATCTTTGACATCTGCTTTACCAAATTCATCGATTTGTGCACCTTGTCAGTTAGCTAAAAGCAAACACTTATCCTTTCATGCTAATGAGAAACGTTATGCCCGTACACTGGATTTGGTACATTGTGATTTATGGGGACCTGCGCCTGTTCCTGCAAATTTTGGTTTTCGATATTAAGTGATATTTGTTGATGATCATTCTCGGTCCACTTGGCTATACCCAATGTCATATAAATCTGATTTTTCAACATATTTGTGCAATTCAAGACTTTCGTGGAAAATCAGTTTCGCACTACTCTTAAAGTTTTTCAAAGCGACGGGGGTACTAAATTTACAAATAAAAATTTGCAAGATTATTTTAAACTTCATAGGATTCATCATATCATGTCTTGTCTCTACACACCAGCTCAAAACGGTCGAGTTGAACGCAAGAACCGTCACATCACTGAAACAGGGCTTGCCATGTTCTTCCAGCTTTCAGTGCTATTCCTTCTACTTTGTTAGAAGGTAAGTCATTGTTTGAGTTGTTATATGGTGTTGTTCCAAACTATGACAATTTTCATCCTTTTGGGTGTTAAGTTTTTCATGTCTACGAGATTATGCTTCAACCAAGTTATCACCTCGTGTCAAGTTTTTTCATGTATACCAGATTATGCTTCAACCAAGTTATCACTTCTCATTGCTCCATGTATTTTTCTTGGTTATAACAGTTTGCATAAGGGATTTCTTTGTCTCGATACTCCAACCTCTCGTATCTATATTACTCGGCATGCTCAATTTGATAAACTCCACTTTTCGTTTTCTAGAAATGATTTCGTTTCTTTTTTAGCTGAATTGGACTTCTCTATGTATGATGATTCCTTTGAAATGCCTACTGCTCTATCTTCTCTGTCTCTCATGGAGCCTATATGCCTACTACAACCCCATGACCTTGGGGCTTATGTCTGCCTGCTCCTTCTGTGTTGTCGTCGGATCCGACTTCTCTTGTTGAGGCATTCCCTGAGCCACCGCAGAAGCTACTCGCTCTTCCTTGGCCTCTCGCTACTAACTCAAATCTTATGGTCACACGAGCTAAAGCCAGTATTTCGGTGCATCGTCATTTTGTTGATATTTCATTTTTGTCACCATCCTCTCTTATCTCAACTCTGCTCACTACTTCTAAGCCTTGGGGTTTAAGTCTGTTGCTAAATATCCAGGTTGTCTTGCTGCTATGAATGATGAGATGAAAGCTCTCCACACCAATAATATTTGGTAACTTGTGCCTTGAACCTCTGGAACTAATATTGTGTGTTCAAAATAGGTTTTTCGGACTATGGATTTGTTGATCGCATGAAAGCTTGTCTAGCTCAAGGCTTTACACAACTCATTGGTTTCGATTATGATCATACATTTAGCCTAGTGGTTAAAGCTGCAATTGTTCGTCTAGTTCTTTCTCTTACCGTCATGAACCGTTGGCCTTTACACCAATTGGACATAAAAAATGCAATTCCCAATGGTCATGTTTCTAAACCAATTTTTATGGAACAACCGCCTGGTTTTGTTGATCCTCGCTTCATAGGTCATGTTTGTCGTCTCAAAAATACGTTGTATGGGCTTAAGCAGGAACCTCTGGCTTAGTTTCAGCGCTTTAGTTCACTCTTACTATGTTTTGGGATTTTTTTGCAGTAAGACAGACAAGTCTCTCTTCGTGTATCATCATGGTCGAGTCACTATTTACTTGTTTGTCTATGTTGATGACATAATATTCACTAGTAGTGATACTTATGTTATTCGTAAATTCACGACTTCAATTCATTTGGAGTTCATCATTAAGGATCTTGGACGTCTTAATTATTTCCTTAGGTTAGAAATACTTAATTCTCATGATGGATTGTTTCTTAGTCAGACGAAAGATGCTCGAGATATCCTTTGACGGGCGCAACTCTTGGATTCTAAACCAATTTCCACTCATCTTGCCACGAACGTGCATTTAAATGAGCTTTGGGGACTTATTTTCTGATCCTATGCTTTATCGCTCTTTAGTGGGTGCTTTGCAATACCTTATCATTACTTGTTGTGGACTTGGTGAGTCAGTTCCTTCAGGCGCCGACTAATAAACATTTCCAAGCGCATCCTCCGTTATGACAAATGAACTTTATCATTTGGGCTATCGTTCTCATGACTTCCCTTTATTGTTCTTAGTTATTCGGATGCTGATTGGACTCGTTGTGTAGAGACCCATCGGTCCACATATGGATATTCCATATATCTAAAAGGAAATCTTGTTTCCTAGAGTACTAAAAGCAACCTACCGTTGCTCGCTCTAGCTACGGATCCAGTATCAAGCCATGGTCAATGCTTCTGCTGAACTTGTTAGCTTACGCATCTACCTTGTGATCTGCATGATTCATCTAATCCACCTACTCTCCTTTGTGATGACAAGATTGCCATATTTCTCACTCGTTTCCCACAAATGAGCTAAGCACATTGATATCGACTATCTTTTGTCAAGGAATTAGTATCCTCCAAAAAATTAGCAACTCAATTTGTTTACTCGCATCTTTAATTGGCCGATATTTTTGCAGAGTTTGGCTCGACCACTACTTGAGCTTTTTCGTTCCAAGCTTTGCATTGGTCCTAATCCCACGCTAAGCTTGATGGGGGTGATAGATACGACAAAATCAATAAGAGATATATTCTCAAATCTTTACATATACAATTGATTTAGCCAATATTCCTCCACTTTCTATATAGGAACTAGAATATCTCTTGAGATTGATATGTATCTTGTAAACCTTATAAATAATACTACACAGCTCCACCAATTTTGTGGTGAAAGAATACAATTCTCACAAAGTGTCACTGAAGGAAGAAGATCAGGTCGTCTTGGTTGATTAGAGGACGGAAAAATATAGTGAGTTGAGAGCGTGGAGACAAAGAAAGTAAGCATGGGAAGCAAAGAGTGGAAAGGTCGTGTAAGTGTAAATACTTGGATGTGGGTCTCAGGGTTAATGAATGTCCTCTGTGACCTAGTCAAGGTGCACTTATATAATGGCCTTATGGCGGCTAGAGTTTTCTCAAGCTCTACGCTCCAACCCAAGTAGTTCCGATCTTTGGGGAGTGATATCTTACGACTTTTCATGTCTTCCTCCCAAGTAAGCACCACTTTAGGGTTTGGTCCGGCTAATCAGTCTAATCCTCCATTTGGGCAGGGACGGATTATGGGCTCTGGGCACATTCACGTCGAGTTGGACCAACATGTCGGATTGGGCCGATGAGATAGGTCGGGCGGTATAGTAATTTAGGTTGTACATATTTTACCCACTACAAACTCATGTTTAATCTATATTTTAATACGATAGAAATATTGAGACTATTATTTTAGTAGTTTGCAATCTATGCTAAATATTTTCAAATAATTTATCCTTCAATATGGAACTTCTGGAAAGTGAATAAAAATATATACATAATTAAGTTTTTACCTAAAATAGACGACAATATGTATGAATATTGAGATTTTATGTTTGTGGGAGAGAGATGGAGTGTCATCTCTGAATTACTAAACCATGCTAGGCATCTCGATGTCAATCTAGATATGTAGAGAAGTGGTCCATGCCACACCAAAAAAGAGATAGGTGATTATACTTTAATTGAGGGACAGCTATTGGTTGCAGAACTATACTAATTTTAAAATATAAGGTCATGTTCCAAGAAGCTTTAATATTTATTTTTTCTCAAATAAGATAAATAACCTATAAGCATCATACCACAGGCATGATAGATACTGATTTTCTGCCTTAATGTTATCTAGATAAACAATTAGCATTGAGTTATGAGTATTCAAATAAATTAAACGTGCCACAGGATTACCTAATCACATAGTAGCCTCAATGTTGCAAAATATTGGTTTGTTTGTACAAATAGTTTCTTGATGCTTGCGAGCAATCAATAAGCTTCGTTTTAAACAGTTCGAGTCTAACCAAATCAAAGGATATAATTCAAGTCGAGACTATTTGCTGCCAGTTTGGATTGATAGGGTGGGGTTAGTTAACGAAAAATGATTAACAATTAGACATAAAAACTTCAACAACCACAACTGCTAAAAGAACTTAACAACTTTATACCAAGTAATACCATTTGTAAATTCCAGATCTCTCTCAAAACCAAACTGTTAAAATAATACACTTCTGATATCTGACTACTGAAGAATCTAACGTCAGGAATTGCTTAATTGTAAAGCGGATACTCATCAGTAGATGAGTGTTTCAAACTACATACAACAGCCATACTCCTTTAACTCACTAACTATATTACTACATTAACATCCTGAAATGGAATTCTATGTTGATCAGTGCTATCCAATCTCATTCTACTTTTGGTATCGACATCACGAACAGTTCTCATCTCCTCTATTGATTCCAAGCTAGTTCTTGCCCGGTGGTCGAGCTAAAATCGCGCTACGAGGTTTCAGCGTGCGATTCGCGTCGAACCCGCCCGGCGTGAGACGACGGGTTTCCAGCGCGATAGGCGCCCGCGCTGCCCGGCTGTCGCGCCTACCGTCGCGCGGGTCGTAAGGCTGCTGCCGCGTCCGACAAGGACTTCGCGCCGCCCGCCTATCCGCCCGGGCAGCTGCTCCTCGCGGGCGGCGTGTGCTGGCGCGCGTATCTGGCGTACCGTCACCGCGCGTCGTCGACGTGCGCCCGGGTTCCGGCGTCGCCGTCGTCTCTCTTCGTGCTCGTCTTCGTTTCTTCTACGGATAAGATTTACGTAAAAATAAATCTAATCTAACCACGGATTTTCTCGTGTGAAAACAAAACCACCAAAACAAACGAGCACGATGAGACGGATCCAACAATTAATTAAGCGCGTAATAATCAAACGTGAATTAATCCAATAGAGCTAAGATTCGATCCCGTGCTCGATACCAATTGTAGGAAAACTAGGTTTAGCCCTTCCGAGGATCTATCTGATATTTAATTCACCATACATTGATTATATTCCTAGCATGCGCTATATAATTAATTGCAACACGTGGGGTTTTCTCGTGTTTACCTTGAATCTGTCGATCGACGGAAGAACGAATCGAGACTCGTGCTTTGATCTTCCGGATCGTATCCCGCTACCCAATCTCCAACGCCGAGGAGGACGATTTATGGAGAATGCTTCGAAAATCACTCCTTTGCTCTCACAATTTTCGAGAAACACTCTATGGATGTGGACAATGCTTGTTAATAATGAGCATTAACCTCGATTCTATCTCTTACCTTATATTTATAATGCATTACCATAATCCCATAAGGAAAGGATCCATGACATATCCCATAAATATAATAATATCCTTATGGATAAAGAGAATAAAATCCTTGCCTTGTGGACAAAGAAGGCCGATTTTCCTCTAGCTTAAGGGCTGATGGGCACCGTGGATCAAATGCAAGGAATAAAGATGGGCCTCAAATAAATTAATTATCTTATGTTCAGTAACATAAATTCTTTATAAACATTTATTCACCCTAGAGAATAAATGCGACTTCCCTTTATTGAGAGGTGAGTCGGCTTGCACTTAGACATTACGAATCCCGATTTAAGATATCGACGTCCATTAATTATTTATAGCATTACATCGCTAAAATAATTAATAGCTTTAATTCCTTAAGTAGTACCACTCAACCTTATTATTGTACTGAGCTAACTCAACGCCGGGTTTAGTACAATAAACCTTTGAGCTCCTTAAGGGCGAATCATCCTTAACGGATACGGTGACTCGTCTGATAACTAGCATGACATACAAGCACCGCCACCACCCAAGATCGGAGAATATTGGTTAGAACATATAACCCACCCATAACAAGTCAAAGTGATGGTCGAACTCATACTCACCTAATACCTTATCGAGATTTAGATCATCGTAAGTCGAGATCTGGTTCTTCACTACGTCGATAGAAGAACTCATCTCACCGTGATCCTTCAATACGCCGAGGCTCCGCATAGACAAGCAATCAAGTCAAGTCACTTCTTATCTATACCGCAGCTATACCGACAACTCGCCTCAAGTTGTCTCACCGTGAAACTTTTATATCTCATTAGCTGACCAATCATACGACTTCGTGATCTTCTACACCGTATGATCTAACTTATATATGAGATAAGGGACACAAATATATGCAATCAAGTATTCAATTCGATAGGAGATTGTAAAAGTGGTAACGACATTGTATACAAGCTCAACCAAAACGCCGATACAAATCCAACAAAACCGTGATTAGAGTGTTTAGTTTTCTTTATTTTGTGTGCGATGTCGATAGAGCCCCTTAGCATTCCTTGTGAATACGACTTGGTTACCTTATTAATCTAAATGACCTCGTTCTATTGGAGCAACTTAGGTGATAATAAGTTGAACATATTTTGGGCGTTGAAGGCTTTAGGCTTTTATTTGCATTGTGTTTTCCGCTTTATTTATTTTTCTTGTTGGTTCCCTTTTCTCCCTCGGTGCTTTGATCTTTTGTTTGGTGTTGTTTATGCTAGGTCGTCAAGTTTGAAACAACAGTTAGCTCCTTCGTCGACAATATCATAAGAACAGGTGTTTGAGGAGAGATTTCACGACGCTTACAATCTAGCTTCTGTCAAGAAAAGCTTGTGATCATGGCAAGCACCAATAATGCACCTAAGAGCGTTGGGGATTTTACTAGACCAGCCACGGGTCACGGCATCACTATCGCCCTCCTCCGCGGAGAAACTATGAGCTCAAGCACAACCACGTGAATATCGCCCACGCTCTATGGGATGCCCAAGATGCATTATTATTTATCCGGAGTTCGGCATTGCAATCTATTCCGTTACTAACCATTAGTGAAGATGAACTCCAGAAGTGTTTTCCTTACTCATTAAAGGACGAGCCAAGTCGTGGTATCTCTCCTCCAAGCAGGATCTCCGCCTCTGAGCGAGCATGATCTTCTGCTTAAATACTATCCGAATCACAAGACGCAGAGATCGACTTCAAATAATGCGTCTCACGAAGCGACGAGTCCTTCCATGAAGCGTTGGACCGGTTCGAGACTGCAGATGTCCACATCATCGAGTTCCGAACTTTGTGGCAAATCTTTATAATGGATCGCAGATACTTATCGGTCATGGTGGACACGATTCTTTGGAGGAAAGATTTACGAGAGGCGGGAGCAAGCGATGGAGATTTTTGACACTCTAGCCGCTAATTCAGACAAGACCACTGCTCAAAACGAGTGGAGATCAAAGAAATTGGAGCGAGATATGAGAAACAAATGACCGACATGAGAGAGAACCTCGGGGCAAGATGGCAAGGCCTCACTCTTGTAGACAAGAGCAGAATCGAACCGTGTCCTATCATGGAGATCCTTCCAATGATGAGAACAGTTGTACGAGATGGGAGATGACATTTGAAGGAGGTCAGACGTCTTTGCTCGGGATACCCACGACAACCGTTGATCGTAATCCACCCACAACCTACGGGTGGAGACCTCGAGCGATGCAACTTGGAAGGGCTAGAACCAAGGACAAGGGTCGGGTTCGAATTTTCATACTCGCCACACAGCGTTTATCCACCTCGAGCGGTACTACCCTACTCCGCCAGGATACTATCCGCATTCACGAGGTACTACTCGTCTCCGCCCAGCAGATGATTCCTTCTCATTCACGACCAGATCCTCCCAAAACTTCCTTAGAGGATGTTGCCGCTTTCATGCAAGAGAGCGTTGAAGGAAGCTCAAGAGGCAACCATTAAGCCTCAAGAGGCGACTCTTAAGCGCCTGAAGGTCGGTGGACGATTTCAAATTCTATGAATCGATCTGAAGAACAACCGGTAAGATCGGCAAGGTCATCACCGTACCAAGCACAAGCTATTACGCTCCGTAGTGGGAAAATGGTTGATAATAAAGTAAAAATCCAGTCGTGGAGAACAAGAAGTTGAGAAGAGACAGTTGCGAAAAGAAAGTTGACAGAACAACCTTGTTCACCTCCATAAGTCGGCCATCCATATCGGCCTCCTTACCCAAGTCGCTGAGGAACGCAAGCTCGATCGTGTTTTAGACTTCTACTACTGTTGTCCAGGTGCATGTGAACTTACCCTGCGGATGTGATCCGAATGTTCATTATTCTAAGTTCTTCAAAGAGCTTTGGTCCAAGAAGAGAGATTCCGATGATGAATTTATCATGGTTTCGAGGTAGCAAGCTCCATCATGCAAAACCTCTTCCAGCTGAACAGCGATCCGGGTAACCGTTATCACTATCGCTATGGAAATGGTAAGACCTACTGTGTATGCTCGATTTAGGAGTGGAATAAATCTTATGCCTTACTCTATTTTTAAGGAATTAGAGTTAGGTGAATCAAACCCACTGCATGAGTTTGCACTAGTCGATCGCTCTATTCGTTATCCTAGAGGTGTGCTAGAGAATATTCTTGTGAATATGGGGGTTGATTGTGCCCATGGACTTTGTGGTTTTAGAGATAGGTGAAGTGCACGAGAATGGTAGGGATCATACATCGTTGTTGGGAAGACCCTTTATGGCCACGACTAACACTTTAATTGATGTTAAGAATGGTAGGATTAAGATGACGCTTTAGGGGACATAGTGTCGCTTTTCGTGCACAATAATAAGGCCATGCCATCGATTAATGCTCAAGATTGTTCTTTTATTGATTCGATTGATCCTCGCCGAGATTTCTTTTGTGCGGGATCACAAGTTGGAGGAAGTATTCAAGGATGGCGGACATGGAAGAAAGGCTCATGATAGAAGCCGAATTTAAAAACCGATCAAAGATGAGAGGGAGACTACACCTGAAACCGAGAAGTTAGAGTTGAAGGAACTCCCAAGAATTTGAAGTATGTCTTCCTCGAGGACAACGAGCGAAGTTGCTGATCATCTCTCACGAACTCACCGAACACCAACAATCTCTGCTGGTTTCCATGTTGAAAAGACATAAGCTTGCTTTGGTGGAGTTTGGCGATATCCGAGGTATCGGTCCCGCCATGTGCATGCACAAGATACAACTTGAAGATGGATCGGTCAAGAAGGATGGACAACGAGACTTAACCCCGTGCTCACGAGGTAGTGAAGAAGGAAATCTTAAAGTCGCTAGTCGAAGGAATCATCTACCCATGTGCCAACAACAACGGGTCGATCCGTCCATGTAGTGCCTAAGAAAGGTGGAATCACCGTGGTCCTCAACTAGAAGAAGGAGTTGGTGTCCACTAGACTCGCCATCGGGTGGCGGATGCAGATCGACTATAGGAAGCTCAACGCTTCCACCAAGAAATATCACTTTCCCTTCCTTCATTGATCGGTTGTTAGATGGACTCGCGGGGAACGAGTTATTTTGTTTCCTTGATGGGTTGTCCGGATATTATCGGATCGCCATCGACCCCGATGATCGCCTCAAGACCGCCTCACCACCCCCACACGGAACTTATGCGCTTTGAAGGATGCCATTTGGACTCTGCAATGCACCAGCGAGGAAGCGTTTTCTACATATGTGCAGGCAATAATATTGGGAAGATCCTTATCTATTCAAGTTAGGGAAGGACGAGGTGATCTGACGTTGTGTCGCTGAACCGGAACAATCTAAAGTGTTGAGATGTGCCACCAAGCCCATTGTGGTGGACATTTTGGAGATGTAAGACGCCCATAAGGTCCTCCAATCAGTTTATTTTGGTCTTCCTCTTTAAAGATTCTCATGCTTTCTATCTTTCCTGTGATCGGTGTCAACGGGTTGGGTCGATTGGTAGAAGAAATGAAATGCCTCTTAATAATGTGTTGGTGGTCGAAATTTTTGATGTGTGGGGGATTGACTTCATGGGACCTTTCCCTAAGTCGTATGGGTACGAATATATTTTACTTGCCGTCAATTACGTGTCCAAGTGGGTTGAGGCTATCCCCACAAGGACATGTGATTCTCATGTTGTGCTCAAGTTTGTGCAGGAGAACATTTTATGCAGATTTGGTTTTCCCCGTGCAATAATTAGCGATGGCGGGAAGCACTTCTGCAATAAGCTGTTCAAGAAACTTATGAAAAAGAATGGAATCACGCACAAGATCGCTACCCCTTACCATCCTCAGACGTCGGGTCAGGCCGAAACTAGCAACCGACAAATCAAGGGCATCCTCGAGAAGACCGTGCAGCCCTCAAGGAAAGATTGGGCAAATAAGCTGACTGACGCTCTCTGGGCATATCGTACCGCGTACAAGAGTATTTTAGGAATGAGTCCATACCGTCTTGTGTACGGAAAGGCGTGTCACTTGCCTGTGGAGGTTGAACACAAGGCCTATTGGGCCATAAAAGCTTCCAACTTGGATCTATCCAAAGCTGCAGAGCATCGCCTTCTTCAAATGTCCGAATTAGACGAGCTGCGTAATGAGGCATATGATAATGCTCGGATATATAAAGATAAGGTCAAGGCTCTCCACGACAAACGAATTGTTCACAAGGATCTACAGCCCGGGATGAAAGTGTTGTTGTTCAATTCACGTTTGAAGCTCTTTCCCGGGAAATTAAAATCCCGTTCGAGTGGTCCGTTTATTGTCAAAGATGTTAAGCCTTATGGGTCGGTGGAACTCACCAAGGAAGGTTCGGTGGACTCCTTTTTGGTAAATGGTCAACGGGTAAAACCTTATATTATAGGAGATCAATGCAATCTCACCGTGGAGTTGACTCGTGTGACCGATCCACCATCGTCTTGAACATCTTTTCGTCAAGCTTAAGACGTTAAATAAGCGCTTCGTGGGAGGCAACCCACGTCTTCTCTCGTTTTCTGTTGTTTTGGTCTATTTTGTTCCCTTTTTGTTTTGTCTCGTTCGTTTTATCTGATATCTTGTTCTGTTTCTCTGGTGTAGGAGTTTGTTATAGTGGAGCGGTTACTGACGTTGAAATAAATCTTACAGGAAGCAGGGGTAGCGATCGCTATGACTCCAGCTGTCGCTGCCCCCACGATTATGTGACAATCCAGGGATGAGGGTCAGCGAGCACTTGGATCTAGCGAGCGCTGGACCCTAGCTTTAGACGATGATCCACAGAAGATGGGCAGCGACCGCTTAACCCCAGCGACCGCTAGCATCAAGTTGATGTGATAATCCAGGGAGGAGGGGCAGCGATCGCTGAGACCTAGCGGTCGCTGGTTCCTCGTTTACGGTGCCATTCCAGGGAGTCGGGGCAGCAACCGCTGAGACCTAGCGGTCGCTGGTCCCTCGACCGGTCGGTTCTCAAACTTATTTAAAGGGGCTAACCCTAATTTTTCTCATTCCCTTTTTTTTGCGTCGCGTCTCCTCACCTTTTTCCTTCTCTCCATTCTCATTGTTCAGGAACATTCTCCTCCTCTCCGGCGCTCCAGCTCTGCTCTCCTCCGCCTTTGTCCACCGTCGCCGCGCCACCTCAGCTCCGCCGCCGCGTCCTCACCACCGCCGCATCACCTCTGCTCCGCCGCACCGCCGCCGCGCCTCTTCCATTTTTCAGACATTTTAAAATTTGTTCCAACTTATTATCACCTAAGTTGCTCGCAATAGAACGAGGTCATTTTAGATTAATAAGGTAACCCAAGTCGTATTCACAAGGAAGGCTAAACAGGGCTCTATCGACATCGCACACAAAACAGAAAGAAAAACTAAACACTCTAATCACGGTTTGAGGCTGACGTAACTCTTTAACTACCGATTAACTAGACGGGAATAACGAAAGCAATGTAATAAACATGAATAAGAACTAGAACTAAAACAACAAGCATGAATTAAATATGTTAAACCCTAACGTAATAAGATTATTTAAAACTGGAAGAACATGGATCATGGAAATTATCAATTCGAAAGGATTCCAAAGCATATAAAATCACGGAAAGCAAGAAATAATAAATTGATAATTAAAGAACAACGAAAAACTCACTGATCGAATAATAAAGATAATAAAACCGAAATTGATAGTCTTCCGGAGTAGAATCAAAGTCGACAATCAAAAGCGTAGAAATCATCCAATAACAAAATAACAAGACTAAACTCTAAAGGAAATCAAAAATAAACTGTTTTTGCTCCTCTCTAAAACTCTCGTAACCCTAACTGAATGGAAAAACAAAAAGGATTAGGGATCCCCGCCCCGTCTGAGCAAAGACGCATTTATATTAAAGAAAATCCGCCAACGCAGCGGTCGCTAGGAGGTAGCGATCGCTGCCCAGACGCGCTGGAATTCGACCTTCAAGAGCGGGGTAGCGGGCGCTAGGGTGTAACGAGCGCCGCCTTCGCTACGGGAATCTACAAAGGCAGTGGGGTCACGACCGCTGGGGCCCGCGGTCTGCGCTGCTGCTGGGAATTCTTCAGTTAGGTGCCAGCGACCGCTAGGGTCCAACGGTCGCGCCCTCGTAACAGAACTTCATCAATGCCTTGTTCTTCGTTTCTTCAATTGGATGTTCTAATAATCCGCTTTCGCACACTTTAATAACATATTTCCTTGATTCTCAACCTGAGATCATAAACAAAAGAAAAACGAGAGAGAAAACAAGAAACAACACGAAATAGCAATCAAAACAACAAGAGGAACGCACAACACCATGCACGAAACGCGATCAAATACAACCTAAACACTTAGTATATGGATTTTCACCTTGTTTCTTCCTGAATTCCTTGTTTGCATATACCACGTTTTCTAGGATAAAAAAAAATTATCATATTGTTCTTAGGGTTAGGATTTGGTCTGAATGATGACTCATCAAAATTTCTGTGGTTTTCTTCTCTCTGAAAGAGCTTTGAAATACCATTGATTTCGCTCGTTGTGCCATATTCTGAGCTTCGCTAAGTGTGAGGATAATCTAACATTCGATTTTATCGTGAATTGTTGGTTTAAATCCATGTATGTATCTGGACTCCTGCTGCCCTTCAAACTCCATTAGATTATTGTGCGATGACAGACGTAGAAAATCCATGTATATATCTCAGCCACTGTTTTTTATCCCTATATCAACATTTGGTATTGATTGAACATGTACTGTTTATAATCTAGAGGAAGAAATCGAGCCATCATTATCCTCTTCATCTCTACCCATAATCCGACTGCCTGCTTTCCCAAACGGCGCTGCTAGTTTTGAACTTGTTCCCACCACCACGATGCTCCTCATTTCAGGCGATAAGCCATAAGTTTCACCTGTTTGTCTTTCGATATTTCTGTATAGTCAAAAAATATCTCTACTTCCAGTCGATGATTCCTTCAATATTAAAATTCTTATTGAAGGAAGGAAGATCCGCCTTTAATCTGAATTCATCTTGTCTGCACTGTCGGTTTTCCTTAGGATTGGGGTTACGATTTTTGTTGAAAAGATCTGCGATTTCTTCATCAGATGAATCACCCTCATTGTCATGATTTCCATGAGTAAGTTGATCACGAGCAATTCTCCTGATCCTTTCTCTGTAGACTGTATTATTTTGAAACTCCTGTAGCTTTGTTCCTATTCGTTCGACACGAACATATATCTCCTGCAGCGATGAGTTCATGCATTGCATCTCTCTGATCATGTCGGTGAGTGTAGGTTCTCTGTCGTTGTTAGCCATTGTCAAGGCTCTGATACCAACTAACATGGTACGATAAACGTAGAAGACAAACGCTCTGGTACGAAAGAAATAATTTATTAAAATTCAAAAATAATAATTCAAGTACCTCAAAATACAACCATGAGAGATATTTAAAAGCATAAAAGAAATCCTAATCCTAATAGGAAGCTAAAAGAAATCATAATTGTAAAAGAAAACATAATATAAAAAAAATAAATCCTATAAAAATTACTAAAGAAATCCTAATCCTAATCCATATAATTAATGACACAGGACGTAAACGCAGAAGACAAACGCTCTTCGTACGAAAGAAAGAAATTATTAAAATTCGAAAGTAATAATTCAAGTACCAAAAAATACAACCATATGAGATACTTAAAGGCATAAAACAAATCCTAATCCTAATAGAAAACCAAAAGAAATCCTAATTCTAAAAGGAAACAAAATACAAAAATAAAATAAAATCCATGAAAATACTAAAAGAAATCCTAATCGTAATCTATATCATCTCGGCATGTGCATCACTGTATAAAGTCCATCTTATAAGATTGCATAATGCCTTCTCTGCTTCTATGTGATTAGTTGATAATTGTGAGAACAAAACTTTACTCAACACTAATGTTTAAAGAGAGAGAAAAAAGGTGTGTGTTGGCCTAATGGTAGAGTAGTTAATACTCAAGGCCAAAGGTCCCAGGTTTGAGTTCACCGTGACGCGGCCTTTAAATTTCTGTATTGAATTGACAAAAAAAAGAAGAGAGAAAAAAGGTTTTGTCTACTTGGAACGGCCTAGTGGCAAAGTGGGTTCTTGTGATCAAAAGATCACAGATTCGCATTCCACTAATGCTTCTATGGATCTGAGTCTGTCACATCTGGTTTTTCAAGTATGATTTACTCATACTGTGTGGTTTGCAGGCTATTGCACACATAGGCGGATCTAGGGGATACTGCACCGGGCTCCAGTCCGGTGCAAGCCCCAAACTTTTTCTTCCGTTTATGTATTATATTAAGCCCAATTCAAAATTAGCCAAGTCCAAAATAATTAAAAAATTAAAACAAAATTGTTATTGTTGGATTTTCTTATATTTTTTACCCATGAAAAAAGCCCATAAGAAGGTTATAAGAATAAAAAGGGTCAACCACCATTTTTGAAGAGAGAAATTGAAGTAGCCAAAACAGAAAAATTCGTAACCTTTTTTTTCCCTCTCGGATTTTCAGTGCGCAGCTTCAAAAAAAATTTATTTTCTGGAGATTGAACCGTTTGATCACTGTGATTTTTGGACAGAAGGTTCACGGCATCTGGGCCAACGTTTTGGACGGTGGAGATCGGATTTTGAGTTTCAAAGGTCAGATTTTGTCGATCTGAATGGAGGAGAATTTATGGTAATATTTTTCTTGACCTTTGCTCGATTTTGATTCCATACATCTTGATGTGCTTATTTTCGAGTATATGATAATATAATTTAGAGAAGATTGTGTACTGTTTCATTATTGATTATAGTGGATTTAAACGACTCTAGTAGTCCTGTGGTTTTTTTCCTCCCTTTCATTTTAAGAGGTTTTCCACGCTAAAATTTTGTGTCTCCTTATTATTGTGTGCCTACTATTTTGAACGCGTATATTGATGCTTTTGGAATACTCTATTTGTCTGAATCCTCAAAGGTTCATACGAGTCGGGAAAATTAGCCAAACAAAGGTGTCATATTCTTCTTCAGCGCTGCATCTGCTCAAGTGTTTGCTGATATTGCTCTCTGCCCATTCGAAGCTATCAAAGTTCAAGTTCAATCGCAGCCAAATTTTGCCAGTGGTTTGGTTGATGGATTTCCTAAAGTTTACGTTAAAGAAGGGTTTATATTGAAAGAAATTTTATTAAAATATAAATATCAACTCAATTATTGATGAATTTTGTATATTGAAATCTCGCAAGATAACTTATGATAACATAGAAATATTTTAGCATTTATGATATTTAATACTCCGAAGTATTTATTTTCAGCCCACCCCATCATCAACTTCTGGATCCGCCCCAGATTGCACATGAACGTGAAGTTTACCCAGTGCGTGTCGAAGATAGTAGTCACGGATTCCTAATAAATAAATAAAAAAAACTAAATGAATGTGATTTGATATAACTGCTCTTCGTTATATGACTATTGTTGTGTGACCAAATATCATGATTACAAATCCATCAAAAATTACTAATAATATTCCAAATATTCGCTATTCGACCCAAGGGTTTTAGTAAATGATTTTAATTTTTTTTTTATTATTAAATATAGAAATTTAAAGGTTACGTCACGGTGGACTCGAACTCGAGACCTTTAGCATCAGACATTAACCACTCTACCACTAGAGCAACACACACAAATGATTCTAATTTCATCACTGAAAAATGTGAATCGCCATTGCTAGACGACTATGATGCCTAAAAGCAAATAAGTGGAAGTGGAATCCTCGTATAATAATGATCCAAATGTTCGCTTCGGAATATATAATGGGAGGCATATTTCCAGCTGGTATACAATCTGAAATCCAAGATTGATTCTACTGGGCAGAACAGCAGATTTGAGATAGTAAGATTTTCAATGTTTGGTGCAATGCCAATGCAGTTACCACAATCAAAATTTGAAGTACAAAAGCTATATCATATAGAAACTCTGGCCATCATAATGCCTTGAATTAAATAGGGGTCTACATATCAATTATACTACATCAAAAGGCTACAATAGTTAGGGAACTATATATCTAATTATTATCTACTTCTTCAATTTTCTGCTGATGATCGATCATACTTTAACAATATTTGACTTAATATTTTCTCAAATTTGTTTTTAATATCGTGAAAGTGAGAATAAAGAAATGGTGTACAAAGTGGTATTTGTTAGTAGAAAAGAAAATTATTGTGGATCAATGAGTCCAAAGGATTCAAGTTTGTATTTATATGACTTTCTAACCGTCTTATATAAGACAAATATTATCTTAGCCACTTTTTCTAAAAAAATGTAGTTTTATTTTTCTTGCTACTTTTAATGTCTATTTTGTTTAAAACTTAAATCATTTCTTTTCTTGGTTACTTTCGTTGTTTCTTTTTGCTTCTTCCTTCACGATATTTTCTCTCTTTTTTCCCCTTACTATGTCATTTCTTAGACCAAAATACAACTTTCAAGATTGATGCTGAAAAATATAGAATCGTCTAATTTGATCATTTGATTGAGGGGTGGTTTATTTCCTTTTGTTTTGTTTTATTTGTGTTTTCTGTTTTTGTAGGTAAATGACAACACACATTTAAAATGATGTCTTTTAATTTGCGTTTTAAATTTATAGCAATTTGTCGGAATTGAAACTCATTCTCATATGTCGTAACCAATCAAGTGTCTCTTTGATTTCTAATCGATTGGATAAATTAATATCAACGTTTGGAAGTTGTTTTTTCTTTATAAAGTTAAAAATAGAATAATGGAAACATATTAAAAGAAAGAAAAATGCGAAGGAAATAAGAAAAATGATGAAGAAGAAAGTAAATAAAAGAAATCAAATTTAAAAGAAGAAGCAAGACTATTACTGTAAGAACAATATATTTTTCGTGACTGTGATTAAAATAACACATTTACTATCTAAGATGCATTTGTTCTTTTCGGTTAAGAACTATATCTTTTTTGTGACTGTGATTAAAGTAATACAGGGTGTTTACTTTACATGGATAGATAAAATTAATCCAATCTAATCAAATGTTTACTTGATATATAAATAAAAATTATCTTATCACATATTTAATCCATCAAATATTCAATTCTTTAAAATGATAATCATGAAAAGTAAAACATTCTCTTACTATCTAAGATGCATTTGTTCTTTTCGGCTAAGAACAATATTTTCCTGTGACTGTGATTAAAATAATACATTTAGGTGGTGTTTATTTTATATGATTAGGTTGAATAGATAAAATTAATCTAACATAATCAAGTGTTTACTTTTAAGGATTAACATTTGAGGATATCCCGAAGCCCGAAATTATTTTAATCATTTGAATTATTCTCTATTAATTTTAATCAAACCAATATAGGTAGGATTGAAATAATCCTCCAAATAAAGGAAGAGTTATTTATCCCAATTTTAATCATTCACTAATCTTTTGTAGTAAATACAAATGATTGATATATTAAAATTATATTACCACATATTTAATCCATCAAATACTCAATCCTTTAAAATACTAATCATGAAAAGTAAATACTCCCGTACGATGCATTTGTCCCAACATCTTTTATGACATAAAGCAAAACATATTTGGATAACGAATTAAAAAAAAAAGGAATCCACGGAATCACTTGAAAAACTCTGCAAGATAGACCGTGTAAACAAAATCTAAGCATCTTTTTTTTTTTGTGGATTAGTGTAAACAAAATCTAAGCATCTTTTTTTTTAGTGTAAACAAACTCTAAAAATTCCTTAGAAAGAGAGAGAGAAAGCGAGAGAGGGAGATGAATCTTCATCTAATTTTGCTCTTGAGTCTTGAAGGAGTCCTCAAATGATTTTCTACTTATTTAAAATTTAATGAGTTTGCATGTTACGCAGCTAACATTAACAATCCAAATTTTGCAAGCAGTCTTCTGAGATATTTCATTATAAATTATATATAATTTTCTATTTATAATACCATCGCTTAAATATATGTGAAATCACAATCTCCGTCTTATTGGAGTGAGTGAGAGATTTGTAATAGAGAAGGCAATAATAAAATTACATAATTCTCATCGTTAGGAAAGATACTATTGAATCATGACGTGGCACTTAGTATTGTTGCGATCACCCACTTGGCTATGGAATTTAAAGACGTGTTAATTAATTACAAGACCACTTTAAAATAAACAAGTAAAAATACCAACCTAAAAAACCATTACTTCTTTGTGTATTTGGACAGTTGTTGAGTCACATGTTGCATCATACGTAGTATTGTGGGTTCTCGTAATGGAAGTTTCGTGTTGAATCCCATCAAACGCCTCTATGAAAGTTTGAGCGCCATACCTGCAGTGCATGCCTAGTTTTCAAGTATGGTTACACATCATGTATGGTTTGTACGCTATGTGACAGAACGTGAGGTTTATCTAGTACACACCGTAGATAGCGACTGCGGGTTTCCCATGATATCAGAAAAAGAAAAAGAAAAAAAAAAGATGAAGATGCAAGCACTTTTGTATTTAGTTGTAAACAAAAAATATGCAACCACTCATCAACGCAATTTACTAAATAAGTCTCTAAAATGAGCATTTATCAACAAATTTTAAAAGGGCTCTAATAAATTAGCCGGAACCGATCATCTATGTATTTGTGGACATATCCCACCAGACACCAGTTAATGATGAGTGGGTCTCCTGTGCGTTTTTTTAAATTAATTATTCTAATCTATTTTAATTAAATTATGATTGAGGTTTATTTGATTCTAATTAATAGATTTTAGTTGTAGATTACCAAATCCTAATGAAGAATTAATTAAATCTAGCTGGTTAACCTTTTAATTTATCCCTAATTAACTATTAATTACTATTTAAGGAATTAGGGATTAATAAAGGAATTTATGCCCAGCCGCACCCAAGTATTTGTGATTAACGAAACATATACAGAAGAAAACATTTGAAAAAACAAAAAAGCAAGTTAGCATAAAGAAAGCACGTAGAAGTCCCCTAGGGAGAGTCCAATGGTTAAAGTGAGTTTTTGTGGTCGAGAGGTTATAGGTTCGAACCCCATCAAATGCTTTTATGGGTTTAAGCCTGTCACACCTGTCATATGTGGTTTGCATACTATTGCATAGGAACATGAGGTTCACCCAGTGCGCACCGTAGATAACGACTACGGATTTCCCATGATACAAAAAAAAAAGGCACGTAGAGTGTTGGTGGTATGCATAATTTGATCCGCCACTTGTTTGATATGATCCTCGACTGCATTAATATACATCCCATAATTGTATTTTTACACATATTAATCAATCCTAAACACAATGACGATAAATTAGAACACACGCAATTAATCTACACACACTTAAAAATTAAAAAAAAATATCTTCTTTATTCCTATTTAAATTTTTGTAATAGGGAATCCAACACATCGGTTGCTGTCCGTAATTCGCATATATAAGCGGCACTCGCATATAGGCAAATATCAAACCATAGTCTAAAAGGAATTTAGGTAAAGTTTTCAAATCACTAGCTAGTTACAGATAAATGCATATTTGCATGGAAAATTTGCATGTGGAACAATGATATTTTGCAATTTTAATATTTTTTTTCCCGATATTAACGATGATTCGACTTTTTTTTTCTTTCTGTTCACGCTCTTGACACCGTGCATGAATATATAGGTCCGAATATTTGGTAGATAAGACAAGAAAACTGAAGTTGAGTAGGAATGAAGATAACAAGAGAGAGTTTGCAGTTAGTGTTTGAGAAGGCGAAACCCTTTCTAGCAGTGGTTTTTCTGCAAGCGGGGCTGGCGGGCATGGACATCATCTCTAAGGCTGCCTTGAACAAGGGGATGAGCAACTACGTCTTCGTCGTCTACCGCCACGCCATCGCCACCCTCGTCATCGCCCCCTTCGCCTTCTTCCTTGACAAGTAATTAATCTCTCTTTCAACATCACTTTCTTGTATTTTTATGTTGCATTTCGTGTTTTACCTTGAATTTAAGCTTGCATGTATTGGTTACTTGTGTTGATTTGCATCCCCGCCTCTTGATCTTCGAGGAATCCTAGCGAAAATAAAAGAAACATTTACTTTTCCACAGGAAAGTAAGCCCAAAAATGACCACCTCTACATTCCTCAAGATTATGATAATGAGTCTTTTGGAGTAAGCTCTCTCTCTCTCTCTCTCACACACACACACACACATACACACGCACAGACAGGCACAATCATAAACTTAAACACATTGGTGTACTTTACCACTTTGATTTGACATAATGGTGAAGTGGATGAAATTGTGATCTAAAGTCATATATTCTTTTTTTTTTTGGTCAATTAATACAGAAATTTTAAAGGCTGCGTCACGGTGGACTCGAACCCGAGACCTTTGACCTCGGGCATTAACCACTCTACCACTAGGCCAACACACACACACTAAAGTCATATATTCGATTTGCAGCAATGTTAATTAGATTAATGAGCCTACTCAACTGAATTTTCTTACGTATATGTGCAATTTTTGGATAAATTTCCTCGTGTTTTGTTTGAATATATATAGTTTCATAAGAAACTTATATATTTAATATTTTATAAAGGCCAGTTATAGACCAAAATCTCTACTTCTTGGGGATGAAGTACACAACAGCAACTTTTGCAGCAGCAATGACCAACGTTCTTCCGGCAATTACATTCGTCATGGCATGGTGCTTCAGGTGCATTTAGATATATGCTTCACTTAATTCTAATTAGCAAACTTATTATTATGGTTATCAATTCTTCTACACCAAAGTATAATACTAGACCAAGTATTTGACAAGTAAATTTCAGGCTTGAGAAGGTAAAGTTGATGAGTGTACGCAGCCAAGCAAAGATAATGGGCACATTGGCCACAATCGCAGGAGCCATGATCATGACTTTAGTAAGTGGCCCCAATCTCGACCTTCCATGGACAAGACCAACCATCACCCCACACATCAACAACCTCAAATTACCCTTCAACACTCAATCAAGGGTGCCTCATGATCACTATTGGATGCTTCAGCTGGGCTGCTTTCATGATCTTGCAGGTTAATAATTACACACCACACTCTTTTTAAAATAAAATAAAATTGCATACAACAAAAATTTAGAATTTTTGTACGGATCATTTGTAGGCTGTGACGCTGCGTACGTATCCTGCGGAGTTGTCCCTCACTGCATGGATATGCTTGTTAGGAACCGCAGAGGGGGCGGTGGTGGCGCTAGTGGTGGAGAAGGGAAATGCTGCAGCTTGGTCCATCAAGTGGGACACTAGGTTTCTTGCAGCTGTCTACAGTGTATGATTATTAATAATTTAAATAAAATTTTTTGGTGTGCATAAGTGAAAAAATGGAGTGGAATTAAATATGTTGCAGGGTATATTCTGTTCGGGGATTGCTTATTATGTGCAAGGAGTTGTGATGAAAGAAAGAGGCCCTGTTTTCGTGACTGCATTCAGCCCTCTCAACATGGTCATTGTTGCCATCATGAGCTCTTTCATTCTCGCTGAGAAAATGTTTTGGGAAGGTATATATATAATCTTACTATAATTTATTACGATTTTATTTAATTATAATAGCTACCGTTCATCGTCACAGGGTTGTTGGTGCGGGTGTGATCGTGATGGGGCTTTACTTTGTGGTATGGGGCAAACAAAAGACTATAAAACCCCTTTGGTGGAAGTAGAAGAGATTCCGGTGAAGCAAAGTGATGCATCAAAGTTGGAGGTGGTTACGGATAATGTTGAAAGTGGTTAGAGATTAGTAGCTAGAGTGAACAAAATATCCAATAACCAAACAGTAACCAATCGAAATATCTAATTTGGTTTGGGTAAATCGGTTATTTCGGACGATTCGGTTATAACCTAAATATTATTTCGGTAGTATGGTTTTCGATCGGTATGAGTTTTTTACTCGAATATCCGATACCCGAAATTTATATTTATATTAGTTTTTTAATATGAATACTAAACATCAATTACAATTACAATAAACATGACGATACAGAATCAAAATGTATCTCAAAGAACAAACTCAAGAACTTCAAAGACTAAACACCAATACACTAGAGATAATTAATGAGCCGATAAGGAAGCCATAACGAATCGTATATGCAAACATAGCATCCAGATAGATCATTTCAAAATAAAGAAGCTTAAATCGCCAAACAAAGGAGTAATCAACATCGATTGCAATTATAACAAAAACTGTTACACAATACCACATGGTGCGGCATTAGAAAGTTCATTTGGATTAAAGAAGCTTTGAATTTGGAGAATATGAACTTGGAATTTATGAACTTTGAACTTTAAATTTGGTGTTTTGAGAAGATTGTAGCATTTTATGAATTGTTCAGATTTGGTAATGTTTTTGAACTTTGAACTTATGAAGATTGTTGGTAATGAGTTGTTTAGTATTTGGTAATGTTATTTATGAATATTGCAAACTAGTTATTTGTTGAGTATTAGAATATTTTTTGTATGTTTTTGTTTAGAATTCGTAATCGGGGCAAAATTCGGTTTTATCTCGAAATATCCAAATAATTTTCGATTATTTTAGTTTGGTAACCAAATTATTTGGTTTGATTCGGATATCATTTCTAAAATTTCGATTATTTAATTAAGATATTTTTTTACCATACCGGACCGAATACCCGAATACTCACCCCTAGAGATTAGTGTAAAAGGATTTTGTTGTATATCTAACAACAAATTATTGAACCAATTATAATGAGCGGAATTTGGTGCTAAAAGTAAAAAATTCATTTGGCTGAGCTTGCCATCTGCAAACATAGGCTGGCCTAAAAACAGTGATGGGCCAAATTAGGCCCGACTTATTTATCCTGCTTTATATGATCTTGTTTAGCCCACAATCAATAGAAGACAGATAAATTATGAACAAACCGTAAAAGAGGAATACAAAATAAAATAAAAATAAAATGAGCCTTTGTACGAATTTGCTATTTTTGTCACGATCTTAGAAATTAATTGCAATTCTAACCAATCTATCAATTTTGTAAAACCAATATATATTAGAATCTAGTTAACTCATTATGATTAAAATTCAACTTTAAACAAAGAAAACTATATTTAGCGTACTAGCTCATAGCTCAAATTTGATTACTAGAGCATTATAGTTCAGTAGTACTCATTAGGTCAATTTAATATAGAAATTTAAAGGTCGCGTCACGGTGGATGATGGGATATGGTCCAACCGCCGCACTCCAATGGCAGCACCAGTGAACCGGGCCCGACCTAATGGATGACCTCACGCTGTTAAGCTCAAGCCCAACATCTAAACCCTATTCAAGACCAAATCAAAGAAGAGATATCAAGGAGATATTCATGATCAAGATATAGAAGGAGATCGATCCCACAAGGCAAGGATCCAAGACAATCTTTAGAGATCCACTACATGTATAAATAGAGGTTAGGTTGAAAGTAGAAGGGTTAACAACTATTTCAATACTAGAGCTTTTCAATACATTCATTGTAATCCGACATAGTGAAAGTATTGAGGAATCACCTCCGTGGACGAGATCTTATTCTTGATCGAACCACGAAAGTCTCTCGTGTTCTTTATCGCTTTCATAAATCTCACACACAAGATTTATCATCGCACCGTCGTGGGAACATTTGAACAAAAAGCTTCGTTTTTCTACACAAATCAATGGCAAGAACTCATGCAAACGCTAGCACCGCCGGTGGTGCTGGCAACAACCGCTCTGAAGACCCCAATCAAGTGGTCACGCAATACGGGAAGGGATCGCGAGGCCGACAACAACAATACACCCGAGTGTTACATAGAAAACCTTCATATACACCTCGTGATCGCCGCCCTATCGAAGAGGAAGATGCCGATCTCAACGCCGTGAACAAACACCACCCATCTCACGAGGTCCTCGGTCGAGCCGTGTCCGAATTCCTCAACGCCAACATCGGCCAATTCTGCATTTCTCAACCGGAGGGCAAACGGAGCGGCACCTCAAGAACGCCCGGATCGGTAGTCACGGACGCCCGAGGTTCGCCCCTCCGAATAATCAACGCCACCTCGGCGAGATAGCCGAGAACGCCGCCTCGGCACGCCGTCCAAGTCGATCACCCGACGGACAACCGCAATCATTCGCCCGGCGTCACCCACGAGTCTGGCCACCCTCGGCATAACCACAAAGTCGCCACCTCGGCACACCGTCCACGGAGCCGAATGGGACGAGAGAGGAGGCGGAGTAGATCTCTTCATCAAAGAGACGACAGCGCCGCCACGGTCTCCCACCCTCCGAAAGAGATGGCAACGAGCTACCGGGTTCGACCAAGCACGGACGGATTATCTCCCTTTCTCAAGGAAAACTCGATACGCCTTTGCCCCAACAATATCGGGCACCCAACATCGCCGCCACGATGGCCTCGGCGATCCCTCCGACTTCCTTTGGCTACACCACCAACATGGCGATCAAGGAATGGAAGATTTTCACATGTGCAAAATCTTCCCGAGGTCTTGGTCTCCAACGCCCGACGTTGGTTCACCTCACTCCGCCGTAACAAAGATACACGCCTTCAAGGATCTCATGGATCGCTTTAAATGGCGCTTACCGTAAGATGCCACCTGAAACCATCGTCCGACCTGCTCACCATCCGCCAAGGACGAGACGAGACGATGTCAAATTTCGTCTCGCGGTTTATCAAGGAGTCCCTCAAAATTGATGAAAGTAACGATCTCTACATCATCAATGCGTTCAAAAACGGGATCCGACCTGGCGCACTGAACAAAGAGATCACCAGGGAAAAGCCGAAGATGGCGAGTAGCCTCTGGACCCTGGTCGACAACTACGTCAAAGGGGACGAGTCGGATCGCAAGAAGAGAGAGACCTGGGACGAGCAGAAGGTCGAGAGGAAGAAGCCGATGATCGGGAAGAGGCACCCATCGAAGTGCCTTCGATAGATCAAGAAAGGCTGATCGAATCCAGCCGAGACCTCGCCAAACCACGCGGCAACGCGCCTCATCCGCTCAAATCGAGGGCGGAAATATTTGAGCCCACGCGAGCTCTTCCGAAACCCTCCCATAAAAGGAGGATCCAAGAAGAGGTCGATGACAAGTATTGTGATTACCACCAAGGGCATGGTCACAATACCGAGGATTGCGTAAACCCGAGTTCGCAGTCGACGAGCTCGTTAAGGAGGGCGCTTAAGAAGTACCTCGGCCGACCGAGTCGGGGAATAAGAAGCGCAGAGGAAAGAATGGAGGTGGCAACAATCGGGCCGACCTCGACGATGACACAACTCGAAGACGACGAGGACGATGGTCCCAACGCAATGGAGCAAGTCTACGCCATCATCGGACGCCCATAGGTACGACGAGGTCGTCGTTGGCGAAGCTCGAGACCGATCCCCGAGGAGCCAAAAACAACGACCGGACGATGAGAGCATCGTGTTCTCGGTGAGGACCCAGTGCTCAAGATCATGCCCCACCAAGACGCTTATTACTATACAAGCCATGGCGGGCAACAAGAACGTCCATTGTGGTCTATATCGACATCGGTGCCTCACAAGATCATTTTCCAAAGTCGCCTAAACAAACTCGAGGTCGGAGGGATCCAAATACATCTCGCACCGTCCAAACTACGGAGCTTCACTGGGAGGCGGTCCAACCGTAAGGCGTTATCACCCTTCCGGTCAAGTGTGGACGTCTCCCAAGTCGGTCACCAAGGCCATTCAGTTCTTCCCGGTCCGAGCTCCTCTCCATACAACATCATCCTTGGGAGAGACCGGCTCTACGCCACCAAGGCCGTCTCGCTCGGTCTACCACCACCATCAAATACCCACCCGGTGGGAAGTGCTAAGCATCCAGGGTGACCAAGCGGCCTAAAGAATGCCCACGAGTCTCAACCCAAGATGTGGCCTTACCTCGAGCCTAGCAATTCAGAGCCCTCGGCCGCCGCCCTGTGATGATCCGATCGACGACCTCCAATTATATGACGACGACCCTCCAAAGTCGCCAAAGTCGGCACCTGTGGTCCCAGTGATATCCCACAAGACGCCGCATGCCACGAGGGAATACAGGATGTGTTCGCATGGTCCCCACTGACATGACCGAGTGTCACCCGAGCTCATCACTCACCGACTCAACATCGACCCGGCTACCAAACCGTTCTACGTAAGAAAAGGCGGTTTCTGGCAGTAGCAGCCAAAGTCATAAGAGACGAGGTGACCCAACCTGTGAGGCCAAAATCCTGCTCGAGGTCAAGTACCCGACTTGATGGCTAATCCGATCGTGTTCGAAAGTCGAGAGGGGTGGCATGTGTGTCGACTATACCGACCTCAACAAACATTTGCCCAAAGGATTGTTACCCCCTCCCTGATATTGACAAGAAGGTGGAGGCACTCGTGGGCCACGAAATCTTCAGTTTCCTGGATCTGTACAAGGGGTACCACCAAGTCTTGATAAGTAAGGAGGATGCTCCAAAAACGGCATTCATCATCGACTTGTGTCTTCGCATCGAAAAATGCCTTCGACCGGCCGAGCTACCTACCAAAGGATGGTGGACGCAATATTCAAATATCATATAGGGAGGATCGTCGAGGTCTCACGCCGACGACATCGTGGTCAAAAGCCAAAAATGTAAAGTTGCGCCGACGACCTCGTAACTATACTCCAACTCCTCGGTCGGTCAACCTCAAGCTCAACCCCAAAAGTGCACGCTCATGGTGAAAACGGAGAAATTCACGGGGTGCTGGGTTTCAAGAAGGCTTGAAGGCCAATCCCACCAGGTGAAGGCGATACTTGACATGCAGTACGAAAAAATCCGCGAGATCCACAAACTCACCGGATGCTTGGCCGCCTCACAGATTCTTATCTCGGGTGCCGAAACAACTTCCTTTCTTCAATATCTTGAGAAGAGCCCGGACTTAGCACAGGAGGAAGAACACCATGTCGCCTTCATCCGGTTGAAAGAGTACTCGTCGACCGCCCACACTGCTCGCCTTAAAGAAGAAGCGAGCTCATTTCTTTATATCCGCCGCCGGACGAGACAATCGATTGTGGTCTTGGTGCGAGATGAGATCGACGACAACTCCTATCTACTTCATCGATTCGAGCTCTCAAAGGACCGGAGACTAGGTACACCGAATAAAAACTAAGCGTTGGCAACGGTGAACGCCAAGCGACGCCCGACCTTATTTCCAAGCCCATTCAATCCGGTCTATCGATCGACTTACCCCGAGACAAGTCTTGTCAAAACCGTAATCATCGTATAGCAGTGGGCATTGGAGCTCGGCGAGCATGACATCTTATACTCCCCTGCACCGCCATAAAGGGCAAGCTCTAGCCGATTTCTGGTAGAGGTCAAATTTACCGAGGTCAACCCCGCCAGAGATGTCACTCGACCCCACTCACAACGGAGGAACCTATCCTCGACCTACCGAGGATGTTGGCGAGATGTACGTGGATGGAGCTTCGTGCAAAATGTGTATGGAGCGGGCATCTTGCCTCGGCCGGAAAAAAGAAGTGACCTATGCCTCCGGTTTACCTTCCCACCACAAATAACGAGGTGGAGTATGAAGCCCTTATCTCGGGACTCCGTCTCGCAAAGGAATTGAGAGTGTGGAAAGATCCAAATCTTTGAGATTCTCAAGTCGTGGTAAACCGTGTCTTGAAGCAAACACGATGCCAAAGAGGATCGAATGAAGCAATACCTTGAGAAGGTTAAAGAGATCTTGACCTCATTCGTGTATTCCACAATTCATCGTATCCCACGAGTAGAGAACAACCGAGCCGACATCCTCAATAAATTAGCTTCATCATCAACAAACCCACGGTGGAGTAAGTTCATTCAGAAGATTGCGGAGCCCCACATCGGCATCATCACTGAGATAGAACCGAACTGGATGTCTCCTATAAAGGCATATCTGGAAGAAGGTGTGCTACCCCAGGATCGGCTCGAAGCCAAAAAGATGATGGTCAAAATCCCAAAAGTACCTCACGCATGAAGGCACTCTCTACAGGAAATCCTACCTTCAACCACTCCTGAGATGTCTTGGGCCAGAAGAGGCAGATCACGTACTCAACGAGATTCACATGGGATCTTGTGGAAGCCACATCGGATCACGAGTTCTCTCAAAGAAGACGCTGAGGTCGGGGTATTATTGGCCCACCCTCATCCAAGATTCGGCCGAGCTCGTCAAAGTGCCGAAGTGCGACTTCACGCCACGCTAAGAAGCTACCACGACCGACCTCAGTAGCCTTCAGAGTCCTTGGCCTTTCATGCGTTGGGAATCGACATCGTTGGTCCCTTCGACCGAGCACCAGGCCAGCTCCGATATTTGGTCGTAGCCATAGACTACTTCACAAAATGGGTCGAAGCGGAGCCTCTTTCAAACCTCACAAGCAGAAGGATTCAGACATTCGTTTGGAAAAACATAGTTTGCCGCTTCGGCATACCACATGTCTTGATCTCGGACAACGGCACCCAATTCGTCGACAGACACTTCAAAGAGTGGTGTGAAGAGCTCAGATCAAACTACAGTTTACCTCGGTTGCACACCCACGTGAAGGGTCGATCAAGTGACAAACCGCACGATCGCTCAAGGATTGAAAAGAGGTTAGATCGAGCTAAAGGGATTGGGTTGAAAATCTCCCTCAAGTCCTCCGGGTCGCATGTAAGCGACACCTCAGATTTCGCACGGAGAAACACCCTTCAACTTAGTCTACGGCATCGAGGCTGTCATACCAGTTGAGATCGGCGCACCGAGCCCACGTACTCTTCACTTCAACCAGCACGACAATGAGGAGAACCTACGGGTCAACCTTGATGCTCTAGAAGAAAAACGTGAGCTCGCCTTCATCAATGAAGCCATGTACAAATGTCAGGTCGCAAGGTACTACAATAAGAGGGTGAAAGCCTCCACACTCCAAGTAGGCGACCTCGTCCTACGAAACAATGAGGCCAGTAAAGCCGAGCGCCTTAATAAATTAGACCCGACATGGGAAGGCCCATACCGCGTCAATGAGGACCTCGGCAAAGGGGCCTATAAGCTTGCTCACCTATCCAGTACACTTATTCCCCGAACCTGGCATATCACTCATCTGAGGAGGTATTTTACATAGCTTTGATTTCAGATCGGCATCATGTTAGCCCTCGTTTTGCTTTTCCGAAGTGCGATGTCATTTACTTATCAATAAAACATCTGTTTTTCTAATGAGTGGATTACTTCGTCTCATCTTATATTTATGTGAACATCCATTAGGATAAAACATAATTAACCTTCAAAAGAGGACGCCCTTGCGAAGATGACAACTAAGCGCGCAGGATCACCCCAAAGCACATACAGATTACTCATTAATTTGAAACATCTACGTGCAAGCACACATATAACTCATTGATTTGAACATCTACGTGCGAGGCATACAGTTACTCATTAATTTGAACATCTACATGCAAACGAGCGCCCGGATCGGATCTCGCATACAATTTATACCCCTTTATTGGGAAGATATACACTTGATGGCAGTCTAAATATATTTACGACTAAAACCAAGTCCTAAGCTATATTTGTACCTCTTTGGGGAAAATATACACTTGATACAAAGTCTAAATACATTTATGACTATAAACCAAGTCCTAAGCTATATACGAGATCACTCGGGCTTAGAGCTCCACTGCCAAGACTCGCTGAAGCTACACGAGTTCAAAACAAAGTCCCCGGGTCGGCGATGAACACCCGGGATGAACTCGGTGCCTTCCACCCAGTCGACAAGGTCACGCCACCACGACCCACTCCAGGCGCTCTTTGATCAGGCGCAGAAGCACCTCGACCTAAAGTGGACGCTCCTGGGGCCGAGGTCGAACTCCTGCCTCTTGATCTCGAGACCCCACCAAGGGTACGACCTCCACCCCGACCTGACATCCTTTCTCGCCGACCTGAGGCCCTCGCCCGTCCAGCTCCTGATGATGGGGCCCGACCACGAGACGACATCTCCGACATGTCTGCTCCCATCAGCCTAAGTACCTCGGCGTGGTCCATATAACCGCCCCCCGCCCCGACTTCTTCAATTCTCACGTCGGCAGGGTCGACTGGAGTCTGGCTGCGGGGCTCGGGCATACGCCGTTTGCTGACAAGCTCGTAAAGCTGCAGGCATTTGACCAAGGCATCGAGGCAGTCTTTAAAATTCTTGATGTTAGGCCCCTCCTCGTCCCTCAGCACCATACCCTCGGCAAGCAGAAGCCGAGCTCGGTCATCGGCCTCGGATATAGTAATACCACCAGATCGGTGGATCACCGCTTCATATTCAGCATGCTCCTCCAAGATCCGCGCCAACTTCTCTTGCGCCCGAATTTCATTCTTCACACAAAGATCGTGCAACCTTGAATGACGCGTTGGCGAGAGACATCCTTTCTTTGGACTTCCGGATGAATGATTCTTAGCTTCAAAGCGTTCTCGCCGTAAGACGGCCACCTCGCGTTTAGCCCTTGCAACTTTTGCCGGCCGGCCGACGATACCGTGCTACCGACCCCAAAGAACTCGCTATCCATGCCGCACAAGATCCGGGTCATTTCGCAGATCGGTTCTCCAACACCACCTCCTCATCCTTCTGCTAATGCACCTCGGACATCTTTCAACTTGGTCAAAAGATTGTGATCTAGCCCGATGTATTGAGAAGAGGTGTGCTAAAAACAAGAGAAACACATTCATATAAAAAGGTGTATTTATTATTCACAAAGTGGAAATTTACAAAGCTCGGGATCCTAATGACCCCGGCACTTGAACCTATTACAATGGCCTGCTGACCTGAGCCTCTTTGAGGGGCTCACTGGCATCCTCCTACTGCTGCTGCTCCTACTGCTGCGGGCCCTTCGAAGGAGACTCGAGCTCGGCCTCACCTCCCGGCCCGTCACCCTCGGTGAGGAGTTCACGAAGCTGGATCTTCATCCTCCTTTGACTGGTAACGGCCTCGGTAGTCGGGAGAAGTGGAGGCCGCCAAAGTCTCCAGCAGGGGGAAGGAACTCGCCTCGGCAATCACGCGAGCATAGTCCTTCTACGGTCCGGGAGCGACCTCGACCCAACCATGCGACGACCTTGCCAGTCGGGCATCACATACCGCTAACTTTCCGGATGGTCGACACCATCTCGCGGCCCGAGCAGCGGCGGTCGGAAATGAAGCGGAGAAGGTCTACGATTCAATGAGCTCTGGCGAAGACCCTCGAAGATCGGCCCTTACCCCCCAAGAAGGCACTCTTCTCTTCGTGAGCTTCTTCTCCGCCTCGACCGTCTCCTCTCGAGCACCCTCCACTTGGCACGGCCACCCGCAGGCCCGAGTCTTCTTCAGGCGGCTCGGCAGCTGCCCTGCGGCCTCGGCATCCACTCGCAGCCCTCGGCGTGCCCTAGCGGTCTCGGCGGCCTGCCTCTCCACCGCCTCATACGAGAGACGCCTCGGCGATGAATCCGGCCATGCGGTGCAGCTCCCCCATCACCGAAGTCGCATCCTGAAATTCAAAAAATCACACAATAAGAAACACATGGCAGAAGGAAATAACGGCAGACACGGTATAAACCCATACCTTCGGGAAGGATATTGGGGAGCTTGGAACCCGCACCTCGTACATAATCCTAGCACGGGTATCTGTTGCCGAGGTCGGACCTGACCCCGGCTGAGGTGCCGTAATCAATTCGCTGAGGTCGGCCACCACTACAGGTGCCTTGCTCGGCTCAGTCCGCCTCGCCTTCTTAGCCGGTGGCTCCTGGCTCGGCGACTGTGTTGGAAGTGGCAGAGCCAACACCTTTGCTTTCTTGCGTGGCTCGAGCTTCACTGCACAATAAGAAGAAGAGTCCATTAGCGACATTAGACATATGAGAAATAAGGAAAAATGGGGTGCTCGTAGGGAAAACTAGGTTTAGCCCTCCCAGGATCTATCTTGGATGTTTAATTCACCATATATTGATTATATTCTAGCATGCACCTATATAATTAATTGCAACACTTTGGGGTTTTCTCGTGTTTACCTTTGAACTGCATCGGCGGAATGGATCGAGACTCGTGCTTTGACCTTCCGGATCGTATCCGGTTACCCAATCTCCAACGCCGAGTGAGGACGATCTATGGAGAATGCTTGAGAAAATCACCCAATGCTCTTAAAATTCTCGAAAAATCCTCCCAACATTACTATGGGATGGACGAAAATTTGATGATGAATTATGAGGATTCACCTCAATCTATCTCTTACCTTATATTTATAATGCACTACCTTAATCCCATAAGGAAATTACCATAATCCCATATGGAAATTACCATAATCCCATATGAAAATTACCGTAATCCTTTATGGAAATTACCATAATCCCATATGAAAATTACCATAATCCTATATGGAAAGGATTATTACCATAATCCTATATGGAAAGGATCTATGCATATCCCATAAATATAATAATATCCTTATAGGATAAAGAGAATCAAATCCTTTCCATAAGAGCATGATGGTGGACCATTTTCTTGAGCTCACGGATTGGATGGGCCGGCCAGGATCAAATGCAAGGAATAAAGATGGGCCTCAAATAAATTAATTATCTTATGTTCAAACCCGAACATAAATTAATTTATAAACATTTATTCATGCCACTAGAGAATAAATGTCGACTTACCCTTTATTACCAAGTTGAGTCGGGCTTGCACTTAGACACACTGAATCCCCGTATTTAAGATATCGAACGTCCATTAATTATTTATAGATTCTCGATCGCTTAAAATAATTAATATCTTTAATTCTTTAAGTAGTACCACTCAACCTTATTATTGTACTTGAGCTAACTCAACCGCGGGGTTTAGTACAATAAACCTTTGAGCTCCTTAAGGGGACGCCATCATCCTAAACGGATACGGTGACTCGACATGAGATAACTAGCATGACATACAAGCACTGCCACCACCCAAGATGCGAAGAATTTTGGGTTAGAACATATAACCCTCACCCATAACAAGTCAAAGTGATGGTCAGCAACTCATACTCACCTAATACCTTATCGAGGTTTAGATCATCGTAAGTCACCGAGATCTTGGTTCTTCACGACGGCCGATAGAAGAACTCATCTCACTGTGATCCTTCAATACGTCAGAGACGTACGAGCATAGACAAGCAACCAAGTCAAGTCACTTCTTATCTATACCGCAGCCTATACCGACAACTCGTCCTCAAGTTGTCTCAGCTGTGAAACTTTTATATCTCATTGCTTCGACCAATCATACGGACTTCGTGATCTTCTACACACCGTATGATCTAACTTATATATGAGATAAGGGGACACGGATATATGCAATCAAGTATTCATTTCGGATAGGAGATTGTAATAGTGGTAAGTGAGGAAACATTATACAAGCTCAACCAAAACTGCTTTCAGTATACAAATCCAACAATCTCCCACTTATACTAAAGCAAACTTTTAGTATACAATGTGTCTCTCTACTAGCTATTACAAACAAAACCATCACTTTGCTTCTCCCACTTATACAAAAGTTTCCTTTGTAAGTGGGTGCCATCTAGCGCAATTCAAGTCCTCTAACGTCCCCGACGTAGACTTATTGCGGCAGGCTTTAGCGGGTGCCATCTAGCGCAATTCAAGTCCTCTAACTTGCCCGACGTAGACTTATTACGGCAGGCTTTAGCGGGTGCCATCTAGCGCAATTCAAGTCCTCTAACGTGCCCGACATAGACTTATTGCGGCAGGCTTTAGCGGGTGCCATCTAGCGTAATTCAAGTCCTCTAACGTGCCCAACGTAGACTTATTGCGGCAGGCTTTAGCGGGTGCCATCTAGCGCAATTCAATCCTCTAACGTGCCCAACGTAGACTTATTTGCAGAAGCCGTGAATGGATCCGCTAGGTTATCCGTCAGATCAATCTTTGCAATCAAGACGCCCCTCGTCAAACATTTTCTCGTATGACATGGTACTTTCTCTATGTGTTTGGTTGCCTTGTGGATCCGTGGTTCCTTCGAGTTTGCCATTGCACCGAGTTATCACAGCTAACCATGATCCTCTTGGACAAACCGGTACCACATCTAGATCCATGAGGTAGTTCTTGAACCATCTGACCTCCTTAGCCTCCAAGCGACTACATATTCGGCTTCCATGGTAGAGCCCGCAATGCATCGCCGCTGCACTCCGTCAGATACGGTTCCACCTCCCAAGGTAAACACATAGTCCGAGGTAGACTTTTTCTTACCACGGTCGACTTGGAAATCCGAAGCAGATAACCCAAAGGCATTAGACTATCTCGCATGGTAAACTAGCCTATAATCTCGAGTCCTTTCGGTACTTGAGTATATGCTTTATCGCAGCCCAATGAGCTTGTCGAGGTTAGATCGATATCTAGCTACTATGCCTACCGCATAGCAGATATCGGGCCTCGTACACAACATTGCATACATGAGACTTCCTACGGCGGAAGCGTAGGGAACTTGTCTCATTTCCTCTATCTCATTTGCGTCATAGGTGATCGCTTCCTTAGGTAAAGGAACGCCATGTCCGAAGGTAGCAATCCTTTCGAGGCGGTGCGCATACTAAAACGAGTAATCACAAGATCAATGTAAGACGCCCGAGATAAGCTCAATATTTTCCTCTTGCGATCTCGGTAAACCTTGATCCCAAGAATGTCTGCCGCATCTCCTAAGTCTTTTATTTGGCGATTGGATAACCAACTCTTTACGCCCGATAACAACTTCACATTGTTGCCAAATAGAAGAATGTCATCTACGTAAAGTGCAAGAAATACCATTTCACCGTTGACATCTAAACGATACACACAACTCTCGCTAGGCAATCGGTAAATCCATAGGACTTTACCACCTCGCCCAAACGTAAGTTCCATGATCTTGCATCATTATCTTGTATTGCCTGTTTGACGTCCATGGGTCGATTATTGCTCGCTCGTTTTCGGGACTAAACCAAGATTCACCCACGAACATAAATCACTCAGTTGACGAACAACCTCCCACTACGACGACGGTGCTATAGACACAATGACAACGGTGGGTGCAAGAACTTGTGGTTCTCTATCTTGCACAACTTGTTGGTAGGTACCACTTGTACTGGTCGGTATCTCCGGTGGAACTCGACCCACTTCAATTTCTTGAAGTATCTCGTGTCGATCCTCCCCACTAGACACCTACATCTCGCACTTTGGTCTAATCGGTGGTGGAATACGATCATCTTCTAATACTTGAAGAATGATTTCAACTTTGGACTTATGATTTTTAATATAATCATCTTCTAAGAATCGGGCATTAGTGCTAATAATGACCTTCTGATCCTTAGGACTATAGAATAAACCACCTTTCGCTCGCCTAGATAGCCAATAAACAGCCTTGCGTCGGATCTAGCCTCCAACTTGTCAGCCTTCTTGTTCAGCACGTGTGCTGGACTGCCCCATATCCTTATGTGGCTTAAACTCGGCTTGCGCCCAAACCACAACTCGAAAGGGTCTCTTCGATCGACTTGATGGTACTAGATTTAGCAAGTATGCCGCTTCTAAGGCATACCCCGTAATCTAAATAGGCAAAGTTGCATAACTCATCATTGATCTAACCATTTCCAAAAGAGTCCTATTTCTTCGCTCTGACACACCATTTTGCTGTGGTGTGCCCGGTGAAGTGCGCTGGGAGGTAATCCCACACTTCACTAGATAGTCCATGAACTCGTTGTTGAGGTATTCACCACCGCGATCAAAACGCAGTGACTTGATACTCTTACCTAGCTTCGTCTCCACTTCCGCCTAAAATTCTTTGAATTTCTCAAAGCATTCAGACTTGCGGTGAAGCAGTTATACGTATCCGTACCTTGAGTAATCGTCAATGAAAGTGACAAAATATCAGACCCTCCACGACCTTGTGTGGACATCGGTCCATTGGATTTGTATCTTTGAAAGCGGTTTGGTTGAGCTTGTATACAATGTTTTCGTTACCACTATTACAATCTCCTATCCGAATTGAATACTTGATTGCATATATCGTGTCCCCTTATCTCATATATAAGTTAGATCATACAAGTGTGTAGAAGATCACGTAAGTCGTATAATTGGTCAAGCTTAATGAGATATAAAAGTTTCACACCGAGACAACTTAAGGACGAGTTGTCGGTTTAGGCTGCAGATAGATAAGAAGTGACTTGACTTAGTTGCTTGTCTATGCCGGCACGCGTCTCGACGTATGAAGGATCACAAATGAGATGAGTTCTTCTTTTCCGACCGTCGTGAAGAACCAAGATCTCGGTGACTTACGATGATCTAAACCTCAATAAGGTATTAGGTGAGTATGAGTTGTTGTCCATCACTTTGACTTGTTATGGGTGAGGGTTATATGTTCTAACCCAAGATTCTCCGCATCTTGGGTGGTGGCAAGTCTTGTATGTCACGCTAGTTATCTCAGACGAGTCACCGTATCCGTTTAGGATGATGACGTCCCTTAAGGAGCTCAAAGGTTTATTGTACTAAACCACAGAGGTTGAGTTAGCTCAAGTACAATAATAAGGTTGAGTGGTACTACTTAAGAAATGAAGTTATTAATCGTTTTAAGCGAATGATTGCTATAAATGATTAATGGACGCTCGATATCTTAAATACGGGATTCGTAATGTCTAAGTGCAAGCCCGACTCAACTTCGGTAATAAAGGGTAAGTCAACATTCTTCTCTAGTGGCATGATCGAATGTTTTAAATTAATTTATGTTCGGGTGAACATAAGTTAATTAATTTATTTGAGGCCCATCTTTATTCCTTGATTTGATCCTGGGTGGCCCATCCAGCCCATTACTCTTCGGAAGAAATCGCGCCCCAACGCTTCTCAAAGGAAAGATTTTATTCTCTTTATCCCACAAGGATGTTAATATATTTATGGTATATGCATAGATCCTTTCCATATAAGATTATGGTAATAATCCCGAGAGTATGGAAATAATCCCGAGATTATGGTAATTTTCCATATAGGATTATGGTAATTTCCATATAGGATTATGGTAATTTTCATATGGGATTAAGGTAGTTCATTATAAATATAAGGTATGAGATAAAGTCTAGGTTAATGCTAAAGTTTTGAGAGCACAATTTTCGTCCACCCATGTTAGAGGATCTCGAAAATTTGCCTAGGGTTGAGGGTGATTTCTTGTAGTATTCTCCATAGATCGTCCTCACCGACGTTGGAGATTGGGCATCCGGATACGCCCGGAAGGTCAAAGCACGAGTCTCGACCGCCGATCCGCTTCATCCCGCTCGATCCACCTCGATGCGGATCCAAAGGTAAACACGAGTAAACCTCACGTGTTGCAATTAATTATATAGACGCATGCTAGGAATATAATCAATGTATGGTGAATTAAATATCCAAGATAGATCCTCGGCGAGTGGCTTAACATATGTTTTCCCTACATTGGTATCGAGCTCGATCGTAATCTTGGCTCTGCTGGATTAATTCACGTTTGATTATTACATGCGCTTTATTAATTGTGGATCGCTGCTCATCGTGGCTCGTTTATTATTTTGTTGGTTTTGTTTTTACACCACGAAAATCCGTGGTTAGATTTGATTTTATTTTGTAAATCTTATCTGTAAAAGAAGAACGAAGACGAAAGAACGAAGAACGAAACGACGGGAAAAACAGGTCTCTCGGCAGTCCCCTGGACGGTATCTCGCGAGCGAACCTCGCGGTCGCGAGGGAGATCACGAGGGGAACGGGCGACGGGGCGTGCGTCACAAGACGAGATCCCTGGCGCCACGCGAGCGAGCGAGTGATCGCGAGATACGACCACGAAGCAGCGAGCGGCGAGCTAGCGGGCGACGGGCGCTGCGTTCGCGGCGAAACCCGGCTGGCATGAGCATCATCGGTCGCGAAGTTTCGCCGCCGGCGGCGACATCTCTCGGCAGATGTTCGGTGCTCGGGGCTTGGCAAGACGCAGCGTGCCGACGGGTCGCGGTCGCGTTAGCGATCAGCGAGGTAGCCCGCGAGGGACACGCGAGCAAAGCGGCGGCAGAGGTCAAGGCGCACGGCCGGGCCTCGCCAGCGCACGCCCAAGACAGACAATGACCCGCCCGGCCCGCTTTTCCCGCCCAATCCAGATTTTTCGGTCCGTGCCCGCACGCGAGGCCCATTTGTTGAATCTGGTCCGTGCCCGTGAATGCGAGGCCCGTCAAGTTTAATTGCACTTTGTAAATCTATGTAATAGATTAGATTTAAATGTGCAGTGTTTCACGATTGGGCGCGGCGAACGTTTTATTTTATTTTTATCGCTCATATGCATGTCGTGGATGTTTAAATTATGCAGAGCATGCTATGTATGTTTATATTACGCTGACAAACCTTAAGTGTTTTACGTAATTGGATGCGCATAGTAAGCATGCTAGGTTTATCGCGTTTATCAAGCATATTTTAGAATTCTGCGAGCATGTTTTACATGTTGAGTTCTATAGAAAAGCATGCTAGGATTACGTGATCTCGCATGGACAAACCTTTTGAATAAAAAGACTAAGCAAGCAACCCGACAAATTAATTTTTCAAATTAAAATGTCAAGACCTCCACTTTTGATCTCTAAACAAAGTGAGACCATCGTGAGTAAACGCCCACACGCGTGGTTTGTTTGCACTGCTTATCATAAGTTTGTTAGATGAGATTTCTAAATAAAACATTTTAAATCTATTGAGAAGTGGGAGTTTCATGTAAACGCCCACACGCGCGGGCTTGCATGTGCGATTTTCATAAGTTCTCTAGAGATAGATATAAAATGAGATAACAAAAGAATTTGAATTGGAAGCGGTATGGTCCGAGTGAGTATGCCAATTCTAAGAATTCATTTCTCACGTTAAAATTGTGGTCATTGCTTAGACATCACCTCAAGTACAACTTCCCGCCAAGTCCCTCTCGCGATAGTGATGTGGTCTAGTAAGGTCCAATCGTTAATTTCATTTGTCATAAGGATAAGTTGACATGGATTGAAATTAAACGACTAAAAGGTATATTTTAGTCCGGTCGAGGGTTCATGTAAACGCCCACACGCGTGGCTTGTATGGGATTCCTTGGGCGATTGGAGGTTTCAATTAATATTGTTTTATCAAAATGTTACAATATTATTGTTACGAATTATTTGCGATCGTATGATTATGTGTTTTACATTATCGTTTGAGTATATGTCTCTTACGCCGATTATCAATATGCTCGCACAAAACCGTTATCCGTCCAAATTTTATCGAGTGGAAACGAAACATGGAATATGTTCTTATCATTTGAAGAACACATGTTTGTTCTCACTACTCCTAAACCCGATGCCCTTATCGACGATCGACTAATGAGCAAGCGAGTCAAGCGGACTTTGGAATAAGTCAAACAATATGGCTAAATGCTATATGATGACTACGATGTCCAAAGGCTTGCAGTACCGACAGATCATCGATGGTAGACGCGATCGATATTTGGTCAAGTCTCGAGAGTAAGTTTGGGCATCAGATCGGACGATCCGCTTCCACACAATGAGAGAAATCTTGGCGTGTAAGATGGAAGAAGGAAGTTCGGTCCATGAACATGTCTCCACATGACTCATCTCATGGATAGTCTTGATCGGTTGGGAGGAGGTATTGACGGCGGCCAAGGTCGATATCATCCTCAATACACCGCCCAAGTCTTTTGAGAACTTACAGAATGCGATCATGAGCAAGACCGAGTTTACACTTAGTCGGTTGTTTAATGATCTCGTGGTCATGAAGGAGTTATGGGAAAAGGAGCACATGCTCTTGCTAGCACATCTAAGGGCCCAAAATTTTCGTTGCAAAATGGAAATAGAAAAGGGTACCAAAGGTGGTAGAGGCAAGGAAATAGTGGGAGTAATGGGAGCAAGAACATGGTCTGCCACCGGAGGCTTGAAGAAGCGAAAGAGAGGCGGCAAGTGCTTCAAGTGCGGCAAGATCGGGCATTGGAAGGCCAAGTGCCCTATGCTCATGCTCAAGGTACGCTGCTTGCTTTAGTAACGGAAACATGTTTAGCGACTTGTTCTACCCATTCTTGGGTAGTAGATCTGGCAAGAATCGATCATGTTTGTTACACCTTGTAGGGGTTCTCGCGGACAAGGAGCTGTTTGATGGCGAGATAACGATCTCCATGGGCAACGCGGCGAAAGTCGAGGCCGTTGCAGTTGGAGATGTTACTTTATGTTTTGAGAAAACAGTTTTAGTTTTAAAAGACGTTTTATATGTGCCGGATTTTCGCGGAACCTTGTTTCTGTTTCGAAATTATTTACTCATGGATATTTCGTTATTTTTGATAGTGGTGTTTCTATCATAAGAAATGACGAAGTTATCTGTGTTGGCACATTATATAATTCGCTTTATACTATTTCTGCCAAACATAATACCTATAACTATGTTGCATCTTCATCAAACCCTAAAAAGAGAAAGTTTTCTTCAGAAGATGACTCTACTTTTCTCTTGGCATCTTAGATTAGGTCACATCAATCTAAATAGGATCCAAAGACCGGCTAAGAATGGGCGTTGGTAATCTCACTACATCTGCGTCCGGTCTGCGAATCCCGTATAGAAGGTAAGATGTCGACTGCACCTTCAAAGCGAAGGGTTATAGAGCCAAAGAAATGTTGGAGTTAGTCCATTCGACTGTGGACCGATGTCCACACAAGCTCGTGGAGGGTACAGTATTTTGTCACTTTCATTGACGACACTCAAGGTGCGGATACATATACCGCTTCACCGCAAGTCCGAATGCTTTGAGAAATTCAAAGAGTTTAAGGCGGAAGTGGAGCGAAGCTAGGTAAGAGTATCAAGTCATCATGGGTCCGATCGCGGTGGCGAATACCTCAAGAACGAAGTTTATGGACTATCTAGTGAAGTGTGGGATTACATCCCAACAAGATTTCACCGGGCACACCACACAAAATGTGTGTGTCGAGCCAAGAAATAGGACTCTTTTGGAAATGGTTAGATCTATGATGAGTTATGCTACATTGCCTATTTCGATTCGGGGTATGCCTTAGAGACGGCGGCATACTTGCTAAATCTAGTACCGCCCAAGTCGATCGAAAAGATCCCTTTCGACTTGTGGTTTGGGCGAAGCCTAGTTTAAGCCACATAAGGATATGGGGCCCAAAGACACGTCTTTGAACAAGAAGGTCGACAAGTTGGAGGCTAGATCCGACGCAAGGTCGTTTATTGGCTATCCTAGAGGAACAAAGGTGGTTTATTCTATAGTCCCAAGGATCGGAAGGTCATTATTAGACTAATGCTCGATTCTTAGAAGAGGACTACATGAAAATCATAAATCCAAAGTTGAAATCATTCTTCAAGAATTAGAAGATGATCGTATTCCACCACCGAATAGGCCAAAGGTACGAGATGTCGAGTCTAGTGGGAGGATCGACACCGATACTTCAAGAAATTGAAGTGGGTCGAGTTCCACCGAGATACCGACCGCATGAGTGGTACCTACACACGCAAGTTGTGCAAGTTAGAGAACCACAAGTATCTCACTCCACCGTTGCCATTGTGCCTGAGAACCTCGTCGTAGTGGGAGGTTGTTCGTCAACCCGAGCGATTTATGTTCGTGGGTGAATCTTGATTTAGTCCCGAGACTAACATGCAATAATCGACCCATGGACATACAAGGAGGTGATACAAGATATAGATGCAAGATCATGGCACACCGCTATGGACTTAGAAATGGAGTCCATAACGACTATGGATGATATGAAAAGACACTTCTACCGGATGGCAAGGAAGCCATAGGTAGTAAGTGGATATACAAGAGGAAGAGATTCCGATGGAGAGGTTTCGCTTTCAAAGCCGTGCTTGGCGAAGGTACACTGCATTGAGGGCATCGATTTCGATGAGACTTTTTCACCGTAGCAATGCTCAAGTCCATCGTAATTCTTCCGCCATAGAGCCCACTTGAACCCAGAGGTTTCGCAATGGATGTTAAAACCGCTTTTCTAAACGGTTACCTTGAGGAAGGTAGAGACATCTATATGCAAGAACCTCAAGGTTATGTGGTAAAGGGTGAAGAGCATCTAGTATGGAAGCTTAAGAAGTCCATTTATGGACTTAAGCAGCCTCCCGATCATGGAACTTACGCTTTGACGAGGTGGTAAAGTCCTATGGATTTACCGGTTGCTTAGCGAGAGTTGTGTGTATCGTTAGATGTCAACGGTGATGTGGTATTTCTTGCACTTTATGTAGATGACATCCTTCTAGTTGGAAACAACGTGAAGTCGTTATCGACGAAAGAGTTGGCTATCCGATCGGTTTCAAATGAAAGACTTAGGAGATGCAACGTACATTCTTGGGATCAAGGTTTACCGAGATCGCAAGAAGAAAATGTCGAGCTTATCTCGGGCGCCTTACATTGATATCGTGATTACTCGCTTTAGTATGCAAACCGCCAAGAAAGGATTGCTACCTTTCGGACATGGCGTTCCTTTATCTAAAACGCGATCACCTATGACCGCAAAGGAGATAGAGGAAATGAGACAAGTTCTCACGCTTCGCCGTAGGAAGTCTCATGTACGCAATGCTATGCACGAGGCCCGATATACGCTATGCGGTAGGCATAGTAGCTAGATATCGCCTAACCTCGACAAGCTCATTCGATTGCGAAGAAGCATATACTCAAGCACCGAAAAGGACTCGAGATTATAGGCTAATTTACCATGCGAGATAGTCTAATGCCTTTGGGTTATCTGCACTGGATTTCAAGTCGACCGTGATGAGAAAAGTCAACCTCGGGCTATGTGTTTACCTTGGGAGGTGGAGCCAGATCTGGCGGAGTGCAAAGCGTGATGCATTGCGGACTCTACCATGGAAGCCGAATATGTAGCCGCTTGGAGGCTTCTAATGAGGTCAGATGGTTCAAGAACTACTCGTGGATCTAGATGTGGTACCGGTTTGCCCAAGAGTATCATAGTTTCATCGTGATAACTCGTGCGTGGCAAACTCGAAGGAACCACGGACCCACAAGGCGACCAAACACATAGAGAGAAAGTACCATGTCATACGAGAAATCGTTAGACGCGGTGACGTGGCCGATTGAAAAGATTGATACGACGGAAAATCTAGCGGATCTATTCACGAAGAGCTCACGCCGCAAAAGTCTACGATGGACACGTTAGAGGACTTGGATTGCGCTTGATGGCACCCACTTAGAAAGGAAACTTTTGTATAAGTGGGAGAAGCAAAGTGATGGTTGTTTGTAATAGCTAGTAGAGACACATTGTATACTAAAAGTTTGCTTTAGTATAAGTGGGAGATTGTTGGATTTGTATACCGAAAGCGGTTTGGTTGAGCTTGTATACAATGTTTCCTCGTTACTACTATTACAATCTCCTATCCGAATTGAATACTTGATTGCATATATCTGTGTCCCTTATCTCATATATAAGTTAGATCATACAAGTGTGTAGAAGATCACGTAAGTCCGTATGATTTGTCGTTTAATGAGATATAAAAGTTTCACACCGAGACAACTTAAGGACGAGTTGTCGGTTTAGGCTCTGAGATAGATAAGAAGTGACTTGACTTAGTTGCTTGTCTATCCGGTACGCTCTCGACGTATTGAAGGATCACGATGAGATGAGTTCTTCTTTCGATCGTCGTGAAGAACCAAGATCTCGTGACTTACGATGATCTAAACCTCGATAAGGTATTAGGTGAGTATGAGTTGTCAGTCCATCACTTTGACTTGTTATGGGTGAGGGTTATATGTTCTAACCCAAGTTTCTCCGCATCTTGGGTGGTGGCGGTTTCAGATGTCACGCTAGTTATCTCAGACGAGTCACCGATCCGCTTAGGATGATGACGCCCCTTAAGGAGCTCAAAAGGTTTATTGTACTAAACCCCGCAGTTGAGTTAGCTCAAGTACAATAATAAGGTCGAGTGGTACTACTTAAGGAAATGAAGTTATTAATCGCTTTAAGCGATCGATTGCTATAAATGATTAATGGACGTTCGATATCTTAAATACGGGATTCATAATGTCTAAGTGCAAGCCCGACTCAACTTCGGTAATAAAGGGTAAGTCAACATTCTTTCTCTAGTGGCATGATCGAATGTTTATAAATTAATTTATGTTCCGGGTGAACATAAGATAATTAATTTATTTGAGACCCATCTTTATTCCTTGCATTTGATCCTCTGGCCGGCCCATCCAGCCCATTGCTACCGGAAGAAATCGCGCCCCTACCGCTCCTCAAAGGAAAGATTTTATTCTCTTTATCCCACAAGGATGTTAATATATTTATGGTATATGCATAGATCCTTTCCATATAAGATTATGGTAATAATCCCGAGAGTATGGAAATAATCCCGAGATTATGGTAATTTTCCATATAGGATTATGGTAATTTCCATATAGGATTATGGTAATTTCCATATGGGATTAAGGTAGTGCATTATAAATATAAGGTATGAGATAAAGTCTAGAGTTAATGCTAAAGTTTTGAGAGCACAATTTTCGCCCACCCATGTTAGAGGATCTCAAAATTTGCCTAGGGTTGAGGGTGATTTAGTATTCTCCATAGATCGTCCTCACCGACGCTGGAGATTGGGCATCCGGATACGATCCGAAGGTCAGCACGAGTCTCGATCGCCGATCCGCTCATCCCGCTCGATCCACCTCGGCGGATCCAAAGGTAAACACGAAAACCTCTACGTGTTGCAATTAATTATATAGACGCATGCTAGGAATATAATCAATGTATGGTGAATTAAATATCCAAGATAGATCCTCGGGCGAGGGCTTAACATATGTTTTCCTACACGGTCCACACAGTCGAGTGGACTAGCTCTAACATTTCTTTGGCTCTATGACCCTTCGCTTTGTCGGTGCGTCAACATCTTACCTTCTATACAGATTCGCAGACCGAACAGAGTAATCGTGAGATTACCCAACGCCCATTCTTAGCCAGTCTTTGGATCCTATTTAGATTGATGTGACCTAATCTTGCGAAGAAAACTTTCTCTTTTTAAGGTTTGATGTAGATGCAACATAGTTATAGGTATTATGTATTGCAGAAATAGTATAAAGCGATTTATATAATGTGCCTACACAGATAACTTCGTCATTTCTTATGATAGAAACACCACTATCAAAAACAACTGAATATCCATGAATAAACAATTTCAAACGAAACAAGGTTCCACCGAAATTCCGCACATATAAAACGCCTTTAAAACTAAACTGTTTTCTCAAACATAAAGTAACATCTCCGATCGCAACGGCCTCGACTTTCGCGCTGCCCATGGAGATCGTTATCTCGCCATCATTTAGCTCCCTTGTCCGCAGAACCCTCGCAAGGTGTAACAAACATGATCAACACACTGTGTCTACTACCCAAGAATGGGTAGAACAAGTCGCTAAACATGTTTCACATTAAAGCAAATGGCGACTAGAGCCTTGAGCTTGAGCACTTAGCCTTCCAATGCCCGGCCTCACCGCACTTGAAGCATTTGCCCTTCTCCTTTGGCTTTTTCAAACCGCTGGTAGAGCCCTTTCAGACACTCCCACTCTTTTCTTTAGCCTTAGCATCTCTTGAATTCCACTTTTCATTTTCATCTTCGATAAAGCGTTGGTTTTCTTTGAGGTGCGATTAAAGATCGTGCACCTTTGCCCATTTTTGCTCTTCCGCTACTAGATCCTCTTGCAATGAATCTAGAGTATAACTCTTATCATAAAGGGCCGCTTTATAACGAAGTCATCAAAGACTTGGGCAAAGTGTTGAGGATCATATTGATTCTCGACACGCCATCAATATATCCTCCAACCAATTTGAGCTCTCCAAGAGATTAATCATTTGCTCTACATGGTTATGCACCGAATCGCTTCCTTCATCAACTTGACATTATTGATTTTGTCAAATTATGACAAGCGATTCTGTCCGACTCCTCATACAATTTCATAAGACTTAGCCATATCGTGGCTACATCTTCCATCTCTTGATGCTGGAGTTGCAGGGACTCGCACATGGTGACCAAAAGAAGGCACTTTGCCATTCTATTTGATTTGTCCCATTTCTCGTGCGCGTGCGCTCCTCATCAGTAGATGAATTGTCTAGAGGCTTGGGACGGGGTGTAGTGAGTACAAATAGATTTTCTTCCGCAGTAAGAACATTCTCAATGTTTCGTTTCCACTCGATAAAATTTGGACCGGATAAGGGATTTTGTGCGAGCATATTGATAATCTGTAAGAGACATATCCGAAACGATAATGTAAACACATAAGCATACGATCGCACATAATTGTGAATAATAATATTGTAACCTTTTGATAAAACAATATTAATTGAAACCTCAATCGCCCAAGGAATCCCACACGCAAGCCACGCTGTGGACGTTTAACCCCGACTGCACTAAAATATACCTTTTAGTCGCTTAATTTCAATCCATGTCAACTTATCCTTATGACAAATGAAATTAACGATTGGACCTTTCTAGACCACATCACTATCGCAAGAAGGGAATTCATGAAGTTGTACTTGAGGTGATGTCTAAGCAATGACCACAATTTTAACAACAGAAATGAATTCTTAGAATCGCATACTCACTCTGACCATACCGCTTCCAATTTAAATTCTTTTGTTATCTCATTTTATATCTATCTCTAGAGAACTTATGAAAATCGCACATGCAAGCCACGCGTGTGGACGCTACACATGAAACTCCCACTCTCAATAGATTTAAAATGGTTTATTTAGAAATCTCATCTAACAAACTTATGATAAACAGTGCAAGCAAGCCACGCGTGTGATCGCCACTCACGCAAGGCCTCACTTTGTTTAGAGATCAAAAGTGGAGGTCTTGACATTTTAATTTTAAAATTAATTTGTCGGGTTGCTTGCTTAGTCTTTTGTTCAAAAGGTTTGTCCATGCAGATCACGTAATCCTAGCATGCTTGTCGATAGAACTCAACATGTTAAACATGCTCGCAGAATTCTAAAATATGCTTGAAAACGCGATAAACCTAGCATGCTTACTATGCGCATCCAATTACGAAAACACGTAAAGGTTTGTCAACGTAATTTAAACATACATAGCATGCTATTGCATTATTTAAACATCCACGACATGCAATGAACGATAAAAATAAAATAAAACGGTCATCGTGGCCCACTCGTGGAATCTGCACTTTCCTGCCTAATCTATTACATAGAATTGCAAAGTACAGATCTTTATAATCTTCAAAACGGCCTCGCGCACGGCACGGACCGGATTTGAAAACGGGCCTCGCGTGCGCGGCACGGACCGACTCGTCAAAACAGATTCGGCCGAAAATGGATATGGGCTCGGCCCGTCACACGGCGGCGTGGCGCCGTGCACGCCTTACGTGCCGCCGCCCCGCACGCGGCGACCCATTTTTCCCGTCGCCTCGATCCGGCCGCTGCGTTTTACTTTTACGTATAAGATTTACGTAAAAATAAATCTAATCTAACCACGGATTTTCTCGTGGTGAAAACAAAATCCGACAAAATTAAACGAGCCACGATGAATCGATGATCCAACAATTAATATATTGCGACGTAATAATCAAACGTGAATTAATCCAACAGAGCCAAGATATCGATCCTGTGCTCGATACCAATTTTAGGAAAACTAGGTTTAGCCCTCTCCGATGATCTATCTTCGATGTTTAATTCACCATATATTGATTATATTCCTAGCATGCACCTATATAATTAATTGCAACACTTTGGGGTTTCTCGTGTTTACCTTTGAACTGCCGAGGCGGAATGGATCGAGACTCGTGCTTTGACCTTCCGGACGTATCCCTGTTACCCAATCTCCAACGCCGAGTGAGGACGATCTATGAAGAATGCTTCGAAAATCACCCAATGCTCTTAAAATTCTCGAAAAATCCTCCCAACATTACTATGGGATGGACGAAAATTTGATGATGAATTATGAGGATTCACCTGAATCTATCTCTTACCTTATATTTATAATGCACTACCTTAATCCCATAAGGAAATTACCATAATCCCATATGGAAATTACCATAATCTCATATGGAAATTACCATAATCCTTTATGGAAATTACCATAATCCCATATGAAAATTACCATAATCCTATATGGAAAGGATTATTACCATAATCCTATATGGAAAGGATCTATGCATATCCCATAAATATAATAATATCCTTATAGGATAAAGAGAATCAAATCCTTTCCATAAGAGCATGATGGTGGACGATTTTCGAGCTCACGGGCCTGGATGGGCCGGCCTGTGGATCAAATGCAATGAATAAAGATGGGCCTCAAATAAATTAATTATCTTATGTTCATTTCATAACATAAATTAATTTATAAACATTTATTCATGCCACTAGAGAATAAATGCCGACTTACCCTTTATTACCAAGTTGAGTCGGGCTTGCACTTAGACATTACGAATCCTCGTATTTAAGATATCGAACGTCCATTAATTATCTATAGCATTCGATCGCTTAAAATAATTAATATCTTTAATTCCTTAAGTAGTACCACTCAACCTTATTATTGTACTTGAGCTAACTCAACCCGCAGGTTTAGTACAATAAACCTTTGAGCTCCTTATGGGACGCCATCATCCTAAACGGATACGGTGACTGATACGAGATAACTAGCATGACATACAAGCACCGCCACCACCCAAGATGCGGAGAATTTTGGGTTAGAACATATAACCTCACCCATAAAAAGTCAAAGTGATGGTCAAGAACTCATACTCACCTAATACCTTATCGAGGTTTAGATCATCGTAAGTCACCGAGATCTTGGTTCTTCACGACGGTCGATAGAAGAACTCATCTCATCGTGATCCTTCAATACGCCGTGGACGCATCAAAGATAGACAAGCAACCAAGTCAAGTCACTTCTTATCTATACATGACTATACCGACAACTCGTCCTCAAGTTGTCTCAACCGTGAAACTTTTATATCTCATTAAGCTCGACCAATCATACGTACTTCGTGATCTTCTACACAATCGATGATCTAACTTATATATGAGATAAGGGACACGGATATATGCAATCAAGTATTCATTTCAGATAGAAGATTGTAATAGTGGTAACAGAAATATTGTATACAAGCTCAACCAAACCGCCAAGAGATACAAATCCAACACCCTCACCCCGGTCCGACCCCGATCCTCAAGCCTCCGATCTATATATGCTCAGCTCGGCATCATTCAGATCGTCCTCGGTGAAATCGTAAGATATTTCACCGAATGCATTCAGCTTGTCCTCTATGGCACCCAAGGGCTTCACCTTCACATCCCTCATCTTGCCCATACCCCACTTATAACACGGTGCCCGCCAACCCGCAAAAGAAAACTTTCTTTGCCATCAGGGCACCTTAGAGGGCAACACCCGAACGATCGCCGGGGTGACAAATAATATACACCTCCCGAACTCTCGACGCTAAAAACGCATCAGACCTCGAGGAGAAGCTACGCTAAGGCCGAACAGTAAAACCTAGCCCACCACCGACCTAATGGAGTTCGGATCAACCGCATATAGGAATTTGAAAATATTCCTAAATACTAAAAAGATGGGAGCCAGGGAACCTAAGCCCACCTTCGTGGCATCTACATACACCGAGTAAATCCTCCGAGGGCCATAGCTCTATCACCTTTTGCGGCAGCACCACCAGCCTCCCACGAATATGGCATTCCTTCACTATCCTACATAAATCAGGAACGGTCATAAACGAGCTAGCGTCCCTGACCTTCCACTCATCCCAGGCAGATGGTATCGCCGGAACCTTAGCGCTAATCCCCCTAGACCTACCCATCAAGGTATGGCACATATAATCCTTGATTTTGACCTCACTATCGGGAAGAAGATGATCAAGGCACCGCACATAGACGAAGAAGAAGAAGAAGACATACTTACTTTTCGGTGAGGATTTTGCTTCTCCGATGAAGTTCAAAGAATTTTGGAAAAGCTCAAATTTCTCTCTCGAACAAATGAGGAAGAAGAGAATGAACAGTTTCTATCCCCCACTATTTAAAGTACAAAAGGCGCCCAAAACCGCCTTTTCAACTTTCCACGTGGCTAACCACGATTTGACGTGAAGTAGATGCAGCTGAAGTTTCGAGCGCCCACCAACCGCCTGGCGCATATGACGTATTCTAGGACGAGCGACCGCCGCCTAATCGCACTCATCACACCGACATCGCCATCCAACAGGACGATTCAGTTCGGATGATTCAGATCGACTCGGCACCTCCGCACGGACATCGCCATCGGACGAGGACGATTGGGCCGACCTCGGTGCCTCTAGACGGATATCACCGTCCAACCGGTACGACTCCGCCGACCTCGGCATATCCCTGATGGACGTCGCCATCCAACATGGATGATTCAGTTCGGACCTCGGCATCCTCCAGATGTATATTAGCATCCAACTTCGAGCGACTCAGTTCGGAACGGGGCAAACGGTCCAATTCAGTCCAGAACGGCAAAACGTATAGCTCAGTTCGGATCCAGGCAAATCAATCCAACCCTGACATCAAAAAGATTGAGAACCTTCGACAACAACCTCAGCCGAGCAACAAGCAACCTCGGTAAAATGAGCTCTTCACCCCACCTCGCACGCTTGTTGCTCGACTAATTGGGGGCTATGATGGTATATGGCCCAACCGCCAGCCCAATGGCACGCCTAGTGAACGGGCTCGACCTAATGGATGCCCTACGGTTAAGCACAAGTCCAACATCTAAACCCTATTCAAGACCAAATCAAAGAAGATATATTGAAGGAGATATTCAAGGATCAAGATATAGAAGGAGATCGGATCCCACAAGGCAAGGGATCCAGTACAATCTTTAGAGATCCACTACATGTATAAATAGAGGTTAGGTTGAAGGTAGAAGGGTTAGCAACTATTTGAATACTAGAGCTTTTCAATACATTCATTGTAATCCGACATAGTGAAAGTATTGAGGAATCACTCCTCCGTGGACGTAGATCTTATTCTTGATCGAACCACGTAAAAATCTCTCGTGTTCTTTACTGCTTTCATAAATCTCGCACACAAGATTTATCGGTGGACTCGAATCCAAACCTTGGCCTCGTGCATTAACCATTCTACCACTAGACCAACACACGCATTAATCGTAGTATTCCTACCATCTATAAGGATGAGTAAGTAAGTATGAATCTCAAATTTTCATTCCTCAATTCAAAAAGTAAAAAGCTCAAATTTGATTAAATAGATGATTTGTAAAACATACCTTGCTCGCTTGTCCATTAAATGTGATAAAATTTCATCCCTGCCTAATCTCTACCCCTCCGCAAAAAAAATGATCAACACGGCTATGTGCTAGACGTTACAAGGAAAATTAACATAGAAAACAACTCATTTCACAAAATCGAGAAACACATTTATCCGTATCTAAGGATATATATATATACTTAATAGAGGGGGAAATAAATCATAAATTTCTAGTTCTTCAAACAATATCAAAATACAAAATCTGAATATGCATCGACTTCATACCTTTTTGTGTGTGTTAATACTATAATAGTAGTATTATATATTTTTCACAGATAACATAAGCACCGACAACCATCTTCGTATGTGCAAATACATGTGAGCGGACGGCCGTTTGTGCCTTGAGGAAATTAAACTCGAGACCGAACCCTATTCGGAGAACCTTGGGGCTGTTTGGATGCAACTCTGGGTTCTGCCCACTAACAACTCTTGGATTAGATGAATGACTTGAAACTACAGGTTTTGGTGGGGCTTTTGAGGTAATTTTGGAATTTGGACCGAGAAGAGTGAGTAGACAGGCCTGTGGTCTGAAAACGTTGACTCGCCCCTCATGTAGCACATTTGCTCAAGGCCTTCTCCTTTCCAAAGGATTCGGTCGCACCTATCATATTATTATTCCAAAAAAACACCCAACTATAGAGTCATTATTGGAAGATTTTATGCTAGAGAAACTTAGTAAATTTTATTATTTTGTTAATATTATATACGTGTGAACATTCATTAATTAATACATACTTAAGCTAGGTCACGTATGTATATTAATGAGGGCAGACTTAAATACAGGATATTATAATTGAGCGGACGATGATTAAATAAATAAAGATTGCTTGATCACCGTAAACAATTTTAAATTTGTATAAAATATTTAAAATATCACGGAAAGCGAACCAAATTAAATGAAAATCGGCTAGCCGACATTAGAGTAAATTAGACTATTTTAATTACCGACCATCAGCTTTTTATTAATGATAACTTCGCATGCGATTGTATGTTTATAAAATATTTCACGTTAATTTATCTCGATAACTTTTACAAGAAGGATAATAGTTAAATGCCCTTTTTTATTAACTATAAAATTAGCGAGGAGACGATACCGTAAATTTTTCTTCCTGACATGTTTATCTTCTTAACTGACCTAAATATACAAATCAACTAAAAAAATAAGGCAAATATTTTATTTCTTTATGATCCCACCAACTCAAATGTTGTAAAAGTAAGTCAAAGAAAGGAAGGAAAAGAAAAGATAGATATTGAAGTGTTACCATGCAGGAGTACGACGCTTCTCTTTGGTCGCAGAGGTTTGTACGACATAATGATCGGAATTCACAATATATTTGTAGGTTGGAGCAAAATAGATTTCCTTCTTCCCAGCCGTTGAAGACTCTACCAGCTTTTTGTTCTATTCTTAACTGTTCACATTAACAATACACCACATATATTATTTTGTAAGAACAATTAGAGAAATGAAATAGAAGTGGTGTACTTGTGAGTAAATAAAATTGAGAAATGAGAAACCTCATCCTTCTGTAGTAGGGCTTGCCAATCATTCGTTTGGACTAGCTCGTAGGTGTCCCCGCAACTTGAAGCCAGTCGATAATTCAAGTCCCCAGCCAAATTATCTTGCTACAAATTAATTCATGCCGTTAAGACTCATTTTTCAGATCATAACTTCTACGTGCATCGCTTATTAATCTATTGGTGATGTTTTTTAAAACAAAGTAAGAACATACTCGTGATCCAAAATTGTATCACGTTGATTTCGAAAGGGATGAGAGAATCGCGTTCTCTTCAAGATCTCCATCACGTCCGAATTTCTTCTAGCAGCATCGCCGCTCTCTCTCCGAAGTTAAGTGACTACACACGAAGCAAAACGACGCCGACTGATGCAATGCCATGCTAATAGATATTGATCCCTACACATACAATCAAATTAATTAGTAATCAATGACCAAGCTTTCAATGTCTTTATGTAATTTATAAATTAATAATGTCAAATAACAAGTTCTGAGTTATTAAAATCAAAATAATTGAATAAAACAAAAACCAATAATTCTAAAGTGAATCAAACTTGAAAGGTGCCCACGAAAAATGAGCAGCATATTGCTTCTCCCACACACACATATATAGATATACCTTATTTCCGAGGTATCCCATGATTCCTCTTCCTACGCAGGAGACCTCCAAACTGGAAATATGGTGGCGCAAGTCGTGGCGGACCCATACGCACAAGAAGATCCCGACCATCTGCTTGCTGGCTGCCAAGCAGTACTCGTGTTTCTTCCTCGATTCATCCGAACAAGAATTTGTTACTAAGTTGTCGAGATCATCACCATCATCTTCTAGTGATAGCAAATCCGAGAAGCTAACTCTTGGTTTGGAAAATTGGCGTCGATCCTGTCTGGAAACGGGGATATCTGCGTTCTCGTTCCGGTTTAGAGCTTGCCGGATTAGGGATAGCCACCTAGCCGCCGGACCGCAGTCTTCCGGTCCTAGTACGTTGCCGGCGTTCAGAGGTACAATCTCCTGGAACCTGAATCACATCCCAAATCACAACTTATCATCATTTTAACCCTGCATAGGTTGTTACGACCAGTTCATCGGAAATAACGCAACGTTTACTGAAACTTGCAGTTTTCTCCCGACTTTTAACATGTTACTACACATACTGCGTTTTAATATTTTGCAATTTTCCCATTGATACAAATTATGTCGTGTTTGAGGTGGTAAACATCTGACAAACTTTACTGAAAAAATGGAAGATATAATAATAATAATAATAATAATAATAATAATAATAATAATAATAATAATAATAATAATAATAATAATAATAATAATGTTGTAATTGTAATAATATTGAGATAATAAATCTCTAATCAAATCAAATTCAAACCAAATCTTACCCAAGTACATAAATGTCAGCAGGTGCTTTTGTTTTAACCAGTCTTTAGGTTAGGTTCATCGTCTGGTGATTTGCCTCCTACGTTCCATGTTCCCACGAACATTCTATATATACAAAATCAGGCCACTCAAATTTTGAAATTTCAATCTATCTAAATAATAAAACATGCTTAAAGTTGGAAATATATCAAACAAATCGTGCATGTTATCCACTAGAAAAAGAATGACATTTGTAAAAATCAAATCAGAGAGTTTAATAATGTCAGGTGAGTTTAGTAACTAAACATGGAAAAGTTTGGGCAATTCATTAGTACAACTATGAGGATTTTGGCTAAGCTTATTTTAGAGAGCTTATAAGCTCCAAGAGTTTCAAGATCTTATAAAATGTCAGGTCTCAAGAGCTTATAAGTTGTCAAGGTATTTTGATAACTTATAAGCTAGAGAAAGAATCATGAATTAACAAGAGAATTCATAGTTGAGAGAGAAAATTGAGAAGATGTGAAGTTGATAGTGTATATGTGGAAATAACGAATCATAATAAAGTTATTTTGGTAAATTCATTGTTATTTATAAGCATATGAAAAAATAAATTGGGATTTAACAATTTCTTTATAGGAGAGCTCATAAACTGTTAGAACTTATTTTTACAGTTTATAAGTTATTTATGAGCTTATTTTGCCAAACACTTTGCAGAAGCTTTTGAAGAGCTTACAAGCTCAACCAACACCCTCTATATATGATATGATCGTCAACCTCTTTGTTGACACAACCCATAATGATGAAATTAAATTACCATTGCAGTCCAAATTTTAATAAATATACTGCAAAAAACCTTAATTTGGTTTTATAATTTATTACATAAATAAAAAACTCAATTGCAAACAAAATTTAACTTCTAGTTGTATATATTGCACATAAATAAGGAATATATAATATGGAATATTCTTTTTTTTCCTCACCGGAGATTGGTGTTGCTGCGAATTGGTGGTGGTGGTGATGGTGGTAGCTGATTGAATCCAGGCCGTTCAATTTTTCTATTCTTTTCCATCAACCACTCTGTGACAGATTAGGCTAGCTAGTGATTAGTTACAAAACTGATTAGACAATTACCACTATATATCGTCAATAATTTTACACTTAATCCAATTTCTAACACATATTAATTACCACTAATTAGATTCTCTAAGTAGATGGATAGTTATTTCTAATTAAAAGAAGTGGTCAAACTCACTAGCCATCAATCCATTATTTTATTGCAAACGAGTATCCGTTGAAAATAAAAGTAAATATTACAAATAATTTTGACAAATTGAGGATAGTAATTACCTGATAATTCTTCAGGCACGACGACGTATGGTCCATCGTCGGAGCAACTCTTCCTTCTTCGTTGAAACAGACCTGATTTCAAGATCAATGAAGATTGTATAGATCATGTCACCTCAAAATCCCCAAAAAAATTTAATGAAAAAGGAGAGCCAAACATATAAAAAATGCACCGTTTGTTCTGTAATCTGAGTGATATTCATGTCTACCTCTCTTTATGTTCAACCATCTTCTAACCATCACTTTTGGCCATGACGACTAAAAAGAAAAGAGAGAAAAAAACAAGTATCATAGTTAAATTCGATTACAACATATATTATCAGTTGCAATAAAGTGAAACTTCTTCTGGCACAGAATTACATGACATGCTTTACCTGAAGATTCCTGCTTTCTTCTCTCATTGATCACGAAGCCAAATCAAATCCTGTTAAAAAGATTCGGATAAAAATGGATGAGGAGATATTTTTCGATAATATTATGTTATATTTCTCGACAGATCAGTTTACAAAAATCTACGTGATAAAAGCAACTGGGGTCTGCGTTGATCGAGCGTCAATGTGAACAGTCTTATGCAAACGAGTTGGATTGATAAAATAAGAGCTAAAAAATTTAGATGAATATTTGTCAACTGAAGAATAGTTTATAATGTAAAAAGAATCAAGTTGAAGGAGTTAGGAAATGAGGCAGCATTTGAAGTGACCGTAGATAACGGTAAACGAAGAAAAATACGAACTTGCGCTATGTGGAGTTGCATGCAAATAAAATAAAATTAGATAAAAGACGCTTCAAAAAAATAAATAAAAGGGTAGATGTGACATTTACCATTATTATAATAAATAGATAGAAAGACGGCAGGGATTTCCTTTTTCTTGAAGAATAATTCACAGATGTGTTGTTTTGAGTTTGGGACTTTACAGAGAGGAAGACAGAGTGGGGAGGAATTAAAGAGGTTGAACTAATAAAGGGAAAATCATAATTAAGATTCCCTGCTATTTTTCCCCCTTTTAAACTAGAGAACAAATTAACAAAAATAAAAATATTAAAATTATGAATGTAACTGGAAATTAGCTTAAAACTAAAAAGAAACAACTGAAAACCATTCCAAAATCGATAATTTGCTTGGATTGTCAAATCAAGTCCAGATTTAGAACAGAAATAAATGTGAAATGAAACCAAGAATGATATTAGTAAGAAAAAAGAAGGGGGGGGATTGAAATTTGTTGGGCATTTAGGGGTGTGAAGTGACAGATGAGATGAAGGTTCATAAATAATTGTTACATCGGTATGGCATATGTATCTAATTTGAAGAAGAAATTAACGAAAAATAGGAAAAGAAATTATTAGCGAAATGAAGTTACACGAATGAATGAATGAGCAGACACGTACGGAGAGAATGTTTTTTCTGTTTATGGTGGATGAGTTCCGTAGCTGCAGAGAGTGGTAATATAGAAATGGAGAGTTGTACGCTGCGGAGAAATGATGATACTCCAAGAAGAAAACTCTTCTTGACTTTGCTGGTTGGGAAGGCAGGCAGAAGCTCGGAAATCAAAAGGTGGGACTTCCCTTGTCTTGCCTCGATAATTTATACTCTCCGTCTACTATATTCGTTTCTTGATTTTGATAATATAAAAATAAGTGTAAAATAATGGAGATAATAAATTAATAGATTAATAGATAGTGAGATTAAAAGGTGGACTATAGGGATATAAATGAATAGTAGGTGTAAAAATATGGCCATTAATGGTTTTTTTTGTAAATAAATACATAGATTTAGGATAAAAATATAAAGTTAATGTTTTAAAAAGAAAAGTGAACATGTTAGAGTTGGTTAACTCGACTAAGTCTCCTCATTTTAAGGAGTTAGTTATTTGTTAGTGTTTTGCCTTTTCTTCTCTTTGGTGTGCAATTTCTTTAAATGTGTCGCGGATGCGATGGTAACACACCTGGAGAACACGGAAACGGATCGCTAGAGATCGGGTGGACTAAGTCGAGTTCGGCTTTCTACTTTCAGAGCAAGTCATGCCATTAACTACCATGACTTAGTCACACCTTTAGTGGGCGGATCGTGGTCCAAGACATGCGGTGAGGCCTCTCAACGTCTATAAAAGTAGAGCCAAAGCAAGCGTAAAGTGCGCAACTCTTGAAGAATCAATCAAGATCATTTATGTTGTTGAGTCATTTTAGTACATTTCAATATCACATGAGTGTTTTAACTTCTAATGGTGTTAGAAGGTTGTTTTTTAGTACACGAGTGGTGTGAGGAAATCTTTAGTATTTTCATATATCTCGATAGATAGCTTCTTAGCTTTTTCATAGATCTTGATACATAGTTTTAGTACTCAACTTTCCGACTTTATCTTGTGGTAAGTAGTGAGTTTTATAACGCTCATCGTAAAATTTATAGTGAATAATTTCACCATATGGCATCTATAGATTATAATTTAATCGTAGAAAAGTTTAATTCGGTGTTCTTCAAGTTTTAATTCTGTTGTTTTACTTTGTGTGTGGATAACAGTCTACATAACAGTTTTGTGTTTAGGCGAAGCAACGCTTACAATTGGTATCAGAGCTTACACTCGATACACTGAGTGAGATCTGTCAGGTGTCTTCGTTGAATTTTCGCCATGGATTCGAACAATGCTGGTTATTATCGACCACCAATCTTGGATGGATCGAATTACTCTTACTGGAAGACCAGAATCCGCTCATACATCAAGTCCATTGATGTCAAAGCATGGCGGTCCGTGGAGAGCGGATGGTGGGTCCCAAAGACCATCGATGTTCAGCCGATGTTATCCCAACACCATCGCACGGTGGACAAGAGATCGGGGTTGACGCAAACTTCAACGAAAGCCCTCAATGCCATTTACGCATCCGTGGACATGACAATGTTCAAATTGATCAAGAATAGCGTGCGAAGATGTGGGATGTCCTTCAACGGCATTACGAAGGTGATACAAGTATAAAATAGTCTCGACGATTTTCACTTCCAAATTCGAGAATATGAAGATGGGAGAAGAAGAGAACATCAACGACTACACCGAGAGAATATTGGATATCGCCAATGAATGCCAAGATCTTGGTGATGCGATAAGTAACAAGTTCTTTGGTGTCGAGCTCTTGAACCTTACCCGCAAGATTTGAGATGAAGGTCACGGCTATTGAAACATCTCAAACGATTGCAGCCATTGAGTTCATGGATCTCATGAATTCACTCAAGACATCTGAGATGAATCGAAGAGAAAGGTGCAATCAATAAAAGCCGATCGTTGCCTTCACCGCCGGGCAACATCCAATGGAACATCGCGGAGATAATCGAGTTGGATGATGAAGAGGAGTGCGGAGATCAATCTTGGCGATGATGTTGCTCTAATCACCATGAAATTCAATACTATGGTAAGAAAGATGAACAAAGCGAAAGTTCAAGCTAGGCCTATGGATCAAAATCATCGAATGGTTGAATATCCGCCTCAAAACCTCAAAACTTCACTCCGCCACAGACCGGTGAGGAAGTCATTTTCCTCGAGACACGTTTAGGTATGATTCCTCCAACATTGATAGTATCGATGCCGTGAATGCAAAGGGTATGGTCACTATGCGAACCAATGTGCGAACACGCTAAGAAAGAGAGAAAAGTCGTCTTGGGTATCATGGAGTGATGATGGTCGAGTTCTTCAAGAGGTAAATACCGGCAATGACGCTGCGGCCGAAGATCATTGCCACAAAGACTCACGTCGCGATTGCCAAAACATTGTCGAGACGATGAGGAGATGCGATCGGTTTGATCCGAGATCAAACGGTATGGTCTCGACTATTAGTCAAGTTTGTTTTTCTTAAATGCTCTTGTGAATGATACAGATTGTGAGGCGATTATGATGAAGACACTATCGCCATAGTGCAAGAGTTGAAAAGCTATATGACGAGCTACTTGAGAAATGAAAAGACAAAGTCGAGATCTTGAGCTCACATCAAGAGAGAATATGAGTTTGAAAGCATCTCGGCTAAGCTTGAAGTCTTGGTAACACAAAGGAAGTCGAACTAAACAAGGTGACTTGTCAATTTGAAGTGGCACAAGGTGCGCTCGGAAAGTGGAACAGTGCGTCAAATTAGATGATGCTTTGTTAATGGGTAAAACAGACACTACTGGTTTAGGTTTTATTGATGTACCTCACACTGTTGTTCCCACAATTGTCGCCACAAATGGGAAACCATTCGTTAAAGAAGGTGAACCAGTAAAAAGGGTAAAAATAACACGAAGAAAACATAGAAAATACGTATGTCATTACTGCTCTACACCTGGTCACATTAGGCCTTTCTGTTATAAACTGAAGGCTGATTTTAATGGAAATAGGATGATGCCTAGGTTATGTTATACGAACACTTCTGTGCACAGACCCAAGAACTGCTCGATGCACACTACAGCAAACACGACCAACAGAGGAACTGACTCAAAAAGGGTTTGGGTTAGGAAAGATGATGTAAAATGGCATGTTGTTTATACTGCATTGAAAACTAACATTTCAGGTTCATGGTATTTTGATAGCGGCTGTTCCCATCACATGACTGGAAACAGAAGCTGCCTTTCCAACTATGAGTCGTATGATGGGGGAGTGTATCATTTGGAGGTGGTTCTAAAGGAAAAATCATAGGCAAAGGACTCCTAAATGTCCAAGGTTTACCTAACCTCAAGAATGTCTTGCATGTACAAGGTTTAATGGCAAATATTATAAGCATAAGTCAATTATGTGATGAAGAATTGCAAGTGAAATTTGACAGAGATTCTTGTGAAGTCTATGATGGTAAGAACACATGTCTCATGAAAGGATAGAGGTCAGCCGATAACTGCTATATGGCCGACGAACCAAAGTGCAATAAGGCACAAATTGATGAGAGTGTGTTATGGCATCAAAAGTTAGGACATACTAACTTTAGAAATCTTGACAGTTGAACAAAATGGAAGCAGTACGTGGACTACCCAAGTGGCACAAGTCGGAAAAGTGGTGCGTGGTGATTGTCAAGGGAAAACAGACCCATGTTCCCCATGTTGTTGTACAACATCGCGAACATCATTATGGTATAACACTTTGTTTTGAGTCGCTTCACATGGACTTAGTAGGACTGTCGAGATCGAAGCACGGGTGGCAAGAGGTATACATATGTCATTGTAGATGATTTTTCAAGGTACACATGGACTTTCTTCTTACGAGAAAAATCAGACACGTTTGAAACGTTTAAAATCCTCTTTGCTAGAATTTTTAACATGTTTGGTGTTCAAGTGTCAAGGATCCGATCAGATCATGGAAGAGAGTTCGAGAATATCTATTTCACAAATTTTTGTGAGAAAAAGGGAATTTTCCAAGAATTCTCCACCCCAAAGACACCTCAACAAAATGGTGTAACTGAGCGCAAGAATAGAACTCTAATAGAAATGGCACGAGTTATGTTAAGCTCCAAAGGTGCATCCAAACGTTTTTGGGTAGAGGTCATTAACACCGATGTCATATTAACAATCGCATGAACATCCGACGTGTTCCTTCAAAACCCGTATGAAATTTCGAAAGGAAGGAAACCTAATCTCAAATATTTTCATGTGTTTGGGTGTGTTTGCTACATCTTGAATGATAGAGTATCTCACCAAGTTTGATGAGAAAAGCGATAAAGGATTTTCGTAGGGTACTCTCTAAATAATCAAGCATACCGTGTGCATAATCCGAGATTACGGACCATTCAAGAGTTCGTAAATGTTGTTTTGATGATCTTACTAATCTCGCAGGAAAAGACAAGATGAGAATGTGGTGAATTGATAGAAGATTTAGAGAATTCTTTCCAACTGGATGTTAGCAGTGTTGGAAATCGTATATATATTATATATATTATATATGGTCAGTTGTCGAAGCTACTTTGACCAAGATTTTGAGTGACGATAACGCTTAATTTTGTGAAATTAAATGGCATAGGATCGATCTACGTTTTGAGTAGATGATCGTGGTGTATTCACATTCTCAAACCGATTTTCATGAGTGAGAAATAATGGATCAAAGTTGGTCACTTAAACTTGAAGTTATGTGCTTGAGGGATAAGCATGGTTTAATTAATCCTTATCCCACATTGATTAATGTACATACATTAATTGTCTATATAAGTGGTTCATTGAACACTTAGTATAATTGTGCACAAGTGATGGGTTGTAAAGCCCACACGCTGCCGCCGCGGCCCCGCCCAGTCGAGCCGGCCCGCCCGACCCGGTTCGAGTTCGGGTTGGGTTCGGGTTCGCCCGCCCGGCCCGCCCGATTCGGTTCCGTGGATCGTGGATTTTGGGCTTGTTCGTGGGCTTGTTTCGTGGGCCGGTTCCGTGGCCCATCGCTCGCATATTTTGGATCAATGTTTGATCGAGCCCAGACGGAGTTGGTCCGAGGCCCAACTCGTGTGGCCCAATCCGTTGGGCCTGCTGTGCACTTGAAGAGACGTCCGGATACGTCCAATGAACTTGGACGCACGCGTTGTCCAGATTCGTCGTAACTGTCGGTAACGTTCCGACATGATGGCTCTGCGGGAAACGTGCTCACGTTGTCTCCGTAAACCGCCCGCGACTCGATAGGGGACATAACTCCGTAACACCCGACATCAATGCGGTGTTGACTCAAAGATCTTCCCCATGAGGGACGACGCCTATAAATAGGACATGTCTCCTCAAAGATTAGTCACCCACTGCCTAAAGCATTCCAAAGATTCTCTCAAAGCACTCATTGATACATAGCTCGTGTCCAAGCTCTCGCCCTCACCTCCATCCAGTCACGGAGCTCGTTGGTGCTGCGGTCGCCACCTCACGAGACAGCGCCGTTTCATCTTTGGGACGATACGCCGTAACCGAGAGCACTACCGGGCGATCTCGTCTTATGAAAGAGGCCTCCTCGACTCGGCAATTTTCACGGTTTTTTTTGTTTCAATTGTTTTACAATCTGCTTTAGTCATTTGTTAGTTTGATCTCTTTCTACATTTCGCTTTTAAGTTATGTCGCCCGCAAGTAGTTACGTACTATTTTGTACACCGCTTTTCCAACAATCGCAAGACGAGATAGTACTTGCCACGAAGGAGTTGAGACATTAAAATTGACTAAAAACTTTCGAAACTAAAAACCTTTGCTTGGAGATGTCGACTATTCCAGCCACCGACTCTGCCTCCGCCGCCGCCGCCGCCGCCGCCGCCACGCCGCTGCGCCGCCGCCACTCGCACTATGACTTCGGTCATGTTTGGTTCGATGCCTTCGGGATCAACCATTGGACCCTTTGGGTCGACTGTTGGTTCCACTTTTAGTGGTTCAACAATTGGTTCCACTTTTAGTGGTTCCATTGGTTCGACGACTGCACTTTTCAGTGGGTCGACTGTTGGATCCATGGGATCTAACACTGGTGGTTCTCATTCGAGTTCCATGTTCCAGCACACTTCAAGTGGTGTTGGTGGATCCGGTTTGGGATCGATCTCGGCGCTGCTCATCCGCGAGGATGATGCCGCCGGAAAGCCCAAGTTTGGAGGATCCGACTTCAAGAGATGGCGGCAAAGATCTTCGTTTACCACGACATTGGGCTTCGCCAATTTCTTGGTGGAAGATGAGCCCGCCGTTCCGGGGGTCGAAGTGACGGACTTTCACGTCCGAGCAGATATGACAATGGCGCCTTGGCGACTATCTTTGTAAAACTTTATACTGTAGTTTAGAAGATAGTTTGTATAGTGTTTATGTCGTTGTAACGACATCCAAATGTATGTGGGATGCGCTAGAAAAGAAGCACCGAGTGATGATGCGGTGCGAAGAAGTTTATTGTAGCCAAATATTTGACTACAAGATGGTCGATTCTCGACCAATCATGGACCAAGTGCAAGAGTTTCAACTCATTGTACACGAGGTTCAAGTGAAGGGCATCTTGCTTGAATGGCTTTATCGTCGCTACAAGATGGAGAAGCTACCCCCCGGGTGGAGAGACTTCAAGGTCTACCTTAAGCACAAGCGAAAGGATATGACGCTTGAAGACTTGATCGTGAAACTGCGCATCGAGTCTGACGTGAAGAAGCAAGATATAAAAGCAAAAGGCTTGCTCGATGCGAAGGCCAACCTGTTGGAGAGAGGCGGTCCCTCCAACAAACGTGTTCGTCCCAATGTCCATGACAAAGGCAAAGGGAAGGTGGTTGCCCGTAAGTTTGACGGGATCGCTATAATTGTGGCAAGCATGGCACACGAGTAAGGACCGTCCGTAAGCCAAAGAAAAGAAGACTAAACAAGTTACCAATGTTGTCGAGAAGGACTTGACAAATGGGACAAGGATGACTTGGCTCTTGTGGTGACCGAAGAAGTCAACCACGCCGAGAATCAAGGTGGATGGTTCATCGACATCGGCGCGAATCGCGCACGTCTCGCTACCGAAAGATGCGTTTCTCCACCTACAAACCGTTGAGGGAGGAAGCTCAACATGGGAACCAAGTCGTCCGAGGTTGCGGAGTTGGTGATGTGGTGCTCAAGATGTCGTCCGGCATTGAGATCACGTTGAAGGATGTCTGCATGTTCGGACATCCGCAAGAATTTGGTGTCGGGCTCTATTCTAGTTAACAAGGGGTTTAGACTAGTTTTGAGTCGGACAAGTTTGTCTTGACTAAGTTTGGGAAGTTTCTTGGTAGGGGTTATCTTCTTGGGGTCTTTTCAAATTGAATGTAATGGTCGTCGCCGTGTACCCAAGATTGCTATTAATGAAAATGCATCTACTTCTCTTATTCGACCGAGTGCTCGATTTATGGCATTGTAGATTAGGACATGTTAATCTAAATGCAATAAAAGATTAGTAAATTTAGATTTACTAAAGTTAAATGAAGTTAATACACAAACGAAATGCGAGGTTTGTGGAAGCAAAACGGCTAAGTTACCGTTTCATCGGCAGAACAGACACTAAGCCTCTAGAACTTATTCACACCGATGTGTGTGATTTAAAGTTTGTACAAACTAGAGGTGGTAAAAGTACTTCATCACGCTTATTGATGACCGTACAAGATATTGTTATCTTTACCTTCTAAGAAGTAAAGACGGTGCTATATCAAGCTTTTAAAACTTCAAGAACGGCCGAGAATCAACTAAGTTGTCGAATTAAGATCGCTCAAGTGATAGAGGGGAGAATATGTAGCTCCGCTTGAGGCATTATGCAACGAAAGTGGTATAATACATCAAACGACGCTCCCTATTCACCTCGCCTAATGGCGTGTCGAACGAAAATCGAACACTTAAAGAGATGATGAATGCTTTGTTGATTAGTTGAGGTTGCCCGAACTTGTGGGGAAGTCGTTTTGACGACCAACTACATCTTGAACAAGATTCCACTCAAGGTAAGGATGTCACTCCTCACGAGTTGTGGAAAGGAAGAAAGCCATCGTGACAAATATCTCAAAGTGTGGGGGTGTTTGGCGAAGGTTGAGGTACCTCTTCTAAACAAGTTACAATTGGACCTAAAGCGATCGATTGTATCTTTATTGGTATGCACCGAACAAAGCAGCGCTTATCGTTTTCGATCCACGGTCGAGGTACCGGATATGTTGTGGGGACGACGATTGAATCAAGGAATGCTATATTCTTTGAAAGTGTTTATCCTCAGAAAGACAAGGATAAAGTGAAGCCACCTCTAGCAATAGAGGCGATGGTGGCTTCGAGTTCTAAACCTTTGGAGGAAGAACCGATATCGCATAAGCGCTCGAGGTCCGATCCGGAGGGTCGGAACCGAGACGAGGCGATGAAGTCGAACGCCAAAGGATTTTGGTCCCGACTATATTACGCTCATGTTGGACGAAGAACCAACGCCGATCAAAGTAGCCTATGCTCGGCCAGACGGGATGCTCGCGAGAGGTCGCTCTCAGTGAGATTGATTCTATTCGCAAAACCACACTTGGGTCTTGGTTGATTTGCCGAAGGTTGTAAGCCCTTAGGATGCAAATGGATCCTTAAAAGAAAGTACAAGGCAGATGGATCAATTGAAAAGTATAAGGCCCGTTTGGTTGTCAAAGGGTTTAAACAAAGAGAGGGGTACGATTTCTTCGATACCTATTCACCTGTGACGAGGATTACGTCTATTCGGGTGCTTCTCGCAATTGCTGCTTTGCGCAATCTTGAGATTCATCAAATGGACGTTAAGACTGCGTTTTTGAACGGTGACCTCGAGGATGAGGTATATATAGAGCAACCCGAAGGATTTGTAGTACCGGGTCAAGAGGGCAAGGTATGCAAACTCGTGAAGTCTCTATATGGTTTGAAACAAGCGCCATTGCAATGGCACTTGAAATTTGACAATATAATGTTGGCAAATGGTTTCAAGATCAACGAGTGTGACAAATGTGTCTACGTTAAGAACACTGATGATGGTTATGTTATAGTGTGTGCGTATGTAGATGACATGTTGATCATGGGTAGCAATACTCAAGTCATTAATGACACAAAGCGCATGTTAAAAAGAAATTTTGACATGAAAGACATGGGATTAGCTGATGTGATTCTTGGAATCAAGATTCTAAGAAGATCAGACGGAATTATCTTGACACAATCTCACTACGTCGAGAAAGTGCTTAAGAAATTCAACGCTTTGACAGTTTACCTGCTAAGACCCCATTGGAGCTCAATGTTCACTTGAGTAAGAACATGGGTGAACCTGTTGGACAAGAAGACTATGCTAAGGTCATCGGGTGTTTGATGTATCTTACAAATTGCACCCGACCCGACATAGTCTTGTTGTGAACAAATTGAGTCGTTACACGAGCAATCCAAGCAAGGAGCATTGGAAGGCTCTAGTAAGAGTTTTGAGGTACTTGAAGTATACTCAAAATCATGGGCTGCATTTCACGAGATATCCCCCAGTACTTGAAGGGTACTGTGATGCCAATGGATCTCGACACGAAAGATTCACTTTCTACAAGTGGGTGCGTGTTCACGATCGTGAGTGCTGTTTCTTGGAGATCCACGAAACAGACGTGTATAGCCCGATCCACCATGGAATCGTAATTCATAGCTTTGGATAAAGTCGGTGAGGAAGCAGTGGCTCCGTAATTTTTGGAAGATATTCCATGTTGGTCAAACCCGCGCCACCGGTGATGATTCACTGTGATAGCCAAGCGGCTATTGGAAGGGCGAAAAGTGGTTTGTATAATGGTAAGTCTCGACATATACGTCGACGACATAATACCGTGAGGCATTTGATCTCAAGTGGGGTTATATCAATTGACTATGTCAAGTCAATAGATAATCTGGCAGATCCGTTAACCAAAGGGTTGAACCGGGATCAAATGATCAAGTTGCTAGAGGGAATGGGATTAAAATCCACATCTTAAGAACAATCATAGTGGTAACCCAACCATGATGACTGGAGATCCCAAGAACTTGGTTCAATGGGAGAACTAAGCTATAGGAGTTCGTGTGTAAACACTCAAGTTAGTCTGTTCCCTAGAAAGCAAACGAGTGTTGAAAAACTTGCCTTGTGGTGAGGTTGAGTCGTTGACTCTTAATGATTCCTAAGATACCTCGAGGAGGTTGAGTATGGCAAGATACTCGGTAAAGAATCACCTATGTAAGTGCGAAGTGGGGCCGCTTCAAACAAAACACTTATGAATCCAAAGTGGATGTCCATGGCCAAAATGGAATCAAACGTGAGAACGGATGAGGTTGAGGTGTTAAAGTGTTAATACTATTGTCTCAGTGCACGTTGTGGGGGAATAGTTCAAGGCATCGTGTCCACTAATCCGCCTGTGTACTCGATGGTACTAACTATGGAAGGTTCAAGGCCATAAACCACCTGTCCAAATATTTTAACATCTCGGAGGATCGAAATGTGTCGCATACATGATATGGCTATTTCCACTCATGTGGGGGATTGTTGGAAATCGTATATATATTTATATATATTATATATGGTCAAGTTGTCAGGAAGCTACTTTGACCAAGATTTTGAGTGACGTAACGTTTAATTTTGTGAAATTAAATGGCATAGGATCGATCTACGTTTTGAGTAGATGATCGTGGTGTATTCACATTCTCAAATCCGATTTCCGGTGAGTGAGAAATAATGGATCAAAGTTGGTCACTTAAACTTGAAGTTATGTGCTTAAGGGGATAAGCATGGTTTAATTAATCCTTATCCCACATTGATTAATGTACATACATTAATTGTCTATATAAGTGGTTCATTGAACACTTAGTATAATTGTGTGCTAGTGATGGGTTGTAAAGCCCACAGCGCCGCCGGCCGGCCCAGTCCAGTCCAGCCCGCCCGCCCGTTCGGGTTCGGGTTCGAGTTCGAGTTCGCCCGCCCGCCCGCCCGATTTCGGTTCCGTGGATCGTGGATTTTGGGCTTGTTCGTGGGCTTGTTTCGTGGGCCCGGTTCCGTGGCCCATCGCCGCATATTTTGGATCAATGTTTGATCGAGCAAAGATGGAGTTGGTCCGAGGCCCAACTCGTGTGGCCCAATCCGTTGGGCTGCTTGTGCACTTGAAGAGACGTCCGGATCGTCCAATGAACCCGGACGCACGCGTTGTCCGATTCGCCGTAACCGCGGTAACGTTCGACATGATGGCTCTGCGGAAACGTGCTCACGTTGTCTCCGAAACCGCCGCGACTCAATAGGGACATAACTCCGTAACACCCGACATCAATGCGGGTGTTGACTCAAAGATGCTTTCCCCATGAGGGGGACGACGCCTATAAATAGGACATGTCTCCCCAGCATTAGTCACCTACTGTCTAAAGCATTCCAGATTCTCTCAAAGCACTCATTGCATACATAGCTCGTGTCCAAGCTCATCCTCACCTCCATCCAGTTCACGGAGCTCGTTGGTTCATGCGGTGCTGCCACCTACGACGCCGTTTCATCTTTGGGGACGATACGCCAGAACCGAGAGCACTACCGGGGCGTATCTCGTCTTGCGGAAAGAGGCCTCCTCGATTCGGCAATTTTCTACGGTTTTTTTTTTTTTTGTTTCAATTGTTTTTACAATACAGTTTAGTCATTTGTTAGTTTGATCTCTTTCTACATTTCTGTTTTTAAGTTGTAATACGCCCGGCAAGTAGTTCTGTACTATTTTGTACACCGTTTTTCCAACAAGCAGCAGTGATGTTCCCACTGCTGAAGCCACAGCCACTGGAACATCCGTACAAACATCTGAAGGTTCCAGTGACACGGAGGATGAAGCTGAAACTGACGTCCAACAACAAGAAAGACGAGATCCTCGAGGAAGAATACGTAAGAGCCATCCAATCTCTCAAGTCATAGGTGATGTTCAAGAGGGTGTTCGAACACGAGGTACAGCACCATTGAACTACAGAGAGATGGTATGTCTTTCATCCACATGTGCTTCAATGTCAGGTTTTATATGTTAGCCTAAGAACATAAAAGAAGCTTTGGGTGATGAGTTCTGGGTCATTGCTATGCATGATGAACTTAACCAATTTGTTCGAAATGATGTGTGTATCTTGTTTCGAGACCTGTTGACAGGAATGTTATCGGAACAAAGTGGATTTTCAAGAACAAATCGGATGAATTTGGTGTCATAATTGCAATGAGAGCCAGACTTGTCGCACAAGGACATACTCAAGTGGAAGGTATAGCTTTTGACGATACATTTGCACTGCTGTAACGCATTGAGTCCATACGGTTGCTTCTAGCCATTGCATGTTATTTGAACATCAAGTTATATCAAATGGATGTAAAGGAGCATTCCTAAATGGTGAACTCAAAGAAGAGGTATCGTCGAACGACCCAAGGGATTTGAAGATCCACATAAGCTCAACCATGTTTTCGTGTTAAAGAAAGCATTATATGGTCTCAAGCAAGCACCGAGAGCATGGTATGGTCATTTAACAAAGTTCTTAATTGATTTAGGGTTTGTTCGAGGGAATGCTGATAGAACATTGTTTATAAAACGAAATCAGCACAACATTCTTATCACACAAATTTATGTGGATGATATAATAGTTGGATCTACCTCACAAAAAATGCTTGATGAGTTTGCAGGTGCTATGTCGTCTAAATTTGAGATGAGCATGGTAGGAGAACTAACGTATTTCTTAGGTCTCCAAGTCAAGCAAATGGATGATGGAATTTTCGTGTCCCAAAGCAAGTATGCAAGGGATATGGTGAAAAAGTTCGAGCTGGAAGGAGCAAAGCATATGAAAACACCAATGGGGTCAAGTGACAACCGACAGGAGATGATCTTGGAGAAGATGTTGACCCAACACTCTACGGATCAATGATAGGAAGTCTCCTATATCTCACGACCACACGACTGCATTTAATGTTCGGCGTGTGTGTTTGCGCAGTACCAAGCAAAGCCTAAATGTCACATTTAAAGGTCACAAACGTGTTATCGGTATGTCTCTAGAACACCGGACCTTAGCATTTTCTTTTCAAAAGACACGAACACAATTTGGTTGGATTTAGTGATTCGGATTGGGTGGGGATCTTGATGATAGAAAGAGTACAAGTGGGGCTGTTTTACCTTGAAATAATTTGGTGTCTTCGCATAGTCGTAAGCAAAATTGTGTTTTCATCTCATCGCCGGCGTATGCGTGTGATGGGAAGTTGTTGTACACAACTTCTTTGGTTAAAACAAATGCTTAACGACTACGGTATTGTGAGCACTGAGCTTTTAGTATACTGTGATAACATAAGTGCAATCAATATCTCTAAGAATCCCGTTCAACATTCAAGGACGAAACACATAGATATACGACACCACTTTATAAGAGATTTGGTGGAGGATGAGGTAATCAAGTTAGATTATGTGAAAACCAAAAACCAAATCGCTGATATTTTCACAAAGCCCCTAGATCACGAGAGGTTTACGAGTCTTCGTAGATCTCTTGGTCTTTGCTCTCGCCAATAAAGCTTGAATGTGTTTGTTTGTATCACAAAATCTGAAATATCTTAAGGTGATACAATCGCTATTTGATAACACTTATCGTGTTAAAGTTTGTTATCTAACATGTTCTCCTAATGCATGACTCAACATGATGAAGAATATTTAGTAATACGAAAAACACCAAAGTAGTTTGGGGACACGCGTCATAGCCGACGATGCTACCTTACAAAACAGTGCGACCATGATTGCTTTCAAAGCCCGCAACAAAGGTAATCGAATTTTACGTGGATCTGTATTTATATGTTTTATTTTGATTAAAATGAGCCTATGTTTATGGAGATGTTATGATAACAACCTGTGAAATACCCCTATAAATCCGTGAGTAATCCCAGATTTTTTGGAACAGTTTGTTCCTTTATCCCCAATATTTTTGGAGATATCAGCGAGAATTGGTTAAATAGGTATCACATTTATCTTAACCTGATTTTGTCTCAACTAATCCCCATATATTTCTCCTATTTTTGTGACGTTATATGCTGTGTTTTCGTTTCTTAAAACTAGGGTTTGATTAAAGAGATATACTTGAATTTATGTCAAATCGGCAGCATGTTTATCCACTTGCCTGACGCGCTGAGTATAAAGCTGTCTGCCTGTCACTCGGTCACATCACTGAGCATTCTACAGGATTTCTTACTTATTGCTAATCTGGAAACAACATCTCTTTATTTCTCTCAAATACTTTGGTACGTTTAACCTTCTGCATTCCAGAGAAATAGACCCAGCCACATCTGCTCTGCTCGCCGGACTTGCGAAATTTCTAGAAAGCTCTCCCGAACTTCAACAAGCATTGGCGGCGACTCAAACACCATCCGCGACACCTGGTCCAAGTGTGACGCAATGGATGTACCGGAGAAGGTTCTAGCCTTTGAGATGGAACCATTTAAGGCAACCCCTATTCTGACTATTGATCCCGAAGAAGGTGAGCCATCAAAACATATGGAAAAGGGAAAGAAAAGAAAGAGGACACCATTCCTACAAGAAGGTCTGAACGGATCCCAAGGCAACCACGTCATGGAGGTCCGGGTTCGCCAGTAAGGATCGACATTACCGGTGAGTCACCTGAAATTTTTCCACCATCGAAAGGTCAAGAGAGTCAGTCCACCGGAAAGCCTACCTCAGAAGCTGGAGATCCTTGTGATGGTCAGACTGCGTCTGACACTGCCTCGGAATAAAGGCCATATCATCTGGATCTCACAGCGACTCTTCAGATCCCCAGGGGGAGGAAACAAAGTCGAAACCAAGTAAAGAGCATGGCAAGTCTTCTTCAAATTCCAGTGGTGATGACATTTCACTAGGTATAATACTCCGTGTGAAGAGATCGGCAAGATTGAAGAGCGAAGAAGAAAGTGTTCTAGTATCAAAAGCCAAGTCGGTTGTTCCACCGATCGCTTTGTCACGAGCCGTAAACAAAGCCTCCAACACCTCCAAGCCCATATTCCGAGGAGAAAATTGGGACTCTAGCTCGGAGAATCCTTCAATCTTCGCAGATTCTGATATTGAAGTTGATAGAGCAATTTCTTTCAAATTCTACTCAAGAGAAGCTGAAAAGAGGTGGGAACAATTGAAGCATTCAAAGTGCTTAAACGAGAGAAAGATTGATGAGGTAACTTTTTCCCAAAACAATCTTATCGATTTCTTGAAAGAACGAGGTCTTCTTCAAACTGTGTTGGCCATTCATCCTTACCCTAAGACTGTGATTAGACATGTATATGCGAAGATGGATAAATCTTTCGCCGAATGCACTTCTAACAAATACTGCAATGTATATTATAGGCGTAAGGTTTTTCATATTTCTGACTGTGAGGTCAATGCTTTTACGGATGATGAGCTAACGAATGATGTGTCTATTGATGACAATGATGAGATTGCAAAGAGATAACAGGAGGAAGGGTTAAGAAATGGAAGAGTCCTATGTCCGGTGGTTGTTTAACTTATCGCATTACATTCGCTTAAAGCGATGACATCTAAGCGGCTTGTGTCGTCAAATAGTATGATAGTCACCATGCAACATGGTGTTTTGTTATACAAGATTGAAATGGTATACCATTCAACTTAGGAAGTTGGTGGTTGAATAAATTGGCACCATTGTGAAAGCAGAATCCGAGTTTACTCCGTTTCCATCATCGCTATATTAATTGTTAAAGAAGCGGGGTTTGCAGACGGACCACGTGATGTCTTGTCGAGGACTTTCAACAATTTCCATCAAGAACACTTTGTTCTCGGGAATAAGCTTCCAAATTTGCCATGGAATAATCCTTCAAAATCCACAGATGGGCAAGAATCGAAGCTAGATTCAAGAGATGATTTCACCATCCCGGTCAGTGAGTGTGATATCTTTGGATAGTCTACAAAACTTGAACAAAGCTTCTTGGATAGTGTAAGGTTGGCTCGGCTTGAGGTAACAGGTTTACTAATTGACTTACTTGGACTCCTTTCTTCTCAAAAAGGGGGAGAACAAGTAGGGGGAGATGAAATTGAAACTGGAGCTGGAATGTCAAAGATGGACGTGGACGAATGAATGTTTCTTTGGTGATGAGCGATGAACTCTTGAACTTTTTTAGTTTTTTTTTGAACATGTTTTAAGACAGGTTGTGGTTGTTGTTGGTTGATGCTGGACATCTAATGGTTTTTATACTGATCGTTTTGCGTGTTTTGATACGATGTCTGATGTTTTTGGATAAATGTTTTCTGCTTTGATGTTGAATATGTTTGGTTGATTGTTGCTTACTATGTGGCAAGAAATGTTTGGATGATTTTTGTGTAAACAGGGGGAGATTGTTTACAGGGGAAGTGTATTCTGTTATATGTATATATTTGGGATTCAGAGGGAGTACTGTATATACTGTAAATTGTGTTGTATATGCAGGTTTTGTGAAGAAAGGCAAAAAGGGGGAGTTTGTTATAGTTGGTTAACTCTGACTAAGTCTCCTCGCTTTAAGGAGTTAGTTATTTGTTAGTGTTTTGCCTTTTCTTCTCTTTGGTGTGCAGTTTACGAAATGTGTCGCGGGATGCGATGGTAACACACTGGAGAACACGGAAACAGATCGCTAGAGATCAGGTGGACTAAGTCAGTTCAGTTCCTACTTTCCAGGAGCAAGTCATGCCATTAACTACCATGACTTAGTCACACCTTTAGTGGGCCAGATCGTGGTCCAAGACATGCAGCTGAAGGCCTCTCAACGTCTATAAAAGGAGAGCCAAAGCAACTGCAAAAGTGCGCAACTCTTGAAGAATCAACTGAAGATCTGTTTATGTTGTTGAGTCTGTTTTAGTAACATTTCCAGTATCACATGAGTGTTTTAACTTCTAATGGTGTTAGAAGGTTGTTTTTTTTAGTACACGAGTGGTGTGAGGAAATCTTTAGTATTTTCATATATCTTGATAGATAGCTTCTTAGCTTTTCATAGATCTTGATAGATAGTTTTAGTACTCAACTTTCCGACTTTATCTTGTGGTGAAGTAGTGAGTTTTTGTAACGCTCAATTGTAAAACTTATAGTGAATAATTTCGCCATATTGGCATCTGATTATAATTTAATCAGTAGAAAAGTTTACTCGGTGTTCTTCAAGTTTTAATTCATTGTTTTACTCGTGTGTGGATAACGATCTACATATGATTTTGTGTTTAGCGAACAACACTTACAGAACATTTTTGTGATTGAACTAAGATGGAATTAAATGAATGTATTTAATGGATGGAGAAAGTAATATTACAATAGACAGAGAGAGAGAATTGGAGGGATATTTACGCTAATTTCACTATTTTATATTTGTGAGGACGGCGTTTTCTGTATACCAAAGTTAGATGGTAATTTTTTTTATTTTAAGAGGATGATAGCTAAAAACATAGAAGAGATGAGTTTTTTATTTTTTTTATATATTTTTTTTTTTTTTTATATCATGGGGAACCATGATCGCTACCTTAGGTGCAAGACCGAGTAAATCTCACGTTCCTATGCAATAGCCTGCAAACCACACATGACAGGTAAACCACACTTGGAAAACCAGGTGTGACAGACTCAAACCCATAGAGGCGTTTGGTGGGGTTGGAATCTGTGACCTCTCGGCCACAGGAACACATCTTAATCATTGGGCTGTCCCTAAGGGAAAAAATTTATTCATTAATATAAGGGAGGAAATGCATTAGTACTACAATTACCATAGATGTTCATTTAAATATGCTTCGTTTTAAGGGCAATAAAATTGGAAATTCGACTGATTAATGGAGGCCGCTTCTGCTATAAATGCGTAACCATTTCACCAAATTTAAAAGATTCGTTTTTTCCTTCAAAAAAAAAGATTTAGTTTTCATTTCAATTTAGAAGATTATAGATTTTGATAATTAATTTATAACAAGCTTGCACAAGTCGCAATTGTATGACTAGGGTGCATGGGCGATGGGCCAATAAAATTTGGTGAGGTATTTAAATACTTGGGGTCTATTTCATACTTTTCAGCAGCTAAATACCAAGAAAAAAAGTTCAAAAAGCCAAGACTACCAAAACGTTCGAAGCCAAGCACACATTTGACCATTATATAATTTGGTAGATTAGTCTGCGATGGTGTTCAAAGTTAACTAATTGCATGTACATGTGTAGTTGATAAGTGAAACCGTCTAAATTAAATATCAAATTTTTGATAAATAGTGGCCCTATTTTATAAGACTGACTCGTAATTCTTTGCCCCCCCCCGCGCCAAATATGGGCGTTTTAAGGCTTGCGTCATGTGGACATATGCTCCTCGTCAATTAATCACAACACACAATTGTGAAAATATACTAACGTTGCACTTAATGTATAAAATTAGTGTTATGATAACATTACATTGCACATGTAAAATTATTGTACTGAATCTAATACAATAATTTTATACAGCTTTATACGTTCAATATATATAGTGTTATCACAATAACTCACTCATATATATATATATATATATATATATATATATATATATATATTGTACAATTCTTGAACAAATATATATCATTAATTCAGACATTAAATATTTTCACGTATTGGTATTTTACAGGGAACAATGTAGCCCACGGTTTCCTTATACCGTATAGAAGTCATTTAATTGTTATATATTTGCATAGAAAGAGATTCATAACTTTGCGTCTCTAACTTTGATAATCATAATTATTTTATTTTTTGCTGAGTATTTGTTGGTATATAAATACATGTGAGTCCAACACATGTTCTCCTTCGCGAATGCTCACTAACAACATCGGTACTTCTACGGTTAATTATGCGTATGTTGCTTGGAAATAACAAGATCAGCTAGGCATTCTTATTGGATCGATTCGGTTAATCAAAATCAAAACTTCCAAAATCCAATAATTGATATCGGTACCGATCGATTAATTGGTTAATCGTGTCTTGATCGGTTAATTGGTTTGGTTATTGGATAAGCGAAATTAATCGAACTTTAAAAACGTCATATTTAAGGTTTAAGGTTTTAATGCAATGTTATCTAATAAAATTTAGCTTTAATTTAATAATAATAATAATAATAATAATAATAATTATTATTATTATTATTATTATTATTATTATTATTATTATTATTATGATAAAATGATACTTATAATAATAAAATATTAATAATTATTACAATTTTAGTTATTGGAGAATACCCATTCACCAAAATTAACTTTAAACCATTTACGAAACCGAACTGAATATTGAATAAATCAGTTATCGGTACCCGATAACCGTTGGATATCGATTCGTTTTGGTGCTAACCGATATCCAATAACCATTTAAGTACCCCTAATATTAGCGCCTCGCGAGTTTGTTAAATTCTTCCTTGACAGAAGAGGCTATGTAAGAAGTTCTCCATTGTGATACCTCTCGCTCGATATGGCTTGCCCTAGAAGCAGCTTTCGGCAATGACTTAAAGCAACGCGAGATTGGAATTTGCGATCACCTTCTTCAACTCAAGAAGGGTTCATCTTCTGTTCGTGAATACGCAAATAAATTTAATTTAATGTCAGTTAGCCACCATGGGTTGTCATGTTGATGACCTCGATAAGTTCCACTGGTTTTTGCGTGGAGTCAAGCTTGTTTTCCCTGGTTTCAGAGCTACCAAGATGGCCATCCGCCCATTTCCCCAATTTCACTATTTACTCTCTAGCACCGAGAGTTTTAAGCTTTTCTCACATCAATGGAGACTGTTCATTCTCATGTTGTTTTTTACTCATCCACCACTAGGAATAATCAATCTCACCATGACAGTCATGGGACATATTCAGGTGGTGGCCACGATAATCAGAAGCAACGCAGGGGTCATTCAAGTCAGTCTTTTGGCTATGGAAAAGGGCGTGGAAGATTCTCTCCAAGCTCTCAGATTTGTCGTATTGAGGGACACTATGCCACCGATTGCAATCAACGCTATGAATGTCCTTCCGCTCCATCCGCTAACATTGTCGACCACTTTGCTGCTACATGTAATACTTTTTCTTCTTAGTCGGATTGGTGTTTGGATGCCGGTGTTTCCACTCATATGATACCTTGTCCATCTACACTCAATTCCATCGAGCCCTACTCTAGTAATACTAAAGGTGTTGTTGGAAACGGTGATGCTTTACCTAGATATCATATTGGTTCTCGTCCAATATCTAATAATCTACGTCATATGGATGTTTTGACTATGCCGAGCTTAATGAAGAACCTTATCTGTATTAGCAAACTAACTCGAGATTTTTCTATTAGTGTTAAATTTAATGACAACTCTCTATGATTCAGACTCGGGCAACAGGTCGGGTTCTGGCAAGAGGGAGACATGAACATGGATTATATGTCTTGGAGCATGGTAAAACTGCTTTTATTTCTGTTTTACGTTCTAGTAAATTAAGAGCATCCTTTGCCTTGTGGCACTCCTGTTTAGGTCATGTCACTTATGATGTTATTTCATTTTAAAATAAAACCTGGGCAGCTATCTTTGACATCTGCTTTACCAAATTCATCGATTTGTGCACCTTGTCAGTCAGCTAAAAGCAAACACTTATCCTTTCATGCTAATGAGAAACGTTATGCCCGTACACTGGATTTGGTACATTGTGATTTATGGGGACCTGCGCCTGTTCCTGCAAATTTTGGTTTTCGATATTATGTGATATTTGTTGATGATCATTCTCGGTCCACTTGGCTATACCCAATGTCATATAAATCTGATTTTTTCAACATATTTGTGCAATTCAAGACTTTCGTGGAAAATCAGTTTCGCACTACTCTTAAAGTTTTTCAAAGCGACGGGGGTACTAAATTTACAAATAAAAATTTGCAAGATTATTTTAAACTTCATAGGATTCATCATATCATGTCTTGTCTCTACACACCAGCTCAAAACGGTCGAGTTGAACGCAAGAACCGTCACATCACTGAAACAGGGCTTGCCATGTTCTTCCAGCTTTCAGTGCTATTGTTTATGTTATAAATCGTCTTCCTTCTACTTTGTTAGAAGGTAAGTCATTGTTTGAGTTGTTATATGGTGTTGTTCCAAACTATGACAATTTTCATCCTTTTGGGTGTTAAGTTTTCATGTCTACGAGATTATGCTTCAACCAAGTTATCACCTCGTGTCAAGTTTTTCATGTATACCAGATTATGCTTCAACCAAGTTATCACTTCTCATTGCTCCATGTATTTTTCTTGGTTATAACAGTTTGCATAAGGGATTTCTTTGTCTCGATACTCCAACCTCTCGTATCTATATTACTCGGCATGCTCAATTTGATAAACTCCACTTTTCGTTTTCTAGAAATGATTTCGTTTCTTTTTTAGCTGAATTGGACTTCTCTATGTATGATGATTCCTTTGAAATGCCTACTGCTCTATCTTCTCTGTCTCTCATGGAGCCTATATGCCTACTACAACCCCATGACCTTGGGGCTTATGTCTGCCTGATCCGACTTCTCTTGTTGAGGCATTCCCTGAGCCACCGCAGAAGCTACTCGCTCTTCCTTGGCCTCTCGCTACTAACTCAAATCTTATGGTCACACGAGCTAAAGCCAGTATTTCGGTGCATCGTCATTTTGTTGATATTTCATTTTTGTCACCATCCTCTCTTATCTCAACTCTGTTGCTAAATATCCAGGTTGTCTTGCTGCTATGAATGATGAGATGAAAGCTCTCCACACCAATAATATTTGGTAACTTGTGCCTTGAACCTCTGGAACTAATATTGTGTGTTCAAAATAGGTTTTCGGACTATGGATTTGTTGATCGCATGAAAGCTTGTCTAGCTCAAGGCTTTACACAACTCATTGGTTTCGATTATGATCATACATTTAGCCTAGTGGTTAAAGCTGCAATTGTTCGTCTAGTTCTTTCTCTTACCGTCATGAACCGTTGGCCTTTACACCAATTGGACATAAAAAATGCAATTCCCAATGGTCATGTTTCTAAACCAATTTTTATGGAACAACCGCCTGGTTTTGTTGATCCTCGCTTCATAGGTCATGTTTGTCGTCTCAAAAATACGTTGTATGGGCTTAAGCAGGAACCTCTGGCTTAGTTTCAGCGCTTTAGTTCACTCTTACTATGTTTTGGGATTTTTTTGCAGTAAGACAGACAAGTCTCTCTTCGTGTATCATCATGGTCGAGTCACTATTTACTTGTTTGTCTATGTTGATGACATAATATTCACTAGTAGTGATACTTATGTTATTCGTAAATTCACGACTTCAATTCATTTGGAGTTCATCATTAAGGATCTTGGACGTCTTAATTATTTCCTTAGGTTAGAAATACTTAATTCTCATGATGGATTGTTTCTTAGTCAGACGAAAGATGCTCGAGATATCCTTTGACGGGCGCAACTCTTGGATTCTAAACCAATTTCCACTCATCTTGCCACGAACGTGCATTTAAATGAGCTTTGGGGACTTATTTTCTGATCCTATGCTTTATCGCTCTTTAGTGGGTGCTTTGCAATACCTTATCATTACTTGTTGTGGACTTGGTGAGTCAGTTCCTTCAGGCGCCGACTAATAAACATTTCCAAGCGCATCCTCCGTTATGACAAATGAACTTTATCATTTGGGCTGTCGTTCTCGCATGACTTCCCCTTTATTGTTCTTAGTTATTCGGATGCTGATTGGACTCGTTGTGTAGAGACCCATCGGTCCACATATGGATATTCCATATATCTAAAAGGAAATCTTGTTTCCTAGAGTACTAAAAAAGCAACCTACCGTTGCTCGCTCTAGCTACGGATCCAGTATCAAGCCATGGTCAATGCTTCTGCTGAACTTGTTAGCTTACGCATCTACCTTGTGATCTGCATGATTCATCTAATCCACCTACTCTCCTTTGTGATGACAAGATTGCCATATTTCTCACTCGTTTCCCACAAATGAGCTAAGCACATTGATATCGACTATCTTTTGTCAAGGAATTAGTATCCTCCAAAAAATTAGCAACTCAATTTGTTTACTCGCATCTTTAATTGGCCGATATTTTTGCAGAGTTTGGCTCGACCACTACTTGAGCTTTTTCGTTCCAAGCTTTGCATTGGTCCTAATCCCACGCTAAGCTTGATACGACAAAATCAATAAGAGATATATTCTCAAATCTTTACATATACAATTGATTTAGCCAATATTCCTCCACTTTCTATATAGGAACTAGAATATCTCTTGAGATTGATATGTATCTTGTAAACCTTATAAATAATACTACACAGCTCCACCAATTTTGTGGTGAAAGAATACAATTCTCACAAAAGTGTCACTGAAGGAAGAAGATCAGGTCGTCTTGGTTGATTAGAGGACGGAAAAATATAGTGAGTTGAGAGCGTGGAGACAAAGAAAGTAAGCATGGGAAGCAAAGAGTGGAAAGGTCGTGTAAGTGTAAATAATTGGATGTGGGTTTCAGGGTTAATGAATGTCCTCTGTGACCTAGTCAAGGTGCACTTATATAATGGCCTTATGGCGTCTAGAGTTTTCTCAAGCTCTATGCTCCAACCCAAATAGTTTCGATCTTTGGGGAGTGATATCTTACGACTTTTTCATGTCTTCCTCCCCAAGTAAGCACCACTTTAGGGTTTGTTCCGGCTAGTCAATCTAATCCTCCATTTGGGTAGGGACGGATTATGGGCTCTGTGCCCATTCACGTCGAGTTGGACCAACATGTCGGATTGGGCCGATGAGATAGGTCGGGCGGTATAGTAATTTAGGTTGTACATATTTTACCCACTACAAACTCATGTTTAATCTATATTTTAATACAATAGAAATATTGAGACTATTATTTTAGTAGTTTGCAATCTATGCTAAATATTTTCAAATAATTTATCCTTCAATATGGAACTTCTCGAAAGTGAATAAAAATATATACATAATTAAGTTTTTACCTAAAATGGACGACAATATGTATGAATATTGAGATTTTATGTTTGTGGGAGAGAGATGGAGTGTCATCTCTGAATTACTAAACCATGCTAGGCATCTCGATGTCAATCTAGATATGTAGAGAAGTGGTCCATGCCACACCAAAAAAGAGATAGGTGATTATACTTTAATTGAGGGACAGCTATTGGTTGCAGAACTATACTAATTTTAAAATATAAGGTCATGTTCCAAGAAGCTTTAATATTTATTTTTTCTCAAATAAGATAAATAACCTATAAGCATCATACCACAGGCATGATAGTTCTGCCTTAATGTTATCTAGATAAACAATTAGCATTGAGTTATGAGTATTCAAATAAATTAAACGTGCCACAGGATTACCTAATCACATAGTAGCCTCAACGTTGCAAAATATTGGTTTGTTTGTACAAATAGTTTCTTGATGCTTGCGAGCAATCAATAAGCTTCGTTTTAAACAGTTCGAGTCTAACCAAATCAAAGGATATAATTCAAGTCGAGACTATTTGCTGCCAGTTTGGATTGATAGGGTGGGGTTAGTTAACGAAAAATGATTAACAATTAGACATAAAAACTTCAACAACCACAACTGCTAAAAGAACTTAACAACTTTATACCAAGTAATACCATTTGTAAATTCCAGATCTCTCTCCAAAACCAAACTGTTAAAATAATACACTTCTGATATCTGACTACTGAAGAATCTAACGTCAGGAATTGCTTAATTGTAAAGCCGATACTCATCAGTAGATGAGTGTTTCAAACTACATACAACAGCCATACTCCTTTAACTCACTAACTATATTACTACATTAACATCCTGAAATGGAATTCTATGTTGATCAGTGCTATCCAATCTCATTCTACTTTTGGTATCGACATCACGAACAGGAGTTCTCATCTCCTCTATTGATTCCAAGCTAGGAATCGCGGTTACACGCTTCTTAGGAGTCACATTAGTCTTCTGCTCAACCTGTTAAGTTCAAAAAAGAATATACGGATCAAAATACAGAGACAACTTTTAACCAACCGATGCTTCCTAATAATATTACTAAGGCCGTGCTAGTTACTGATTCTTTTTGCAGGAGTGTCTGATTAATGGACCAGCACCAAATTGGTCGCTGAAAGGGTTAAACCAAATTCAAATCATATATAATATTAAGAGGACGTTTACTTTTCATGATACAATCAATCATCTAGATAGTGGGGTGGCTCACTAAAAATTGCAATTAAAAATGACGTTGTTTAGAGGGTGAAGTGACTCATCATCTCGTCGTCTAATTCTATGACACAGATATTTCTGAAAACCACTGAAAATGGGCTTTTCTTAAGAAAATGTAAGTTGGGGACATTTTATGGGAAAACTCTGAAAGATTGGGGTTTTTAGAATGAACTTGGAAAAGAATGAAAGTTAAGGATACAACATAATTAACCCTAATATATGTACATGTTTCAAATATTATCCAACCATATCAATAAATCTAGGGATAATATAAAATACACGAATTTTGGAAGATTTTTGATTTTGCACACTAATCCAAATATATCAACTTTAGTTTTAATTATATAGTTCTAATTTTTAATGCTAATATTTTTAATTATAAAATTTAAATTTTATTATATATTTATAAAATAATAAAATATCAAGATAAATGAATAAAATAATATTACAAATATACATATTATTGTAACAAACCAAATAGTTTATTATTATTTATATTTATATAATGCTAATATTATCAATATAAAAATTTATATTTATAATAACTAAAATATATTTATGTAGCTATTTTTATTTATATTTACATGTAACAAATTAAAAAAAAAATCGAGCTCAAATATAGAATGATAACATGGTAAATAAATAATTGTGATGTATATAAGTCCATACCTTTTACTTGAAATCGAACTATAATTATTAAATAACCTATTTTTCCGAAATAAAAATCAACAACATAATTGTCATTTGTGAAAATATTTAAATAGTTAATCCAAAACAATTATCATATACAAAAAGTAAAAATACATGTATTTCTTGAAAATCTTGTAAACGTGTTTTTTATGATTGGTTTGCTTAGCTCCTTGATAAAATCAACACTAAAATATTTTTAATTATATCGATCTCATCTATAACTTTTTTGTTTTCACAATAAGAAATTTTAAAATATTTATAAAGGAATAAATATGTGTACGTATTAGTGAGAATTGTTCCAAAATGAGGATACATATTGTCAAACTCAATTTAGTCTTCAAATTTAAATTCTATTTTCATAGTTAACATATTTAAAACATATTTTCATAAATAAAAAATATCCTCGTATTTAAAGTATACACATAACAAAAAGTAAAGATTCCAAAAATACTTTCTAGTTAATGATGGTCATTAGATCAAAAATAGGTTGATAAGATCTTGGTCATTTGTTTGATACGCAACCAACTATAAAATAAATTCATCTTTATTTTGACCACTATGTTATTAATTATGGCTATTTTTGTGATATAAGAAACTATTATCATTACTTTTAATTTATGTAGAATATCTACTACTCTAAAAATTATAAACTAATTATCTTTATTAAAAAATGTATATAAAATGTGATATATAAAAATTTATGGCATTCATATGAAATATGTGGATTCTAATGTTACATATAAATTCATGTATAGCTTGGATAAAAGAGAATCTCTTGAGTGAACTAATACTTATTTTTGTAGGTAAATTCTATTTCATAATCTATTTAGGGATAAAAAATTTAAGCTATCCAAATTATACAACATTTGTTTAAACTGCCGCATATTATATAGATGATACCTAAACTATCTATAGGATGGAGGCAGTTTAGACAAATGGTGTATATTTGAGATATTTCAAAATATCTTCTCTTTTAATACATGTCAATGGAGCAAACTAAAAGTCAAGAGTCTGTCAATTTTTAACATTTTATTTGTTGCAATGTCATTTTTTAACATTTTATTTGTTGCAATGTATTTTAAACATAATATATGTATTTGAGATATTTCAAAATATCTTCTCTTTTAATGCATATCAATGGAGCAATTAAGTTTAAAAGTCAAGAGTCTTTGTCATTTTCTAACATTTTATTTGTTGCAATGTATTTTAAACATAATATATGTATATTTGAGATATTTCAAAATATCTTCTCTTTTAATGCATGTCAATGGAGCAGTTCATTTAAAAGTCAAGAGTCTTGGTCAATTTTTAACATTTTATTTGTTGCAGTGTATTTTAAAGATACGAAGCATTTCTTTGCTTTTGTAGACTCCATAAACACTTGTTAGCTCTCACAAGATAGAGATTCTTACCAAGTAATCTTTACGAATGCACTGCTCTGATCTGCTAGACATATCTAATATGCATTCACCATGGTTCACTCTCATTGAATTGAGCTGATCCAAACTGGCCAGAGCTATCATGTTTATTTCCTTAGAATATGCTTCGTCCAACACCAAAGAATCTGGAAACACACACAACTTGTCTAGTTAGGTTTAGTCAATCAAATAGTGATAATAGTTTCTTATATCCCAAAACTTGAAGCTTCTCAAGAAACTAAGAAAAAAACTGGTTCGAAATCAATCAAATTACCATTGGTAGACATCATTAAGTCATCAACGTGGGAATCAAATTCTGCATTCATGCACGAGGAAACAGAAACAAATTTGTCATGCATGCTATGAGTTTCAAGGACTTTTGTCCTGCAATAGTCAGCAAATGAAGGATCAGCATAACACAAATGTCATTAAGTAACTTATTGCACATACTATATTCAGTCACTTACTGCACAGCAGATGTTATATCACGAAGACCGTTCTTAGCAAGATGACTCATGCCCAGTTGTGCATTTTCCCACTGTTGACCAGACCTCTCCACCTTTTTAGCACTGTGCATGTGTGAGAAATATTAGATTTCTTCCCATTTCTTGGAAAAATATTAAGATTCAATCAGCCGTCTTCTCTAACTACAATTACTCTTATTTCTGCTATTTGACATGAAAGAATTATTTTACCATTCCAGCAAGCTATTTTCCATAGCAACTACACATTCAGCTGATGAGAATGTTTCATCCACGTAGTGATCTTTGACCTTCTCGGCGTATTCACTCAAGTACCTTACTTCTGAACTCAAGATATTTTGCACGTTAGACAACTCCTGCAGCAATTTCTTGTTTTCTTCAGTGCTAGATTCTTCAAAGCACTTTGAGGCCTTAAATACCTGAGTTTTTTTATATTTCAAGCATTAGAAGCTTCCATGAGAGAACACAAACATGTTATTGACTTAAAGAAGATAAACGAATAACTTACCATATCCGTTCTTTTAGATGTTAGAGTTGTCAATATTGCTGCTATCTGTTCCATGGCTAATTTTTCTTCTCTAGAAGCTTCTTCCTATTGCAAGAGAACACAATTGTAAGGTGTGATAGCCTTCAGATTAAAATGAGAGCTGCATAAAATTTCTTTAACCTTACCTTAAACGTCTGTTCAAAGCTTTGTAGTCTGAGGGATTTTTCAGCTTGACTTTGTTCAAGAAGTTTCATAAGTTCAGAAGCTTGCTGGTGGAGATCAATTGAAAAATTTATGGCAGCACTTGATATCATTTGTGCTGAGACCAGACTCTTATTATGTCCCTGAGGGTATTAAGAAATAAGTTTGGAGATGTCCACAAGAGGAACAAGAAATTATTCTGAGTATGTTGTGCTAACCTCTGTATGTTGTTGGGCAGAGAGAGCCAGCATCCTTTTTTGTTCAATTAAGGAGTTCTGAATGTCGAAAAGGACTTCCTTCGACTCCAAGGCTGCACTGTGGAAGAACTGCATAGACAATAAAGGAAACATATTATAGGCGATACATGATGTCCTACCAAACTATCATGAGAACATATTCAAGTAACAATTATAATCTTCGTACATTCTCAACTGCAATAGTTTGGGCTGACATCATTGATGTTATTTCCTCCAGATTAGAAGACGCTTTTGTCTTCAGTGCACATGTAAGCTTGTGTAGGTCCAGACTTCCCGAAGTATATATCTCTAACAATTTCTTTACTTTTGCTTCCATGGCCTCATTTGACTAGTATGAAAAGTTACCAACCAAATGTATCAGCTTCCTGAGAAACTTAACTACTGCGACATCTTAATTTCCAAAACATCTTACCTTATATTTATTAGCAAGAAACGTGGTGATGTGCTCTTCAGCACATCTCAACTGTTGTTCTTGCTGGGATACTGAGCTCTGGATGATCTTGTGTAGGTCTTTCAAACTTTGGCCAAGCTGTACCTCAAAAGCAAGGAGGATGTTTTGATTTTCTTTTTCTAATTTGTCTTTACGATCTGCAAGGAATTTTTGGTGAAAACTAAGCATGCAGCTACTTTTAAAATGCTATATTTTAGTGGGAAAATGGACCGTAGATGAGTTGCACAAGGGACGTACACTACAATAAATGAGAAATATAGATAGCCAATATAAAGAGAAAGTTATATATGTAGTATGAGCATATATTTCAAAGGAAAATTTGTTACCTATTTTTCCAAAAAGGGCAGAAATATCTTGAGATGCATCTTTTAAGTTGATTCGCAACTGCTTTGCGCAATTTATCAGACTGTTCTCTGTACATCAAGAAGTTCACGCTTACTTCAATAAATGATAAGTGCATACAGGATAGTTGCAAACAAAAATTGCTTGTACCTGAATTTTGTAGTTTGGAGATGAGAGACTCCTTTTCCTTTAGTGTGGAAAGAGCCATCTTGTAGTTCTCTTTTAGATCTTCTAAGAGTTTATGGGTCGTTTCAAGATTTCTCTGAAAAATGCATGATCATTTTAATGACTGAAGATTTTCACCTAGTAAAATATTTTCAAATTTTGTATCTTCTCTATCACCTTGCAGTCTTCAAGTTCACTTTTGATGTTCAGTTTCTCTTCTTGTTCAATGAGATAAAGCTTCGCGAAATTTATCAACTTGCTGCATAACTGCAACAAATTAGCCAAAAATATTGGAGAAAATAGTAATGAGAAACAAGTAAGAATTACCTTCTCACTCTCAATAAGATCACTCTCTAACTGTTCTATCCTCTCATTTTTTGCCTGCAAGTTTTTGTCCATTAACCAACAGATTAAATAAATTAGATGCTCAGATAAATAACTGCATCATGGTCTTTAATACAATACCCGATGCTATCAATTAGAACACAGAGAACACACACGTGACTGAGAACTACTAAAAGTCCACCATAAAGTCTAGCACAGAATAATTTTCTAGTTCAATAACTAAAGATACTCTTTTGACAATTTATAGTCATACTGTTTGCTGAGAATTTAAGATACTATAGGATATATTGACCTTCTTTTCTACTTCATCCTGCAAAAATCTCTCATGTGGAATGTAAACACCATTCTTTTCTCTTGCTGCTCGAATATCTAAACTCATTCAAAATAGAGTAAATGTTAATAAAAACTTACGATACTATAAACAATGTCAATGACATGGTAAGGAAGAAAGAGAAATTAAAAACCTTGCTTCATTCTCTCTATTTCCACATAAATGTCCTTAAGCAGCACAGCTTTGCTAACTTTTTGGTTTGCCTTCAAAACATCAATGTCATTTGGTTTATGCAGCAATTAAAGTTTAAAGGGAAACTGACATAGGTAAAGAAAGCTGCTATAACCTCAGGTTTGTTTTTTATGCTTTTAGCACGATATGCGTAGTCTAGTGTGCTCAGTGTTTCTTCCAAACATTGAGCAGACGGAGAGATTGTCGCAATAACACAAGTCTTCGTTTTCCCCCCTAACGAATCCCTTAAGAGCCTGGTAAGCTTGCTATCTCTGCATGACAAACGAAGATGACATTAAGTTACAATATATTTGTTTCTAATGAAACCAAAAGATCAACACTTGTTCCCACCTGTAAGGTACATGAACAGAATGCTCCACCAATGCATTAATGACACGGCCTAAAGTTAGTAAGCTCTTATTTATTTCTCCCGCTTCTCTTGCACGAGCCTGTGAGAATATTGCACCCACGTAAACAATTGAGCACAAAGCTAAAATATCATGCAATAAATTTACAACTGATGTGAAAAATGAAGCAACAAAAATAGCTTGGAACAGTTCAAAATTTCTGTGCGATGCTATTTAATTTAATATTTAATATCCACTCAACAAGAAAGTTATTGTTTCTTGAAGAAAAAGAGAAGAAATATCATATCTTGGGAACAAGAAATATCTTTATCATATCTAAACTTGGTCATTAATTCTGAATGAGGTCCTAGTTAAAAGTCCAGGATCAAACCTAAAAGTATCATTCTTTTTTAGATAAAAAGGAATCGCACAGTACTAAATCAAGAACATGTTCAAATAACTATCAAATACTAAAACTCCTACTTTGAAATATTCATATGAAGACTTTAACTATTGTAATATCAAAATGATGTCCCATCACTTTGATGCAGAGTCAAATGCATGTCTTTCCATTGAATATTACGATTGTGATTTCCCATGATTAAATGCTCCTGCCAAAAGATCCTTAAACACATTGTGCAGACATCATCCAATTTGTAACAGTTGCACGCACTTTTTTCAATCATTATATAAATACATTGGGATTTGTTCTACCTCTCGAACACCTGAACGATAGATGTTCTCAGATCCTGCTAGATCAACAAGATTGAGCTTCCCGCATTTGATGAGCTCCTCCTCTCCGATGGTTCCTTCTTTTATGTGAATAGTAATAGTAAATATAGAATGTGATCGACTGCCAAAGAAAGGAAATAGTGTTGATTCCAAGATTGTTTATGGAAAACACTAATTGATCAAACTAATGCAAACCAAACCTGCTCCTCTTATTCAATAATGTATCTGCTGTACGTCTTCTTGCAGCACCTCGTTCCAAAAGGCTGTAGATCTCATTAGCGCTGTACACCATTTCCTCTTCAAGGCCTCTTACAACCACCAAACCCTTTCCATCCTCCATCAAAGAAATAGGCTTCTTTGGTCTATCTTCTGTAGATTTTAGTTGATCTTCTGGGGCTAGCAGGTCGGTTATTTCCTCATTGTAGAGTTCCGAAAAGGTCACTTTCAAACTGTAATCAGCATTTTGTGCTTCAAGGGTGTCAAATATTTGGCGAACTGCTCTAGGAATAATACCTGCTTCAACCGGCAATTCACCGCCCTACCACAAAGTATCTCAATATCGGATTTGCCTTACAGAATTTAAAAGTGAACCAAAAATTTGTCCTGAAATCTAAATACTTACCTTATATCTCATGCCCCCTTCCATTGTATAAGTTTTTCCAGTTCCAGTCTGCCCATATGCAAAGACAGTGCAGTTGAATCCCTCCAACACTTCAGCCACAATTGGAGAAATGGCTTGATCATATAAAGACCTTTGTTGTGATTTTGGCCCAAAAACCTATTAAACCATTAACAACGATTTATATTGTTATGGGGCAAGAACTTCCAATATCAGGTAAATTTTAAATTTTGTATTATCACAAAATGGTTCGGAAGGAAACCCGTACCTTATCAAAGGTGAAGACTCTATCGACGTGCTTACAACCTACTGTCTGGGAAACCGTTACCTCTCTTTTGCTATCATTACATGTAATTACCTTGGGCATGTTCAACCTTTGTTCATCATCAGTTAACGGCCTGAAATCGAATTCAAATCATACAAATTTATCAAGATATTCTTCAGCGAATTATGTGCCTAGTTACTAACCATCAGTTCCATGATCATGAAAATTAGTTGTCTTCTAGTTATTAAAAAAACATAACAAAATAAGAAAACAACACTGCTTCAAAGAGAAAAGGCAAAGACACAGAAGTTGCTATCATTCACCAATCATAGAATTGCATAGAGTCGAAAAGAAGAACATAAAAAAGGAAGAGCTCCAAGAGTCTACCTGCATCTAAGCAGAACCTTCACGTTGACCTCTTTATCCTTGTCTTGACGATTATAGTTCCAATCGGAACCTCTTGACTCCGGCCGCCTCCTTTCGGGCCGCGGCGTTAGAAAGGGTGCCGGAGAAGGTGCCATTCCTGACACAGACCTCCGAAAATCCGGTGTCAACGAGCCCATTTTTCTTCACCTTTTCAAATGAGCACCTTCGGAAAAAACAGAAGGAAAAGAGATCACAAACATGAAAAAATCAAGCGATATTGGAGTTGAATCGGATGAAAATATAGGAATTTCATACAGAATTGTTGGTTGGGGAACTGGTTGCTAATGGAACAAGGGCTTGTGAGTTCGGTGTATTTGGGAGAAATGATTTTCAAATTTGTTTCAGTGTTTGAATTTAGAGTTCTGTAATCTAACGGCTAGTGAGTAGTGAATATACGACGGGGTTTAGTATTATTGGTGTTGCCTTTTCTGTGTATGTGTGGGCGGTGGGGCCCGTGGAGAAATTCAAATATTTTCCCCAACTTTACACCGTCATGGACAAAAATTCTATATGGAAAATTAGAATTTTGGAAATAAATTTGCAAAGTTATTGACCCCAATCTAATTTAGATCAGATTATCTATATAATATATAGGATAAATATCAATTTAAACCCTAAACTATATATGTTTTATAGAAAATATCATGAACTTTCACAAAAATCAATTTAAACCCCAAACTATCATATTTGTATCAAAAATGTCCCTGTATTCTGGATAGTTTGGGGTTTAAATTGATAAAAATATAATAGTTTAGGGTTTAAATTGATATTTTTGAAAATACGGGATATTTTTTATAAAACATCTATAGTTTAGGGTTTAAATTGATATTTACATAAAAGTAATTATGGATTGCTGAATATAGCAAGTTTTAATTTGTTTAATGCATTTCTATGATTTTTTATTTTATAATTAAAGATAAGACGCCATCAGTTTAGTGAATAATAATCCATGCCAGTAAAGTTCAATCAATTTAAATCTCCATCTATTCTATTATTATAAATAGATTAATTTGGTATAATTTTCTATATTAGTAAATGTAATTAAATAAATACATATTTGGTGCTACTTATTAACGCCTAAGCAATTTAATTCTTATCTAATTTTAAAAATTAGTGCATTTAACATATATAATTGATTCCAGTAATAACGTCCATCATTATTCTTTATCTATTTTATATATAAATCAATAATATTGATAATTTGGTAACTGCATGTAAAATATATGTTGCTTGATTAATTTAATTACAATCACCCATTCTAAGCATTTCTTTTATTTGTTGCTTGAACTTATGGATGATTTCACCAATGTATTCGTCAATCTATTAATATATAAATCTATTTCATAATGGAGACACCATATTTATCTAGAATCCTATGTGGCATTTTCATGATTTTTCATTCATATTTTTCTAAAATTCCACAAGTTTCCTTATTTGACCATTTAGCATTTAATACATTGATTAATTGCTTTATGTTAATATTAAATATGTTATTATAAATGCATATATATATATTGATTGATTGTTCATGATTATTAATGATTTCCAAAAAAAAAATTGTACATTTGCATTTATATATCTATTCCTTTTATTTAATTTTAATTTATAATCTTATAAGAAAATCTTTACTTTCAATTTGATTTAAAATAGTTGTATTGTTAATTATCATCTAATATGTCCTATCAAATTATTTATTTATTTTTCTACTTCCACAAAAATATTTTTAAGTTTAATATTTATTTTTTAAGATAAAGCTTGCAAGATTAATATTTAAACTTTGTAAGATTATTAAAAAACCAACTATCATATTTCAATAGTCTGAATTCTATCTGCAAGATTAATATTTAAACTCTATTTTGATTTAACTTACTCATTTATTGCATTTTTAATTCATTTATTCTTATTTTATATATTTTAATATTCTGAAAATTTCTTTAATTAAGAGTATCAAGTTTTCATATTTATTTTCACTATTTTTAAAAAAAATTGCCAACATCATTTTTCCACTAGATTTCATAGATTGAATATCTAAATAAAATTGTATTTACATGTTTGAGTGATCAGTGAGTATTATGAATTCAGGACGGGAACACGTAATAAAATTATTTTCTAATTGGATTTGAGATATGTGCAAATATTTACATCTTAGATGAGTAATCAATTACTGTAATAACTTATATTCATAAAATTGAACGAGTAGTTAATTAGCAAAATTGATATACGGTTTTGAGACAATAACTTGTAGTAAAATTACTTTTTAACCGAACTTGAGACGAGTATGAGTATATACATTCTAAATAATGTGATTGTATATCAAAGACAACACCTTAATTCGTGCGCCTATGTGGCATCTCCAATATTCGCTATTCTTATTTATTTTGGATACTAATTTTATACTTTCTAAATTCTTATATTCTAATTTTATTTATTTTATATATCTCAGTATTTGTTATTAAAGAGTATGGAATTTCCTTAATTGATTCTCATTCATTTTTTTGGAATCATACATCATTTTTTCATGAGACTTTATCAATTGAAATCTTAAAATAGACATTTATGTGTTTTACTAATTAGATTACATTAATATACGAGTTTGAGATGAAAACTAATAGTAAAATCACTTTATAATTCAATTTGGACAAATACGAGTATATAAATTTTAAACAAATCAAACATTAATCAACATGTCCAAGGGAAATTTTTTTGATTTTCTAAAATTTTGTTATTTATACTATTTTAATTAATATTCAAGTTTTTTATTGAGACAAATAACCAATTATTGTAACTCCTTATAAAACTATATGAGTTTAAAATGAGAACGAGTAATAAAATTACTTTTTAATCAGGTTTGCTGGGAGTACGTGCATATATATCCAAATTCATCTTGAATCCTATGTGGCATTTCCATGATTTTTTATTCTTATTTTTCTAAAATTCCACAAGTTTCTTCATTTGACATCTTATCATTTAATATATTGATTGATTGAATTATATTAATATTAAACATGTTATTATAATATATATATATATATATATATATATATATATATATATATATAGACAGAGAGAGAGAGATAGATAGATTGATTGATTGATTGTTCATAATTACTAATGATTTCAAAAAAAAATCTATTTGTAGTTATATATTTGGAATTGTGCATAATTACTTTCCATTTATTTTTTATTTGGAATTGTGCACATTTTTGTCATGAGACTTCATGAATTGAAAACCTAAATAGAATTACATTTATATGCTAAACTAATTAGTAGGTATTAATATACGAGTTTGAGATGAAAATCAATAGTAAAATCACTTTTTAATTCGATTTAGGAAATATATTAGTATCTAAATTCTAAAAAGTCTAAAAATTAATCAATATGTGCAAGATGAATTTTTTTATTTTCTAAATTTTTATTATTTATACTATTTATTATTAACGCTTAGTTAATATCCAAGTTTTTATTAAGAAAAATAACCAATAGTTATAACAACTTATAAAACTATATGAGTTTAAAATGAGAACTGATCGCTAAACTTTTATAACACTAAAAAGTGTAAGTATGGGGTAAGCAATATCGTATCCACAGAGATTGTATCACGAAAACATAGAAGCTAGCTCAGCGATTATTCATCATTATTGAAACACGATAAAGGGTGAGAGGTTTTAGGGCTTGAATTTAATCCAAAGCAAAGGTAACCAAACAAGAATATAAATAAAGCGATAAAACACGAAGATAACTATGAAGGAAGACTAACCCTAGGATGCACCAATCCTATCCACAACGATGTTTATCACGCTTGTACTAACCGTTTAATCCGGACAAGACGAAGATCACATATATAACCAACAACTTGATTCACGACAATTGCGGCGATTGATTACTAATTCTCCCTATTACGATTCGTCTCTAGAGGAAAATAAGCAACTCGAAAAGGATCACTAAGAAAATGCTTCCTACGAATGTCCTATCTCGATTCGACTCGAGGCTCATTCGTATCATGCATTCGATAACGATTGACAATTAATACGATTCGTTATTAATCGACAACTAGATATGCATCAAGATTGATTAGAAATCAACACATATAAATAAGCACAATCGAATCATGAATCAATGCACGGAAGGTAAATAACGATAGCGGGAATCACAACATATAGGATCGGATCATGCAAACCCAGGATTAGAATAGAAAACTAGCCGGACATAATAAGCGAAGCGAAATACGAATTAATCATAAAAGCAAATTAAATATATAAAACCCGTAGGAAGCGTCGAGATGAACAAAGGTTGGTCTTGAATCCAATCCCAAGCGAGCGAGCGGAAAACAAAAGAAGCGATCGGACAAAGCGTTCCGATCGATAGCAACGATAAACTAAACTAGAACGACGGAAAACAATACTAGAATTAAACTAGCGAAGACTAAAGCTAAAGAATTGGCGAGGGCGAAGTTAAAACTAGGTTTGGGCGTGAATGGTTGCTACGGGGCGCGAGGGCTTCGCCTATTTATAGAAAAGGTGGAAACCACTTTTTGCCTCGTCGCGCCGCCTCGCGACCGGTACTCGCGATCGCTAGGCGATCGCTAGGTAATCTCATGGCGATTTCTCGCTCGCTTTCGCTTCTTGCTTGCTCGCTTTGAACCTCATGACACAGCTAGCGGTCGCTAGCCATTATGAAGCGGTCGCGAGAAATCTTCCGGTGAGTTCTCGACGCTAAGCTTCGCTCGCGGGCACGAGGTTGCGACGCGGCCCTACAGGTGCTGGCGGCTTGCTGGCGGCCAACTAGCGACCGCTAGGCGGTCGCTAGAACACAGGCGAGAATGTTCGTTTTGTTCGTGCTTCGTTCCTTGCTTGATTTTCAATACATAACCTACAAAACACCAAAATACACCCAAGAGCAATATCTTCTAGAAATAGATGAAACATTACGAATCGATACATAAACGCACATTAAACGAGCTAAACTCATCTTCAAATATCAACTAAATACGTGTAAAATGCGCGTTTATCAAACCCCCCAAACTTAAAGCATTGTTTGTCCTCAAACAAAAACAGAACAGAAAGACAAACGAAAGATCAACGAGCATAGCAAAGAGGATAACCATTCTAGGCCTCCGAAACATATCAACGCTCAAAAACATTAGTGCACATGACGACGTTAGTCCACTCAACACAAACAACAATTTACGGCAAAAACTCATTTATTTCAACCCTCACAAAGGCATGTGTGTAAAATATATAAAGGATACACTCAAACTCATAAAGAAATTAAGGACGTGTATACACTCAAAGATCAATGCAATGCAACATCTTACCATAGGCTTGCCGTTTCTCTAACATCTCCACCGCGTCAAATGTGTTCAAATAAGGATCAAAGAGGTCTTTTCATAGGTTGTAATGTAGGCACATTGGTTAAGGTAGGATAATATATGGCTAAGTGACTCAAGCAAACTCCAAGCACCACCATTTATACTTTTCGACACATATGGACTTTGTCCATTTTCTCTTCTTTCCCAGCGTGCTAAATCGGCGTTTATGCCTCATAAGGTACCTATACTTTGATTAACGACCCTTTATGCTCAACACTCATAGTGAACTTATCATTTTTTCTTTTTCTTTTCTTTTCTAGAGCTTATAGGGTTTAATTTTTCACGAACAAGGTACTATTCTTCACTCTGGATGTATTTTCTAAAATAAACTTTTCTCGTCATACTACATCAAAATTTCAACCCCTTTTGATTCCCATATCCATCCTCACCCCCTATCGTCCGGTTAATCGAAAGAAAAAGTCTAATAAAGGCTCAAAGAAGGCGACAAATGGTATATATCATCGGGTTAGTGTTTGGGTGAATATGTGGTTAACAAAGATGGCCTTTTATCCTTTCCACATTCGAAACACATACTGCAGTCTCGACACAGAAACACGGCAAGTTCTAGAAGATAATCACATGCATGATATCACACAATTAAAAGCGTATCAAGATATGTATACGATGAAGCTCAAGTCTCACGGGTTAAGCAAATGGTGAAAAAAAACAAAAGCTAAGCCATCTCACGTCATTCATGCGTCATTTTCTAACATATCATGTGCACTATCATTAAATTTCACAAAAATTTTCTATCGTCATTGGCCACATGGATTAACACACTTCACTTAACTCGTTGATCGATGAACGAAAGCGAAAAGAAAACACGACAAAAACAACACAAACGAAAACAAAAACAAGACACAAAAACAAAACAAACATTGGGTTACCTCCCAACAAGTGCTTTATTTAACGTCTTTAGCTAGACCATCACTAACCTCGTCAATCTGGCGTTTTAGTAGCACTTGACATCTTTCTCGACTTGTGGAACCTTTTAAACTTCGCATTTACGGATGACCACCACTGACTATGGAAGTGGCCCCCCCCAAACTTGAATGAAACACTCGGAGTTCCATGCCGAGTCCTTCTTCTCTTCTCACGCCTCCTCAATAGGTCGAGAACCCTCTAAATGCGGGACGTGGCGGCGATGTGATTATGATCGAGCAACAATCTTCCGGCTTCCCAACGTCGGGTTGCTTGATGGCGTCGTATATGGAAATTTTGAGCTCCTCATCGTTAACACGAAACGTGAGGTTTCCTTCCTGCACATCAATCAACGCACGACCAGTTGCTAGAAAAGGTCTACCAAGTTAGTGGTTGTTGTTTGAATTCGGAATATCAAGAATAACAAAGTCGGCGGGGAAAACAAAATCCGAATTCTTACCAACACGTCTTGACGATACCTTTTGGATATGTGATGATCGGTCGACCATCATCGATGAGATCTTCGTCGGCTTCATCTTTCCAAGGTGTGGCCGGTTGAAAACGTTCAACGGCATCAGTTGATGCTCGCCCCAAGTCGCATAAAACATTTGGGAAAATCGCTCGGCGATCTCGCACTCTAACGTGAAGCTGCGGGATCTTTCGCTTCAAAGGAGCTTCTTTTGCAAGGCGCCTTTGCACTCTTGGATAGGAAATTTTCTCAAATTTCCCAAGTTTCTTCTTCTGGCAAGCGCGTCTTTTAAGAACTTCATGTAGCAGGCATGTTTCGCAACGCTCAAGAGAGGCAAATTTATCTCAACTTTCGAAATACCTCTTTGAAGCGAGCAAATTCCTCGTCATATTTCGACTTGACAAGTCGACTCGGAAACGGGCCGGAGGAATGTGCGTGCGAGGTTTAGCCTGCAGGTGTGCCTCGCGGTCGACCTCGCGATCATTGGGATGGTCGCGAGGGTATCTTCTGTGACGATCTTCGTCTTCGCGTGCGAAGCTTGCGGTGTTTCATGAGCTGGGGTCGCTCGCGAACAACTCTGCGCGCGGATACTTGGGTGGCTCGCGGTCGGATCTTGTGAGCGCGCGTTCGGTCGCGGGCGTCGTGAGCAAAACTCATGATGGCTCGCGATCGGGCTCATGGTCGCGAGCTCGATCGCCAGTTTCTGCGTCCGAATGTTTTCTTGCTCTTCTTTCTCGGTAGGGCTCGGGTAGGCTCGTCCCGCCTCGTCTCGAATGGCGAAGCATTGACTCTTGGGTTCACCTCCAGTATTACTCGGAAATTGGCCCGTCTTTTGTAGTGCATTCACTTGTACGGCAATTTGACCGATTTGAGCTTCCAACATCTTTATGTGCTTCCCATAGCTGTCATAGTCGACTCAGTGACTTATCTTTGCCGGTGTTGGCGATGAGCAATTCGATTCGTTGCCAATTGTTGGTTGCTTACAACCAAGCTGCGCATCATATCTTGAGACTTGGCTTCCTCGGCTCTTGAATCGAATTACGAGTATTGAAGCCTCGCGAAGGTTGTTGGAAATCGAATGACTCTCCGATTGATGTGGTGGCGTTCTCTGTCTCAATCGACTTTTCAAAGAGTGAACTTCTTCATGAGGTCGTCGTATTTGAATCACTCTCAACAGCAGCTGCTTTGAACGATGGCGTTCTCTCCGTTGGCCATTGATAGCTGTTGGCAGCCATCTCTTCTACAATTCGGCTTGCTTCGTCGACTGGTCGGTTCAATAAGCAACCTCCCGCCGATGCATCTACCATGCTCCTCGTCTGCCATGTCAGTCCACCGTAGAATTGTGTGATTTGTTGCTCCTGGAGAACCCATGTTGTGGACATCGTCTCAATAGACCTCTGAATCTCTCCCATGCCTCGAATAATGATTCGTCGTGGTTTTGGCAAAAATGAGAGATTTCGGCGATGATCTTCTGCGCTTTCGCCGGCGGAAAGTATTTCGAAAGAAACTTCTCACAAAGTTTCCCCCAAGTGTCGATGCCAGCTCGATCCAAACTCTTGAACCAATCTTTCGCCTGGCTGCGCAATGAGAAACCGAACATGCGCATCCGGATTGTGTCTTGTGGCACCCCATTCTGTTTGATGGTGTCACAAATGTCGAGAAACGTCTCGAGATGCGCATTCGGGTCTTCCGTGACTCCTCCCCCAAACTGCTCTCCTTGGACCATACTGATCAGGGCCGGTTTGAGCTCGAAATTATTTGCATCTACGTGCGGGCCCCAACCGCCTCCTTGGAACTGTTCGGTGGGATGTCGATACATGTGGTTTAGAGGTTTATTCTCCGGAGCAGGGACAATGATTCCCATGTTCGTCATCTGACGCTGCATCTCTGCAAAGTCAGCTAACATGCGTGCAACTTGCTCGGGAGGAATGCCCCCGTTTTGCGGATCGGCTGCCATTGCAGCTCGTCTCTTCTCTCGTCCTCTTCTCTTTTGAGAGCTTTCGATCTCGGGATCTAAAAATATTTCAGGAGGTCCCTGAGATCTTGTACGCATAAACTACCTGAGAAGAGAGAAATTAGTACTGACAAAAATAAATAAAATAATATATATATATATAACTTGAATTAATAAATCCAAATCGTCAAATTATTCCTATATGATCTTAACAATCCCCGGCAACGGCGCCAAAATTTGATCGCTAAACTTTTATAACACTAAAAAGTGTAAGTATGGGGTAAGCGAAGTATCGTATCCACAGAGATTGTATCACGAAAACATAGAAGCTAGCTCAACGATTATTCATCATTATTCAAGCACAGATAAAGGGTGAGAGGTTTTAGGGCTTCGGAATTTAATCCAAAGCAAAGGTAACCAAACAAGAATATAAATAAAGCGATAAAAACACGAAAGATAACTATGAAGGAAGACTAACCCTAGGGATGCACCAATCCTATCCACAACGATGTTTATCCTGCTTATTACTAACCGTTTTAATCCAGACAAGACGGAAGATCACATATATAACCAACAACTTGATTCGACAATTGCGGCGATTGATTACTAATTCTCCCTATTACGATTCGTCTAGAGGAAAATAAGCAACTCAAAAGGATCACTAAGAAAATGCTTCCTACGAATGTCCTATCTCGATTCACGACTCGAGGCTCATTCGTATCATGCATTCGATAACGATTGACAATTAATACGATTCGTTATTAATCGACAACTAGATATGCATCAAGATTGATTAGAAATCAACACATATAAATAAGCACAATCGAATCATGAATCAATGCACGGAAGGTAAATAACGATAGCAGGAATCACAACATATAGGATCGGATCATGCAAACCCAGGATTAGAATAGAAAACTAGCGGACATAATAAGCGAAGCGAAATACGAATTAATCATAAAAGCGAAATTAAATATATAAAACCCGTAGGAAAGCGTCGATGAACAAAGGTTGGTCTTGAATCCAATCCCAAGCGAGCGAGCGGAAAACAAAAGAAAGCGATCGGACAAAGCGTTCCGATCGATAACGCAACGATAAACTAAACTAGAGCGACGGAAAAACAATACTAGAATTAAACTAAGCGAAGACTAAAGCTAAAGAATTGAAAAGCGAGGAAAACGAAGTTAAAACTAGGTTTGGGCGTGAATGGTTGCTCACAGGCGCGAGGCTTGCCTATTTATAGAAAAGGGTGGAAACCCACTTTTTGCCTCTGTCGCGCGCCTCATGGCCGGTACTCGCGATCGCTAGAGGCGATCGCTAGGTAATCTCGTGCGATTTTTCGCTCCGCTCGCTTCTTCAAGCTCGCTTTGAACCTCGCGACACAGCTAGCGGTCGCTAGCCATTATGAATCGGTCCAGAAATCTTCCGGTGAGTTCTCGACGCTAGCTTCGCTCGCGGCACGAGGTTGCGTCACGCGGCCCTTCAGGTGCTGGCGGCTTGCTGGCGGCCACTAGCGACCGCTAGGCGGTCGCTAGAACACAGGCGAGAATGTTCGTTTTGTTCGTGCTTCGTTCCTTGCTTGATTTTCAATACATAACCTACAAAACACCAAAATACACCCAAGAGCAATATCTTCTAGAAATAGATGAAACATTACGAATCGATACATAAACGCACATTAAACGAGCTAAACTCATCTTCAAATATCAACTAAATACGTGTAAAATGCGCGTTTATCAAGAACGAGTAATAATTTTTTTTAATCAGATTTATTGTGAGTACGAGCATATAGATTAACCCTTTAAATATATAGGTGGAAAAAATCGAAAAAAATCTCCCTTAACCTATTTTTTATTATAATTTTATTTTATTTTAAAAACTTCTTCCGATGATTTGTTGAAATACTATCACCTCGAAAAAAAAGTATAGACTTATTTTTAAAATTAATACTTTTAACTTATAATTTGTAACGCAAATGATTTTCCGTCGAAATTCGACGGGTTATACACTAGTTACAATTAATTATGCATTGTAAGTTTTTAGCCGTGATATATGAACATCAATCTTTATATATATGTTATGCCTAACACAACGTTGCATCGCTCATATTCCCCAAACCATGTTGATTGTTTTTTCCCTATACAAATTGTTATGGCTCCGCTTTATAGTTTGATAAAATATATTCGAAACACTGACGATTTTATAGCTGATCTGATTCTAAAACTCTATGTTGTTTGTGTTTATACAATGTCTTCCTATGGAAATACAAAGGAAGTTTCGTTGTATAAGTTAATTAGTGTATCATGATCGGAGTGGTGATTGCATTCAAAACTTAATTAAATGTGATGATCATAAGAGGCTCAAATTAATTTTGTTGAAGGTAACATTTTTGTGTTTCAATATATTAAAGTTAAATGCAATAATATGCAGTTGAAGACCATTGCAAACATGTTCAAATTCATAACTGGTCCAAAGAATCGTGATGTTGAGATGTTTGATGATACTTTTCCATCATATATGTTTCTCTTCCATCGATTTTTGACACTTACTAATCCTACACAGTTAGATGACAAAATTTTGTTTGATAATATTTTTATTTTGATAATCTCAATATATTTTGGCTATTGTGTAGATATCATAGATAAGGTTGATTACGTCACATTACTGATTCACAAGAGAATAACATAAATGGTCGTGACACTATCCTGGTGGACATCCATCTTAAAATAATGAGTATATGTTCATTTTTAAAGTAATACTTTTTTCATTTTTTATCATTTTAAGAATGTCCTTCAAGGTTTAACAATATCATTTATAAAAAAAATATGTTTGCAAGTAATTACTAACTTCTTAGTTGCCTATTTGCCTTATATTAATGTTGTGCTGAATACGAAATCTGCTAACTATATAATGGAATATTAGTTGCAAGTTCAAAATAGTCAAAACATATATGTTACCAACCGTAAGCTTATATTTTCTATATGCATTTAATATTTTTGTCATATTTTCCTAAATATATGCATTTAGACGTAAATATTTGTAAAATATAGAAAAAAAACTTAACGAAAGTGTAATTACGAGACATGGTATGAGCCCTTAACTTCATTATTTAGTATATATATATATATATATATATATATATATATATATATATATATATATATATATATATATCAAATGAGAACTACTTTTATCCATTGAAGATGTTAGATCTATGGTAAGATTTAATTAAAAATGCAATGATAAATCATAAATGTGCTATAAATTACATGAATCCATAAGGGTATGTTAGTAGTTTTACAGCTTTTTAAGTTATGGAAATTCCTATTTTCATGGCATTTTAAAGAGTTTTTGGATATGGTGTTATTATTTCATCCGTTTTTCTTTTTCATTAGTCTCGTGAAAGTTATCTTCTAAACCTAATTACTAGTAAAATTCGATTTCCAACAATGGAAGATCTTGGGCTATTGTTATCGTTATCGTCCAATTCATTGCATATGATACACAATTCATAGATTTTCGTTTATTATAATGTTGCATTTGATATTTTATCTTTCAGTCTTTCATATTAATTGGTATTTTCATTTTGTTTGTTTTAATTTTATTAGTTTGTTGTTTTATATCTTTGTTCAGATGACAGATATAATCAACAAGATATTGATGAAGTTCATCCTCCTATTGAACTTCATAATGGTATGTTTGCCAATCATTAATATACTGTTATTTGTTTTAAAATTTTCGTGAATTTGATACAGTTTAAATATTGTAACAGAGTGTTGATATTGTTTGCATCTATTAGATTAATTCATAGCTTTTAGAGTTGTCTAATGTTGCATTTGTATCGTTATTCGTGATTTTACGATATACTGTATGAGAAGATACAGGTTTGTTGTTACATATAATATATGCTACAATTTTGTTGTTCATGAGCTACATATATTTAGGCAAATGCCACAATCAATACATATAGTTTGCTTCATTAAACATAAATGTGCAAAACAGAAGTCGGATGTGCAACAAAATGTTTTATTATATGCTGCACTTATAATGATAAAGAGCTACATTATATGATACATTTTTAAGTTTTTACTGGATGAAAGCAATAATCAAACCCGATTTGCAAAATATTCAAAAATATTATGCCATTTATTTATTGTTGCACTTTTATGCAAACATTCATGTGCAAAGCATTATACTATTATATGCCAAATTACATATGCTTAATAACTAAACATCCGTTGACCAAGTGCAACAATCTTTACTGATGTAATCTACATCATTTTAAACTTGTTCTACAGTTAACCCTAAATGTGCAACATAATGACTGTCTATATGCTACATTAATATTGACCAAGTGCAACAATCATTAGCGATGGCAATATACATCATTATAAACTTGTTCGACAGTTAACCATAAATGTGCAACAAAATGTTTTATTATATGCTACACTTATAATGATATGATAGTTTTTAAGTATTTCTTGGATGAAAGCAATAATCAATCCCGATTTGCAAAAGCTTCTAAAATATTATGCCATTTATTTATTGTTGCACTTTTGTGCAAAGATTCATGTGCAAAGCATTATAATATTATATGCTAAATTACATATGCTTAATAACTAAACATCCGTTGACCAAGTGCAACAATCTTTACCTATGTAATCTACATCATTTTAAACTTGATCTACAGATTAACCCTAAATGTGCAATGTAATGATTGTCTATATGCTACATTAATATTGACCAAAAGCTACAATAATATACGAAAAAATCCCGGATGAATTTTTATGCAAAACAAAGTATACACTTTTGGGACCACATTCATTATATTATTTAAAAACACAATAGGTAAACGACACATTGCAATTCATTGCAAAAACCCATCTAAATATTTTTATATGTATACTAAATCTAGAAGAAAAACGAAAACAAAACACACACATGATATATAAACATACCAAAACCTTCACATAATAGATTACATGATAGTGAAGAAGATTCAATTGGTGCCTTGAAAATAGAAACAAAAAGTTTATTTCAATATACTTGTTTTTGCAACATCCGAAATTAGAATTATGGCTGGATCATTAATACCTAGAAAATATATACTATATATTGCATCATTTATCTAGTCATATAAACCTTAACTAATTACTTTCATTGGAGCACATTTTGGAAAAATATACTATATATGCATTGGGGTTTGTCATTGGAGCACATTTTGGGAAGTCTCATATGCATTGGGGTTTGTCGGAAGAGCAGGGAGGTACAATGACGGAATTATCAAGACAAGTTAAGGGAGGTTTGTGCAGTTATCTGTTTGTAAATATACTCACCGCTAATTTTACGAATAGATTATAGTTTTTTTGGAAAAGGTGTTGAAAATATTTGTCCATGATATTCTATTCGAGCGGTCAATGTCTTACATCGTCAAGTATTCAATGTAATGTTGGAAATCATTGCATATATATATATATATATATATATATATATATATATATATATATATATAGGGGATGGTTATAGGAGGAACCAACTATAGAATGAGAACTAGGAACCAATCCACACCCTCAATTACATTAAATCTAACGGTTGTGCATGAATAAATAATTGAAAATCGGATTTTGATGTTTAACGCATAAATCAGAAAAGCTGATGTATTTTATGCGTATAAGGACAAGAATGTAAAATTACAACATATATTAATGCGTATGTGACGTATGGCTCCTTAATTACCGCACCAGTTTCACATACTCCAACCTAATTTACTGTCTATTGGCCTCCAAGACTCATCGCCTCCTCCATCTGCAAATCTAAATTTACTTTAAACATAGTGATTGATTTTGTACACTTGAAAAATAATCGAAACCAAATTCTTGAGCGTGTGAAACATAGGCAAGAATGTAGACAAATCCTATGATATTGTTATGCAAGTCATAGTTTATGATTATGAACAATGATGCTTCTTATTATGCATACTATATGTTAACTGTGTGCGCAATGTGTTTTCTCAATATGCATACTGTATCTTAGCGTATAATATTATGTAATATATGTAGACACATCCTATGAAATTGTTATGCACGGCATAGTTTATGATTATGCGTAGTGTTGTTTCTTATTATGCATACTGCATGTTTACTGTATTAACAACTTATTTTATGATAACTTTTATATTAACATAGTTGTCTTTGCTGGTAAAGGGTGTAATAATCTTTTTATACCTATAAATTAACAAACAACAAATAACTTATTATGCATACTATATGTTAACTGTGTGCGCAATGTGTTTTCTCAATATGCATACTGTATCTTACCTGTATAATATTATGTAATATATGTAGATATATCCTATGAAATTGTTATGAACGGCATAGTTTATGATTATGCGTAGTGTTGTTTCTTATTATGCATACTGCATATTAACTGTATTAACAACTTATTTTATGATAACTTATATATTAACATAGTTATCTTTACCGGTAAAGGGTGTAATAATCTTTTTATACCTATAAATTAACAAACAACAAATAACTTATTATGCATACTATATGTTAACTTATTATTCATATTTACATTATGTGCATACAATACTCTACTATAATAGTTGCACATGATCTGTTATTAATTTGTTCATGTAGTTATAAAATGATATGCATACAATACTCTGTTATGAGTTGTTCAGATGAATTGTGCAAACTATATAAGAACTTGAATTACTTTAATTTCAAAAAAATCTCAAGAATATAATATATTCATTGTATAGATTATATAAACATTTTTTACGTCAACAACAATAATGTACGAAATATACATAATATTAAAAAAAAATTACAAACCTTCGGTCGACATCACCACAGAAACTCTGGATTGAAAGTAGAAGATGATAATAAATACTGAATGATATAGAAATATTCTGACGAGTAATTAAGTTCTATTAATGATGGAAACAATCTTTATGTAATTGAAATCCCATAAATATAGGATGTCGTCGGTTATATATGTATATATTACTAAAATATCCTTCTATTTACTATACAATTTCTTTAACGTTAATGATGCAAATTGATCTAAGCCGTTTGATTAACAATAATTAACAAACATGATTAGTTCCTAGTTCCTAATTTATTTGTAGTTCTCAATTGATCCAACCCCTATTTATATATATATATATATGTCAAGTTGTCAGGAAGCTATTTTGACCAAGATTTTGAGTGACGTAACGTTTAATTTTGTAAAATTAAATGACATAGGATCGATCTACGTTTCGAGTAGATGATCGTGGTATATTCATATTCTCAAATCCAATTTTCGGTGAGTGAGAAATAATGAATCAAAGTTGGTCACTTAAACATGAAGTTATGTGCTTAAGGGGGTAAGCATGGATTAATTAATCCTTATCCCACATTGATTAATTTACATTCATTAATTGTGTATATAAGTGGTTCATTGAACACATAGTATAATTATGTGCACAAGTGATGGGTTGGAAAAGCCCACACGAGCGTCGCCGGGCCCGGGCCCAGTCAGCGGATCGGGTCCGGCCCGGCTCTGATTCCGTAGATCGTGGATCTTGGTCTTTGGGCTTATTCGTGGGCTTTTATCGTGGGCCTGGTTCCGTGGACCATTGCCCGTATATTTTGGATCAATGTTTGATCGAGCCCAAAGATGGAGTTGGTCCGAGGTCCAACTCGTGTGGCCCAATCCGTTGGGCCTGTTGTGCACTTGAAGAGACGTCCGGATACGTCCAATGAACCTGGACGCACGCGTTGTCCAAATTCATCGTAACTGTCGATAACGTTCCGATATGATGGCTCGATGGGAAATGTGGGTGTAACTCCCACATTGTCTCCGGAAAAAAAGGCGCGTAACCCCTCTACACTCAATGGGGGACATAACTTCGTAACACCCGACATCAATGCGGGTGTTGACTCCAGCATGCTCCCCATGAGGGGGACGATGCCTATAAATAAGACATGTCTCCCCAGCATAAGCCACCTACTGCACATCTGCATTCCAACATTCCAAACTCTCTGTATACGTAGCTCGTGTCCAAGCTTTGTCCTCGCCCCATTCCAGTTCGTCGGAGCTCGTTAGTTTGCGGTGCTGCCACCCACGAGACGCTGCCGTTTTATCTTTGGAGATGATACGCTAGAACCGAGAGCACTACGGGACGTATCTCGTCTTGCGGAAAAAGGCCTCCTCGACTCGGCATCATTCTACGGTTTTTGTTTCATTTGTTTTTACAATACAGTTTAGTTCATTGTTAGTTTAATCTCCTTCTACATTTCTGTTTTGAATTGTAATACGCCCGGCAAGTCCTGTACTGTTTTGTACTCTTTTCCAACAATCGCAAGACGAGATAATACTTGCCACAAAGGAGTTGAGACATTAAAAATGACTTAAAACTATCGAAACTAATATCTTTGCTTGGAGATGTTGACTGTTCCTGCCACCGACTCTTCTTCCGCCGCCACTGCTGCAACCGCCACTTCTGGCACTATGGCTATGACCATGTTTGGTTCGATGCCTTCGGGATCGACCATTGGGCCCTTTGGGTCGACTGTTGGTTCCACTTTTAGTGGTTCAACAATTGATTCCACTTTTAGTGGTTCCATTGGCTCGACGATCGCACTCTTGATGGGTCATTGTTGGATCCATGGGATCTAACATTGGTGGTTCTCTTACGAGTTCTATGTTTCAAAGACACTTCAGTGGTCTTTGGTGGATCCGATTTTGGATCGATCTCGGTGCTTGTTCATACCGCAGGATGATGCCGCCCGTCAGAAGTAGCGAAGTTTGGAGGATCCGACTTCAAGAGATGGCGACAAAGATGTTGTTCTACCTCACGACGTTGGGCTTTGCCAACTTCTTGGTGGAAGATGAGCCCGTCGTGCCCGGGTCAAGTGACGGACTTTCACGTCCGAAGCAAAGATATGACAACCCTGGCGCCTTGGCGACTATCTTTGTAAAATTTTATACTCGGTAGTTTAGAAGATAGTTTGTATAGTGTTTATGTTGTTGTAACGACATCCAAATGTATATGGGATGCGTTAGAAAAGAAGTACCGTAGTGGTGATGCAGGTACAAAGAAGTTCATTGTAGCCAAATATTTGGACTACAAGATGGTTGATTCTCGACCGATCATGGACCAAGTGCAAGAGTTTCAACTCATTGTACACAAGGTTCAAGCCGAATGGCACACTATTTCAGATGGCTTTGTCGTCGCTACAGTGATTGAGAAGCTACCCCCCGGGTGGAGAGACTTCAAGGTCTACCTTAAGCACAAACAAAAGGATATGACGCTTGAAGACTTGATCGTCAAACTGCACATTGAGTCTGACGTGAAGAAGCAAGATTTAAAAGCGAAAGGCTTGCTCGATGCGAAGGCCAACCTGTTGGAGAGAGGCGGTCCCTCCAACAAACGTGTTCGTCCCAATGTCAATGACAAAGGTAAAGGAAGGTGGTTGTCCGTAAGTTTGACGGAGACTGTTACAATTGTGGCAAGCATGGCCACACAAGTAAGGACTGCCGTCAGCCTAAGAAGAAGAAGGCTAAGCAAGTTGCCAATGTTACCGAGAAGGATTTAGACAAATGGGACAAGGATGACTTGGCTGTTGTGGTGACCGAAGAAGTCAACCACATCGAGAATCAAGGTGGATGGTTCATCGACACTGGCGCAACTGCACACGTCTGCACCGAAAAGATGTGTTTCTCCACCTATAAACCTGTTGAGGGAAGGAAGCTCAACATGGGGAACCAAGCTTCGTCCGAGGTTGCCGGAGTTGGTGATGTGGTGCTCAAGATGTCGTCCGGCGTTGAGATCACGTTAAAGGATATGTTGCATGTCCCAGACATTCGCAAGAACTTAGTGTCAAGCTCTATTCTAGTTAATAAGGGTTTTAGACTAGTTTTTGAGTCGGAAAAGTTTGTCTTGACTAAGTTTGGAAAGTTCCTTGGTAGGGGTTATCTCAACGAGGGTCTTTTCAAACTAAATATAATGGTTGTGCGCCGTGTACCTAAAAATGCTATGAATGAAAATGCATCTACTTCCTCTTACTTGACTGAGTACTCTGATTTATGGCATTGTAGATTAGGACATGTTAATCTAAATGCAATAAAAAGATTAGTAAATTTAGATTTACTAAAGTTAAATGAAGTGAATACACAAACGAAATGTGAGGTTTGTGTGGAAGCCAAAATGACTAAGTTACCGTTTCATTCAGTAGAACAGAGCACTAAACCTCTAGAATTGATTCACACTGATGTGTGTGATTTAAAGTTTGTACAAACTAGAGGGGTAAAAGTACTTCATCACGTTTATTGATGATCAGACAAGATATTGTTATCTTTACCTTCTAAGAAGTAAAGACGAGGCTATGAAGCTTTAAAAACTTCAAGAACGAAGCCGAAAATCAACTAAGTTATCGAATTAAGACTGTTCGAAGTGATAAAGGGGGAGAATATGTAGCTCCATTCGAGGCATTATGCAACGAAAGTGGTATAATACATCAAACGATAGCTCCTTATTCACCTCGGTCTAATAGCGTTCTTGAACGTAAAACCGAACACTTAAGGAGATGATGAATGCTTTGTTGATTAGTTGTGGTTGCCCAGAACTTGTGGGGGGAAGCTGTTTTGACATCCAACTACATACTGAACAAGATTCCACTGAAGAGTAAGGATGTCGTTCCTTACGAGTTGTGGAAATGAAGAAAGCTATCGTACAAATATCTCAAAGTATGGGGGTGTTCGGCGAAGGTTGAGGTGCCTCTTCCTAAACAAGTTACAATTGGACCTAAAACAGTCGATTGTATCTTTATTGGGTATGCACTAAGCGATGGCGCCTATCGTTTTCGATCCACAGTCGAGGTGCGGATATATTGTGGGACGACGATTGAATCAAGGAATGCTATATTCTTTGAAAGTGTTTATCCATGTAAAGACAAGGATAAAAGTGAAGCCAGTTCTAGCAATAGAGCTGATGGTGAAGTTTCGAGTTCTAAACCTTTGGAGGAAGAACCGATATCGCATAAGCGATCGAGGTCTGATCCAGAGGGGTCGGAACCGAGACATGATAGTAGAGTCAGAACGTCAAAGGATTTTGGTCCTGACTATATTGCGTTCATGTTGGACGAAGAACCAACATCGATCAAAGTAGCCTATGCTCGGTCAGACGGGATGCTCTGGCGAGAGGTTGTTCAAAGTGAGATTGATTCCATTTTACAAAACCACACTTGGGTGTTGGTTGATTTGCCAGAAGGTTGTAAGCCCTTAGGATGCAAGTGGATCCTTAAAAGAAAGTAAAAAGCAGATGGATCAATTGAAAAGTATAAAGCCCGTTTGGTTGTCAAAGGGTATAACCAAACAGAGGGGTACAATTTCTTCGATACCTATTCACCTGTGACGAGGATTACGTCTATTAGGGTGCTTCTCGTAATTGTTGCTTTGCAAAATCTTGAGATTCATCAAATGGACGTTAAGACTGCATTTTTGAATGGTGACCTAGAGGATGAGGTATATATAGAGCAACAGAAGGGTTTGTAGTACCGGTCGAGAGGCGAGGTATGCAAACTCGTGAAGTCTCTATATGGTTTGAAATAAGCGTCGTTACAATGGCACTTGAAATTTGACAATGTAATGTTGGCAAATGGTTTCAAGATCAATAAGTGTGACAAATGTGTGTACGTTAATAACACTAATAATGGTTATGTTATAGTGTGTCTGTATGTAGATGACATGTTAATCATGGGTAGTAATACTCAAGTCATTAATGACACAAAGCGCATGTTAAATAGAAATTTTGACATGAAGGACATGGGATTTATAGGGAAATCTGATTTTAACCAGCTCCCGAGGATCTATCTTGGATGTTTAATTCACCATACATTGATTATATACCTAGCATGCACCTATATAATTAATTGCAACAAGTTGGTGTTTTCTCGTGTTTACCTGCGAATCTGTCAGGCAAGGATTGGATCAAGACTCATGCTTTGATCTTCTGGACTGTATCCCGATTACCTAAACTCCAATGCCGAGTGAGGACAATCTATGGAGAGTGCTATAAAAATTCACCTTCTTTCTCCCTCTTGAAGTTTTCGAAAATCTCTAACTTTGAGAAGTATATTTTCAAAAATTTCACTCTTGGATTAAGGTTTGATTTTCTCTCACCTTATATTTATAATGCAATCCTAAATCCTATCAAGATAGAATTTATGCATATCTAATAAATATAATAATATCACTTAAGATAGAGAGGATCAAGACAGAGTCCCAGAGGGACTCTAAAGAGAAGGGGACGAAATTCTTCATAGTTCCAGGCCTGGATGGGCCAGCCCAGGGATCAAATGCAAGGAATAAAGATGGGCCTCAAATAAATTAATTATTTTATGTTTAGCCCAGAACATAAATTAATTCATAAACATTTATTCATGCCACTAGAGAATAAATGTTGACTTACCCCTTTATTTTCGAAGTTGAGTCGGGCTTGCACTTAGACTTAACGAATCCCCATATTTAAGATATCGCGATTACATTAATTATTTACGCTGATTACGATCGCTTAAAATAATTAATATCTTTAATTCATAAGTAGTATCACTCAACCTTATTATTGAACTTGAGATAACTCAACTGCGGGGTTTAGTACAATAAACCTTTTGAGCTCCTTAAGGGCGTCATCATCCTAAGCGGATACGGTGACTCGACACGGGTAACTAGCATGACATCAAGACCGCCACCACCCAAGATGAGAGAATCTTGGGTTATCTCATGTAACCCTCACCCATAACAAGTCAAATGATGGTCGACCACTCATACCCACCTAATACCTTATCGAGGTTTAGATCAACGTAAAGTCACCGAGATCTAGGTTCTTCACGAGTGTCAGATAGAAGAACTCGTCTCACTGTGATCCATCAATACGTCAGAGACGTACCAACATAGACAAGCAACCAAGTCAAGTTACTTCTTATCTATACCGAAGCCTATACCGACAACTCGTCCTCAAGTTGTCTCAGCTGTGATTCTTTTTATATCTCATTAAGCTTGACCAATCATACAGACTTCTGTGATCTACAACACACTGTATGATCAACTTATATATGAGATAAAGGGACATACATGTGCAATCAAGTAAACAATTCAGATAGGAGATTGTAATAGTGATAACAGGAAACATTGTATACAAGCTCAACCAAAACTGCTTCCAGTATACAAATCCAACAGGATTAGCTGATGTGATTCTTGGAATCAAGATTCTAAGAAGATCAGACAGAATTGTCTTGACACAATCTCACTACGTCGAGAAAGTGCTTAAGAAATTCAACGCGTTTGATAGTTTGCCTACTAAGACCCCATTGGAGCTTAATGTTCACTTTAGTAAGAACATGGGTGAACCTGTTGGGTAAGAAGACTATGCTAAGGTCATCGGGTATTTGATGTATCTTACAAATTGCACCCGACCCGACATATCTTACGTCGTGAACAAATTGAGTCGTTACACGAGTAATCCAAGCAAGGAGGATTGGAAGGCTCTAGTGAGAGTTTTGAGGTACTTGAAGTATACTCAAAATCATGGACTGCATTTCACGAGATATCCCCCAGTACTTGAAGGAACCGTGATGCCATTGGATATTTGACACGAAAGATTCACTTTCTACAAGTGGGTGCGTGTTCACTATTGGGGGAGGTCTTTGTTTCTTGGAGATCCACGAAACAAATGTGTATAGCCCGATCCTCCATGAAATCAGAATTCATAGCTTTGGATAAAGTTGGTGAGGAAGCCGAGTGGCTTCGTAATTTTGGAAGATATTCCATGTTGGTCTAAACACGTGTCACCGGTGATGATTCTTGTGATAATGACAGCTATTGGAAGGGCGAAAAGTGGTTTGTATAATGGTAAGTCTCGACATATCGTCGGCGACATAATACCGTGAGGTATTTGATCTCAGTGGGGTTATCTCGATTGACTATGTCAGTCGATAGATAATCTGGCGGATCAGATTAACCAAAGGTTGAACCGAGATCAAATGATCAAGTTGCTAGAGGAATGGGATTAAAATCCACATCTTAAGAACAATCATAGTGGTAACCCAACCATGATGTTGGAGATCCCAAGAACTTGGTTCAATGGGAGAACTAAGCTATAGGAGTTCGTGTGTAAACACTCAAGTTAGTCTGTTCCCTAGAAAGAACACGAGTGTTGAAAAACTAGCCTAGTGGTGAGGTTGAGTCGTTGACTCTTAATGATTCCTAAGATACCTCGAGGAGGTTGAGTATGGCAAGATACTCGTAGTAAAGAATAACCTATGTAAGTGCGAAGTGTGGCCGCTTCAAACAAAACACTTATGAATCCAAAGTGGATGTCCATGGCCAAAATGGAATCAAACGTGAGAACGGATGAGGTTGAGGTGTTAAAGTGTTAATACCATTGTCTCAGTACACGTTGTGGGGAATAGTTCAAGGTATCGTGTCCACTAATCCGCATGTGTACTCGATGGTACTAACTATGGAAGGTTCAAGGCCATAAAACCACATGTCCAAATATTTTAACATCTCTTGAGGACTGAGCTGTGTCTCCATACATGCATATGGCTATTTCCACTCATGTGGGGATTGTTGGAAATCAGTGCATATATATATGTTTATTATATATATGTGGTTAAGTTGTCAGGAAGCTACTTTGACCAAGATTTTGAGTGACGTAACGTTTAATTTTATGAAATTAAATGACAGGATCGATCTACGTTTCGAGTAGATGATCGTGGTATATTCATATTCTCAAATCCCATTTCCGGTAAGTGAGAAATAATGGATCAAAGTTGGTCACTTAAACATGAAGTTATGTGCTTAAGGGGATAAGCATGCATTAATTAATCATTATCCCACATTGATTAATGTACATTCATTAATTGTGTATATAAGTGGTTCATTGAACACTTAGTATAATTATGTGCACAAGTGATGGGTTGGAAAATCCCACACGCATGCCGCCAGGCTCGGGCCCAGGTCCCGACCCGACCCGACCAGGTCCGGGTCCGAGTCCGGGCCCGTCCCGGCCCGGTTCCGTGGATCGTGGATCGTGGATCTTTGTCTTTGGGATTATTCGTGGGCCTGGTTCCGTGGTCCATTGCCCGTATATTTTGGATCAATGTTTGATCGAGCCCAAAGATGGAGTTGGTTTGAGGCCCAACTCGTGTGGCCCAATCCGTTGGGCCTGTTGTGCACTGAAGAGGCGCGGATACGTCCAATGAACACAGGACGCACGCGTTGTCCGGATTTAGAATCGTAGGTAACGTTCCTAAATGATGGATCTGCGGGAAACGTGGGTGTAACTCCCACCTTGTATCCAAAAACCTCCGCGCAACCCCTCTGCACTTGATAAACTCATTTTTTACTCTTTTATTGTTGATATTTTAAGATGAATTTAGATCTATTAAGTGCGTTTATGTATTGGAATTTAATGCTTTTATCTATTTTTGAAGATACTGATCTTGGGTTCCCCTTTGGTGTTGTGTAGGCTTATTAGTTGATAATCGAAGCATGAAACGAAACACGAACTGAAGGAGGAAGAAAGCAGGGGGCTAGCGGCCATCCTAGAGACCGCTAGCCCAGTCGCGAGCCAAACACCACATTTCGCCCAGAACCTAGCGACCGACCTCGCGACCGCGGCCGGCCGCTAGGAAAGACGCCGCGACTGCGAGCCCCGCCCGTGAGAGCCAAGGAAAGTCTCTGCCCGATTCTCGCGACCAAGGCTAGCGACCGCGAGCCCGGTCATGGAAACACACCTAGCGGCGCGAGTCGAGCCAAGCCGATCAAGAAGCGGCGCCGGATCCTCGCGACCGAGCTAGCGACCGCGAAGCGAGGCGGCTGGACCAAAAATTAGGGTTTCACCATTTGCCTATAAATAGGGCATTCGTCCCCTCGCGCCCCCAGAACTTCCCAAGCACGATTTCCTCCAGTTTTTCATAGTTTTTCATATATTTTGTCTTTAACTTTGATTTATATTCATCTAGGCTTTAGTTTTCCATTGTTTTACATTGATTCTACTCATTGTTATCGCTTTGGAATGATTTCGTCCGAACGATTTCCATCTTTTTCCCGTTTTTCGATGAAAGTTGGGATACGAACCCAACGATTGTTCTTCAGACGCCACATTACGGGTTTTATCTATATAATTTCTATTTCTATGATTTATTTGTATTTTATTGCTTTTATTATGTCTAGCTAATTTCTTATTCTAATCCTAGGGTTTGTATGATTCTATCCTAAGTGTAGTGATTCCTGCTGTTGTTATTTACCTTCCAGGCATTGATTTGTGATTCTCGGTGGTTAATTATATGTGTTAATTTCTGATCAATCTTGATGCATATCTAGTTGCCAGTTAATTTCTTAACAGTTTTAATTGTCAATCGATCTTGAATGCACAATACGAATAAGCCTTGAGTCGTATCTGAGATAGGAACATTCGTAGGAAGCGTATTCTTTGTGATCGTTTTGGAGTTGCTTATTTTCACCTAGAGACGTAACAGTAATAGGGAAAATTAGTAATCAACTACCGCGATTGTCGTAACTGAAATTGTTGGTTACATATGAGATCTTCCATCTTGTCTGGATTAAAATTGGTTAATAGTAAGCAGGATAAATATACGCTTTGGGTAGGATTAATACATCCCTAAGATTAGTCTTTAAATCTTATTATCTCTTTGAGTTTTTATTGCTTTCGTTTTTATTTGCGTTATTACCCTTTGGCTTTGAATTTAATATTCGAGGCCCTAAACCCTTTTCAAACCAAATCTGTTCTTGGATAATGATGAATTATTGTTGAGTTAGCTTCTGTGTTTTCGTGTTACAATCTCTGTGGATACGATACTCGACTACCCTATCTACTAGCACGTTTTCGTGTTAGAAAAAGTAACGATCAAATTTTGGCGCGTTGTCGGGGATTGTTAAGATTATATAGGAATAACTTGACGATTTGGAATTATTAATTCAAGTTGTATTTTATTTTAGTTATTTGTTCTTGCCAAAGTTAAGTTCTCCTTTTCTCCAGGTAGTATATGATCATAAGATCTCGGGACAACTTGAACAACCTTTAGACCCCGAGCTCGAAAATACCCAAAGGAGAATGAGACGAGAAAGAAGAAAGCAAGAGATGACAGCAATTCCGAACAACGGAGGTGTACCTCCTGAGCAGGCTGCACGTCTTCTGATAGAATTTACTGAGATGCAACGCCAAATGGAGAACATGGGACTCCTTGTCCCTGCTCCAGAGACGAGACCGTTGAACTACATGTATCGACCTCCTACTGAGCAATTTCAAGGAGGTGGATGGGGCCCGGAAGTTAATGCGAATAATTTTGAGATGAAGCCGGCCCTGATTAGCATGGTACAAGGAGAGCAGTTCGGGAGAGGAGTGATAGAAGATCCGAATGCTCATCTCGAGACATACCTAGACATATGTGACACCATCAAGCAAAATGGGGTGCCACAAGATACGATCCGGATGCGCATGTTCGGATTTTCTCTGCGCAACCAGGCGAAGGATTGGTTTAAGAGCTTAGATCGAACTGGAATAAATAGTTGGGGAAAACTTTGCGAGAGGTTTCTTTCGAAATATTTTCCGCCGGCTAAAGCGCAGAAGATCATAGCCGAGATCTCCCATTTTGGCCAACAAGGAGATGAATCATTATTCGAGGCATGTGAGAGATTCAGGGGTTTATTGAGAAAATGCCCTCAACATGGATTCTCCAAAGAGCAGCAGATCACGTAATTCTACAGTGGGCTGACACTTCACACGAGGAGCATTGTGGATGCATCGGCAGGAGGATGCCTATTGAATCGACGAGTGGAGGAGGCAGTAGAATCATATAAGAGATGGCTACCAGCAGCTATCAATGGCCGATGGAGAGAACACATATGGTTAAAGTAGCATACGACGATCTCATAGAGAAGTTCACTCTGCTGAAAAGCCAGTTCGAGACGGAGAACGTAAATTATATAAATCAGAGGAATTGTCATGTGGAAAATCCGGCATACCATCCTAACAACAGGAATCATCCCAACTTGTCGTATACTAACCCCAACAACTTCCAAAGAACCTCCAAAGAAGCCGCAGCGCGAATGGGATGATTCAGGAGACGAAGAAGCAGAGCTTAGATGAAATGATGAAATAGTTGGTTGTGAGCAACCAACAATACTGGTCAGAGGATTACACAGCTGGAATCCACCGTAGCAGCAATGAGCAAAAACATGAAGATAATGGAGAATCAGATCGGTCAGATAGCTGCACAACAAAATGCACAACAAAAGACGGGCCAATTCCCTAGAACTACGAAAGTAAACCCAAAGAATCAATGCTTTGCTATCCAACTGAGGAGTGGAAAAACGTACCAGAACCAGCCGGACCGAGCTGGCGACCGCGAGCCCGATCGCGAGAAATTAGGCAGAGAGTTTTCCAGGGAGGCTTGCGATTGACTTAGCGACGACTAGGCCGACTGCGAGAAAATGGACAGAGAGTTCTACCGATGAGTTAGCGACCGAGCAGGCGACCGCAAAGAAGACCGCTGATGCAGCCCATATGGCTAGAGACCTCGCTCGCGACCGCGAAGATGGCCGCGAGGCACTCCCAGTGAAGAAGTATCCGACGTACACCCCTCCGATTCTATTTTCGAGTCGACTAGCCAAGACAAAGCATGACGATAGGCTGACCCGATTCCTGGAGATGTTCGAGAAGGTGAATATTAATATCCCCTTACTAGATGCGCTCAAAGATATGCCGAGGTACATGAAATTCCTAAAGGATGTCGTCACCAACAAGAAGAAGTGGAAAAGTTCGAGACTATTAATTTGTCTCAAGAGTGCAGTGTTGTGCTACAAAAGAAGCTGCCATTAAAACAGAAAGATCCAGGCAGCTTCACAATACCTTGTATTATTGAAGGGCATACTTTCTCCAGAGTTCTATGTGATTTAGGGGCAAGCATCAATTTGATGCCGTTGTCCATTTTTAACAAATTGGAGATTGGGGAGTTAAAGCCTACTACAATTGCTCTCAAGATGGCGAGCGTATCAGTCATCCGTCCAAGGGGGATAGTGGAAGACGTACTTATCAAAGTCAAAGATTTTATCTTCCCAGTGGATTTTGTGGTCCTTGATATGCCAGAGGATGGGAACACGCCTCTCATCATAGGGAGACCGTTCTTAGCCACAGGTAGAGCTCTGATCGATGTGCAGGATGGTGATCTCACCTTCCGTGTGAATAAGGAAGAGCTAACCATTTCAATCTATGATACCATCAAGAGAAATGATAACTCAAAGCACGAAGATTGTTGTTCGGTCACCACTACCACAACCAGCCCACTTTGAGCTTGGATTTCAATCAACCATTTGACGAGCATGCTACAAAGAAGAGGTGGACTCGGCATAAAACTCAGAGTGAGTCATTCAAGTTTGGTGGAGGCTATTCATACGCTATATGGTGGTAGGCTGTTAATGATAAGTATAGGGAAAACAAAAGTTTGGGAAGAGATCAAATGTCAAATCGCCCGACTGATGAGAGGTAACGTCGAGCTAGCGATGAAAAATCTAGCACTGGTTGGGAGGTAGCCCAACAGTTTTACATGCTTTATGTTTTTTCGTTTTTGTTTGTTTTGTTTTTCTTTGTTTTTGTCGTGTCGTGTCTTGTTGGTCGTTTTCATGTCCCAAGGTTTTATGGCTTTTATTTCAAAAAAAAAAAGGTCCTAGCGACCACCCTCGCGCCCGTGAGGTGTGGCCACGAAAATTCGGGCAGAACGTATTCGCGCTGAACATCCATGACTAGCGACCGAGCTCGCGGCCACGAACCCGGTCGTGAAAAATATGTCACGACCCGACTATTTAATTACTTAATTAACTAAATAATCAAGCCGTGACTGGTTTAATTAACGATAATCTTTCAATAAAATAGTGATTTAGAAGATAGGTTTTGGGAACAAACGGACAATATAATGTTTGTAAATAGAGTAAGCCAACTCGCACTCGTAAAATATCCAACAACCATACAAACCGTAACACAACCTCGAAATACATACATGAGAGTCTTCAAAATATTTACAAGTTATCAAAAGTATGGTTTCACGTTTCAAGGTTAACAGCGGAAAACTAATGAATGTCATGTGTGAAGACATGACACTCAACCACAATAGTTCACAATACGAAAAACAAAATAGCTATTATGCTCAGTTTCAAGCCACACCTCTTCCATGCTCAACTCGCAAAGATAAAACACTTATCGGTGTGAGTACTAGAAGTACTCGATTGGTAAATGCTATCATAATATTCATAACTTATAACTTTGTTCAAATAAACTTTTCTTTCAAATGATTTTAGAAATCCACGCTTATTTGTTCATAAAAACATTTATCTTCATAACATATCACTACAATTCGTTTTAAACATCTGGCATAACATACCCGAGTTGGTCCCGAAGGATCACAACCACGGTCATACCCTATCTACGTCGTTCGGTAAGGAAGTAGGCCTCTCCCCAAGCACCATGGCGGCCTACATGAGCAAGCTCACGACCATCTACATGCGCACGATAATTCACATTTCCTACCGCAGATAGGTAATTGCCGTCATACCCACAATGTGGTAAAACATTTAGCATGATTATCATGTGGTGATCAAATGTTTTCACAAGAAATCAAACTCATAACATATCATATGTTTAGCTTCAAAATAAAGTTCAGAATGTCATTACCCACCTCGTGATTGACGCTCAATCTACCAAGTTTGTTTCTTCGTTCTTCACTTCTCGGTTTCTCTTGCTCGATCCTTAAAACATAAGAATTATTATTGACTTTAGTAATCTTTCTTACTTATTTATACCTTTAGTAATTAAGTAATATTTAAAACATCTTATGCATATCAAATTCTACGAAATTTCGCAACAGAACATCGTAATATGGACATCCCAAACATAACACACTACTCCAATGTCATCCCAAACTCCCCAATATCATCATCACATCATCAGTTATACATTTAAGAGGCTTATACAAGACTAGTATCATCTTATTTCAACATTAATCGCCTAAGGCGATTTAACTCATTATATATATACATTTCAACATTCTTAATATCTACAACCCATTTAACATCACATATCATATTTTTATACTCAATTAACTTTAATAATCATAATTTCATGATTCATTCCATCATAGATCAAGTATATCACATATAAGTATAACTTTAGTGTAAACTTTAATTTTTCTAACTTTTGATACTTATGTTTAAAAATTCCCATAAATTCTACTTAGGCCTTATTTTTATCATAGATCTCAAATATCAATTCAAATCCATCAAATAAAATCAAGAAATCATAGATCTATGCTTGCCCTTCATTTTCGAAATTTTTGAATAATTAGTATATGTTTGAATTAAATTCTATAAATTCATTTTACACATTATTCATATCCTAAGCATGGATATCAAGTTAAATTGATCAAGAAAATCAAAATCATTAAGTTCATATCACATGAGATTTTCGAAATTTTAGGGTTTTCAATAAACATAATTTAACTTTTAATTTCTTTAATCACATGATGTTTATATCTAATTCTAAACATATATCTAAGCTCAATTCAATTAAATTATAACATATAATTCACATACTAAAAATTAGGGTTCTTGTTCTAAACTTTAATTCATCAACTTTGTAAAATAAAAGAATTAAAACCATAGAACATGTTAATTATGCATAAATAGCATACTTAAATCAATAAACATAACAAAATTTAAACAAATCACCCATAATCCACACTTCATAATTTTCAAAATTACAAGATTATAGAACTTCATATATATCAATTTAAATCATAAAACCTAGGTTAAATCAAGTATTTACCTTGTTTGGAGTAGTATTCACTAAATTCCCACTTAGTTATGGATTAAAATTGAAAATAAAATTTTTGTGTGTGAGAGTGTGTGTAACGAAAATGGAGGAGTTTAAGGTTGGAGATGATATGTTTTATGTATTAAAGTTCTAGAGGTATATAAATATAATTTCATGTATATTTAGCACAAATTTCATCAACATTATACACTAATTTCCACAAATTTATAAATACACTTCAACTTTTACTAAGGTTACACCTTAGTATATTTTAATTATTAAAATTATATCTCAATTAAATTATAAAATCTAATGCAATTTATATTCATAATTGAATTTAGATTCATATAACATAATTTAAATCCTTTATTTAATAAAATCAATTCATTCCAATTAAGCTTCTTCAATTTTTCGAAAATAGCATAAATAAATTCATTAATCACTAATTATTGCTAAAATAAATTTATTCACATAATTTAATACCTTGGATAATAATTTCTTTCATTTTATAATAAAATATCCATATAAAAATAATTAAAGTATTTTATAACTTATTTTCGGATAAATAGCATTTTTCATACAAACATACTTTAATAAACACATAATTCGCATTTTATCACATTTACTCTCAATTCTAGTAATTTTCTACATTTTTCGATTCCATATAATTAAATCTTAAATTAATCGATTCATCCGATTAATATTTCACTATATTGAATTTCACAATTCTAAAGGCTTAAATAGCTTTTAAGCCTTTAATAATATAATTAAGCTTTAATAATTACTATAAAATTTTTGGGCCACTACAAAATACGACAGTGCATTTCTGGACATAGCTCACGATCGAGCTCATGACATGAGCCCGAATGACGACGCGACCGACCCGATCCGGGCGTCGACCGCGTGTTTCATAAGATTTTAAACCTTATTTCCCCAAAATTTTACACACACACACACACACTTACAGCAAGAGCACACACCATCAAGCACTCTACACCATTGTTCTTCGATTTTCTTGTGTTTTCTACAAAAATTAGACTCAAGGTATGCTTCCTTTGCTTCATTCTTCTTAAATTTATGCTTTTTAGCATGAATTAGAAGGGTTTTGCTTATTATATCTTCTTGTTGTGGTTTATTGAGGATTTGAGAACATAGAACCTATATTGTTAAAATTTACATGATGTTTGAGCATGTTTCTTCCAATGTTAGGTTTATTAATGTTCGTAGATGTTTATTCTTGGTTTAATTTGCCTACATTGTTGAATTGGATGGGAAATTTTCGATAAATTATGGAAAACCCTAGCTATCACGCGACGATCAAGGCGCACCGCTAGGTTGGCCGCGGCGTGCTCATGAGCTTGTCTGGCGCGAGATGGTTCCTAGCGACCACCCTCGCGACCGTGGGGTCGACCGCGAGGCACCCCCAAAATGCGTTTTTCATGCGTTTTTGAGTTGTTTGTGCGTTTTCTCTCCCTTGTTTTACATTATAAGATCATATGTTAGTATGGGGGGGGGGGACCTTTTACTAAGTTCAAGTTTGGGGGAGCTCTTACTAGGGGTTGACGTTTATTTTTATTTTTGTTAATAAGTACGTGCGCTAACTTTGAAATATTTTTAGGTACTTTGTGTCGCGTGCATCCGCCACCTGGCGCAAGTGGCAAGCGAGGTCGTCTCCTCTTCATATGACGGGCCAAATGATGAGTTCCACCCCGAGACCTTTGGTCCTCGTCAAGGGATCGTTGGAGGAGATTGGTGCAGCTAAAGCACAGGCACTCGAGATTCATATGCATCGAGACGTGCCAAGATATGGGGATAGCCAACGACGTCATGTGGCTAGCTGAGAGGGCTGGTCTGTACCCTATTATCACAGCCAACTATCTGACGTACCGGATCCTAACGTTGGAGTTTCTTTCGACCATCCATGTCCACAAGTCACAAGGTTCTCCAGACTACATCACATTCCAGATAGACAACGAGCCCCGACGGCTCTCAGTGGATAAATTGAACGCCATCATCGATGGGGACCCCGAGGGTAAATACATTGAGGATTTCGAGACCTCGCCACAGAATGTGTGGCCGTTGTTCGTGGACACAACTCTTGAGCAGAACCCGTTCTATGACGCCTCCAAAGCCAATGCAAGTTCCATATAGAATCCCACGGTCCGCTACTTCCACCGCCTGATCACCTTTACCATACATGGCCGCAACAATGCCGGTACGGTCCTCTCCCAGGACATAAGTCTCTTGATTGGGGCTGCGACAAGAAAAAAAATGTATGCCGACATGTTCCTCGCACAGCAATTCCAGATGCAAGCAGAGGTCTCGGGGAACGCAAAGATATGCATAGGGGATTCGTTACCCCTATTGCCGATTTTTTAGGTGACGATTCGCGAGAATCCTATCTCTCAGGATATTTTCCTGGACAAGCCCTGTCTATACGTCCAGACGTTCTTGAAGAGACACCGAGCCGTCACCTCTGGCTGCTATACGACAATCACGGCCAGTCTATATTTCGCCTGCCCCACATAGATCTCACCAGTTTAAGCGGATTTAAACCGTCGGAGTCCAATTGGAACTTGAGTGCACCTGTTCACTACGCATGGGCTCAACGCTTAAATACGCAAGGCGAGATCGAGGAGAGCAGCAAGAGGAGGCAACCGAGCAGGAGGAGACACCCGAGACAGACGGCATATTACACCCACCGCCCACCCAAGGAGATCCCGGGATTTATGAGCGTCTGGATCGCATAGATGGTCGTCTAGACCACATAGACGGGAGTATGACCGCCATGCTGGCCCAACAGCAGGCCCTCCTCGCCCAACACCAAGCACACCAAGAACACCAACGTCAAATGATGGAGATGATGCAGCGGTGGGATCGGTGAGGATTTTATCCGCCGTCGGAGTAGCGCGGCATATGAGGTAAGGTCTCTCCCAACCTCTCTTTTCTGCAAACCTTATTGCCTCCATTTCACACCTGTTCACAATAAGTTTGGGGGGAGTGGACGAGTTTGGTTGGTTGAGAGTCCTGTTTATGTTTTTATGTTTTCTTGTAAAGTTGTTATGCTTTGGGGCTTTTGTCGTGTCTTTTGTTTCGTGTTGTGTCTGTCGATCAACGAGTTTAAGTGAAATGTGTTAATCCATGTGGTCAATGATGATATAAATTTTCTGAAAAATATGTTGATAGTGCACATGATATGTTAGAAAATGACTTATGAATGACTTGAGATTGCTTAGCTTGTTGTTTTCACCATTTGCTAAAACCGTGAGACTTGAGCTTCACTGTATAAACATCTTGATACAGTTTCTTTTAATTGTGTGATATCATGCATGTAATCATCTTCTAGAACTTGCCGTATTTTCTGTGTCAAGGCTGCAATATGTGTTTCGAATATGGAAATGATGAAAGGCCATCTTTGTCGACAACATATTTACCCATACACTAACCTAATGATATATACCGTTTGTCGCCTTCTTTGAGCCTTTATTAGACTTTATTTTTCTGTTAACCGGATGATAGGAGGTGAGGATGGATATGGGAATCAAGAGGAGTAAATTGGTTCTGGATGTATTAAGTTGGGATAAAATATAGAAAGATAGGTGTGTTGAAAAGAATGGTACCTCTGTTGAAAAGAATAGACCCTATAAGCTCTATTACAAAAGATACAAAAGAAAAATTGAATGAGTAGTATGAGCATAAAGGGATTTGATAATCAAAGATAGGTATCTTGAGTATGTATGAACGTTTAATTAGCATGTTGGAAATAAAAAGGAAAATGGACAAAGTCCATATGAGTCGAATGTATGAATGGGGGTGCTTGGAGTAAGTTTAAGTCACTTAGCCATATATCAACCTATCTTAACCAATGTGCCTACATTACAACATATGAAAAGACCTTTTTGATCCTAATTTGAACACATTTGATGTGGTGGAGATAGTAGAGAAACGGCAAGCCTATGGTAAGATTTTGCATTGCATTGATCTTTGAGCGTATACACGTCCTTAATCTTTTTATGAGTTTGAGTGTATTCTATATTTTACACACATGCCGTTATGAGGGTGAATTGAATGAGATTTTTTCTTTCAATAGTTGTACATTGTCGAGTTGACTAATGTCATCATGTGCGCTAGTCTTTTGCCACGTTGAAAGATTTCTGAGGCTTGTTATGGTTATCACCTTTGCTGACGCTCGTTGATCTTTCGTTGTGTCTTTCTTTGTTTTTTTGTTTTGTTTTTGTTTGAGGACAAACAACGCTTCAAGTTTGGGGGTTTGATAAACGTGCTTTTTTACTCGTTTATTGTAGATATTTTAAGTTGAATTTAGATCTATTAAGTGCGTTTATGTATTGGAATTTAATGCTTTTATCTATTTTTGGATTATACTGCTCTTGGGTTCCCATTTGGTGTTGTGTAGGCTTAAAGGTTGATAATCGAAGAATGAAACGAAACACGAGCCGAGGGAGGAAGAAAACAGGAGGCTAGCGGCCATCCTATCGACCGCTAGCCCAGTCGCGAGCCAAAGACCACATTTCGCCCAGAACCTAGCGACCGACTTTGCGACCGCGAGGCCGGCCGCTAGGAAAGACGCAACCGCGAGCCCCGCCCGCGAGAGCCAAGGAAAGTCTCTGCCTGATTTCTCGCGACCAAGGCTAGCGACCGCGAGCCCAGTCGCGAAGCACACCTAGCGGACACGAGTCCAGCCGCAAGCCGACCGATGAAGCGCGTGCCCAGATCCCTCGCTACCGAGCTAGCGATCGCGAGCTCGGCTGGACCAAAAATTAGGGTTTCGCCCTTTGCCTATAAATAGGGTATTCGCCCCCTCGCGTCCCCAGAACTCCCCAAGCACGATTTCCTCCAGTTTTTCATAGTTTTTCATATATTTTGACTTTAGCTTTGATTTATATTCATCTAGGCTTTAGTTTTCCATTGTTTTACATTGATTCTACGCATTGTTATCGCTTTGGAATGATTTCGTCCGAACGATTTTCGTCTTTTTCCCGTTTTCCACTGAAGTTGGGATTCGAACCCAACGATTGTTCTTCAGACGCCACATTACGGTTTTTATCTATATAATTTCTATTTCTATGATTTATTCGTATTTTATTCCGTTTAGTATGTCTAGCTAATTTCTTATTCTAATCCTAAGGTTTGTATGATTCTATCCTAAGTGTAGTGATTCCTGTTGTTGTTAATTACCTTCCAGGCATTGATTTGTGATTCTTAGTGCTTAATTATATGTGTTAATTTCTGATCAATCTTGATGCATATCTAGTTGCCAGTTAATTTCTTAACAATTTTAATTGTCAATCGATCTTGAATGCACAATACGAATAAGTCTTGAGTCGTCGCTGAGATAGGTTCATTCGTAGGAAGCTTATTCTTTGTGATCGTTTTGGAGTTGCTTATTTTCACCTAGAGACGTAACAGTAATAGGGAAAATTAGTAATCAATTACCGCGATTGTCGTAACTGAAATTGTTGGTTACATATGTGATCTTCCATCTTGTCTGGATTAAGATTGGTTAATAGGAAGCAGGATAAATATTCATTGTGGGTAGGATTAATACATCCCTAGGATTAGTCTTTAAATCTTATTATCTCTTTGAGTTTTTATTGCTTTCGTTTTTATTTACGTTATTACCCTTTGGCTTTGAATTTAATATTCGAGGCCCTAAACCCTTTTCAAACCAAATCTGTTCTTGGATAATGATGAATTATTGTAGAGTTAGTGATGCAACCCAAGTTATGTGAATTTAATTATTATGTGGCATATGGGCTACGTTTTTGTATCAAGATTTTAGTAAATATTTTTAGGCTTGATTATCTAGAGTCCTAGTCTATTAAAACTTCTTTTGTAAATTAGAGTTCTACTTTGATTAGGAGTCCTTCTTTGATAAGGATTAGACTTCATTTTTCAAACTATATAAAGGCTTGTAAGCATCTGAAAATATTCGACTTTTGATTTACGAATATATTTGAGTTTTATTCTCTCTTCATTAGCTCTTGAATTTTCTTGTGTTTGCCAAGAAATTCAATTATCGACGATGTCGACGAGACATCCATCCTCGTTCGTGTGTCATTCACCGTCCCCGAGTTCTTTGCGTCAACTATCTAGTTGGGGTATAGGCGAAATCTTGACCTATATCACTTGAGGGTTAGATTCGAGGTTTTGGGATATTCCATCTTGTTCGTTCTTCCGTTCGGCGTCGATAGATCCTTCGTACCAGCGATGATCGTGTCGGTTAACCACGTGTTTCGTGTTACAATCCCATGGATACGATGCTCGACTACCCTATCTACTTGCAAGTTTTCGTGTTAGAAAAGTAGCGATCAAATTTTGCGCGCGTTCGGGATTGTTAAGATTATATAGGAATAACTTGACAATTTGGAATTATTAATTCAAGTTGTATTTTATTTTAGTTATTTGTTCTTGCCAGAGTTAAGTCCTCCCTTTTCTCCAGGTAGTATATGATCACAAGATCTCGGGACAACCTGAACAACCTTTAGACCCCGAGCTTGAAAATACCCAAATGAGAAGGAGACGAGAAAGAAGAAAGCAAGAGATGGCAGCAATTCCGAACAACGAAGGTGTACCTCCTGAATAGGCTGCACGTCTTCTGGCAGAATTTATCGAGATGCAACGCCAAATGGCGAACATGGGACTCGTTGTCCCTGCTCCAGAGACGAGACCGTTGAACTACATGTATCGACCTCCTACTGAGCAATTTCAAGGAGGTGGATGGGGTCCGGAAGTTAATGCGAATAATTTTGAGTTGAAGCCGTACGATTAGCATGGTACAAGGAGAAGCGATTCGGGAGAGGGTGATAGAAGATCGAATGCTCATCTCGAGACATACTGAACATATGTGACACCATCAAGCAAAATGGGGTGCCACAAGATACGATCCGGATCGCATGTTGGTTGCTACGTGGAACCGAGCGAAGGATTGGTTTAAGAGCCTGGATCGAACTGGAATAAATAGTTGGGGAAAACTTTGCGAGAGGTTTCTTTCGAAATATTTTCCGCCGGCTAAAGCGCAGAAGATCATAGCCGAGATCTCCCATTTTTGCCAACAAGGAGATGAATCATTATTCGAGGCATGGGAGAGATTCAGGGGTTTATTGAGAAAATGCCCTCAACATGGATTCTCGAAAGAGCAGAAGATCACGTAATTCTACAGTGGGCTGACACTTCATACGAGGAGCATTGTGGATGCATCGGCAGGAGGATGCCTATTGAATCGATGAGTGGAGGAGGCCAGTAGAATCATAGAATAGATGGCTACCAACAGCTATCAATGGCCGATGGAGAGAACGTATGTGGTTAAAGCAGCAACTGTAGAGAGTGATACGACGATCTCATGGAGAAGTTCACTCTGCTTAAAAGCCAGTTCGAGACGGAGAACGTAAATTATATAAATCAGAGGAATCGTCCTGGGGAAAATCCGGCATACCATCCTAACAACAGGAATCATCCCAACTTGTCGTATGCTAACCCCAACAACTTCCAGCAACCTCCAGCAGGCTTCGCAGTGTAGAATGGGATGATTCAGGAGCCGAAGAAGCAAAGCTTAGAGAAAATGATGCAACAGTTGGTTGTCGACAACGTGAGAATTGGCAACTTAAGAACTCGTTCATCGAGACGGTCGGTCGGAGGATTACGGTGGAATCCACCGTAGCAGCAATGGGCAAACACATGAAGATAATGGAGAATCAGATCGATCAGATAGCTGCACAACAAAATACGGGCCAATTCCCTAGCACTATGGAAGTAAACCCAAAGAATCAATGCTTTGCTATCCGCTGAGGAGTGGAAAAGCGTACCAGAACCACCCGGAGCGAAACGGCGAAGGTGGGGCAAAATAGGAGGAACTCACGATCGAGCTCGCGACCGCGAGCCCGGCCGCGAGAAATCAGGCAGAGAGTTTTCCATAGAGACTCGCGACTGACTTAGCGACCGCTAGGCCGGCCGCGACAAAATGGACAGAGAGTTCTACCGAGGAGTTAGCGACCAAGCAGGCGACCGCCAGCCCGGCCGTGAAGAAGACCGCTGATGCAGCCCATATGCCTAGCGACCTGGCTCGTGACTGCGAGGATGGCCTCGAGGCACTCCCAATGAAGAAGTATCCGACATACACCCATCCGATTCCGTTTTCGAGTCGACTAGCCAAGCCAAAGCATGACGATAGGCTGACCGGATTCTGGAGATGTTCGAGAAGGTGGATATCAATATCTCCTTACTAGATGCGCTCAAAGATATGTCGAGGTACATGAAATTCCTAAAAGATGCCGTCACCAACAAGAAGAAGCTGGAAAAGTTCGAGACTATTAATTTTTCTCAAGAGTGCAGTGTTGTGCTGCAAAAGAAGCTGTCATTAAAACAGAAAGATCCAGACAGCTTCATAATACCTTGTATTATTGGAGGGCATACTTTCTCAAGAGTTCTATGTGATTTAGGGGCAAGCATCAATTTGATGCCGTTGTCCATTTTTAACAAGTTGGAGATTCGGGAGTTAAAGCCTACTACAATTGCTCTCCAGATGGCAGACGCATCAGTCACCCGTCCAAGGGGGATAGTGGAAGACATGCTTATCAAAGTCAAAGATTTTATCTTCCCAGCGGATTTTTTGGTCCTTGATATGCTAGAGGATGGGAACACGCCTCTCATCCTAGGGAGACCGTTCTTAGCCACATGCAGAGCTCTGATCAATGTGCAGGATGGTGAACTCACATTCCGTGTGAATAAGGAAGAGTTAACCATTTCAATCTATGATACCATCAAGAGAAATGATAACTCAAAGCATGTAGATTGTTGTTCGGTCACCACTGCCACAGCCAGCCCACTTTGAGCTTGGATTTCAATCAACCATTTGACGAGCATGCTACAAAGAAGAGGTGGACTCGACATAAAACTCAGAGTGAGTCATTCAAGTTTGGGGAAGGCTATTCATACGCTATATGGTGGTCGGCTGTTAATGATAAGTATAGGGGAAAACAAAAGTTTGGGAAGAGATCAAATGTCAGATCGCCCGATTGATGAGAGGTAACGTCGAGCTAGCGACAAAAAATCTAGCACTGGTTGGGAGGTAACCCAACAGTTTTACATGCTTTATGTTTTTTCGTTTTTGTTTGTTTTGTTTTTCTTTGTTTTTGTCGTGTCATGTCTTGTTGGTCGTTTTCATGTCCCAAGGTTTTATGGCTTTTATTTCAAAAAAAAAAAGGTCCTAGCGACCACCCTCGCGGCCGCGAGGTGTGGCCGTGAAAAATCGGGCAGAACGTATTCGCGCTGAACATCCATGACTAGCGACCGAGCTCACGGCCGCGAACCCGGTCGCGAAAAATACGACAGTGCATTTTTGGACATAGCTCGCGATCGAGCTCACGGCCGCGAGCCCGGCCTCGAGACGTGACCCGACCCGCATCCGGATGTCGACCCGCGTGTTTCATCAGATTTTAAACCTTATTTCCCCAAAATTTTACACAAACACACATACACTTGCAGCAAGAGCACACACCATCAAGCACTCTACACCATTGTTCTTCGATTTTCTTGTGTTTTCTACGAAAATTACACTCAAGGTATGCTTCCTTTGCTTCATTCTTCTTAAATTTACGCTTTTTAGCATGAATTAGAAGGGTTTTGCCTATTATATCTTCTTGTTGTGGTTTATTGAGGATTTGAGAACATAGAACCTATATTGTTAAAATTTACATGGTGTTTGAGCATGTTTCTTCCAATGTTAGGTCTATTGATGTTCGTAGATGTTTAATCTTGGTTTAATTTGCCTACATTGTTGAATTGGATGGGAAATTTTCGAAAAATTATGCAAAACCCTAGCTGTCACGGCTGTGACCGAGCTCATGGTCGATAGTGGCCATAGCGTCTGCTGACGACGAAGTCAGACGGGTGCGAGATGGTTCCTAACGACCATCCTCGCGATCGCGAGGCATCCCCAGAATGCGTTTTTCAAGCATTTTTGAGTTGTGTGTGCATTTTCTCTCCCTTGTTTTACATTATAAGACCATATGTTAGTATGGGGGGGACGTTTTACTAAGTTCAAGTTTGGGGAAGCTCTTAATAGGGGTTGACGTTTATTTTGATTTTTGTTAATAAGTACGTGCGCTAACTTTGAAATATTTTTAGGTACTTTATGTCGCGTGCATCGGCCACAAGCGCAAGTGGCAAGGAGGTCGTCTCCTCTTCATATGACGGGCCAAATGATAAGTTCCACCCCGAGACCTTTGGTGTGCGACTGCCAACTCCCTCGTCAAGGGATCGTTGGAGGAGATTGGTACAGCTAAAGCACATGCACTCGAGATTCATATGCATCGAGACGTGCCAAGATATGGGAATAGCCAACGACGTAACGTGGCTAGCTGAGAGGGCCGGTCTGTACCCTATTATCACAGCCAACTATCTGACGTATCGGATCCTAACGTTGGAGTTCCTTTCGACCATCCATGTCCACAAGTCACAAGGTTCTCCTGACTACATCACATTCCAGATGGACAACGAGCCCCGACGGCTCTCAGTGGATGAATTGAACGCCATCATCGACGGGGACCCCGAGGGTAAATACATCGGGGATTTAGAGACCTCGCCACAGAATGTGTGGCCGTTATTCGTGGACACAACTCTTGAGCATAACCCGTTCTATGACGCCTCCAGAGCCAAGGCAAGTTCCATACGGAATCCCGTGGTCCGCTACTTCCACCGCCTGATCACCTTTACTATACATGGCCGCAACAAAGCCGGCACACTCCTCTCCGAGGACATGAGTCACTTGATTGGGGCTGCGATAAGAAAAAAAATACATACCGGCATGTTCCTCGTATAGCACTTCCAGATGCAAGCAGAGGTCTCGGGGAACGTGAAGATATGTATAGGGGGATTCGTTACCCCTATTGCCGATTTGTTTCAGGTGACGATTCGCGAGAATCCTATCTCTCAGGATATTTTCCTGGACAAGCCCTGTCTATACGTCCAGACGTTCTTGAAGAGACACCCGAGCCGTCACCTCTGACTACTATACGACAAGCACGGCGATCATATTTTTTGCCCCACAGATCTCGCGGTTTAAGCGGATTTAGACCGCGAGTCAGTGGAACTTGGCGCACTGCTCACTCACGCATGGGCTCAGTGCTTAAATGCGCAAGGCGAGATCGAGGGAGAGCAGCAAGAGGAGGCAGCCGAGCAGGAGGAGGCACCCGAGACAGGCGGCATGTTACACCCACCGCCCACCCAAGGAGATCCTGGGATTTATGAGCATCTGGATTGCATAGATGGTCGTTTAGACCACATAGACGGGAGTATGACCGCCATGCTGGCCCAACAGCAGGCTCTCCTCACCCAACACCAAGCACACCAAGAACACCAACGTCAAATGATGGAGATGATGCAGCGGTGGGATTAGTGGCGAGGATTTTATCCGCCGCCGGAGTAGTGCGGCATATGAGGTAAGGTCTCTCCCAACCTCTCTTTTCTGCAAACCTTATTGCCTCCATTTCACACCTGTTCACATTAAGTTTGGGGGGAGTGGACGAGTTTGGTTGGTTGAGAGTCATGTTTATGTTTTCTTGTAAAGTTGTTATGCTTTGGGGCTTTTGTCGTGTCTTTTGTTTCGTGTTGTGTCTGTCGATCAACGAGTTAAGTGAAATGTGTTAATCCATGTGGCCAATGATGATTGAAATTTTCTGAAAAATATGTTGATAGTGCACATGATATGTTAGAAAATGACGCATGAATGACTTGAGATTGCTTAGCTTGTTGTTTTTCACCATTTGCTAAAACCGTGAGACTTGAGCTTCACTGTATAAACATCTTCATACAGTTTCTTTTAATTGTGTGATATCATGCATGTAATCATCTTCTAGAACTTGCCGTATTTTCTGTGTCAAGGCTGCAAAATGTGTTTCGAATATGGAAAGGATAAAAGGCCATCTTTGTCAACAACATATTTACCCATACACTAACCTAATGATATATACCGTTTGTTGCCTTCTTTGAGCCTTTATTAGACTTTATTTTTCTGTTAACTGGATGATAGGAGGTGAGGATGGATATGGGAATCAAGGGGAGTAAATTGGTTTTGGATGTATTAAGTTGGGATAAAAGATAGAAAGATACGTGTGTTGAAAAGAATGGTACCTTTGTTGAAAAGAATAGATCCTATAAGCTCTATTACAAAAGATGCAAAAGAAAAATTGAATGAGTAGTATGAGCATAAAGGGATTTGATAATCAAAGATAGGTATCTTGAGTATGCATGAACGTTTAATTAGCATGTTGGAAAGAAAAATGGAAATTGACAAAGTCCATATGAGTCGAATGTATGAATGGTGGTGCTTGGAGTAAGTTTAAGTCATTTAGCCATATATCAACCTACCTTAACCAATGTGCCTACATTACAACCTATGAAAAGACCTTTTTGATCCTAATTTGAACACATTTGATGTGGTGGAGATAGTAGAGAAACGGTAAGCCTATGGTAAGATTTTGCATTGCATTGATCTTTGAGTGTATACACGTCCTTAATCTCTTTATGAGTTTGAGTTTATTCTATATTTTACACACATGCCGTTATGAGGGTGAATTGAATGAGATTTTTGCTTTCAATAGTTGTACATTGTCAAGTTGACTAATGTCGTCATGTGCGCTAGTGTTTTGCCACGTTGAAAGATTTCTGAGGCTTGTTATGGTTATCACCTTTGCTGACGCTCGTTGATCTTTCGTTGTGTCTTTCTTTGTGTTTTTGTTTTGTTTTTGTTTGAGGACAAACAATGCTTCAAGTTTGGGGGTTTGATAAACGCGCTTTTTTACTCGTTTATTATTGATATTTTAAGATGAATTTAGATTTATTGAGTGCGTTTATGTATTGGAATTTAATGCTTTTATCTATTTTTGGAAGATACTGCTCTTGGGTTCCCCTTTGGTATTGTGTAGGCTTATAGGTTGATAATTGAAGCATGAAACGAAACACCAGCCGAAGGAGGAAGAAAACATGGGGCTAGCGGCCATCCTAGCGACCGCTAGCCCAGTCGCGAGCCAAAGACCACATTTCGCCCAGAACCTAGCGCCCGACCTCGTGACCGCGAGGCCGGCCGCTAGGAAAGACGCCGCGACCACGAGCCCCGCCCGCGAGAGCCAAGGAAAGTCTCTGCCCGATTTCTCGCGACCAAGGCTAGTGACCGGGAGCCCAGTCGCGAAGCACACCTAGCGGGTGCGAGTCCGGCCATAGTCGACCAAGAAGCGCGCCGGATCCTCGTGGATCGAGCTAGCAACCGCGAGCTCGGCTGGACCAAAAATTAGGGTTTCGCCCTTTGCCTATAGGGCATTCGCCCCCTCGCGCCCCCAGAACTCCCCAAGCACGATTTCCTCCAGTTTTTCATAGTTTTTCATATATTTTTACGTTAGCTTTGATTTATATTCATCAAGGCTTAAGTTTTCCATTGTTTTACATTGATTCTACGCATTATCGCTTTGGAACAATTTCATCCGGATGATTTCCGTCTTTTTCCTGTTTTCCGTTGAAGTTGGGATACGAACCCAACAATTGTTTTTCAGACGCCACATTACGGGTTTTATCTATATAATTTATATTTCTATGATTTATTCATATTTTATTCCGTTTAGTATGTCTAGCTAATTTCTTATTCTAATCCTAGGGTTTGTATGATGCTATCCTAAGTGTAGTGATTCCTGCTGTTGTTATTTACCTTCTAGGCATTGATTTGTGATTCTTGGTGCTTAATTATATGTGTTAATTTCTGATCAATCTTGATGCATATCTAGTTGCCAGTTAATTTCTTAACTGTTTTAATTGTCAATCGATCTTGAATGCACAATATGAATAAGTCTTGAGTCGTAGCTGAGATAGGAACATTCGTAGGAAGCTTATTCTTTGTGATCGTTTTGGAGTTGTTTATTTTCACCTAGAGACGTAACAGTAATAGGAAAAATTAGTAATAAACTACCGCGATTATCGTAACTGAAATTGTTGGTTACATATGTGATCTTCCATCTTGTCTGGATTAAAATTGGTTAATAGGAAGCAGGATAAATATACGTTGTGGGTAGGATTAATACATCCCTAGGATTAGTCTTTCAATCTTATTATCTCTTTGAGTTTTTATTGCTTTCGTTTTTATTTGCGTTATTACCCTTTGGCTTTGAATTTAATATTCGAGGCCCTAAACCCTTTTTAAACCAAATCTGTTCTTGGATAATGATGAATTATTGTAGAGTTAGCTTCTGTGTTTTCGTGTTACAATCCATGTGGATACGATACTCGACTACCCTATCTACTTGCAGGTTTTCGTGTTAGAAAAAGTAGCGATCAACACTCAATGGGGGACATAACTTCGTAACATCCGACATCAATACGGGTGTTGACTCCAGCATGTTCCCCATGAGGGGGACAATGCCTATAAATAGGACATGTCTCCCCAACATAAGCCACCTACTGCACATCTGCATTCCAGCATTCCAAACTCTCTGCATACTTAGCTCGTGTCCAAGCTTTGTCCCCGCCTCATTCCAGTTCACCGGAGCTCGTTGGTTTGCGGTGCTGTCACCCACGAGACGCTGCCGTTTTATCTTTGGGGACGATACGCCGGAACCGAGAGCACTACCGGAGCGTATCTCGTCTTGTGGAAAGAGGCCTCCTCGACTCGGCATCATTCTACGGTTTTTGTTTCGTTAGTTTTTACAATACAGTTTAGTTCATTGTTAGTTTAATCTCCTTCTACATTTCTGTTTTGAGTTGTAATACGTCCGGCAAGTCCTGTACTATTTTGTACTCTTTTCCAACATATAAATGCTTTATTTTTAACTAAATATTTTCTATATAGATGTTTAATATAATAAAAATAGCTCAATTTTTTTTCCAGATCTTCATTTATATAAATGCTTTATTATTCTTCTAGATTTTAATGCCAATACCAATGTAAAATTCAACAATTACAAAATAGTTCATATTTAACTTTTATAAATGTCTAATGCTTCAATTCAACATGTATGGCAAGTTACATTTGTCACGCCCCAATTCCTAATATAATAAGCTCGTAAATCGGGGTGCGACTAATAAAAACACGGACAATTATAAGGTAAAGGAGTTGACTGGAATGATCAAGGCAATAAACCCTTAGAATTTGGGAATAGCTTCCTAAATGAAAATGGAAGACATCGAATGATGTAATCCAATCAAAGCAATAATTATCCTCAGGATCACAAGTTTAGTTTCGTGCTTTTGATAGCCAATATACATCCAAATACTAACATCAAGGATTTAGAGTCTAAGCTCATCAAAAGATATAATTCAAGTCATAGACAAGACGGAAAAATGAAATTAGAGCTAGCTCATCAGCGGAAGTCTAAATACGGAAATAATCCGTCAAAAATACGGAGTGAACCCTAATCTCAGCTCCCGTCAGCGCCCATTGATCACCCTGAAAACATTTAAAAACATTTAGGCTGAGTACTAATGTACTCAGTGGACATGCATTTTTCATAAACATTTCATAAATCCGTAAAAGCAGTTTATCCAATCATGATAACATAACTTAGAAGGTTTTAAAAGAGAAACCACTTCTAAGTATGCAAAATATTTCATTTATTTGGGCCCATTGTCACGACTCTTACATTACTCGCTTTGATCCGGGCCTCTACCACCGTCGGATCACATGCCCCATTATTGTCATCGGGGACGAACCGAACAATTCATAATTTCATGATGTGCCGAACGTATCGGACAAGCACCATAATAACATGACGTACTCGGAACGCATCCGACAAGCACCATAATAACATGACGTACTCTAACGCATCCGCACAAGCACCCTTATAACGCCTCATGATTATGTTGGTGTTCGATGGAGATCAACTCACCAAAACAACTAACTAGTGTACACAATTCTCAATTAACGTATTAAGTTTAAAGAGAATCTCGATCGATACATTTACGAGCCTTAAGCAGAGTAGAGCGCATAAAAACATTTTATTGGATAAACAACAGCATTTCATGAAATATCGAGCATATAACTCAAATATACTTTTATAAATAAAGCCCACCTTGATAGGACAAAGCTGTGAAATCACTATTTACGCTGCGTCTCGGAAAGCAACGCTAATCCCTTGATCAACAAAACCTACAAGAAGCACTAATCTTAATAAGTCTCGAAAAGCTAGCCTTAAGTTCAAGTAAAGGAGGATACTAACTTATGATTCGTTAAGCCCGGGTTTTCAAAATATAAATAAATTTGAAAACTAATATATATCGGCTAAGGACACCAACAATACCATTGCTCGACTTTTTGTTTAAAAACGCATTTAATTTCATAATCTTCTTATGATAAATACTTTTTACAAAAGTATAATGCAATTGAAATGCATACTAAAATCATATATATATATTAAGGAATCTCGCTTAATATAACTCATAATATAATTCTCAAATTATGCACTTGTTTAACATAATTTAATTTATTAAATATTCTAACTTAATTAATTTCATTAAAAGAAATTAATTACATTAATTAAATAGGTCATGATCATAATAAAGTAACTTAAACTTGGACTTAACCTTAACTTAATCAATTAATTAATTAAACTTAATAGTAATTAATTAATTAATTAATTAATCTTACCATAATTAAATAATTTAAACTTATATTTAAGTTTAAGTTAATTATTTAATTAATTAGACTTAATATAATTTAATTAATTAAGTCTCAAATTTAAACCTCATTTATTTAATTAATTAAAGTCCAAAGATTTAATTAATTAAAGCAAACTCAATCATGAATTAAACTAAAGCCCAACCATTAATTAAATCTAAGCCCAATATTATTTAATTTACTAAGGTCCAACTATTAAAACAAAAACATAGCCCATGTTCATTTTTAAGATTTGGGCCCAAAATTAATATAGTCCAAACCCATTAGCATACAATTAAATAAATGATAAGGCTCATCAGCAATTTAATTTCGGCCCAAACAGAATAAGGCCCAACATTTGAAATGCACCCAGCCCTTAAATAAAAATAGCCAACTTCTTTTATTCTTCTCGGCCCAAACTGAGACCCAACTAAAAATACAGATTCCTAACCCTAGCAGCAAGCCCATAGCATTTAATAACATAGAACAAGCCCAACTCATTTTTTTAAAAGAGACAGCCCAACATTTTAAAAAAAGGCCCAAAACTTTAAATTAAAAAGAGCCCAATCTCACAACTCAACCCAACACTCACAAACCCTAAACCTAATCTCCTCTCTCTTTTCCGGCGCCGCCTTCCCGGCAGCCGCCGCCGTCGCCGGCGAAATTCCGGCGACCTCATTTTTTTCTTTTCCTTTTTCTTTTTTCCATCTCCCTCTCCTCACATCTCTCTCGGCCTCACACATACACAACGACGCACACAAACACACTCGACGCCATTGCCATCTCCAACCGGTCACGTCGCCGGTCGGCGAGTCACGCCATCGCCGCCGCGACCTCAGCTCCTTATCCTCTCTCTCTGTCTCACTGTCACACACACACGGCAACAACACACGCACACACACAACAGCCCGCACACACACACCGACGAGCACACACACACGGCGAGCCACGCACGCGGCGGTCTCCTTCCTCCTCGCTGCACGACCGCCGCCGTCACAGGTCCGGCGACGCCGTCGTCGCACCAGGTAACACACACACACGCAAGACAACAACATACACGCACACGACGCACACACACACGCACGCGACACACACACACAACGGCGAGCCACCACATCGTTGCCCCCCCTTATTTGCATCTCGCCTCACGCCTCCCCTCTCCTTTCGGCCTAACGCCAGTAGCCGAAGCCACCAACGCCGTCGCCGTCGTCTCTGTCTCTCTCTCTCACTCATACTACAGCATACACACAATCCACAAACTCACGCACACACACTCTAACCTTACTGCACACACACATAACACATAACCTCATATACGCATATACACTTAAATGAAATGGAGAGATTTCAAGTTTAAACCTTTTGTGGATTCCTTGTTGTGGCTGCAGGAAGAGTGAGTGTATTATGGAGGCTAGGGTTCCAAATGTGAGGAGAAGTGAAGCCTTTTATGGTGTAGGGTTTTGATTTACCCATGGGCTTCTTTTGGGCTTTTTCAAACGAAAGCCCATTAGACAATTTATTTTTACGGGCTCAAAGTCCGATCGTAAAGATTATAAATTAATTAAACATTGACATAATATTATTAATATAATGATTTATAAATATTATATATATATATATATATATAAATCATATTCAATTATTATATTATATATAATAATTCTCGTAATCACATTATAATATTTAATGAAATTGTTGGAATTTAAAATTTTATTTCTCCAGGGCAAGAATCGACTTAATGAATTCTAAGTTCAAAATTCCTCGAAAAAATCTATCGAGAAAAACGGGGTATTACAACATTTGCTTACATTTTTATTTATTCTGATCATCTTTCGAACTCTGGGCTTGCATATTGTATGGAACCAAGAAAAAAAAATCAAATCAAGGTTTTGATAATCGTGGATTATTCTCATTATTTTATTATGTGGATTTACAAGGTCACATAGTTTAGCTCCAATGCACATGTTGTCACGTATGTTGATGCATAATATTGTTGACATAATTTGGAAATAGGTAAGTTAACAGTTAAACGTCACGGTTATGCATTTGGAGCGGTGCTAGCTTTCATATACATGTTCTCATTTTTTCTATAATTGATTTGATTTTGCCATAGAACATGCTTCATTAATTTAAAGATCTATCGATAGAACAACATCATGTGTACGATACCATAATTGATAAAGCACAATCAGGTAGTGTTTTCTTCCTATACAGTTACACTGGGATTGGTAAAATCTTTGTTTGGAGAATATTATCTACTTCATAAAGGCCAAATGAGGATTGTATTGGACATAGCCTCAAACAGCATAACATCTTTGTGTTGTTGGGTGAGAGGACTACGCATTCCCATTTTTCTATTCCGATCAATCAAAAAGAGGATTCAATGTGCAACATCAAACAAGGAATTTCATTGGCTGAATTATTTATTAGATGCAAGCTCATAATATGGGATGAAGCATCGATGATGCACAAATATTGCTTTGAAGCTCTAAACAAAACCTTGAGAGATATAATGCGGTTCAAAAATGTTTTAAGTTCCAAATTATCATTTGGAGGTAAAATTATTATTTCGGATACGATTTTAGATAAATCACTACTACACATTTGGTCTTTCTCTACACTTCATAGACTACGTTTTTTCTTAAAAACCGTAATCTATATGTATAGACCACAATTTTTTATCAAAACCGCAGTCTATGTTCGAAAATTATTGAAGTATAGACTACGGTGTACTTAACTACGTAGTCATTATGAAGTAATAACTACGGTTAATAAAAACTGTAGTGTATGTGCGTGTTTTTGACACCCATAACACTACAGTTAACAAAAAAGCTTAGTAAGTGAATAAATTTAAAATTAATTAAATAAAACAAAAGTTTTATTTGTAATGTAATTGATCCAAAACCGGACACCAAGTCACCATGTATTTTCCGTAACTTGGAAATTTGCCCGCCCTAAGTTTGAACTTGAAATTCAATTTTTAAGGCACTGGTTTTTCTATTGCTTCAATAATTGCAATAACCTTTTTGAATACCTCATGTTTAAACCCCAAAATTCACCTCCAAATAAAATCTCATATATAAATCCATTCAATTCGTCTCTGATTTTCCGATGGAACATCCTGAATCCGTCCCCTCTTCAGCTCCTCTCTCGGAGGTATGAAGTAGCAATTCTATCTTCTTCACTTTGTTCATTAATTAATTTGTGTTTTAATTTTGTGTTTTTTGCCTTGATCAGAAAAAGGAGAATGTAACGCCGATGAATCCCAAGATTGCGGTAACGACTGCTAATCTTTTTTTTGCAGGTTTAAGATAATGTTTGAGTTCGAAAAGTTTTGAATTTGGGTTTTGCACGAATTGGCTGAATCGCGGTGGAAGCTAGTCTACTGAATACAGAATTGAACCAGGTTCTCTATACACTATTTTTTCGCTCGTTGATGCGTTTTTTAGCTTTCCGCTTTTATGGAATGAGGGGTTTGTTGGGTTTAATTTAGTTATTCGATTAGTTTTGGGGGGTCTTATTGAAGAAATTAACTAAGCGCCTGTTGAAAGTGCTGCACGTTGATGAAGTATTTGGTATATGTTATTTGTATTAACATGTAGAGTTCAGTAATTTCTTAACTTGTCCCTTTTCTTGCAAAAATTAGGACCTCCAAAGCCGGAGAATGAAGCTGGACACACAAGTTAAGGTCTACCGCAATGTAAGTTTTAGAAGTCCTTTATGGGTTAATGCCTGAGCTTGATGAGTTGCTATGTCTTTGTAGTCTATCCTCCTAATTGTGTTATGCTCTTATAGATTGTATATGTTGTTTCTATTCTTTGTGGGGGCTCTTCAACTTGGGTTAATTCTTGAATAGAATTTGGTAGTTTGAATGGAGTTGCTACCACCGTTATGCTACATGTATTTTGAAATGTCAATAATGAGTTGTTATCCTATTGTCTAACTACAAAAGCTTCTACCTTTTAGTGCTTAGGTTGATAGTTATACTGAGCCTTGCCCAAGTATATGATATGCATCTGATATTGGCTAACACAAATTCCAGTGAGAGCAATGAACTGGGACTAGGACTTAAGAAAATTGTCCTCATATATGATCGATCGATGAAGGTGAGCTTAAATCAGATACATGTTAGTCCAAACAATAGAATGACTGTAGGATGACTAGTGAGAATAATGTGGAAGTCTATATGGCTTAATGGGGAAAAGAAGTCCTCATTTAATTGGTTTAACATGCGAAAGCTTACCAGTTCAGAAATTTCCCCTGTTTGGGAATATGCCTGGATATAATATAACCTGCGATCATATAACAATAATTCATGATAACCAAAGGTGGAGTGTGCATTTAAAGAAAGTGGTGAGCTATCTAACAATTAGATCATTCTTCTAAAATTTAGTGTATAATAGTGGCGGTGACACTTTTTTTTGTGTCAATTTAGTTTTTTATTTTATTCCATAAAAGTAGTTTTTTCTTTTTTTTGAAAGAATCCAAATAAATAAAATTGTCTTCCCCAATTGGCTTCATTTTTGCCAAGAACCAATTGCAAATCATGTTTTATACGAATCTAAATATTATAGACGTATATAAGAGTGTATATATATATATATATATATATACATTAAAAAATATATAGGCTAATCTGATTATAGTGGAATTCTTAGAGAGAGAAAAAAAAGAATAACTTGAATTTACATACATGTTTTAGTAAATGGAGTCCATATGAATTAGCAAGATCATTTTGTTTTTTTATTGTGGAGTAACACAAGACTAACTTGATTTTTGACTCTTTACACATCAGTTTCGTGTAAAAATAACTGCAAAAATATTGTCAACATGTAAAATTTAATTTTTCCAGTTACATATAAATTTCAATATTCTATAGAGTGAAACACTAACTACTATTAATTGTTTGAAGGGCAATTTTTATGTTTAATATAAAATTGGAGAAAAGATGGAAGAAACAACCAACTTGGAAAATCGTAAAGGTATTTTCATTTACCAAATCACGCTTATTTTCTTTTTTATGTTGGATTTAATATGCATGCATTCTTGCTAATATTTGATATTTTAAAAAAGTATCCAAAACAACCTTTTGCTTGGAACCCGCATTCCAAGCAATGCGTGTTCTTTGTACTACGTTTCATGAAAGATATTATTGAAGAAGTTATGAAGAGTGGTTCTATTTCTTTACGTTCACATGTAAGATAAACATTTTATTTATGTTCTTATTAGGTAAAAAATCTTTAATATAATCATTTTTTTCATATAAGAGTGCTAATATTCTATTTTTGAATTGTTAATAGTTTCAAAATCGGACTTACTCTCGAGAGGACATTGATGAAGTTCGTGTTGAATTGGCCAATCTCATGCTTCTTCACATATAGTATTATGATGTTTTAGCTATAAGCTATTGATTTTTTGGATTGTTTTGTACTATGATATGAAGGGTATGTTCTTATTGTTTTGTTATGTGGTCAATATTTTTGTATAATGATTTTGTGGCCGTAATGAAAACAGATTGGATGTTATAGCTGGGGATATGTTCTTGTTATTTTGTTATATGATGTGGCCATTATTTTTGTATGGTGATTTTGTGGCTGTAATGAAAACAGATTTGATCAATATCTTTTATTTACAGTTGTGGAAAATATTTTGATTTTGAACGTAATGAAAGCAATTATATTTTAATCTCATTTGTTATTGGAATGCGCGTTATTAATTGTACAGGTTTTAAATAAAGAAATTAACTACGGTTGAAATTCAAAAATCGTAGTACAAAAGATATAATAACTATGGTTGAAAAGTCAACCATAGTCTTTATGTTAAATTGACTACGGTTGTAATAGAAAAAACGTAGTATAAAAAATATAATAACTACGATTCACCCGTAGTCTTAATACCTAATTTACTACGGCCAAAAACCATAGTAAATTTGGTATTAAGACTACTCTTTTTCCCCAAAAACGTAGTAACAACCAAAAATAAACTATGGTTATAACGATATTAACTAATGTAGTAACCGAAAATCTCTTAGTCTCAATTAGAGCCTAATTAAATATTAATTAGGGGCTTAAAGGCATTACATCTCTACAATTTATAAATAAATGCATAATAAATTAGAAAGTGATAGAAATTCGATTAATTTCTAATCGAATGAGCAGAATTTAGACGAAGTGGATATTATTCAGAAATGATTTTTATTATGATGAAATGTGAATTATATGGTTATTATTGTGTGTGTTTGAATGGAAATTTCATTAAATAGAAAATATTCTAAAGAAATTGTATTAATTATTGTTTATGTGGTATTTGTTTATAAAATGAAATGAAATCATGTTTAAGCTATTAAATGGCTTAAATAAATTTATTTTATTTATATCTAGTGATAAAGGAATTATTTGCTATAATTTTCAAAATTTATGAAATTAAAGAATAATTATTTGAATTTTAGCATATGAAAGAATTAAATCTATATTTATATGGTTTGCATTCCAATAATGGATTTAATTGTTTTGGATCTTTATATTAATGAGAAAATTTAGTTTTTCTATTAAAGAATATTAATTTCCAATGTTAGCAAATTTTTTTAGAAATGGTTATTAATTTTCAAAATTTACAAGAAAAGAAAAGAAAATGAATGGAAAATTAAATAAAGCTATATATATGAATCTTCTAGAATTATGTTCATTTTAAAATCATCTTCCACCTCCATTACCCTCCATATTTTCGGCACTTCACACACCAAGCACACACAAAATTTTCTTTTCAATTTTAATCCATGTTTAAGTGCTAAAGTGATTGGAAATCATATCAAAGAAGGTAAATACCTTGTTTAATCCAAGTTTTTGTGGTTTAATTTGAAAAACATGATGTTCTCTCATATCATGGTTGTCGAAAATTTGAAGATTGTAGTTAAGGTTGATTTGTTTAATTTTTGTTATGTTTATTGATTTAATTATGTTTATGATGCATAAATAACATAAGCTATGGTTTTAATTCTTTAAATTCATGAAGTTGGTAAATTAAAGTATCATGCATGAACCCTAATTTTTGTATGTGAATTATGTGTTATGATTTGATTAAATTGAGTTTAGATATATGTAATTAAGTGAGAATAAACATGATTTGATAAAAGAAATTGGAAGAAATTGAAAGTATATATAAACCCTCATTTTCGAAAATTATGGGGTTGGATGAACTTTGATTTCTTGTTTTATTTGATGTATTTGATATGATTTTTGAGATCTATGATATAAATAATGCTTAAGTTGAATTTATGGGATTTTATGGATTTGAAATGTAAAAATCAGAATATTAAAGTTTAGTGCTAAGTCGTTGAATTTATATGATAAGATTGATTAAGATTTGAATTGATCATGGATTGATGATCATTGATGATAAATAAGTATAATGTGAGTTGTTTGATATTAAATGGATTATAGATTGAAAAGTTCATGTAATACATACTATGTATGATTGAAAGGCATAGTAGAATTATAGTGTAAATGAATGAGTTTGAACTTGTTTTAAGTTGTTAAGTGTGTATTAATGAATATGGTGAAGATTTGGTGGAGCTTGGGATGAGTTTGGTTAATTTTGGATTGAAATGACAATTCATTTTATAAACGTTATTCTGCCGAAATTTCGTTAGAATGTGTTTATTAATAAGATGTTTTGAGAATTTAATTGGTAAACTTATGATGAGTGTTTAAGTGGAATTTATTTACTTGATTTCCTTGAGTTAAAGTTTAAATGTTATGCATTGATGGAATTAAGTATAAGTTATTTAATTTCTTTGATTATGGCATGTTATGTGATTTTCTAAGATTAAAGTTTATTAAAGAATAAGTTACGAAATGAATGCAATAGCCTAACCTAATTTTAGATTTGGGTATGACTAAGATTGAAATGTGATATGTTCAAGTGAACAAGAAGGGTTGCTAAATTCGATAATTATTTTCTTTTACAAGGAACAAACAAAGGAAAGAGAGAACTGAAAGACGAAGAAGAAAACGCATTAGAGTGAATAGTATCAGGTGGGTAATGCTTCTTAAATTATTTTCTGAGCAAAGTTAAATGTTATGTTCAAATATATTTCTATTGTGAGAATGTTTAAATCACCACACTGTGGGTATGTTGATATTAACAGATTTACCACATTGTGGGTATGACGGCAATTGATCTATCTACGGTAGAAAAATTATATGTATTGTGCACAGGTGTATGGCGTCAGCTTGCATATGTAGGCCGGTCATGGTATTGGAGATGAGTCCTACTTTCATTACCGAACGACGTAGATAGGGTATGACCGTGGTTGGTAACCTTCGGAACCAACACGGGTATGTGATGCCGGTATGTTATAAAATGTGAATGTGATGTGATAGAATAATGAATTACTTCCATGAAGTACTTACACAGGTTATCTTCTCAACTTCTGTGTTAAGAAAAATCAGAAAGCTATTGATTAAAGTCTTGAAAGTTAACGTTTTGACAATTACCCACTGAGTACTTTCTGGTACTCATGCCCGCAAATGAGTTTTCTGTGTAGTGTAGGTTGAGCGTGGAAGGGATGCGGACATTGGAGCTGAGCTATGTCTTTTCTTTTGTTTTGATTAGTTATGCCCGAATGTCATGTCTTCATACATGACATTCACTACTCTTTCGTTGTTGACTCTGTTACCTGAAAATATACTTTTGGAAAAAACCTTGTAAATACTTATAAATGCTAGTGTATATGTTGTTGAAGCTGTGACCTCGTTTGTTATTGTCGTTTGTTGTTGGTTGTTGGCTGTCGTACAGGTTGGCCTATCTATATTTTAGGGGATATGCCGTCCGTTTGTCAAAATTTTTGTTTCCTTAAACCAGTCAAGGTTTGATTATTTAGTTAATTACCCAATTAGATAGTCGGGTCGTGACAACTACGGTTATTCAAAGTATTCTAAGCCGTACAAAATAAACTACGGCTGAAATGTGTAGCGTATTTCAAAAATTATATGTAGTCTATAGTTCATATTGACTACGCTTATTATGCGTAGTCTATGTGCGAGATTAAGTGTAGACTATAGTCGATATAGACTACGCATAAAAAACGTAATGTATGTGTGAAATTAAGTGTAGTCTATAGTAGATATAGACTACGCATAAAAAGCGTAGTGTATGTGCGCTGACCTTTTTGTACACTACTTTTCTCTACGGTCCGAAACGCACATACGTTTTTTATGCGTATTTAAAACTCATTTTTGTAGTAGTGATAAGAGGTGACTTGACTTGGTTGCTCGTCTATGTTGGTACGTCTCCGATGTATTGATGTATAACAGTGAGATGAGTTCTTCTATCTGACCATCGTGAATAATCTAGATCTCAGTGACTTTACATTGATCTAAACCTCGATAAGGTTTTAGGTTAGTATTAGTTGTTGTCCATCACTTTGACTTGTTATGGGTGAGGGTTACAAGAGATAACCCAATATTCTCTGCATCTTGGGTGGTTGCAGTGCTTGTATGTCACAGCCCGGTTTGGTTAATCCTTACCGAACCGTGACTTGGGGTTTGGTTTAAGTAAATGTAAAAGAATAGGATTTTCAACTCATTTCATCTACGAAGAAATATGGATGTTTTCAAATGTAAACGAGGTTAAGGATGAATCAAAATAACTCATATAAAGAGTTGATACGAAGGTCTGGACAAACAGTAACTTTTACAAAGTTTCAACAGGATATTCAAGAACTTAACATAGTAACAAAATATAAAAGAGTCTCAAGAGTTTGGCAGTGGAATAAAACGTGTGAGACATGCATATGAAGATGCATTCTCAAGGTGAACCAAAAAGATGTTTCATACTATGTTGACAAAAGATTCCGCTCAACTCCCGCTCTGTTCCATCACCAGCTCAACCTGCACATTTCAAAACAAATATGCAGGGCTAAGTACAAAGATGCACTCAATGGACACATGCCGAAAACATTTTACTTTATGAAATATTGTACTGCCCTCATCACAGTAAGACACAAGGGTTTTATTGAAAAGGCCTTATTCTTACTAAATACATTTTCATCATTTCTCAAAATCATCGCTTGCACAAGCATTTTCTCATAACAACGTATATTCCAAGTCAGCTATGGATAAACGCACCAGGAGGGAGGCCTCCCTTCACCCGGACGCAAACTAACCGCCCAGCGGTTCAGAGTATGACCGCCCAGCGGTTCAGAGGCCCAACACGTGTACACAACCCTAGCTAGGATTTCTCCCTTACTCTTCTAGCATAGGATCCGAATTCGTAACTTCCTGTTGCCCCAGGCAACCCGAATGGACATATACAAAACATAAAATATTTTTGGCAGATAATATCGTATCTCAACTTTTGCAGAAAAACAGTAAAGTAATAACAGTAAATGATTTTCATAAATCGTTTTTGGTTTAAGAAAGCCCACCTCGAGAACTTATAGTTCTTACGTCACTAGTTTACTTTTCGTTTCCTTTCTCCTACGAGCATAACCCTTTCAACGTGAGAAACTAGATTTAGTACATCGCTATACTTTCCGATAATCATCGATCCGAAACAACGGACTTACTAACATCAATCCTTTTAACGTCAAGGATCCTATTATTATACTTTAACCACTATTATGTTCGTCGCGTCTCGAAGAGATATAACATTTCATCCTTTCTTTCCTTAATTCAATCATTCCGCGTATCATACGAACCTTTATTTCCTAACTAACTTTATCGCGTACTAACTTTACTTCCCTTCTTACATATATACTCAACTTCTAACATATTAATAACCATATTATATCTCATCTTAAAAATCCCATAAATTCATAACATACTTTAAACATATTTTTGGGTCCAAATATGTGATCATATGTGATAAAATAAATTTGAAATTTTATTCTTTTCCTTTTTCATATATTTCGATCCTTTTCATTTATTTTCAAATTTTATCCAATAAATTCTCATATATTCACATAGCATGCTATATTAATATAAGATCCATAATATCACATAATATTAGCCATAAATTTTGACATCAAAACCCTTATTCTATATTTTTCGAATTTCTTGAAAAATCACTTAAAAATTTCAAAATTCTAATTAATTCACACAACACATTATTATCATCATATATCAATAATATGACATAATATTCATCATACACAACTTGTACATCAATATTTCATGCCTTGGTTATTTTTGAAACTTTCATGTCCTTTATTCCATATTTTTCCAACAATTATGATTTAATTCATACGTACTTGAATAGTATTAGCTATCATTATTTCATGTTCAAAACAACAATTAAAATTCATGTTCATCATCTTATAGATCTTACATAATTTCGACCATAGTATAAAATTTCATAACATGCCTAACCTTGTATTAAAATCATAATACATGGTTGTACATCATATAAACGTATTTAATTAACAACTTAAACATATGGCATAAATTTCACATATGTCACATAATTTTCAAAAACATATCATTTAACAACTCATGTATGAATTTCTAATATTTTTGCATGAATAAAAGTGCTTGCATAATTTCTAACCTTTTGATCGGTTTTGATCGACGTCGGCAACGTTTTTCTTATCTAAGGTTGAAAAGAATTTTGGAGAACACTTTCTATCTTTTTCTCTCATTTTTCTTATTATTTTCGTGCCTTATGAAGTGTAGGGGGTGGTCTCTTATTTATAGAAGATTATAAAGTATTTAATCATGATTTTATGAAAATATCTAAGTATAAAGTCAAAAATATACAACTCTAATTTATTACTCCTAAATTTTTGTTCCTCCACTTGTTATATGAGACAAAATATTATTAATATCATATCTTATCTTTATCCTAAGGTTTGAATTTTCTTCCTTTCACATATGTTCACATTTGTTCACATTATTTTTCAAAAATTTCAACTACTACAAGACAAAAGTTTATTTACTTACTTGTTCAATTTGAACACCTACTCTATCTTATCCTTTAATAATATCTTACCAAAATAATTATAACACATCATTATTAAGAGTATAATATTTTCTCATTTTCACACCTATTTGAAATTTTCGATCCATATGTAGAATAAATGTTACATATTTTATTTTCTTGTAATTAATAGCTATGTGACATAATATATATCTTAGATGATAAAATAAATCATAGGAAAATTATTTAAGAACAATTCTATGTACTAAAGTGAAGTTATCGGCTAATAATTCGAAATTAGGATTAAATTATCAAACCTTTTATTCTTTCATAACTAATATTATTTTAATGAAGAATTACATAAAAATAATGCTTTTGTATCATAAGATAAATTTTTAGAACAATTCTAGCATAATTTCCCAAATTTTCGAAAACTAGGGTTTTCTAGGAATTAATTTCACAAAATTCCATTCTTACCCTATCTTATAAATTTCAAAAATTACATAATATCTAGGAGGTAAGATTGATATAGAAATCATGATATTTATCAAGTATTAAAGGTTGTGCAATTAAATAAATCATTTGATTCAATTATCACATAAAATCATAGATCTTTTTCGAAAATTGCATAGACTTAGGACAAGATTTTATCTCTTATGATACTTATCACATTTCTACATATTTCTATGAGATAAACATTATCCTAGCTTAGTCACAACCTTATCTTATCTTTTTATAAAAATATCATAGCAATCTTATCTTAAAAATGTCATTTTCCAACCTTATCACCTACACCTCATTTTCGAAAATCATGCTTGGGTGTACAAGATAATTATCTTATCATATACTACAATATAATCATGACAACTCATCACATAAAATCAAGTGATCACATATTACATCACAAATTAATCACTTATTTTCCTAAATTTTCAAAAATCACCAAAAAAATAGAGAAAATATTTCTTTTTCTTCCTTAGTGTAAATAGTATCCCACATATACTTAAAAACATATTTATTTACTATTAAAATCTATTTTGTGCGAAAAAGATTAAGAAATTTTCGATTTTACTCAAAATCGACGATTATCGACGTTCGTTTTCATTTTCGTTTCTATCGTAATATTCCTTCTTATTTTCGAAATTTAATACTAAAAAATTCGGGGTATTACATTCTACCCCCCCTTAAAGCAATTTTGTCCTCGAAATTTACGTATCCTCGTAACGTTCTCGATTCTTCATCCACATTGTATTCTCAATTTTCCGACCTTGTTGTCTTGTATCCATTCGATCGTCGTATGACCGTAACTATCTATATCGATTTCTTCTATATTTTGAAATTTCCTCATGCTCATTTATCTCACCGAGAACCTTTTTTCATCATAACTTGATGTATCTCTCTCTAACTGGAGAAACATATCACTCTACTGATCTGAGATCTTAGGTGCCAAGATAAGTCAACCTATTTCATATTTCTTAGCTTCAAGGATTGGAGAAAACGTATCATGACAACTTATAAGTGGGTACGGGTTCACAATTTAAGATGACAACTTTTGAAATTTGAATCAATATGTTCTCTGAATGAATAATTGAAAGATAGGGTCCGAAGACCAGAATGACAACTACTGAGAGCTCTTTGGTCATATGGGCTGATCAGACCTGTCACAAATACTTCTCAGTCACATGAAGGCTTGGTTTAAAAAGGACATTTTATAAACTTTCGGTTGTAAACTTCTTTCAGAAAAAGTGAGAAAATCAAGTGATATCTCATTTGAAACTAGGTCATAGAGTTAAAGTCAATTGACAGAACTTGGGTAATGAATAAAATTCGAAACATCATATAATTCGTACTGGGTCATCATAAATAGTAAGGTTTCTCAAAATATGATACATATCAAAACTTAAATCCACTTTACTAACTACAGCTCTTAACTTAAACATTTTCTATTCTACCGTACCGGAACCCTTTTACTATGGATATTATTCTGCGAGAACCAACTAATAATTCGATCACGTCTCTATTAAGTTCTAATAGTCAACTCGGAGTTTCATTGTGTGTGAACATCTACAGGAAAAGACTATACTCATGTTATTATCGCATAGTGACATTCATCATCTCAAAATCATCATTCCATTTCTGCCATTTTTGTCTTTTCTACTTGTTTTATTCTTATTTCTATCCTTGTTTTTGTTCTAATTTCTATTCCCCCTTTTGTTCTCATAATAAAATTCTCATAGTTCATATTTCTATGTTCTTCCTTAAAAAGGGATCATGTGTCTTAAACAGTCTACATTATTTTTGGGATAACTTACTCATTGTTACTAACAACTTGTATTTTAAACAGTAATAACATAACTCGTTCATAACAATACATCTCATTGAATTCTATGAATTCAAACATTTCACTTTTACATATCATTGTCAACTCTTTCTTATATCTCTTCCAACTTTTTCTCATATCCCTTTCCTCTTCACAACTTAAAACAACATTTCAACCACTTTCTACTTTAAACTTTCATTTCCATACTTGTCTCTTCAATCCGCACCATTCTTATTGTCTTAACAAAACAATTGCTACTTATATACCAATACTTAGTACATAACTTATAAAACATCTCATAGACACTTATCTTATTTCTCTCTTTAACATTCTATACCCCAGTTCGTATATCGCTCTAGATTAATTTGTGTAAGCAATAGTCGATTCAAAATTCTTTCGCATAGAATTCCAAATGAAGATACTATGCCCATGTCATAAGTGACATTCGTTTATCAAAGCTTCAATTCCTCCACGTGGCATTCCAATTCACGTTCGTCAAATCGTACCTAAAAGCATTCTAAGTTCTCAAGTTCCCATGGTTCATCAAGCACTATGTCATAGATAGTAGAAAAATTCTTATGATCTCGTTCAATCTAAGTTCTTTGTGAAACTATTTCTTTTTCTTCCTTAGTGTAAATAGAGAAAATATTTCTTTTTCTTCCTTAGTGTAAATAGTATCCCACATATACTTAAAAACATATTTATTTACTATTAAAATCTATATCGTGCGAAAAAGATTAAGAAATTTTCGATTTTACTCAAAATCTACGACTATCGACGTTCGTTTTCATTTTCGTTTTTATCGTAATATTCCTTCTTATTTTCGAAATTTAATACTCAAAAATTCGGGGTATTACATTGTATGTCATGCTAGTTACATGTATCCATTTAGGATTATGACGTCCCCTTAAGGAGCTCACAATGTTTATTGTACTAAACCATGCAGGTTGAGTTAGCATCCTTCAATCGAATTGGCAAAAGCAATCGCATAATATGGATTCCAAACATTCATGATCCGGATGTGAATGAGTCGAATTACTTATCCTCGGTCTATTAGCGAACCGTCTCCGGAAAGACCACCTATTTGTTCGCTTACCGTGTTCGCACAAAATCATAAATAAGCTCTACCGAGGATTGCCAAGCATTTGCACCGACTTTCCTCAGACACATGACTACTCTAGGAGAATGTTTTATGTGGTGCTAACGATTTAATAACTATCTTTGTAGCTCCGAATGTTTGGTTTATGCTCCTACCTATTATCTGGATATACCAAGAAAGATGTACGGTCTAATGAGGCTATCTTGATTCATTAGAAATTGGACAGTTAAGGAAATTTCTTGTTGAATTACGTACTTACAAGTACAATAATAAGGTTGAGTGGTACTACTTCAAGAATTAATGAGATTAATTATTTTAAGCAGTTAGAACGCTATAAATAACTAATGAACGCTTCAATATCTTAAATATGGGGATTCATAAAGTCTAAGTACAAGCCCGACTCAACTTCGGTAATAAAGAGGTAAGTCAACATTTATTCTCTAGTGGCATGAATGAATGTTTTTGAATTAATTAATGTTTTGGGCTGAACATCAAATAATTAATTCACTTGAGGCTCATCTTTATTCCTTGCATTTGATCCCTAGGCTAGCCCATCAAGGCCTGGTGCTGCTGATAATTTCGCCCCTCACATTGTAGAGTCCTACTGGGACTCTGTTCTTATTCTCTATGTCTAGATAGATTATATCTGATATCATTAGATATCAAAGGATATTATTCTAGATATGGTGTATCTGAAAAGATATATTATATTTATTAGATATGCAGAGATCTTATACTATTAGGATTCTAGGGATGCATTATAAATACAAGATGAGAGAGAATCATAAATAATTATTCCCATAAGTGATATTTTCGAAAATCTCAGAGTTATGGAAGAAGGTGAAATTTTACAATATTCTCCATAGATTGCTCTCACTCAGCATTGGAGTTTTGACAACCGGGATACTGTCCAAAAGATCAAAGCACAAGTCTTGATAATCCTTTATCCGAGAAATTTGTAGGTAAATACGAGTAAACACCAACGTATTGCAATTAATTATATTGGTGCAAGCTAGGTATATAATCAATGTATGGTGAATTAAACATCCAAGATAGATCATCGGGAGAGGGTAAAATCAGATTTTCCTACATATGTTTATCTCATTATCTCATACAAAAGTTAGATCATAGAGTGTGTAGAAGATCACAGAAACCTGTATGATTGGTTAAACTTATTGAGATATAAAACGGATCACAACTGAGATAACTTGAGGACGAGTTGTCGGTATAGGTTACAATATAGATAAGAAATGACTTGATTTGGTTGCTTGTCTATATTGGTACGTCTTGACGTATTGATAGATCATAGTGAGATGAGTTCTTCTATCTGACCGTCGTGAAGAACCTAGATCTCGGTGACTTTACGTTGATCTAAACCTCGATAAGCTTTTACGTGAGTATGAGTTACTGACCATCACTTTGACTTGTTATGGGTGAGGGTTACATGAGATAACCCAAGATTCTACGCATCTTAGGTGGTGACAGTGCTTGTATGTCATGCTAGTTATATGTATTGAGTCACTGTATCCGTTTAGGATGATGACGTCCATTTAAGAAGCTCAAAATGTTTATTATATTAAACCTTGCAGGTTGAGTTAGCTCAAGTACAATAATAATATTGAGTGGTACTACTTAAGGAATTACATAGATTAATTATTTTAAGCAGTCAAAATGGTATAAATAATTAATGGACGTACGATATCTTAAATACGGGGATTCGTAAGTCTAAGTGCAAACCCGACTCAACTTCGACAATAAATGGGCAAATCGACATTTATTCTCTAGTGGAATGAATAAATGTTTATGAATTAATTTATGTTATGGGCTGAGCATAAGATAATTAATTCATTTTAGGCCCATTTTTATTCCGTGCATTTGATCCCTGTGATGACCCTTCAAGTTATGTTGCTGCTGAGAATTTTTGCCCACCCTAGTAGAATCCCACTGAGACTCTGTTTTGATTCTCCAGTATCTAAATAGATATTATCTGATATCATTAGATATCAAGAGATATTATCTGATATTATTAGATATCAAGAGATAATTATTCTAGATATAATTTATCTGCAAAGATATGATTGTATTTATTAGATATGGAGGGATCCGATCTAAATAAGATTATAGGAATGCATTATAAATATAAGGTGAGAGAAAATCAGAATTAATCCTTATTCATTTATTGAGATTTTTTAAAATCTCTAAAGAAGAGGAAGAAGAAGATTTTTGCAGTATTCTTCATAGATTGCTCTCACTCAGCATTGGAGAATAGACATCCAGGATACAGTCGAGAAGATCAAAGCTGGAGTCTACCATTGATCTTATTTCATAAAAATTTGCAGATAAACACGAGAGGATAAAATAAGATTTCCCTATAGTTACCTCATAATAATGACTGCACATAAAAAGATAAATAAAACATATGTATTTGAGAAATTACGTACCTACAAAGTTGTCCTTCTAAAAAAATAGTACGTCCGTATCTATAACTAGCTTCTATAGCTTATGCAATAATTCAATTGATATCTAGTGGACTTTCTATTCTCACAGCTTACCACCCTACTTGAGATTGTTACCTCATAATAATGACTACACATAAAAAGATAAATAAAACATATATATTTGAGAAATTATGTACCTACAAAGTTGTCCTTCTAAAAAATAGTACGTAAGTATCTATAACTTATCTTTTATAGCTTATGCAATAATTCAATTGATATCTAGTGGACTTTCTATTCTTACAACTTACCATCCTACTTGAGATTAAACTCTTTAAAAAATTTCACAAATTTGCGACTAAGATTTAAATATCCATCCGACATTACGATGAAAGATTAATTACTGCTTAAAACCATCTTAAGGAGCCTAATGAGTTTAAGATCATCAACATTAATTTTTCAAATATTCACAATTTTTTTTAATACCCACATAATTTCGGACCACCTTGTTAATGAAGTAATAACTAATAAGAAAACGTCAACGCATCTTCATAATCGAGATGTCCTTTATTATCTAATACTAGTGATTTCACGTAAAAAGGTAAATAAAACACATATACAGTTAGGGATGTCAATGGGTGAGTTTTACCCGCACCGATCCGGAACCGTTCAAAACCCATTAAATTTTAAAGCAGTGGTTCTGATTCTGGTTCCGGTTCCAGACCCGCTTTAGACCCGGACTGTTTAGAACTTTAGTTTGATGGTCCGGATCTGGTTCTGGTTCTAGAATCAAAACCAATACTTATTTATTGATTCGGGTCCGAGTAAAACCCGTCTATTGACAAGTCTAAATTTAAATAGACTTGTCAATGAGCTAGTTGTTATGTTTCGGTATTATATTAGAGCAGGGGAGAGGATAGAGAAGAAATTAAGGAAGGAGAATTAATTATCCAATGTCTGCGTTTTCCATTCTTCGAGCTAGGTTAAATAATTCTAGGTGGGACCACTACATGACAACCACACGTTTTGTGTAGGGAGTGAAATAACAAGTTATCCCCAAAAGTGGGATTTACATAAACACGCTAACATAGAGAAAACATTAAAATGTGGTATTCCCCCTCAACATTAGAAACTCTTTATTTTGTTCCCAAACACTGTCTCTGTCAAGATTCACTTCTTCCCCTTCCGCCGCAGCACTATCTCCACCTTCCATGGTTGTTCCTTCAATTATCATGACAATACTCCCCGGAATTGAAGATCCTTGACCGCAAGGATCAATCTTGCCAAATTTCTGGGTAATAAATTTCTCATCTTCCTAGCTTCTCGATTCCAAATCAAATTCCGACCATAGAACCAAGATTTGGGTTACCTGCTGCCCACGTCGCTGGATGACCCATCAATCCAAATAGTCGATTGGGTTCACGCGAAAGTTGCCATCTTGGTTCAGGAGGGGTAGTGTGGAGCTAGTTCTTGCCGATGAGCTGATAACTTTCTTCAACAGAGAGACATGGAACACTGGGTGTATACGAGCTTCTTCCGGTAAGTCCAATTTGTAAGCTACCTTTCCAATTCGCTCAAGTATTGTATAAGGGCCGTAATAGCGAGGTGACAATTTTAAATTTTTTCGCAGAGCCACCAATGTCTGACTTTAGGGCTGAAGCTTAAGGTAGGCTTGGTCGCCCACATTGAATTCTCTCTCGGTGTGCCCCTTATCTGCGTAGAATTTCATGCGATTCTGAGCATCTTGTAAATTCACCCTTAGCTGTTGTGTGAGTTGTGCCCTATCTGTAACAGCCCCCTGTGCCTCAGACGTAGTTCCATGTAGATAAGCTTGAATGTTGCATTGGGGAGGTGGGAAACCGTAGAGGGCTTGAAAAGGTGTGGTCTTGAGGCTGGTATGAAAATTGGTATTATACCAAAATTCCGCTAGTGAAAGCCATTTCAGCCATTGCTTAGGATGTTGATGGGTCATGCATCTCAAGTATTTCTCAAAGCACTGGTTCAACCTTTCAGTCTGACCATCAGATTGGGGTGGTAGGCTGATGACATGTTCAGTGTGGTGCCCATGAGCTTAAAAAACTCCTTCCAAAAAGAACTAGTAAAGATCTTATCCCTATCGGACACAATGCTAAGAGGTTGTCCGTGCAGTTTATAGATATTATCCAGGAAACTTTTTGCCACAGTTTGAGCTGTATAAGGATGGGCAAGGGCTATGAAATGTCCATACTTAGTAAATCTGTCAATCACCACCAAAATCACATCTTTACCCACAGATTTGGGGATCCCTTCTATGAAATCCATAGATATGTGTGTCCAAGCCTGTTCCGGAATTGGCAACGACTGTAGTAACCCCGGATACATCTCTCTTGTAGCCTTATTCATGTCACAAATTGGACAAGCTGCTACCCACTTTGTGACATCTTGCTTGAGATATGGCCAGTAGAACACCCTTTTTACCCTCATGTAGGTGCCCAAAATACCAGAGTGGCCACCATAGGCTGCATCATGCATCTCTTTGAGTATTATTTGCCTGAGTGTCGTTCCCTTGCCAATAGCCAACCTTCCCTTGTACCTGATGATATCCCCATGTAATTCAAATTTCGGATAAGATAGTGAGTCAATAGCTTTAGCTTCCAGTATTTCAGAGAAATACTTATCACCAATATAGCTGTCAGTAACTTGTTTCATCCAGTCCGGTACAACAGTAGATACAGCTTGACAGTCCACACTTGAATCCTCTTTCCTGGACAAGGCATCAGCCACCTTGTTCTCCATTCCCTTCTTGTACATTATCTCATAATCAAGTCCCAACAGTTTAGTGATCCACTTGTAAAGGGTGACTATTCTCTGCTCGAGAGGTATCTAAGGGCCTGCTGGTCAGTCTTTATTATGAATCTATGGCCCTGCAAGTAGTACTTCCATTTATGAACTGCCATGAGAATGGCAAGAAATTCCCTCTCATACACAGACAAACCTTGGTTCTTTGGACATAAAGTCTTACTCATATAAGCAAGTGGTCTTCCTCTTGTGGTCTACAGCCCCCTCCTTTTCCACTAGCATCAGTTTCTAACATAAATGGCTTGGTAAAATCAGGCAATGCTAACACTGGGGTGGTGGTCATTGCATGCTTTAAAGCCAAGAATGCTTGCTCTCTTCTGCATGCTTTAAAGCCAAGAATGCTTTCCACTAGCATCGTGCAATGCTAACACCTTGGGGTGGTGGTCATATAAGCAAGTGGTCTTCCTCCGGGTTCTCTTCGATTAGGCGCTCGCATGACTTGTCCGTGCCTCCGTCATCGCCGCTCTCCTCCGCCTTGCGTGCTTTTCGATCTCGTGATCGCATAAAAGTCCTCCGTTCTCTTACGCAAGGTTAGGTCGTAGCATACAATAAAGAAAGCAATATAAATTCAAGAAATAGAGATACTACGAATGCGCAACTCCAAGAACGGCGCCAATTCGACACACCGTCGTTTAGCGTTCAAAATAAATTTATAACCTATTGCCCATCACAGGCGTAGCCAGCGATAAGTATAGGGTCGATCCCACGAGGAGTTGGTGTAGCAATCTCTGATGTCACGATGTCACTTAAAAGGGATGAGGGTGGTGTAATTATCTTGATCACTATAGGTATGACTAAAGTAACCTGAAACGAACTCAGAGGGAATATCAAATATTAAGACAAGTCTGGCTTGGGCAACAACTTCGTGAAGACGATTAACACTCGGTCCTAGGTGCAAAGGTTTTCTACATGACATGCATCAACCGGTTATAAGAGACATACGTGACCCGTTGTCACGCGTCACGCCCACGACGCACCCTCCAAATCTATCCTCTCTATGTAAAGAAAGCAAAGGACACCCTATGCAAACTATCTAACCCGTAATGCCCACGCACGAGGACACCTCAAGACATGTAAACCTACTGAGCGTTATGATCTAGATGGACCCGGTATTGGCAAAGGCAACTGCTATGACTACTCCAATCACACGATCGTACTATTTGGGGTGCGGGACACCGACACCTTAATCAATTATTACTTGCAACCTCCCTTACCCACTATGTTATTTGCAACTAAACACGAGTTTGGTTAAGTGATATAATGACCTAGTGCTTCTTGGCATACAGCATGTTGATCGTAATGCCCTACTTAGACCTCTCGAGTTATATTAATCATGCTTCACCTTGTGATCGCCCAAACCGTAATAAAGACTTAGCTAGACATAAAATAAATAAACATGCAAGCTTAATTGAAACCATAATCAAACGGAACCAACTTACTATTAATTGAACGAAATGATTCATAAGAGCCCAAAGTTGTCGGCAAAACATACGACAAAGTAAATAAAAGTGTTTGCCATAAGGACCTAATGTATGTGGTGGTGATGATAATTCGATGCTAAGAAAATGCTATTTGGAAGATGAGATGATACGATGATGATACGCACAAGTCGCGGATTCATATATATATAGGCCGAGAGAGTTCATCGATGGTAATGGCTCATGGGTGGATAATCTGGTAGGTTTTCCTTGTTGATCGGCGCTCTTTCCTTGCCGGATGGATCCGGGATGATCTCCTCCGATTTCGGGGATTTGGGGTGAGCGCATCTTTTCCGGATTTAGCGAGATCCACCCCGATCTCGCGTATCTTGCCCATCACCTCTCTCTCCGTCTTCTCTTGCCCTCCTTCTTCTTCTTGGTCTCTGCTCGCCTTCTTCACTTCCGCTTGCCCAGTAGCCTACCCTTCTGGAGATTGAACTTGTGCGGTCTGTAAGGAGGTCACGCCGTGAAACGGAACAACTACTGGGGTTTGAAGCCCAGGCTTTGAGCTAAGCTCCTTGTGCCCTCGAGGTGCATCGTATCTCTATTCACCCGCCAAGCAAGTTCCACTTCTTCTTGCCCATTTCGCCCGCCTTGTTCCTGCAGACCAATGTGTCCTCCCGCACACAAAACACAACAAGAAAGACACAAAGACTCGATCTAGACCTAGACAAAACACAGAAAAAGAGCACAAAACTTGGGCTCGTCAATCCTCCATGTAGAATCTTTCTTTTTCACCAAAAGCACAGGAGCTGAGAAAGGACTTTTGTTGTTTTGTATCATTCCAGAGTGTAGGAGTTCCTGTACAATTTTTTCAATCTCTCCCTTCTGATTATGGGAAACTCGTATGATGCGGTGCTTGGCACACACTACCGGTTTTGCAGAATCTGATGCTCTACTTCCCTATGTGGAGGTAGCCCAGGTGGCTCCTTAAATACCTCCTCAAATTCTGATAATAAGTCATCCATTTGATGATTAACCTCTGCCCCTAGTTTATGGATCTTTACCCAGTAAACTTCTCAATAATACTTGCTTCCTGGTGCAACATTTGGTATAATGTAGGGCCCGAAATAAAGTTACAGCTAGCCTTAGTTAAGGCCTGAATCTTCACCCTCTTCCCTACTAAGGTGACTGTAAAAGTCATCAGGTCATAGTCCAATTCAACTGGAGTACAAGATTTCAGCCAGTCACCACCTAGGATAAGGTCACAACCTTCGGTAGCTAGCAGCCTAGGTGAATAAGTAAATATATGCTCCTGCATCCTCCATTGTAACCCCTTAACTCTGGTAGAGCTCACCATTTTCTGACCGTTAGCAACCTTTACTACAATGGTTTGGCAGGTTCGACCTTACACCCAAAGGCCTTAGCTGCTGACTCCTTTATGAAACTAAGAGTACTCCCTGTATCAATCAGGATATCTAACTTTTTATCACCCAAGTGCCCTATGAGCCTCATAGTGGTTAAACCATCTTCTCGAGAAATGACATTGAGGGTCATTTGTGCTTCTTCCAAGGCAGTCTGGTAAGCCACTTCTTCATCTTGTACCTCACTAACAAATTGGCAACATGTAGATTCCTCTTCATCCGTCATGACCATATAGGCTATCCTCTCTTTGCTTCTATGCCCAGGTACAAACAATTCATCACAGTTATAACATAATCCCTTCTCTCTCCTTGCTGTCATTTCTGCCGAAGTAAGGAGCCTAAAGGATTTCTTGGTACAGGATGGTGTTTTGTTGTTGCTATTTGGGTGGGACTCCCATCTCCTGTTGTTGTCATGGTGTGCGCTAGGCTTGATGCTGGTTTTCAGTTTCTTGGTGATTGCTTCCAAGGTGAGAATCTGTCTTTTTCCCAATTTTATAGTTTGAGCCAATGTGGTAGGTTCAAACATAAGAATAAAAGCTTGCAACTCCTCACTAAGACCACTGGTGAAACTTGCAGTGTAGTATTCTTCAGAATAACCCCCTCCGTTCAACATTCTCATGCAAGCCCTGAGCTCCTCAAATTTGTCAACATATTCAGTGTAGGTGCCTGTCTGTTTTAGTTTATTAAACTCAGAAACCATTTTTCCTTCTTTCAATTCTTCAAATTTAGCTGACACGACTTCGGTGAATTGTTCCCACTGAATTTTGTTTCAATAATGGATAAATTTTGAAACCATTGAGTTGTTTTTCCCTCAAAATGCATGGAGGCTAAAATAACCCTTTGATCATCAGGAACATTTGGAATGAGCTTAAAATACCCTTGGCATTTAAGCATCCAAGATCTAGGGTTTGTACCATCAAATCGTGGAAAATCCATTTTAGGGAGCGGCGTAATTATACCTGATCCTTCCAACTGATTGCTGCCTTTTGATGTAGATTCAGATCTTCCTCCCGAGAACCATCCTCGGGGTCGATGCCCAGCAAAGTCCCCTAACTGTTTCTTTACTTCCAATGAAACAGTAGAAATCTGCTCTTGTAATTTTTCCTCAGATGCTTCCTTTTCATAGACTCTGTTTGTAATATTTGATCTAAACGTTTTTGTGCTTCTTGTATATCTTTGAAACGAGTTCCGTCTGCCATTTCCGAGGATCGAAAGCTCTGATGTACCAATTGTTATGTTTCGGTATTATATTAGAGCAGGGGAGAGGATAGAGAAGAAATTAAGGAAGGAGAATTAATTATCCAATTCTGCGTTTTCCATTCTTCGAGCTAGGTTAAATAATTCTAGGTGGGACCACTACATAACAACCACACGTTTTGTGTAGGGAGTGAAATAACAAGTTATCCCCAAAAGCGGGATTTACATAAACACGCTAACATAGAGAAAACATGAAAATGTGGTATTCCCCCTCAACATTAGAAACTCTTTATTTTGTTCCCAAACACTGTCTCTGTCAAGATTCACTTCTTCCCCTTCCGCCGCAGCACTATCTCCACCTTCCATGGTTGTTCCTTCAATTATCATGACACTAGTTTTATCCATATCGATTCAAAATCCCTCATATCACATTAAATTATAAAGCAACAGTTTTGATTTTAGTTCTGGTTCTTGTCTGGTTCTGGTCCGATTCTGGTTCCAGACCCGCTCAGATCCGGACCGCTTAAGACCCATAGTTAATGGTCCTGGTCCGGTCCGGATCCAGTGTCTAATGGGTCGGTTCCAGAAACTGAACCATTATTTATTTATTGGTTCTGGCCCGGGTAAAACTCACCCATTGACATCCCTATATACAGTAGAACCTATATTAAGGAATATTTTGAGGACTACAGAAAAATGTGACAGAATGGGAGGTTATTCATAAATAGAGTTGTAAGAAGATTTTTTTTTCTTCTAATTTTAATGTACATGAACAATTCATAAATATTATAATTACTAAATACATGTATTGTATAATGTATTATATGCAAATACATGTACAATATTTAATTTATTTGACTTAGAATATGTAGAGTTAATCTCTTAAAGTAGATGCATGTAAGTACATGTAACTTTTGTTGGAATCATTATTATGTGTCCTTATAAATATTACACAATATACATGAAGAGTTGAATGATCAGATAAAAGAATTTCACTACAACAACCAGATGGACATAGATGTCTTCCTTAACCATCCAAATGAGCAACAAATTGTGCATGCTTTGACGGTAGAAGAAATCATTGAAGAAATGAGGCAAGAAGAGAAGGGAAATAATCCGGAAGATGATAGCGTAGAAGTCCCAAAAGTTTCATGTGAAGAAGCTTTGAGTTTGTTCGACAAATTGGAAATATTTTGGGTTCAATAAGAAAATGGTCATATGGACGAGCTATTGAAGACCCGCAAGTTAAAAGATATAATTACAACAAAAAAGATGAAGTCATTGTCACAAGCAACCTTAGAAAAATATTTTAAATCTGCATAAATTTATTATAATGATATATATATATATATATATATATATATATTATTTATTGTGATTTATTTCTAAATAGAGGTGTATTTCTTTAAGGTGGGACCTTAAAAAAATATGAATTATGACAAATATGGAGTTTATTCCGAAATATAACTGGTTCCAAGTTGGGACCATGAATTTTTATGACAAAATAGAAGGTTATTCCTAAATAGAGTATTCATTTAAAGAGTTTCTACTGTAATTGAGATATCACTTACCTAGAACGTTGTGATTCAAAAAAAAAATTATTATGTATATATATTACTTATCTTCTATAGCTCATGCAATAAATGAATGATATCTACTGCCATATTCTATTCTCACAGTTACCACCCTGAGATTAAATTCTTTTGAAATTTTTGCACTAATTTACAATGAAGATTTAAACATCCATCATGCATTACAATGTAAAATTAATTAAGTGTGAACACTGTGTACAACCACCTAATGAGCCTAATGTGTTTAAGATCGTCAATGTTAATTTAACAAATATTCACACAATTTAGGATCATCAAGTTAATGAAGTAATAACTTAAAATATCAAAGCATCTTCAAAGTCCAGATGACCTCTGTTACTTAGTAACATTGTATGCACTTGAAAACGTAAATAAAACATATATATTCGAGAAATCACGTACATACGAAGCTATCCTTCTAAGAAAAATAATATGTATGTATCTATAACTTATCTTCTATAGCACATGCAATAATTCAATTCATATCTAGTGCCCTATTTTATTCTCATAGCTTGACACCCTACTTGAGATTAAACTTTTTTAAAATTTTACGCAAATTTGGGACTAAGATTTAAACATTCATCTGACATTACAATGTAAAATTAATTGAGGGTGAACATGACAATCCCTACATACGAACGAATTGAAGATCTTTGCTCCGTAATTGGGAGTCAGATTCCTATATAATTAGCAAATGTTGTGGTAAAAACTCGATGAAGCCACCTTCTTTAATTGTAGTTAAGAAGATAGCATTACAACCACCCTAATGATCTTAATGAGTTTAAGATCCATCAATATTAATATTAAAAATATTCACACAATTTTAGATTAACTAGCTAATGAAGTAATAATAAATAAGAGCTTGAAATGTCAAAGCGTCTTCAAAGTTGTAATGTCCTTTGTTAATTCGTAATAATGACTTCACATAAAAAGGTAAATAAAACATATATATTTGAGAAATTACATATCTACGAAGCTGTCCTTCTAAAAAAATAGTACATACGTATCTATAACTTATCTTCTATAGTGTATGCAACAATTCAATTGATATCTACTGGCCTTTCTATTCTCACAGCTTACTAGCCTACTTGAGATTAAAATCTTTTCAATTTTTTTTATAAATTTGTGACTAAGATTTAAACATCCATCTAACATTACAATGTAAAATGAATTGAGGGTTAGCACTGCTTATAACCACCTTAAGGAGCCTAATGATTTTAAGATCATCAACGTTAATTTTTAAAATATTCATATATTTTTTAAATATGCACACAATTTGGGATTGGGATCACCTAGATAATAAATTAATAACTAATAAGAACTTAAAATGTCAAAGCCTCTTCATAGTCGAGATGTTCTTATTATCTAGCAATAGTGATTGCACATAAAAAGGTAAATAAAAACATATAAAATTGAGATATCACTCACCAGAAATACGTCCTTCTAAAAAAATAGTACGTACATATATATTTCTTATTTTATAGCGCATGCAATAATTCAACTGATATCTAGTGCCATATTCTATTCTCACAGGTTTACACCCCACTTGAGATTAAACTCTTTTAATTTTTTTTACAAATTGGCAACTAAGATTTAAACATCTATCTGACATTAAAATATAAAATTAATTGAGGGTGAACACGACCTACAACCACCATCGTCAACGTTAATTTTACAAATATTCACACAATTTAGGATCACTTAGTTAATGAATTAATAACTAATAAGAACTTAAAATGTCAAAAAAGGTAAATAATATAGTGACTACACATAACTAATAAGAACACAATTTAGGATCACTTAGTCGAGATGTCCTTTGTTACCTAGTATTAGTGACTACACATAAAAGGTAAATATATATATATATATATATATATATATATATATTTGAGAAATCAAGTCAAAAAAATTCTATGTACATATCTATAACTTATTTTCTATAGCGCATACAATAATACAATTGATATCTAGTGCACTATTCTATTTTCTTATCTTACTACCCTACTTGAGATTAAACTCTTTATTTTGCCCAAATTTGCGACTAAAATTTAAACATCCATATGATATTTCAATGGAAAATTAATCGAGGGTGAACACTGTCTATCCCTTCATACCTCCGAATTGAAGATCTTGCCTCCTTATCTGGGAGTCGGGTTCATATATAATTAGCAATAAGCAGTGGTAAAAACATAGATGAAGCCAACTTCATGAATTGTAGTTAAGAAGATAGCATTGCAGCCACCCTAATGAACCTAATGAGTTTACGATCATCAATCTTAATTTTGTAAATATTCAAACAATTTAAGATGACCTAGTTACTGAAGTAACGGTGACTGCACATAATTTATCTTCTTTAATGCATTAATTCAATTTATATCTAGTATCCCTATTCTATTCTAATAAAAAATCTATATATTTGATAACCATGTGCCTACGAAGTGGTCTCCTAAAAAAACAAAAAAAAAAACTTATCTTCTTTAATGCATGCATTAATTCAATTTATATCTAGTATCCCTATTCTATTCTCAAAGCTTACCACACTTCTTGAGATTAAACTTATTTAAAGGAGAATTCATAATTAAGCTCATCAGTAACTGAAAGTTAAAGTAGAAAAAAGAAAATAAAAATGGAAAGCGAGATGATTTCAATGGAGAACGTAAAGCCCATTTTACCAACACCTCGTCACTTGAGAATTTACAAGATTTCCCTGCTGGATCAGGTAATTCCTTGTGTATATATCCCTGTAATTTTATACTGGTGCAGTGACGGCGGTGACAGAATACAGCTTCTAAAGGAATCACTTTCTCAAACTCTGGTCACTTTCTATCCCTTCGCCGGAGTCATCAGAGACGCCCTCTCTGCAGATTGCAATGACCAAGGCATTCCATTCTCCGTCGCAAAGGTGAAAGGCCAAATGAGTGATTTTCTCCAAAACCCTAATATTCAGCTGATCAACAACTTCCTTCCCGATGAGTACAACCCATGGAAACCGCTAGGTCCGGGTGCTAACGTGATGCTGATTCAGTTGAACAGTTTCGACTGCGGTGGCGTCGCCATGTCGATCACCTTTGCTCATTTTGTTGCAGACTTAACTTCAATCTCCACATTTCTCCGATGTTGGGGTGCCAATGCAAGAGGAGGGTTTGCTCAAGGTTCACGATTGAATTGTATCGCACAATCTTCTTTCCCACAGAAGGACTCACTTCCGATGAATTTAGTCCCGTCCTATAGTCTGATGAAATTCGTTAGCGTTGGGAAGTTTGTGACAAGGAGATACGTTTTTGACGCCTCGGCTCTCTGCATTCTCAAGGAAGAATTGAGTAGCTCCAGCCCATCGCGCGTGGACGTGGTGACCGCCGTGATATGGAAATGCTTCATGGCGGCTGTGGCAGAAGAGTCCACCGGGAAGGACGTGAAACCCTTCTTGTTGAATCAAGCCGTCAACCTGCGGAGACGGGCAGTGCCACCTTTTCCGGATGACAGCTTTGGTAATTTCGTATGGGTGGCATCGGCTGTGTGCAACAACCACGATGGGAAGGAGTTGAGAGAGGTGGTGCGGGAAGTGAAGCAGGGGAGAGCAAGGATTGATGAAGGGTTTGTGAGACGTTTGGAGAGAGATGATGATGACGATTTGTATGAATATTTGGGAGAATTGAGGAACGAGATGCCTCAAGAAACTAAGTTGCTTTGGATCACGAGTTGGGCAAATATGGGTCTTTACGAGGTTGATTTTGGGTGGGGAAAGCCCGTGTGGCTGTCGGGCATTGTTTCGCGTAACTCGGAATCGGAAACTAGGCTTCCTAATGTTGTGACTTTAATGGATACGAGAGCTCGAGATGGAATAGAAGCATGGATGATTCTTGATCAAAAATATGTTGCCGGATTTGAGAAAAATGATGAGATTCAGAAGTATGCTCGCGTTAACCCTAGTGTGCTTTAGTTCTCTACTATTCTCTATGGGTTATTTTTGTGGAATAAATTTCCTTTAGATTGTTGTGACTTGTGAGATCATTCCATTAGTTATTTATGTTGATCCATTGTTTTTAGTTTCTTCCTAGCGTGTTGGAATAAGACAATAATTTTTCATCATTCATTTCCAATACATGTTCTATGATCTTAAGAAAATTTTATGAATATTAATTGAATCCAAACTAATTTAATTTTTTATCACCCATATGTGTGGACCTTTTCATATATGTGTTCTAATGTAATCATAATCACAAATTACCACATCGTATCTAATTTTTTCATGACCGGTTTCAGATCCAACAACGTAGCTGGAATGAGGAAAATCCACAACAATTACATATATAACTTTAAAAAAACCACTAAATAAGCAAAACAACATCGTGTGCATTAATATCCAGTTAAAAAAATCCATATTTTTCAAAGAAGTTTTAAAAAGTTTCACACCACTAAACCACCACCGCGCAGCTGATGGCTGACGACTCCACCAACGTTGATTGGTTGGACCTCCCGTGTCAGAGTCGGAAAAGAGGGGATTTTAAAGAGAGAAGATAGCACCAAGGGAGAGGTGGAGAAGAGGAATGTTGATTGAGTTGTGGGAGAGTATAAAGCCTCAGGAACTTCATTAAGTCGACCCCAACAACACCGTCGCCGTCAACTAACTCCTCCTCTAGACCTGCAATCATTCTATATCTGTAATAACCCATACTCCTGTAGAAGAGTTTAACTCTTGGTAAGAGCTTATAAATAGGGTATTGCATCTTTAAGAAAGAGTTGTTTAAGCTAAAAGCTTTTATGTTAAGCTTTGAGTCGATAAGATAGAATCTGAGATAGATTCGAGATAGAAGCTGAGATAAGATTCTTAAGTCTTGATTAGCATGATAAGATTTAGATTTCAAGAGTCTTGAGATGATAGATATGTGTTCATGAGAAGTCTTGGGTTTAGAGTTATAGATTTTTAGAGTCTTTGCTCTTTTTGATATCTGTGTTTGCTGAATAAACCCGGATCAAGAGCAAAATATCCAAAATGGTTTTTGAGATCAAAAATGCTTTTGATAGTCAAAATATGATGTTTATAATCAAGTATTGAGTTTTAAAAACAGAATAGCAAGTTGGGAGCTTTTTATCAGAAACTGAGCTTTGAAATCAGAACAGCTTGAATTTTCGAACCAGATATATTTATCTGTTAATTATGGCTCCAATAATTTATAAATAAGTGTTTAAATATTATTTAAAGAATTATGAGCCATTTCCCAGTATTTTTGAGCAGTTTGGGCAAAAAAGCAAGAAAAGTGTGAAAACAAGAAAATTCGATATTTTACTATTTAAACATGAGTGCACTGCACTATTCAATATTCACTTTCTCTCTCCCCTTCACTTTGGATCAGACGAAATAAACACACAAACACACACTCCATTGTTGAACATGTCAAGCTTGATTCTAGGAAGATCTAACCGTTGAAATCACTATCCGTCTTCGTATAAAGGTAGATCTTCACCTTTAGAACGTATTCACAGCTTGAAAAATCGAAAATCATGATCTTATGCTCTCTTGAAATTTCGGTCCTCTTGAGATTGTTGAAGGAGCATATGTTTTTTCAATTATCTCTTGATATTATGTTAGATCCATCGCCTATGAGTTGTTTAATGTTGAATTTTCAAGCATAGTTTATTCTTTGGAATTCTTGAAATTTTTGAAAATATGGAGGCTTTAATCTTGAACTTATGTTGTTGATATACTTGATATTCCTTAATATATATGTTTTTGGATAGATATAAACATGTTTTGAGCAAGAAAAACGATTGAAATCGAACTTATGCAAAAACCCTAAAATGACCAAAACTTTGAGCTTATATAATGTTGGATTTTTTATTTTATTTGATCATTTTGACTTCATATTTGGATTCTATGATATGAATAAATCTTAAGATGATTTATTCGAATTTTTCGGCCGACGTATTCAAAAGTTGAAAATTTTTAGTTTGATGTCAAATTGGGTTTTCAATGCTACAGCTTTGATCTTTTGATTTTGATGATTGATTGAGGATCTTTGATGATAGTTGAGCATGTATAGAGGTTCGTTTATGTTAGATGACATCTCACGTGATTTTTCACGTTGGTCATAAGCTATGTTTGTAAAGAGTTGTTGGTTTTTGGTTAAGATCAGATGGTTTAAGCTTGTTGTTGAGTCCTCTATGCTTGTTTAGTCACATGAGGCTTAGTTAAGGCTTGTTATATGTTTTGATGTTAGAGGATGCAATGACCCAAGTGTTCATATACCATAGAGTCTTGAATATCAAGAAGTTATAGTCATGTTGACGACTTAGATAAGATAAAGAGTTTATCTTCTTGATTGGTTCTTGGTATGCTTATATGATACTCTATGTTGAATGAAGGACCAAGTGAAAGAAGAAAGAAGTGAAGGACAGAACGTACAGTCCACCCGAGTAATTGTTGCCAGGTGGGTAAAAATCTTTTCTAAAATGTCAAATGATATGCTTTTGCATACAAAATGATATGATATGTATTTTTATGAAAAGTTGACTGACTTGCCAAGATTTTGATCATGATGCATGATGCATGTTGCCTATCTACGAGAGGTGGACGATATCGACCATATGCTGGACGAGCTGTCAGTAAGGGTTTGTGTACACAGAAGTGATCGTGCGTAAATTGACTAATCACGGTGTTTAAGAAGGAGACCTACTTCTCAACACAAGAGTGTGTTGATATGGTTAACGAATGATATAATGTCTGCAGACGCATGTTAAATGTTTCATCATAGATATATGAGCATGAAAGCAAGTAAGTTTATCTCAGAAGCATGCACAAGTTATTTAACTGATAAATCCTGAGTGTTGCAAATGTTATGGCAAGTCAATCTTATAACTCTAGAGCAATGATTCAAATATTTTCGGCATATACCCACTGAGTGTATCTTTGTACTCACGCCCTACATATATTTCTAAATGTCCAGGATGAGCTCGAGAGGATGCTGGAATCGAATGCTGTGCAAAAGAGCTTCTCTAGATGTTTTGTCTTATGATGATGTTGTTAAATTGTTGTTATCATGTTTTGTTGGCCTAGAGTCTTATGTCATCATATATGATTCTCGGTCACAATTGTTGCATGTCATACCTAGAGAAAGCAGACAAGAAGTTGTGAATGCAAGTATCAATTCTTCTTATATTTGAAAGGATATGCATGTTTTGAAACTAACGAAAAATATTAGACTGAGTAGTATGAATTATGAATTTGAAGCAATTGAATTACAGAATGATTCTCTGATTGGGTGGCAATAGTATGAGACGGTCTGCTTGGTAGTGCTAATGATGGATATGCAAATATTAACGCCCCAGATGACATTCATTTGAAATTCTCTGCAGATTCAAGTGCAGCAATAGTTAAGAGAACATATCCATTGTCGATGGACACTCTAGATGAATTATTTTATCTTCGAGAAAGAGCAATATTGGCTAAAAAATTCGATTTAGGCGATTCAATTAATCAGTACATATTTCCATGAATACATATGACATAAGAAAATACTTAAGCTTAGATAATACATGTAGTTCAGATATGATTCTCGATATTCTGAACGATTTCCACATACCTGAATTTTTGAATGGTTTGGAATATTATGAATTATCGAACCACGAGCTGAATCTAAAGGTTGGTACCCTGGTTATGCTGAGAATAAATATTGATCGTTCTCTTGGGATGTACGACAACACACGTTTGGTGGCTAAGATTTTAACTGGAAATAGACCTAGACAAAAGATCTTGATTTCGAGAATGTCACTAACTCCATCAGATCCATGGCTCTCTTTCATTTTCGAACAACAAAAATTTCATCTTATTGTTTTGTATGCAATGCGATCAACAAAAGTCAATGACATTCATTGTCATACGTTGAACTTTTTCTTAAGAATCTAATTTTCTCTCATGATCAGCTTTACATTCCTGTTTTATAAAGCCATATATAGTGTTCTCAAATATTAATATGAGATAAAAATGATAACAACAATGTGTGTACTGCAAACGATGTGTATAAGGAAGTGTTTTAAAATTTATAGGTTTAAATATTCATAATCAAGTTTAAAATATAGTTAGATTAAAATTTTAATTTATTATTATTTATTAATTCATATTATTTATTTATTACCAATATATCACAAGTTGTGATAAATTAAACTATAATTTATTTACATATACAACCATCATAATTTGTTAATAAAATATGGTACAATAAAAATATTCATGTACCCATTTCTTTATTAAAAATATCATCATATATCTAAATGAATATCAAATGAATTTTCATGTATAATTATAAATTTATAAAAATAAATTTTTATAACCAATAATGAATGTTATAAAAAAAAATTGAAAGACAAGTACCTGTGCATTGCAATTTGCACGGGGTGAATTACTAGTTTGTGAGAATTTGGATTTCAAAGCTGTTAGATTTGGTTTGGAAATAAAGAGTTGTGAGCAAAATTTCGTGTAGATTTTGACAATAAACTTTTCATATATATTAAAAAGATATGTTGTATTAAAATTAGTGGTTGAGGAGGGTGCAATCTGTCTAAATCTAGAGGTTGTTATATAGCTAAAATCTTAGATAAAAAATTTAATAAGAATATCCTCACATGAGGATACATGGAAATCATACCTAATTATGAACACCTCAAAATGTTATAGGATAAGAATATTCTAAGGCTGTGTTTGGTAGGAGGGATAAACCCAAGATAGCTATGGTATCTTGGCGTAGCAAGCTGTTTGGTATCCTACTTTGTAATCTTGGGAGCCCGCGTTCGTATGCCTGCCCGTGGGAATATGATTAGAAAGCTCAAAATTATTATTTACAAGAATTAAATAAAAAATGAAATCAACGTAAAAAGTAGAAATATGACTAGAAAGTTTATGTCACACTTTGTAAAATGTTAAAAACTAATAAATATATGAATCACTAACCACACATATATTAAACATTAATAATGTGTGGCTAATAAAATTTATCAATAAAATTTTTCAATTCGTCACATCAGCATAATAGAGTTTATGATTAAATACGACATAATAAATATAAAAAATAAATGTGATTAAAATATTTTTCCCACACATATTAAATGTGATTAGATATTCTAAATTGTCTACTAGATTTACCTACACATATCTAATTATGTGTGGATAAACTGCCACACATAATAATATGTGACAAATTATGTGTGGGTAAAACTTCAATTTCTTTTAGTGTTGTTTTCGAAATCACATAACATATCAAATTATTAATCTATCCTTACTACCACAAATTAACGTGTAAAACTTTTAGAAATCAGGCGCGAATCTCAGACACACGATTAATAGGATGGATAGATGAGATTGAGTACTACATACTATCTGGGGCTCGGGTACTATTTGATCCCTCATATATATATATATATATATGTATACACTACAAGAAAGTTGACTTTTTGCGACATGAAAAATGTGCCGCTAACGTTTATTTTAATGTCGCAAAAGCTAACTTGCGACATTTTCCGCGTCACTTTAGATTGTGTAGCAAAAGGTCGTGTAGTATTTTTACGACACTTTTTTTCATATGTGTCGCAACATATACGACACTTCGTGTATCATTAATTAATAGTCGTATAAAATCCATGACATATTACGTGACATTAGTCGAAGTGACGTATGTTAGTTTGCGTCACACTACACAACATTTGCTGAAATGACGCATTATAATTTGCGACACTAGCTTACAACATTACAATCAATGTGATTTATTTTTTACGACACTTTTTCATTAGTGTCACAACATCTACGATACTTTGTGCATCACTAAATTAATTATCATATAAAATTTGCAACACATTACACGTCATTAGTCATAGTGGCGCATGTTAGTTTACGTCACATTATACGCCATAGTTGTAATGTCTCATCCTAATTTGCGACACATATAATTAATCTTATGTAGCATTTTTTATGACATTTTTTTCATATTAAATATTGACTTTTTAATTTTCTGCTATTAATGTATATTCCCCATTAATATATTTGAAAACAAATTAGCAAATATGATATAATATTATGCTAAGAAATCCAGAATAAATCCACAATATTTATAAATAGAATGAGATAACCATTCAAAATATATAAGAAAAAATCCAAAATGTCAATACAAAAACTATTATAACTTAATTCATAACATTCAAATATACAAATCCAAACTGTGAATCTCTAAATTCATGAAGTGTGAAAACAGTGTACCGAATATTTTACTATTTAAACATGAGTGCACTGCACTATTCAATATTCACTTTCTTTCTCCCCTTCACTTTGGATCAGCTGAAATAAACACACAAACACACACTCCATTGTTGAACATTTCAAGCTTGATTCTAGGAAGATCTAACCGTTGAAATCACAATCCGTCTTTGTATAAAGGTAGATCTTCACATTTAGAACGTATTCACGGCTTGAAAAATCGAAAATCATGATCTTATGGTCTCTTGAAATTTTTGGTCCTCTTGAGCTTTTTGAAGGAGCATATGTTTTGTTCAATTATCTCTCGATATTATGTTAGATCTATCGCCTATGAGTTGTTTAATGTTGAATTTTCAAGCATAGTTTATTCTTTGGAATTCTTGAAATTTTTGAAAATATGGAGGCTTTAATCTTGATCTTATGTTGTTGATATACTTGATATTCCTTAATATATGTTTTGTTGGGTAGATATAAACATGTTTTGAGCAAGAAAAACGATTGAAATCGAACCTATGCAAAAACTCTAAAATGGCCGAAACTTTGAGCTTATATAATGTTGGATTTTTTATTTTATTTGATCATTTTGACTTCATATTTGGATTCTATGATATGAATAAATCTTAAGATGATTTATTCGAATTTTTCGGCCGACGTATTCAAAAGTTGAAATTTTTTAGTTTGACGTCAAATTGGGTTTTCAAGGCTAAAGCTTTGATCTTTTGATTTTGATGATTGATTGAGGATCTTTGATGATAGTTGAGCATGTATAGAGGTTCGTTTATGTTAGATGACGTCTCATGTGATTTTTCACGTTGGTCATAAGCTATGTTTCTAAAGAGTTGTTGGTTTTTGGTTAAGATCGGATGGTTTAAGCTTATTGTTGAGTCCTCTATGCTTGTTTAGTCATATGAGGCTTAATTAAGGCTTGTTATTTTGTTTTGATGTTAGAGGATGCAATGACCCAAGTGTTCATAGACCATAGAGTCTTGAATATCAAGAAGTTATAGTCGTGTTGACGACTTAGATAAGATAAAGAGTTTATCTTCTTGAATGGTTCTTGGTATGCTTATATGATACTCTATGTTGAATGAAGGACCAAGTCAAAGAAGAAAGAAGTGAAGGACAGAACGTACAGTCCACCCGAGTAATTGTTGTCAGGTGGGTAAAAATATTTTCTAAAATGTGAAATGATATGCTTTTGCATACAAAATGATATGATATGCATTTTTATGAAAAGTTGACTGACTTGCCAAGATTTTGAGCATGATGCATGTTGCCTATCTACGAGAGATGGACGATATCGGTCCTATGCTGGACGAGCTGTCAGTAAGGGTTTGTGTACACAGAAGTGATCGTGCGTAAAATGGCCGATCACGGTGTTTAAGAAGGAGGCCTACTTCTCAACACAAGAGTGCGTTGATATGGTTAACGAATGATATAATGTCTGCAGACGCATGTTAAATGTTTCATCATAGGTATATGAGCATGAAAGCAAGTAAGTTTATCTCAGAAGCATGCACAAGTTATTTAACTGAAAAATCCTGAGTGTTGCAAATGTTATGGCAAGTCAATTTTATAACTCTAAGAGCAATGATTCAAATATTTTCGATATATACCCACTGAGTGCATCTTTGTACTCATGCCCTACATATATTTCTAAATGTGCAGGATGAGCTCGAGAGGGTGTTGTAATCGAATATTGTGCAAAAGAACTTCTCTAGATGTTTTGTCTCATGATGATGTTGTTAAATTGTTGTTATCATGTTTTGTTGGCATAGAGTCTTATGTCATCATATATGATTCTCAGCCATACTTGCATGTCATACCTAGAGAATGCAGACAAGAAGTTGTGAATGCAAGTATCAATTCTTCTTATATTTGAAAGGATATGCATGTTTTGAAACTAACGAAAAATATTAGACTGCGTAGTATGAATTATGAATTTGAAGCAATTGAATTACAGAATAATTCTATGATTGGGTGGCAATAGTATGAGACGGTCTGCTTGGTAGTGCTAATGATGGATATGCAAATATTGACACACCAGATGACATTCATTTGAAATTCTCTGAAGATTCAAGTGCAGCAATAGTTAAGAGAACATATCCATCGTCGATGGACACTCTAGATGAATTATTTTATCTTCTAGACAGAGCAATATTGGCTAAAAATTTCGATTTAGGCGATTCAATTAATCAGTACATATTTCCATGAATACATATGACATAAGAAAATACTTAAGCTCATAAAATACATGTAGTTCAGATATAATTCTCGATATTCTGAACGATTTCCACATACCTGAATTTTTGAATGGTTTGGAATATTATGAATTACACGAGCTGAATCTAAAGGTTGGTACCCCGGTTATGCTGAGAATAAATATTGATCGTTCTCTTGGGATGTACGACAACACACGTTTGGTGGATAAGATTTTAACTGGAAATAGTCCGAGACAAAAGGTCTTGATTTCGAGAATGTCACTAACTCCATCAGATCCGTGGCTTTCTTTCATGTTCAAACAACAAAAATTTCATCTTATTGTTTTGTATGCAATGCGATCAACAAAAGTCAATGACATTCATTGTCATACGTTGAACTTTTTCTTAAGAATCTAATTTTCTCTCATGGTCAACTTTACATTCCTGTTTTACAAAACCATATATAGTGGTCTCAAATATTAATATGAGATAAAAATGATAACAACAATGTGTATACTGCAAACGATGTGTATAAGGAAGTGTTTTAAAATTTATAGGTTTAAATATTCCTAATCAAGTTTAAAATTTAGTTAGATTAAAATTTTAATTTATTATTATTTATTAATTCATATTATTTATTTATTACCAATATATCACAAGTTGTGGTAAATTAAACTATAATTTATTTACATATACAACCATCATAATTTGTTAATAAAATATGGTACAATAAAAAAATATTCATGTACCCAATTCTTTATTAAAAATATCATCATATATCTAAATGAATTTTCATGTATAATTATAAATTTATAAATATAAATTTTTATAACCAATAATGAATGTTATAAAAAAAAATTGAAAGACAAGTACCTGTGCATTGCACGGGGTGAATTACTAGTTTGTGAGAATTTGGATTTCAAAGCTGTTAGATTTGGTTTGGAAATAAAGAGAGTTGTGACGAAAATTTCGTGTAGATTTTGACAATAAACTTTTCATATATATTAAAAAGATATGTTATATTAAAATTAGTGGTTGAGGAGGGTGCAATCTGTCTAAATCTAGAGGTTGTTATATAGCTAAAATCTTAGATAAATTTTTTAATAAGAATATCCTCACATGAGGATACATGGAAATCATACCTAATTAAGAACACCTCAAAATGTTATAGGATAAGAATATTCTAAACGTCACAACAATCATATTTGACCTCACACTGCGACATGTTTAATTAATTGTCCACAATTTGTCCTCAAAACCTATACTTAAAATTTTATTTGATTTTATTTAAAAAGAAAAAAGAGGTAAGATAACCAATTGGTACAAAGCTACCAATTTGAGATATGCATCCAAACATACTCGACAAAACAGTGAACATAAACATAGAATTTCTTTAATCATTTCGCTCCAAATTGCTCCAACAATCATTAATTACATTTGCAGCAATCCCTACTGTTGGGCATGGTGCAAACTCAATCCCACATCGAAGAGAAGAAGAAGAATTGTCTTCTATATATTAAGAAACTCACTCCTAATTAGTATGAGGCCTTTTAGGTGGTTGAGCCCAAAAACAAATCCGTGCGGGCTTTTAGCCCAAAGCGGACAATATCATACTAATTGGACGGAGTGGTGGTATGCAGATCCCTAACGGTGGTATCGAGCCTCACGGTTGGTGGGCCCAATCGTGGGCATGGACAAGACTACTTTCCGATGTGGAGGTGAACCCCAGTGAACTCACGATTGAATCCGGTGGTTCCTTGTGTCGAAAGTCTTCCTGCAAGAGTGGTCAGACGGCGAGTCCCGTTGGGTGGTAACGGCGGTGCAAGAGGTTCGGATTGTCATTCGAGGGGAGGACATGATGTGGTCTTTGGTTTGAGGGGAGAATTGTTGGGCATGGTGCAAACCTAATCCCACATCGAAGAGAAGAACAAGAATTGTCTTCTATATATTAATAAACTCACTCTTAATTAGTATGAGGCCTTTTGGGTGGTTGGTAAAAAAACAATCCGTCTTGCGCTTTTAGCAAAGCAGACAATATCATACTAATTGAACGGAGTGGTGGCTGTAGCAGTCCCTAACACCTACAAACTATAGCTGACTATTCACAATTCTACAACAAAAATCAAGGACATTGAGAGAAAGCTACTTCACAATTTGGGAGTTGGATCCGCAATAAAGACGAAATAGGAGTGAATATCAGGGCAATGAATTAACGAATATTCAAGTTTGATGTAGCTGAGCTGAGCATACGGAACTCTTGCCACCCTCCAAAAATCATCAACAATCATCTCCTTCAAATTGATGCCACTATGGAGCAAAAGATCCATCCACAGCAGCTCATCTTTTTCCATCGTGAATCCCTTTATCTTGATCTTCTTCATGTGTTTCAGACGACACGCCTCGTCCTTGACAGTCGCGTAGTCCTTCCAAAGATGAGGCTCGTGCCAATTGTGGTGCTGATTCAAAGGAAATTCCACACAACTCGAACCCTGCTCAATCTGCAGTTCAGGACAATCGATTTTTTTTATTTTTATTTTACTAAGTTGTCAGACGTGTTAATTTATGTTTTGATCACTGAGGTTTCTTGTAAGAAAAACTCACTCTCGATTCGAGTTCCTGCAGCGATGGAGTCATGTGTAAGAAACACGCCAACGAATCGCGCGTTTTGCTGCTTATTTCGGAGCATATCACCTTCAAATCCTTCAGCCTGCTGAACTGGAAATCCAGCCTGCTGAATATCACTCCAGCACAGCACAGAGCCTGCAGATAATTATTGTATATAAGATTAATTATAGTCAATAACATTGGCCCCAACTTTGCAAACGCATTAACATTTTCGGTTTTATTGAAAATCTGACTAGGACGACCTATAAAACATGTTAGTGCAAAAAAAAAAAAGTGTCCTATAAGTAAGCAATTTTACAAAGTTCAGACTATTCTAAAAATAAATTGAAGCTAGGTCATAAATCAAACAAGCATCAAAATTATAGTCATAAACTATAGTTAACCCTTGTATGTATAAAAAGACAGTTTCCCATTTGTACAAAAGAAAAGGTTATCTGTGAGGACTCATACCTCGATGAGCCAACTGCTGAGTTGAAGGGACTCGATATCTTTGACAGATGACAGAAGAGATAGAGAATCTTCGCAATCAAACGCGTTCCCACCCAAACCGTCTCCGAAATCCAACGCGACATTAGCCAAATTAGGAACGTCGAGAAGCTGAAGGAGCAGGAAAACTCCCTTATACGAGAAGGAGTCGATGTTATGAGCAGACACCGACACTTTAACAATGTCGGGGCAATTAGAGATCTCGAAATTCCTGAGACGCTCGCTAGATTCGATCTCAATGCTCTCCAGTCCACTGCATTTCTCGATCTTCAAGCTCTCGACACACGACCAGGTCGAGCACAGATCGCTCACTGTCTCCCCCACGAGATGGGAGATCGATCTGAGATGCAGAGTCTTGATGAGAGAGAAGGTGGGACGAGAAAGAGAGCTAGTTTGTCTGACGATCAAACTGAAGCTGTTGTTATTACATAGCTGCTTGTGTTGTGAGAAGTCGAGATGGAGTTCGCCGTTGGCTCCTTTGGTGCAGACGGCGAAAGCCGCATCGAGATGGAGCGCTAATGTCTGAAAACCGTTGCCGGATTCCGACAGAGATTCGATTATCTGCTTCAGCTCTTGTTTGGATGATAGATTTATGCGGGAAGGGTTCATTAGTCTCCTCCACGCTGTGGATAAACTGCTGATTTGAACTGCCCCTTTGAAAGAAACCATTGAAATTATGTGCGCAAGGATTTCATTTGGCAAGGTGCTGATCAGATCAGCCTTATCTTCCATCATCATCTCTTTGTGTGTGTGTGTGTGTTTCAAGATTCTAACAACTGAAAAGTGAAGTTAAATGGATGCATTGGATTTGTCCGAAGCCAACTTCTTATAATTAATTAACAAATTAAGTGGTTGTGTAGTGCTTTCCTTGAACTTGTTGATATATGCAAACTTAAAATCGATACAGACAAATGAAAGGGATAGATGGCTTAGATTTTTTTTTGAAGTATAATTATGAAATTAATAATCTATTGACGTATTCAACTGGGGGCCTTTGACCTATTGCAAAGATGTCATTTTTTTGGAAAGAAATATAAAGTCTGGAGAGTGATTGGGATGAAGAGTGCGCCCATTTTAATATAGTTGATATGAGCAGGTACGGATTAAGAGGCTTTGACAATTTTTAACAAATACTCTTTTGATCTAATGATAGAGTGATTAATATATGAGACAAATATCTTAAGTTTGAATCCATCGTTTACCGAATTTTAAAAATTTTGCATTAATTGATCCAAAAAAAATCAATTGCAGATCCAAATTATATTTTATTTTCGAGTATAAGATTGTACCTTGATGAGTACTTTAGAAAATTTTTATACTGTTGATACGAAGTATGAGTTTTTGGTTTGAAATATATTTCATTTTCTGTTAACACTGCTAGAATATATAATAAATTGATTTGAGACAGAAATTATATGCAATTAAATCAGAGGAAATTATTAGCATATGCAACAATAATACACAGCCGGTGAAGGATCCACATCTGTTACTACTTATGATGACCATTAATGCCAGCAAAAATTGCTAAGAAATAATATCGTTGTGTTCTTAAAAGATGACAACTTGTAGGTAGTTGATAGTTCATTAATAAGAAATTAATAGTTAGTTTTTTAGGTAGAGACGGCAGAGGGGCGTCTCCAGGGTCAGCCAACTACATAATATAAAGAACAAAAAGTAATCGATCCTTCTTTTTTTTTTTGCCCCCTAAGAACTAGACATAACTTTTTAGAGATAGCATTTAAATCACGAATTTTGATTCAATTTGTAATTTTAGTATAATTTTTAAATCATTACAAATATATATGAAACTTTTCAATCTACCCGCTGACTTTGATATTATTTTTTTGAAAATAGTGCAACTAATCGAGGACTTATCTATTTGTTTGACTTTATCATCGTAATAATTGAAACTTCTATAATATTATAAGATCGAAAGAAAATCGCGTAGGAAATACTTTTATGAGAATTTTCTTTTTTACTATACTTATCCATTATGTTTCCCTCAATCAATCTTTTATCTTTCATCCCTGTAATTATATGATGCAAAATGATACTACCTCCGTCCCACCCAAGATGGCCCGTATTCCATTTTGGGCTGTCCCATTCAAGATGGTCTATTTCATTTTTAGGAAATAATTATCTCTTCAAAAGTTGTGGGTCCTACTTACTTTTTATCACTTTAACCACTTTATCCCTTCTCCTAAATAACCGCATCGAAAAGAAATGAGCCGTCTTGGATGGGACGGAGGGAGTAGTTCTTTACGAAGAATTACTTTAAGGGGTTTTTCCACACTAATGCTGTAATTAATATGCAGTCTTTTAATTTAGGATTTCTGCAGGTACATTAGATAGCACATTGTTAGGAAAATTTCATATGGATTCCTTGGAATGATTGTATAGTATAATTTCATGTTCTCTTATCTTGTTCTTTTTCTATGACAAGGGAAACCTTCTTATTTTTTCTTTTTAGATAATTTTTGAATATGTTATTATCATTATCTTTTGGATTACTAGAGAGATTGTTCTATGTAATATGAGAACGCTAGAAAATTTATGTGCAACCGATCTTGAAGTCTTTCCCTCACAAATTCATTCACTCCACTACTAAACATTACATATTTCACCTTTGAGATTATTGAAGAAATAATTATGACTACGTGAAACCAACTAAACTCTATTTATATCACATGTGGGCTTCTATTTGGGCCCTCACTAGAGATGCATTTTAAGTTATAACATACATGGCTCGTTTAATTAACGGCATGCGTCTAATATTTAGGGCTGATGCCATCCCTTCGTAATTCACAAAGACTGATTCTAATCATTCTATACATAGTCCTTATTTCATTTCCCATGACGCCCTACTTTAAAAAACAATTAAAATATTGGTAAAACTTACCATTCTATTAACTTCCAATTTATAATTATACTAAGTGTCGTTTACTTTTTATAATATGATGAATTGATCAATTTTGAACTTATTTGACGATCTTATCATTCAAATATTTAATCTCATATTCTATCAATCTATCTTATCGTCTCTTAAAATTATTATTACTACTATCATAGCCCCATTTTTTGGCGATTATGAGAGATCTCCAAGTGAAAAAAAATAGTCTCTCGTGGTCGTGCACCAAAGTATGCCGATCCCACACAACTGAAGTCGCGCAAACAAACAACATGAAAAGTGAAGCCAAACGCTTCGGCCGCTTCTAATAAGCGACCGTGCTGACTCTGGAGCCAAATCTCTTGATGATGAAAATACAGTGATAGAGAAACTGAAATCATGAAGCCCACAAATTCCTCTGGCAAACCTATGGGCTCTCCAACTGCATCCACCTCAACCCATGAAGCGACCAATTAGAGAGCTCTATTTATAACTAATACAGTGGCCTAAACTGGTCATGAGTCTGCTAGGGATTAAATACAATAAATATAGATGAATCTTCTATATAATAATTAATTCATATGTATCCATTTCAAAACAAGAAAAACAATCCAGCAGCAATTGAAAATTAAAAAAAAAAAACCGAGAGGATCTCAAAGCGATATGCATAAAACGAGCAATCCTCTTTGAGATTTTGCAATGATGTTGGAACATAAAGCTGAAAGAAGCGCTTGCACTCATCCAAATGAAGAGATCTAGGAAGATAAATTTGTCGGAGGATGTACAGGCAGAAACATGTTAAAGGAAGTGAAAACATTACGAGCTAAAATGCAGCAACACAAATTGCCCTGTCGAAAGAGAAATTGAGCAGCCGCACGACGGCCAGATTGCAGCGGTGGTGTGCGAAGGCAGATCTTAGGGCTCAGTAGAATTTAATTTTGGGGGCTACGGGATAAAAATAAATAAATTTATTAATATTTTTTATTATTTTTTAAATAGGGGCTGTAGTGAGTGAAATGAAATCTATATATAGAATCACCCTTCATCTAAAACCAAAATTATTTCTAAGTTATAATTAGCTTCTTTTTATTTCGAGTATCCCATTTTAATGGCGCTAGCACCAATTTTTAATCGGCAGAAAATGATTCTTTTTGGACAATGCTCCCTCCAAACCAACTCCATATCACGTACACAATCCAACAATCCACCAGCTTCCCATTCTGATCAACCCCGGCGCAGAGTTTCAGACCGGAACCCCGACGCCCACCACCTGCTCGACGAAGTGCCCCAACGCGACGTAAAATCAGCGACAGCTTTGATAGGCCAATTCGCTAAGCGAAACCAACACCCAAAAGCCATCGCTTGCTTCACAAGGATGCTCCTTTACGACATCAAACCCAACGAGTACACTTTCGCCACAGTCATCCATTCCTCCGCGGTCCTCAAAGACCTCTACCTCGGCAAACAAATTCAATCCTACACCATTAAAGCCGGCTTGAGCTCAAACGTCTTTGCAGGCAGCGCCATTTTGGATCTCTACGTTAAGCTAAGCAGTTTCAGCGAAGCTTTGAGGGCTTTCGAGGATATCAACGAGCCAAACGTGTTCTCTTATGCCACGTTGATCCGCGCCTACACTAAAGAAGGAAGATTTGATGAAGCTAGGGCCGTTTTTCAATCAATGCCGGAGAGGAATGTGGTTTGTTGGAACACCATGATCAGCGGGTGCAGCCAGTCGGGGAGGAACGAGGAGGCTGTGAGTCTTTTCATGGAGATGTTGAGAGAGGGGGTTATGCCTATTCAATCCTCGTATCCTAATGCCATCGTCGCAGCTGCCAACATTGGGTCGTTAGGGCTAGGGAGGAGCCTCCATGCCTCAGCAGTGAAGTTCTTGGGCCGGATTGGCTTGTTTCTTGCCAATTCTTTGATAAGTCTGTATGCAAAATGTGGGAGCATGGAGGATAGCTGGTTGGTTTTCAAGAAAACGTGCGAGAGAAATGTGGTGTCGTGGAATGCCCTCATTTGCGGCTACGCGCAGAACGGGGAAGGGAATGCTGCAGTAAATGCGTATGAGAAGATGAAGGCTGCAGGCGTTGAGCCGAACAGTGTGACCCTTCTTGGTCTGCTGCTGGCTTGCAATCACGCGGGCCTGGTGGAGGAAGGCTGTGAGTACTTCAATCAGGCGAAGCGTGGTAATACGGGGCTTATAAAAGCGGAGCACTACGCCTGCTTGATTGATTCATTGTCGCGGGATGGGAGGTTCGAGGAAGCAGAGAGGTTTCTTGGTGACTTGCCCTTTGATCCTGGGATCGGGTTCTGGAAGGCGCTGCTTGGGGGGTGCCGGGTGCATTCGAATTGGGAGTTGGGGGAGGTGGCAGCGAGGAGAATCTTGGAGTTGGATCCGAGGGATGTGTCGTCGTATGTGATGCTGTCGAATGCGCATTCTGCGGCGGGGAGGTGGGAGGATGTGGCGGAGATAAGGCGGAGGATGAGAGACAGAGGGTTGAGTAGGATCGCTGGGAGTAGTTGGATTGAAGTTAAGAGTGAAGTTCATGTGTTTGTTACGGCAGATAAAAGGCATAGGGATAAGGATGAGATTTATGAGGTATTGAGATTGTTGATTCATCATGTGATGGTGAACCAAGATGCCAATGTTTTGACTGGATTTTGAATTTATTTGTGTGGTTTATTTTGGTTGTGAACTTGGATTCCATGCATAGATTGCAAATTTGGAGTTTGTGTTCCTTGAGTAGTTCGATCCTACATTTCGAACAATTTCAATCTTCTTCTAAGTTTTAACTAGTCATACTGCTGTGTGGTGCCCAGTCAGTAGGATTAGCAATTTTGACAGGACATGGAATCTCAAAATGAAAATGCACAAAATTATGTTAGTATCTGGTATTATCAAATCGTGTTCAGACCATGAGTTGTCAGCCCTACCAATTTGATTGCAAGAATCATTAACCAATCAGCGCGATAATAACATGACATGCACATATTTACTGATTACCAATCTGATTGAACCAATCATTAGCCATTTCTCTTATGGACAATGATATTACCAATTGCAAATCTTATCGAACCAATAACTAGCCATCTCTCTCATGTATTACGTATCCATAATCATCGAGAAATATGTTTTAGTATTACGTATTCATAATCATCGAGGAACAAGTTTTATTTGTAAAATATAAAATATATGACTAGCAAAAATTTATTTATTGGTTTAAAAACTCATTAATAGCTTATACTTCAATTGTCTCAAACAATGTATAATCTTTTCAGTTTTCTAACATGGATGGAAAGTTACGGTAATATGTGCTGATAACAGTGTACTTGAACATGCTCGATGATGCAGATGAGGTTCAAATTGGTGGGATAGGAAAAAGATATGCAAGCATCATTATAAAGGATTTTAAGATGACAGAAACCATGGAAAAATAAACAAACTAATGACGATACAATCTGATCAAAATCTCTATATAACTTGCGCAAAATTCAGTCTGGAGTTCCCACATCTAAATCAAATAAAAAACTTTTACAAAATTGAAAGTATTCCGGTCCAATCCCCCAAAAAAGAAAGGCTTAAACGCAAAACCTAATTTCCGACCATTTAGATGATTCCAATTTTGTTAGCAACATCCAGAGCATCATAATCCGGTGTCAACCTAACATATGCCTTCTTAGTCCCATCCGGCCTGAAACAGAGCAGACTATAATTCAGTTACACGGAAGCAAAAGGATTGAATCTAAAATATAGTTTACCTAAAATTAAAACAAGGTAGCATGAATGAATGATACATAACTACTATACAAAGTCATTTCACAAAATATAATTGCACTGAGCTTCAGATACACAAGATATTCCAATTTGCATCCCGATAATCTATGTTGCTTATCACTAAAAGTTCTAGATGCAAGGAATTCAGACATTTGAAAACCTAAACATATTATGATACGAGGCTAAGGGGCCATAACAAGCCAACAGTTCAGATCCAGTAATGTACTTAAGAAGCAGTAGCAGAATCCCAAATATCACATGAAACATGTGGATTGTAGAAAGATTGATGGAATCCTTGTTCACCTGATAAGGGTGTTCACTTTCTTCGTCTGAATGTCGTACATTTTCTTGACTGCATCCTTGATCTTTTTCTTATCAGCACGAATGTCAACAATGAAAACCAGAGTATTGTTGTCTTCAATTTTCTTCATTGCAGACTCTGTGGTGAGAGGATACTTAAGAATCTGGTAGTGGTCAAGTTTATTGCGGGGGACAGCACTAATGCGAGGATACTTGGGATTCCTTTCCTTTGTCAATGTCTTTGGCCTGTAGAAGGTAACTTTAGTGCGGATTTTCTTGGCCTTCTTCTTAAAGGTAGTTGCGCCAGCTTTCACAGCCTTGGCAGCCTTTAAGGCTTGAGCCTTGGCGTCTGACTTCTTACCTGCATCACCTGCAGATTTACAAATCAAAATTAGCTAACAAACAAAAGGTGCAACATCCAAGTATAAGAGAATCCCATAATTCAGTGCCCACAGAAAGCATGGTAATTGTTGGCTAAAAACCCTTTGAAACCCAAATTGAATGAGAGAAAAGTTGCATCATCATAAAACTGTAGTTATAACTCTAATATTAACTATCAAGGTAATTTTTAGTTTAGCAAGCAAAACAATGATAAACTAGAAACAACCATTAAGATGGATCCATATATCCATGTTTAAGTGTGTATGTATAAATATCATAGAGGATAAATTAAAGATAATTCTACTCCCAAAGGAAAGGGCTCGAAAGAAAATCAAAGCTTAAAAAAAGTAGGTTTCACAATATTGTATCAAGATTTCAATCACGGAGGAAGATACAATTCATAAAGTCTCAACATCATAATGCAGCCTAAGAAAATATTGATTTAACTCTCACACATCATTTGGCCAAAATAACTGTGAAATGAATTCCTCAAATATCTAATCTATTCTTCGCAGTGTTCCAGCAACAACTCATTGACATACCATTCACTCCAAAATTTGATAAATACAAATCGCAAATTATAGATTTTTCCGAAAATTGTAAGACCTACTTCATAATTTCCACCACAAAGCCAACAGCATTCTGAAAATCAGAAATCAAAATGGAAAATTTATCGTACCTTTAGCTGGAGCCATTTGAAACGGAAGCAATCCTAATTCCTAACGCAACTCTTAACCTGTAGAAACAAGCGAATTAGATAACCCAATAGCTATAACTCCGCGCTGACACAATCATACAGCACAAGAGAGACAGATAATATGTTTTTTAGAGAGACACCTGAAGAGTGGACTGCCGTTCTAGGGTTTTTGGAACCAGGGAAGCTAATGCAATTTATATCTTAGGCATTGCACGAATATTATCACGTGCCTAACCTCTTTACTTTTCTACCTATTTGTGTTTTTTCTTTTTCCGAAAATTACCAAAAAAAATAAGAATTAGACAAACGAAATTTGCTAAATTGAAAGGTTGGGGATGTTGTACTTGCCTATAAGTTGGAGTGCTTTGTGAACATGGTCAAATCTTGGGATATAAATTAATGTTTTAAGTATAAATATTTACATATATTGGACACGGTTGTAATAAAAGTTGACAAAACTATAGGGTCAGATCGGGGCGAAATTTTTCAAGCCTTTAAATATGAAACTCATCTCGATTCCAGGCATACGGAGTTTTTTAGCTCGTTTTTCTTTTCTTTTTTTAATATATAAAATTGATAAATTGCTATAAAGTAAATAGAAAGTAGAAAGAATAATTTAGAGAAATGAATGAGCGTATATTATTATGAGGACTAAATGTCTTTATTTATAAGAAGATACAAAGTCAGGGTTAGGATTTTGATCATTACTATATATATATATATATATATATATATATATATATATGAGATGGATTGGTAGGAAATGATAATTTGGTAGAAATAGGAATAAATATGTGCTTTGATTATTTGGATCGATGGTTGAGATTTAATTTCGGTTGTGTTATATTTTGTGTTTTGTGTGCTTCTGGCGGATAGCATGCGTACTAGAACCCTTCGTGTCTTCTGTTCATGATGAAAGATGTCTTTGAATTAATATATTTAGCATATGTCTATACGAAAGATGAAATATGTGTTAATAACATATATGACGTATTAATTACGATTGTCTTCTGTGAAATATGAAGATATGCTATAGTTACATATCTATTCATGTTTCTCGTGAGAATGGAAATAAGTGTAGGAAACATGAATAGATATGTAACTATAGCATATCTTTCATATTTGTGTAGACAATCGTAATTAATACGTTGCATATGTTAGTTTAACACATATTTCATCTTTCAACACATATCCTAAATATATTAGTTTAGCACATCTTTCATCATACAAAGAAGACAAGAAAGGTTCTAGTCTTTGCACAATAATCCGCGTGGCACACACACAACACAAAAGCAGAAGATAATCGAATTAAATCTCAACCATTGATCCAAATAATCAAAGTTCGATTTATTCTTATTTCTATCAAATTATTCATTTCTACCGATCCATCTATATATATATATATATATATATATATATATAAGGAATCACTTATTAGATAAGAATTAAGAACTAATCCACGTCATAAATTTCCTCAAACCCAACAGATTATATTTTATTAATGGTCAAAATTGAATTTGACCTAGCATTTCTTAATTTACTGTTGTTTTATGTTATATAACCAAGTTGGGGAATTGATGTCAATTTATCATTCACAAAAACTTGTGTACGCGCTGCCTGAGGTGCGCGCATACATTGTTTTTTTTTTTTAGAATTTTATTATTTAATGTTTTGTCTTTTGTTTTATGACAAAAACTTATATTAAATATAGTAATTAATGATAATTAGATTTTTTTTTATTATAATTTATTAATTTATTATGGTTTATTAATTCATAATTGAGGTTTATTAATTCATAATTAAGGTTTATTAATTCACAGTTAGGGTTTATTAATTCACAGTTAGGGTTTATTAATTCAAAGTTAGGGTTTATTAATTCATAATTAGGGTTTATTATTCATAATTAGGGTTTATTATTCAAAATTAGGGTCTATTATTTCCAATTAGGGTTTATTAAATCAAAATTAGGATTTATTATTCAAAATTAGAGTTTATTAATTTCAAATAGGGTTTATTAATTCAAAATTATGGTTTATTAATTCATAATTAGGGTTTATTATTCACAATTAGAGTTTATTAATTCAAAATTAAGATATATTAATTTAAAATTATATTTATTAATTTAATTAATTAATTAGGATTAATTAACTACTTAATTAGGATTAATAACTAATTAGTTAGGGTGGTCTCACTATGTGCCAGTGAGCGCGCAAAGGAGACCACCCCTTTATAATTTAACCATATCCTATCAAATCCACCCCACCCCTGATTTACTACACATTTTTCTCTCACTTCTCTAATTGACCATTTCTCACTCCTTTGCAAATCTCACAAAATTTGAATTTCGTTCTTTTTATTTACAAAATAATTATGTTCACGATTCCTAATTAATCTTCCTAATTGTAGTGTAATCAATCGATTTTTTTTCTGCTGATGGGGATTCTTGATTTATGCTTCAATTTCAGATGGTTTGAATTATGTTTCTGTGCAAAAGACTCATTTCAACTTTGAATTCTCAAATAAAAGTACGATTCTTTGTGTAATACATTCTTTACTCATAAATTTCGTGCATGCACAAACGTTTTTTTCTCTCTCTCTTTTTCGTATATTCCGTTTTTTTTTTGCTTCCAACAATGGTGTTATAATTGAAACATACACAACGTTGTTGTGAAGTGTGCACAACATAGTTTGTGCATGACTATAGCATATTTCGAGCACTTGTGCATAACAAAATCATAGTTTGTGTGCAACAATCATACATATCTTGTACATAATTTTTGCATAATTAATTTTGATGTATACAGAGATTGTGCATGACTATAGTATAATTTGTTTTAGGGACTGTTGCCGCCACTACTCCGTCCAATTAGTATGATATTGTCCGCTTTGGGCCAAAAGCCCGCACGGATTTGTTTTTGGGCTCAACCCCCAAAAGGCCTCATACTAATTGGTGTGGTCTTCTTAATATATAGAAGGCAATTTTCCTTCCTTTCTTCGATGTGGGACATTTGGGTTTGCCAACCCCAACAATCCTCCCCTCAAACCAAGGACCACATCATTGTCCTCCCTCGAACGATAATCCGCACATCTTGCACCGCTACCACCACGGACTCGCCGCCGACCACTCTTGCGGAAGACTTTCGACACGCGAACCACCGGATTCAATCGTGAGTTCATCAGGTACCTCCACATCGAACGCGACCTCGCCCCGCCCACGTATTGGGCCCGTCGAACCGTCGGCTCGATACCATCAGATTGCTATTGCCGCACTGTCATTAGTATGATATTGTCGGCTTTGGGCTAAAAGCCCTCACGGATGAGGCCTTTTGGGTGGTTGAGCCCAAAACAAAACCGTGAGGGCTTTAGCCCAAAGCGGACAATATCATACTAATTGGACGGAGTGGTGGCGGCAGCAGTCTCTAACAATTTGGGCATGACATTATTATATCGTTTGCGATGCATGAGTTTGTGCATGACTATAACATGTGTTATTCATGAATGCACACAAGTTCATGAAATAATACCATCGAAATCGAAAAAAAATGCAAACATAAAAAAAATTATCAACAAAACTTTCCTGTCGAATTCATTTCCTTTGATAAGAAAATATATGCAGATTGAAACGAAAGCAAAAAAATAAATGAGAAACAAAAAAAATCAAACACATACAACAAATCAACCATACCAATAAAATAGAAATGAAATCCATTGGTTTCAACAACGTATCAGTTAAAACAATAGATAATTACTTAATTAGCCTTAAATATATTTTTGAAAAACGTATTATGCAATTGGGAAATTAATTATAGAACACAAGATCACAACAAATCAAAGACCAAGATTAATTCTCATTTCTCAAAATATTTGTGGTTCTCATTTGATCCATCGTATATATATATATATATATATATATATATATATATATATATATATATATAGGGAAGGGTTAACGTGAGAACCACTTTTATCGTGAGAACGTGAGAACCAAAAAATGATGAATTCACTGTAAAAGTTGATGAATCCGCTGAGAAAGTTACTGAATCCAAAAAATAGAATTTCCGCCCTCCATGGGATTCGAACCCTGGTGAAAAATTCAGAATTTTTGAATTCAGTAACTTTCTCAACGGATTCATCAACTTTCATAGTGAATTCATTTGGTTCTTAGTTTTTAGGATAAAAATGGTTCTCATTTGAACCTAACTCTATATATGATATGGTTAACGTGAGAACCATTTTTATTATGAGAATGTGAGAACCAAAAAATGATGAATTCATTGTGAAAATTGATGAATCTGTTGGGAAAGTTACTGAATCCAAAAAAATAGAATTTTCGGTCTTCATGGGATCGAACCTGGGTGAAATTTTTAAATTTTGGAATACAGTAACTTTCTCAACGGATTCATCAACTTTCATAGCAAATTCATTTGGTTCTTAGTTTTTAGGATAAAAGTGATTCTCATTTGAACATATATATATATATATGAGATGGTTCAATTAGAAAATGACAATTTGGTAGGAAATGGGAATGAATCTGGGCCTTTGATTTGCTGGATCAATGGTTGAGATTTAATTTTGGTTGTGCTATATTTTGTATTTTTGGTGCTACGCGGATTACTTTGTAACACTATAATTCTTCTTGTGCTACGCTACAATGAAAGATGTACTAAACTAATATATTTAGCATATGTGCTACGAAGGGATAAAATATGTGCTAAACTAACATGTGCAACATAGTAATTCTGATTGTGCTACACAAATATGAAAGATGTACTACTATTCCTAGGACAGTGCACCAGTCAAAAATCGAACCGAACCGAAAAGAACCGATTCGACCGATCAACCGAAAAAAATAATATTTTAACCGAATCGAACCGTTATGGGACTCAAAACCGAACCGAAACCGAATGATTTCGGTTCAGCCAATCCGACAGTGCACTAACTAGTGCATTTTTTGCCTGATTTCAGTTCTTTTTGCCCTGTTTATGCTTTAGCAACAATAAAAAATAAAATTCATCAATTCATAATATTTAACATTACATAAACAACAAATAAAGCTACCAAAACAAGTCACCACATAAACAATAAGTTCAAATATTCGAAGTAAAACTTCAAAGTTCAAACCCAAACAACCACACAAATAACAATGGTTCAAGACTTCAATAGTCTACAAAAACAATAAGTGCAAATATTCAAATTTAACTTTAAAGTTCAAACTCCAAATAACCACACAAATAACAATTGTTCAAGTCTCCATAGTTGATGGTGTTGGATTGTTGATGGTCTTCGCTTGAACCACTTCATTAACCTCACTTAAAGTAAGACTTTCAAACCTACAAAGCAAAAACAAAAGCAACAATTATTTAATGTAATAAATAAAAATAAGAAATACAACTAGTATATAAAAGTGAAGATTATATGAATATTAATAGAGACTATAACCTTCTTCATGCTTCATAAGAGCATCTAAATCTTCTTCAATTGAGATTAAATTCTTAGACCTCCTCAACCAATCTTGAGTGCATATGAGACACTCGACAATTTTAGGAGTTAAAGAACTCCTAAAAGGGTCAAGAACTCTTCCTCCGGCGCTAAAAGCGGATTCAGAGGCAACTGTAGGAATAGACACCGCCAAAATATCTCGAGCAAAGATGGAAAGAATGAGAAATCTATGTTGGTTTAGCTTCCACCAATACAAAATGTCAAAGTCTTCTTCTGCCCCCACAACGGTTTCTTTGCAATATACATCAAATTCATCAATTGGAGAAATTGCTCCCTCGTTGACCCTTTGTTTCTTATATTTTTTTACCATAACACGATTCTTCCCATACATTCCTGAGGAGGATTCTGTTTGTTGTGAAGATTGGCTTGATCTTGTACTACTAATTGGAACATCATTCAATGCTTTGTAAGCATCGTACAACTCATGCAAACTATCAAGTACATCTTGAGCCAAATTTTTCCCAATTTCTTCACCTCATTCTTCAATAAGTACAAACTCAAGAAATTTATACTTATATCTAGGGTCAACAATCACACTCAAGAAAATGATCTTATTCATTTTGGTTGGATCTTCCTAATATTTGTGAAACTTTGCCCTCATTTTTATTCCTATTGAATTCATACTTTCATCATCATTATCAACCCACTCCTTCAATAGGTCACTAACCGTGGTGATCTCATGTAAGAACTCGTTACAAGTGACATACTATGAACCTGAAATTCTTATAGTCAAATCATAAAAAGCCTCAAGTAAGTCTCTCATCATCCTTGCATTGTCCCAATCCATTCCCATTGGAATCACATCCTCAAGATCTAGCCTAAAGTAAGGATCTTTGACATCATATTGCTCAAATGCTTTTTCAAACTTACAAGCCACACTCAACATTAGATAAGTTGAATTCCATCTAGTAGGCACATCCAAACATAACAAACTCTTGCACGAAATATTTTCTTCTTTACAACACTCCTTAAATTTTACTAATTGTGCAGGAGATTCTCTAACATATCTCACAACATCTCATATCCTCTTAACCGATGAACCTACTTCTTTCAACCCATCATTCACTACTAAAGCAATAATATGAGCCACACACCTCATATGAAGGTATTTCCCTTTTCACCATACTACAACCCCTAGAAGTCAATCGTGTTTTCATATAATTGAGACAATTATCATTAGAAGCAGCATTATCAACAATGCATGAAAGCACCCTAGCAATCCCCCATTCATGCAAACAATTATCAATTAGCCTACCAATTTCCTCACCCTTATGTGTTTCAACGATGCAAAAATTGATAGTTCTTTTGTTTAACTTCCAAGATCTATCAATGAAATGTGCAGTAATACATATGTAATTCAACTTTTGCAAAGAAGTCCAAGTATATGTTGTAATACAGACACTTTGACCTGTTTCAATGAAAAGATCACGAAGTCTTTCTTTTTTAGTTAGGAAAAGTTGATAGCAATCTCTAGATATAGTCCACCTTGAAGGGAGCTTAACCCTTGGCTGCAATGTGCTAATAAACTCCCTAAAACCCTCACCCTCAATGATTCTAAAAGGAAGCTCATCCTTAATTATAATCTCATTCAACTTTTTCCTACATAATTATTGATCAAATTTCCAAGAGGTAAGACTACCTCTATTCTCATCAACCCCCTCACCTATAGGCTGCAAGTTCAATTGAGCTTGCTTGACACCAACACTAGCTGGATTCTTTTTGCAATTATTACGGTGAGCCCTAAGTGACGAAGTCCCATTTTCTTTGGATCAGCAAAGTATTCGGCACTACAATAGTTGCACTTACCTTTTTTTGCCCCATCCTCATTAACAAACTCAGTGAAGTGATCCCACACTTCAGATCGTTGCCTTCCAGTTTTTTTCTTTTCATTGATTGCCGTTGAAGAACCACCTTCATGGGGGGTCTCACTTGTGATAGGTTGAACACTAATACCTTGAGTTTGATTTTGACTTTGAGACGTCTTAATGAGAACATAAAACAATAATATGAATTAATCAAGAATACTCATTTATTAAAAACCAAATTAAGCATTGCATAAAACCCAAATGATAATATAAGATAAACTAGTAGCCCTAATTATTGTATTTTTAATATCCTATTTATTTTAATGTTTTTGTAGCATAATGGTGTTATTAATAACATGAAACGAATCAATATATATCTAATATCTTATCTACTAACATGAAATGAATCAATGGTGTTAATAATAACATGAAACGAATTAAATCTAGTAGCCCTATATAGCTCCAAGCCTCCTGTTATCTTTATTCTTTTTTTTTTCTTTTTGAGAAACAAATAGACTAAAACCAACATCTTTCTTATGAGTTGCAGGACCTATGCATTGCCCTAGTTATTTCCGAAAATTAAGTTTTTAACTATTGTGAAATGATATGTGAACATGATAAAAATCCAAACATGGTATTAAAATTGGGTACGGCCAAAAAATAATGGGCATGGAAAAGTTCAACTACGTACGCACGTTCACAATACATATATCCTATGTTGTATTAAAAACAACATCTTTCTTATGAGTTGTGAATATTTATGAACAAAGATTGATATATACGAGCATATGATATTTACGAACATATGATATTTGTCAGCAACTTTCTCGATTTTTTTTAGACAATGATATCAATTAGATTAAACACTTTGACAATCATATTTGAATTTCAATTAGTAGATTTCAAACAGCAAGCAAAGTAACTATAAACAGAAGCAAAAAAACAAAAATAAGGTAAAATTGAACACAAAAACTGAAAACACTGACCATGGATGTCGACAAACAGCACGTCGTCGTCGCATGTTGAGAGAGAGGACATAGGGGAAGGGCTGATAGGCTACAGCCATGCAGTGTAAACCACCGTGATACGTGGTGTCGGACGCCGCAGCATAGCAGAAACCACCGTGATTGCGTGGCATCGCACGTTGCAGCAGATGTGTATGGCCGAATGGGTGCGGGCCGTGCGGCCACGTCGACGTCGAAAAAAGTGAGGGCGAGATTCGTTTGGGATGAGGAGCGGCCGTCGTTTGTTGCTTCAGCTTGGGTGAGTTAATTGGATTATTGGATTTGGAGTTCCAATATGAAATGAGGCACGCACAGCGGCGCAGAACAAAAACACAAACTCAAAGCTGCTTTGGAACCCTAAAGGCTAAAGTGAATAAAATAATATAATTATATAAACAACCTATTCGGTCGGTTCGGTCAACACCGAAAACCAAGACCCAAAAACCGAAAACCGACCGAACCCATTTCGGTTTTCATAATTTTAACCGAAAACCGACCGAACCCCCTATTTAACTTATCGAAATAGACCGAAATTCATTGGTTCAGTTCGGTTTTTCGGTTTCGGTTCGATTATGTTCACCCCTAACTATTTCTATTTCCTATACTAAGGAGTTTTCTCACCATAACTCACCCATATATAGGATATATATATATATATATATATATATATATATATATATATATATATAAGGATTGATCAAATGATAACCATAAATATTTTGAGAAATGAGAACTTATCATGACCGTTGATTTTATTCAATCTTGTGGATACGATTAAATCTCTTATTTATGCATATTATATTCTGAGTTTTAGATTGAGGATAATCAAGTAATTACTGAATTTTTATTACGGATAAGAGCTATAATTGAGGAAATAGAGGAGCTATAATTAAGGAATAGATATCCATATTTTTGGCATCCAATTTTTTTTAATCTTCACCGTTTTGTTACATTCAATTTTTTTTTCTTGATCAAGATACATGAGATCATCATATTGATTCTTTTGTTTTCATTAATTTATTACATTTTATTTTTATCATCGTTTCTCATATTTATCGTGTAAGTTTTTTCTTCCATTTAATATGCATAACTAATATATAGCATCTGCATAAAAAATTTTATATGTTGTATAATAATCACTGATACAGATTTGGCCCGCATAAATTTTTACATGCTCACTTGTTTACATGCTATATATACACATGTTATACATTAGTTATGCACATTATATATATTAATTATGCACATTAAAAATTATGAAGAATGATTTATCAATTAGAACATGATATTTTTAATGTGCATAACTAATATATAACATGCGCTTAAACTACAACAATAGAATTCTGAAATTAGACTTCATTTAAAATAAATTGCATCAATTATCTTCATACACTAAAAATAATTGACACATATATTTGTGCATAATAGACGATCTCAACATTGAGTAACAACTCAATATAAAAAACCAAAGTACTTAATTATATATATATATATATATGCACAACCAAGAACATCGATCTTTACAAAAGACACAATTGTATCAGTATTTGTGCACTGTTTGCATCTCCATGTTCACGCATTAAAACATATTTGTGCATAAATTACTAGTAAAGACTGAAAGGATTTTGAAAGAGACAGAATGTGATGAAAGATAGAGAATGGAATGAAAGAGATAAAAGAGAGAGAATGAGAAACGTATAGTGCGGTACAGAGAATAAAGCAATGAATATTTGACTTGGATTTGCAGAGATTTTGAGTGTTTAGGAAAGAGAAGATAACATTGAATAAGAGAGAGAGAGAGAGGGGGGGAAGGGGAGTTAAAAGTAAGTATCATAAATTGAGAGGACATGTGGTTGATGTGGGGTAGGGTGAATTCTAAAATGACTCTTATGTCCCTCACATGTTTAATTGTATGGCAATAACACATAAGAGAGAGAAATCGGTTTTATGCATGAATTAATTATGGATCATTAGATTAGATAAAATCAAAGGTGGTGATTAGTTCTTATTTTTTATCTTAAAGGTGGTTCCCTCATAACCAACCCTTATATATATATATATGTGTGTGTGTGTGTGTGTGTGTATACACGTTAAACGTGTAGTTGCTAAATTAGAGCTTACGCAAAGTAATTTTATGTTTATGCAAGTATATGAGACTTATTTAGATTTCCAGCACTAAACATAAGAGCTGTCTAGATCGTTGGTCCTTCCTTTAACTATTTCATTGACCTAAATATTGACATGCAGCAGTGTATGGCCATTCTCTAAATTATAAAACTGGTTCTCAAGTGTTACTTGTTAGCGATATGAGTGTATCTTGCCTACCAGTGAGAAACAAAGATCAGTCTCTGTCTACTAAAGATTGTGCTCAGATATCCATAATCAGAGTTAGGGATCTCAATTTCTTGATACCTCTCATTCTAATAATTACTTCCTGCATCTTTTATTCCTTGAGACGAACAGTCAATTTCAAGGGTTAGATCTAGTAGGGTAGAAGGTGAAGCATCATTAATTTTCTATTGGATAACACAAGAATGAGGGCTGACCAAATTGACTTGATAATTTCATATTGTTGTCTGACCTTGTCGTATTCTTTTCCCTGTATGTTGTCTATTGTTTGTTACATTTTGGCTTATTTACTTTACTTGCCTGTTAATTTGTCCTTCTCTAATTGACTTTTGTCCCTCATTTGCAGACAGGATACCAAGTAAAATGGGTGAAGGTTAGTTGTTCCCTTGTTTGCCAATTTCCATGCGTTGTCCCTGTATTGAGTTAATCACGAAAAAGAATCTTTTACCATTTGCTGGATGGTATGGTTGCAGGGACTTTTGGGCAAGTTTTAGAATGTCTGGACAATGAAAGGAAAGAGATAGTTGGGATCACAGTTGTTCGTTCAATACAAAAGTACCGAGAAGTGGCAATGATTGAAATTGATGTCGTACAGACTAGCAAGGCATGATATCTGTGGTACGCGGTAAGATTCTTTTTTCCAATTTGAATTAAGTTGTACCCTGGAAACTGAAGTGATTCTAGTATAAGTTGTTTCATTCTTTGCAGTTGTGTGCAAACACGGAATTGGTTTGACTATCGAAATCATATTTGTGTTGTAAGTATTTAATGTGATATGTGGTTTGCTTTGATTTGAAAGGGTATGATGTTTCTTCATGCCTTGATATTATGTGGGTTAAATAGTTGGGTATGATGTTTCTTCATTTCTCATTGATCTTGTTCGGCAGTTTGGCAGACAACTTTTGGTCCACTACACTGATGTTACACCTCACTCTCTACTTATCCAGAAACTATGGATATGTACCCTGGATATCTCACTTATAATATTTGTTCGCCTTGCAGTTATGCATGATCTTCGCCTGATTCACACCGATTTAAAACCAGAAAATATTCTTCTGGTGTCCTCAGAATATATTAAAGTTCCAGAGTGTAAGGTGATCTCCTATATCATGTAATTTCTCATTTCTAAATGGCCCCTTGTAGTCAGGGCCGTCCCTGAGGGCGAGCGAGCATGGGCGACCGTCCAGGGCCCATCATTTTAAGGGGCCCAAAATTTTATATATCCTCTTATATTAATATAAATATTTCTTCAAAAAATAAAATATCCAATGTCCCAAAATTTTGTTATAAACTTTTGGGGCCCACATTTTGTAAAAAAAATAATTCTTGTATAAATAATATATTGTGCACCTTTTTAGATATATTCAATTGTATCTTCATAGCGAAAAAATGATTTATTTTTGTTGTTTTGCCCAGGGCCCATTATTTGTCAGGACCGGCCCTGCTTGTAGTTTTATGAAAAATTCTTCAGTTTCGTGAAGGTATCTTAATTTACTTTCTTAATTAATTATTTATGTCATGGCTCGAGTTCTGGTTTAGATTTCCTTTGCATAAGCCGTTTTGGCATTCATTTCCTTTTTCTTTGAATATATTTCTTCAGCCGTTCAGCGTAAACTCTTCTTACAGAATTTATGTTGTCGGATGTTTAAGAGTGTTATTAATAAGTAAATATTATTGTTACAGTTCCCATTACATCTGCTGTTAGGCTTATCTCTTTAGTAATTTTGTCAGTCTTACATGTTTTGTTATACTTTTGGCTCATCTAAACAGCTCACATCTGGACTATTTTCTATCGTGTTTTTGAAAACTATAATTGTGTATTCTGATGCCTTATGGTGCTTGTTCATTCTGCTTTTTACGATTCCTATTGAGATACACAAAAGATTATAATCCCTTCATCAATTTGGTGAAAACATTGGCTTTCTGTTCCTGATGGTATTCCTTTTTATGATCAATGCCTGATCACTGTTCAGCGTAAACTCTCTGTTTTGAAGTTTCTACCAAGATCTACAAAAGACGGTTCCTACTTCAAAAATCTACCTAAATCAAGTGCTATAAAGCTTATTGATTTTGGTAGTACTACTTTTGAACATCAAGATCACAGCTACGTAGTCTCTACGCGCCATTATCGCGCACCAGAGGTTATTCTGGGTAATTGGTGGCTCTCAGATTTTGCTTTCCGTATATTATTATTTCGCATTTTATGTTTGCGTGATCTCTGTTTTTGTTTCCACAAGGTCTTGGATGGAACTACCCCTGCGATATGTGGAGTATAGGTTGCCTACTTGTCGAACTGTGCTCTGTAAGTGACAGATTTTGTATTTTGTTTTTTTGTTTCTGAAAGTGTTGCTTCGCTTAAACACACAACTGTTATGTAGACTGTTATCCACACACAGAGTAAAACAGCGGAATTAAAATCTTGAAGAACACTGAAGAAACTTTTTCTACAGATTTAAATTATAATCTGTAGATGCCAATATGGCGAAATGATTCACTATAAAATTTACAGCGAACGTTACAAAAACTCACTACTTTACCACAAGATAAAGTCGGAAAGTTGAGTATTAAAACTATCTATCGAGATCTATGAAAAAGCTAAGAAGCTATCTCTCAAGATATATGAAAATACTAAAGATTTCCTCACAACACTCGTGTACTAAAAAGGACAACCTTCTAACACCATTAGAAGTTAAAACACTTCGTGTGATATTGGAAATGTTACGAAAACAGACTCAACAACATAAACAGATCTCCAGATTTTTCTTCAATGAATGCGTATCTTTGTTGTCGCTTTGCCTCTGCTTTTATAGATGTTAAGAGGCCTTCGACTGCAAGTAGTGGTCCACGATTTGGCCCACTAGGTAGTGACTAAGTCATGTCAGTTGGTTGAATGACTTGCTCCTAGAAAGTAGGAACCGAACAGACTTAGTCCTCCTGATATGTAGCGATCTGTTTCTGTGTTCCCCAGTATGTTACCATCGCATCCCGCGAAACATGTCGTAACCTGCACACTAGAGAGAAGAAACGGCAAAACAATATACAATAACTAACTCCTTGAAATCATGAGAGTTAGTCCGAGTTAACCAACTCTAACAAACTCCCCCTTTTTGCCTTTCTTCACAAAACCTGTATATACATACAATTTACAGAATATACAAACTCCCCCTGAATCCCAAACATATATGTAGAACAGAATAAACTCCGAAAAAGAATATACTCCCCCTGTAAACAATCTCTCCCTGTTTACGGAAATATCATCATAACAGTTCCTGCCACACATTCATCAACAATCATCAAAACAATGATACCATCACAGCATTTCAACCATTAAAGTAGCAGGCATCATATATAAAAACATGCATTCCATAAACAGAAACCATCAGATGTTCATCAAAAACAATAAGATGTCCGCGCATCATCAACCAACCAAAAAACCAAAAACATGTTCACGAGTTCATAAAAACCAAATCCAAATTCAGTCAGTCTTCAACCATATCATCATTCCTAGATGTTGCTGCTCCCCCTGTCTCTACTCCCCCTTTTTGGGAAGAAAGAAGGTCCAGTAATTCGATCTTCAAATGAACCGTAGACTTTGAGAGTGTCACCATTTCTTTGGGAGCCGTGTCCAATTTGTTCCACAATCAATTTCCCGAGGTTAAATCGAATCCCTTTTCCAAGCTTATATAACAGAACACCATGGGGCATTGTCACAATTGTAGTGTTAGAAGACACGATCCAGTTTGATGTCATAATCTTATAGAGAACAGAGTGGAGATATGTCAAGATACCACTTGACATCGAATTTTTCCACTTCCTAACTCTCCCACCTGTGATCTCTTCTGCTACTAGATCATAGTCCTCAACAACCACATCGTTAATCAATTCATCTATCCCAAAGAATGCATTAATTTCGCACGCAGAAATGTTAAAAATTTTGCATCTGAAATACACCTTGCAGTATTTATTCGACGTGCAATCAGCAAAAGACTTATCCATATTAGCATAGATATGTCTAATAACATTCTTCGGATAAGGATATATAGCCGTGACAGTGTTCAAAAGTCCTCTTTCTTTAAGAAAATCAACGAGGTTGTACTGAGAAAAGGTTACCTCATCAATTTTCCTCTCATTCAAGCATTTTAGATGCTTGAATTGCTCCCAACGCTTTTGGCATTCCTTTGAGTAAAACTTGAAAGAGGGCTCTTTCCACTTCAATGTCTCGAATCAAGAACATTGATGGATTCTCGAACTAGAATCCCAATTTTCTTCCTCGAGTAGGGACTCGGAGGTGCCGGTGGATCGGTGGATGGAGATCTTTGTTGGAGCGATCGAGAGGAACAGAGGTTGTAGCGGTGTGGGAGCGATGGGTGGAGCGATGGATCCGTAGTTTTACCGTACTCTCTTTCTTCTTTCCTTTCAATCTTGCTGCTTTCTTAAGCTCCTGAAGAATTTTGCCTAGTGAGATGTCGTCCTCACTGGAGTTTGAATCAGGTTGGTCGCGCTCTTGTGGTTTTGAACCTTCGTCTTCTTCCTGAGGATCTGAGGAGTCACTCCGGGAAACCCATGTTTCTTCTTCTGACTCGGAGGATGACTCAGTAGCAGTCTGGCCATCACGCGGTTTGTCAGACTCTGGTGAGGGTTCTCTAGGAGGAGGGACACTCTTTTCCTTTTGTTCCTTCGTCGGTAGGAATATCACCGGTTCCTCCCCAGTAATGTCGACATGGACCGGTGATCCTGGGCCTTGTAGATGTGCTTGCCGTGGTATACGCTCCGATCTTCTTGTTGGCAATTTTCCCCTCTTTCTTTTCACCCCCTTCTCCGTTTGCTTCGACGCTCACCTTCCTGGATATATTGTCGAATGGGAGTTGCTTTCACTGTGTTCCATTTCAAGAGCTAGAACCTTTTCTCGTACCACCGAGTCGTGCTTGGTCCGGTGTCTCGCGGTGTTTGGTCGCCTTGATTGCTTGTTGCATTCCGTGAGCTTTCTAAAATTTAGCAAACCCAATGAGCAAGGCGGAGGTGGTCGGATCCATTTTTCGGGGGAGAGAGGTTAAACGCACTCAAAATAAATGAATGTGGTAAATGGAACGTTTGACCTTTTTGCAATGAGTATAAGCACCGTGATTTGATAAGTGACATAATCGTGTCGGTCAGATTTATAGGCAACGTTGCAGGCAAGTGGATAGGCATGCAGGTGATGTGATTTAAATAAAAAATATCTCTTGTAACAAACCCTAATTTAAAGGAACTAACACCACATAATACGGTACCAGTTAAATAGGAGATAAATATGGGGATTTGTTGAGACAAAAATCAGATCAAATAAATGTGATACCATTTAACCAATTTTACGCTGCCGATATCTCCAAAAAATAGGGGATTTAAGGAATGAAATTCCAAAATGCAGGATTACTCACGGATTTTTAGGGTTATTTCACAAAATGTTATCATAACATCTCCATAAACATAGGCTCATTTTAATCAGAATAAAACATATAAATACAGCCCCATGTAAAATTCGATTGCACTATTGTCAGGCTTTCGAAAGCAATCACGGCTGCACCGTTTTGTAAGGTAGCATCGTCGCTGTGAACGCCATGCCCCCCAAACTACTTTGGTGTTTTTCTGTATTACTAGATATTCTTCATCATATTGAGCTGTCTGTTCGGAGAACATGTTAGATAACAAACATCAACACAGTAAGTGTTATCAAAACAGTTGTATCACCTTCGGATATTACATTTTGTGATACAAACAAATATATTCAAGCTTTATTGGCGAGAGCAAAGACCAAGAGATCTACGAAGACTCATAAATCTCTCGTGATCTAGGGGCTTAGTGAAAATATCAGCGATTTGGTTTTCGGTTTTCACATAATCTAACCTGATTACCTCATCCTCCACCAAATCTCTTATAAAATGGTGTCGTATATCTATGTGTTTTGTCCTATAATGTTGAACATGGTTTTAGAGATATTGATTGCACTTATGTTATCACAATATACCAACAATTTCGATGCTCACAATACCATAGTCGTTAAGCATTTGTTTCAACCAAAGGAGTTGTGTACAACAACTTCCACTGCTACGATATTCGCTTGGCAGAGATAAGGACACACAATTTTGCTTACGACTATGCCAAGACACCAAATTATTTCAAGGTAAAACATCCCACACTGTATCTTCCTATCATCCGTATCCCACCCAATCCGAATCACTAAATCCAACCAAATTGTGTTCGTGTCTTTTGAAAAGAAAATGCCAAGGTCCAGTGTTCGAAACATACCGATAACACGTTTGATGACCTTTAAGTGTGACATTTTAGGCTTAGCTTGTACTGGCGCACACACACACGCTGAACATCAAATCTGGTCGTGTGGCTGTGAGATATAGGAGACTTCCTATCATTGATCGTAGAGTGTTGGGTCAACATCTTCTCCAAGATCATCTCTCGGTCGGTTGTCACTTGACCCCATTCATGCGTTTTCATATGCTTTGCTCCTTCCACTCGAATTTTTCACCATATCCGTGCATACTTGCTTTGGGACACGAAAATTCGTAATCCATTTGCTTGACTTGGAGACCTAAGAAATACGTTAGTTCTCCTACCATGCTCATCTCAAATTTAGACGACATAGCACCGCAAACTCATCAAGCATTTTTTGTGAGGTAGATCCAACAATCATATCATCCACATAAATTTGTGTGATAAGAATGTTATGCTGACTTCGTTTTATAAACAATGTTTTGTCAGCATTCCCTCGAACAAACCCGAAATCAATTAAGAACTTTGTTAAATGACCATACCATGCTCTCGGTGCTTGTTTAAGACCGTATAATGCCTTCTTTAACCTGAAAACATGGTTAGGCTTATGTGGATCTTCAAATCCCTTGGGCTGTTCAACATATACCTCTTCTTTGAGTTCACCATTTAGGAACGCTCATTTGACATCCATTTGATATAGCTTGATGTTCAAATAACATGCAATGGCTAGGAGCAACCTTATGGACTCAATGCGTGCAATGGTGAAAATGTATCGTCAAAGTCTATGCGCTTCCACTTGAGTGTATCCTTGTGCGACAAGTCTAGCTTTGTTGCTAATTATGACACCAAATTCGTCCGATTTGTTCTTGAAAATCCACTTTGTTCGATAACATTCCTGTCAATGTGTCTCAAACAAGATATCACACATCATTTCGAACAAATTGGTTAAGTTCATCATGCATAGCAACTACCGTAACTCATCACCCAAAGCTTCTTTTATATTCTTAGGCTCAATTTTAGAGACGAAGCATATAAAACCCGGCATTGAAGCACATATGGATGAAAACATACCATCTCTCCGTAGTTCAATGGTGTTGTACTCGTGTTCGAATACCATCTTGAACGCCACCTATGACTTGAGAGATTGGATGGTTCTTTCATATTCTTCCCGGAGGATCTCGTCTTTCTTGTTGTTGGACGCCGCCGACTTCATCCTCCGTGTCACTTGGAACATTCGGATGTTTGCGTCTAATGTTCCATGGGCGCGGCCTCAAGATTGGGACATCATCGCCGCTAGCATCCTGTTGGACGGGATCTTCTATTAATTCACCACATTTTCATCCCGCTTTTCCCCGCGAGATTAGCAAGATCATCAAAACAACATTTACGGACTCTTGAATGGTCCGTAATCTCGATTATATATACGGTATGCTTGACTATTTAGAGAGTACCTACGAAAATTCCTTTATCGCTCTTCTCATCAAACTTGGTGAGATACTCTATCATTCAAGATGTAGCAAACACACCCAAACACGTGAAAATATTTGAGATTAGGTTTCCTTCCTTTCGTAATTTCATATGGTGTTTTGAAGGAACTCGTCGAATGTTCACGCGATTGTTGATATGACATGCGGTGTTAATGACCCTACGCCCAAAAACGTTTGGGATGCGGACCTTCGAGCTTAACATAACTCGTGCCATTTCTATTAGAGTTCGATTCTTGCGCTCACTACACCATTTTGTTGAGGTGTTTTGGCGCGGAGAATTCTTGAAAATTCCCTTTCTCACAAAATTTGTGAAAGAGATATTCTCGAATTCTTTTCCATGATCGATCGAATCCTTGACACTTGAACACCAAACATGTTAAAAATTCTAGCAAAGAGGATTTTAAATGTTTCAAACGTGTCTGATTTTTCTCGTAAAAAGAATGCCCATGTGTACCTTGAAAAATCATCCACAATGACATATGTATACCTCTTGCCACCCAAGCTTTCGATCTCGACAGGCCCTACTAAATCCATGTGAAGCAGTTCAAAACATCGTGTTGTACCATAATGTTGTTCGCGATGTTGTACAACAAACATGGGGAACATGGGTCTGTTTTCCCTTGACAATCACCACGCACCACCTTTCGACACCGCGACTTGGGTAGTCCACGATCGCTTCCATCTTGTTTAACTCGTCAAGATTTCTAAAGTTAGTATGTCCTAACTTTTGATGCCATAACACACTCTCATCTATTTGTGCCTTATCGCACTTTGGTTCGTCGATCATATAACAATTATCGGATGACCTCGTCCTTTCATGAGACATGTGTTCTTACCATCATAGACCTCACAAGAATCTTTGTCAATTTAACTTGCAACTCTTCATCACATAATTGACTTATGCTTATAAGATTTGCCATTAAACCTCAGACGCAAGACATTCTTGAGGCTAGGTAAACCTTGAACATTTAGGAGTCATTTGCCTATGATTTTTCCTTTAGAACCACCTCCAAATGATACACTACCTCCATCATACGACTCATAGTTGGCAAGGCACACATTACGGTCATATATGACGGGAATGTACCGCTATCAAAATACCATGAACCTGAAATGTTAGTTTTCAATGCAGTATAAATAACATGGCATTTTATATCATCTTTCCTGACCCAAACTCTCTTTGAGTCAGTTCCCTTGTTGGTCGTGTTTGCTGCAGTGTGTGACGAGCAGCTCTGGGGTCTGTGCACAGAAGTGTTCATATAACATGACCTAGGCATCATCCTATGTCCATTAAAATCAGCCTTCAGTTTATAACTGAAAGGCCTAATGTGACCAGTGTAGAGCAAGAATGACATACATATTTTCTATGTTTTCTTCGTGTCATTTTACCCTTTTATCGGTTCACCTTCTTCGACGAATGGTTTCCCATTTGTGGCGACAATTGTGGAACAACAAGATGTTAGGAACATGTGTAAAACCTAAACCAAAGAAGATGTCGATTTACCCATTAACAACGCATCATCTAATTTAGACGCACTTGTGTTCCACTTTCCGAACGCACCTTGTTTAGTTTTGTGCCACTTCAAGTCGACATGTCACCTTGTTTAGTTCGACTTCCTTTGTGTTACCAAGACTTCAAGCTTAGCCAAAGATGCTTTCACTCGTGTTTTCTCTTGATGTGAGCTCAAGATCTCGACTTTGTCCTTTCCATTTTCAAGTAGCTCATTTTCAAGTAGCTCATCGTATAGCTTTTTCAACTCTCAGATTATGGCGATAGAGTCTTCATCGTAATCGCCTCACAATCTGTATCATTCACAAGAGCATTTAAGCAAAACAAACTTGAATAATAGTCGAGACCATACCATTTGATATGGATCAAAATCGATCGCATCTCCTCGTCGTCGACAATGTTTTGGCAATCTGCGACATGGAGTGATGTGGCAACTTGGCGCATGACGTCATTGTCATTATTTACCTCTTCGAAGAACTCATCTTCGTCATCACTCCATGATACCCAGTATGACTTTCCTCTCTTCCTTAGCGTGTTCGCACATTGGTTTGCATAATGTCCATACCCTTTGCATTCACGGCATTGGATACTATCAATGTTGGAGGAATCATACATAAACGTGTCTGAGGAAAAAGACTTCTCACCGGTCTTGGTGGAGTGAAGCTTTGAGGTTTCAAGACGGATATTCTACCATTCGATGACTTTGATCCATAGGCCTGGCTTGAGCTTTCTCCTTGTTCATCTTCCTTACCATAGTGTTGAATTTCCTGGTGATTAGAGCAACATCATCGCCAGCTTTGATCTCCTGCAGCTCTTCTTCATCATCCAACTCAATTATCTCCCGCGATGTTCCATTGGATGTTGCGCCAGTGAATGAAGGCAACAATGGCTTCTTATTGATTGCACCTTTCTCCTCCAGATTCATCTCAGATGTCTTGAGTGAATTCATGAGATCCATGAACTCAATGGTGCAACCGTTTGAGATGTTTCAATAGCCGTGACCTTCATCTCAAATCTTGCGGGTAAGGTTCAAGAGCCTGGACACCAAAGAACTTGTTACTTATCGCATCACCAAGATCTCGACACTCATTGGCAATATCCAATATCCTCTTGGTGTAGTCGTTGATGTTATCTTCTTCTCCCATCTTCATATTCTCGAATTTGGAAGTGAGAATGCGAAGTCGAGACTCCTTTATGCTTGTATCACCCTCACAATGCCGTTGAAGAACATCTCATGCATCTTTCGCAGACGCGCTGTTCTTGATCAATTTGAACATTGTCATGTCCACGGATGCGTAAATGGCATTGAGGGCCTTCTCGTTGAAGTTTGCGTCGTCAACTTGATCTCGTGTCCACTGTGCAGACGGTGTTGGGGTAACATCGCCCTGAACATCAGTGGTCTTTGGGACTGACCATCCGCTCTCCACGGACCGCCATGCTTTGACATCAATGGACTTGATGTATGAGCGGTCTGGTCTTCCAAGATGAATAATTCGATCCATCCAAAATTGGTGGTCGATAATACCCGTAATTGTTTGAATCCATGGCGAAATTAGCAAAGATACCGACGGGATCTCACTCTGTATCGAATGTAGCTCGATACCAATTGAAAGTGTTGCTTCGCTTAAACACACAATCGTTATGTAGATCGTTATCCACACACGAGTAAAACAATGAATTAAAATCTTGAAGAACATCGAAGAAACTTTTCTCTGATTAAAATTATAATCAGATGCCAATATGGCGAAATGATTCACTATAAAATTTACAATAACGTTATAAAAACTCACTACTTTACCACAAGATAAAGTCGGAAAGTTGAGTACTAAAATTATCTATCGAGATCTATGAAAAGCTAAGAAGCTATCTCTCAAGATATATGAAAATACTAAAGATTTCCTCACAACACTCGTGTACTAAAAAGGACAACCTTCTAACACCATTAGAAGTTAAAACACTTCGTGTGATATTGGAAATGTTACGAAAACAGACTCAACAACATAAACAGATCTCCAGATTTTTCTTCAATGAATGCGTATCTTTGCTGTCGCTTTGCCTCTGCTTTTATAGATGTTAAGAGGCCTTCGACTGCAAGTAGTGGTCCACGATTTGGCCCACTAGGTAGTGACTAAGTCATGTCAGTTGGTTGAATGACTTGCTCCTAGAAAGTAGGAACCGAACAGACTTAGTCCTCCTGATATGTAGCGATCTGTTTCTGTGTTCCCCAGTGTGTTACCATCGCATCCCGCGAAACATGTCGTAACCTGCACACTAGAGAGAAGAAACGGCAAAACAATATACAATAACTAACTCCTTGAAATCAGGAGAGTTAGTCCGAGTTAACCAACTCTAACAGTTTCCTGGAATCAAATGTTGCTTATAAATTATTATTATTAGTTGATATCTGTTTAATTTTTACAAATCTGTGGCAGGGTGAAGCTCTTTTCCAGACTCATGAGAACTTGGAACATCTTGCAATGATGGAAAGGGTGCTTGGGCCACTACCCCCAAATATGATCATGCGAGCAGACATCGTTATTTTATTTCTTTCATGGATTAAGCTTTGCGAGTAAGGCTTGATATTGATTTTGTTGCTGCTTTTGCAGTCGTCGTACTGAGAAATATTTCAGAAGGGGTACGAGACTGGAATGGCCGGAGGGTGCCACTTCCAGAGAAAGTATGAGGGCAGTCTGGAAATTGCCCCGACTTCCGGTATTGTTACTCAATCCTATAGTAAAAATAGCTCTATTGATGATCTTCATTGCTAACTCCTTTTATTATATTTGTTGTAAATTTGAAGTTGGCACCATATTTTGAATATGAAATGTTTTTATAAAGGTTTTTCTCATTTGTGTACAGAACCTTATCATGCAGATTTGATCGATCTTCTTCAAGGGCTTCTACACTACGACCCTGCAGAACGGCTCAAGGCAAGAGAAGGTTTAGGGTATCCATTTTTTACGAGGGACCTTAGGCGATTTGGACATCTCTAAACGACGATCCAATTGAAAGATGCAACTGGGTGAATAAAACTTCACATGCATGTGAATTGCAAAAGTAAATGAATAGATAGAGAAAAAAAGGAAGGGGTGGAGAATACTGAGTTAGACATTGGCGTCTGTCAACGACTCAACTGTGACTTCGTTCCGATCATGGTGTAAAATATGCAGCTTTTGCAGGTGTGTATTATTTTTTAAAAATTCTTTTCTGTATTTGCTGGTTCTTGTTGGTTGTGATTGCTTGTGTCTGTTACTTTTTTGGAATGTTTCTTCTTGCATATTTTCCTTATTCATCTATTGTGTAATGTGTATGGTGTCCTTTACTGTTTGCCTTGCTTTTCCTGTGCTTACTATCATTTATTCTCTATCTCCTTTTATTGTATTCTCTATGGTTTGTACTCTTTTTTATTTTATTTTATTTTATTTGGAATCAGAGATTGAAATCATTTATTTCTATTTTGGATATATAATACATTATCCTCTTAAGGATTGTTATTTGTTGTAGATAATCATTCTTTTAAAGTGGAATTACTACTTGAATCACCTACTAACAGAAAAAAACTTTCAGTTTCCATTTGAAGGAACGAGATTTTTTCCTGTTTTTAAAGTCACTACGTATAAGGTACAAAAATGTTTAATTGTGTGAAATGAGGTATTTTAGTATTAATTTATTAATTTCCTCAAAAAGGTACTAATTTATTAATTGTATGAAGTCAGGTCTTAAGTTTGATCATAAGTAAAAGGGTCTAGTTGTTAAGTTTGTCAAAATTCAGTTTCATGCAAATAAAAGTATATTATCCTAACTTCACCAATAAATAGAAGAATAGAGGTTAAAAAATAACCCTATAGAAGCTAAACTTTTACGAATTAAATGTAGATAATCGTAAAAAAATCAAATTACAGAAATATGTATATAAGCTTTTAGAAATCATCATCTATATGTCTGTCCATTTCACTTATGCCACATTTTATCTTAAAATGTTGTACTTTCTTTTTTAGTTGGATAATGGAGAATTGTGATTTGTACCATGATAATTCAATTTTATAAAAGGTTGGAATAGTACCGAGCTGCAATACTCGAAAATAAAATTGTGCTTTTTTGGAGACAATAAGATATTAATGTTTTGGGATTATGTTAGTCGGTGACGATAATTCAAATTATTTGGTGTTAGTAGAGGTTATTATGTCAAGTAATTTATACTAAAACATATCAAATTATACTCAAAAATCAAAATTCAAGTGGATGATAAAATTCGAGTGTCTTAAATCATACACCTTGAAATCCAATCCTAATTAAGCCATAGCAAAAGATGTTTTAGGAATTAATGGTATTAGTAGGGATGTCAATTGGTATTAGTAGGGATGTCAATCGGGCCAACCTGCTCAAGTTGTCGGGCAATTCGGTTAAGACTATTCGGGTTGATATTTTTTTCGGGTTAGAAATATTCAATCATAACCCTAACCCTACCCTATCCTCTCGGGTTTGGGCTAACCCATTGGATCAATCGGGCCAGAAAGCTTAAGAGAAAAAATAAATTATAAATATTTTTTTATCGATAATGACATATTTATAACTAATATTTTATATTAAGCCTTGGAGAAAAATAAACTATATATATTTTTATTGATAATGATATATTTATAACAAATATTTTATATTAGGTGTTGGAGTAAAAAGACAAAGAAGTGGAAAATAAGTATAACTTTTGAAGTTAGCATAATAAGATTTTTTTAAAAATAAATATAAAAATTGTGGAATGTGTTATGGTTTTTGGTTTTTAAAAAAGAATTTATGGAATGTGTTATGGTTTAATATTCAAAAGTTATACTTTTTTTCACTTCTTTGTCTTTTTAATAGCTAAGTCACTATCTAATAAATATTTAATAAGTTAATTCACTCTAATACCAATTAAAATTTATAAATTATTTCACTATAATACCAATTAAATTTTATAAGTTAATTCACTATAAATAAAAAATAACAATCTTTAATAGCTACAAAAATTAAAATAATTCAACATGAAAAGAAAATTGTGTCAATGTAAATAATATCAACATATATATCTAAAAAAATGAATATTAGCATATAAAAGTCAAATATTGATTCTTAAAACAAATCCATCATGAACTTCAAATCTAAATTCAACCTAAATTGAGAAATAAATATATAATCTCGGACAAGATTAACAATAAGAATTAAATTTTTTAAATGGGGAATTTTGAATTTCTAACTATTAGATAAAGGAAAAATAAAGAAAAGAAAATGGTACATGGTTTTCAAATTTAATTATTTGCTTTTGAAACTTAGTATATTAGATTTTTTTTTAAATACTTGTGAAGTGTGTTATGGTTTAAAATTCAAAAGTTATATTTATTTTTCACTTCTTTGTCTATTTAATAGCTAATTCACTGTCTAAATATTTTAAGTTAATTCACTATAAATAACTAAATAAACAATCTATGATAGTTACAAAAATTAAAATAATTCAACATGAACAGTAAATTGTGTCAATGTAAATAATATATATATATATATATATATATATATATATCTAAAAAAGAATATTAACATATAAACATCAAATATTGATTCTCAATACATATCCATCATGAACTTCAAATCTAAATTTAGCACAAATTGAGAAATAAATATATAATCTCAAACAAGATTAACAACAAGATTTAAATTTTTGAAATTGAGAATTTTGAATTTCTAACTATTAGATAAAGGAAAAAACAAAGAAAAAAAATGGGTTTTTTTTTTTTTTTTATATGCCAGCTCGTTGGGCTGACCCATGATCCGATCGGGCTAGCTCGATTAACCCGTCAAGCCGAATGGGTTGGCTCAAATAGCCCGATTTTGTATTCGGGTTAAGATTTTATAACCCAACTCTACAATTTTATTGAGTTATTCGAGTCAACATGTGAATTTCGGCCCGTATTGTAGGTTTGTGTACATTATGAGAATTTGAGGGCAGGAAAATCTCTAAATCATATACTATAACATGGAAATTTCTAAAATTAATTCACTGGAAGCGTATCAAGACTTCATCATGGACAATTTATTAGGATAAGTGGAAGAAAGTGATTATTGACAATAAGGCGAAGGGATAATGTTAATTAATTGTCCTACCGATTAATCAAAGACAAACACTTGTATGCGCGCCCTTACGGTGCGCGCGTACAAGTTTTGTTAAGTTTATAAATATAATTTTTATTTTATTGTTTTTATTCATTGTTTTTAGTCTATTATTTTATTATTTTATATTTTATTTATTAATTCATGATTAGGGTTTATTAATTTATAATTAAAGTTTATTAATTTAAAATTATGGTTTATTATTTCTAATTAGGGTTTATTATTCAAAATTAGGGTTTAATAATTCAAAATTAGGGTTTATTATTTTCAATTAGGGTTTATTAATTCATAATTAGGGTTTATTATTTTCAATTAGGGTTTATTATTTTCAATTAGGGTTTATTAATTCAAAATTAGAATTTACTAATTCAAAATTAGGGTTTATTAATTTATAATTAGGGTTTATTATTCAAAATTAGGGTTTATTATTTCCTTCATAATTAGAGTTTACTAATTAAAAATTAAGATATATTAATTCAAAATTATTATTTATTAATTTACAATTAAATTTTATTAAACTAATTAATTTTAATTAAAATTAATTAATTAATTAGAATTAATTAATTAAGATTAAGGATTAATTAATTAATTAATTAAAATTAATTAATTAAGGGATGGTCTCACTGTGCGCGCGCGCACAGGAGACCATCTCTTAATCAAATGACTTCAGGGAAATGATTAGCCTTCCGAGTAATGCACCTAAGGGATTCAACCCACTAGCTTAATTTAATATCTATCTCTCTTTTCGCCTAATTCAATTAAATATCTATATTTCACTCAAATTAGTCATTATCGATACTAGCTGTAATCCCACTTCATATTTAAATTTATCCACTATTCCTTGGTAAATATTCCACACAATGTGTTTCATTTCACGGAATGATACTATATTGATGACGACTTTTGTTTTTTTACGCAAATTATTTCCTTGACATGATATAAAGCCATAACTAAGTATAGTAATTCCACCACATACATTTTTTTGGGTTCACCCTCAAAAAACTGTGTCAGTATTATTTACAGTGTGGACACATTTTTACAAACTCATAATTGATTAAAACTTTTGAAACTTATGTTCTGAGTTATCATTTCATATTATTAATTTTTTACACTTGATTATGCTAAAAAAACTAGGCAGAAATCGGCGTTGGTTGATGTCCCTGACAAATTGACTTATGAACATTCATTTCCACCGATGATAGTTCATTTGGAGTATATAATAGAAAAATGTTAAACATATATAATATGTAAGTACATAATTAGACTTTTTATCATTTTACACATTTTCAAGAATTAAGAGATTAGTTATATTTTAGAATTGAATTTATAATTTACTTAATTATAATTAAAGAAAGGATTTAGTAATCTTTCCTTTTGGATAACATAACGTGAGGTCTGGCATTTGAGTAGTACTATTCGAATAGTTGATTAAATATTCATTTTAATACATCTATTGCTAAACCACTGAAATAAGATGCTATAGAATTCATTTTACAATTTTAAAAAAATTAACTTATTTTGATATTTAAAACAACACTTTGAATTTATATTCATATTTTAAGATATAAAAAGGTGTTTTATGTCTTTCCAGAATTACTTTTGAGTCTATTATTCTAATTACTCATCATCGGAGTATTTTAATTTTATTTAAATCATTTTTTTCTAATAAATAAACATAGATAGTGATATATTAATATAAATTTATGTAAACATATAATGGACATATGTAAATATATAGTGGCGATTTTTAGGAATAATTTGTTTCCAAAATTATTTGAGTAGAAAAGAAAAAATAAAATAAAACATAATATCATAATATAACTATCCCAAAATAGATTAGGTATAATTTAGTAATGATCTTATTATCATAAATAATGAACTGGGTCAAAAAGAACCGAACCTATCCGGATCATATTTTGAGAGCATTATGTACGTACATATTACGTATATTTAGCACTATCCATTATAATATAGGAAGTCATTGAATTCAGGTAAAATTCGGATACAAATTATTGAAAGAAAAAAACAAAAGAGAAAATCGCGGCATATATTACTAGATCGTAACTTTCAAGAGAATAGTCATTTTTAAAAATATTAAAAACTAAAATAAAATCAAGAGAATAGCAATTTGTATAGGCCAACTTCATTTTGTTGCCAAGTGCCAGCATGTCATGTGCTATGTTTTATGATTTTAGTTCGATCCCACATTTCTTATTTTGGAAAGAGATGATGTTTTTGTTCTTTATTTTAAGTAATTTTTTATTTTCATTCTTAGTGGGATGCAAATAAAATAGTGGAATTATATACAACTATACATTTTTTCAAAAGTGTGTACTTTTCATACCCAATCTTTTAATTTGCTACACCACATGACCAATTTATTATGTCTGTTTTCGATCGACTGGAAACAAGGATTTCTCAACCGAAAACAGACATTAGTCGACCGGAAACAAGGAAATTAGTCTATTTTTTCAATTGTGGAAATTCATATATATAGCCATCCAAGTTAAGGAATGTCAAATTATAGCCATCAACATAAAAATGTCAAATTATAGTCAACTTACTGGCCCTATTGGGACTATTATCACCAAATAGTGCCAATAGGTCCAATTTGACATTTTTATGTTGGTGGCTATAATTTGACATTCCTTAACTTGGATGGCTATATAAAAACTTTTCTCTTTTCAATTTATCCACACATTTCCTTGTTTTCGATCGACCGAAGAGAAGACTTTCTCGACAGGAAACAAACATTAGTCGACCGGAAAACAAGGAAATTACAAGAAAATTAGACTAATTTCCTTATTTCCGGTCGACTAATGTCGGTTTTTAGTCGAGAAAGTTTTCTCCGGTCGACTAATGTCTGTTTCCCGTCGATCGGAGACAAGACTTTCTCGACCGGAAATAGACATTAGTTAAACGGAAACAAGGAAATTATACTAATTTTCTTGTTTTCGGTCAACTAATGTATGCAATTGTAACACTACTTTGGGATGAATTTTTCCCCAAACGATGCAATTTTAACACAAAAGGGTTCCTCAATTCTAATCATTCACACAAATAAAATATTTTAAAAATATTTGTATTCGCACAAAATTATGGACATGCTACTTAATATTATTCAATTCCATCACTAATTTGGTGCAAGGTTAGAGTGGAAAATTGCGAAAACTGCACTAATTGGTGGTGATGACATATTTATAAGACTAGTTAAGTTAGGTGATCGGTCGGATCGATTTTTAATAGATCGACAATCAAAATTCTATGAACGGAAAACACCAAATTGGCCGAACCTCCTAAATTTAAAGTTCTACTCGATCGATTTTCGATGCACCATATTTGTTCGAGTTATTTCAAAAAAAAAAAATCAACTCTCATACTCTACCAAATCTTAATTAGTCCAAAAATAATACAATCCTCAAACACTCAAATTTATAAAAGAAAATCATCTTCGAACACAGAACAACAACCCAAATTTCAAATTTTAACATCATAGAACGTGAGTTTAGCTCACCAGGTAACAAACATGCAAACGATTAAAAATCAGGCTAACAATAAATAAATCATCAACAATCGAATCTTATAGAATGAAAAAGTAAAACAAATTAAATCCTACAAAACTTCCATTGGTCGATTTGCACCGAAAATTTTGGAGTTAAAACAACCGAGTAAAAAACTTCAGATCTTTTAAAATGCTCATCGAACCCAAAATCCATCAAACCGAAAATCGAACATAATTCTAATTTTTCGAACCGAATCAAACCGATTAAAATTTTAGACCGGTCAAAAATCGAATCGAAAAACCGACCAATTTCGTCGGACTGAAAAACCGACTGATTATATGTTCTTTTATATATATTTATTCCAAATAAACTTATTTTTATCCTGATTTCAAAGCAAAAAAACATCAAAAAAAATTCATAATGTCACAAATAACCAATAAAACATCAAAATTATTTAAGCAACATCCAATATATCAAACTATATTGTAGATTGTATATTGAATTAAATTACTAATTATTTAATAATATTTATATATAATAGGTTCGGTTCGGTTACCGACCGAATCTAAACTTAAAATTGAAAACCAATTTTAATATAAAAAAAAGCGAATCGATAACCGATAAGATCAAAAATCGAACCGACCGAAATCGATCAGTTCGTTCAATTTTTTTGGTTCTATTTGGTACATGCACACTCATAAACCCAAATCAAATGAGCTTAAAGCTGAATCTTTCTCGGTCTCGATTCAATTTTCTTCACCCCTAAGTTAAATAGCCTCATGTACATGAAATTTTCTAAAAATTCAGGCCTACGTGTGCATTCTATATGTATCTATCATTCTTAATTTTCTAGATCACTCCCACCAAAACAACCAATTTGATTCTCCTAAGATGACGATGACAATAATTAATGTCAAGTCATAAAAAAGGGGATCAGCTTTGCTGGCTCCCAAAGTCATCGATTCCCTTGGAGCACAAATGCCAACCCTTTTACGAGCTTCTACAACATTTTTATTATTAAATGAAAAATCAACATTTACACCAATCTAGTTTTTCTTTGGGGGGGAATTATATTTACAAGAGGGTTTAAGAGAATTAATGCCACCTAGAAATTTCCTACTATTAATAAGAACTTTTTTTTTGTGAATAGACACCATATAAAGTACATCTAATTGAAAATGAGGCTGCTATGCTATGCATATGTAATATGTTGGATGCATAATCGTTACTTATGACTCTTGAAATTAGATAGTACTTAATATGCCTATAATGAAAAGAAATAATAAATTTGTCCTCACTACCACTCGTAGATTTTCCATTAGTGAATATCAATAAGTGTATTATTTCCACAATTTCCATGGTCAGGGTCCAGTGGGTAGGTGAGCTTTGTCTCTATTTACGACCAAACTCTTAATCTCTTAAAACTTAATTATTAATTTGGGAGTAAAATATAATTATTTTATTTTGTTTTGAACCACTAGCAATAATTCAATACGTTAACAATTAATATATAAAAAATGTTATTTTCTTTTGAAAATTTCTAAATATCATATATCTTAGAAATTATTTTTAGATAGAACATGGGTGTGAAAAGATTTTTTTAATTTATATTTTATAAATTGAAAAATCTTTTCACACCCATGTAGTCAACCATCCAAGCATTAAAAAGATCTCCATTCATAAGAAACTATACATTATCAATTATAGACAGAGCTAGTAGGTGACAGAGGGAGCTTAATTTTTAATCTTTTATATTTATAAAATGGTCAAATTTTAGGTATTTTTTGTGGATCTTTGTGCAAAATTCTTCACAATTAAATTCAATCATAGAAAAATTAACTTATCGAAATTTTAATTTTATTTTAATTTTTCTGGCTGCGGATACCAATAAATTGGGGTGGGGGTTGGGGTTGAAATACAAATATTTATATCGTTTTCCATATTTTTTTTCCAGTAAAATAAAAATGTGAATTAGTTGTCATTTTAGTCTGACGCGGCTCAATATGGAGGAGGAGAGGGTTAAGACGCCACGGCAGTAGCAAGTACCGTTGCTTTGTTTCAACAAATTGAAATATTTGGGTTAATCATGGGGCCCACATATCCTACGTGGCCGCATGTTTTTAAATTTCTTAATAATAAAAACTGCAAGTGGTGGCCCATTCTGCCGCCCCGGGCGGGACCCAGTGTGCCACGTGAAGTGGGGATTACAACAGAGAACTCCTTGCTTAATAGAATCCGCCCTAATCCCCTCGCAGCCAATCAACACGCATTTCCCACGTGGGACTAGCGGCCCACAAGTTCCTGACATCACCTGATCACTAGTTGGGGAATAACAGTAGGTTTTAACGTAGCAATTTTATTTTTCCTACACTTACTTAATCTGGAGTTCTTTGGAAAGGTGTTTCTCATTTCTGTATCTTTGGTCAAACAAGTTTTATTTTTCAACTGTAGTTGTTGCTTTCGTCTTCTCAATTTATTAATTCTCTTCCCTGGATCTCCTGCAAATTTTTTATGATCCCTTGTTGATCAGGCAATTAAATCTTGACCAAATTTGCTCAAGAAAAAGTCCTTAATTGAGTTGGAGAGAATCATGGGATCGGAATCCTCTGCACAATACATCCACAAGGTACTCTCTCACTCTCTCTTAATCACACACAGAGTAAGATATGTAGTTTGATGAGATGATGGATTATGTATAAATACGCAGATACAACACCTAATAGAAGAGTGCATAGTATTCAACATGAGCAAAGAGGAATGCATGGATGCTCTCTCCAAATATGCAAATATCAAGCCTGTTATCACTTCTACCGGTAATTAACTACCAACTCCATCACCTTTCAACATCACACACACACACACACTTATTATTCAAGAGATCAATCACATCCACAATCATTATGTTTGGTAACAAATTAGAGTGTTCCATGCACATAAGATCACAAATATATATAGGGTTAATTTTGAGTCAATATATAGATGTACATATGAAGTACTAATTTGTGATGAAATATATTAGTGTGGAAGGAGCTGGAGAAAGAGAACAAGGAGTTCTTCGAGGCGTACGCGAAGCGAATAGAGGAAAGAGGCGCATCACAAACGGAGACAAGTGAAAGAATCCATAATATACTTTTGGATTCTTCCAAGAAAAATGACAACAATGATAAATGATCGATGCTTATTATTCTTACTATATTATTATTGTTGTTATATATATATATATATATATATATATATAGAGAGAGAGAGAAGATCAAAGAGATCCGAACCCGGTAGAAGAAGATGTAGACTCAATCTCATCCACTCATCTCATAGATCATATGGTTGAGATTTTTTCGTATTTTTTAAGCTCATCTTCGCTGATTTCACTACAGTAATGGTTGATTAGTAATTTGATTTTTTATGTAATACAGAAAATCAAATCATGTATGTAATATAACATAAAACTGCATATTATTATGCATAAAACTGCATGCAGATGAATACAAAGTTGCATAATTTTTTTGTTATGTGATATAGAAAACAAACCATACATGTTTTAAAACCAAAATCGCATATGCATGAACGCAAAAATGCATTATGTTAAACATAAAAATGCATATTAGATTGATTTATCCCAAATCTATTCTCTCATTTAGATTGATTACTTCTAGCTTTATAATCGAAAAAAAAAACAAATGATCAACAAGAAAAGTGTTTGTGCATATTGGAGAAGAGAGAAAGAGATATCGAGAATAAAAAACCTATGAGTTTCTGTTTTAAAGCATGCATGTTTGTGTTTCGTAGTATGCATGTTATTGTTTAATAGTATGAATGTTTCTGTTTTGTAATATGCATGTTTATGTAGTATTATGCATATGCAGGTTTATGTGTATTGTTATGCAGGTTTATGTGCATTAGTATGCATATTCTTTGCTGGATCTTCATCTCGTCGTCTCCTTCTCCGATATATCTCATTCTCCGATTTTCGGCAAACTCCACCATAAAACACAGCCTCCTTCTTCGGTTTTTGGTGAACTTCGTCTTAAATACCACCTTAGTCATCCTCCCTCTCGATCATTCAACCTTCTCTGAAAATCCTCTTGTTTTTTCTTAAATTTCAGGCAGCTACAATCACTGCCCAACCATTACTGTCATGAACGCCACAGCCGCGACCATCTTCACCGCACCATTGTTGCCGCCTCGATCGCCTCCACCATGCCATCATCGTCATCTACTTCTCTTTATTCTCCGTCGAACAAAAATAATTTACAAAGAAAGAAGAAGAAGAAATAATTACTATCTTGCCCTTAAACGAAAATTAAAATAAAAAAAAAAAAAAACATCATGCCACGTGTCGCTTATCTAGGCTACCCACGTGAACACATTGTGTGATCTAGATTGGGTACTACGTACTACCTGAGGACTGGGTACTACGGGAACCCAACCATATATATATATATATATATATATATATATATATATATAGAGAGAGAGAGAGAGAGAGAAGATCGACAAGTCCGGTGTGGTCGGTCCTGATAAATAATGGACCTGGGCGAAACAACAAAAATGGGCCTTTCTTCCACTATGAAGATACAATTGAATATATCTAAAAACTGCACAATATATCATTTATATAAAAATAAAAAATTCTTTTTATAATTATAAAAATAACTTCTTCTAGTTGTTTTTCTCGCAAAGTCATTTATAATATAATTCGTATCAAGATCTTTTAAGACATCTTTTTCAATACACAAAATTTTCAAACCATTTAATCTTTCTTGTGACATCAACGATCTCAAATATGTCTTCAAAAATTTTAACTTTGAGAAACTCCTCTCAACTAACGCTACAATAACATGCATAGTCAACAAAATCCTATAAGCAATTGCAACATTTGGATAACAATCTGCAATTATCACAAATTCAAGGATTTCAATAGCAGACATTATATCATTTGGCAAAGTCATTTGCAATATTTTTAATTTCGTAAATAAATCATCCAAGTCAACATCAAATAAATTATCATGAGTAAAAGTAGACTTCAGTTTAACACAACAATTTCTTAATCAAACAGAAAACAAAATATACTTTCAAATGATTACATTTGTTCAAATCTACATTTTAGAGAAGTGATCGTCATATCCACAACAATTACAAAATACTAATTCTAAATGACTCTTATGGTGATAATGAAGCTTCAACACTTTCTCCTTTATCAAATTGTTATTTTATAGTAATATGACATTTTGTTGGAAATATGGACTCTATATTTATATTAGATGCAATACTTTTGGCAATAGCCAGACGTGATTCAAAACCATCATTCATATACTTTTCAAAAAATGATATTTGTCCTTCTAATCGTTTCATCACAAAGTCAATGCACATAGCTTTTGATTATAACTTCTTACTTACCATGTTTACAGCAGATAAAATATCATACCAAACGATCATACCAAGTACAAACTCAAAATTTTCTATTGACGTAACTGAAGTTTCAGCTTCATTTTTTTACTTAGCGTCATCACAAACATCACATAAGTGTAATAAAGCATCTCTCTTTTCAACCGATTGAAATCTAATTGCTTGAACACTTTTTATGCGACTTTCCCAACGTGTATAAATATTTCACAGTTAATCCTTTAAAATTATCAAGTAAAACTTTCCACCTTTTATGAGAACTTGCAAATATAGTATAGATACGTTGTACTACTCCAAAAAAGGAAACTGCTTTAACATAAGAAAAGGCCATATCACTAAGTGTTATATTAAGACTATGACAAGCACATGACATGTATAAAGTTCTAGGATTAATATCAAGTAATCTCTTTTGAACTCCTAGGTGTTTTCCTTTCATATTAGAATCATTATCATAACCTTGACCCATAACATCTTCAATATTAAGTTATTGTAACACATTTTGCAATTTATTAAAAAGTCCTAAACTAGACGTATCATCCACTTTTAAAAATTCTAAAAAGTATTCTTTTATTTTTACTATGTTGCATGACATATCAATGATTCGTACTATCAAAGTCATTTGTTCTTGGTGACTTATATCTAGTATACAATCAAGAATTATTGAGAAGTATTTTGCTTCCTTAATTTTCTTAATGATAATACTTCTAACGTTATCAACTAAGAGAGAAATTAAATCATTTTCAATTTTAGGACCAAGATAGGGATAATGAATTCATTATTTTCGATGGGCCTAATATGATCTTGCATAGCAACATCAAATTCTCCAATCATTTCAATCAAACCTAAAAAGTTGCCACTATTGTATTGATAAAGTTTCTAATTAGATCCACGAAAAGCCAAACAATATTTAGAAAGATATTTTATACTTGCTACTATTCTAGTTAAAACTTGTCTCCAACGATCTTTTTCTTTAGAGATTTCTCATTGTAACTCTTTGTCAATCGTTTGATTTTTATGTAATCTCAATTTCATTTCATTCCAAGAGTTCATATTAGTAATATGTGTTGGATTTGTATACTGAAAGCAGATTGGTTGAGCTTGTATACAATATTTTCTGTTACCACTATTACAATCTCCTATCTGAATTGTTTACTTGATTGCACATGTATGTCCATTTATCTCATATAAGTAGATCATACAGTATGTAAAAGATCACAGAAGTATGTATGATTGGTTAAGCATAATGAGATATAAAAAGGATCACAGTTGAGACAACTTGAGGACGGGTTGTCGGTATAGGCTATGGTATAGATAAGAAGTGACATGACTTGGTTGCTTGTATATGCTGGTACGTCTTTGACGTATTGATTGATCACAGTGAGATGAGTTCTTCTATATGACCATCGTGAAGAACCTAGATCTCGGTGACTTTACGTTGATCTAATCCTCGATAAGATTTTAGGTGAGTATGAGTTGTTGACCATCACTTTGACTTGTTATGAGTGAGGTTTACATGGGATAACTCAATATTCTCCGCATATTGGGTGGTGACAGTGCTTGTATGCCATGCTAGTTACCTATATCGATTCACCGTATCCGTTTAGGATGATGACGTCCCCTTAAGGAGTTCAAAAGGTTTATTGTACTAAACCCTGCAGGTTGAACTTAACTCAATTACAATAATAAGGTTGAGTGGTACTACTTAAGGAATTGAAGAGATTAATTATTTTAAGCAGTCAGAACGCTATAAATAATTAATGGACGTGCAGTATCTTAAATACGGGGATTCGTAAAGTCTAAGTGCAAGCCCGACTCAACTTCAGTAATAAAGGTGTAAGTCAGCATTTATTCTCTAGTGACATGAATGAATGTTTATGAATTAATTTATGTTCTGGGCTGAACATAAGATAATTAATTCATTTGAGGCCTATCTTTATTCCTTGCATTTGATCCCTGGACCGGTCCATCAAGGCCTGGTGCTGCTGAGATTTTTATCCTCTATAGCAGAATCCCACTGGGACTCTGTTCCGATTCTCCTATATCTAGATAGATTATATCTGATCTCATTATATATCAAAGGATATTATTCTAGATATAATTTATCTGAAAGATATGATTGTATTTATTAGATATGCAGAGATCATATCCTAATATGATTCTAGAGTTGTATTATAAATACAAGGTGAGAGAAAAGTAAGTAATCCTACTTTGTGTGATTCTCAAAAATTGCAAGGAAGAAGTAGGAGGTGAATTTTTGTAGTATTCTCCATAGATTGCTCTCACTCAGCATTGGAGTTTTGGCAAACGGGATACAGTCCAAAAGATCAAAGCACGAGTCTTGATCATCTGATATCTGATAAATTAACAGGTAAACACGAGAAAACATAAACGTGTTGCAATTAATTATATAGGTGCATGCTAGGTATATAATCAATGTATGGTGAATTAAACATCCAAGATAGATCATCGAAAGATGGTTAAAATCAGATTTCCCTACAATTGGTATTAGAGCCACGTTTCGTATCTTGGCTTTGTTGGATTAATCCACGTTTGATTATTACATGCGAAATTAATTAATTGTGGATCTATCGTTCATCGTAGCTCGAATGTTTGGTTTTTTATTGGATTTCATTTTTCACCATGAGAAAATCCGTGGTTAGATTATGATTTATTTTTTGTAAATCAAATATGTAAAAACAAAGAACGAAGACGAAGAACATGAAGAACGAGATGAGAAAACGGAGTCCCTTCGCACAGCGCAACGGGAGACTCGCCGGAAGTTGGACGCACAACGCGAGGGTATGCAGCGACGGCACGCTAGGCGTGCTCGACGCTCGCAGCACGCCGCTCGATAGCGGGTGCGCATGTTTCTCGATAGTAGGTGGGCGAACAGGCTTCGGAAGATGGGGCGGAGGTCTCAGCAGCTGGGCATGTGGGACGCACGTTTCTCGGCAAATGCCTCGGCACTCCTCGGTGTTTGACATGTGCGGGCAGACGTCGGCAGGCACGCTGGCGGCTGGGCGAACGAGTACGATGGGGCATATATTTCGTGCGGCCGACCACAAGACGCCGCCAGGCTCATCCAACGATGCTCGACACTTCGGCAGCAGCTCTCGGCCTCGGGCGACGTCGACAGCATCGGCACTAGGCTCTCGGCAACACGGTTGGGTGACGAGAGCGGGAGATATGCGATGACGATGGCGAGACAACGCGGCAGTTGGGTGACATCGCACGTTCGTCGTACGTCGATGCTCGGTAGATTGTGAAGCAACGTCGACAGATGGCGAGGCGAGGCAACGCGTCTCGGCGACGTGGTGGGCGGCGGATGGTGTTGGGCGTGCTTTGGGCCGTGCCCTAGCGCACGGCCCAGCCCATCTGGGCCGACCCGCCCCGTTTACGGCCCAGACCCATTTTTCGATCCGAATCCAGTTTTTCAACCTGACCTGGTCCGATTCATTGTTCCGGCCCAGTTTTCGATTTTCGGCCCAAATCCAGTTTTGACTAGTCTGTACCCGTGCACGCGAGGCCTGTTTTGAGATTTTTGAATATATGTACTTTGCAAATTTATGTAATAAATTAGGCAAGGAAGTACAAGATCCATGAATGTGCCGCGATGAACAAATTTATTTTATTTTTATCGTTCAAAGCATGCCGTGGATGTTTAAATTATGCAGTAGCATCCTATATATGTTTAATTACGTAGATAAACATGTAATATGTTTTCATGATTGGATGCGTATGGCAAGCATGCTAGGTTTATCACTTTTTGAAGCATGTTTTACATGTTGAGTTCTATAGAAAGCATGCTAGGATTACGTGATCTACATGGACAATCCTTTTGAAATAAAAGACTAAGCAAGAAACCCGGCGTATTATTTTTAAATTAAAGATGTGAAGACCTGCACATTTTGATCTCTAAACAAAGTGGTAAGCACGAGTAAACGCCCACATGTGTGGCTTGCTTGCACCGTTTATCATAAGTTTATTATGTGAGATTTCTAAATAAAATATTTTAATCTATTGAGAAGTGGAAGTTTCATGTATAAACGTCCACACGCGTGGCTTGCATGTGCGATTTTCATAAGTTTGCTAGAGATATATTTAAAATGAGATGATAAAATAATTTAAATTGGAAGCGGTATGGTCCGAGTGAGTATGCTAATTCTAAGAATTTTTTTCCGATGTCAAAATTGTGGTCATTGCTTAGGCATCACATCAACTACAACTTTCCGCGAAGTCCCTTCTTGCGATAGTGATATGGTCTAGTAATGTCCAATTATTAATTTCATTTGTCATAAGGATAAATTGACATGGATTGAAATTAAACGACTAAAATGTTTATTTTAGTCTGGTCGAGGGGTTCATGTGTAAACGTCCACACGCGTGGCTTGCATTTGGGATTCCTTGGGCGATTGGAGATTTCAATTAATATTGTTTTATCAAAAGGTTACAATATTATTGTTACGAATTATGTGCGATTGTATGCTTATGTGTTTACATTATTTTTCAGATATGTCTCTTACACCGATTATCAATATGGTCGTAGAAAATCCTCTATCCGGTCCAAATTTTATCGAATAAAATGAAACATTGAGATTGTTCTTACTGCCCAAGAAAATTTGGATGTGGCCCTAATTAAGTTTAATAATTTAGTACTAATTTTAATTACAGACTCCTTAATTATAAGGTCGCATTTAGGGGTGTGCATCGGTCGGTCGGTTCGACCGACCGACCGAAATTTGTAAAACCAAAAATCGAACCGAAAATATTTTTTTGAACCGATTTATAGTTTCGGACCAACCGAAAACCGAACAAAAAAACCGATCGGTTTTGATCGGACCAAAAAACCGACCGAAACATACATATTTTAATCCTAATTATTTAAATAAAACATTAATTAATTATTATATAAAATATATAAATATATAAAAATAATATTTTTGGTTCGGTTACCGACCGAACCTAAAATATAAAACCAAAAATCGAACCGAAAACCGATTTAAATTGAAAATTTGAACCAAACCGAAAATCGACTTTTTCAAAACCGAACCGAACCGACCGAAACCGATCGGTTTTTTCGGTTCGATTCAGTTCGTGCAACACCCCTAGCCGCATTTGATCTAATTGTATTCGATAAGTTTCATTTGTAGCTAATTATCTAGTTAAATAACAAAACCAACATTTCAGCTTAGTATCATTCTACATTTTTTCTAAATGCACCTTCAGAATGACTATATGCACATAACACACTCAACACTATTCCATTTTATTTCTAAATACACATTCGAAATAACTACTTGCATATAATATGCACGATTGAATAGTGGCAGCAAGCTTCTCTCCTTGTTATAAAAAAACAAATATCTTTTTTTTGTCAATTAAATTCAGAAATTTATAGACCGTATCACAGTGGACTCGAATCCGAGATCTTTGGTCTCGAGCATTAATCATTCTACCACTAGACCAACAAACGTGTATAAAAAAACAAATCATATTATTGTGCATTTGTGTTATAGGTAAATTGATATTGATATAGACATATATAGATGCCGACTTGTTTCTCCAAATTCGCTCCACATAATTAAACTTTAGAACTCAACAGAAGCAGCAAAAGCCCAAATCTCGTGGCACATGACATGCTCTCATCATGACCATTCTGAACTTTTTGACTGAATGCAACAAAATTACGAAACTTCGCTTTAGTTTCTCAATAGGCCCATTATATGCTATCTTGTCCTTGGGCAAATTGTAGTATTGAACCCAGAAGGTTATCTTTTTGAAAATCACATCTATTTAATTTATATGCTCAATTACATAAATATTTTGTTAATTTATAAACTTTTTATACATTACATCTTAAAAGTTATTGGAACTTATAAAATATCTACAATAATTAAATAAGCTTAGTCAAAACTCCCCCACCAATAAACTCAAAGCTTGTCTCAATGGATAAATTTTGAATATCACTATACATCCATACAGAAACTCATTTCTTAATTTAAACTATGTATGTTTGTACATAGTTCTCAAGTTCTCATTTCAGACTTTAATTAAGTTACTTTTGGATTCAACTACATCCATTTTATCTTTATAATCTTAAAAAACGAGTTATTAAACTAGTACTAATCAAAGTTGCAAGCTATATATGCTTGTGACTATTAAATGGATTAATTCTTGAGGAACAAAACTTGTAAGTATTATCTAGACCAAACTTGTCGATCGCAAGTGTTTGCTTAGTACAATTTAATTCTATATGTGGCTTAAAGATGCTATGATATTGGAGGATTTTTTTTCTTTAGTACACCTATAAATAACAACTATAGAGATATATCATTGTCGTTCCAAAAGGTAGCCATTCTAAATTTTGATAAGTAGGAGTAACATTTATGACTTAACTATATAATATCTATGATTCAGTTATGTCGTATGATTAGCTTGTCATTTTGATTGTAATTATAGTCATAAAAAATCTGAAATTAATATTTGTCCCCATACTAACAAGGACTTCACCAACATCGACCACCAAGGAAACATGAATTGTCATTTCGAACGTAATATATAGGGGTGAACGTGCTATGGTCCTAAATGCTTCCTAACATAAAAGGTACATGCATATATTACTCGTATGTTTCATAGGCTAATAATAATGCTAAGAAAAAGAAAATTAAATTATTTTTTCTAACTTTTCCTTTAGATGTGACTAGATGGAAGAATCTTATACTCTTATCATTTTAAGCATTGGATTTTAAGATCCGAAGGGGCATGGATCGCTTAGGTGAGCTATATTAAGTCGTCTCATAAATCAACATTTTTGTATAAAGTAATATTTTCGAACACATACATCCATGCACATGCTTCGCGTATTAGGAATACTTGGGTGTTACAGAATGTGTATTAGGACTTCTAATGCACATGCTTCGCGTATCCATGTGCAATTTATTAAGTTAAAACAATATAATCAAATAAAAGAAATAGTAATCGTATACGCACTTGAGATATAAATAGTTTTTTCAGGGAACATGAAATTTCAAGTTTACCAATTATTAATTTTCTTATCAATTATTATTGTTAATAGTTCATAGTGAAAGATTTGGAGTTTTGATCATATTAGACTCATATACAAAAAGAAACATGAAACTTCAGTCTTCAGGTTTATCAATCATTAGCTTCGATATAGACTCATAAACAAAAACAAACATGAAAGTTCTAAGTTTATAAATTATTATTTTCGGTTTTTTTGTTCATGAATGATTAATTTCGATTTCTTCATAAAATTAAAAAGAAATGCGGTGAACGTGGATCGAACACGTGACCTTCAGATCTTCAGTCTGACGCTCTCCCAACTGAGCTATCCCCGCGGATGATATTATGCCTAGAATTTACATAATACCGTATTGATATCTGATACTAGCAACTTCTTCCACGGAGTACAATACTACAATATGGACCCTTAATAACGACTAGATCCTCGCAGTTATTTTAACTATTATTTGATTAAGCCCATTCTATTAACAAAAGTCAAGACTAAAGACTAAAGGGAATTTTTTAAGGGTAACAACAAATTATATACCAATGTTTGGATATTTTTCACTTAGTATTCCAACGAGAGCATATTGTTATTAAAATTTCTATCTTTTAATAATTTTTCATTTAATGTCATATGGTGAGTTTTTAGCGCTAGTGTATGTTTATATGGCTCGTCGGAGAGTCCACGTCTGCAATTCACGTAGATAATTAAAAAAATAAAAATTTTAGGATGGTGATGGTCGTTCGATTGATGATGGAGGAAGAAGCAGCGGATGGCAGTGGTTGTAACCATGTTGTTTGACCAAGACGAGAAAACGAGTTGGCAGCGACGAAAACTTTTGTTGCTCGTTGTTCGATTAGAATATTGAGGGAGAATGAAGAAGGTGGTTGGCGGCGATAGCCTGGTTGCCGCTGTTGTTCGCCGGAATGAAATGAGGAAACGAAGGTGATGGCTACGTTGCCTAGCTTCTTCCTTCCTCGTCGATCGAATGACCATTACCAAGCTATAATTTTTTTTCTTTTTTCTTTTAATTATCTACATGTATTGAGGACCATGTAAGTTTATGGGCGTCGAAAACTCACAAGAGGACATTAAATGAAAATTTATTAAACGTTAGAGATTTTAATAACAATATACTAAAGTTGGGATATTAAGTGAAAAACGTCCAAACATTGGGATATATATGTTACTAGCATTCTTTCCGTGCGATGCATGAGTATCGTATTTTTAAAAAATTATAATATTAAGTATATATGTTATGTATATCAAATATAAAAATATTGTTCTAAAATTATGGCATGAACTTTGATCTCACAATGATTTTTTGTCAAAGTTTAATTTTTTTGTACAAACATAGTATATATTTATCTTTGTTATTAACTTAACACTCCGCATCAATTTCCCCGACCAATTAACATATCATCGAAAGTTGATCAAAAAAAGAATATACACATAAAATAAAGTATTTTATATATATATAAAAAATCCATGTCATTACCCCCTCCCTCCTCTATACTTCTTCTCTTGCACTACTCCTTAGCGGTGATGTCATATGCATAATTATAAATATTTTGTTTTTTATATTTTTATGGATGAAACACACTTATCATAAATAACATGTTTATAATTTTTTCAATAAATACACATGTTATTTAACAAATAGCAAAATCAAATTTTATAATTATAAATAAAATATTACCATTAAAAATTAAATTTATACAATTAAAACTATATTTAGAAATTAAAAAGAAAAATAATTTAATTAGTCATGTAATATATAAAGTATTCATATATATAGGTATATAAATTATATATATTTAGTTTATTTTAAAACTTTAAATAATTATAACATGTTCAGATTATATCCATCTTTTAAATACCATGTATCAAACTAAAATTCATGATATGATGTTTAATTCAAGTTGTATATTGCATATATTTTCATGAACAAAATCACATGATTTTTAAAAAGAATTAAGGAATAAGAAAGAGAAAAGGGAGACAAGAAGGAAATTGTTAAGTGATTAATGCACATAAAAATAAACATTAATATTGCAATTTAGGGGTGAGCATCCGGGCGGTTCGGATCAAAACCGAACCGAACCCGAAAAAACCGAAAATCAATTTTTTTTTAAAAATTCAAACTGAACCAAACCGTATTATATATCTGAACCGAACTAAAATATTTGGTTCGATTCGGTTCAGTTCGGTTTGGATATATCCGAATTTAAATTATAATTAAGATAAATATTATAATATTTATAATATAATATAATATATATATATATATAATATTAACCAATTTAAATATTAATATATAATATATATATATATATATATATATATATATATAAATTCGGGCGGTTCTATTTGAAAACTGATTTTTTCCCAAACTGAAATCGAACCGAATTAATTTCGGTTTAAAATTTTTAAACCGAACCGTTTTACTATACAAACCGAACCAAACTGCTGATTTCGGTTGATTCAATTTGATTTTTTGGGTTTTGTTTGGTTTTGTTCACCTCTACTGCAATTAATGTATGAAGCTTAAGCTTGGAAAATAGTAGATGAGTGATTCCTTTATATATATATATATATATATATATGGAGTGGATCAAATGAGAACCACATCTTTTTTGCGAACTCTGCGAACCATGCATAAGACGTTAAAGATAGTGCACTAAACGGTATAAAGTTGCGCATAACGAAAATTTTCTAAAATGATTTTGTTGTACAACAATTTTAGAATATTTTCTTTGTGCATAACTTTATAGATTTTATTCATCAACTTTATATTTTAGTGTATAGTTCTCAAATTCTCAAAATGATGAATTCTCACTATCATGGATCCAACCCCTATATATATATATATATATATATATATATATATATATATATATATATAGAGAGAGAGAGAGAGAGAGAGAGAGAGAGAGAGAGAAAGAGTTTGGTTCTAATAAGAACCATTCTTATCTTAAAACTAAGAACCAAATGAATTAAGATGAAGTTGATGAATCACGAGAAAGTTAGTGAATTCAAAAATTCAAAATTTTTCACCCGGTTCGAATCCCATGAAAGAAAATTTATTTTTTGGATTCAGAATTTTCCTAGCGGATTCATCAACTTTCACCGTGAATTCATCGCTTTTGGTTCTCACGTTCTCACAAAAAAATGGTTCTCACGTTAACCCTATATATATATATATATATAGAGTTTAGTTCAAATAAGAACCATTTTTATCCTAAAACTAAGAACCAAATGAATTAGTTATGAAAGTTGATGAATCCGTTGAGAAACTTAATGAATTCAACAATTCGTAATTTTTCACCCGGTTCGAATCCCATGAAGGACAAAATTTTATTTTTTGGATTCAAGAATTTTCCCAACGGATTCATCAAGTTTCACCGTGAATTCATCATTTTTGGTTCTCACGTTCTCACAATAAAAATGGTTCTCACGTTAACCCTCCCCTATATATATATATATATAAGGAGTGGTTCTGGTGAGAATACCTATAGTATAAGTAATAAAAATATATTTCTTCCACATATTTAGCTTATATCAATTGTCTAGATTGAAGAGAATTTAGTTAATAATTTTACATTTTATTTTATTAAATAATTCGAATAAGGGTAAATTTGATATTAAAAATTTATTTTTTCTGCCACTCCATATGTAAATCTTGTCACTTCCCGATAATCTTATCACTTATCGAAAAAGTAGATATTTTATAATCTGCTCAATATAATGTTGCACAAACTGACCGTTCTATAACACATATTTAATAAATATATGGTACATGTTACACATCTCGCAGCATAGTTTATTGTTGCACTATCTACACTTTTGTGGCACATATATAATAAAAACACTACAAAAATTTAATAAATATGTGGCAAACATTACACTCACGCAACACAATTTAGTGTTGTACGGCAAATGCTACGAATGTATTCTACCCGTGCAAAATAATAAATAATCTATCTAAAGTAAGAAATTAAAAGATAGATTACAACAAATCCCTAAAATAAAGGAAATAACCTTTCTTAACATAAAACAAAATTACTAATATAACCTTTAAATAAATCATGTGAAATTAAAGTATAGCATATATAGTAATTTACTGTAGCACAACGTAAATTAATATTATCCATTGATTTACTAGAATCAATAGCTTAAATTTATTCTTATTTCTTATAATTAATTTTATTCTTATTTGATCCATCATCTCTATATATATTACCTTTTTTCTTAAGATGCCAATTTGGCTTCTAGTGGTCCATATAAGTTTCAGGCTACTCTTCATGGAGTCGAAGTTTAGACTAAAACTTAGTAATAACCCAATACTACTAACTAACTCGAAACAAAATTTTCCTTTATTACCAAAACCGATCAGTGGCAGAAAACAATTTTAGCTCACAATCTGATTTAATTCGCTTACACATCTAGTCATGTTTAGACCCGTCTTGCTTGTATTCATCTTTGATGCATATACTCGTTACTAACTTGAAATTCGTTGATGTTGAATTTTTCATTGTAAGTAGGTTGGCATTAAATACATAAAAAAATATTCTTAAATAAATATTGTTTTCGTACAATAACTCACCCACAGAATACATAACACTACCAAAATATATCGTATTGCGTCACTCGGAAGAAACTAGGAAACATGACTTTGATTGAGAGCCGATAGTAGAGGGGTCTTCTCTACTAAGTTGCACTAAATTTGGCAACCGAGTTTTTCCCCGAGAACTAGATTGCACAAAAGCAATATTCTCCATAATATCCTATCTTATTTTATATTTGAATATTAATATGCGCAATTATTGAGATAATCTATGACATTAATGTAATAGCAATTGATTTAGTTTTTATAGTATATGCGTAATGAATTTATATGTTATTGTATTATTAAGTTTCACACATACATATATATATTTTAGTGACGTGGAGAACGGAAACGGTAAGATGCGAACCGTGATCCTCATTATTAACGCATAAGGCCTTCACCTTTTGAATATTCCCGATAAAAGACCATACATATATTACTAAAATATGTATTCGCTCAAAATAATAAAAACTATATTTAATAATATTTTGAATAATATAATATAAAATAGATAGATACATGAAATCCATTCAAGTATTTGGTTAAGGATTTGGATAAAAATAGGATCCCTTTGGTTGGCATGAATTTTGCTATGAGAAAGTAATGTAATTTCGAAATTTTAAATTTCAGTGTCTGATTGAATTTTTATAAAATAGAAAAAGTAATAAGAATTTTGAATACTTTTAATAAAAGTAGTGCAACTTTCCAAGATTCTTATCTATATTTTTCTCCACTCTCATAATTCTTACATATTTGTATATATTAATATTATTTTATTGAAATACAAACTAATATTATTTATTTAAAAGTATTTTGTGTTATGTCTTTTATTATTATTATTAGCTTTTTCTAAAAAAATTGAAGAAGGGGAATTGGGATTCGTACAATGATCTCTAACTCTTTTAAAATGGAGGAATTATAATAATTTTTTTAGCATTTTCAAATATATGATAAAGAATTTATTAGGATTTATCTTCTTTGAATTCATTTTTTCAGAAATAATATTTTCAATTAACATTATTTTTACCAACCAAATAGATCCATAGAGTAATTTTATGCGAAATCAACTTTAATTTGGATATTTGACATTTAACTACTGGAGTATGGAGATGCTCTTTGCGTTCAGAACCATTTTACAACCATAACTGGTTTGTAACCCGTCGAGTTTCGACGGGAAGTCATTTTATGTGTTGATTTATAATCACTTTATGTTGCGTTTCTAGTCATGGTAAATGAAACAATATTTATATGAGGACGATGTGTTAGGATCTGATCGTAGATTTTCAAAGTAATAAATTTATCGTAGATCTTCATGATCAAATATATAGTTGAAAATGATTCATATTTATATGTTAAGATTGCCTTGTATTTGATCCAATTCTTATTTTATTTCATTGATTTCGATGTAGAATCATTTTACGTTGTAATTTATAAATATTAATTTAAGAAACAACTTCATACTTGGCTAGGGTACAATAACATTGAGTTTTTGATCGTGGTTGAAATTTTTTATTGTGACGGAGCACAACATTGATCCGAAACAATAAGACTAGAGTTTAGTCACCGTACCTATCTAGAATGTATATGCTTATGTTTGTCCGAAATTATATTAAAAATGATTTTACTACTCAATCTTGTCTCAAATTTTATAATAATACTCGCTAATTACTAAAACTTGTTTGAGTTTATAAATATAAATTATTTCAATAATTAGGTATCCATCAAAATAACAACCAAAACATCACAAAGTAAACATTAATAATAAATAGAATAAATTACAAAAGACTATAAAATCGAGAAAATTCCATGTAACACGTCGATTAATGTTCGGACCCATTTAGATTTTATATATATACTCGAAGATGTCTCAGACCTGATTTAAAAAATTATTTGACTGTTCGTTCTCATTCCAAACTTGCATAGTAACTTCCATCAATCACTCAAAATCGTTTAATTTATAAAATTATAAATAATTAAATATAAATTGTTACATTAATTAGTGATCTCTCTTAATAAAATCAGAATATTACAGAGAAAATTTAATAAAAAAATAGTATAAATACTCGTTAATTTTCCGTTCTTATTACAAAATCATATAGTAATACCCGCTAACTCCCAAACCCATTTGAGTTTATAAATATACTTTGTTATCATAATTGGTTATTTTGGCTTAATAAACCAAAATATTATAGAGTAAACATTAATAATAAATAGTATGCATACAAAAAATATATGAGATTCCAATTTCATTATGTTTTCCAAATCGTGAAGTTTTCTAAAAATTCTATTAGTGAATCGAAATAGTGAGCTTTGCATTCATCCGCCGGGACATATCTACAGTGTTTATATTTATACTCGTCCCAACTCCGGTAAAAAGATTGTACACTACTCGTTCTCGTCTCAAACCCGTATAACAATGCTTGCTAATTTATAAATATAAAATATTACAATAATCGATCATCCGTTGCAATAATAATCCAAACATTACAAAGTAATCATTAATAATAAATAGAACAAATAGCAAAAGACTAATTTATGAACATAGTTATAATCTACTGGTGAATTTGGTTATGTTTTACTTATTCAGCCGATGAGTTTTGTATATTTCTTTATTTTTTCTATTGACTTCCTTCGATACATTTCAATAAAAAAAAATGACTTTTCTCGCCAAGTTTCAGTAAAACTTCTGGAACTATCAACCGTAATTTCAACATAGTGTATAAACATGCTTCTTTTTTCGAAAAATACTAATATATTTTCAAATTCAATATTTCATTCTTTCAAATTTTACTATACATCTGTTATTCAAAATCAAAAATACAATTTCTTACCTTCTATATATACACACACGTATGTGCGCGTATGATTCTATTAATTTAATTATAAGTTTGTATGTTTGGGTAAGAATATTTTATTCATTTAATTTGTAAGGTATATATAAACTTATATAGTTCAAAAGTTATGAGAGTTGTAACTAAGAAGATTTAGTATATCTATTAAATATTCCTAACTAATTCATTAGTTATATGTATTATTTTATTTTTAATATAATTCACTACCTTTAATAATAATATTATCTCTTCGGCATATAAATTGCATAAGGTCAAAAATAAAAGAAATTAATTGATTTGATAGTATGACATGAATTTAATAAATTTTAAGAATACTTATCAATACTTTGTTTGGTTTTTCTTTTTTAAATTTGTGTAATTTGTAATTTATGCATAGACAAAACTTTTTCAATAAAGCTATGCGGCCACATTATGGCTGACCACACACCCTTTTCCCACCTATTCTGAAAAGCATTAAATTATTAAATTTAAATTTAAATTTTTTATTCGATTGGTACAAAATTGTAATTCCATAAGATGGTTTTAATGTAAAATCAATTTTTTAATAGATCAAATATTAAATAAAAGATTTTTTCATTCAATAAGCTTATTATGGCCGGTCACATTATGTCCGAATAGCATCACTCAAACTTTTTATGTATATTTTTATCATCATTTTCTCTTGGTAACTCCAATCTAATTTTGTGCAAATGAAAATGAGATGACTCTGATTTCCTTACCTTCATGTTTTGTTCTTTCTTATATCTCGTACTCAAAAAAATCATGGAAGAAGATTAAGAGATCTATATAAGTAAAAAGTCTAGAATGTATTTTTATTTAATAATGTAGTTAATAAACTATTAAGCTAGCGAAAATAATTTGAAAAAACAATTAATTCAAGAATTTTTTTTATTTAGATAGATTAAATTAAATAAACTATTTATTTGATCAAATTAAATTGGTGTGCAAAATTGTATAATAATACCCAATAATTATTCAATTTTGTTATTATTAAATAGTGTAGTAAATAAATTATTTGGCCAAAACAAATTGAAAAAATAATTTATTTAACCAAAGTTATTTATCTGGTCAAATTAAATTAAATAAACTATTTATTTGACCAAATTAAATTGGTGGTATAGTTTAAATATTATTAATATCAATTACTATACCAATTATTAAAAGTAAAAATTTGGTTGAGATTTGAACAATAGAAATATCATTATATATTGGTTCTCATTTGGCTATTACTATTAATTAGGCCAAATAGTAGTAAGAATGAATATAGATTAGTTATGATATCATTGAAATAAAATGAAATATGAACTACAGCTATGCAAAACCAATGAAGCTTATTATGGTATTCCTTTTCTTTGTGAGATTTTACGGTATGGGGAGGTTTTGCTCACAAAATTTTAATGAGGTCATATAACCACCTCTTCTTGAATTGTATTTACAAGATTTGACAATAGAAATATCATTATATATAGGTTCTAATTTGGTTAAGTTTCATTAAGAAATTAATGTGGCATTGGAGAGTGCTTAAAATGCATACAATGGAGATTTTAGAAAAATAAGAAAGAAAAATTGAAAAAAATTCACACATAATTGAAGATCAATGTAATGCTTCCAATATGTAATAGAATATATAATAATAATAGATTTCATTTCATTCGCAATTTCGCACTTCACCAAAAGGGTTTAGAGCTCACTCTCAAATTCTCTAAACCCTAACGCCATGAATCCTATCAATTCCACCGCCGCTAAACCCATCGCCCACCACCTCCCGCCGCTCAATCCCCACTACCCCTCATCTTCCAAGCCCCTATCTTCCTTCTCCCTCAGATTCCCGCCTCCGCCGCTGCCTCACTTCTCTCTCCCCTCTATCCGCGCCTCTCTGCCCAATCCAAGCCCTAACCGTAAAAACTCCGATAAAACCCCCAAATTGTTCAAATTCCAAAACCCCAACCAGAGAGCCGCCCCTGAAAACTCGTTAAATCCATTCCTGGCCCCTCTCAAAACCGCTCTGGCCACCACCGTCGCCGCCACGGCGCTTTTCTTTTCCGGATTTTATTTGTCGTGTAGACCTGTAATTGCCGCCCCAATTTCACCGCCTAATGTGGAGACATCTGAAAGGGAATCCCTTGCTGATGAAGAAAGGGAAAAATCTATTGAAGAGCACTTGGTTTCCAACCCTGAAGATGTTGAGGCACTCAAGACATTGATGGAAATGAAGATAAAGAGCAAAAAGATTCCCGAAGCGATTGAGATTATCGACAGGTTGGTAGAACTCGAGCCGGATGAAGTGGAGTGGCCGATGATGAATGCTCATCTGTTTGCTTACAATGGGGAGTTTCAGCTAGCTAGAAACGGCTTCTACGAGCTGGTGAAGAAGGATCCCTTCCGCGTGGAGGCATATCATGGGCTGGTGACTGTGGCGTCGCAGGAGGAGTCGAGCGAAGAGTTGGCGGTTATTGAGAGGAGGGTCGAAGAGGCGATGGCATTGTGCAAGAAGGAAAATAAGAAGACCGATTTGAGGGATTTCAAGCTGTTGCTTGCTCAAATTAGGGTGCTCAATGGGAAGTACGACGATGCATTGAAATTTTATCAGGAGTTGGTGAAGGAGGAGCCGAGGGATTTCAGGCCTTATCTGTGTCAGGGGATAATTTACACCTTGTTGAGGAAAAATGGTGAGGCTGAGAAGAGTTTTGAGAAGTATAGGAGATTGGTTCCTAAAGGGCATCCTTACGCTAGCTATTTTGATGAGAATATGATTGCTACTAAGCTTTTCGCACAGAAGGCGGAGAATGAGAGAGCTATGGCAAAGAATTAGGGAAATTATGCTGTTTCGTTTTGTAGCCAGAGAGCTGTTGCTGATGAAGGTGAAGGTGTGTTATGTAGGTTTTTGTTTATTTTCGAATGAAGTTTATGATTTCTGCAATGTCGTAAATAATGGATGAGTATACTTTATCTTCTTATTATCATAGATTGTTGAGACGTTGTGTTACACTTTATGAAATAAACCCGATTATTGCCTTAGCTGTTGAGCTTTGTTGTCCACCTCAGTTATTATTAATTACAAGCCCAAATAAAAGCTTGCAAGGTTTGGTATTCATCTTCAGTTAAATAGCAAAAGTTGGGTATGTTCTTGATTTGATTGCAATTGCCAATTAATTTGAAGCCTTGAAACGGAAATATGTATTCTTTGACCCAATAAGGCAGACGGGTATGGGCTGTTTTTTCACTCTTTATTATGCTATATCTTTTTGTCATAAGTTTGAGTTTTATGTAATCACAAAAGCATAAAATTGATTTATTCAAGAATCAATTTTTCTCTGGATAAGTAAAAGCTTATACTGAATTGAATGGGTTGATAATATGTTGCCTAATACAAGTCAAAATAAAGGGCATTCCATTTGTGGTCTATTGCTACTATTCATTTTTCGGCATCTCTGTTATCCATATTCATCAAATGAGGGATTCATTTTGGACTTGGGCTTTACTGGTTTACTACGTGCTTAATCTTATTTCTACCCTCCAAATCCTCTGTAGATCTTCTTGAGGTGGTATAGCATGGCTTCAATGTTCTAGGCAACTCATTGTTGTTAGCAAATTCTTTGTCATGTCATTATTCTTGCCTGCAAGCTGGAATCCTTCAACATATGTTCTATGATCGTATAAGTTATTGTCGTAAAGAGAACAGATAAATCAAGGTTATGAATTGGCAAAATACACTCATAAATATACGCACCATTGTAGATGCTTATCTTTATTGAGTACATACTGGAAAGCTTCTTAGCATCTAGAGTGGTCATATGTATATAGTATTTTGTTCTTGAAAGTTCCATTGACTAATTTTACAATAAAACTACTGGTTACATAGAGATGAAACATAATGCATGGAGCTATTGACTAATGATGAATCACTCTCTCACTGTGAACTGGCGAAAGTTAGATTTATTTGTAAGTTGGTTTACCAGTGCATTACGCTTGTTGATGCTTACAGATAACAAGGCAAGAAGATTCAACTGAATGTAACTGACTCAAGAATTAATCAACTTCATTTGGTCCGTTAAAAAAGAGTAGCATTCGCAGTTTCATAATTTAGGCAAACTGAGAGAGTCCTGTTTTGGAAGTCTTCCTATGCAGCCATTGAAGCACTCGTATCTTTGTTCTAATTTTCTTCCTGGCCTCTTGAGTTGAATTTGACTTTCATCAGTGATGACAATGAGTGTGCAGAGTAGAGAGTAGTCTTATCTTTATTGTCTGTGATCTTTGAAAGGTCTGTTCATGCATAAGCATCACCAGTGGAGACCTCCTGTTTTAGGTTTGAATTAGGCCCTCCTTTAAATTGGAGTCTTCTCTGTTTGCGTTATGCCGGCAGTGTCTCGAGCCTGAGCCTTGTGTTTGCGTTGGAATGACTGCTCAACATCTCAATGCAGCAAGCTAGTTGAGGCTGCTTGCTGTTGGCAAGAAATAATTATGCATCGGGAGATTCTGGTGAAAACTTGGACGTATTTACCAATTACCTGCACTAACCTCTCTTCTGTTTTGGTTTTCTCTGGCATCTCTCTTTGGGTTGGGTATGAGTTTTGTAGAAGTGCGTTTTGTTTTGTTTTTGTACAGTAATGAAACTAACTAATGTATAACCCGTCGAATTTTGACGGAAATTATTTTACATTATATTTTTTAAATTAAAAATAAAAATTATTCTATACTTAATTTCAAAATCATAATACTTTGACAATTCATTGAAAGAAGTATTAAAACATAAATAATTTGGTTAATGCTCGATGTCAAAGATCTTTGACTCGAGTCCACCGTGATGCAGTCTTTAAATTTCTGTAATTAATCGACCTAAAAAAAGGATAAATAATTATAATAAAAAAATAGGTCAATGATGGAATTTTTTCAATTTTCTTTCCACTTTTTTAGCTACAATAAATTAATAGAAATTAAATTACACATATATTTAAAAAGATAATATTGAAAGATTCTTGTAAATGTATAAATGAAGACTAATTTAAATTTTAAAATCTCCAAATATAATTTTTTAAAATTAAATTAAAAATATAAATTTGAAATTATACAATGTATGAAATTCGTTTAGAACACATAGATATTTGTCCCTAATTCGATTAAAAACTAATTTTACTATTCATTTGCATACCAGTTGCATATAGTGTCTCACTAATTACCGAATTAAGGAAGTCGTATATTTAAATTTAAAAATATTTCCAAGAAGCTAGACCATCTAGAATATATACATATATATATATATATATATGTGTGTGTGTGTGTGTATTTTGAATCCAATTAAAAGTGACTATAAGAAAGATTGAAATTAAACTCATCAATGAAATCCGTTTAGCAAGTATGTATGTATGTATGTCTTAAATATGTTTAAAATGTAATTTTGCAACATATTCTAGTAGCAGTCCCATATAATAATATTTGTTAATTATACGAATTAAATAGATAATATATTTAGATATATAAAAAAATCATTCTCGTTCCTATGTAACTCTTCGAATTTCGACGAGAACCATTTCACGTTGTAATGCCTAATTAATTTTTTTAAATATTATTTATTTTAAAGTATTTGTATTTCGATAGTTCATTGAAGAACTGTTATTTGACAAATAATATTATAATAGAAAAATAAGTGAATGAAGGTGTTTATTCTATTTTTGCCGTCTTCTTTATCTTCAAGTAATAAATAAAATTAAACTAAACATATGTATGAAAAGATAATAGTAAAATATTTATCCAAATATAGAAAGTAAAAATAATTTAAATAAATATTTTTTTTAACCTATGAAAAATTAACATTGTAGTTACCTCACAATCAATCGAAAATTTCATCGTACATCATTTTAATTTTTGTGTGTGCTTATGACCCTCCTCGTTACAGATTAAAATTTTAGTCATCTTTTTCTAGTGACTTGTGAGATTAACGTACAATTGACCATAATTGAACACAAGTTTTGGTATGTATAGTCATATGTTGGAAAAAGACTACTCATTTCTTTTGTTTATGGTAATAGCAAAACAGATAGTGGATATAGATCTAATATATAAATAAGGGTTTAGTCACCTGAAGTCATATGTATGTAATTGTATCCCTTCCAATCCCTATTAAAAAATGATCTGTCTGTTCTCGTCACAAACTTGTATAGTAACATTCGCTAATTACCTGAACCTCAAATCTATAAAACATAAGTTCTTACAATAATATATTAAACCTAATAAATAAAAATTCAAATATTACAAAGTAAACATTAATATATTTTATTGTTAAATAACAAAAGACTCCAAAATGAAAAAAAAAATCCATAAAGGTTGTCGACTAATGTTCGTAAGCCTTTGAGATTTATATACGTACCTATCTAAAATCATATGAAAAAAGTGATTTTATTACTCGCACTTCCAACAAAATAATAAATATATAGTATACATTTTTATATTTAAAGTAAGTTTCAGAATGAGACAACGATTAGCTTGTAACCTATCGAGTTTTGTAGTAGGGCAAGACGATGGTTCGAAAAGATGAAGCTAGAGTTTAGTCAAGTGTATCCGTCTAAATATATATACTCGTTACAATCCCAAACTCGATTAAAAATAACTTTACTACATGTTCTCATCTCAAACCCGCATGGTGATATTCGTAATTACCCAAAATCATTTATTTTTATAAATTCAACTTGTTACAATAATTGGTTATCCGTTTGAACAAAAACCTCAATATGATAAATTAAAATCAACAATAAATAGTATAAACAACAAAATGTTAAAAAAATTGAGCAAATTCAATGTAGGCATGTCTATTTTATTCTCTCATTTGGTATTTAGATACTCATATTTGTTAGGAATTCGATTAAAAATGAGTTTGTTACTCGTTCTCGTCTCACACCCATATGGTCTTAACTACTCGCTAATTACCTGGAACTATTAATTTTATAAATATAAATTTTTACAAATTTGATTATCCATCTCAACAAAAATCTCTATATTAAGAAAATAAATAATAAATGGTAGAAATAAAAAAAGAAATAAAAGTGAGGAAAATTCACATAGGCACATTGATAAATGATTGGACCCGTTTAGAATTGTTATACTTATAAACACGTTTTTATTTATAAAATATATAATAATCAAATATTAGTTGTTATAATGATTGGTTGATTGAGGCTATAGTTCAGACAATCAGAGTCGTTGGTCGTATTGGTGCAAGATGAGAGATCGAAATGATGAGGCTAAGATTTAGTCATATGGACTCATCTAAAATGTATACATATTCCTGTCCCAAACACTTAGTAATATCCGCCAATTACCTAAACATTTTTTAAGACTATTGTCTAGTATGGCACGAGATCCAACCTTTGAAAAAGGTTGAACTTTCAAGTCTACAAGCTTTCAAGCTCATATCTTTTCAACATTCGAACAATGGATTTTCGACAAAAGGAATTTCTCAAAGTTATCAGTAAATCCTAATTAGTACAAAAATAAATATTTACTCAGAATTTAGTATACATTCTCTTAATGTCTAGGTCTTTATTTGTAAACATCTTAGACCTAAATCTGGTTAAATTGTTGTCTATAACAGCTTAATCATAAGTTGGAAAAACCTAAACACTCTTTCAACCCCTCAGAAATAGAGTCGGCAAAATGAGCCAGGTCCGAAAAGCTCGCCCGGGATACCCGGGGTTTGGGTCGGTTTGGGCTTCAAAATTAAAGACCCGAAAAAAATCGAACCTAAAAGCCCGCGAAAAAACCCGGACCTACCGGCTTTGGGCAAAAAAAGCATGGGATTTTGGACTAAAAATGGCCGCCCGATTTCTATTATATATATATATAATATTATTTAATATACATATCTATAATTTTTAATAATATTAATTATATTTTATATAATTATTTACTTTTATACTAACAATTTTCTTACTAATTCACATCTTGGTCGGAAAATAAATTTCGAAAAAGTAATAACCTCATAAATCATTCAAAAATAATTCATAAGAGAAATGATCTCCAAAAATATATACATTGATGATTAATGATCTTATAGTATGTAAAATTTATTTTAAATCTTTGATCTTAAATATATACAGTATAATTATTTTATTTTATTCTATTATTTTATGCGTGTAGGTGGGATTGACGTTTAATAATATCATTTATCTTTGATTTGTAATTACTAATTTTTTCTTCTTAAATTAAAGAATTAAAATATACTGCATTACAATATCATCACATGAATACATAAATAGGTCAAGATATACAAGAAGCATTATCATAAGAATAAGTAAGCTCAAAATATTCTCATCACTGATTCTTTATTTAAGTTAAGGAGTTATGAGATCTTAATTAAGTAATTATTTTTTTTAAATTTAAAATAATAATTTTATATATTAAAAAAATTTAAAAATTATCTAAAAAAAGCTCGCCCGCCGAGTCTCGTTTGGGCTTCATATTTTAGGCCGAAAATTTTGGGCCCGACTGTAGGTCGTCCGAAAATTTAAAAGACCGACGAGCCCGAGGTCAGGCCGACCCGACCCGCTACTTTGCCAGCTCTACCTGTAAATAGGAGTCAGGAGAAGAAGTAGGCAAGTACGCAATGAAGTATTAGTTTAAATTTATAAATATAAGTTGCTACAATAATTGATTAATTGTATCAATAAAGACTCGAACCGACTCCGCTAATCCCGAAGGACTGCCATGTCGGACCGCGACTGGGGTTTGGATTAAAGAAACGGGAAAAGAAATGGGAATTTAGTATTTGGTTTCTAACCATATCATTGATAAGGGAAACATGAATAATTGCGGAAGCATAAGTGATACGAAGGTTAATTCAGAAAGTCTGACCATACAGTAGTTAATTATTAAATCACTACTAGGATATTCACAAGTTCGACATATAACTAGAATTCAAAAGAGTTTGCAGCGGAATAAACGTGTGAGATATGCATATGAAGATGCATTCTCAAGGAGAACAAAAAAAATGTTCCATTTTCATTGACAAAAGAAATCTCGCTCAACTCCACTTCATTCCATCATCAGCTCAATCTGCACATTTAAAAACAAACATGCAGGGCCGAGTACAAGAATGCACTCAGTGGATTATGCCAAAAACATTTTCATCTTTAAATTATACTGCCCCATCATGATAAGACACAAGGGTTTTATTTGAAAAGGCGCATGCTTACTAAAACATTTCATCATTTTCATAAATCGTCGTCTTGTCAAGCATTTTCTTTGTATGTATGATCCATATCCTTCATTTCTCATATAACATCATCATGAACGTCGAGAAGGAGGCCTCCTTCTACGTCACGCGATCGATCGAGAATTGTACTTTCAAAGACACAATCACCCTTATGTGTACACGTTAATCCAAAGCAAGAAGCACGGGATCCGAATTCGATTTTCATCATGAGTTGGGAGCGACCCAACAACCTCATTATCATTCATTGTCGTGAACCAACACATTGATAGGATCAATACATAAAACATAAACATTTGGGGTGTAATTTCATAACATCATTTCATCATCATTTCTCAAAAGAGAAAGCATCATAAATAAATACTTTTCATTTTGAAGAAAGCATCATAAATAAAGCATTTTATCCTTGAGGATAAGAAAAGCCCACCTTAAGAATTGACCTTCTTGACATACATGCTAGCGATCATTTGTCGTTTTCATTTACGTCCACGCTGGACCTTGTCAACGTAAGAAATATAATTTAATACGTCATTCATTTCTTTCGAGAAGCATCGTTAAAATTTAACGAATTCGATATCTTTTAAATCTTAGAGTTTCTGAGTTTCATGATTTTCGTTATCGATATGACTTAGTTAACAATCTATACTTCGTCTATTAGGTTCGTCTTGTCATGACGATATGTGACACTTCGTCGTTTGTTAACGCGTATCGACAATTTCGAGTTCTAATACCTCATTCGTTACTAACATCTCCTCGACGTATTTCTCGCCTCACACGTCCCACATATTCTATCAGAGAAACTCATATCTATACTACACAATCAATAAAGATTTCTCTTACTTCAATCATCTTCTAACTGTCATTCAATAAATTTAAGTTGCTTAAATATAATATTTCTCAAGTATCTACTTGACATAATCAAATCATTAATTAAATATCTAATTCAATTAAGTAAATCCATAATTAAAACTTAATTAAATGGATTAAATAAAAATCCAATAATATTTGATTAATTAATCAATTTAATTTAATTAATCTTAGATATCCAGTAATTAGGATTTAATTCCAATCACACCTTACATAAGGTCCATCCCATTACATGCATAAATCACTTAAAAGAATAATTCTCAAATTATCCCTTAACATAATTAATTAATTATGCTATATTAAAAAAAATAGACTTTATTCAATCTCATGAGTTTAATTAACTCATTATAATTAATTGGTCTTTAGATTACTATTTAATTCAAGAGTCCCTCTTTAATTTAATTCCAAGGCCCAACATTAGAATAAATCTAAATCCACCTTAAATTTAAGTAAAGTTCATGCTAATTTAATTCAAGAAGCCCATCTTTCATTTTATTATTGGTCCATCTAACATTAGGTCCAATCACCATTTTAATTTTAGCCCATATATCCTATAAGGCTCAAACATAAAAATTCTAAGGAATTAAAATAAAACTAAGCCCATCATTTTCTTAATTTTCAAGGCCCATCTCTTTTTTTTTATCGGCCCATAGTCAAGGCCCAACATCAATTAATCAAACCAATTATTTTCGGCCCAAGTAATTAAAATAAACTAGGCCCATCAATTATTTAATTAGCAGCACACCTTCTATTTTCCTCGGCCCATAATTAAGGTCCAATACCCATAAATTTTCGGCCCAAGTGAAGAGCCCAACAAAATAATTAAAATACAAATGAAACCCTACCCTCGTACCCTCTTACTCGCGTCTCTCTCTCTCTACTCCACTGGAACACACACTCACACACACCTCTGCACCGTCGCCTCCATGTCCGGTCGGCCACGATGCCGGTCGACGATGTACGCCGCCGTCGTGACTTCAGCCTCGGCCTCCTCTCCTTTCTTCCCTCGCGTAGCGTCAACCTCAAGCCCTCTTCTCTCTCTCTATGCCGCCGCCGCCCTCTCGTCTCCGGCGAGACCTCGCGGCCGGCGACACCATGGTTACCTAGTTAACCCCTTGTCCAGACTTCTCTCTCACGTCTCACTCTCTCGGAACTCACTCACACGCAGACACACACAAATCTGTCTCTAAATCTCTCACCCTCGTCTTTGATTTCAGGTTTGCCGCTGTCGCGGCCTCTCTTTTCCGGCGTCTAGAGTCATTGCTGTGTCGAAGCGCATGAACGGCCCTTGTTCCAGCCACCACGTCCTGCGTAGCCTTGGCTCCGGCTGCTGTCGCCGTTGGTTAATGGCCGAGCCGTAAGTGGCTCGGTCCAAACACTATGTTCGATAGCGTCTCTATACATTTAGAAATGTATTTGTTTTGATTTCTTTTATGTTTTCAATTGTATGTGGCTAACAAGTATATACGTGTGTGTTTATATTTTCTGCATTTGGAAAGTTGCTGAGGACTGATATTGGTTATGTATTTCTGTTCTTGGTTATGCAAATGAAATGCATAAGAATTTTAAAAGAGAGAGGTTCTGTGAGATATTGCACCTCAATGAAGTAGGAGTAGGCTGTATGAGTGCTTTGTTGCTGTTTTGATCGAAGGGTAGCAATTTCTTGAAACAACAAAGGATTAAAATTTGTTAGAGCTTCTGTAGCTGAAATGAGAATTTTGAGAGGAAATTTTACCTTGGTTCTCCTTCTTGCTTGAGTTGTGCAGAATGGTAGTGGTGAAAAGTGAGGTGTTGTTCGTTTAATTACGTGAGAGAGAGAATGAGTGTTGTTGTGAGATTGTCAATTGTCATAGGATTCTTAAAGGTAATGATGAAGTTTGAATATAATGATGGGTATGTAGAGAAAAGTGGAGGTTGTGAAATGTGAAATGATGTACTTTGATTGGATAATTTATTCAAGATTGAAATATCTGGTTCGACGTATAACTGTATTCGATCTCCGTCATTCGTTTAAATTTTCTCGTTCGAAATAAAATCGAAACGTCGACGATTATAAAATTTAATCATCGCTCTAAACTCAAATCTCGATTTAGCTAAATGAATAATAAATCGAAGTTTTAAATTTTCCGGGTATTACATATATATTATGAGAAATTAATACTCATTAATTGTAAGATTACATACCTTATTTACACAAACCATTTATACATTGAGAAAGTACATATTGGAGAATTTTGAAAAATAACAATAAAATTTTGTGGGGATGCCACATAGGATTGATGATCAATATGATGTCTCTAATGTGTTATATAATTAATAATAGATGGCATGAATGTGCTTTAAATTTTCTGACTTATATGCAGAATTTTAATTTGTTTTGCGCGCGGCCGGGGTGGAGGAGTTAGGGGTGAGCATTCGGATTTTAATTTGGATTTTTGTCTAATCTGAAAATCCGAATTTTGAGAGAGAAAAAATTCGATCCGAACCGAATATCCGAAAATCCGATTTTTTTATAAAAAGTCCGAACCGAACCGAACCGAACCGAAAAATTATGAAAAAGCTGAAAATACGAAACCAATATATTTATATTAAATTTTAAAATATTTAAATAAAATATTTATATATATATATATATATATTATATAATTGGGATTTTTGGATTTTTTGGGATTAAAAAAATCCAATCCGAAAATCCAAACTGAATTTTAAATTTCGATTTGGTTCGGATCGGATATTTGGTTTTCGAATTTTTTGCTCACCCCTAGAGGAGCTGTTATAAAAATTGTATCAGCTAATATCATGTTTCCAAAATACTAACAATCTTAATTGAAGTGTTTGGCAAGTGTGTTACAGAAACACTTTGTAAGATCTCAAACTAAGATATTAGTTATTTTGTAACAAATTTTTGATAAGATCACAAATTTTCTTTGAATTTAAAAACAACAGATTTTTTTTTCATTATAAAAACAATCGCTATCATCTTAAAAACAAAAGCTTGGTTGAATACTTGCATAAGGTAACTGTAGTAGACTATTAACGATATTATTTTCGTATTATTTCATTGAGTCGACGGAGCGGAATATAGAGAAGCGAATCCCGCTCACTCGCGAAAATAATGGTAAAAATATCACAAAATATTTTGAAGATCGTTTTTATGATTTGATGTTGATATAAGCTTTTGTTTTGTTATTACATTTCGAAACAATCCCTTGATAGACTTGATGTGCCGGTTCTGTTTTTACCACGCATACCAGTAGCATCATAATATATTGGTAATTGTCATGTCAATATGTTTAAATGGCCATTTCATATAATTTGAATTAATTTAATAACATCTTTCGACATTTATGCTTGTGAACATATGGATGATATTTTGTCATACTTAATTTTTCAAGTATGATTTTTTTTTAATGATTTATAAATTATTTTATGAAAACGAGTGTCTACCCAAATGCATCGAAGAAAATTGAAGCTACCCAAATAAATAAAAGGAAATGAAGAAAAAGCAAGCTCTCAATATTTTATAACATTCTAAAAACAGGGGTCTCGCCTCCTATCAGCAAATAAATTCAGTATCATCGTACATTAGTAAACCCTATTAGAATCATGGTATTATATTATTGTGTTGTTATTATTATTAAATTAAGATTCGATGCAACATATAAAAATATTAAAAATTCCAAGTTGCGTAGGTGACGAGTCATGGAGTTATGGTTTTTATCTTTTGTGAGTTGGCAGTTTGTGAAATAAAGTTGCTGGTTGATACATTATAGGTAGGGGTATATAGGTCTCAAATAATTTAAGCATGGAGCCTTGGAGTGGACCTTTTATGGTTGAAAAATGTATCCAATTTGTATGATATGTGACAAATCACTATTCAGACAATCTTGGGTGTTGTGACCTTTTCCAATCTTATATTTTTCAGCCCAAGATGTGAGATTCTAAATCCCCTTACTCGGATTTAGATATGCATCAGCCCAAGATGTGACATGCATGTCGTACATAAAATTCAATTTTTGTGATAACCAGAGTGGGAAGCTTTCGAAATTATGCAAGGAAATAATAATTGGGATCCTACGCCCCCATACAGAGATAAATAAATAATGCGTCATCCCTTTCCAATCCTAGCTTATAGCGTTTTTCGTATTTCATAAATTATTCTACGAGTGATGGCATAATTGAGACGAAAAATGGTAAAAGAATTTATTTATTTTTTGAGCTGGGAAAGGGAAAAGGGAGTGAGTAATAAGGATGAGGAACATCATCAAAGCTAAAAAATTATAATATCTCAATTACGTAAACGTGACTTGGCTTGTACGCCATTTATATAGATGGCATGTTTTGATGCTTAATATGTACTAGACAAAACAGTCGGTCCGACTACCATTTATCGTATAATTAATATAGAAATATATATCATTACCCACATTCAGAAAAGTGCCAGTGCAATTTCATACCCATTTTCCAAAACGAATACAACACATACCCATTTATATTTTTAATATATATCTAGTGCGAGTTTCGACGGTGGCAAGTCATTTCATCGACCAAACAAGAATATTTTGTCCGTTAACAACATGTGAATCAAGAATATTTTGTTTGTTAACAACATAATCGATAAATGATTTGAAATTATAATCGATTATTCTTTAAATTACTTTATAGTTATAGAGAAAAGTGTGAGAAAATCATGAAAAATAATAATTAAATCATCTGAATCGGGTTTTGTTTTTTTTAAAACATAAATGAATCAAAATTAATTAACACCTAAAAATCGTTGATTCCGATCGGTAATTCCATGTTTCCTACGACCGTAAATATGGAGTTACCGATCGAATCAACGATTCTTATGTGAAAATATGAAAAATAATAATTAAATTATTGAATGATGTTTAAAAAAACATAAATGAATCAAAATTTAATTATTCACATAAGAATCGCTGATTCCGGTCGGTAATTGCATGTTTCCGGTCGACCGGAAACATGGAATTACCGACCGGAATCAACGATTCTTATGTGAAAATATGAAAAAATAATAATTAAATCATTTATTCACATAAAATCGTTGATTCCGATCGGTAATAACATGTTTCCGATCGACCGAATCAATGACCACCGACCGAATCAACGATTTTTAATTTAATTATTCACATAAGAATCGTTGATTCCGGTCGGTAATTCCATGTTTCCGGTCGACCGGAAACATGCAATTACCGACCGGAATCAGCGATTCTTATGTGAATAATTAAATTTTTTATTCATTTATGTTTTTTTTAAACATCATTCAGTGATTTAATTATTATTTTTCATATTTTCTCACACTTTTGCTCTAGTAATTTAACAAAATAATTTCGCAATCATTTATTAAAGTCAAAAATATTAATGTTACTGAGTCAGAGGAAATTTTCCAAAATATTGAAATGAATAAATGCAAAAATATAAATTTATATTGTTGTCGGTAACAAAACGACAAAAAAAACTATTTCATCTACTACCGTGACTTATCTTCCCTGATTTAATTTCCATACATGCTTTATAAATAAGTCTTTCGACGAAGATGAGAAAACAAGCATTGAGGAAAAAATCACGCGAGGCTTAGACGAAAATATTGTAATTTCACGAGAGAAAACATACATTGAGGGAACGAATTTAAGTTTAATCTGTTTCAGGCGAGGCAAGAGAAAACATCACGCGAGGAAAACATCACCCTAAACATTAGAGGTAATTTAAATTTTAAATCTTGTGTATTTAATTTTTAATTATCTTGTTTAGTACTTTGTTGTTTCAATTTATATTCTATATAGTGATAAATTGAGATAGAATATGTATTTGTATGATTGCATAGTTTATTACAATTTCCGTTCGTATATATTTATATTTAACTAAGTATATTTTAATTTATAGGTGAATTTAGATTAAGTTATGCATTTTAGATTAATGTTTACGTTTAGGTGAACTTAGATGTATTTATATGGTTTTATGATTTTTTTAGATGCATGTGAATTTAGATTAAGTTTATGATTTTTTAGGTGAATTTAGATTAAGTTTATGGATAACGTATGCTTAATTGCATAATATAGATTAAATTTAAATATACATTAAGTTTAGTAGATTATGTTTAAATATAAATTATTTATGGATAACGTATGCTTATTTATTTATTTATAAAAAATTTAGAGACTTTATATAAAATGTGCGTTTATTTACTTTTATATTAATGATAACATTATTTCTATATTTAAATTTAATTGCATAATTATTTTTATTAGTGTATTGATTTTATGTATTTAAATTTAATTGCATAACTAACTAAATACATATAATTATTATGTCTTGGTCGATCGAAACAAGGAAATATCGTAGGAGACATAAAACTTGAAATTAATTTTAGATGAATGTATCGATCGGAAACAAGGAATTTAATACTAATTATTAATTAATTTTTTTAGAAATTAATTTTAAATGAAATCAATTAGGATAATTTTAGATTTATTAGGATAATCTTCAATTATTGTTGTTGTTTTAATTTTAAATGAAATCAATTAGGATAATCCCGAAATTAATTTTAAATGAAATCAATTAGGATAATCTTTGAATTATTGTTGTTTATGATATTAGATTTCTTATTGTTAGTTTTATTTAGATTTATTATTGTTAAATTTGTTTAGATTAATTATTGTTAATTTTGTTTACATTAATTATTGTTAATTTTGTTTACATTTGTTTTGCTTATTTGTTTAGATAATTCGATTGTTTCGCTATTTATAATTATTGCATAATTCGCTTAGATAATTGGATATAATTATTGGATAATTCGTTTAGATAAGTGCCGACATAATTGCTTATTAGATAAGTCCCTTTAATGAATTTATTGTAAGAGACTTTAATTATTTAATTAGATTGCTATTTTTTCTTATTTGTATATTTGATTAGAATGTATATTTGTTTTGTACATTAGAAAAATCATATTAAGACGTATATTTCATTAATGTAATCTTGTATTTGTTATAGATGTCGGGATGGAAGAACATTATTGTTCGATATGGAGGCGATGGGATCCTTCTTTATGTTACATTGGCGGGTATCGTGCAAATGTCTTTGTTCGAATGGACAATGTAATTATCTGGGAGTTCATAGAGATGATTAATCAAATTATGTTGGGAAATTCGATTGAGTACAACCTACCAACCGCATTATCTATCGAGATCTCGGAGTGGTAGAATTATCAAATTACTTTTGAGTAATGATGATCAACTTTTTCGATTGGTTCATGATGCCCAAGCAGAGGTCTATGTGACTCACGATGCCGACACATCCCAATCGGAGCAAGAACTATATAGACCTTCGTTTGAGATACCATCCTCGCCAACATATGACTACACTTCCCAAAACATATCGCTCACGCGTCGTTGACACAACAATTTACATCATCTAATTGGTTTGATGTCGATACATCTCAATATATGCCGCAACACATGGATCCATCCAGAATTCGCTTTCCAACATATGTCGCAACCACAACCGGTGATACACTTGTTGAGGACGGCGATGACGACGACTACGTTGAAGAAGAAGAAGATGAAACGAGTTAGATGAAGAGGAAGAAGATCGCGAGTCGCTTTGGTGAGCTATGGCTCATTTGTAGAGTTCGACGATGGATCCGTCGAGAGAGGTGGATTCGGAAGCTTCTATCTACGATTATGCGAGTAACACGCAAAGAGCACGTAGGAGCCTAGAGCCGAAGAAGTTGAGGAGATGAGCAACCGGCTAGTCCTCGTTATTCCTCATGATGCTTTCGCTAATCTCTTTGCTCGTCCTCTCGACTCGGCCTGACCCGATGAGCCGAGCGAAGGTTCCATCTTCGATGCAAGGGTGAATCAAGATATCCGTGGGGCTATGGCATTTGGAACGTCGAATAGAATTTGTTATTCCTCGATCCGATAATTCGAGGATTACATTCAAATGTCGATATCATAATCGTGTCCTTTTCTACTACGTGCATCGCAGAAGGTGGATTTTGGTTTGTCCGCAAGTTTGATGCTATACATACTTGCGCACGTAACCCAGTGAATATCGGAGTAAGGAAGGTTAATGCCCGTAATTGCAGATACATATCACGAAAAATACGCCAAGACGGTGAAGTGCTAAAGCCGAGGTCCATTATGGGCGATTTGCGAGAGTACGGTGTACGTTACATACATGTAGCAATGCGAGCCCGTAATAGGCGATCGAGATGATATACGGTGGACATGAAGAATCATTTCACTACTACCTAGTTATCTGTGATATGTTACGGATGAGCAATCCGGTTCGATGACCGACTTGGATATTGGATCGATGGTCGGTTCCGCCACCTCTTTGTCGCTTCGGTTCATGCAGACGACGTACACATTGTGCCTCCGACCCGTGATTGTAGTCGACGATGCACGCACTGAAGGGCCGCAATAAAGGCGATATTATTCGCTACCGTGACAAAGGACGGCAACGAGCAAGTTTTTCCATTAGCTTATGGAATTGGTCCGATCGAGAATGATGTCTCATGGACTTGGTTTCGCCTCGACTACAAGTCGCCATGGATCAAATCCGAGATGTTGATTGTTTCGGATGCCCATGTCAAGATAATGAACGCGGTCAAGTGTGTCACACCCCGATGCAACACACGGATTATGCTACTACCATCCGCTAAAAAATCACCCGCTTGGGCAACCATCCGCAGTTATTTGTAAAGCCGCTTATGCGTGCAAGATGCACACTTTGAAGCGATGGCTATGTTAAAGTCTCGTGAAGGCCGATGGTGGTGGCGCATATACCAAGTTGGTGGAGGTTGGAGTGCGGTGGGCTAGATCACGGTGCCCGTTAGGCGCTACGCTTTATGACATCGAACATTGCCGAATCATTCAATTCTCGAATATTGTGGGCTGACGATTGCCAATTTGCTCAATGATTGAGGCAATCCGTCACATTACGTAAAAATGGTTCGACGAGAGACATGAAGCGGCAAAGAGGTACGCGGTGAATTGACCTCAAGCAACGCGTAAGATGATGGTATCAATGGAACTATCACGCAGATACGATGTAGTGCCCTCATCGGACTCCACTTTCAAAGTCAAGCACGAAGCAAAACATTGAGTCAATCTCAATACGCAATCGTGCGTGTTTGGAGTGGGACATGGATATGATACCGTGTTCTCATGTCATATTCTTGACTATATGGTGCAATTTAAGTTTAATTATGTTAATTTTTTGATCAAATTGATTTCACTTACATATAATTGATTATATAAATTTTTAGTCATAAAGGTCACCATATATCTAACTATGTGGGAGTACTACCATTACGCAAAGCTAGCGAAGCATACTCAGATCGGATCAATCTGCTCACCAGATCTAGTTGAATTGTTCCTCCGGAATGTTCTTTGGAATTACGTTATGCCTCTAATAGAGTCCGTCAGTCGGGCGCCCAAAGTGGGTCGATATCGCCATCCAAATGAAGTGGGATCGGTAGTAGAAGTCGTGCACTACGGACATGTAGCTTGTGTGGTAATGAATCTCATACGCGTCGGAAGTGTCCTTACTTATCCGAGACGAGTGACATTGTAATGAAAGAAAACATTCATGTAAAGATATTATTAACATTATTATTATTTTAACTTAATCAAATTGAATTGAATTGAAGCGACCTGATAACGGGATTTTTCTCTCCTTGAGGCGACGTCTTCCTCTATCATTACAAACTGTTCTCTTTTTCGTGGTTGTGTTTCTCATACAATTTCGATCGTTTCCATCACCAACCGAGGTAAAGGTTCCTTCTCCGCCTTTTTTTTCGGCCCATTTTCTTTTTGTACGTTTGTTTGTTTGAATAGCGGTGAAAAATTTGATCTTCACAGAGTTTTTAGTACTAATGGAGTGCTAGTATGTGGTTTCGTTGCTTATTTTATCTACATCGACGGATGCATGTTAGTCTTGATCTGCTTCCTCTCGCACTCTGTTTGGAGACCGTTTTGTTCATTTCTCGATAGACTATCTTATCGATTGCGCTCGTTGCTTTATAGGTTAAAGTGTATGTTTAACGATTCACCTAACATTGACTTAAACCGAGTCCTAAGATTTATGTTTAGTTTGAGATTTACGTTTCGATATCTTGTTCTCGATCGATAGGTTAAAGTGTATGATTCTTCAAAACAGACACAAATTCATTCAACGATCTTAGCTTCGAGTTAAATACTAAGTTGTTGTCACGAGGATTAATAACTATCGATAATCAAATATTCGATAAATAATATGAACATCCATTTGCATCCAATATACCAATACATACCAATATACAAATACATACCAATATACCAAGACATGCTAATTTCTACCTCTTCCTCTTCCTCTCGGCTTTTATATGGATCACATATCTCATATATTTCCACCTACTTTATGTCTATATGCTACAACATTAGACGTACCCATTCGATGCTCGGTGAACCGGAAATAAGGCGTTCCACCATCGCACGCAAATGGACCATCACCGAAATCGTCTTCACGGTCAAATACCTCGAAGAGGCGGCTCGTGTAATAATCGCATCATTATTCCATGATGGTATCGGTGGGAGTTAGCCTCGAACCATCTAGTGAAGAGAAGAAGCGGCCGCAATAATCTAGTCGGGCACACGAAGTCCATCATCCTCGCATCCACTGATCCTGGTCCATCCTCCAAATACGCGAGTCAAACAAAGACGCAATGACCGAGTGCATATCCACGCAGACTATCACGAAAGCGCCGCCGATGACGCAAGGGATAATGATCTATAAAATTAATATTTAGATAAAATAAACAAGGACACGTAACCATTTAGATAAATTAATATTTATTGTATTAAATAAGGTTACTGCGTGCACGTAACCATGATGTATAACCCGCCATGCCGAGGACAACTGCTATCCAATGCGCTGGTGGTCGCCATGTGAAACAATGCTCTCGGGGTCATGATCAATGGTGCCTCACGCGGGTCTTGAATGTAGGACTAAAGCATTGCGTGTACCTCGGACCATGAATTTTGCGTAAACATCTATTCAACATTGAAAATTAAGTAATTAGAGATACTACACATATATACTATATATTGATTGTATTAAAGACTTACGAAAAAACTAGTATCAAGGATGATTGTGTTTTGATAATCCACCCCATCCAATACGTCGATCCCGGCATCGAGTCTCATCCTCAAATACACCATGAATAGATCGACGACCTGCAAAATTATTTTAGGGATACATATCAATATAAGTAGATGTACTTAAAAAAACGAAATTAATATATTATTGTAGAAACACAAACACGTTATTTTTTTGTTGTTTTAACTTATATAGTTGTATATATATATATATAGCCATACCGTGAGGGTGGGTCATGATGAAAATATTTTTAATAATGTAGTTAATTTTTGAAATAGATATAGATATATAATTGTAGTACACACACTTATATATATTTATATATTAGGGGTGGGTGATGAAAATATTTCTTAATGTAGGAAATTATTTGTAAGTTTAAGACATATTAGTTTACACATCAATTCCACATATTAGTTTAACACATATTCCACTCATTCGTTGCACATATGCTAAATATATTAATTTATCACATCTTTTATTACAGATTAGCATAAGAAGGGTTCTAGTGCTGCATATTATCGCACACAAAACACAAAACTGTAGCACAATCGAAATTAAAATCTCAATCATTGATCCAGCCTCAGATTTATTCTCATTTCCTACCTGAACCATCTCCTATATATATACATACAAAACATGAACTTCATAAGTTCTGTGTATCTATTTTATATATGTTGTGCACAGTTCGTAGGTTTACAAATAAAATATAGTTCTCATTTGATCTATATAAAATAATTTTTTATCCGTACATCATGTGTGACTATGAGCTAATTTTCGAAAAGTTGCAAAATAAAAGACAAAGTGAAATGATAATTTCTATCATTATTTATGGCTATGCGACGTAGATGCTTCGCCAATACTAATTTCACTATTTGTACGAATCAAGAGACAATTTATATTCTTTTACTAACCCACCGGTTAAGGTGGCATTTTCCGACGGTAATTATAACAATATTAATTGAAGTAGTGCAGGTAGATTTGGACATACTCTTATAACTTTAATCATACAATCAACTTTAACCTTTCTCTTTTACTACGGTTGCTGCTTAAGTCAAAGTTCTTCAGGTAAACAGATCTATCCTTTTAATTAATCCTAATTATTTAATCTTGATCCATACTAATTTTCAAAATTACAACATCACGAATTGACCATTTGGAGGGCTATTGTTAAGCTATGCCGCATAGTGCTCCTTATCTTCCAATTCATTAACTTTATGTCATTTTTCCAAGATAATAATCCAAAGCTTTTCCCCATAACTCTGACCTTCATTTTCAATTCTATATCTTTTTAGGATTAATCAAATAAGCTACATCTAGTGTAGCTTTTTATTTTTTATTTTTTTAATTGGTGTGAATTATGTTCTAGACTTCGCCTCTGTTTATGACAGAAATGGCTAGTTGCAAAAGGATTCATATTTACAGGTCACTTTTTTAATTAAACGTACTTGATCTTATCTTCGTAAAAGATGCTACTCAATAAGATTAAACAGAAATTAGACTTGTCAATCTTGAGTTTTTCGATTGGAATTTCATGATTTCATGTTTCAAGCATTAAATCTAATCAATAATCTTATTTGATTTCATTGGTATTTGGGATCACATATCACGTTGCAACAAATTCAAAGTTCGTTAATACTCACTATGTACTATAATTTCTTTCATAGTTTTACTTTTAAGGACTTCCCCTAATTTCTTTCCTATCTATTTATGGTAATCATCTTTCCAATTTTATCTTTAATAATATTCTTTATTTATATTTTTTTTATCACTCATGACCCACCATTATTTTTCCTTTTTAACCTCAATAACCAATTTATTTATATATATTTTTTTACCACTTATGGCCAACCACTAACTAATTTAATATTATATTATTATGAGACCCTTACTCCACTCATAATACATTCAACAATTTTTATTAAAACTCGTATCGAAGATTCTAGGACTATATTTGGAGGACGGAGGGAGTATTAAAAAGATGTTGTTTGCATAATGACTGAAAATCCTTTGTTGTAACTAATCCAAATTAAACTAACCCTAATTTAGTTCTTTTATCTCGTTTCAGCAGGGCCGCCCCTGAGGGTAAGCCACCCTGGGCGATTGTCCAGGGCCCACCATCTCAGGAGATCCAAATTATTTCAAAACATTAATTTTACTTATAGATATATAGATTTATTTGGATTCAAAATATTATATCATTTAAATATTTTATTTATTTTAAAGTCTAAAGTATTAAATCTTTATATATTTCACTTATAGATATATGTTTTCATTTGGTCCCAAAAATATTGATGTTGATGTGATTATTAATGATTTTGAATCTGCAAATACTTGAATAAATTATTTTTTTATTATATGTATCGTAGATAAGAGTTGAGATATATAAATATAAGAATGATAAGTAAGTTGTATATGCTTTTGATAATTTTCTATTTGTAGATCACTTGAATTTTACGTAAATTTACAAATTTGATTTATTTTATCAGTATAATATAAGGGACTGTTTTGGACGGTCAAATGGTTAAGTGGGTTCATGTCAAAGGTCACGAGTTCAAACCTCACTATCACCTCTATAAGTTCAAGCCAGTCACACCCGATTTTTCAAGTGTCGTTTAGTCGTCATGTGTCGTTTGCAAGCTATTATAAAGAAATATAAGTTTTACCTAGTACGCACAGAAGATAATGACTGATGTTTTATATGAATTTTAAAAAATAAGGACTTATATTCTTTATTTTGCCTAGGATCTATAAAATATCAGGAACTGGACTGGTTTCATACACCCATAATAAGGTATCATATATAATACATTTATTAGTTTGAATTTATAATGTGTAATTGTACAGGCTTCAGTTGCAAACCATATAAGTTTAAAATTGAAAACGTGGATAAAAGGAATTTGTCTGCTCGCTTCAGCATAAACCAAGGACTGCATTGATAAATCACATATTTTATTAGACGTAGTCTTTTATGCGAACCATAAAAATCTGTGCAAGTGAATATATTGTAATTATCTTTGTATGCAAATATGATAACGTGTGTGGAAAAACTTATATAAATATTTGTAAGTAGGCCCCCACTCATATTGGTTGCCACAGTATGTTGAATGTATAATTTTTTTGTTTTATTTTATTTTTCATTATTTTGGGTCATGCATAAAATGTTAAAAAACATACTGTGTAGATGTTGGTATCGCAGGCGTCGCTTTACACGGCTACAAATTTATAATCATTTAGTTATTCATTCCATTTTCACAGTTTAATCTTCATAATATAAACCATTTTTTTTCCTTTTATCACACACACACACACACACACACACACATATATATATATATATATATATATATATATATAAATATGATGACACATATCATTCATTGATAAATAAATATGGATACTTCAAATTCAATTAATTTGATTAATTAATTATTAGCCCTCCTCAATCATAGTTCAAGAACTATTTTTCATTTTATTTCTTGCGGATCAAATTTAATGCTACATTATTAAAAGTAAAAAAATGAGGAGTAGTTCTATAGTTGTTTTTTACCTCGAACACGTGGATTTATGTACTTCATTCAATTTCTGACAGGAAATATATTCAATTCATTCACTTTGTGACAGGAAATATATTCAATTCAAATTTCTTTTATACTCCATCCGTTTCACCCAAGATGATTCATTTCTTTTCGATACAGTTATTTAGGAGAAAAGTATAAAATGATTAAAGTGATAAAAAGAAGTTAAGTTTCATAAATTTTGAAGAGATAATTATTTTCTAAAAAGAAAATAGATCATTTTGATTGAGACGGTCTAAAAAAAATATATGTCATCCGGATCAGAGAAATGGAGTAATAATTTTCAATTTTATAAAACAGTATATTCAACGGCAACTAGCACAACACGTACCAACATTGATGGCATTGATAAATTTGGTTTCCACCTACCCTATAAACAAGGAATTAGTACAGTGAAGAAATAAATTCAGCAGATGTCATGAATGGCATGACAATTCAAATTATACATACTGAATAAAAGGAAACCTTATGTAACATTCAAACAATGAACTACTTCTGTATAAAGAGAGAGTCCATTATTCCGAAACTGGAAATGGAATTCCAGTTGGCGATAGAATTCTATATACAAATATACCTAAACAAAAATAATATCACAAACTTTTTTTTGAGTTCACGTCCAAAGAAAATAACCTCAATACTTTGTGTTAGAAAGTGATATTTACCTTAACATATAGACTATATTTTATTTTATTAATACATAGTATTTATGAGGAATTATTACCAATTATAAAATTCAATGAGAAAACTAACTTCACCAAATGTCATAAATTACGCTCAAATTCAAAATACGTCGTTTGCTTCGACTGTGCCTCATCAATACTTATATATGTAAGATTAGTTTCAAATCTAACGTATATAAATGCTATCAATTTAATGTACACCAATATAGAATTAAAATATATACTTTTTATGGTGGAATAGGAATGAACGAGCATTGATCTTTCACAGGTTGGCAAGCTTCAATTATCTTTGAATTCTGTATCATGACCTTTTGAAAAAAAACTTATTTCTAAACGATATATTTGAGTAGTCAGCTGAAATTTAAGGAGATCAAGAACTCTTATTTTTTTTTGTTAATTAATACAGAAATTTTAAAGGCTGCGTCACGATGGACTCGAACCCAAGACCTTTGGCCTCGTGCATTAACCACTCTACCACTAGGCCAACACACACACATCAAGAACTCTTATATCAAATGATAATGTGACGTACATGAAACTTATGAATTCATTAATATATGTACACCAAAAGTGTATCGTTTTCTTATCATAAAATTCCAAATACAAAATAATTTAAATTATTTTTTATCAAAATAAATAAAATAAAAATTTATTAAATATCGTTAAAGTTTTAAATAAGAGTAAGTAATATTATAGGTATATGAAAAATTGTAACATAAGTCTTTCTTTTGTTATAACTAGTTCTATTGATCAATTAATGTTTATTAGTTTGTAATAGTATAGAAGATAGCATATAGTTAAATGATAAATCTAGTGTGTGCGAGATTTATGAAAACAGTAAAGAACACAAGAGGCTTTTACGTGGTTCGATCAAGGAAAAGATCTACGTCCACGGAGGAGTGATTCCTCAATACTTTCACTATATGCGATTACAATGAATGTATTAAAAAGCTCTCGTACTCAATAGTTGCTAACCCATCTACCTTTAATCTAACCTCTATTTATACATGTTGTGGATCTCTACCGATTACTATGTGATCCGATCTCTGAAGATAGATTTGATCCTTGAATATCTCCTCCAATATCTCCTTCCATATCTGATAGGATATGGTTGACCTTGAATAGGGTTTAGCTTTTTGGGCCAAACCGTGTAGCCAAAATAGCTAGGCCAGACCCAGTTCACGTGGGCCTGCTGTTGGGCTTTAGCGGTTAGGCCATATCCCATCATAGCCTCCCCCCTCCCAATTAGTCGAGTAACAACTACACCGAGGTGAGGTGAAGGATGTATTTTGCCGAGGTTGGTTGTTGCTCGGTTGATGTCATCGTCGAGGATTTTCCTGCCTTTTTGATGTTAGGGTTGGAATCTGATGATTGGCCGAGGTCCGCACTGAGTTGGATGTTTCGCCGTTTCGGACTATGCTGGACTATTTGTTGAGTCCGAACTGAGTTGTTCGAAGTGGATGGCGATATCCTTTCGTCAGGAGAATGTCGAGGTCCGAACTGACTAGGGTGATTTGTCGAAGTGTAGATTGATTTGGACGACGTGTCGAGGTGGGTAACCGGGCTGAAGTTGGACGGCGGTCCTTCGTTAGGAGAATGCCGAGGTCTGAACTGAACTATCCGAAGTTGGACGGTGGTGTCCTGTCGTTGATAGAATATCGAGGTCCGAACTGAGCTGGCGATTTACCGTTCCGGATTGAGTCGAACAATTTGCCGAGGTCCGAACTGAGATGGATTGCTCTGGACTGATTTGTACAATTTGCCGAGGTCCGAACTGAGTTGACCGGGCTGGAGTCAGAGTGATGATTGCACGATTAGACTGACATGTCTGCGCGTCCTAGAATACGTCATATGTGCCAGGCGATTAGTTGGCGCTCGAACCACGCGCGCGTCTGCCTCACATCAAGTCATGGTAGGCCACGTGGGAAGTTGAATAGGCGGTTTTGGGCGCCTATTTGTACTTTAAATAGGCCATAGATAAAGAAACTGTTCACTTCCTTCATCCTCGTCTGTTTTATCCTCAGAGAGAATTTTTGAATCGGAGAAGCTTTTGATCATCTTTCAGAATCTTGCGAAGTTGAAGAAATGCCATATTTGAAAAAGTAAGTATGTCTTCCTCATCCTCTTCTACGCCTTCTGGATCTGCCCGGTCATCTTCCTCCCCCGATAGTGAGTTTGAGATTAGGGATTACACCTGCCATACCTTGATAGGTAGGTCTAGATGTATTAGCGCTAGGGTTCCGGCGATACCATCTATCTGGGATGAGTACAAGGTCAGGGACGCTAGGTCGTCTCTGACCGTCACCGATTTGTGCAAAATAGCAAAGGAATTCCATATTCCGATGGAGGTATGGTGGTGCCTGCCGCGATCCGAGGATATGGCCCCTTCGGAGGGATTTATTACCGTGTATGTTGACGCCTTGAAGGCCGGCCTTAGGTTCCCATTGGCCCCCATTTTTTTGAGCATTCAAGAATATTTTCAAATTCTGATATCCAGTTGACCCCGAACTCCATTAGGTCGGTGGTTGGGCTAGGTTTTGCCTGTTATGGCCTTAGTGAGAAGCTTTCTTTTGAAGTCTTGATGCGTTTTTAGCGTCGAAGTGCATGAGTGTGTACTACTTGTCACCTCGGCGGCGTTCGAGGTGACTGCCGCCGAAGGTGCCCGGTGGCAAAGTAAGTTCTTCTTTTGGTGATGGGCACCCGAGTTACAATTGGGGCCTGGGCAAGATGAGGGATGTAAAGTGTAAGGCCTTGGGTGCCATAGAGGATGAGCTAAACACCATCGGTGAAATATCTTGTAGTTTCACCGAGGACGACCTGAATAATGCCGGGCTGAGCATTTATAGGTCGGAAGATTCCGGATCGAGGTCGGATCAAGGTGAGGGCACCCCCCTTTTTCCTTATATCCTCATATTACTTATTTCATTGTGCTAAACAACTCCTCTTTGTATTGTGCAGTAAAGCTCGATGCACGCAAGAAAGCAGTGGTGGCGGCTTCATCGCCTTCAGCACGGTCACCGAGCCCGAGGCCAATGAAGAAGGCAAGGTTGACTGAGCCGAACAAGGCACCCGAAGTGGTGGCCGAACTTAGCCAATTGATGACGGCACCTCAGCCGAGGTCAGATCCGACCTCGGCGGGAGACACCCGTACCAGGATTACGTACGAGGTGCCGGTTTCAAGCTCCCCTATATCCTTCCCAAAGTATAGGTTTATATCGTGTCTGCCGTTATTTCCTTCTGCTATATGTTTCTTACTGTGTGATTTTCAGGATGCGACCTCGGCGGCGGAGGATCTGCACCGTACGGCCGGGGATATGCATCGGATTACCGGTCTCATTATCGAGGGCGTCTCTCGATACAACGCCCGGACGGAGGGGAGGGTCATTGTTGAGGCCGCAGGGCATTCTTGAGGCCGCGAGGGCCGATGCTAAGGTCGCGAGGGCATTCTTGAGGCCGCCACGAAGAAGACTCGGGCCTTGGAGGTGGCCCAGCCGGTGAAGAAAGCACGAGGAGGCGGCGGCGTGGTGTCGGCCGTGGGCGGGCGGAGAAGAAGCTCACGAAGAGAAGAGTGCCTGTTTGGCGGGCGAGGGCGATGTTGAAGGCCTTTGCCCGCGAGCTCATCGAATCGAGACCTTCTCCGCCTCATCTCGGACCGCTACCGTGCTCGGGGCGGTGGTGTCCGACCACCGGAGGAGTTGGCGGCAAGATGCACGACTTTGACAAGGTCGGGCATGGCCGGATCGAGGTCGGTCAGGCGCGGCAGAAGGACTACGCTCGCGTGATTGCCGAGGTGGAGTCCTTCATTTTTTGGAGACCTGGCGGCCTCCACTTCTCTCCCGACGGCCGAGGTCGTCTCCCGTCTCAAGGAGGATGAAGATGCGGAGCTTGGGAACTCCTTGCTGAAGTCTGGTGAGGCGCAGGCGCCGGGCCGAGCTCGGGTCTTCCTCTAGTGAGCCCCCCAAGAGGCTCGGTCGGTGGACCTTTGTAATAGGTTTGATCGCGGGGTCATTAGGATCCCGAGCTTTGTACAAACTCCCACTTTGTGAATAATAAATACATCTTTTTGAAATAAATGTGTTGTTTCTTGTTTTAGCACTCGTCTTCTCAATACATTGGTCTATATCACGATCTTTTGACCAAGTTGAAAGAGGTCTGAGGTGCCCTTACCGAGAATGATGAAGAGGTGGTGTTCTGGAGGAGCCGTTCTGCCGAGCTGACTCAGACCTTGCATAGTATGGATAGTCAAGTCGCTGGGGTCGGTAGCACGACATCATCACCGGCCGAAAAGCGACTTCGGTGGCTAAGCGAGGTCACCCGTCTTCTGGCAGAGAACGAAGCCTTAAAGCTGAGAATTATTCATCTCGAGGTCAAGGGGGTGGATGTCTCTGCTGACGGTCTTCAAGGGCGCTTGATACAATGTGAAGAACAGCTTGAGCTGGCGCAAGAGAAGTTGGCGTGGGTCTCAGAAGAGCACGCTGAATATGAGGCAGTGATCCACCGAGATGGTGGTATAACCATATCTGAGGCAGACGACCGAGCTCAACTCACCCTTCATGAAGGAATGGTACTAAGGGATGAGGAGGGCCCAACAAAGAAGAGCTTTAAAGATTGCCTTGATGGCGGTCGAGTGCCTCCGGCTTTACGAGATCGTCCATAGCGGCGTATGCCCGAGCCCCCATGATCAAGCTCCGGCCGATGTGAGAGTTGAAGAAGTCGAGGTAGGTGGCGGCTATATGGACCATGCCGAGGTGCTCCGACTAATGGGTTCAGACATGTCGAAATGTCTTCTCGTGGTCGGGCCCCATCATCAGGAGTTGGATGAGCACGGATATCAGGTCGGCGAGGAAGGATGTCAGGTCGGGGTCGAGGTCGTAGCCCTAGTGGGATGGCGAGATCAAGAGGCAGGAGTTCGGCCTCGGTCCCATGGACATCCACTTCAGGTCGGGGCGCCTCTGTGCCTGTTCAAAGAGCGTCTGGAGCAGGTCGTGGCGACCCGACCTCATTGACTGGGTTGAAGGCACTGAGTTCATCCCGGGTATTCATCGTCGACCCGGTGATTTTGTTTCGAACTGGTGTAGCTTTAGTGATTCTTGGCGAGGTGCAGCTCGGAAACCCGAGTGATCTGTATATAGCTTAGGACTTGGTTTTTAGTCATAAATGTATTTAGACTTTGTACCGAAGTGTATATTTTCCCCATAAAGAGGTACAAATATAGCTTAGGACTTGGTTTTAGTCGTAAATATATTTAGACTTTGTACCGAAGTGTATATCTTCCCAATAAAGAGGTATAAATTGTACGAGATCCGATTTGGACGTCGTTTGCATGTAGATGTTCAAATTAATGAGTAATCTGTATGCCTTGCACGTAGATATTTCAAATTAATTAGTCTGTGTGCTTGCTTGTACGAGATCCGACTTGGACGTCGTTTGCATGTAGATGTTCAAATTAATGAGTAATCTGTATGCCTGCCTTGTTTGTCGAGAAATATCGATAGGGGTGGTCCCCTGACGCGCGCTTAGTTGAGTACCCACTTTGTAGGTGTATCATCTTCTCAAGGGCGTCCCCTTTTGAAGGTAAGGTGTGTTCCACCCGAGGTGAAAACGAATTTTCACATAGATATAAGATAGGACGAAGTAATCCACTCATAATAAAAAAAGATGTTTTATTGATAAGTAAACGACATCGTGCCTTGGAAAAAATAAACAGAGGGCTAACATAATGCCGACGTGAAATGAAAGCTATGTAAAATACCTCCTCAGGTGGGTGATATGCCAAGTTCGGGGGATAAGTGCACCGGATAGGTGAGCAAGCTTATAGGCCCCTTTGTCGAGGTCCTCGTGGACGCGGTATGGGCCTTTCCATGTCGAGTCCAATTTATTTAAGGCGCTCGACTTTACTGATTTCATTGTTTCGTAGGACGAGATCGCCTACTTGGAGTGTGGAGGCTTTCACCCTCTTGTTGTAGTACTTTGCGACCTGGCATTTGTACTTGGCTTCATTGATGAAAGCGAGTTCGCGCTTTTCCTCTAGAGCATCGAGGTTGACTTGTAGGTTTTCCTCGTTGTCCTGCTGGGCGAAGTGAAGAGTTCTTGGGCTCGGGCACCGATCTCGGTGGTATAATGACACCGGTGCCATAGACTAAGGCGAAGGATGTTTCACCGTGGGAAGTCCGGGTGTCGTTACGTATGACCGAGAGGACTTGAGGAGATTTTCAACCCAATCCCTTTAGCTCGATCTAGCCTCTTTTCAATCCTTATGCGATCGTGCGGTTTGTCACTTGATCGACCGTTCGCGCGTGGGTGTGCAACCGAGGTGAGCTGTTGTTTGATCTGGAGCTCTTCACACCATTCTCGAAATTTTGTCGACGAACCGGGTGCCGTTGTGCGAGATCAAGGCGTGTGGTATGCCAAGCGGCAAACTATATTTTCAAACAAAGTTACGGATCCTTTTGCTTGTGAGATTTGAAAGAGGCTCGCTTCGACCCATTTTGTGAAGTAGTCTGGGGCTACAACTAAATACGGCTGCCTTGCTCGATCGAAGGGACCAACGATGTCGATTCCCACCGCATAAAAGGCCGTGGACTTTGTAGGCTCCGAGTTCGGTTTGAGGTATCTTCTTGGCGTGGCATGGGTTGGCACTGAATACTTCTTGACGAGCTCGGCCGAGTCTAAGATGAGGTGGGACGATAATATCGACCTCGGCGTTTTCTTTGAGAGATCGTGACCGATGTGGCTTCCACAAGATCCCATGTGAATCTCGTTTAGTACATAGTCCGCCTCTTCTGGCCCAAGGCATCTCAAGAGGGGTTGGAGGTAGGATTTCCTGTAGAGAGTACCTTCATGAACAAGATATTTTTGGGACTTGATCATCAGTTTTTTGGCTTCGAGCTGATCTTGTGGTAGCACGCCTTCTTCCAGGTAAGCTCGTATAGGAGTCATCCAGTTCGGTTCGGTCTCTATGATGACGCCGATGTGGGGCTCTTTCTATACGGATTGAACTTCCTCCACTTTGGTGGATTTGTTGATGACGAGGCTAATTTCTTGAGGGCGTCACTCGGCTATTCTCACCTCGGGATTCGGTGAATTGTGAAATACCAAGCAGTCAACATTTCTTTTGCTTTATGAAGGTATTATTTCATCCTATCCTCTTTGCCTCGTATTTCCCAAGACACGGTTTACCACCACAGGAATCTCCAAAGATCTGGATTTTTTCCACTTTCAGCTCTTTTGCAAGACAAAGTCCTGAGATTAGTGCTTCATATTCCACCTCGTTGTTTGTGGTCGGGAAGGAGAACCGAAGTGCATAAGTTACTTCTTGTTTTTCCGGGCCGAGAAGCAAAATGCCTGCCCCGCTACCTATTTTGCATGAGGCTCCGTCCACGTACATTTTCCAACAGCCATTAGGTAGGTTGAGGGCAGGTTCCTCCGTTGGAAGGGCGGAGATTGGAGTGACCTCGCTGGTAGGATTGACCTCGGTAAACTTGGCTTCTACCAGGAATTCAGCTAGAGCTTGCCCCTTTATGGCCGGTCTAGGGAGTATAAGATGTCACGCTTGCCGAGCTCTAGTGCCCACTTAGCTATACGTCCTGACGATTCAGGTTTTGACAAGACTTGTCTCAGGGGTAAGTCAGTCAGTACCTGGATGGAATGGGCTTGAAAATAAGGTCGGAGGCGCCGCCGACGCTCACGGTGCGCTTATTTTTCAAGTTGGTGTACCTAGTCTCCGGTCCTTTGAGAGCTCGACTGATGAAATAAATAGGGAGTTGTCGTCCGAGCTCATCTCGCACTAGTACTGCGCTGATTGCCTCATCCGAGGCGGCCAGATATAAGAAAAGGAGCTCGCCTTCTTTTGGGGGCGGACAGTGTGGGCGGTCGGCGAGGCTCGCTTTAGGCGTGTGAAGGCGACATGGTGCTCATCCTTCCGTGAGAAATCCGGGGCTCTCCTCAAGATTTTGAAGAAGGGGAGTTGTTTCTCGGCAGCCCGGGATAGGAACCTGCTGAGGGTGGCCAAGCATCCGGTGAGTTTGTGGATCTCACTAACGGTCTTTGGCACTTGCATGTCAAGTATCGTCTTCACTTTGGTGGGATTAGCCTTCAACCCTTCTTGAGAAACCCAACATCCCAAGAATTTCCCGTTTTACCATAAACGTGCATTTTTGGGGGTTGAGCTTGAGGTTGGCCGACCGAGGAGGCTGGAGGATAATCTTGAGGTCCTCGACCACGACTTGCCGTTTTTTAGCTTTTGACCACGATGTCGTCGACGTAGACCTCGACGATCTTCCCTATGTGATCTTTGAATATTGCATCCACCATTCTTTGGTAGGTAGCTCCAGCGTTTTTCAATCCAAAAGGCATTTTTCGGTACGCGAAGACACCGAAATTAATAATGAATGCCGTTTTTGGAGCATCTTCCTTGCTCATCAAGACTTGGTGGTATACCTTATAAAGATCCAGGAAACTGAAGATCTCATGGCCCACCAATGCCTCCATTTTTTTATCAATATCGGGGAGGGGGTAGCAGTCCTTCGGGCAGTGCTTATTCAGGTCGGTATAGTCGACACACATGCGCCACCTCCCTCCTGGCTTTCGAACTATGACAGGGTTAGCCATCCAGGTTAGGTACTTGACCTCGAACAGGATCTTGGCTTTACGGGTTGGGTCACCGTCCCTTATCACCTTGCTGCGTTACCGCAAATGCCCTTTTCTTTTATCGGATGGTTTGGTGGCGGGTCGATGTTGAGTCGATGAGTGATGAGCTGGGTGAGACTCCGATCATGTCAGTGGGGACCATGCGAACACGCCCCCGTAATCCTCGAAGTTGCATAACATGTTGTCGAATGTCACGGGACCACAGGTGTGACCTTGGCGACCTTGGAGGATCGTCGTCATATAATTGGAGGTCGTCGGTTAGATCATCCGGGGTGACAACTTCGAGGAGGTTACGTAATTACTAGGCACGAGGTGAGGCCTCGTCTTGGTGAAATCCTCAGGCATTCTTTCGCCGCTGTTTGATCACCCTGGATACTCAATACTCCAGCCGGGGTGGGTATTTTGATGGTGAGGTGGTAGACCGAGCAGACGACCTTGGTGGCATAGAGCCAATCTCTTCCGAGGATAATGTTATACGGAGAGGGAGCCTTGACCAGGAAGAATTGAACGGCTTTGGTGATCGACCTGGGAGCACGTCCTACGATGACCGAAAGGGTGATAATGCCTTCTGGTTGTATCTCCTCCTGAGTGAAGCTCCGTAGCTTAGATGGTGCTGGATGAATTTGTATCCCTCCAACCTCGAGTTTGTCTAAGCAGCTTTGAAAAATGATGCTGACGGAGGCACCGATGTCTATGTAGACCCTATGAACGTTCTTATTGCCCACCACTGCTTGTATGGTAATAGCATCTTGATGGGGTATGACCTTGGGTACTGGGTCGTCGTTGTAAAACACGATGCTCTCACCGTCCCGAAGTCGCTTGTTTTTTGGCTCTTCGGGGATCGGTCTCCGAGCTTCGATTTTCAATGACGACCTCGTCGTACCTATGGTGAGTCCGGTGATAGCGTATACTTGCTCCATTGCGTTGGTACCGTCGTCCTCATCATCGTCGGAGTGTGCGGTCTTCGAGGTCGGCCCACAATTGTTGCCATCTCCGTTCTTTCCTCTCCGCTTCTTGTTTCCCGACTCGCTCGTGGTGCGGTCGAGGTATTTCTTGAGCGCACCTTTTTTAACGAGCTCATCTATTTTCGAGCCCAGACTTCTGCAGTCGTCGGTGTTGTGACCATACCCCTGGTGGTAGTCGCAATACATGTCCTTCGACCTTTTCTTGGATCCTCCTTTCATAGGAGGTGGTTTTGGGAAGAGCTCAGTGTGGAGCTCGAATATCTCCGCCCTTGACTTGAGCAGATTATTGCCAGGATTTGGCCGAGGTCCCAATCTGGACTCCATTGGGCCTTTTTTGATTCTATCGAAGGCACTTCGGCGATCGGTGCCCCTTCCTCGATCATCCGGCCTCTTCTTCTCGGCTTTCTGCTCGTCCCATATCTCTCTTTTCTTAAGATCCGACTCGTCCCCTTTGACATAGTTATCCACCAGGGTGCAAAGGCTACTCGCCGTCTTCGACTTCTCCCTGGTGATTTCTTTGTTCAGTGCGCCAGGTCGGATCCCGTTTTTGAACGCATTGATGATGTAGAGATCATTACTATCATCGATCTTGAGGGATTCCTTGATAAATCGTGAGACGAAATTTGACATCGTCTCGTCTCGTCCTTGGCGGATGGTGGCGGTTGGATGATGGTTCGAGGTGGCATCTTTTGGTAGAAACGCCACTGAGGCGATCCATGAGATCTCAAGTCGTGTATCTTTGTTACGGCGAGTGAGGTGAACCAACGACGGCGTTGGAGACCAGCACCTCGGGAAGATTTTGCACATGTGGAAATCTTCCATCCCCGATTGCCATGTTTGTAGTATGGCAAAAGAAAATCGAGAGGATCTCCGGGGCCATCGTGGCGGCGATGTTGGGTGCCCGATATCGTTGCGGCGGTGTATCCGAGATTTTCCTCGAGAAAGGGAGATGATCCGTCGCATGCGGATCGAATCCTGGGAGTTCATTGCCATCCCTCTCAGGAGGGGTGGGAGACCGATAGCGACGTCTATCGTCTCTTTGATGAGGGGATCGACTCCGCCTTTCCTCTCTTCGGCCCCGTTCGGCCTCGCGGGCGTGTCTTGGCGAATGACTTCGGTAATTGTACCGAGGTGACCGACTTCGTGGATGTCGCCGGGGTGAATGATTATGGGCGGCCCGCTGAGGTGATCGACTTCGGACATCGTGCCGAGGTGACCGTTCTCAAGCATCATATCGAGGTGATCGTTCTCGGATATCGTACCGAGGTGATCGTTCTCGGCTCTCGTGATGAGGTGAATGTCCTCGATTATTTCGGAGAGGTGAGCGACCCCGGGCACCCGTGAGTGCCAATCCGGGCATTCTTGAGGTTCCCGCTTCGTTCGTCCTCTGGCTCAGAAAGTTTTGGAATTGGCCGATGTTGGCGTTAAGGAATTCAGATACGGCTCTGCCGAGGACCTCGTGAGATTGGTGAATTGCTTGTTCACCGGTGTTGAGGTCGGCATCTCCCTCTTCAGTAGGGCGGCGGTCCTGAGGTGTATAGGTAGATCCTCTATGTAACCCTCAGGCGTGTTTTGCTATCGGCAGCCGCGATCTCTTTTCCTCGGCGCTGTGTAGCAGCTTGTTTGGGGTCTTCAGGTCGCCCGTTGCCAGCACCACCGGCGGCGCTAACATTTGCACGAGTCATTGCCATTGATTTTTTGTAGAGAGATGAAACTTTTTGTAGGAGATTCCCACAGACGGCGCCAATGATAAATCTAATGTGTGCGAGATTTATGAAAACAGTAAAGAACACAAGAGGCTTTTACGTGATTCGATCAAGGAAAAGATCTACGTCCACGGAGGAGTGATTCCTCAATACTTTCACTATATGCGATTACAATGAATGTATTAAAAAGCTCTCGTACTCAATATTTGCTAACCCCTCTACCCTTAATCTAACCTCTATTTATACATGTTGTGAATCTCTACCGATTACTATGTGATCCGATCTCTGAAGATAGATTCGATCCTTGAATATCTCCTCCAATATCTCCTTCCATATCGATAGGATATGGTTGACCTTGAATAGGGTTTAGCTTTTTGGGTCAAACCGTGTAGCCAAAATAGCTAGGCCAGGCCCAGTTCACGTGGGCCTGCTGTTGGGCTTTAGTTGTTAGGCCATATCCCATCATTAACCTTATCCTAAGTATGGATAATTAAGATGCCAATAATCATAGATTAAATATATAATTTGCAATAGATAAATCATAAAAGTATGCCCATTGCCCACCCTTTTCTAGGGGCGAGTTGGAGTTTTGGAGATGCCGAAACTCCTCTAGTTGTCATTCTTAACTAAAAAGAGTAATACTTTGAGATATTATTATTATTATATGAAAGTGTTGGCTCGTCTGGATCTATATGTTGTGCGCAGTGTTACGGTAACGCACATAGGCATACAAAGTTAAAATGTAGCGGAACTAAAAAGGAAGACACAAAGAGTAATTCTTCTACAGGTTGTGGAAACTAGGGCTGTTAAACGGTTCGGTTTCGGTTAACCGAACCGAATTTCTCCAAAAATGGATCCGAAATCGAACCGTTTTAAATTTTCGGTTAACCGAAAACTGATCGGTTCAGACGGTTCGGGTTTCTGTCCGAAAATCGAATAAAATTAATTAATAATAAAAATAAATAAAATAATAATTAAAAACTAAAACTTATTATAAATAAATAAAATATTTAACAAATAATTAAAATAATTAATAAAGTAATAATTAAAATTTATTTTTCAGAATTTTAATTAATTAATTAATAATAAAAAATAAAAAGCGATTTTTCGGTTCCGAACCGTTCGATTATCGGTTAACCAATAATCGAATTTTTTTTCAACTGTGGAACCGAAACCGAACCGATAATCGAATTTGTCGGTTTTCGGTTAACCAAATTTGTCGGTTTCGGTTCGGTTTCGATTCTAACCAATCGAAAACCGTTTAGACGCCCCTAGTGGAAACAACCTATAGATGCCGTATGACGAAAATTACTAAATGAGAGTATTCTACAAAAATTAATATATCACATTGACAAGACCAAGATGATAATAAGAGAAACTCTCACACTAAAAGACTATCTCTCACTAAACTACACTCAAGAATAGACTCAAGAGCTATACAAAAAAACAGCAAGTGTTACAAGCAATGTTATCGTAACACAGAAAACAACACTCGCTAACAGATATCTATTTCTCCACACCTTTTCGTATCAACCCTTTAAGTATTTATAGTAGCAGCATTCCTTGGGCTCCAAGCTCATCCCGAACGTGACCCATGACTTGGATAGGGCTGCAACGGTCATGTAGAAGTGGTGGAGTTAGTTCCTTGAAAATAGGAACAACTTCAACTGTTGTAACAACATCTGTTCCAGCAACTATTATCTCTCATTTCTGTTCAGCTTTACTTCACTCATTCCCACGAATTTAGGAGCTTCTCTTCAGCTCCATATCACCTCATCTCCATGAACTTATCCCACTAAAATAGGAGGTTGCATAACTCCTTTCCAACCTACAATAAAAAAAGTGAAGAAAGAACAAAACAAAACAAACAACAATAAAGAAAGAGTAATAGAGTTAAAGATAACTCTAACATTATAGATGTACATTCTTTTTAAGGAATATAGATTACTAAATTTGAAAAAATATATATGCGAGGTAAGGTCTAAGGCTGTCAACGGCACTGAAAGATAGAGAGTGATATCATATAATATACATAAACTGAAAAATAGATGCCGTCAAAGAAATTCTTGTTTGGAATATAAATGTTTTGTGATCGTTAGACTATTTGGTATGGTTCAATGCGTAAAAACATTATATTTATTTTTTATGCCTTTTATAGTATAATAATAATTTTCATGTATTGGAATCATAATCATCCACCATTAATTAAAATTTTAATATTATCCCCTCTATCCCGTATAAAATTTGCTTGGTTTTTTTCGGTATAGTTATTTATGAGAAAAATATAAAATAGTTAAATAGATAAAATAAATATAAAATCTAAGACATTAATTAAATATTAGTTATAATTTATTCTTATTTCTTACATATAATAATATTCTCAGCCAAACTCCTAATATATCCCTAATATATATTCTCATATACACTACAAGTTAGGTCAAACTATCCTATACAAAGAGGGGATGCAAACCAATTATATTTGATGAAATACATTAACATTTTACAGAGTATTCATAATAATATAGTAATCCTCCAAAAATGACATAACGACGCAAAAAATAAAAAATCAGAAAAGGAATGAGTTATTGATTTATAGCACTAATATGTTTTGGATTTTTCTCACCAAATTACTTAATTTACGATCGATGTTCCGAAAATCGCTACAGTTATAGTAAATCACCCCAATTTGATTACAGAACACTCTAGAAAGTCGAAATAAAACTTACCACTAGATTAGAAATTAATATTAATAACAACATAAATTTGACAAATAATCAGGTTGCGATATAAAATAGATATATTACGTGGCAAATTAATAATCGTCCACGTGGACATATCCCCAATAGCTCCCGCCCGCGCAGATAGTGCAGTCTCCCTATGCCCACTCGTGTAAAATTCCAGCCTAAATCTTTTGTAAACTCGTTTCTCTCTAACTCCATTTCAAAATTACAACTCCTTTCACACAAACACACACTTCCCTCATTAATGTCCGCCTGTCTTCTCTCTCTCGGTCACTTGTTCTCCGTGTTTTCTCTCTCTACAAGTGTCTGTATCTGTTCACGTACCACCTTTTCTTTCTTAGCCTACTCTCTTTTCTCTCTAGATTGCGCTCTGTTACTATCGTAATTCCTTCCTTCTTCTGCCGTCAGCCTTTCTCTCTCTAGAATGTGTAATAGGATCTGCTCTGAGAGGATTTTCCTTCAAAATGAGCTGAGCATTGGTTAGGTTGTATGTGGCCATAGGTATCGAGGTGGTGTCGTGCTTTTTCGCGATAATTCCGATCTGATTTCTCTCTCTCTCTCAAACTTTGGCTTCTTTTTGGAAAAAGCGTAAGGTCTTCTTTATTGTAATTGAAAATAAAATTACTCCGCATTCCTTTTTTTGTTTATCTTTTGGGTGCGTCTTCTTAATTTTAAATTTCGAAAGAGAAAATGGAGAGAGCTCGACACAGGAAAACCAAAAGTGCTTCCGGCATTGAAGGTAATTTTTTGATGTCATCTCTCAGAGTCTGAGACTAGCTAGCAACACAATTATGCTATGCTTGTTCAGGAATTTTGCTTCTTTACAAAGATAAAATAATTTGCTCATTGTGCTGGTGTTACTTTTCTGGAGATTATATTTTTTGGAAATTCTTTTGATTTAGTTCTTCCTCGATGCAGTCTTCCGCTTTTTTTTTTAATCTTTTACAAGAAAATGTGAAGTACTTCTAAAAATAAACAACGTGCTAGAGAAACAAATTTTGCACCTTTAATTGTTTGTCCAAATTAATCTTAAACGAGGAGTTTTAATTTCACATTTAAGATTGTCCGATTAATCTACATTTTCGGTTGGGCAATCATCTTCATTCTTCACCCTCCTTTTCTTTTAAGTCACGGCTAATCCTCTTTTCTGAAGCTAATTTTTTTTTTCAATTTTGACGCTGATCTTTCCCTTTCTAGCTTCCAAGCAAAAACATTAAACTTTAATCTAGTCTTTTGGTTCCTTTGCGTTGAACTATCATGATAATATTAGTTGTATTATCAAAAGATTTTTATGTCATTCAATAATTTCAAGGGAGGCAGAAGGTGGTCTTGTTATCGACATGTTTAGCTTCTTTTATCTTGCTTCAGTAAAGCGTTGAGTCCCTAAGAGAGACTTATTGATAGTTAGGATTGCTAATGCTTTACTAAAGCTAGTTTTGTTGGCTGTGGATGAAAAGAATTTTTCTTTATTGGTGCTATAATAATTTTGTTCCTCTTTGAATTTTCTATTTATGATGGGTTATAATTGCTAGGCATAGTCATTTAGAGTGGTGATTACTAAATTTCTAAGAAGGCCTTAATATATAGTAGCTGGTATGTAAGCACTTTTCAATTTCTAATAGCTCTCCTTGATTCCAGGTATGGTTAATTATCTGTAGTTAATAGTTAATACCACCTTGTTTTTACTTTTCCTTTTTTGATGAATTGTCCATTTCCATTCTATGTTCAGTGGAGTTTACCAATACTATTTGAACTTTTGACCAGGTATACGGCCGATTCAGAAGCAGAAAACTGTTCCAAGATTGTCTTCGGATTCTCATTCTTATGTTGATGGGAGCAACAGGGATGACATGGTCTGTGATAATGTAGTTCTACTTCTACCATTTGTATATAAAAATTCAATTTCCAATTTGCCCAATTCTCCATCAGCTTCAAAATTTGATAACCTTTTGATTTGGCATCTACAGTTCATGCTTGAGCTGGAGCACAGCACCTTAGGAAGGGCAACAGGGATACCGATAAAGAGGTTACTGGCAGAAGAAATGTCAAAAGATGTAGAATCCAAGAGAAGGTCACCAAGCGTTATTGCCAGATTAATGGGTCTTGAAGGGCTGCCATCCCCTCGGCATGTTCATAGACAACAAAAGAAGTTTCCGGAGAACTACCAACAGAAAAATGTTTCAATTAACAATCAAAGAAGTAGCCAACAATATGATAGCCGATCGAAGCGGAGAAGCCCAATAGACCAGCAAGAATTCAAGGATGTCTATGAGGACTTAGAAGCATCACATGTTGTCAATCGCCGGTGTTCTTCAAGATGGAGTGCAAACTCAATTCTTACAAAACCTGAGATGGAACTGATTCAGCAGAAATTTATGGATGCAAAGCGTCTTTCCACCGATGAAAAATTTCAAGGTTCCAAAGAGCTCAACGACACTCTAGAGATGCTGGACTCCAACAAGGACTTACTACTGAAGTTTCTTGGTCAATCAGATTCCTTGTTTGTGAAGCATTTGCATGATTTACAACTTGATCCTGGAAATTCTCTTGGCAGTCACATAGCAGTCTTAAAGCCATCTAATTCTGAGAAGTTCGAAAGCAAAGCCAAAGCATGGAGATCAGAGAGAGATACTTCTAATAAGCCTCATCTCTCTTCTCACCTGAAACGTGAAGATGGTCTTCTGCTCGAACCACACAGTCGCCACAGAGTTCACAGTTCATCAAAGATTCAAGTGGAAGAGACGAAAGACGAAAAGATTATTCCTACTAGGATTGTTGTTTTGAAGCCAAACCTTGGGAAAATGCAGAATGCTGGTACACCTTTATCATCACCGTATCTTTCACACAGTTATCAGCCCGGCTTCAAGAAAATCAAGGAATATTCAAATGTTGGTAGTTCTGAAATGGTGTCATGCAGAAGGAAAGATTCGTCTCATAATGCAGGATTATCAAAGTCCATGTCAAAAGAAGCTAGACAAATAGCCAGGAAAATTACAATGAGGATGAGAGATGGCTATGATGAGACTAGAGATGAAAAATTTACTGCATACAGAGGATACGTGGGAGATGAGAGCTCGTACGATGCTAATGAAAGTGATTCTGATAGTGAATCTGAGGTGTTTAGATTTTCTTCTAGAAGATCTTTTGATGATAGTAGCATGTGTAGATATCCATCTTCTCATTTGGGTGAATCACCTGTGAATACAGAAGCAAAGAAGCGACTGTCTGAGAGATGGAAGAAGACTCACAAATACCAAGATTTGGAAACGATTAGTAGGGGGAGCACATTAGGAGAAATGCTTGCCTTGCCCAGTAAGGAAACTAAGCCCTGCCAATCGAATGCTAAGATGAGTCCTGGCCAAGCAAGTAAAGAACTTGGTGGTAATGGAATAGCTATTTTGGATGTTCCTTTAGGTATCAGCAGTAGGGATGGATGGAAGGATGAAATATTGAGAAATTCCTCTAGGTCGAGGTCACTTCCTCCACCAACTGGTGGGAGAGGGAGAAGCCACAGAAGAAACCCAAATCATAATAAGGTGGCTGAAGACAAAAGCCTGATGCTTAGTGATTCTGTACATCGTAACACATATAAGGTTGTAAAGAGAAATCCGAGTCACAGAGAAAATTATTCAGCTAAAGATTCAAAATCCAGGAGCAAGACGTCTCATCCCTGTCATCACATATTTGCTAATGAGATAGACTCTTCGTCAGGAGCCAATTTTGAGATTCAGATGGAACCAAACACTAAGGACTTATCTGAACAGCAGCCCATGTTTCCAATGGCTGAAAAGGCAGACAATTGTGAAGTCTCTGTGGTTGATTTAATGATGATTTCAGATCCTGGAAGCACAACTAAGTCTTCAAAATTTTCTGAGATTCTTCCAGAACAGTCACTTTCAACCATAGCAAGTGACAAAGTTGCTGATCATGACCAAGATGGTTCTACTCTCCAGGTCTGTTTTTCACTTTCCTTGAACTGAAATATCTTGATCTCAGCCTATAGCATAGCCAGACTATGACAGCGTGGTTCATATCTGTTATTCCCACTTTTATTAAAATACCCCTGCTTTCTTTACTTTATTGACTTGTAGCTTTTCAGTTTTTGTATGTGTACAGACGCATGCTTTCTTGTGCGAGCTCCTTTTAATTGTTTCGTTTTCTGCTAATTTTTAAGGCTATATGATAATGTACCAGCTAGAGTGCTTATTTGCTTGCTTTCCTTAACTTGAGCTATAAATACTTCTTTATTTGATGGTAGTTGGATAGCCTAGTCTTTCCCCTCAAGCATATAGTATGTTCACCAGTTTTATATGTCATATATCCATTTGCTGTTTTGCAATGAATAAGTCATTGTAGAGCTTCCTGAGCTGATAAAGGTGTTGTGCAAAATTTTGTAATTACCTGTATGATGGTGAGTGCACTCAGTCTCATGTTACACATTAATAATCATTTGTATGGAAAGGCTCTTAGCAAAAATCTGTTTCAAAGTTCCTTCTGGATATAGTCCTTTGTGGTATTCAATATGATGGCTTCTACTTGATGTTTATATTGCTTAAATATCATAAGAAGGTAGACAAGTAAATGTTTCCCCGTGTGATGCACCTCTGACATGAGTTCATAATCTTGTTCTTGCTCACCAGACAATGGTATGATTATTTATAATCTGGAGTCAGCATTATGAATGAACCCTTGGTGCTTTATAATATAGTATATACTTAATCAATCTTGTATTTTCAGGAGCTGCACAAGGAATCTCCTAGTCAAGGATCTCCTCACTTGCAGTGCTTTGGAGCTGAGCCAGAATCTTCTGAAAGCTTCAAGGAAGCAGACCATCCTAGTCCCATTTCAGTCCTTGAGGTCCCTTGTAGCGAAGATACACCAACTTCTGAAAGTTTTGAGAGAGTCAGTGCTGAACTTCATGGTATGAAGTTGTTACCCTCCTGCCTTGACTATAATTATCGTATGTGGGAAATGTAGGATGACTGAGTCTACTTTCTTGAGAAATCAAAACCCTCTTGCTGTCTGGACAAAGCAACTTTAGCTCTATAGACAGTTTATCTTCACTAGTTGTCTACATAATTACTAAAGCATGCTTTTCCTATGGTCCAGTCTATCCCGTATTAGCATTTCCTTCATGTTCTTATATCGATTCTTGATTTCAACAATGATGATCTTGTCAAATTGTTCTTTTTGATCCTCGACGTAGAACTCCGAATGCAACTGAAGCTCCTCAAGTTGGAGTCAGGTGCATGTGCTGAGACATCGGCTCTTCTCCCCATCGAGGAAGAAGAAGCGCAACTATCTCTGGTAGTTTCCGAAGAAGACCATCTCTTAGCTGACAACTGGAGGACTTGTTACGTTCTTGATGTGCTGATCGAGTCTGGTCTTGAGGAATCCTACTTTCATACGTTGAGGACGTCGTGGCACTCCTCAAATAGCCCGTTGGACCCCAAGTTGTTCGACAGGCTGGAGAAGAAATACAGTGATGAAACAACTGGGTTGAGGTCGGAGAGGAGGTTGCTTTTCGACAGAATAAATTCAGCAGTGGTGGAGATTTTCGGGGAGCGTGTGAACGCGTGTCCCTGGGTGATGCCAAAAGTTGCAGGGTCGAATTTGCAATGGCAAGGCGTTCAAGATGATCTTGAGAGATTGATCAACCTAGACTACAGCAACGGTGATGGAGAACTTGATAGGGAGATGCTGTGGTCAGAATCTATAGCAGAAATCGAGATATTAGGAAATGAAATCGAGAGACTGTTGATAGAGGAGATGATAACTGAGGTTATATGTAACTAACGCTTAGCTTTTCAACTAAACTGGAATAGGATAGTCGGTAACATAGGTAGAGATGAAAAGCTTGGGTACAATTACGAATAAATCTCGAACTAGTTTTACTCCCAGTAATAGTTATTTAATTAAAATAGCAAAATAAAATATAACTAAAAATATGATTTAGAATTGATGATAAGATAGTGATTTTATAATAATTTATTAGTGTTTTATGTTGCATAAATATGTATAATCAATATCACAGATAAAGATGAATTCATAATATGGGACGTGTCAAACCAATGATGAAGATCATAGTATCACAATTTTGATGGAATTATTATTATTAACTCTCAAAGACTCAAAAGTATCTATATTATATTTTTGAAATTTTTACTAATTTATAAAATATTTTTGAAATCTTTGTTTATTATTATGTGTATATTTTAAATATAAATTTTTTTGTTGCTTATATACCAAATATAATTGAAATTTGAATACTAAATTGAATGTGAAAATATATAACCTCGAAGCAATTAATTATCATTAATACGTACATACATATCTTTTTAAATTTAGAATTTAGAATTATGAAAGCAACAATATAATTATGATCCATATGATTAAAACATTTTCTTGCTGATTTTTATCCCGGAGTGAAGCACACCAATCACGATTAACACCTTTACATGTCATGACTTTTTGTATATCAATATTCCTTTTAGATTAATTGTTTAACTATTTTCAGAAGTAACAATTAAGGAGCTTTAGTTTGATAGAAGAGATTACTAAGATAGAATAAGACTGAATTATTTAGATTATTTAGTTTTGTATTTAAATTGATTGATTGTGGTATATGGTAAATTGAAAGATAATGCTTAAAATGTAGCATAATATCAAAATTTCCTTATGTAGCATAAACACGAAATAGAAGACAAGATGACATTTTTTTTAGGTGAGGATATTTTTGAAATTTCGCATTATGGTCTGAAGGAGGATTAAATAATCATGTTGGGAAAATTCTATAAATTGTTAGAAATATTATGTTCTAACTGAGTGTTTTGATTAGATACCAAAACATCTGTTGGTTGCCAGCAGATATAACTAGAGTTGCTCACATGTTAGAGAAGTAGCCGTTTTTAGTTATAGGTTCCAGCAGAAGAACTGTCAATTTGGATAGGCCCAAGCTGTTGGAGTTCAAGCAGTACTGAAGCCAGTCATACTAATAGGAGTATTAACATCAGCTCAACTGAGAGAGAGCAATGACTGAAGATCGTGTAAGATTGAAGACTGAAGTCAGGTCAATTAAAGTGTGAAGACAGAAGTATGGTGATGCTAATGAACAAAGCTACTGAAGAGTGAAGAACGGAGACTGAAGACTCAACATTGTTGGAAGCAAAGAAGTCAAGATATGACTAAGTGTCATACCAATAGCTGAATGCACATGTTGGGAGGTCAAAGCTGACTACTAGAAGTCAAAGGTGACGATTGAAAGTCAAAATTATTGATCAATAGTCAAAACTAGTGACAAGTAGTCAAAGCTAGCGATACCAAGTCAAAACTGACTATTTCTACGTCAAAACTGAAAGCGTCATACTGACTCAGGTTTCCAAACTGACAAAGAGGAGTTTAACATACTGATAAAAGATGGAGCAGTCTTGACTGACTCAACCTGAAATCAACGTACCGATAAAACACAGAGTCAACTTAATTGAAAAAACATAGAGACATTTTAGCATTGAGTGTTTGACACGTCATGTATCGTAGTGTATCTGCAGAAGATCCTAACATGCCAGATCTGTTGTTCAAAGTTGGAGAGTTACAACGTATGATGATGCAGACCCTAACAACGACGTACGAGAATTCAAATGACAAATAGAAGGATGTGATTGGTGCTCTCTCCAACGATACTATTCTTCATCCCCTCTATATATACGTGCAGAATCCAACCTTTGAAGGTTTCCGAAATGTTGTGCATTCGAATCGTCTAAATCTTTCAAAGCTCAAGAACTATCACACAAAGATTTCGAAGAATGAAGTTTATGGTGTTATCAGTAAACCTTAAGAGCTCAAATATATCTATCAATTCAAGGTTTCAGCATACAATTCCTTAAGTCTAAGATATTCTTTGTATATCTCAAACCTAGATATACTATCGCTTGTGACAACTCAACTGTTAGTTGGAAAACCCTTTACAAAAACCCCAATTTAAGTTGAAGTTTAGGCAAGTAGGCAACGAATTGTTAATTGATGAAAGCTTAGTTTAGAGATGGCAATGGACCGGATCTGGATCGGATCTGGCTAGGTCCAGATCCAGATTCGTAATTTTTTACTTGGGTCCGGATCCGGTCCAGATCCATTGGATCCAAAAAAATTAGATCCAGACCCAGATCCATAAGATCCACAGGTAGGGGTGAGCAAAATACCCGAAAACCGAATAACCGAACCGAACCAAACCGAAACATCAAATTTGGTTCTGTTATTTCGGTTAATTCGGTAATTCGGTTTTCGGTGGGTTCGAAATATTTTTAACCGAATAATCGAAAACCGAATTATATATATAATATTATTTATTCATTTATTTAATATTATAATTTTAATATATCAATATCTTTAATCCTATTCATTTCTCTCTCTCCTTATTATATCAATATAATATTTGTAAAATATAATATTATTTATTTATTGTATAATAATATCAATTATTTTTTTTACAAAATATTTTTTATATATATAATATAGAATAATATATTTTATGTATATAATATCAATATATACATATATATAATTTTATATTCATTTGAAAATAATATTTTTCCCTAAAAAAAACCATTTTTTATATATATAATATTATTGATTTATTCTTTTGAAAAAAATATTTTTTTTGCCAAAAATTCGGTTTAACCGAAATAACCAAAATATATTTCGGTTATTTTGGTTCGGTTACCGAATAAAATTTGGTTAGGTTCAATTATTTTTTTAAAAATTCGGTTAATTTGGTTCAGTTATTTTTTCATCCGAAATCGACCGAATAACCTAATACTCACCCCTATCCACAGGGTCCAGGGTCTAGACCCGGATCCATATGTTTTCTCTTCTAAAATAAATCCTAAATCAAATATAATTCACAGTAACACCATAATAATAATAATAATAATAATCTAAATACATATAACACAATAATAATTATTTCAAAATTCTACAGTCATCACTATACAAGAAGATATTAGTTACAAATTTACTTTTGCTTTCATGACAGCAAATAATATTGTAATAGTAATAGAAGAAGTAGCACACATATTTTAGCAAATAGACCACTCATATACAAAATTTTCTCAATTACAAGGAACAAATTTCTAATATTATTAACATACTATCCAATTTCGTAACCTAGTTTATCCAACTTCGACTAGATAAAAAAATATTATAATACACTTATAAATATAAGTAAAAATTATATATACATATATATTATATGGATCCATGGACCGGATCTGGACCTCATAAATTGAGATCCAGATCCAGATCCGGATTTTAAAAGAATGGTCCGGATCCGGTCCAGATCTGTCGGATCCTATTTTTTGAAGATCCAGATCATGAAAAATGGATCTGGATCTACGGATCTGGACTGGGTCCGAGATCCACTGCCATCCATAGCTTAGTTATCTTGCATCTGTAAGCAAGAGGTTTAGGTCTACTGCACCCGTAAGCGGTCAAATGTTTCCTAACATCCGCAAGCATTGTAGAAACGTGAAGTTAGGCGGGATAAGATAAGGTTAATTCTATATCTAGGTTTATATCATATACCCGTAAACAAGACCAAATCGTAAGTTAGTGGATTGATTGGGCAATCAGTCCGTGAATGTAGGAGCTTTTCTTTTCGAACGACGTAAAAAACAAGTTTTGTTTACTTTCAGTTCTTTACATTCAACGTCGTATTCACATTACATATTATTGAACTGACATCACCAACACACAACATCACATCATCATTTTGAAACAATCTATCAGTATCAGTTTGATACTGAAGAGATAAAACTGAAAAATGACTAAGCCATATTCCATAAAATAAATAAACTAGTGGACAAAAAAAATAAAACTTAGGCAATGAACGTTCCATTGAGATACTCAAATAAAAAAATATAGGGATAAATGGGGTAAGAAAGAGTATAGAAGGTATTTGTGCGAGATCTAATCTATAGAAATATAGAATATTTCTATATAAAAAATAGAATTATAATCTAGGAAATTGAGTGATTCTCCCTTTGTTCTAACTTACAAAGTATCCATAGATACTATCAAGATCGAGGAAGAAGTGTTCTGAATTTCTTTTTAATTTCACAAATAGACATGTTGGATTCTATTTCTAGATATGGATAAATAGATCGATCAGTAGATTCACGCTTGAGATTTTCTACAGTGAGATTTCTAAAGATAGGAGTGGTATCTACCCCTATGGCCATGTTCTATTCGTAGGAATAAAATAAAAATGATCTTTCGGAGAGATGGCTGAGTGGTTGATAGCCTCGGTCTCGAAAACCCCATGTGTCAGGAACCAGATTTGAAGTGGTGACACGAGGATTTTCAGTCCTCTACTCTACCAGTTGAGCTATCCCGACCATTTCCAATGTAGCATCCTCCCCTTATTTTATGAGATTATTGGAGTCGATGTCAATTAAAGGGACACGAGGGGTTACAAAATTTTCTCCAAGTCCTATAATTTCAATGGTATTCATTCATATTGGTATTCCTTGCTGCTAGGATTGGAAATCCTGTATTTTCCATATCTATACGATTGAGTCCTTAGGTTTCCGAAATAGTTTAAAAAGAAGTGCTTCAAATCATTGCTATTTGACTCGGACCTGTTTCACCATTATTCTTTTTGTAGTGACGAATCTTGTATGTGTTCTTAAGACTTAAGAAAAAGAATTTGTCCACTTTTTGGGGTCTCAAAGGGGTGTGGAAACGCATAAGAACTCTTGAATGGAAAGGGGATGTAACTCCATTTCATTCGGAATCGCTAGTCAATCCTATTTCCAATATGAGCAGTTGACAATTTAATCCGATTTTGACCATTATTTTCATATCTGTAATAGTGCGAAAAGAAGACCTGACTCTAACTTGTTCAAGAATAGTGGCGTTTAGTCTCTCGACCCTTTGACTTAGGATTAGTCAGTTCTATTTCTAGATGGGGGCAAGGGAGGGATATAACTCAGCGGTAGAGTGTCACCTTGACGTGGTGGAAGTCATCAGTTCGAGCCTGATTATCCCTAAACCCAATATGAGTTTTTCTATTTGGGGCAATCCCACCTTAACTTGTTTTTATAGTTTACACACTTTTGTATTGCCACTTCTTACTGCTGTATTTATGTTAATGCACTTTCCAATGATACACAAACAAGGTATTTCTGGTCCACTCACGACCCATGTAGCAAGCTACACCAAGTAAGAAGTGTGGAACAATTAGTTTATAAGGACCACCGTTGTATAACCATTCATTAACGGATGCTGCTTCCCAGATTGGGTAAAAGTGCAAACCAATAGCTGCAGAAGTAGAAATAATGGCATCTGAAGCACATCAATTATCAGTCCAACTGATCAGCTGTTTCAGCAGTCAGTAGGTTTGCTAACTAGTATCACTCACAACAAGACTTCCTTATCTCGAATCGACATGTAATCGACACCGATCGAATCGTCATCGATTACCCGACCAACCATCATCACAAGAGCTATCGATCTTGTGAAAAGAAATTTATTTGGACTTGCCTAACTGGTGTATTTTCTCCCCAAGTACGTACCCTGAGGGGACCATGAAATCAATCCAAATTTATGATGATATATTATCATCCAATTAGATGATTGGAATACGAGCCAAGTTATCCATCACATGGTCGAATCAATCAAACCAAACACCCCTTAGTGTTTTTGATTCTGTATTTTGAAAATAATAGATTTTTTAATAATTATCATCCAATTTCAAATAGAAAGTATGTACTAATACATCTTGTATAACTTTTTTTTTTCTTTTTTTTTTCTCATGTTATCATTTTATATTTGAATGTGAAATTATTTTTTAAGAGTTTTATTATACATAATTCATTCCACCGACCATAACTAGATACATAAATGATTATGGTTTATGATTTGGACTGACCTTTGGACCAAATTGTAAAAATAACATGATCTTTGAAATATTGCATAAATAATATGATCTTTAAATTCGAGTTGTAAATATGGCTCGAGTCTATATTTTAAGACTGTTCCAAATTCTAACATAGAAAGTTCTAATCAGATGTGTATATTCTGGTTTATTTTATAAATTATCTTTTTTTTTTCCACTTGATTTTTGATATTTTTCTTTCATCTAAAAGAAGTTGTTCTCCAACAACTTGTTGGGAGAAATTCCAGTCACAGTTGATAAAGCTGACATTTTTTTCCCTTAAGCTAAACCTTTTAATGAATAATCTTGTCGGACAAATACCTCAATCTCCATTGTTTTCCATATTTGGTAATTACTTATATATGAGAAACTCGGGATTAGGAATGTAAACACGAATCGAACCGAACCGATATATGAGAAACTCAGGATTAGGAATATAAACACGAATCCAATCGAACCGAATATCACTGCAAAAGAATCGAATTGAATCGATATCACTGTAATCGAATTGTTGTTCGAATTTCTTTCAAATATTTTTTTTAATTTGTATTCAACTCATATAGTGTTAGTGAATATTTGAATTGAATCAAATATTTGTTTTAATTTTTTTCAAGTGTATTTTTTAGACTATTCTATTCGCAATTTTCAAGGAGAATTTTTAAAATTATATTTTAATTAATATGGAGTTATAAACACTCAATAATAGATGTAAAATGATGACTCTGATATTTCAATTCCCAAATCATTTGCATAACATAAAAAAAGTTTGATATCAAGTTCATCAAAATAGCACTTCACGTAAACCATTTGCAAATGGCAAGTATCCAATATTTCACCAAGTTTGTAAATGACAAGCATTCAATCTTCAACTAGCTGTGGTGAACGCGGTGGTTGCCGAGTCACGGTGGGGCGGTAAGCGCGGTGAAGCGGCGACGTGCTGGCGAATGGTGAAGGAGGGAGCAACGACGGTGGGTGGTTGTGGCAGAGGCGGAGATAGGTGATTTTGGAATGGCAGCGACGACTAGGGATGACGCGCAGTGAGGCGTGGTGGCAAAGTAGCGAGGGGACAGGTTTATGAGATGTGGGAACAAGATGTGAGAAGATAAGAGATAATGCAACTTTTAATCTTATAACTATAGTTTTATTTTTAGGATTTACAAATATAAAGCAATTTATTATTATTATTATTATTATTATTATTATTATTATATATATATATATATATATATATATATATATATATAGAGAGAGAGAGAGAGAGAGAGAGAGATGATGGATCAAATAGTACCTGAGCCTGATGTAGTATGTATTACTCAATCTCATCAACTCATCTCATAGATCATATGATGGAGATTTTTTTCAAAATTTTTAAGCTTAATTTCTCTGATTTCACTACAGTAAGGGTAGATTAGTAATTTAATTTTTATGTAATTGCGAAAAACAAACCATGCATTTAGTTGAATTGAACAATACACTTAAATGAACACAAAAATGCATGCAGTTGAACACAATATGCATGTAGGTTGGAAGCGCACGCCCCGCACATGCCTAACGTGCTCTCGTGCTCGCGAGTCGGCCCAACGCACGCTCGAGCGTCCGTTGACCAACAATGTATTTTTACGTTTTGTAAGATGCATGAACATGTTTTATTAAATTCATGCTTGTGTTTCATGTCAACATGTAGTTTTATGTTTTGTTAAATACAGTTTTATATTTTTCGATAGCAAATCTCTTATCCATCATTCTCCGTCAATGCCGTCGTCTCTTTATCCGATTAATAGGCGAATTTTACCGTGAACCATTGACTGACATAGCCACCATCTCTCTCGATTCTTCAATCATTTATCAAATGCATCTTCTATTTTGTTTTTCTCAAAATCCATCGATTTTGTTCTCAAAATTTTTTCTTCCTTTTTTCTTTAAAAATCTATTTTTTTGTTGTCCATATTGTATTATTGCTGCTGTCCGTCGTCGTTGTCGTCCTCGCCACCGCTGCCGCCATCCACTGCTGTCATTATAAAAAAAAATGGAAGAAGATGAAGATATGAGGAGAAGAGAAGAAGACTGATTTGTTTTCTTCCCAATTTGTCCCTTGCAAAAAAAGTTTTAAAAAAAAGAAATAAAGAAGGAAAAGAAGCTTCCACGTGTTTGCTTGTGGTGTAACCACATGTTCAAAATATGTGGTCTAGATTGGGTACCACATACTATTTGATGATCGGGTACTACGAGTGTGTGTGTGTGTGTGTAGAGAGAGAGAGAGAGAGAGAGTAATGTTCAAATAAGAACCATTTTAACGTGAGAACTAAGAACCAAGAAAATTCGTTACAAACAAAATGAACTGGCTATGAAGTTAATGAATCCACTTGGAAAGTTATTGAATTTAAAAATTCAGAATTTTCACGCAGAGTTCGAATCCCATGAGAGACGAAAATTTTATTTTTTTGATGCAATAACTATTTAAGTGATGCTATTCGGCCATAATGTAGCCGACCATAATAAGCTTTATTGAATGAAAAAACAGTTTATTTAATATTTGATCTATTAAAAAATTAGTTTTACATTAAAAAATAGGTGAAAAATGGTATTTGTGTAAAAATAATTAACACATTAATTTAATATTATTATTTTATTAATTAATCATATTATAATTACTAAAATATTCTCGTGTGGCTAGCCATAATGTGGCCGCATAGCTTTATTGTAACTTTTTCACCAGATTCATAATTTTTCACATCAAATTCATTTTTTTTTATTCTCACGTTCTTACGATAAAAATAATTCTCATGTTATCCCTCCTCACACACACACACACACACACACACACACACACATATATATATATATATATATATATATATATATATATATATATATATACACGGTGGTTATGGTGAGAATGCTATTATGTATAAGAAATAAGAATAAATCATAACCATTAACTAATATGTAATTAACATTCCAGAGATTTTATGTTTCATTTAAACAAAATTGATGACATCATCACTAATCTATTCACCAAAATTCGACTGAAGGGTAAAAATGGCACAAATGAATTTTTTCCAAATATATGAAATTCTTTCAAATCACGTATATGTTGTTGTTGCACACACTTATCATTTTGTAGCACATTTTTCACTGATTCTCTGTACAACTATATATATTGTTTATTTTATTTTTTTTTTTGTAACATTGTAGTTGTAAATCGTTGCATGTGTTGTATATAGTTTAGCACGACTATAACGTTTATTTCAAACAATTATCCTCTATTATTATGGGATTTGATATCTTATAGTATGGAAGTGTTTAAGATCAGTTCTTCTCTGATATCTAGTATATTTTCTTATTTTCAGCATTAGAATCGTCAAGTATTATTTTTATTTCAATGTTAAACTGTCATGAATACTATGCAACGATTTTAACCTATAATGCTAAAACATAAATAAAAATAAAAGATTAAGAAGATGTATAGTGCAATGGTTGTTTGAATCTTGTGCTAAGTAAATGATAAATAGTACAATGTCGAACAAATTAAACAAAATCTAAAATTATAAATTAACAAGATATATGATTTTGTAAAGTTTGATGAAAGTTGTGTAACATACTCATAATCATGTGCAACAATGACACATTATAGATGATAGAGGATAAAGAATAGCAAGTCCCTTAAAAATAGGAATTAAATCTTCATATAATAATAAAATATCATTTATAAATTATAAGTTCTCCAGCAACAACAAACGTAGCACATATAATTATAAATATAGCACATAAATAATTAATATTGTCAATCGATCTAGCAGAATTAAAGGCTACGATTTATTCATATTCCTCACCAATATTTATATTTCTATATCTCACTAATACATATATATATATATATATATATATATATATATATATAGAGAGAGAGAGAGAGAGAGAGAGAGAGAGAGTGATGGAGAGAGAGAGTTATATTCAAATGAGAACCACTTTTATCATAAAAACTAAAAACCAAATAAATTTGCTATGAAAGTTGATGAATCCGTTGTGAAAGTTACAGAATTCCAAAATCGAAAATTTTCACCCGGGTTCGAATCCCATGACGGACGAAAATTCTATTTTTTTATTAAGTAACTTTTCCACTGGATTCATCAATTTTCACAATAAATTCATTATTTTTTAGTTCTCACGTTCTCACGATAAACATGGTTCTCACGTTAACCCTATATATATATATATATATATATATTATATATATAGAGAAAGTGGTTCATGTACGTGCAATCCTTAACATACATAAATGAGAACAAATCATGTCAATTAGATTTGAAAATCATATGATTATTTTTAAATGTTGTCACAGCCCGGTTCGGCTAACCCTTACCGGACCGTGACTTGGGGTTTGGATTAAGTATTTATGAAAGAATAAGGTTTTCAGTCATTCCATTTATGAAGGAATATAGATGTTTCAAATAGAAACGAGAATCATGATGGAGCAAAATAGCTTATATATAAAAGATTGTTTCAAAGGTTCAACAAAACAGCAGTTTTTACAAAGCTTAACATAGTAACAAAAGATAACAGAGTATCAAGAGTTTGGCAGCGGAATAAACGTGTGAGACATGCATATGAAGATGCATTCTCAAGGCGAACCAAAAATACTTCGTACTACTTGACAAAAGAACTCCGCTCAACTCCGCTTTGTTCCATCATTTCACCAACTCGCACATTTAAAACAATATGCGGTGAGTACAAAGATGCACTCGATGGACACATTGCCAAAACATTTTTACTTTACGAATATTGATCGCCTCATCACAAGAAGACACGGGTTTTATTTGAAAAGGCCTGTGCTTACTAAAAACATTTTCTCATTTCTCAAAATCATCGCTTGGCCAAGCATTTTCATATCACAACAACCACAACGTATATTCCAAGTCGGCTATGGATAAACGCGCCGGGAGGGAGGCCTCCCTACACCGGACGCAACTAACCGCCAAATGTTGAGCATGACCGCCAATGGTTCGAGGCCCAACACGTGTACACAACCCTAGTGGGAATTTCTACTTACACCTCCAGGCTGGGATCCGACCAGAACTTCCTCATTGCCCTGTGCAACCCGAATGGACATATACAAAACTCAAAACATTTTCGGCAGACAATATCGTATCTCAACATTTTCATAAGAAAGCAGTAAAGCAATAACAGTAAATACTTTCGAGAAAACTTGTAAAAATCTTTTGAAAAGAGTGCCCACAAAGGGTTTAAGTAAGAAAGCCCACCTCGAGGACTTAAGGTTCTTAAGTCACTAATATCTATTCTCCGATTCCGTTCACCTTCGAGTTAAACCTTATCATCGTAAGAAACGAGATTTTAGCATATCGTTATGCTTCGCAAGAATCATAGATCCGAACCATCGAACGTACTAATATCAACTCTATCATCAACGTTGTTATTATACTATCGTATCAATATACTCTGTACGTTTATACCTTACTCAACTTATTCTCAACGTCATTTCATGTATTTCTTATATATCTATCATCTTACACATGTATACCCCTTTTTCTATCGATTTCCAATTATACGCTTGTAATTCTCGATTTTTCACATAGCAACCATCCATGCTCACTAATTCACATATATGAACCAAATTTCCACATATTACTAACATAGGACCCATGTATCACATAACATAGAAAAATTTCACATCATAACCCTTTTTGATATGATTTTCGAAATTTTCCAATATTTATCCCAACTCTTCCAAAAATTCTAATTAATTCACATAGCATATTATCATCATCATAAATCCATGATATGACATAATTTCTATTAATCATGAATTTTTCACCAAGATGTCCTAAGCATATATTTTTGAAAATAGACTTAGGTACAATTAATTTTTACAATTTGCAATAAATTCATATACCACTATATTTTGAATCTACATCATTAATATGCTATAATAATATTCAAACATGAATTATATCTCATCATAAGATCATTCTAAAATTTTCAAATCTTTAGAACATGGACAATTGTTTTCAAAATTCCACATAAAATTATATAATCTTAAACATTAATTACTATCATTATTTCATGCTCAAAACAACAATTAAAATTTATGTCCATCAACATATGATTCCTACTCATTTTTCGGTCATAACATCATGTAGTTAATACATGCTTAACTTTGTACTAAAATTATTATTCATGCTTTAGAACATCATATAAACATATTTAACAAACAACTTAAACATATAGCATATATTTTTCATATATCTCATGATTTTCGAAAATAAGTATCATAACATATCATATATGAATTTCTAACATTTTGCATGTATAATAAAAGATTGAACAATTTCTAACCTTTTGATCGGATTCTATCGACGTCATGACGTTATTCTACTCGGGATCAAGAGAACTTTGGGAGGACACTTCCTATATTTTTTCTCTTTTTCTCTATTTTCTTGCTTATTTTCGTTCATAAGGTATGGGAGGGTGGTCTCTATTTATAGAATTTTTAAAGTGTATTTAATCATTACTTTATAAAATATCTTATTCTAAAGTCAAAATTGCAACTCCTTTATCTTTTAATTTTTGAACCCTATGAGTTGTCCATGAGTCATTTTTGATCTTATCTTATACATTAATTATCATATCTTATCTTATCTTTTGAAATCATAACATATCTAGGTGTAAAATTAAAATTACAACTCATACCTTATCTTCATGATATTTTCGCCACTTCCTATGCTCATGGGATGATTATTTTATTTTATTCTATAGTTTATTATGTTATTTAATTATTTAATTAATGTATCTTATAATTATCAAAGAATAAAGAATTTAATACTTTATGTAGTATATATAAGTATTTTCGGCCACTTCACAACCTTAGGCTTAATTTTTATTTTTTTCTATACCTTATACTATAATATTATCTTATCATAATATCATTTTAGAAAAGTCAAAGTTTTCAACTATAGGTTATATTGATTTCACATTTGTTCACATTTATTTTCCAAATTTTTGGCTATGTAGAGACAAATTACAAGATTACTTGTTCAATTTGAATACTAATTCTACTTTACACCTAATAACATGATAAGATCATAATCTTATCTCTACATTAATTATAGCATGATATTTATATTCATTTCACACTTGAAAGTCAATATTTTCGTCCCCTATGTATAATATATGCTAAATATTTTATTTTCTTCCAATTAATAACTATGTGACATAATATTGATCTTAGATAATAAATTATGTCATAGGAAAATTAATTAAGATCATTTCTGTGTACTATAGTAAAGTTATCGGCAAACAATTCAAATTTAGGGATAAATTATCAAACTATTATTCTTTTCATAACCAATATTATTTTCATGATGAATTACATAAATATAATGATATTATGTCATAAAATAAATTTTTGGAATATTTCCAAGCAATTTCCCAATTTATTCGAAAACTAGGGTTTTCTAGGATTTAATTTTCATAAAATTCCATTCTTACCTTATTTCTCTAATTTCGAAATTTCTATAATTCCTATGAGATAGGATTGATCTAGAATCATGATATTTATCAAGTATATAATTAAATAAATTATTTAATACATTTATCACATAATATTGTGATTTTTAGAATTACACATAAAATAATACATTAATTTCGAAAATCATGCACATAAATATCCAAAATATTATTTCCTATGATACTCTACACATTTCTACACCTTTCTAAGAGATAAACATTATCTCTTAATTAATCATGACCTTATCTTATCTTTTATGAAAATATCATAGCAAATCTTATCTTAAAAATGTCATTTTCCAACCTTATCACATCCACCTCATGCTTAGGTGTTCAAGATAATTATCTTATCATATATTATAAGATAAACATGACAACTCATCACATAAAATCAAGTGATCATATAATAAATCATAATTTAATCATCTATTCTTATGAATTTCGAAAATAACAAATAAATAAGGAAAAATATTTATTTTTCTTCTTTAGTGTAAATAATATCCCAAATATACTTAAAAACATATTTAAAAATTATTTTGTTCAAATTTTCAAGAGAAATTTTGATTTATTCAAAATTGACAATTACCGACGTTCACTTTCATACTCGTTTCTATCGTACTGTTCCTTCTTTATTTTTCGAAATTTTTAAGCCCAGAAATTCGGGTTGTTACATTCTACCCCCCTTAAAGAAATTTCGTCCTCGAAATTTGCGTATCCTTATAACGTTCTCGATTCTTTCTTCATATCGAATTCTCAATTCCAACGTTGGTACCTCCTGCCTTTGATGAAGGAGATTCGTATTCCTTCATTTCGTTTCGTGCTAAGTTCTAAAATACTTGCGTATAATCTCATAATATCGTAGTCTTGAAATTTCCTCGTGCTTATTTATCTCACCGAGAACATTTCTTTATCATGACTTGCTGTATCTTTCTTTAACTGAAGAAACATATTACTCCACTGATCTAAGAACTTAGGTGTCAAGATAAGTCAACCTATTTCATACTTCTTAGCTTCAAGGATTGGAGGAAACGTATCATGACAACTTATAAGTGGGTAAGGGTTCATATTTCAAGATGACGACTTTTGAAATTTGAATCAATATGTTCTTTGAAAAGAATAATTGGGATATAGGGTCCGAAGACCAGAATGACGACTACTGAGATGTCTTTGGTCATATGGGCTGGCCAGACCCGTCACAATACTTCTCAGTCACATGAAGGCTTGGTTTCAAAAGGACACTTTATAACTTTTTGGGTTGTAAACTTCTTTCAGAAAAAGTGAGAAAATCAAGTGATATCTCAATTGAAACTAGGTCATAGAGTTGAATTCTATGACAGAACTTGGTTGATGAATAAAATTTGGAACATCATATAACTTGGAATAGGTCATCATGAACTATAAGGTTTATCAACATACATACATCTCAAACTCTACTCATACTAATGAAAACTCAATTCTCCAATTTAACATTTCCACTTTCTACCAAACTGTGGTCTTTCATTTCGTGTAAACCATAATACTAGACATAACTATTTCTTTGATCATATCATTATTTAATTATTGCCATCATCATTCCTATCTCTACTCTTTCACTTTGTTCTCGTTGTTCTCGTCTTTCAATTCGTATTATTCTTATTTCCATCCTTACTTTTGTTCTAATTTCTATCCTCCATTTTCTTCTTATTATGGAATAAAATCCTCATAGTTTATCTTTCTATGGTCTTTCGCAAAAGGGATCATACATCCTAAACAATCTACGTTCTTTTTGGGATAACCTACTCATTGACATATCCAACTTGAAATTGCTAAAATTTTTAAGCAGTAGTATCATAACTCGTTCATATCAATAAATTCATTGAATTCCACGATTTCAACATTTCACTTTCAACTCTTTCTCACATCATTTTTCTTCTTAAAACATCATTTCAACTATTTTTCACAACTTTCATTCTCAACCATAAGTATTACTTTTCTATACTTGTCTCTTCAATCCGCATCATTCCAAACATCTTAACACTCGTAAACATAAACTTATAGATACTTATCTTATTCTTTACTTAACATTCTATACTCCAATTAGTATATCGCTCTAGATTAATTCGTGTAAGCAATAGTCAATTCAAAATTACGTCGTAGAATTTCAAATGAAGATACTATGCCCACGTCACGAGTGACATTCGCTTATCGAAGCTTCCATTCCTCCACGTGGCATTTCGATTCACATTCGTCAAATTAGACTTAAAAGCCTTCTAAGTTCTCAAGTTCTCGTATTCATCAAGCACTACGATAGAGGAAATCTTAGGTTCTCGCTCATTCTAAGTTCTCGTAAAAGTGATCGTGAAACTTAGGGCATTTCTCGTTCTTTTTGAAACAAAGATTTTCAAAAACAACATCATCTCTAACACTTTCCATAAATAACATAGTATTCATACTTTCCGACATATAACTCCATATATGTACATCATCAATACTCACATACCAACCGGATATGAGCTTTAACTTTCTCAAATTCATCACAAACAAACTACTCACATACCAACCGGGTATAAGCTTTAATCTCTTTCAAGTTTTCATTATAACAAAATGATCACATACCAACCGGTATGAGCTTTAATCTTTCTAAAATCACATACCAACCGGTATGAACTCAAACTTCTTCGAGACAAACCACTCGTTTGTCTCATGAATTATCACAATTCAAAACTACTAATTTAACGGCATGTCCACTTTAAAAACATTTTTCACAAATGCTTCCTCAAAAGCAGTATCATACTTTTCAAAACTTTTAACACATACCTTTTATCGAACTCACTTTTCCTCTTCTGGTTGGCGTGATGAGCAGGGCGTTGAGCGGAGATGATTTAAAGTCTAGTGATTCAAGCCGGACTTTGGATAGAAAGAATATTTTTGGTTCAAAGCAAACGAATCGCTCTGATACCACTCTGTCACAGCCCGGTTCGGCTAACCCTTACCGGACCGTGACTTGGGTTTGGATTAAGTATTTATGAAAGAATAAGGTTTTCAGTCATTCCATTTATGAAGGAATATAGATGTTTCAAATAGAAACGAGAATCATGATGGAGCAAAATAGCTTATATATAAAAGATTGTTTCAAAGGTTCAACAAAACAGCGGTTTTACAAAGCTTAACATAGTAACAAAAGATAATGAGTATCAAGAGTTTGGCAATGAATAAGCGTGTGAGACATGCATATGAAGATGCATTCTCAAGGCGAACCAAAAATACTTCAGACTACTTGACAAAAGAACTCCGCTCAACTCGCTTTGTTCCATCATCACCAACTCGCACATTTAAAAACAATATGCGGTGAGTACAAAGATGCACTCGGTGGACACATTGCCAAAACATTTTTACTTTACGAATATCAGATCGCTTCATCACAAGAAGACACAAGGGTTTTATTTGAAAAGGCTGTGCTTACTAAAACATTTTCTCATTTCTCAAAATCATCGCTTGGCAAGCATTTTCATATCACAACAACCACAACGTATATTCCAAGTCGGCTATGGATAAACGCGGCGGGAGGAGGCCTCCCACACCGACGCAACTAACCGCCCAATGTTCAGAGCATGACCGCCCGGTTCAGAGGCCCACACGTGTACACAACCCTAGGCGGGAATTTCTACTTACACCTCCAGCCTAGGATCCGAATTCGTAACTTCCTGTTGCCCCAGGCAACCCGAATGGACATATACAAAACTCAAAACATTTTCGTGAGACAATATCGTATCTCAACATTTTCATAAGAAAGCGATAAAGCAATAATAAATAAATACTTTCGAGAAAACTTGTAAAAATCTTTTGAAAAGAGTGCCACAAAGGGTTTAAGTAAGAAAGCCCACCTCGAGGACTTAAGGTTCTTAAGTCACTAATATCTATTCTCCGATTCCGTTCACCTTCGAGTTAAACCTTATCATCGTAAGAAACGAGATTTTAGCATATCGTTATGCTTCGCAAGAATCATAGATCCGAACCATCGAACGTACTAATATCAACTCTATCATCAACGTTGTTATTATACTATCGTATCAATATACTCTGTACGTTTATACCTTACTCAACTTATTCTCAACGTCATTTCATGTATTTCTTATATATCTATCATCTTACACATGTATACCCCTTTTTCTATCGATTTCCAATTATACCCTTGTAATTCTCGATTTTTCACATAGCAACCATCCATGCTCACTAATTCACATATATGAACCAAATTTCCACATATTACTAACATAGGACCCATGTATCACATAACATAGAAAAATTTCACATCATAACCCTTTTTGATATGATTTTCGAAATTTTCCAATATTTATCCCAACTCTTCCAAAAATTCTAATTAATTCACATAGCATATTATCATCATCATAAATCCATGATATGACATAATTTCTATTAATCATGAATTTTTCACCAAGATGTCCTAAGCATATATTTTGAAAATAGACTTAGGTACAATTAATTTTTACAATTTGCAATAAATTCATATACCACTATATTTTGAATCTACATCATTAATATGCTATAATAATATTCAAACATGAATTATATCTCATCATAAGATCATTCTAAAATTTTCGAAATCTTTAGAACATGGACAATTGTTTTTCAAAAATTCCACATAAAATTATATAATCTTAAACATTAATTACTATCATTATTTCATGCTCAAAACAACAATTAAAATTTATGTCCATCAACATATGATTCCTACTCATTTTTTCGGTCATAACATCATGTAGTTAATACATGCTTAACTTTGTACTAAAATTATTATTCATGCTTTAGAACATCATATAAACATATTTAACAAACAACTTAAACATATAGCATATATTTTCATATATCTCATGATTTTCGAAAATAAGTATCATAACATATCATATATGAATTTCTAACATTTTGCATGTATAATAAAAGATTGAACAATTTCTAACCTTTTGATCGATTCTATTGACGTCGCGACGTTATTCTACTCGAGGATCAAGAGAACTTTGGGAGGACACTTCCTATATTTTTTCTCTCTTTTTCTCTCTATTTTCTTGCTTATTTTCGTTCATAAGGTATGGGAGGGGTGGTCTCCTATTTATAGAATTTTTAAAGTGTATTTAATCATTACTTTATAAAATATCTTATTCTAAAGTCAAAAATTGCAACTCCTTTATCTTTTTAATTTTTGAACCCTATGAGTTGTCCATGAGTCATTTTTGATCTTATCTTATACATTAATTATCATATCTTATCTTATCTTTTTGAAATCATAACATATCTAGGTGTAAAATTAAAATTACAACTCATACCTTATCTTCATGATATTTTCGGCCACTTCCTATGCTCATGGGATGATTATTTTATTTTATTCTATAGTTTATTATGTTATTTAATTATTTAATTAATGTATCTTATAATTATCAAAGAATAAAGAATTTAATACTTTATGTAGTATATATAAGTATTTTCGGCCACTTCACAACCTTAGGCTTAATTTTTATTTTTTTCTATACCTTATACTATAATATTATCTTATCATAATATCATTTTAGAAAAGTCAAAGTTTTCAACTATAGGTTATATTGATTTCACATTTGTTCACATTTATTTTCCAAATTTTTGGCTATGTAGAGACAAATTACAAGATTACTTGTTCAATTTGAATACTAATTCTACTTTACACCTAATAACATGATAAGATCATAATCTTATCTCTACATTAATTATAGCATGATATTTATATTCATTTCACACTGAAAGTCAATATTTTCGCCCCTATGTATAATATATGCTAAATATTTTATTTTCTTCCAATTAATAACTATGTGACATAATATTGATCTTAGATAATAAATTATGTCATAGGAAAATTAATTAAGATCATTTCGTACTATAGTAAAGTTATCGACAAACAATTCAAATTTAGGATAAATTATCAAACTATTATTCTTTTCATAACCAATATTATTTTCATGATGAATTACATAAATATAATGATATTATGTCATAAAATAAATTTTGGAATATTTCCAAGCAATTTCCCAATTTATTCAAAACTAGGGTTTTCTAGGATTTAATTTTCATAAAATTCCATTCTTACCTTATTTCTCTAATTTCGAAATTTCTATAATTCCTATGAGATAGGATTGATCTAGAATCATGATATTTATCAAGTATATAATTAAATAAATTATTTAATACATTTATCACATAATATTGTGATTTTCGAGAATTACACATAAAATAATACATTAATTTCGAAAATCATGCACATAAATATCCAAAATATTATTTCCTATGATACTCTACACATTTCTACACCTTTCTAAGAGATAAACATTATCTCTTAATTAATCATGACCTTATCTTATCTTTTATGAAAATATCATAGCAAATCTTATCTTAAAAATGTCATTTTCCAACCTTATCACATCCACCTCATGCTTAGGTGTTCAAGATAATTATCTTATCATATATTATAAGATAAACATGACAACTCATCACATAAAATCAAGTGATCATATAATAAATCATAATTTAATCATCTATTCTTATGAATTTCGAAAATAACAAATAAATAAGGAAAAATATTTATTTTCTTCTTTAGTGTAAATAATATCCCAAATATACTTAAAAACATATTTAAAAATTATTTTGTTCAAATTTTCAAGAGAAATTTTGATTTATTCAAAATTGACAATTACCGACGTTCACTTTCATACTCGTTTCTATCGTACTGTTCCTTCTTTATTTTTCGAAATTTTTAAGCCCAAAAATTCGGGTTGTTACAAATGTGCATCTGAATTAGTTATATGCACATTTCTGCATATAATTGTGGATTTGTATATTGAATCTAAAATATTCATATTGATTTATTCTTATAGTGAAAACATGAAGACAAATATCGATTATTGATAAATCAATATGATCGCTTCAGATTCAATACACGAATTATGTCGCAGATGCACAAATGCACCATTATATGCAGAAATGTACAAATAACTAATTCAGATACATATTTTAAAATAACCGTGTTATTTTTAAATTTAATGGACATGATTTGTTCTCATTTATGTATGTTAAGGATTGTATGTATATGAACCACTATATATATGAGAATGAATCTGGGCATTTGATTTGCTGGATCAATGGTTGAGATTTAATATTGGTTGTGCTACAGTTTTGTGTTTTGTGTGCTATGCGGATTACTGTGCATCATTAGAACCCTTCTTGTGCTACGCTGCAATGAAATATATGCTAAACTAATATATTTAGCATATGTGATATCTAAACTAATATGTGCACATAGTAATTCTGATTGTACTACGAATGGATGAAATATACGTTAAAATAATATGTGCAACATAGTAATTCTGATTGTACTACGAATGGATGAAATATATGCTAAACTAATATGTGCAACATAGTAATTCTGATTGTGCTACATAAATATGAAAGATGTGCTACTATTCCTATTTTCTACACTAAGGAGTTTTCGCACCATAACCCACCCCAATAGTTGGATTCTTATAGTACCCGATCTTCAGGTAGTTGGATTTCCACAGTACCCGATCTTCAGGTAGTATGTAGTACCCAATCTAGATCATACATTTTGAACATCTGGCCGCATGATCGCTTATTTACCTAACAAATAAATGATAGTAAAACAACAAGTATATTATCGTATCCACATGGACTGCTACTCGAGAACACAATGATTAATTCATACAAAATCTTTATATTATTATGGCAACAAAATTAAGAGAGATGACTATTAAACTAGACTCAAATTAAATAAGAATAAACTCAGGAATAAAAGACTGATCCTAAGGATGTACTTAACCTAACCAGATTCACACAATTAATCTATTAACCTGTTTACCAATTTAATCCACATTCATATGAAGGATTACTAACGTAACTACCGTCTTCCGCCAGGACAACCTATAGTAGTAGGCTAGTCTAAACTCTATCTCCGTCAGGTCTCAAGAGAAGTAAGCTAATTACCAAAAGCACACAAAGAATAACATCTTACAGTTCACATATCTCCGTCAGGTCTCAAGGTAATGCATTATGTATTCAAGAGATCGACTATGCAATTAATTCCGCTAGGACATCAATCACATAACTAGCATGCATCAATATTAATCAGGTACCAACACATGAGAATTAAAGCCAAGAATCATAAATCATGAATGGGAAGGCAAAACAATATCAATGGATAAATTACAGGAATCTAGTCAGACATACAAACCATAGAATCAATAGAAGATTTAACTACTCATAATTAAAATACTAAAACAAGAATTAAATAAAGGAAACATGAAATGATTTGAATAAATAAAACCGTCAAATTCCACAACGAATAACGTAGCAACTTGAATCCAAAATAATTCTAAACTCCTGAATAAAATAACATATGAAAATGAATGGAATAAAATTCTTCAAAACTCCAGAAAACCGTTCTGTTCTAAAATCAATTGGTGCAAAGGTAGTCTGTCTCGGTAAAAAGCTCTGGTAAAAGGTCCCCCCATTTAGCTCTCTGTCCGCGCAGCTATATGTAACCCTAGGTCCGCCTTGGTTCGCGAGTTCAGCTCACGAGCAATTGTCGCGAACTAATATCGTGAACCAACGTTAGAGTGTGCGCCCGTCCTGCTTTGCGATTATCTTCATCGCGAGACTTGGTCGCGAGTCAGTCTCGCGAAGCGTAGTCCGATTTTCCTTGTGGGTTTTTCTCGCGACACAAAGTCGCGAGACGTAACTTGGCTGAATTTCATCTTTCTTCACGAGCTTTGCTCGCGTGTCTTCTTCGCGAGGTAGGATCGTGAGCTCTCACGGAACAAAAATCCCTCTTTCTCGTGATCCACCATTTTGAAATCTAAACCTGTACAAAAATGACACGAAATACACACATCATAATATCTTTTAAGGTAAACATAAACATATTAAATGAAAGCTCAAATGACCTCTTAACTATTATAAAGCGAATGGAAAAAACCTCATAAACCAGGTAGAAATGGGGTTTATCAACTCCCTCAAACTTAACCTTTTGTTTATCACCAAACAAAGTAGAACAAAAGAGAGAGATGACTAAAAGAACAGACGATGAGTTGGACGACAAAAGCAATAAGCCTCAAAGCAATGAGCAACACAAGATTCACATTAATTGAATCAAATCATAACTTCTTCTGTTAAACTCCACATATCATAGTAATCATAAGCACAAGCCTTCTCAAACCTTAATTCTCACGACATGGATATATATATAAGAACTCTCAAACACTCAAGTGTATTAAGGAGGATGTGCATACTCTCAATGTTAAAAAACACACAGAATCTACCATAAGCTTGCAAATCGTCTAATTCTCCATTGCTCAAATATGTGCTCAAAAACTAAGATCAAAAAGGTCTTATAAAGGGTTATAATTTAGGCTCTTTGGTAGGGTAGGATATGTTTAGGCTAAGTGACTCATAATCTACAATGAAAAACACAATAAGCAACACAAGACACAATTCTCAAACTTTCATAATTCATTCCAATTCTCCATACCAAGAAGTCATTTGTTTCTAAAAACTCCACAATTATCATCTAAGTGATATACACATCCCAAGCTCTAGCTACTTACCCATTTATGTTCTTTTTTCACACTTGTGTCAATATTTTTTTTTAACTTATATGGGTAAGCAATTGTTTTTGATTTATCACTTTCTCATCATTTATTATCTTTTTCTTTTCTTTCTTTTTCTCAACCTTTCAATTCTAGCAACCAAACATCACACTAACAAACACAACCCAACCCACGACTTCATGAAAGAATAAGATAGGCTCAAACGGGCTCATCAAAAGATAAAATAATCAGCTCAAGTATATCATCTCCTACTTATATAGGTTAGTCTTTGGATATTATATAGGATAAGAAAAGAATGCCTAATATCATCTCCTAATTCTTAAGCACATCAATGCTACCTCGAAAAAGATCCAGAGCAAGTTTTAGAGAAACACATGCTATTTTAAACCATTCAACACAGAAAGAAATGCAAGACTGAAAGAATATGGCAGTCAAAAGCTCAAGTATCACATGTTTCAAACATGTGATCAAGTTCTCAAAGGCTTAATACTCACAATAATTATAACATGCTTCATTTTACAGAATTTAGATGCAACCAAATTTTTATAATAAAAATAATTCTCATCATTGGCTACTCTTCTCATTCAACTCAACCATAAACAGACACAAAACAAAGCAAAAACACAAAAACAGAACAAAACCAAACGAAACAAAAGCAAAAACAGAACAAAGCAAAAACATTGGGTTACCTCCCAACAAGTGCTTAATTTAACGCCTTTAGCTAGACCATTACCTCAGTCAATCTGGCTTGTTAACAATGGAATTATCCAAAATCTTGTGCTTACCCCCATATTTAGCTTGCACTGTTGACAACCACTGAGTGTTGAAGTGGCTCCCCCCAAACTTGAACAAAACCTTCGGGGTTCCATACCGAATCAGAATATGTTTATGCAAGAACTCAGTTGTTTGTTTCTGCTCCACCGATGCACTTTTCCTTGTAGAACCCCCATCAATTGGCCGATTGATATCCAAGTGTGAGATTGGTCTAGCTATGGAAGTGGTGATGGAACAACAATCCTCATAATATGAACTATCATATCTCTTGATGGCATCATAGATCGAAATTTTCAGCTCCTCTTTGTTCACACGAAAAGTGAGATCACCATCCTGCACATCAATTAAAGCTCGACCAGTAGCTAGAAAAAGTCGACCCAAGATTAATGGTTGATTTTTATCTTCAGGTATGTCCAATATTACAAAATCAGATAGAAAAATAAAATCCTGAATTCTTACCAACACATCTTCAACTACTCCCTTAGGATACGAAACTGACCTGTCAACCATCAACAATAAAACAGTAGTCGGCTTCATCACTCCAATCTTCAGACGGTTGAAAACAGACACGGGCATCAGATTAATACTTGCTCCCAGATCATACAATACGTTAGGGAATGTATGCTCTCCAATCTGGCATTCCAAGGTGAAACTCTCGGGATCCTTTTGTTTGAGCGGCAGCTTCCTCGGTATGATAGCACTGCATTCTTCAGAAAGGTTGATTTTTTCAAATTTCCCCAACTTCTTCTTACTCGCCACTGCATCTTTGAGGAATTTGATGTACCCGGGCATGTCTCTGAGTGCATCTAGGAGTGGTATGTTGATATTGATTTTTTGGAATATCTCCATGAATCGAGTGAGCTTCTCGTCAGATTTCTGCTTCCCAAGTCGCTGAGGGAACGAGGTTGCAGGTGTCGGAAGCGTCTGAGGGCTCACACTCTTTCCTCGCGAGGTTGAGTCGCGAGACTCCCTCGCGAGGTTTTCTCCGTGTGACTTTGTGAGACTTTCTCGCGACACCTTGTCGCAAGGTAAGGTCGTGAGGCGAGGTTCTGTTTCACTTACATCTTTCCTCACGAGGTTACCTCACGACGAAGTGTCACGATGACTGCTCGCGAGACGGGACATCTCCTCTTCTTCATACTCGTCCTCCTCGGCTCTTTCCAAGTATTTTTTCACCCCTTCATACTCTGGGTGATTTGTATATGATGTTCCGCTCCTCAAGTAGATGGCAATGCATTGATTTGAGGCATATGATTCTTTGGATTCTGCTCTGTGTTGCTTGGAAATTTCCCCTACCTGTGTGTCCCGACTCTCTCATTGGTCATCTGCCCTACTTGATTTTTCACCATCTTTAGTTCTTTGCCAATGGATATGACAGTATTGTTGATGGAATTAACGGTGTTCTCTAGAGTATTCAGTCTGTTCACCGTCTGTTGTATCTGAATATTTTGCTGAGCCACGATTTGCTGGTGACTCGCTGCAATTTGTTGATTGCTCACCAATACTTGCTGCATAAGCTCTTCAAGGCTAGACTTCTTTAGTTCCACAATCATTCCATTATTAACGGTAAAACCAGGCGGTGGTTGCTGAGCATTCTAAGCATTTGCATATGAAAAATTTGGATGATTCCTATTGTTGGGATGATAGGCTGGATTCCTACTCTGATTCCCTTAGAAGTTGTTTCTTTGATTCACATAATTAGCCTCCTCAATGTTTTGTCCCATGATAACATTCATCTGCCATTTTCTCTCGGTTTCGTACTCCTTCTGCATTTCTGTAAATTTCTCTAACAAATCATCATATATGTTATCCAGCTCGGCAGTGGCAACTTTTCTGACCGGTTTTCTTTCCATCGCCCACTGATAAATGTTGGACGACATCTCCTCAATAATCCTCAACGCTTCATCTATACCCCTATTGAGCAAACATCCTCCGGCTGAAGCATCTACAATACTACGGGTGTTAGCGTTAAGGCAAACAAGACACGACAAAACAACGAAAACAAGAAAAACAAAGCGAAAAACATAAAGCATGTAAAATGTTGGGTTACCTCCCAACCAGTGCTGGATTTATCGTCGCTAGCTCGACGTTACCTCTCATCAATCAGGCGATTTGACAACTGACAGCTTTTCAAACTTGTTCTTGCCCTTGTACTTAGCGTTGACAACAACCCACCAATTGGCAAATGAATAGCTTCCAATGAACTTGAATGAATCACTCAGATTTTTATGCCGAGTCCACTTCTTCCTTGCAGCATGCTCGTCTGATGGTCTATTGAAATTCGAGCTCAAGAATGGACTGGCTGTGGTAGTCGTGATCGAATAGCACTCTTCATATGTTGAGTTATCATCTCCCGTGATGGCATCATAAATCGAGATTGTTAACTCATCTTTGTTCACACGGAAGGTGAGATCACCCTCCTGCACGTCGATCAGAGCTCTGCCTGTGGCTAAGAACGATCTCCCTAGAATGAGAGGCGTATTCCCATCCTTTGGCATATCGAGGACTACGAAGTCCGCTGGGAAGATGAATCCTTGGACTTTGATCAGCACATCTTCCACTATCCCTTTTGGCCTTGTGACAGATGTGTCCGCCATTTGGAGAGTAATCGTGGTAGGCTTCAACTCTCCAATCTCCAATTTATTAAATATGGACAACGACATCAAATTGATGCTTGCCCCCAAATCACACAGTACTTTGGAGAAGGTATGCCTCCAATGACACACGGTATAGAGAAGTCGCCGGATCTTTCTCGCTCTGGCAACGTCTTTTCAAAGACAAGATCGCACTCTTGAGACAGATTGACCGTCTCGAATTTCTTCAGCTTCTTCTTATTGGTAACGGCATCTTTCAAGAATTTCATATACCCCGGCACATCTTTGAGTGCATCTAGCAAAGGAATATTGATATTCACCTTCTCGAACATCTCCAGAAATCGAGTCAGCCTATCATCCCGCTTGAGCTTAGCCAAACGACTCGGGAACGGAATCGGAGGTGTGTACGTCGGGAATTTTAGCTCTGGGTGTCCATCACGGCCTCCCTCGCGATCGCGAGGATGGTCGCTAGGGAAGCGTGCTGCTTCGGTGTTCTTCCTCGCGTCTGTGCTCGCGGGCGCGGGTTCATCCCCCTGCATCTTTGCGTGGTCACTCGCAGTCGGGCTCGCGGTCGCGAGCCCGGTCGTGAGGTTCTTTTCTTTCACGACCGCTCTTTCACCCGCGTGTTCCTCGGACTGGCTGAATGTGTGATGTCTCGCGGTCGGGCTCGCGGTCGCGAGCTCGGTCGTGAGGTGCTCCTCCGTCGCTCCTTCTTCGTCCGGGTGGGTCTGATACGCTTTTCCACTCCTCATCTGGATGGCGAAGCACTGATTCTTTGGGTTCACTTCCGTATTACTCGGAAATTGGCCCGTCTTTGGCTGTGCATTCTGCTGTGCGGCCATCTGACTGATCTGATTATCCAGCATTTTCAAGTGTTTGCCCATGGCTGTCATGGTGGATTCCAGATGTGCAATTTTCTGAGTAGTGCTATTGATGAACGAGTTCTGTTGTGTGGCCATCGAATTCTGGTTCGTCGTCATTTGTTGGTTGCTCACAACCAACTGCTGCATCAACTCCTCTAAACCCTGCTTCTTCGACTCTTGGATCATACCATTCTGCACAGCGAAGCCTGCTGGAGGTTGTTGGAAGTTATTGGGATTGGTATACGACAAGTTCGGGTGATTCCTATTGTTCGGATTGTATGCCGGATTTCCTCCATTATTCCTCTGATTGATATAATTGACATCCTCTGTCTCGATCTGACTCTTCAAAAGAGTGAACTTCTTCATGAGCTCGTCATATTTCGAGTCACTCTCTACAGCAGCTGCTTTCGCCACAGGCGTTCTTTCCATTGGCCATTGGTAGCTGTTGGCAGCCATCTCTTCTAAAATTCGGCTAGCCTCGTCCACTCTGCGATTCAATAAGCACCCCCCTGCCGACGCATCTACTATACTCCTCGTGTGCTGTGTCAGCCCATTGTAGAACTGCGTGATCTGCTGCTCTTTAGATAATCCGTGTTGGGGGCATCTTCTCAGTAAGCCTCTGAATCTCTCCCATGCATCGAATAGTGACTCATCTCCTTGTTGACCGAATTGGGAGATCTCGGCTATGATTTTATGTGCTTTCGCCGGAGGAAAATATTTCGAGAGAAACCTTTCGCAAAGTTTCCCCCAACTGTCTATACCAGGCGGTCCGCTCTTGAAACAATCTTCGCTGGGCAGAGAGAGAATCCGAACATGCACATCCTAATAGTGTCTTGTGGCACCCCATTCTGCTTGATGGTGTCACAAATGTCAAGATAAGTCTCGAGATGGGCATTCGGGTCTTCTGTAACTCCTCTCCCAAACTGCTCTCCTTGCACCATACTGATCAGGGTCGGCTTTAATTCAAAATTATTTGTGTCCACGTGCGGGCCCCATCCTTCTTCTTGGAATTGTTCATTGGGAGGTCGGTACATGTAGTTCAGAGGTCTCGTCTCGAACAGGGACAAGGAGTCCCATATTCGCCATCGGCGCAGATCTCTCGCTGAAATCGCCTAGCATGCGTGTAGCTTGCTCGGGACGAATGCCCCCGTTCTGTGGATTAGCTGCCATTGCATCCCTTTTTCTCTCTCTTCTCCTTCTCCTTTGGGAATTTTCGATCTCTGGGTCAAGATTTTGCTCAGGAGGTCCTTGGGACCTTGTGATCATAAACTACCTGGAGAAAAAGAGAGAGCTTAACTCTCACAAGAATAAATAAATAATATAATATATATAAGTTGAATTAATAAATCCAAATCGTCAAATTATTCCTATGTGATCTTAACAATTCCCCGGCAACGGCGCCAAAATTTGATCGACAAAATTTGATCGCACGAAAAGAACGCGCGATGTATATGGTAAGTCGAGTATCGTATCCACAGAGAGTGCAATCCGAAAACACAGAAGCTAACTCTCTAATCCTTCATCATTATCCAAGCAACAGAATATGGTTTATCAGGTTTAAGACTTCAGATAATAAATTCAAAGTAAAGGTAACAACTTGAAAATAAACACAGGCAATAAATACTCAAAGAGAAATATAAGAGATAAAGACTAGCCCTAGGGATGCACTAATCCTATCCACAACGATGTTAATCCCGCTTATTATTAACCGCTTTAATCCGCATAAGATGGAAGATCACATATGTAGCCAACAACTTCGATTCACGATAATTGTGATAGATTGATTACTAATTTTCCTATTATCATTACGCCTCTAGAGGAAAATAAGCAACTCAAAAGGATCACAAAGAATATGCTTCCTACGAATGTTCCTATCTCGATTCGACTCAAGGCTTATCCGTATCATGCATTCAAGATCGATTGACAATTAAACTGTTACGTAATTAACTGACAACTATGATATGCATCAAGATTGATCAGAAATCAACACATATAATTAAGCACCATGAATCAATGCCTGGAAGGTAAACAACAACAGCAGGAATCACAACATATAGGATAGAATCAGGCAAACCCTCGGATTAGAACAGAAATTTAGCTAGACATAATTAACGGAATACAATACGAAACAATCATAAAAATACTAATTAAATAGATCAAACCCGTAGGAAGCGTGCGCCTGAACAATGGTTGGGTTCGTATCCAAACCCAACGGAAAACGGGAAAATGATGGAATTCCTTCGGACGAAAACGTTCCAAAGGTTAACAATGCGTAGAACTAATGTAGAATGATGGTAAACTAAAGCTAGAATGAATCTAAATCAAAGCTAAAGCGAAAATAAATGGAAAACTATGAAAAACTGAGGAAAAACGTGCAAAAATAGGTCTGGACCAGGTTGGGGGCGCGAGGGCCTAGAGCCCTATTTATAGATTTAGGGTGAAACCCTAAAATTTGCGTCAGCCGTCTCTCTTCACGGCCGAGCTCGCGGTCGCGAGCTCGGTCGCAAGGCATCCGTCTCGTCTCGGCCGGGCCAAATTCTCGGCGGTCTTGGCGCTGTCCTCGTTGGCTCGCGGCCACACCTCATGTCGCTAGGTGTGGTCGCATCGCATATAAAATCACCGCAGCACGCCTCGCCCACCGGGAGTGCTCGCGTGCATAGCCTTCGTCTCGCTGGCTTCAGCTTTTCCTCGCGGCCGACCTGGCGATCGCTAGGCCGATCGCGAGGTATCTCCTTCGCGCACATGCGCTCACGCCCGCTGGGTTGATGGCTCACGGCCTAGCTAGCGGCCGCGAGGGAGGTCGCTAGGCACTCATTTCGCCCTCGTCTGCTCGTCCTTCGTTCCATGCTTCGGTTTTCAACTTATAAGCCTACAAAACACCAAAACGGAACCCAAGAGCAGTATCTTCCAAAAATATGTAAAAGCATTTAAATCCAAGATATAAACGCTCTTTATAGATCTAAAATCATCTTTAAATATCAACAATAAACGTGTAAAATGCGCGTTTATCAACCCCTCTAACTTAAATCATTGTTTGTCCTCAAACAAAAACAAGACCAAAAAGAAAGAGAGACACAAAACAGATCAACGAAAGGCCAAGAAAGATGATTAACACAATCAAGCCTCAGAAATATCTCAAATCTCAAAATTATTAGTGCACACGACAACATTAGTCAACTCGACAATGTACAACCATTGAAAGCAAAAATCTCATTCAATTCAACCCTCACAATGGCATGTGCGTAAAATATAGAGTACACTCAACTCATAAAGAAACAAAGGACGTGTATGCACTCAAAAATCAATGCAATGCAAAAATCTCACCATAGGCTTGCCATTTCTCTAATATCTCCACCACGTCAAATGCATTCAAATTAGGATAAAAAGACTTTTCATAGGTTGTATTGTAGGCACATTGGTTAAGGTAGGATAATATATGGCTAAGTGACTCAAGTATACTCTAAGCACTTCCATCTATACAATCAACACATATGGACTTTGTCCATTTTTCTTTTCCTTTCCAACATGCTATTTCGACATTTATTCAACTCAAGGTACCATATACTTTGATAATTGACTTTCTTTATGCTCATACTATACACAAAATTTTACTTTTCTTGGCTTTGTAATAGTGCTTATAGGGTCTATTCTTTTTCACACGGGTACCATACTTTATCTTTCATCCCCACTTTGCATATCAAAACAAAATTTTCTCCCATTTGATTCCCATATCCATCCTCACCTCCTATCATCCGGTTAACAAAAGAATAAGTTCTAATAAAGGCTCAAAGAAGGCGACAAATGGTATATATCATTGGGCTAGTGTTTGGGTAAATATGTGGTTTAACAAAAATGGCCTTTTATCCTTTCCATATTCAAAACACATATTGCAGCCTCGACAAAGAAAAACGGCAAGTTCTAGAAGATAATTACATGCACGATATCACACAAATAAAAGAAACTGTAACAAGATGTGTATACAGTGAAGCTCAAGTCTCACGGTTTTAGCAAAATGGTTAAAAACAACAAGCTAAGCAATCTCAAATTATCCATGCGTCATTTTCCAACATATCATGTGCACTATCACATATTTAACAGAAAATTTCTATCATCATTGGCTACATGGATTAACACATTTCACTTCAACTCGTTGATCGACCGACACAACAAAAACACAAAAGACACGACAAAAGCCCCAATCCTCTGGCATATCGAGGACTACGAAGTCCGCTGGGAAGATGAATCCTTGGACTTTGATCTGCACATCTTCCACTATCCCTTTTGGCCTTGTGACAGATGTGTCCGCCATTTGGAGAGTAATCGTGGTAGGCTTCAACTCTCCAATCTCCAATTTATTAAATATGGACAACGACATCAAATTGATGCTTGCCCCCAAATCACATAGCACTTTGGAGAAGGTATGCCCTCCAATGACACACGGTATAGAGAAGCTGCCCAGATCTTTCTGCTTCAGTGGCAACTTCTTTTGCAAAGACAAAGATCGTACTCTTGAGACAGTTGACCGCCTCGAATTTCTTGACTTCTTCTTATTGGTAACGGCATCTTCAAGAATTTCATATACCCCGGCACATCTTTGAGTGCATCTAGCAAAGGAATATTGATATTCACCTTCTCGAACATCTCCAGAAATCGAGTCAGCCTATCATCCTGCTTGAGCTTGGCCAAACGACTCGGGAACGGAATCGGAGGTGTGTACGTCGGGAATTTTGGCTCTGGGTGTCCCTCGCGGCCTCCCTCGCGATCGCGAGGACGGTCGCTAGGGAAGTGCGCTGCTTTGACGTTCTTTCTCGCGTCTGTGCGTGCGGGCGTGGGCTCATCCCCCTGCATCTTTATGTGGTCACTCGCGGTCGGACTCGCGGTCGCGAGCTCGGTCGCGAGGTTCTTTTCTTTCGCGGCCGCTCTTTCGCCCGCGTGTTCCTCGAACTGGCTGAATGTGTGATGTCTCGCAACCGGGCTCGCGGTCGCGAGCTCGATCGCGAGGTGCTCCTCCGTCGCTCCTTCTTCGTCCGGGTGGGTCTGATACGCTTTACCACTCCTCGTGCGGATGGCGGCACCGATTCTTTGGGTTCACTTCAGACACGGAAATTGGCCCATCTTTGGTCAGGCATTCTGCTGTGCGGCCATCTACTGATCTGATTATCCAGCATTTTCAATTGTTTGCCCATGGCTGCCATGGTGGATTCCAGATGTGCAATTTTCTGAGTAGTGCTATTGATGAACGAGTTCTGTTATGTGGCCATCGAATTCTGGTTCGTCGTCATTTGGTGGTTGATTACAACCAACTGCTGCATCAACTCCTCTAAACCCTGCTTCTTCGGCTCTTGGATCATACCATTCTCGCAATAAGCTTCTTTGGAGGTTTTGGAAGTTATTGGGATTGACATACAACAAGTTCGGGTGATTCCTATTGTTCGGATTGTATGCCGAATTTCCCCCATTATTCCTCTGATTGACATAATTGACACCCTCTGTCTCGATCTGACTCTTCAAAAGAGTGAACTTCTTCATGAGCTCGTCATATTTCGAGTCACTCTCTACAGCAGCTGCTTTCGCCACAGGCGTTCTTTCCATTAGCCATTGGTAGCTGTTGGTAGCCATCTGTTCTAAAATCCAGCTAGCCTCGTCCACTCTGCGATTAAATAAGCACCCCCCTACCGACGCATCTACTATACTCCTCGTGTCGTGTCACCATCGTAGAAGCTGCGTGATCTGCCGCTCTTTAGATAATCCGTGTTGGGGCATCTTCTCGAAGCCTCTCGAATCTCTCCCATGCATCGAATAGTGACTCATCTCCTTGTTGGCGAAATGGGAGATCTCGGCTATGATTTTACGTGCTTTCGTCGGAGGAAAATATTTGAGAGAAACCTTTCGCAAAGTTTCCCCAACTGCCTATACCAAGGCGGTCCGTGCTCAACCAATCTTTCGCTGGTCAGCGCATGAGAATCGAACATGCGCATCCTAATAGTGTCTTGTGGCACCCCATTCGCTTGATGGTGTCACAAATGTCAAGATAAGTCTCGAGACGGGCATTCGGTCTTCTCAGAACTCCTCTCCCAAACCGCTCTCCTTGCACCATACCGATCGGTACGGCTTTAATTCAAAATTATTTGCATCCACGTGCGGGCCCCATCCTCCTCCTTGGAATTGTTCAGTGGGAGGTCGGTACATGTAGTTCAGAGGTCTCGTCTCTGGAACAGGGACAAGGAGTCCCATATTCGCCATCTGGTGCTGCATCTCTGCGAAATCAGCTAGCATACGTGCAGCTTGCTCGGGAGGAATGCCCCCGTTCTGTGGATTAGCTGCCATTGCAACCCTTTTTCTCTCTCGTCTCCTTCTCCTTTGGGAATTTTCGATCTCTGGGTCAAGATTTTGCTCAGGAGGTCCCTGGGACCTTGTGATCATAAACTACCTGGAGAAAAAGAGAGAGCTTAATTCTCACAAGAATAAATAAATAATATAATATATATAACTTGAATTAATAAATCCAAATCGTCAAATTATTCCTATGTGATCTTAACAATTCCCCGGCAACGGCGCCAAAATTTGATCGACAAAATTTGATCGCATGAAAAGAACGCGCGATGTATATGGTAAGTCGAGTATCGTATCCACAGGGATTGCAATCCGAAAACACAGAAGCTAACTCTCTAATCCTTCATCATTATCCAAGCAATAGAATATGGTTTATCATGTTTATGACTTCAGATAATAAATCCAAAGTAAAGGTAACAACTTGAAAATAAACACAGGCAATAAATACTCAAAGAGAAATATAAGAGATAAAGACTAACCCTAGGATGCACTAATTCTATCCACAACGATGTTTATCCTGCTTATTATTAACCGTTTTAATCCAGACAAGATGGAAGATCACATATGTAGCCAACAACTTGCCATTTACGACAATTGTGACAATTGATTACTAATTTTCCTATTACTATTACGTCTCTAGAGGAAAATAAGCAACCCAAAAGGATCACAAAGAATATACTTCCTACGAATGTTCCTATCTCGCCATTCGACTCAAGGCTTATCCTTATCATGCATTCAAGATCGATTGACAATTAAAGCATTACGTAATTAATCGGCAACTATGATATGCATCAAGATTGATCAAATCAACACATATAATTAAGCACCATGAATCATGAATCAATGCCCGGAAGGTAAACAACCACACACAGAATCACAACATATAGGATAGAATCGAGGCAAACCCAGGATTAGAAATGTAAATTTAGCTAGACATAATTAACTAATACAATACGAAACAATCATAAAATACGAATTAAATAGATCAAGCCCGTAGGGAAGCGTCTGAAAACAATGGTTGGGTTCGTATCCAAACCCAATGGAAAACGGGAAAACGATGGAATTCCTTCGGACGAAAATGTTCCAAAGGTTAACAATGCGTAGAACTAATGTAGAATATGGTAAACTAAAGCTAGAATGAATCTAAATCAAAGCTAAAGCGAAAATAAATGGAAAACTATGAAAAACTGAGGAAAAACGTGCAAAAATAGGTCTGGACCAGGTTGGGGGCGCGAGGGCCTAGAGCCCTATTTATAGATTTAGGGTGAAACCCTAAAATTTACGTCAGCCGCCTCTCTTCGTGGCCGAGCTCGCGATCACGAGCTCGGTCGCGAGGCATCCGTCTCGTCTCGGCCAGGCGTCAAATTCTCGGCTAGTGCGTGCGTCCTCGTTGGCCTCGCGGCCATACCTCGCTGTCGCTAGGTGTGGTCGCGTCGTACATAAAACCGCCACAGGCACGTCTCGCGTCCGCTGGGAGTGCTCGCGTGCATAGCCTTCGTCTCGCTGGCTTCAGCTTTTCCTCGTGGCCGACCTGGCGATCGCTAGGCCGATCGCGAGGTATCTCCTTCGCGCGCATGCGCTCACGCCCGCTGGGTTGATGGCTCGCGGCCTGGCTAGCGGCCGTGAGGGAGGTCGCTAGGCACTCATTTCGCCCTCGTCTGCTCGTCCTTCGTTCCATGCTTCGGTTTTCAACTTATAAGCCTACAAAACACCAAAACGGAACCCAAGAGCAGTATCTTCCAAAAATATGTTAAAGCATTGAAATCCAAGATATAAACGCTCTTTATAGATCTAAAATCATCTTTAAATATCAACAATAAACGTGTAAAATGTGCGTTTATCACCACAACCGGATAACGTCAGCTGGCACTCCATTCTGCTTGATTGTATCACAAATATCAAGGAATGCCTTTAAGTGTGTATTAGGGTCTTCAGTAACCCCTCCCCCAAATTGCTCTGCATGTATTATACTGATGAGGACAGGTTTCAACTCAAAGTTATTAGCATTTACTTTCAGCCCCCATCCTCGACCTTGAAATTGATCCGTCGGTGGCCTGTACATATGGTTGAGCGATATGAGTGGTGCTCGTCCTCCAACTTGGCCCATTTGATTCTGTAACGCCAGTTGGCGTTGTATCGCAGCTAACATTTCCTCCATTTCGACCATACGATCATGTCCTTGTGGTTGTCTATCTGCCATTGCTTGTTGTCTTCTTTCTCTGTGCTCTCTCTTGTGTGATCTTTCGATCTCAATATTCAATGGGACAATTTCTTTCCTCTGAGACCTTGTAATCATGCACTGCGCAAATAGACTAAAACCAGTTTAGATCCAAGTAAAAACAATGAAAATAAAAATTTAAAAACGCCTGAATTAATAACTATAATCCAGAAAATTATCACTATGAAATCTAGGGGAGAGAAAAAATCGAACCGAACCGAATCGAAATTAGCGGTTTGGTTCGGTTTGTACAGTAAAATGGTTCGGTTCGGTTTCAAAATTTTGAAATCGAAATTAATTCGGTTAGGTTTCGATTTGGGGAAAAAAATTCGGTTTTCAAACTGAACCGCCCGATTTTTTTTATTATATATTTTTATATATATATATATATATATATTTATGTTATTTATATTATTAATATTTAAATTGGTTAATTTTTATATATATATATATATATATATATATTATATTATAAATATGATAATATTTATATTAATATATTTTAAATTCGGTTAAAATCGACCCGAACCAAACCGAATATTTCGGTTCGGTTTGGATATGTAAAACGGTTCGGTTCGATTTGGGTTTTAAAAAAATTTTGGTTTTTCGATTTTTCGGGTTCGGTTCGGTTTTGAACCGAACCGCCCGAATGCTCACCCCTAATGAAATCTAAACAGTTCCCGGCAACTGCGCCAAAATTTGATCACTTATTTTCCTAACAAATAAATGATAGTAAAACAGAAAGTATATTATCGTATCCACAGAGACTGATACTCGAGAACACAATGATTAATTCATACAGAATCTTTATTATTATCAACGCAACAAAATTAAGAGAGGTGATTATTAAACTAGACTCAAATTAAATAAGAATAAACTCAGGAATAAAAGACTGATAATAGGAATGTACTTAACCTAACTAGATTCACACAATTAATCTATTAACCTGTTTACCAATTTAATCCACATTCATATGAAGTATCACTAATGTAACTACAGTCTTCCGCTAGGACAACCTATAGTAGTAGGTGATCGCTCACTTTTCTAACACCAAAACGTGCAAGTATAAAGGTAAGTTGGGTATCGTATCCACAAGGATTGTAACACGAAAACACAGAAGCTAACTCAACAACAATTCATCATTATCCAAGAACAGATTTGGTTTTAAAAGATTTTGGGACTTCGAATATTAAATTCAAAGTCAAAGGTAACAACGCAAATAAAAACGAAAACAATAATCACTCAAAGAGATAAAAAGATAGAAAGACTAACCCTAGGGATGCATTAATCCTACCCACAACGTATGTTTATCCTGCTTCCTATTAACCAATTTTAATCTAGACAAGATGGAAGATCACATATGTAACCAACAATTTCAGTTACGATAATTGTGGCAGTTGATTACTAATTTTCCCTATTACTGTTACATCTCTAGGTGAAAATAAGCAACTCCAAAAGGATCACAAAGATTATGCTTCCTACGAATGTTCCTATCTCAACTACGACTCAAGGTTTATTCGTATCAAGCATTCAAGATCGATTGACAATTAAAACTGTTAAGAAATTAATGGCAACTAGATATGTATCAAGATTGATCAGAAATAACACATATTATTAAGCACAAAGAATCATAAATCAATGCCTGGAAGGTAAATAACAATAGCAGGAATCACAACGTTTAGGATAGAATCATGCAAACCCTAGGATTATAACGGAATTTAGCTAGACATAATAAACGAAATAAAATAAGAATTAATCATAGAAATATGAATTATATAGATAAAATCGTAATGCGGCGTCTGAAGAACAATCGTTAGGTTCGTATCCCAACCTCAGCGGAAAACAGGAAAAGACGAAAATCGTTTGGACGAAAACGTTCCAAAGCGATAACAATGCGTAGAACTAATGTAGAATAATGGAAAAACTAATGCTAGATGAATCTAAAGCAAAGCTAAAGTCAAAATATATGAAAACTATGAAAACTAGAGTAAAACGTCTTTGGAGGAGTTGAGGCGCGAGGCTATGCATTGCCTATTTATGTGCATAGCGAAACCCTAATTTTCGCGTCCAGCCGCCTCGCTTCGCGGCCGAGCTCGCGGTCGCTAGCTCGGTCGTGAGGTTCTGGGCACGCGCTTCTTCGGTCGGCTTGCGGCTGGACTCGCGCCCGTTAGCTGTGCCTCACGGCCGGGCTCGCGGTCGCTAGCCTTGGCCGCGAGAAATCGGGCAGAAGTTTTTCCTTGGCTCTCGCGGGCGGGGCTCGCGATCGCGGCGTCTTTGCTAGCGGCCGCCCTCGCGGTCGCGAGGTCGGTCGCTAAGCTCTGGGCAGAATTCTCCGATGCCTTCGTGACTGGGCTAGCGACCACGAAGGAGGCCGCTAGCCCCTGTTCTTGTTCTTCTTTTGGCTCATGCTTCGTTTCGTGCTTCGATTATCATCTATAAGCCTACAAAACACCAAAGAGGAACCCAAGAGTAGTATCTTCCAATAATAGATAAAAGCATTAAGAACCAATACATAAACACACCTAATAGATCTAAATTCATCTTAAAATATCAACAATAAACGAGTAAAAAGCGCGTTTATCAAACCCCCAAACTTGAAGCATTGTTTGTCCTCAAACAAAAACAAAACAAAAACACAAAGAAAGACACAACGAAAGATCAACGAGCGTCAGCAAAGGTGATAACCATAACAAGCCTCAGAAATCTTTCAACGTTCGAAAACACTAGTACACATGACGACATTAGTCAACTCGACAATGTACAACCATTGAAAGCAAAAATCTCATTGAATTCAACCCTCACAAAGACATGTGTATAATATAGTGTACACTCAAACTATAAGAAAATTAAGGACGTGTATACACTCAAAGATCAATGCAATGCAAAATTTTACCATTGGCTTGCCGTTTCTCTAATATCTCCACCACATCAAATGCGTTCAAATTAGGATCAAAAAGGTCTTTTCATATGTTGTAATGTAGGCACATTGGTTAAGGTAGGGTAATATATGGCTAAGTGACTCAAAAATAACTCCAAGCACCTTCATTCATACATTCAACTCATATGGACTTTGTCCATTTCCCTTTTTCTTTCCAACATGCTAAATCAACGTTTATGCACTTAAGGTACTTATATTTTAATAAAAGGCTCCCTTTATGCTCATATTATTCTAATCATTTTTATTTTCTTTGTAATAGAGCTTATAGGGTCTATTCTTTTCCATCGAGGTACCATTCTTCCTTTTATCCCAACTTAATACATCAAAACAAATTTACCCCCCTTGATTCCCATATCCATCCTCACCTCCTATCATCCGGTTAATAGAAAATAAAGTCTAATAAAGGCTCAAAGAAGACGACAAACGGTATATATCATTGGGTTAGTGTATGGGTATATATGTGGTTAAGAAAGATGGCCTTTTATCCTTTCCATATTCGAAACACATATTGCAGCCTCGACACAGAAAATACGGCAAGTTCTAGAAGATGATTACATGCACGATATCACACAATTAAAAGAAACTGTATCAAGATGTTTATACAGTGAAGGTCAAGTCTCACGGTTTTAAGCAAATGGTGAAAAACAACAAGCTAAGCAATCTCAAGTCATCCATGCGTCATTTTCTAACTTATCATGTGCACTATCAACATATTTTTCAGAAAATTTCTATCATCATTAGCCACATGGATTAACATATTTCACTTAAACTCGTTGGCCCCAAAGCATAAAAACTTTATAAGAAAATAAAATAAAAACATAAACAGGACTCTCAACCAACCAAACTCGTCCACTCCCCCCAAACTTATTGTGAACATGTGTGAAATGGAGGCAATAAGGTTTGCGTAAAAGCGATGGGAGAGAGACCTTACCTTATATGTCGTGCTACTCCGACGGCGGATAAAATCCTCGCCACTGATCCCATTGCTGCATCATCTCCATCATTTGACGTTGGTCTTCTTGATGCACCTGGTGTTGGGCGAGGAGGCTCTTCTTTGGGCCATCATGGAGGTCACACTCCCGTCGATGCGATCGAGACGACCGTCTATGCGATCCAATCGCTCATAAATTCTGGGATCGCCTTGAACGGGTTGTGGGTGCAACGTGCCGCCTGTCTCGGGCACCTCCTCCTACTCGGCTGTCTCTTCTTGCTGCTCTCCCTCGATCTCGCCTTGCGCATTTAAGCGCTGAGCCCATTCGTAGTGAAGACATGAGCTCAAGTTCCAATTGGATTTCGGCAGCCTAAATCCGCTTAAACTGGTGAGCTCGGTGTGGGGCAGGTGAAATATGGATTGGCCATTCTTGTCGTAGAGCAGCCATAGGTGACGGCTGGGGTGTCTCTTCAAGAACGTCTGGACGTATAGATAGGGCTTGTCCAGAAAAATATCCTGAGAGATAGGATTCTCGCGAATCGTCACCTGAAAAAATCGGCAATAGGGGTAACGAATCCCCCTATGCATATCTTCACGTTTCCCGAAACCTCTGCTTGCATCTGGAAGTGCTGGGTGAGGAACATACCGGCATGCATTTTCTGTCTTGTCGCAGCACCAATCATGAGACTCATGTCCTGGGAGAGGACTGTGCCAACGTTGTTGCGGCCATGTATGGTGAAGGTGATGAGGCGGTGGAAGTAGCAGACGGTAGGATTCCGTTTCGAACTTGCCTTCGCCCTTGAGACGTCATGGTAGGGGGTCTGCTCTAATGTTGTGTCCACGAACAACGACCACATATTCTGAGCCGAGTTCTCTAAATCCCTGATGTATTTACCCTCGGGAACGCCATCGATGATAGCATTCAATTCATCCACGGAGAGCCGTCGGGGCTCGTTGTCCATCTCGAATGTAATGTAGTCTCGCGACCCTTGCATCTTGTGGACATGGACGGTGAGACAAGAACTCGCAGTTAGGGTCCGCACGCCGATAGTTGGTTGTGATAATAGAGTATGCATCGACCTCCTCGCCCAGCCACGTTACGTCGTTGTCTATCCCCATTGCTTGGCAAGTATCGATGCACATGAATCGCAAGTTCCTGTGCTTTAGCTGCACCAATCTCCTCCAACGGTCCCTTGACGAGGGATTTGGCAGTCGCACCCCAAAAGTCTCGGGGTGGAACTCATCATGTGGCTCGTCATGTGAAGTGGAAACGACCTCCTTGCCCTTGCGCTTGTGGCCGGATGAACGCGACATAATGTACCTAAAGATATTTAAAAGTTAGCTCATGTACTTATTAGCAAAATCAATGTAAACGCCAACCCAAATTAAGAGCTTCCCAAACTTGAACTTAGTAAAATTCCTCCCCATACTAACATATGATCTTATAAGGTAAAACAAGGGAGAGAAAACGCACACACAACTCAAAAACGCGTGAAAAATGCATTCTAGGCGTGCCTCGTGGCCGACCTTGCAGTCGCGAGGGTGGTCGCTAGGCACCATCTCGTGTTCGCGTGGAAGCTCAGAAGACGCCGCGTCAAAGCTAGCGGTCATGAGCTTGCGCGGCGTCTTGTGATGACTAGGGTTTCGCACGATTTTTCAAAAAATTTCAACCCAATTCAACAATGTAGGCAAATTAAACCAACAATATACATCTATGAACATCAATAGACCTAACATTGGAAGACACATGCTCAAATACCATGTAAATTTTTACAATATAGGCTTTATATCCTCAAATCCTCAATAAACCACAACAAGAAGATATAATAGGTAAAACCCTTCTAATTCATGCTAAAAATTGTAAATCTAAGAAGAATTAAGGAAATGTAGCATACCTTGAGTGGATTTGACGTCAAAAGCACAAGAAAATTGGAGAATAAAGGTTTTGGTTGCTTGAGAGTGAAATCTTTTTGCTGCAAGTGTGTGGGTGTGTATGAAAATGGGGGAAAAGGGGTTAAAAATGTGGTAAACACGCGGGTCGACGTCGGTGTTCGGGTCGGGTCGCGCTTCGCGGTCGCGAGCTAGACCGCGAGCTATGCCCAAAAACTCTCTGTCTGATTTCTAGCGGTCGGGCTCGCGGTCGCGAGCTCGGTCGCTAAAAATGGTCGTTCAGCGCAAATATGTTCTGCCCGTTTTTTCGCGGTCGCGAGGGTGGTCGCTAGACGTGTATTTTTTTTAAACCATTATACCTTAGGACTTAACAAAGACCAACACGACACGAAAAAAAACAAAAACAAAGAAAAACAAAAACAAACAAAACGAAATAAAAAAAAGAGCATGTAATTACGTTGGGTTACCTCCCAACCAGTGCTAAATTTTTCGTCGCTAGCTCGACGTTACCTCGCATCATGGTTCATTTAGCTTAGTCACCTTGACTTCGCGGTTGAAGCGTGACTTGAAGTATGATTTGAGGTACTGCCCGTTCACCTTGAAAATTTTGCCATTCGAGTCTAGTAATTCATAGCTTCCATTGGCATGTGCTCGGTAGACAGTATATGGCCCCGACCATCTCGATTTCAGCTTTCCAGGGAAGAGACGAGTCGGGCATTGTATAGCAAGACTTCATTACCGGAGAGAATCCTTTGGGACGAATAAGAAGGTCATGGAATTTCAGGCTCTTTCTTTTTATATCCGGAGTTCTCGAAAGCTTCGCTCCTCCATTCATCGAGCTCCAACAATTGTTCACCTCTCATCAAACCGCTTCCTTAAAATCCATGTTGATTCTCATTGTGGCCCAATAAGCTTTGTGTTCCAATTCAACCGCAAATGACAAGATTTCCCAAATACCGCTTGATATGGAGATAGACCTATAGGCACTTTATAGGCAGTCCGGTAGGCCTAAAGAGCATCATCCAATTGCTTGGCCCAATCCTTCCTATTGACAACCGATTTTCTAAAATCCTCTTTATCTCTCGGTTGGCGAGGTCACTTGCCCATTCGCTGCGGATGATATGGGAGGTGACTACATGCTTCACGCCATACTTAGCTAGGACATTGCCTAGCCACTTGTTGTTGAAATACAACCTCCATCACGATCAACGCCTAGGTACCCCAAATCGAGTCGAGAATATTCTTGTGTAGAAATTTAATCACTACCTTGGAGTCGCTAGTGGCTATGGGAATCGCCTCACCCATCGTGATACATACTCCTGCAAGCAAGATGTACGTGTAACCACAAGACATGGGAACGGACCCATAAATTCGATTCCCACACATCAAATAGTTCCACTTCCATGGTGCTCTTCTCGTGGCATCTCGTCTTTCTTGGTGACGTTTCCCATTCTTTGATAGCTGTCACAACTCTTGACAAACGCTGGCAATCCTTGAAGATCAAGGCCAATAAAAACCACTTTGGCAAACCTTTGCTGCCGTCTTGGCCGCTGCAATATGTCCTCCATTTAAAGAACTGTGGCACTCGTGGATTATGTTCTCCCATTCTCCTTAGGGAACACAGCGACGTATCAAGCCATCGGCACATCGACGGTAAAGATGGGGATCGTCCCAATAATAGAACTTGATTTCATGGAGAAACTTCTTTTTCTGATGATGACTGCACGACGGAGGCATAACTCCAATTACCAAGTAGTTCACAAAATCTGCGTACCATGGCGTATGATCAATGACGCTCAATATGTGCTCATCTGGGAAGTTCTCCTTGATCCCAATTCTCTTGTCTTCTCCTTCGACTGGCTTCTCTAATCTCGATAAGTGGTCTGCAACCACATTCTCGCATCCTTTTCTATCTTTGATTTCCATGTTGAACTCTTGAAGAAAGAGAATCCACCTTACCAATCTTGGCTTGAATCTTTCTTGTTGAACAAATGACGAATGGCGGCATGGTCGGTGTGGACAATTGTATGGGTGCCCACCAAATAAGTTCTAAACTTATCGAAAGCATAAACCACTGCAAGTAATTCTTTTTCCGTGGTGGTGTAGTTCATCTGAGCCGAGTCGAGTGTCTTACTTGCGTAATATATGACTCTAAACAGCTTGTCTCGTTTCTGCCCCAACACGGCTCCCACTGCCCAATCACTAGCATCGCACATGAGCTCGAATGGTTGACTCCAATCAGGTGATATCAAGACTGGAGTTGAAATCAGGGCTTGCTTCAATTTCTCGAACGCCCCCAAGCAATCACTGGTGAATACGAACTTGGTATCCTTCTCGAGCAATCCACACAGCGGCTTTGTGATCGCAGAGAAGTCCTTGATGAATCTTCTATAAAAGCCTGCATGATCGAGAAAACTCCTCATTGATTTGACATTTGTGGGAGGAGGTAATTTCTCGATTGCCATAATCTTTGCTCGATCCACTTCCAAACCTTTTGCATAGACTTTGTGGCCAAGCACCACACCTTCATTTACCATGAAATGACACTTCTCCTAATTGAGCACTAGATTCGTCTCCTCACATCTATGTAGCACTTGGAACAGATTGTGGAGACAATGGTCAAAAGAAGAATCAAATACGGAAAAGTTGTCCATGAACACTTCCATAATATTTTCAATCGAACCATGGAAGATGGACATCATGCATCTTTGGAACGTGGCTGGAGCATTGCACAATCCAAACGGCATTCTCCTATAGGCAAAAACTCCATAAGGACACGTGAACGCCGTCTTGTGCTGATCTTATGGGGTGATGGCAATCTGACTGTACCCCGAATATCTATCTAGAAAGCAATAGAACTCATAACCCGCCAGTCTGTCCAACATCTGATCAATGAAAGGCAAGGGAAAATGGTCCTTCCTCGTGGCTGTGTTCAGAGCACGATAATCAATGCATACTCTCCATCCCGTCACGAGTCTTGTTGACACAAGCTCGTTCTTCTCGTCTCTGATCACTATGATACCCCCTTTCTTGGATACCACTTAAGTTGGGCTAACCCACTCGCTGTCTGATATAGCATAGATCATGCCCGCGTCTAATAACTTCAGGACTTCCTTCCTCACGACCTCTTGCATTGCCGAATTCAGGCGGAGTTGAGGTTGCACATTTGGCTTGTACTCATTCTCTAACCGGATTCGGTGCATGCAAATCGAAGGGCTGACTCCTTTGATATCAGAAATAGTCCACCCAATCGCAGACTTATACTGTTTTAGCACAATCATCAACTTCTTCGACTCTTTCTCTGTCAAATCTGAGGATACTATCACCGGACACGTCTCATCTTCTCCTAGAAAGGCATACTGAAGGTGGTCAAGCAACTCCTTCAACTCCATCTTGGGTTTGTTCTCTTCCTTTGCCACCACAACATCTTCTCCTCCAATCGGCTTCCTCACGTCTAGATAAGGCACTGACTCCTCGGGGAGGGCCTTGACTTCTTCATTGGCTTTAAGGTACTCTAAAATCTCATCACACGCCTCATCGAGGTATGTAGATGAAAAAATCGAGTTCTGCATACAAAACTCCACCGGATCAGATGATTGTAATTGAGTGGAAGGAAGTGCTCTATAACCCGACATTCATCCATCGCTTCTCTTCGTGTTGTTTCATTGCGTCATAAATAGAGATTTTCATCTCCTCATCGTTGACCCTGAAGGTGAGATCTCCATCTTGCACGTCGATCAGTGCTCTGTCGGTAGCTAGGAACGGTCTCCCAAGAATAAGAGGCATGTTCCCATCCTCTCGCATGTTGAGAACCACAAAATCTGCTGGAAAGATGAAATCTCTAACTTTCACGAGCACGTCCTCCACTATCCCTTTCAGATATGTCACTGATGTGTCTGCCATCTGGAGAGCAATGGTGGTCGGCTTGATCTCTCCAATCTCCAATCTATTGAATATGGACAACGACAATAAGTTGATGCTTGCCCCTAAGTCGTACAGAACTTTGGAGAATGTTTGTCCTCCAATGACATTGACTATGGTGAAGTCGCTCGATCCTTACGCTTGAGCGGCAACTTTTGCAAAGATAGCACTGCACTCTTGAGATAAATTTATCGTCTCGAATTTCCACAATTTCTTCTTATTGGCCACAGCATCCTTCAAGAATTTCACGTATCCCTGTATGTCTCGAAGTGCATCAAGTAATGGAATATTGATGTGCACCTTTTGAAACATCTTCATAAACCGGGTAAGCTTCTCATCATACTTGGGCTTGGCTAATCGACTCGAAAACAGAATCGGAGGAGTATAGGTCGGATACTTCTTCACTGGGAGTGCCTCGCGGACATCCTCGCGGGCGCGAGTGTGGTCGCTAGGCATCTGGGCTGCATCAGCGGTCTTCTTCGCGATCGGCCTTGCGATCGCGGGCTCGGTCGCTAACTCTTCGTCCGAACTCTCTGCCCGATTTCTCGCAGCCGGCCTAGAGATCGTAGGGTCGGTCGCGAGCCTCTCTTCAAAACGTTCTGCCTGGTTTCTCGCGGCCGGGCTCACGGTCGTGAGCTCGGTCGCGAGTTCCTCATCTTTTGCGCCATTTTCGCCGTTTCGTCCCGGGTGGTTCTGGTAAGCTCGTCCACTCCTCAATTGAATGACATTACAGTGATTTTTAGGGTTCACCTCCGTGTTACTCGGAAATTGGCTCGACTTGTGTTGCCCATTCTGTTGTGCGGCTGTTTGGCTAATTTGATTTTCCATCATCTTCATATGCTTTCCCATAGCCGTCAATGTTGACTCCAGATTGTCACGCCCCAATTCCCGAGGGAAGGCACGGATGCCGGGGTGTGATTAGGGGTGAGGGGTTAGAAGCGGGGGAAGAAGGGGATACATATAACATCTTGTGACGACCGATTTCCCAAAATGCGGATCATATGGATCGTCCTTTGGTATAGTAAGGCAATGGATATAAACACAACTAATCAATGCAATTAACCATTTAACTACTCAATAATGCATAGACTAAGCGGGATAAACTGTTCATACCAACTCGAGTCACGAAGGACTCGTCAAAAGGTTCAAGGTTCAACAATAATTCAATCGGGCACTATTCGAGGAGGAGTGCGACCTCGAGTTCAATCTGTATGAAAGCAATCATAAATCGAGCATCAAAATAATATCGAGTTAGCGACAATTAAGCGTGTGGACATGCATATGACGATGCATGCCCAATGTTCTAGAAACCTTCTAATAAAGCATCAAAATAGTGCTACTCGCACCACCGCACCCATCGTCGATCCTCGCTCAACCCGCACATCAAAACGAATATGTGGCTAAGTACAAAAGTACTCGGTGGACTCGTTCGAAAACATTTTCTTTGTCAAAAGTTATTAGCGCCCACAATAGCGCATGAGGATTTTAGTTAAAGACTCATGCCATCAAACATTTTATCGTTTTCCAAAAGCTGTTCGGCGAACTATTTCATTCACGTTGTTTCCATATCTCGATCATTCATTCATTCATCGCGCACTATGGGTGGCCACCTACACATAGTCGCCGTGATCGATCGAGGTAGCTAACCTTAACACACAACACGCGTGTACACAATCCGAGTTAGTCCTTAACTAAGTCGGATCCGATCGATACCCTTTTTAATGTTGGTGGACCAACACATTAACATACCATATGGGATATACTAATCTCGGATAGGATAACAACAAAACATAAACATTTGGCAACGATAACATTTCATGCGATAATATTTCATAAAGCTTTGTAAAACATGCTTTGAGATATGCATAACATTTTCGCTTTCAAGAAAGCCCACCGCTAATCCAAGCTAGTGGTTCTAAAAGAAGCGGTGTGATGTTCTTCCTCGCCAACCACGTGCGATCAAACCCTTCATAAGAAAATAGCGTTTCTTAGATTCTTTCTATCGATCGAAGGTTGTTTATAAACTACGACTTAAAGTTCTCAATTAGGGTTTCTTTATGATTTTATGTGATTGTTTTAAGATAATTTCCATTATCTTACATCCCAATTCTCAAGCTATATTACCTCATCGTTCATAGGTGAACTTGATTATGAATCACATATTCGAGTCTATCCTTGACTCTTAACCTTAGTTTTATTATAAGGTTATTACGTTATAGGTTATCGGTAATCAAATTATGATTAGTAAATTAGGATATTCTCAAGCCACCAACTAGACTTAACAATTACGATTCGTCTAGTAGGTTATGTGACGACTTGTAGATTAGCACGATAATTAAAGAGGAATATCGACTTACAATTCAGTGGACATATGCTATCATGTAAGTAATTAGTACTTAAGAATAAACGAAGTACTTCGGAATATTAACTCGGCTTTTGAGGCATAAGGATCGACATCTTATGTTCGAATCGTTGCTTACACATTACGACATTGTGTATTTAACTTAACTCACGGAGGTTACATATGTCGTATAATCGTTATTCATTATCGAGTTGTGTTTAATCATATTGAGTTGTCGTTATTGAATATTAACGTTGTAGCTCGACTTTTGATTTTTCTAACGTAGGAACTCACGTTGAGTATCCTTTCATTAATAAAAACCCTAATTTGTGTCGAACTTCGATTCTCGTTTACTCCGTCTTAAGTTATCGAAATTGGTCGATTTCTTTTGGATTCTCGTTCATATAGTATTATGTTGTTTACGTTCGGGGTTTTGGTTTGTCGGTTCAACATAAACATAAACATTGACATCAACAAAACCATACACAACATAAACTATACTAAGCATTAGAAAACCCTAATTTCTAATGTAATACACAATCATTGTGTAAGTGTGCATAAGTGTTCCATTCATTCACCCTAATCACAACCATTTATCCAAAGTTTCATATTACTATCATAGCATCATTCATCATCAAAATTAAACCCATACTTAGCCATTCTATTACGTTTTCGATAATTAGCAATAATTAGTACGTGCATCGATAAATTCAATAAAATCACATCATACTCCTATCATACTATAGGATTTAATTACCAACTCAAAATCATCATATAAATTTTTAAACCATAGTTTAAATTGCTTAAAGCTTTCGGTCATCATGTTTCTTTTTGCCTTAGTGTTGATAAATCCCACAAAATTATATCATGCTTATACTAGGTACTAAACATGGAATATCACTACATATCATACATTAAAATTTTAAAATCATGCTTTTCATCCCTAAAACTTTTCGGTAATTCTAAGAACATACATATATATTTTCAATAATTTCCAATCTTGCACAACATGGTTATATATGAAATAAACATGTAATATTAACATTAAATATCAACTAATATTTATAATATGAACCAAATGCTTGGAATTCTTTTTGTCCTCACACATATTTTACATATGTGTTCAATAATTCCCAACAATGCATATTAGGTTCATATTATTTCTAAACATCATATATCTATTATTTCCAACAAATAAAATCAAATAATGGCTTAAAAATACTTAAATATATTCTTCCCATTTTTGAAAAAATAGGAGTAGTGTTTCAAAATTTTCAAGATTAATGTATGTTGTTCATATCATATATTAAACACTATATCTCAACTATTTCTCAACAAATAAAATAAAACAAATACAAGAAAAATCCAAACAATATTCTGAAAATTACCATATTTATTCTACATGCTTATAATACATTAGCAAGTAACAATATCAAATAACATTCACAAAATCATGCTTTAACATATTTAAAAATAAATAAAGCATAAATCGAAAAAAAATAAACATGCTCCAAAAATTACGAAATTTTTACATTAGCCTTAGGAAATTATTCTAAGCATTTTTCATTCATGGATTAAGAGCATTTGAAGGCTCTAAAGTCACGAAAATAAATGAGGAGCAAACTAGGGTTTTTAAACCCAAAAATTCAAAATAAATATTCCACTCCATTAGGATGGAAGAGGATGATGAATAATACCTTCTTATGGTCTTAGAAGAATTATTTTAGAGTGGGAGAGGTTGGGAGGGAGGATTTGGGGTTGAAAGTTTGAAAAGTGTAGAGAGAAAGTTTGAAAACGAGAGAGAAATGCAAGGGAAGAATGAATCTGACCTTGAACGTCTCTCCCTTGTTATTCAGACCCTAGGGCTGTCATTTTCCATTTGGTATGGTCTTGGTGGTAGTTGAGAGGTGGATTGGTCAAATTACCCGTTTTGGTATGTTAATACCGACTCTTTAAGTTTTAACGCGCTTTCGATTGATTTCTTGGAACCTTAAGGTTTTATCATCTTAAATAGCCTCCAAATGACTTATTTTAATGTTCATAAAAATTCACGAAGTTCGGACGTCGTCCGATAAGTCAATCCGAGTTATCGCGAAAAGCGGCGTTCGGCGATTAAAAATATGCCCATTCAAAATTCTATTGAATTTTGAGCTTTCATAAATAATTTGAGTCTTATAAAGCATATTTTATTGATTTAGACCCTCGGTTCGAGTTTAGGTCGTTCGGATCAATTAGGGTTTTCTGGTATATATTACCGGCGTTGGTTAAGTTCCTCGAGAATTTCCTTTAAATTGATTCTTATAATTTCTAAATTCATAATAAATTATTCCTTCATGATTTTGGTTTTATCACTATTTATTACGATTAGCACGGACTGGAAGTTATTGAGACTGTAAATAGTGTTTTTAAGACCGCCCGCAAGTATGCGAAAATTCTCATTCTTTGCATTCTCACATATTTTAGTGTGAGGATTCTAAAATGAAATCCGTTCGTGGAGATTCATTCTCGATCTTTCATTCTATCTTCGTGCTACTCGAGAAAACCCTAATCCCGGTGGGACTAGTTATCGATTTTGATTTCTTTAGTATTCGATCTCAGAATCGATTCTAATTCGTTTCATTGGTTTCCTTAAACATAATTAAGGACTAACTACTACAAATAATTGGTCTAAGCATCACCAATTAAAGTTTTAAATTTTTCGGTTATTACATACCATCCCCTTAAATAAAATTTAGTCCGAAATTTGCTAACCTTGAAAAGATCCGGTATTTCTCCTCATGGCTGATTCTAGCTCCCTGTGTTGCTTCTTCTTGTCCATGGTGTCTCCATAGGACTTTCACTAGCGATATTTCTTTGTTCCTTAGCCTTTGATACGTCGATCCAAGATTTCCGTAGCGGCTCTAATGTAACTCATATTGTCATCGAGGATAATATCGCCGACGGTATCACATGGCTGGGATCATGTATGTACTTTCTTAGTTGTGAAACGTGGAACACATTGTGCACGCTTCCAAAACTTCGCGGCAATGCAAGTCTCGAAGTCACCGGTCCTATTCTCTCTAGAATTTCATAGGGTCCTAGGAAACGTGGTCGCAACTTCCTTTGATTCGAATCTCACGATCCCTTTAGATGGAGAAATTTTCAAGAAGACCTTGTCTCCTCTTCAAAATGTAGCTCGCGCGACGCTTGTCGGCGCATCGACTTCTGTCGGTCTGGGCCTCCTTGATGCATTGGCGGATCGCCGCACGATCTCAATCATTTCTCCCACGAGTCGTCCTAACACTCTCCTTTCTCCCACTTCATCCGGTAAAGTGGTGACCGACATTTCCTTCCGTAAAGCGCTCAGACGGGCCATTCCAATAGTCGCTTGGTAGCCGTTATTGTAGGCGAATTCCAAGTGGTAACACTTGTTCCCAACTTCCTCCTCTATCGAGGACAACGGTCCTCAAAGATGTCTTCCAACGTTTGAATGGTCCTCTCGGACCGTCCGTCTGTCTGCGGATGGAACACGATCTGAAATGTAGTCGTGTCCCTGCCATTTTGTAAACTCATCCGAATCGGACGTAAATTTTGAATCTCTATCGACGTGATAGTCTTTGGAACCCATGTAGACGGATAACTTCTCGAACGCATAACCGCTGTCTAATCTGTTCGACCCGTGTGTTATTGGAATGGGTAGAAATGCGCGCTCTTGGTCGGTCGATCAATGATGACCCAAATAGCGGTATTTCCTCTTTGTGATTTAGGTAGCCGGTAACAAAGTCCATGGCTATATCATCCCATTTCCATTCCAAGATGTCTAGCGGTTGTAAGTTTCCATACGATTAGTTGGTGGGCGCTTTCACTTGTTGGCACGTCAAACATCGCTCCACAAATGAAGCCACATCTCGCTCATTCCATCCCACAAAAATTTCTCCTTGAGGTCTTGGTACATTTTGGTCTTTGCCGGGGTGTGCGGTATAAGAAGTCTCATGGGCTTCCTTTAAGATTTCGCTCAAGTTCTTCATCTTCCGAACGCACACTCTCCCGCCATACAACAAAACATTATCATGCTTCATAAAATTCTTGTGGTTATTGTCCTTAATCTTAGCTCGTATTTCTAGCTTCTTGCTCTTCCTCTGAGCTTCTAAGATTCGGACTCTTAAGTCGGGGATTGCAATCAATGTTGCAATACAGCCCTCTATCGTCAGAGACGGGTCTATGACTTCGATATTCATCCTCTGAAATTCCTTCATAAGTATTTCCTCATGACTGAGGAGACATCCCAAACTAGGGTGGGATTTGCGACTCAAGGCATCGGCTACAACATTAGCCTTGCCTGGGTGGTAATTGATACCACAGTCGTAATCTTTCACTAGCTTTAACCATCTACGCTGCCTCATGTTAAGATCTTTCTGCTCAAAGAAATATTTCAGGCTCTTATGGTCAGTATAGATCTCACATCTAACTCCATAAAGGTGATGCCTCCATATTTTTAAGGCATGTACGACCGCTGCTAATTCCAGGTCGTGCGTAGGATAGTTCAACTCATGTAGGCGTAATTGCCTTGAAGCGTAAGCAATAACCTTACCTTCTTGCATTAGTACACAACCTAGTCCATTCTTTGAAGCATCCGTGTAGATTGTGTATTCTTTATCTGCCTCGCATCTGCTAGTACAGTCTTTGTCGTCAATAACTCCTTGATCCTCGAAACAAGCCTCACTCTGCGGTCCGGTGTACTTGATTCCTTTCCTCAACGATTGGGTCATGGGTCGGGCTATCGTTGAGAATCCTTCGATAAATCTTCGATAGTAGCCGGCCGTCCTAAGAAACTCCGAATTTCATTTGGGTTCTTTGGTGACTCTCATTCTCGAATCATGTCGATCTTCGAGGGGTCTACTTTGATTCCCTCGGCGGACACAATGTGACCCAAAATGTCACTGCCTAACCAAAATTCACACTTGCTAAACTTGGCGAAGAGTTGCTCTTACCTTAACGTTTGTAGTACAGTTCTCAAGTGCTCTTTGTGTTCTTGGTTATTCTTAGAGTATATTAGGATATCGTCTATGAACACTATGACGAATTTGTCTAAGTATGGGTGGAACACCACATTCATAATATCCATAAATCTTGTCGGGCATTTGTAAGTCCAAAGGGCATCACGATGGTCGAAATGACCATACCTTGTACGGAAAGCCATTTTTGGTACATCCTCTGGTCTAATCCTCAATTGGTGATATCCCGACTTTAGATCTATCTTTGAAAAGACTCCTGCTCCTTTAAGTTGATCAAACAGATCGTCAATTCGGGGCAAGGGATACTTATTCTTAAGAGTTATCTTGTTTAACTCCCGATAGTCTATGCACATCCTCAGTGTACCATCCTTCTTTTTCACGAAAAGGACAGGTGCTCCCCATGGAGACACACTGGGTCTAATGAATCCTAGCTCCAAGAGTTCTTGCAGTTGGATCTTTAATTCCTCAAGCTCCTTTGGTGCCATCCGGTATGGAGCTTTTGACACCGGCGAGAACTCGCCGAGGTCGATCGTGAACTCGATCATCGGTTTGGCGGTAATCCCGGTAGTTAAATGCGTCTTGAAACACATCGGGATACTCCTTCACGATCGGGACGTCTTCTATCCTCCTCTCATTCTGATCTTCTTCTTGGAGGTAAACGAGGTAGGCATGGTTCTCGGTCTTGTTCAGCAACGTCCTTGCTTGTAGTGCAGATATAATTGGAACTCTCCTCCCCATGTTGATCCCGTGAAAGTCGGTAGATTCCTCTCCGGGGTGTTGGAAAAAAAAAATTCTTTCATTACACAGGATGGTCGCACTATGTCCGGTTAACCAATCCATTCCTAGGATTATGTCCACATCCGTCATAGGTATGACGTGAAGGTTATCTGTCATGACCTTAAGTGAGCCTAGTCCAAGTTCTAGGTTTGAGCATATGTGGGTTACCGTTCTTATGCCTCCTACTGGGAAAGAAATTCTCATAATTTGTTCAGCGCATTTAGGGTCTAATCCTAAGTTCTCTACGCATGCTTCAGCAATAAAGGAATGCGAGGTGCCAGTATCAAACAGTAGGATAATAGGCATTTGGAGGAGTATTCCCATACCTGCCAAGTTTTCTTGATTCCTTGGCGGCTCTTGCGGGAACTCTCTTTCCTGGTTGAGGGCGTAGGCCCTCGCTTCTTGGGGCTGTTGTTGTTCTTTGTTATTCTTTGTGGCTATTTGGTGAAATTGTCGATCTTCTTCTTGCGGTTGTCGCCATTGTTGTCGTCGTTGCCGCCGTGGTTGATATGGTCGCTGATTCGGCTGATAGTACTGGACCGGGGGCTGTTGTTGGATCGGTTGGGCTTGAATATCCCGAACCGGTTGCGCTTGGTTGGGCACATTGGGACGGCCATTTCCTCCTTGGCGTATCCCAGGGCAGTCCCTGGAGTAGTGGCCCTTCTGGCCACACTTGAAGCATCCGTCATTCGTGAATGCATGCCCTCTTATGACTCCTATGGCACAGGGGCACATGAGGAGTTTCACGAATTTTGGTTTTCCCCGGATCTGCGGGTACTGTGGGCGCCCACTCCCCCGCCGTGCCCAGCATGGCACGTTATTTCCTCGACATGGCCTCCAGTCGGCTGGCGATGTTGGACCCTTGTCCTTGGTGGGGTCCTTTCCACTTCCTCTTCCCACGATCCCCTTGATGATTCGGGATGTGCGTGACAATCTGTCTTGGGCATAGCGGCCTCGATGTCCGATGCCGACCGAGGGCCTCACGGTAAGTCGATTCCGTGACCAGACTAGCGGCATACGATCTCATGGCGGAGTCCCGCCCAAAACTTTTCGGTCCTCTTCTCGTCGGTGTCGACCAAGCTGCGGGCGATACCGCGATATCTCACAAAATGCACGGTCGTAATTTGTGACCGTCGTCTTTCCTGGCGTGGGTTGTAGAACTCATGTTCCTTCTTTTCGGTAGCTCTTGGGAATGTACTTCTCGTGACACTTCCTCCTTAAATTCCTCTAGGAGAAATTTTCCGGCTCTTCCTCGAGATAGAGTCTTCTCTTCGCCCCACCGTAAGTCGGTGGCAGGTCATCGGAAGGCAACGCATGACAAGCGTTCCTGAGAGGTGCAGTGGAGGAAGTTGAAGATTCGCTCCAGAGCGCGAATCCATAGTTCAGCATCCACGGGATTCCCAGTCCCGTTGAAGGTCGGTGGGTTCTGCCTGAGGAATAATTCCTCAATCCGTCTCGACCGGTAGTGGTGGTAAGGGGGGGGTGTCCTCTCCTTCAGGTGTTACCTCGCGGTTTCTCCTTCTCGACAGCATTCTATCATTCTTAAATATACGCAATCAAACATCTTCTTATACCATCCATCAGGATCATACATATCTTAGCGAGGTATGTATATATAATCGTAGTCATACATCTAGCACATCTTTGAACACCACTTATCACAACATCAAAATCAATGGCTCTCGATGAGCTATCATCATATAAAAAAAAATGCCTCTACGAGAACTTTCATCAATGTTTTTTTTTTATTTGCCAAAAGAGCCAGGTACGGAGTATGATATTCAAAAGCTTATATCGCTGCCTCTCCACGTGCTTAGTCACGGTGCGTAACAAAATCTAAACGTTACGAGTTTATCAAAATAAGGGTTCATGTCGGAACGACCCATAAACTACGCACACATCACAAGATATATAGAAGTATATAAACAAAACACTATCTAGTCTTAATAACTAGATCCATAATCGCCTAGGGTGTAAATAGGGCTCAGCATGTCAGAGTCAGAACCGGGAGTATGGGTACTATCAACATCCTTCATCTCATCGTCGTGAGGCGGGTCCTTCTCAGGTCCTACTCCTCTTTGACCTCGGCATTGAATGTAGGGAGTCACGGTCTCTCGGATTATAATGACTACAAACTTCCATAGTAGCTAAGTCTCGGCGGATCTCGACCATGATCTCCCATAGGCATTGGGCGGAAGCGAAGAAGCAGCAAGGCGGCACAAGCTCCTCTCACGGCGCATGCGGTTAGGCCACGTGAATCGTCAATCTCTGATGTCGTGACACATGGGTCCGTGCGGGGTGGCGGTTGAACTCGGGAAGCGCCGATAGGTAGAGGTGGATGTTGGCATGGAATGATCGGCGGTAATAGTCCGGACGGGCAATGGCGGGCTCGAATCCCCTGGCGGTAGGACCGAAAAGAGAGTTGTCGAGGACGGAAGATCCGACCTCGAATATCTTCCTACCACGCCTGTGCGAGAATGCAGTCCATTAGATGCCAAGCGAGCACCTCGGATGAAGCCACTCGGGAATCTCATCACGCTGAGGTTATTCTCGCTCGGGAGATACGGTCCACAGTGCAGCTCAGTATACCATGAATACGCAATTTAGGTGCTGACGGGCACGGGTAAGTCTATCTCAAGATCGAAGCTCTCGGCGACGATATATGTATTCGGGATGATATCTCGCGTGTATACCCCTTTTGGGTGGCGATCTTGTAATCGGTCGGAGTACACCGTCGTAATATGGCGTACCACGGGCATGTGCAGCAGTCCGATGATGCATGAAGTGAGCAAAGAACTTACCGGCGTCGTCTCTTTGGCACGTCTAGTAGGAGCGGTAGGAGCGTACAACATCTTCGTGTGGCTCTACGGGATAAAAGGCGTCTAGTCGTAAAATTGTCGAACCATAATCTTATATCCTATATTCCTAAGTTCTTATGAAACTACTTTCATGGTTTGATCTTTCGGAAGAGACGTATGGTCTCTTAGGGTAGAACAAACTTTCAATGTCTAACCTTTGAGTAAGGCTAAGTGGTCACCCTTCTCATTGGGTCTGAATTCCTTATTTCTATTCACGTTATAGGATCATATCATATCCGTTCTTATTATGCACTTATGATTCATCATTTCCTCTATACCTTCATAGCGTTATACTTTTATTCTTTTCACTTATGCCACGATAGAGGCAACACGCGCGGTGTTCGGAATTTCTCCACGTAGAGAGGTTGGGACTCATAATAGTGCGAACCTCCAGTTAAGCAATTGCTTCATCATCGTAGACTCGTCGCGTTCTTATCATCGAATCCGTTCCGATTGTGACTCCTAAGATTTCTATGTTCTCGTTCTTTCTTAGTGTTTCGTTCAATTGGGGATACTTATGTTCTCATACTAAGTTCGGCGCAAAGGGATCATGCGTCTTAAGAGTCTATGTTCTCATCGGGAAACATACTCATTTACATCATGCTTTTATCATGCTTCACATACAACAAGAAACACAAATCGCGACACATTGTGCGATAATCAAGCATTCTCATTTACTCATTTACCAAGCTCTAAAGCTTGTAACTTTCTTTCAAACCCGATGACCAATCAATTGAAAGAACTTTTCATTCAAAATTTCCACTTTCCAAAATATTTTCAACTTCCCAACAAGCTAAGCAATCTCGGTCATCCATGCGTCATTTTCTAACTTATCATGTGCACTATCAACATATTTTTCAGAAAATTTCTATCATCATTAGCCACATGGATTAACATATTTCACTTAAACTCGTTGGCCCCAAAGCATAAAAACTTTATAAGAAAATAAAATAAAAACATAAACAGGACTCTCAACCAACCAAACTCGTCCACTCCCCCCAAACTTATTGTGAACATGTGTGAAATGGAGGCAATAAGGTTTGCAGAAAAAAGCAGTTGGGAGAGAGACCTTACCTTGTATGTCGTGCTACTCCGACGGCGGATAAAATCCTCGCCACTGATCCCATTGCTGCATCATCTCCATCATTTGACGTTGGTGTTCTTGATGCACCTGGTGTTGGGCGAGGAGGGCCTGCTGCTGGGCCATCATGGAGGTCACACTCCCGTCGATGCGATCGAGACGACCGTCTATGCGATCCAATCGCTCATAAATTCTGGGATCGCCTTGAACGGGTTGTGGGTGCAACGTGCCGCCTGTCTCGGGCGCCTCCTCCTACTCGGCTGTCTCTTCTTGCTGCTCTCCCTCGATCTCGCCTTGCGCATTTAAGCGCTGAGCCCATTCGTAGTGAAGACATGAGCTCAAGTTCGATTGATTTCGCACCTAAACCGCTTAAACCGTGAGCTCGGTGTGGGCGGTGAAATATGGATTGGCCGTCTTATCGTAGAGCGACCATAGGTGACGGTGGGGTGTCTCTTCAAGAACGTCTGGACGTATAGATAGGGCTTGTCCAGAAAAATATCCTGCGAGATAGGATTCTCGCGAATCGTCACCTGAAAAAATCGACAATAGGGGTAACGAATCCCCCTATGCATATCTTCACGTTTCCCGAAACCTCTGCTTGCATCCGGAAGTCTTCAGGTGAGAACATACCGCATGCATCTTTGTCTTGTCGCAAAGACCAATCATGAGACTCATGTCCTAGGAGAGGACTGTGCCAACGTTGTTGCGGCCATGTATGGTGAAGGTGATGAGGCGGTGGAAGTAGCAGACGGTAGGATTCCGTTTCGAACTTGCCTTCGCCCTTGAGACGTCATGGTAGGGGGTCTGCTCTAATGTTGTGTCCACGAACAACGGCCACATATTCTGAGCCGAGTTCTCTAAATCCCTGATGTATTTACCCTCGGGAACGCCATCGATGATAGCATTCAATTCATCCACGGAGAGCCGTCGGGGCTCGTTGTCCATCTGGAATGTAATGTAGTCTGGCGACCCTTGCATCTTGTGGACATGGACGGTAGACAGTAACTCCAGAGTTAGGGTCCGGTACGTCAGATAGTTGGTTGTGATAATAGAGTACAGACCGACCCTCTCAGCTAGCCACGTTACGTCGTTGTCTATCCCCATTGCTTGGCAAGTATCGATGCACATGAATCGCAAGTTCCTGTGCTTTAGCTGCACCAATCTCCTCCAACGGTCCCTTGACGAGGGATTTGGCAGTCGCACCCCAAAAGTCTCGGGGTGGAACTCATCATGTGGCTCGTCATGTGAAGTGGAAACGACCTCTTTGCCCTTGCGCTTGTGGCCGGATGAACGCGACATAATGTACCTAAAGATATTTAAAAGTTAGCTCATGTACTTATTAGCAAAAATCAATGTAAACGTCAACCCAAATTAAGAGCTTCCCCAAACTTGAACATAGTAAAATTCCTCCCCCCATACTAACATATGATCTTATAAGGTAAAACAAGGGAGAGAAAACGCACACACAACTCAAAAACGCGTGAAAAATGCATTCTAGGCGTGCCTCGTGGTCGACCTTGCAGTCGCGAGGGTGGTCGCTAGGCACCATCTCATGTTCGCGTGGAAGCTCGTGAAGACGCTCGCGGCCAGGCTAGCGGCCGCGAGCTTGGTCGCGCAGCGTGCGTGACAGCTAGGGTTTCGCACGATTTTTCAAAAAATTTCAACCCAATTCAACAATGTAGGCAAATTAAACCAACAATATACATCTATGAACATCAATAGACCTAACATTGGAAGACACATGCTCAAATACCATGTAAATTTTTACAATATAGGCTTTATATCCTCAAATCCTCAATAAACCACAACAAGAAGATATAATAGGTAAAACCCTTCTAATTCATGCTAAAAATCGTAAATCTAAGAAGAATTAAGGAAATGTAGCATACCTTGAGTGGATTTGACGTCAAAAGCACAAGAAAATTGGAGAATAAAGGTTTTGGTTGCTTGAGAGTGAAATCTTTTGCCGCAAGTGTGTGGGTGTGTATGAAAATGGGGAAAAGGGTTAAAATGTGGTAAACACGCTGGTCGACGCCGGTGTTCGGGTCGGTCGCGCTTGTGTCGCGAGCTAGACCGCCAGCTATGCCCAAAACTCTCATCGATTTCTAGCGGTCGGGGCTCATGATCGCGAGCTCGGTCGCTAAAATGGTCGCTCAAACAAAATATGTTACGCCTGTTTTTCGGTCGCGAGGGTGGTCGCTAGGACGTGTATTTTTTAAACCATTATACCTTAGGACTTAACAAAGACCAACACGACACGAAAAAAACAAAACAAAGAAAACAAAACAAACAAAACGAAATAAAAAAGAGCATGTAATTACGTTGGGTTACCTCCCAACCCGTTGCTAAATTTTTCGTCGCTAGCTCGACGTTACCTCGCATCATGGTTCATTTAGCTTAGTCACCTTGACTTCGCGGTTGAAGCGTGACTTGAAGTATGATTTGAGGTACTGCCCGTTCACCTTGAAAATTTTGCCATTCGAGTCTAGTAATTCATAGCTTCCATTGGCATGTGCTCGGTAGACAGTATATGGCCCCGACCATCTCGATTTCAGCTTTCCAGGGAAGAGACGGAGTCGGGCATTGTATAGCAAGACTTCATTACCCGGAGAGAATCCTTTGGGACGAATAAGAAGGTCATGGAATTTCCGGGCTCTTTCTTTTTATATCCGGGAGTTCTCGAAAGCTTCGTTCCTCCATTCATCGAGCTCCAACAATTGTTCACCTCTCATCAAACCGGCTTCCTTAAAATCCATGTTGATTCTCATTGTGGCCCAATAAGCTTTGTGTTCCAATTCAACCGGCAAATGACAAGATTTCCCAAATACCAGTTGATATGGAGATAGACCTATAGGCACTTTATAGGCAGTCCGGTAGGCCTAAAGAGCATCATCCAATTGCTTGGCCCAATCCTTCCTATTGACAACCGATTTCTCTAAAATCCTCTTTATCTCTCGGTTGGCGAGGTCAGCTTGCCCATTCGCCTGCGGATGATATGGGGAGGTGACTCTATGCTTCACGCCATACTTAGCTAGGACATTGCCTAGCCACTTGTTGTTGAAATACAACCCTCCATCGCTGATCAACGCCCTAGGTACCCCAAATCGAGTCAGAATATTCTTGTGTAGAAATTTAATCACTACCTTGGAGTCGCTAGTGGCTATGGGAATCGCCTCTACCCATCGTGATACATACTCCACAGCAAGCAAGATGTACGTGTAACCACAAGACATGGGGAACGGACCCATAAATTCGATTCCCCACACATCAAATAGTTCCACTTCCATGGTGCTCTTCTGTGGCATCTCGTCTTTCTTGGTGACGTTTCCCATTCTTTGATAGCTGTCACAACTCTTGACAAACGCTTGGCAATCCTTGAAGATCGAAGGCCAATAAAAACCACTTTGGCAAACCTTTGCTGCCGTCTTGGCCGCTGCAAAATGTCCTCCATTTAAAGAACTGTGGCACTCGTGGATTATGTTCTCCCATTCTCCTTAGGGAACACAGCGACGTATCAAGCCATCGGCACATCGACGGTAAAGATGGGGATCGTCCCAATAATAGAACTTGATTTCATGGAGAAACTTCTTTTTCCGATGATGACTGCACGACGGAGGCATAACTCCAATTACCAAGTAGTTCACAAAATCTGCGTACCATGGCGTATGATCAATGACGCTCAATATGTGCTCATCTGGGAAGTTCTCCTTGATCCCAATTCTCTTGTCTTCTCCTTCGACTGGCTTCTCTAATCTCGATAAGTGGTCTGCAACCACATTCTCGCATCCTTTTCTATCTTTGATTTCCATGTTGAACTCTTGAAGAAAGAGAATCCACCTTACCAATCTTGGCTTCGAATCTTTCTTGTTGAACAAATGACGAATGGCGGCATGGTCGGTGTGGACAATTGTATGGGTGCCCACCAAATAAGTTCTAAACTTATCGAAAGCATAAACCACTGCAAGTAATTCTTTTTCCGTGGTGGTGTAGTTCATCTGAGCCGAGTCGAGTGTCTTACTTGCGTAATATATGACTCTAAACAGCTTGTCTCGTTTCTGCCCCAACACGGCTCCCACTGCCCAATCACTAGCATCGCACATGAGCTCGAATGGTTGACTCCAATCAGGTGATATCAAGGCGGAGTTGAAATCGGGGCTTGCTTCAATTTCTCGAACGCCCCAAGCAATCAGCGGTGAATACGAACTTGGTATCCTTCTCGAGCAATCCACACAATGCTTTGTGATCGCAGAGAAGTCCTGATGAATCTTCTATAAAGTTCTGCATGATCGAAAACTCCTCATTGATTTGACATTTGTGGAGGAGGTAATTTCTCGATTGCCATAATCTTTGCTCGATCCACTTCCAAACCTTTTGCATAGACTTTGTGGCAAGCACCACACCTTCATTTACCATGAAATGACACTTCTCCTAATTGAGCACTAGATTAGATCTCCTCACATCTATGTAGCACTTGGAGCAGTTGTGGAGACAATGGTCAAAAGAAGAATCAAATACGGAAAAGTTGTCCATGAACACTTCCATAATATTTTCAATCGAACCATGGACGATGGACATCATGCATCTTTGGAACGTGGCTGGAGCATTGCACAATCCAAACGGCATTCTCCTATAGGCAAAAACTCCATAAGGACACGTGAGCGCCGTCTTGTCTTTGATCTTATGGGTGATGGCAATCGACTGCATTCGAATATCTATCTAGAAAGCAATAGAACTCATAACCCGCGGATCTGTCCAACATCGATCAATGAAAGGCAAGGAAAATGGTCCTTCCTCGTGGGCGTGTTCGTGAGCACGATAATCAATGCATACTCTCCATCCCGTCCACGAGTCTTGTCGACACAAGCTCGTTCTTCTCGTCTCTGATCACTATGATACCCCCTTTCTTGGATACCACTTAAGTTGGGCTAACCCACTCGCTGTCTGATATAGCATAGATCATGCCCGCGTCTAATAACTTCAGGACTTCCTTCCTCACGACCTCTTGCATTGCCGAATTCAGGCGGCGTTGAGGTTGCACATTTGGCTTGTACTCATTCTCTAACCGGATTCGGTGCATGCACATCGAAGGGCTGACTCATTTGATATCAGAAATAGTCCACCCAATCGCAGACTTATCTTGTTTAGCACAATCATCAACTTCTTCGACTCTTTCTCTATCAAATCTGAGGATACTATCACCGGACACGTCTCATCTTCTCCTAGAAAGGCATACTGAAGGTGGTCAAGCAACTCCTTCAACTCCATCTTGGGTTTGTTCTCTTCCTTTGCCACCACAACATCTTCTCCTCCAATCGGCTTCCTCACGTCTAGATAAGGCATGGCTCCCTCGGGGAGGGCCTTGACTTCTTCATTGGCTTTAAGGTACTCTAAATCTCATCACACGCCTCATCGAGGTATGTAGATGAAAAAATCGAGTTCTGCATACAAAACTCCACCGGATCAGATGATTGTAATTGAGTGGAAGGCAGCTGCTCTATAACTCGACATTCATCCATCGTCTTCTCTTCAGGTTGTTTCATTACGTCATAAATAGAGATTTTCATCTCCTCATCGTTGACCCTGAAGGTGAGATCTCCATCTTGCACGTCGATCAGTGCTCTGTCGGTAGCTAGGAATGGTCTCCCAAGAATAAGAGGCATGTTCCCATCCTCTGGCATGTTGAGAACCACAAAATCTGCTGGAAAGATGAAATCTCTAACTTTCACGAGCACGTCCTCCACTATCCCTTTCAGATATGTCACTGATGTGTCTGCCATCTGGAGAGCAATGGTGGTCGGCTTGATCTCTCCAATCTCCAATCTATTGAATATGGACAACGACAATAAGTTGATGCTTGCCCCTAAGTCGTACAGAACTTTGGAGAATGTTTGTCCTCCAATGACACAGCTATGGTGAAGCTGCCTGGATCCTTCTGTTTGAGCGGCAACTTCTTTTGCAAGATAGCCTCGCTCTTGAGATAAATTTATCGCCCTCGAATTTCCACAATTTCTTCTTATCGCCACTGAGATCCTTCAAGAATTTCACGTATCCTCAGATGTCAAAGTGCATCAAGTAATGGAATATTGATGCACCTTTTCAAACATCTTCATAAACCGGTAAGCTTCTCATCATACTGGGCAGCTAATCGACTCGAAACAGAATCGAGGAGTATAGGTCGGATACTTCTTCCTTTGGGGTGCCTCGCGGACATCTCGCGGCGCGAGTGTGGTCGCTAAGCATCCGGGCTGCATCACGGTCTTCTTGCGATCGGCCTTGCGATCGCGGGCTCGATCGCTAACTCTTCGTCCGAACTCTCGCCCGATTTCTGCGGCCGCCTAGCGATCGTAGGTCGGTCGCGAGCCTCTCTTCAAAGCGTTACGCTGGTTTTCGCGCCGGGCTCACGGTCGTGAGCTCGGTCATGAGTTCCTCATCTTTGCGCCATTTTCGCCGTTTCGTCCGGGTGGTTACGTAAGCTCGTCCTTTCCTCAATTGAATGACATTACAGTTGATTTTAGGGTTCACCTCCGTGTTACTCGGAAATGGCTCGACTTGTGTTGCCCATTCTGTTGTGCGGCTGTTTGGCTAATTTGATTTTCCATCATCTTCATATGCTTTCCCATAGCCGTCAATGTTGACTCCAGTTGTCACGCCCCAATCCCGAGGAAGGCACGGATGCGGGGTGTGATTAGGGTGGGGGTTAAGCGGGGAAGAAGGGGATACATATAACATCTTGTGACGACCGATTTCCCAAAAAGTACGGATCATATGGATCGTCCTTTGGTATAGTAAGGCGGCGGATATAAACACAACTAATCAATGCAATTAACCATTTAACTACTCGATAATGCATAGACTAAAAGGGATAAACTGTTCATACCAACTCGAGTCACGAAGGACTCGTCAAAGGTTCAAGGTTCAACAATAATTCAATCGGGGCACCATTCGAGGAGGAGATGCGACCTCAAGTTCAATACTGTATGAAAGCAATCATAAATCAAGCATCAAAATAATATCGAGTTAGGCGGCAATTAAGCGTGTGGACATGCATATGACGATGCATGCCCAATGTTCTAGAAACCTTCTAATAAAGCATCAAAATAGTCGCTACTCCGCACCACCGCACCCATCGCCGATCCTTGCTCAACTCGCACATCAAAAAGCGAATACGGGGCTAAGTACAAAAGTACTCGGTGGACTCGTTGCGAAAACATTTTCTTTGTCAAAAGTTATTAATCGCCCACAATAGCGCATGAGGATTTTAGTTAAAGACTCATGCCTATCAAACATTTTATCGTTTTCAAAGCGTTCGGCGAACTATTTCATTCACGTTGTTTCCATATCGATCATTCATTCATTCATACGCAAGACTATGGGGTGGCCACCTACACATAGTCGCCGTGATCGATCGAGGTAGCTAACCTTAACACACAAATACTGCGTGTACACAATCCGAGTTAGTCCTTAACTAAGTCGGATCCGATCGTTACCCTTTTTTAATGTTGGTGGACCAACACATTAACATACCATATGGGATATACTAATCTCAGATAGGATAACAACAAAACATAAACATTTGGCAGTCAATAACATTTCATGCGATAATATTTCATAAAGCTTTGTAAAACATGCTTTGAGATATGCATAACATTTTCGTTTCAAGAAAGCCCACCTGCTAATCCAAGCTAGTGGTTCTAAAAGAGCAGGTGTGATGTTCTTCCTCGCCAACTACGTACGATCAAACCCTTCATAAGAAAATAGCGTTTCTTAGATTCTTTCTATCGATCGAAGGTTGTTTATAAACTACGACTTAAAGTTCTCAATTAGGGTTTCTTTATGATTTTATGTGATTGTTTTAAGATAATTTCCATTATCTTACATCCCCAATTCTCAAGCTATATTACCTCATCGTTCATAGGTGAACTTCAATTATGAATCACATATTCCGAGTCTATCCTTGACTCTTAACCTTAGTTTTATTATAACGTTATTACGTTATAGGTTATCGGTAATCAAATTATGATTAGTAAATTAGGATATTCTCAAGCCACTAACTAGACTTAACAATTACGCTACGCCCCAAGTAGGTTATGCTCGACGACTTGTCGATTAGCACGATAATTAAAGAGGAATATCGACTTACAATTAGTGGACATATGCTATCATGTAAGTAATTAGTACTTAAGAATAAATGAAGTACTTGGAATATTAACTCGGCTTTTGAGGCGTAAGGATCGACATCTTATGTTCGAATCGTTGCTTACACATTACGACATTGTGTATTTAACTTAACTCACCGGAGGTTACATATGTCGTATAATCGTTATTCATTATCGAGTTGTGTTTAATCATATTGAGTTGTCGTTATTGAATATTAACGTTGTAGCTCGACTTTTGATTTTTCTAACGTAGGAACTCACGTTGAGTATCCTTTCATTAATAAAACCCAATTTGTGTCGAACTTGATTCTCGTTTACTCTGTCTTAAGTTATCGAAATTGGTCGATTTCTTTTGGATTCTCGCTCATATAGTATTATGTTGTTTACGTTCGGGTTTTGGTTTGTCGGTTCAACATAAACATAAACATTCAACATCAACAAAACCATACACAACATAAACTATACTAAGCATTAGAAAACCCTAATTTCTAATGTAATACACAATCATTGTGTAAGTGTGCATAAGTGTTCCATTCATTCACCCTAATCACAACCATTTATCCAAAGTTTCATATTACTATCATAGCATCATTCATCATCAAAATTAAACCCATACTTAGCCATTCTATTACGTTTCGATAATTAGCAATAATTAGTATGTGCATCCGATAAATTCCAATAAAATCATATCATACTCCTATCATACTATAGGATTTAATTACCAACTCAAAATCATCATATAAATTTTAAACCATAGTTTAAATTGCTTAAAGCTTTCGGTCATCATGTTTCTTTTGCCTTAGTGTTCGATAAATCCCACAAAATTATATCATGCTTATACTATGTACTAAACATGGAATATCACTACATATCATACATTAAAATTTTAAAATCATGCTTTTCATCCCTAAAACTTTTCGGTAATTCTAAGAACATACATATATATTTTCAATAATTTCCAATCTTGCACAACATGGTTATATATGAAATAAACATGTAATATTAACATTAAATATCAACTAATATTTATAATATGAACCAAATGCTTGGAATTCTTTTTGTCCTCACACATATTTTACATATGTGTTCAATAATTCCCAACAATGCATATTAGGTTCATATTATTTCTAAACATCATATATCCTATTATTTCCAACAAATAAAATCAAATAATGGCTTAAAATACTTAAATATATTCTGCCCATTTTTGAAAAAATAGGAGTAGTGTTTCAAAATTTTCAAGATTAATGTATGTTGTTCATATCATATATTAAACACTATATCTCAACTATTTCTCAACAAATAAAATAAAACAAATACAAGAAAAATCCAAACAATATTCTGAAAATTACCATATTTATTCTACATGCTTATAATACATTAGCAAGTAACAATATCAAATAACATTCACAAAATCATGCTTTAACATATTTAAAAATAAATAAAGCATAAATCGAAAAAAAATAAACATGCTCCAAAATTATGAAATTTTACATTAGCCTTAGGACATTATTCTAAAATTTTTCATTCATGTATTAAGAGCATTTGAAGGCTCTAAAGTCACGAAAATAAATGAGGAGCAAACTAGGGTTTTTAAACCCAAAAATTCAAAATAAATATTCCACTCCATTAGGATGGAAGAGGATGATGAATAATACCTTCTTATGGTCTTAGAAGGATTATTTGAGAGTGGGAGAGGTTGGGGAGGGAGGATTTGGGGTTGAAAGTTTGAAAAGTGTAGAGAGAAAGTTTGAAAAATGAGAGGAAATGCAAAGGGAAGAATGAATCTGACCTTGAACGTCTCTCCCCTTGTTATTCAGACCCTAGGGCTGTCATTTCCCATTTTGGTATGGTCTTGGTGGTAGTTGAGAGGTGGATTGGTCAAATTACCCGTTTTGGTATGTTAATACCGACTCTTTAAGTTTTAACGCGCTTTCGATTGATTTCTCGGAACCTTAAGGTTTTATCATCTTAAATAGCCTCCAAATGACTTATTTTAATGTTCATAAAAATTTCACGAAGTTCGGACGTCGTCCGATAAGTCAATTCCGAGTTATCGCGGAAAAACGGCGTTCGGCGATTAAAAATATGCCCATTCAAAATTCTATTGAATTTTTGAGCTTTCATAAATAATTTGAGTCTTATAAAGCATATTTTATTGATTTAGACCCTCGGTTCGAGTTTAGGGTCGTTCGATCAATTTAGGTTTTCTGGTATATATTACCGTGCGTTGATTAAGTTCCTCAGAATTTCTTCTAAATTGATTCTTATAATTTCTAAATTCATAATAAATTATTCCTTCATGATTTTGGTTTTTATCACTATTTTTACGATTAGCACGGACTGGAAGTTATTGAGACTAGTAAATAGTGTTTTTAAGATCGAAGGCAAGTATGCGAAAATTCTCATTCTTTGCATTCTCACATGTTTTCGTGTGAGGATTCTAAAATGAAATCCGTTCGTGGAGATTCATTCTCGATCTTTCATTCTATGTTCAGCTACTCGAGAAAACCTAATCAGGTGGGACTAGTTATCGATTTTTGATTTCTTTAGTATTCGATCTCGAATCGATTCTAATTGTTTCATTGGTTTCCTTAAACATAATTAAGGACTAACTACTACAAATAATTGGTCTAAGCATCACCAATTAAAGTTTTAAATTTTCGGGGTTATTACACATACATGATAATAAGATGTGACCATGAAATCGGGCAAGATCTCCTCTATAACTAGGACATATCACGAAGGGAGGGTACAAACAATCCACCAACGAATAATATCGATATCATAACCTCGTAAAACATGATCTTGGTTTATTATAAGTAATGCAAGAAGCGCAAAATAGCATTACATCCGTCAACTAGACCGGTCGACCACATAAAGATGCTCGTGTCGAGACTCACGTGAGAATAATATAACAAATCTTGTTCCCAATCGAGAAAGCAAATAAGGGACAAGAATACATAATTATCGAGCACGTATATAACATAACATCGCTGAAGCATAGCATGAAGAACCCGACTCCACCACTCACCGTCGCGTCCGGCCCTCCTCCATACGTGAAAAGATTTGAAAAAGAGTTTGGGGTGAGTACTAGCGCACTCGGTGGGTTTTATCATAAATCAAAAGAATCATGAGGTCGTGTTCGTAGCACTTACCTTAGAAGGTTTAAACGAATCCACTTCTAAGTAAGCAAAATAGATTTTCATTTTCGATACCGATCCGTTATTCTTGTTACTCCCATCATAGAACCATGAACCACGGCTCGGAACGTATCCCGCCAGCCCATCACATGACATTCATTCGGCCCGGAACATATCCAGTCGGCCCACGCCCGGAACGTATCCAACCGGCTAACTCGGTGTGGACTTCAGGGGTCAAATCCCATCGTAACCATAACCACCTCATTCCTTTTCCGTGTGGACTTAGGGGTCTATCCCCTTCGTAACCATAACCACGTGTTCGGGGTCTATCCTTATGATCAATACTCAAGATGGTGATCAACCCACCGAATAGAGATCGTGCACAACCATGATAGAACCATATCTTGGATCGAGAACGATAATAATTTCACAAAAACATTTTACTGCATATGTTTTATTTTGAAATATCGTAGTAAATAACTCAAAATAAGCATATATAACCCAACCCGAAGATTTAAAACGCCAACCGAGAGATATCTACGGATCCGATGACTTCACCGATCGACTTGGTAGGTACCGGTAACAAGACGAAACAACTTTTGGGGTCACTTCCACAAAGCAAAGCAACAACGTGATCCAAACGACGATCGTAGCAAAATTAGGGTTTTCACTTTCAACCCACATTTGCACTCTCCGGTTTTCAAATCAACTCGATGCGAAGGAAAATATATTCGTGGCATCAAGACCAATAATAGGGTACTTTCAAAATATGCATGCATGCAAGTCGACTCAAATCTTAGCGTGAAGAAGCTTCAAAAATCGATGCCTATCCGCCGGATCTAGGATAAACCATCCAAAATCAATGCATGAAAATGGAAACATAAGCAATATGCATAACGACGAACATGGAATGACGAACGACGTTGAAAATGGATAACCCGGCATGTACTTCCTTTAGAAAACTCAAGCAACGGAAAACATCCCGACATGCGTAAACGCGAAAAACGTAAAACGGAATCGGTACTTTAGTAGAATGCATAGCCCGAACTCAAACCTAAAGGACCAGAGCAGGTGGCTCGTCGGCCACCAATCGGCGGCCAACAAGCTCACGGCGTGAGCTAGCTAACGGCGGCGGCGGTTTATTAAATCGGCCGACCTCGGCCGTTTCTCGCCTCGTCCCTTTAGAAACCCGAGTTCTATGCTATACGATCTACTAAAAGGCGGAATCAAAACAAGAAAAGGACAAAACAGAAAACGGGTTGCCCGGGGTGGTTGATCGGCGGTGGTGGCTCGGCAACAGCAAGCAATGCGCGCCACCGAGCCTCCCGGCCGATCCCCACTCCTCCAGGCTCGCGCAGCACTGAGCTCTCGGCTCTTCCGTAAACACAGAGAGACCGAAGGAAATGAACGTTGAAAATGAAGGCCCTAGCCTCCCATTTATAGGAAAATTGTGGTCAGCAGCAATGCTTGCAAGTGTGTCCTTTTTCAAAACGCAAAAGCGACGCAACTTTGCAAACGGACTCAAATTTAGCAAACTTGGTACCCATGGACACGAAATAAAATACGGACATAATGACTATAAACAAGATATGCTTTTAAAAGATCCATGAAAGTCCGGTTTTCGATAACTTCCTGAGTGCCAAACCTTCATGGGTTGTCGAAAACTCAGATACTTAGTGTCTATGAATTCATCATAAGACACTTCACAACGCCCGAGGTTTCGTGACGGTGCCGATCACCGAAACAAAAGTCAACCTTTTCGACCTTTTCAAAAAACGTGCCACGCCAAATGTAGCTTAAAAGACGGGTATTACATCCTCCCTCCTTAGAAAAATTTCGTCCCGAAATTTCAATCACGTGAGAAAACAACCTGTGGCACCGAGCCACGAACTTGTCTCTCCAACTCCCACGTAGCTTCCTCCTCCGTGGTGATTCCACAACACCTTTACCAATGTAATCGCTTGTTCCTCAATTCCTCGACTTCTCGCTCCAAGATAGCCACCGCCTTTCCTCGTAACTCGGATCCCGAGCAAGAACCACTTGGTCATGCTTGATCACGTGTTTTGGGTCGAACACGCATTTCTCAAACCGAGAAACGTGAAACACGCCACGAACATCTCGATGCTAGGTGGCAAAGCTAACCTATAGGCAACGGGGCCTATCCTCTCAAGAACTTCGAAAGGTCCAACGAACCTTGGTCGTAACTTACCTCGCTTCCCAAAACGAACGACTCCTTTTGTTGGGGAAACCTTAAGGAAAACGCGATCTCCGATCATGAACTGAAGATCCGTACGACGCTTGTCCGCATAGGACTTCGCTCACATCCGAGCTTCCTTGATCCTTCGCTTGATCTGATCGATAACCTCGACCGTCTGTTGAACCATCTCTGGTCCTAACATCTTCCTCTCGCCCACTTCGTCCCAATAAAGTGGCGATCGACACTTCCTTCCGCATAACGCCTATAGGGAGCCATTCCTATGGTGGCTCGATAACGCTGTTATAGGCAAACCCACCAAAGGTAGTATTCTTCCCAATTTCCTCCTCCGTCGCCACGACTACTCGCAAGATATCTTCCAAGACCGAATCGTCCTTTCCGATCGACCGTCCGCTTGAGGATGGAATGCAGTATTAAGATTGACTTGGTCCCCTACGGCTTCCCCGCACTCCTCCAAAACCTCGATGTGAACCTCGGGTCACGATCCGACGAATCGATACCGGACACCATGTAACCGCACGATTTCCTCTCGACATAAAGTCGAGCTAGCTTATCTAACCCGCACGTCATCCGGATCGGTAAGAAATGAGTCGACTTCGATCCATCGACGACAACCCATATAGCGGTGTTTCTCTCACGACCTTGGAAAACTCACCATAAAATCCATACCGATATGATCCCATTTCCACTGGGATAGGTAGCGGTTGCAACAATCCCGACGGACGTTGGTGTAGTTTTCACTTGTTGACAAGCCAAACAACGCTCCACAAACGCGGCTACATCCTTTTTTCATCCCTTCCCACCAAAAGTTCCTCTTAAGGTCTCTGACATTTTGGTGCTTCTGGATGAGTCAGATCTGGTGCCTCATGAGCTTCACTCATGATTTTATCTCTCAATTCCTATCGAGTGGCACACATAACCTTCCTGAATAGTAGCGCGTTGTCCTTCGCCTCCGTGAAACCCTTGCTATCTTCTAGCCTTGCTTTCAAACGCATCTTCTCCAGAATTTATCTCCTCACAAGACTCACGATGGCTTCTCATGGACCCATCCTTCTTCTTCACGAATGTAATCGGGCGCTCCCCACTGGCGACACGCTAGGTCGGATAAAACCTAGATCCAACAGCCCCGTGAAGCTGCGCTTTCGCTTCTTGCAATTTTTTAGGTGCCATTCTATATGGTGCCTTTGATATCGTGTCGCTCCCGGTTCCAAATCAATAGTGAATTCCACTTGTCTATCGGCGGTAAACCCGCAAGTCCTCGAAACACGTCCGGATATTCACACCACCGGCTCCTCTTGCAATCGCTTATGCCTTCATCGTGTCTCTGTCAAACTTACCAAGAAAGTTTGACAACTTCCTTCCCGATCATCCTCACCGCCAAAGGTCGAGATCATCGCACGCAAACACCCATCCTTATGCCGTGGAAACAAACTTCCACTCCTTCTACCGTCCGAAAAGCAACTTCTCTCGAGACAACGATAGTTGCTATGTGCTTTTCCAACCAATCCATGTTAAAGATGACATCGAAATCTTCCATTCGATTACATGCAAATTGACAAAGACCTTACGCTCACGATTTCTACTTCACGGTTCTCGCAAATCTTTCGCTTTAGCACTTTCGACGGATGCTAATTTCCGGTGGTACTGTGATTTCTTGGGTACCAAACCCAACCTCTCACACGCGATTCTCGAAACGAAAGAATGTGAGGCTCCGTGATCAAACAAAGCGAAAATGGGTATATCACTCATATGGATTATACCGCAGATTTCGGAGCTCGAGCTGCTGGCGATTCAAGCGTACACCCTTGCTTGCTGCGGTGGCCTTTGGTTTGCTGGCCTAGGGTGACCTCCCCGCCCATTGTTTGTCCTCGACGGAGCATGATTACGCCTCTGCGAGTCGATGTCGCCTTCTTGGCGGCAGACCGCCGGCCCTCCTAACGGACAATCTCGAGCGTAATGTCGGATTTCACAACGATAGCACTTTGCTACCTTGCTGCGCACTCACCGAAATGATTCCTTTGGCATTTCGCACAAGGTTTTTCCACACCGCATGGGTTGGAAATTCCTTCCCAAGGTTGCCTTTCTCTCTTCAATGCCTGATTCTCGAATCATCGACCGCCCCGTTCCTCGAACACCGATTGCCTTTCCTCGATCATCCCATTTCTCTTACCTCTTCCTCCGCCGATGGCTGTCCGGTGGCATCGTTTTCCCTGGGCAACATTGACTCAATGTTTAATGCCCGGTTCAGGATTGCGATACGCCGATCTCCCCGACCGACGAGCAAAATTCGATCTCGGCCTGAGTCCTCTTCGAACCTATTCGCCTGGCAGCCTCAAGGTTTCGTACTGTGTACGTAGTATAACGTGACGCATTTATTGAACGAGCGATTGTACTGGTGACCGTCCTTCTTCCTCGACGAAGATTCCGTAATTCATTTTGCCTTTCTCTCGTAGAACGCCGTGCACGCATTTCTTCCATGAGTTCTTCCTGAAATCTTCCCATGTATACCTTGCCCACCGCCCCGGTGTTGAGTCCTTCACGGATTCCCACCGTAAATCAGCCTCATCGGTTAGCCGAAAGATCGCAATCTAACTTTTTCGCTTCTTCGCAGCCGATGTATTCAAGATCCTTTCGTGGATCGTATCCAGCTCTCTGCCGATCGGTTCGCCGAGACCGCCGAACGTAGGGGATTACGCCGCGAAAACTCGATCGCATGTCGGCCCGAACCAAAGGTGGTTCTGGCTTCTTCCACGCTATTGTTCCTCCGATTCCTTGTTCTCGCCATTCGCACCGACGCTTCAAACATTAGAAACGCTTCGCATAGATAACCGGTATCATTGCATAACATATATCATCACCCATATCACATATCATCACATATATCACATATCACGCACGATCACATATAATCATGCAATCCTATCAACATATCATCGTTATGCATTTCACATAACATCATCATCACACATCACATAGATCATATATCATCACGGCATAGCTCATATCACATATAAGCATCAAACATAAACATCCCGTCATAGACAACGTTAGTATCAAGAATATTCAAGGTCCATGAAGGATCACAAAATACAAGATCAAGGTATGTCACCAAAAGGTCGATATGAGCAAAAGAATCGACCGGCCATCGCCAAAAGCCGCCTGCTCATGCTTCTAGCGCATCATGATGTTGTCGCATATACCGATATCCGATCCTCGCCCCTGCACTTCATTCACTATTCCCCGCCGTCCCAAATGTTCCATTTCGCTCTCCTCATCTTCCCTTTCCTTCCAATCGTGGTCAATTGGCCGCCGCTTCGTAAAAGCGATCCGCATGGAAGAAGCCTCTGGGTATGATCCTATCCAAACCGTGCTCGATTGCTCGAGTATCGTGAAAGCCGTGCTCGAGTCCTCGCCTCGGCGCTTGCCCTTCCTCAATGTGCCCGATCTCATCGTAGTCATCGGCTATCCGATCACCGGGTCCTCTCGAGTCCTCACCGTCCTCCTCATTCTCATCTCGGGTCTTCCTTCTTCCTCGTAGTCGCCTTCCTCGATGCCACCGATACGCTTGGTGGCATGAAGATTTCGATTTCGGGCTTTGTCGCCACCGCCGGACGGACAATATCTCTCGCCCCGAAGTTCCCGCCCAAAGTCGTTTTGGATCCTCCGGAAGGTAAGGATCGCCGATGGAGGTGTAGTGATCGGTGCATCTCGTTGACCGGCGATCGCTGATTGATGGTTGTTCTCCCAATGGCTCTTCGGAACATCATCCCTATCATCGATCCGATCGGTCCTCGGTGTCTCGCAACCACATCCTCCTCGATGGTATACCTCGGTGGTCCGTCCACCGCCTCCATACTCGAGCAAATAACTCAAGAAAGTCCAAGGTAAGGTGCCTCGTGATAGATCCCGTCTCGAACAACACATGTCCTCGCCGCCCACGGTTGCCAACTGCCGGTAGCCTTTCGTCATCCGATAGTAGGCCTCGATTCGACACTTTCCCACCTGCCTCGAACCTTTCTCCATAACCCAACAAATCTTCCCGTAAATACTCCCAACGGCTCATGAACATTCCTGCACATTCCTCGAATTTACTTGATATGCTCATCCATTCGCGAGATCTCAACCAACGTTGTGCGGGCCATCGAATATCCATAAACCTACATGTTAGTTCACCATAAACAACAACAAATATTCACGTTTTTTTCTCTCGTCCTACTATCCGGGTAATCATGTCTCATACACATGTTCATTTCAACACATATCAATATCAATATCGATATAATCACGTAAGCAAATACTGGTGATTCACTTACAAGCACTCGCTTATCAAAATAAACAAGATTTTCAATCAACAATACATTGCTATGTAAACACATAGACTTACATCAACCATACGTGATCACATCAATCACATCATATCATATAAACGATTTTCATATCACACCACAGTGCCCTTTGTTCCATCAACAATCACTTCCACATCCACATCACCATCCAACCACATCTCATCCACATCACGCTTACATCACGTAAACTCTTACCATGCCAAAGCACATGAAACCAAGATCACATCAAGCATCACATAGCCACATAACGCATCAAGAATAAACACATACCTCATCCCCTTTTTAGGAGGCGGCCTGACGGTGAGTCGAGGGTAGTCAGACTCGATAAATGCTTAGAAGAACAAGTTCTAAACACTCAATTTCAAGAACGCATAAGATATAAAGCAAACAAACCGCTTTGATATCGGATAACAAAGCTAGAGGTCAAAGCCAAGAACCATTGCTCTGATACCATGTTGTCACGCCCCAATTCCCGAGGGAAGGCACGGATGCCGGGGTGTGATTAGGGGTGGGGGTTAAGAAGTGGGGAAGAAGGGGATACATATAATATACATGATAAGAAGATGTGACCATGAAATCGGGCAACATCTCCTCTATAACTAGGACATATCACGAAGGGAGGGGTACAAACAATCCACCAATGTAATAATATCGATATCATAACCTCGTAAAACATGATTCGTTTATTATAAGTAATGCAAGAAGGCAAAATAGCATTACATCCCGTCAACTAGACCGTCAACCACATAGCATGCTCAGACGAGACTCACAGTGTTAATAACATAACAAATCTTGTTCCCAATCGAAAGCAAATAAGGGACAAGAATACATAATTATCGTAGTATGTATATAACATAACATCGCGAAGCATAGATGAAGAACCCGCAGCCCACCCTCGCCTCGCCCAAAATTCTCCTCCATCCGTACGGAAAAGATTTGAAAAGAGTTTGGGGTGAGTACTAGCGACTCACCGGGTTTTATCATAAATCAAAAGAATCATGAGGTCGTGTTCGAGCACTTACCTTAGAAGGTTTTAAAACGTAAATCCACTTCTAAGTAAGCAAAAATAGATTTTCATTTTTCGATACCGATCCGTTATTATCTTGTTACTCCCATCATAGAACCATGAACCACGGCTCGAACGATCCCGCCAAATTTCATCACATGACATTCATTCGGCCCGGAACATATCCAGACGGCCCACGCCCGGAACGTATCCAGCCGGCTAACTCGGTGTGGACTTCAGGGGTCAAATCCCCATCAGAACCATAACCACCTCATTACCTTTTCCGTGTGGACTTCCGGGGTCTATCCCCTTCAGAACCATAACCACGTGTTCGGGGTCTATCCCCTTATGATCAATACTCAAGATGGTGATCAACCCACCGAATAGAGATCCGTGCACAACCATGATAGAACCATATCTTGGATCAGAGAACAGTAATAATTTCACAAAACATTTTACGCGCATATGTTTTATTTTGAAATATCGAGTAAATAACTCAAAATAGCATATATAACCCAACCCGAATGCAGAAAAACGCCAACCGAGAGATATCTACGGATCCGATGACTTCACCGATCGTGACCGGTAGGTACCGGTAACAAGAAGGAACAACTTTGGGGTCACTTCCCACAAAGCAAAGCAACAACGTGATCCAAACGACGATCGTAGCAAAATTAGGTTTTTGACTTTCTCGAACCCACATTTGACACTCTCCGGTTTTCAAATCAACTCGATGCGTATGGAAATATATTCGGGGCATCAAGACCAATAATAGGGTACTTTCAAAATATGCATGCATGCAAGTCGACTCAAATCTTAGCAAGAAGTTTTCAAAATCGATGCTATCCTCGATCTAGGATAAACCATCCAAAATCAATGCATGAAAATGGAAACATAAGCAATATGCATAACTACTTAACATGGAATGACGAACGACGTTGAAAATGGATAACCCGGCATGTACTTCCTTTAGAAAACTCAAGCAACTAAAACATCCCGACATGCGTAAACGCCGAAAATAGAAAACGGATCGGCATTTTTAGTAGAATGCATAGCCGGAACTCAAAACCTAAAGGACCAGAGCAAAAGCAGGGCTCGCCGGCCACCAATCGGCGGCCAACAAGCTCACGGCGGCACGAGCTAATCCGGGCGGTTTAACATTAAATCGGCCGGCCTCGCCGTTTTCTCGCCTCGTCCTTTAGAAACCCGAGTTCTATGCTATACGATCTACTAAAAGGCGGAATCAAAACAAGAAAAGGACAAAAACCAAAAAACGGGCTGCCCGGGGTGGTTGATCGGCGGTGGTGGCTCGGCAGCCAGCAAGAATGGCGCCACGAGCCTCCCGGCCGATCCCCACTCCTCCGTGCTTCCGCACAGCATCGAGCTACCGGCTCTTCCGTAAACACGAGAGACGAAGGAAATGAACGTTGAAAATGAAGGCCCTAGCCTCCTATTTATAGGAAAATTCGGGGTCACAGAGTCGCTATGCAAGCGACCCTTTTCAAAACGCAAAAGTGACGCAACTTTGCAAACGGACTCCAAATTTAGCAAACTGGTACCCATGGACACGAAATAAAATACCGGACATAATGACTATAAACAAGATATGCTTTTAAAAGATCCATGAAAGTCGGTTTTCGATAACTTCCCTGAGTGCCAAACCTTCATGGATGGTCGAAAACTCAGATACTTAGTGTCTATGAATTCGCATAAGACACTCTTCACAACGCCTCGAGGTTTCGTGACGGTCGCATCACCGAAACAAAAGTCAACCTCGACCTTTTCTCGAAAAACGCCATGCAAAATGAAGTTTAAAAGGACGGGTATTACATGATGATTTATCTTATGCCCGATATTTCTTATGAACGAATTCTGCTGCGTCGCCAATTGTTGGTTGCTCACAACCAACTGCTGCATCATGTCCTCCAAGCTCTACTTCTTCGCCTCTTGAATTACTCCATTCTGCACTGAGAAGCCTGGCGGAGGTTGTTGAAAATTGTTGGGGTTGACATACGAGAAATTAGGATGATTTCTGTTATTCGGATTGTATGCCGGATTTTTCCCAGGACGGTTCCTCTGATTGATATAATTCACGTCTTCCGCCTCATTCATATATGACTCTGCAGCATTGACGTGAGCAACCCCTTTTGCTTTCTGATCGCTCACTTTTCTCACACGAAAAACGGGCAAGTATAAGGTAAGTCGAGTATCGTATCCACAGGGATTGCAATCCGAAAACACATAAGCTAATTCAACGAAACTTCATCATTATCCAAGAATAGATTTCGTTTGTATAGGTTTTAGGGCTTCGGATATTAAATCCAAAGCAAAGGTGACAACAAGAAAATAAACTAAAGCAATAAAAACTCAAAGGGATAACTATGAAGAAAGACTAACCCCTGGGATGCACTAATCCTATCCACTACGATGTTTATCCCGCTTATTATTAACCGCTTTAATCAAGATAAGATGGAAGATCACATATGTAGCCAACAACTTCGATTCGACAATTGTGATATTGATTACTAATTTTCCCTATTATCATACGCCTCTAGAGGAAAATAAGCAACTCCAAAAGGATCACAAAGAATATGCTTCCTACGAATGTTCCTATCTCGCCTACGACTCAAGGTTTATCCGTATCATGCATTCAAGATCGATTGACAATTAAAATCATACGTAATTAATCGGCAACTATGATATGCATCAAGATTGATCGTAAATCAACACACATAATTAAGCACCAAGAATCATGAATCAATGCCTGGAAGGTAAATAACAATAGCAGGAATCACAACATATAGGATAGAATCATGCAAACCCTAGGATTAGAACATAAATTTAGCTAGACATAAATAACGAAATAAAATAGGAAATAATCACATAAAATACGAATTAAATAGATAAAACCCGTAGGGTGATGTCTGAAGAACAATCGTTGGGTTCAAATCCCAACTTCGGCGAAAAATGGGAAAAGAATGTAATTCGTTCGGACGAAACCATTCCAAAATGTTAACAATGTGAAGAACTAAAGCTAGAAAGATGGAAAACAATTGCTAGAATTAATCTAAATCAAAACTTAAGTGAATATAAATGGAAAACAGAGAAAAACTGAGGAAAAACGTGTAAAATCACGCTGGGGAAGGTTGGGGGCGCGAGGGGGCGAAGCCCTATTTATAGATTTATGGCTGAAACCCTAATTTTTGCATCATCCGCCATGCTCATGGCCGGGCTCGCGGTCGCGAGCTTGGTCGCGAGGGATCCTCCTCGTCTCGGCCATTCTCCATTCTTCGCCGGGCCAAGACACTTTTCTCGCGCCACACCTCGCGGTCTCTAGGTGTGGTCGCGTCAGATATAAATCGCCTTGGGCACGCCTCGCGCCACCGGGAGTGCTCGCGTGCCATGGCCTTCCTCGCCAGGTTGGTGTAGCCTCGCGGCCGACCTAGCGGTCGCTAGGCCGGTCGCGAGCCTTCGTCAGGCGCAGACAGCGCTTCACCGTGCTTGATGGCTAGCGGTCTGGCTAGCGGCACAAGGCGGTCGCTAGGCCCTCATTTCGCCTCGTCGCTCGCTCTTCGCTCCATGCTTGGTTTTCAACTTATAAGCCTACAAAACACCAAAACGGAACCCAAGAGCAAGATTTTCCAAAATATGTAAAAGCATTGAGATCCAAGACATAAACGCACATTATCGATCTAAAATCATCTTTAGAAATCAACAATAAACGATAAAATGCGCTTATCAACCCTCCAAACTTAAATCATTGTTTGTCCTCAAATAAAAACAAGACAAAAAGAAAGAGAGACAAAACAGATCAACGAGCCAAGAAAGGTGATTAACCAATAAAGCCTCGTAAATATCTCAAAGCTCAAAATCATTAGTGCACACGACGATCTTTGTCAAATCGACAATGTACAACCATTGAAAGCAAAAATCTCATTCAATTCAACCCTCACAATGGCATGTGCGTAATATATAGAGTACACTCAACTCATAAAGAAATAAAGGACGTGTATGCACTCAAAAATCAATGCAATGCAAAAATCTCACCATAGGCTTGTCATTTCTCTAATATCTCTACCATGTCAAATGCATTCAAATTAGGATCAAAAAGGACTTTTCATAGGTTGTATTGTAGGCACATTGGTTAAGGTAGGATAATATATGGCTAAGTGACTCAAATATATTCCAAGTACTTCCATCTCTATAATCAGCTCATATGGACTTTGTCCATTTCCTTTTCCTTTCCAACATGCTATTTCAACATTTATGCAACCCAAGGTACCATATACTATAATGATTGACTTCCTTTATGCTCACATTTTTCTCAACATTTTCTTTTTCGACTTTGTAATAGAGCTTATAGGTCTATTCTTTTCACACGGCACTTCTTCTTTATCTTTTATCCCCATTTTGCATATCAAAACAAAAATTTTCTCCCATTTGATTCCCATATCCATCCTCACCTCCTATCATCCGGTTAATCGAAAGAATAAAGTCTAATAGAGGCTCAAAGAAGGCGACAAACGGTATGTATCATTGGGCTAGTGTTTGGGTAAATATGTGGTTTACAAAAATGGCCTTTTATCCTTTCCATATTCAAAACACATATTGCAGCCTCGACACGTAAAAACGGCAAGTTCTAGAAGATAATAACATGCACGATATCACACAATTAAAAGAAATCAGAATAAGATGTGCATACGGTGAAGCTCAAGTCTCACGGTTTTAGCAAATGGTTAAAACAACAAGCTAAGCAATCTCAAGTTATCCATGCGTCATTTTCTAACATATCATGTGCACTATCACATATTTAATGATAATTTCTATCATCATGGCTACATGGATTAACACATTTCACTTCAACTCGTTGATCGACCGACACAACAAAAACACAAAAGACACGACAAAAGCCCCAACATATAATAACTTAACAAAACAAAGTAAAAACATAAACAAGGACTCTCAACCACATCACACTCGACCACTCCCCCCCAAACTTATTGTCAACAGTGTGCAATGGAGACAATAATGTTTGCAGAAGAGAGTGATTGGGAGAGATCTTACCTCAACTGTCATACTACTCCCGGTGGATAGAATCCTCGCCATTGATGATATACCTTGGGACTTAAAACAAACAAACAAGACACAAAGAAACAAAGAAAAGAAGAAAACAAAACGAAAAACAAAAAACATGTAAAAAACGTTGGGTTACCTCCCAACCAGTGCTAGATTTTTCGTCGCTAGCTCGACGGTACCTCTCATCAATCAGAAGATTTGACAACTGACAGCTTTCCAAACTTCGATTTGCCCTTGTACTTAGCATTTACAACAGCGCACTAATTGGCATAAGAATGGCTTCCACTGAGCTTGAACGAATCACTCGGATTTTTATACCGAGTCCACTTCTTCCTTGCAGCATGCTCGTCTGATGGTCTATTCAAATTCGAGCTCAAGAATGGGCTGGCTGTGGTAGTGGTGATCGAATAGCACTCTTCATATGCTGAGTCTTCCTCTCTCGTGATGGCATCATAAATCGAGATCGTTAACTCATCTTTGTTCACACGAAAGGTGAGATCATCCTCCTGCACGTCGATCAGAGCCCTGCCTGTGGCTAAGAACGGTCTCCCTAGAATGAGAGGCGTATTCCCATCCTCTGGCATATCGAGGACTACGAAGTCCACTGGGAAGATTTAACTGACTTTGATCAAGACTTCTTCCACTATCCCTTTTGGCCTTGTGACAGATGCGTCCGCCATTTGGAGAGTAATAGTAGTAGGCTTCAATTCTCCGATCTCCAATTTATTAAATATGGACAACGACATCAAATTGATGCTTGCCCCCAAATCACACAACACTTTGGAGAAGGTATGCCCTCCAATGACACACGGTATCGAGAAGCTACCCGGATCTTTCTGCTTCAGTGGCAACTTCTTTTGCATCACAGCACTGCACTCTTGAGACAGATTGACCGTCTCGAATTTCTTTAGCTTCTTCTTATTGGTAACGACATCCTTGAGAAATTTCATTTATCCCGGCACATCTTTGAGTGCATCAAGCAAATGAATATTAATTTTCACCTTCTCGAACATCTCTAGAAATCGAGTCAGTCTATCATCCTGCTTGGGCTTGGCCAAACAACTCGGAAACGGAATCGGAGGTGTATAAGTCGGAAAATTCGGAACAGTACGACCCTCACGGCCTTCCTCACGATCACGAGGGCGGTCGCTAGTTACCTTCGCCACTTCGGCTCTCTTCTTCGCGACCGGACACGCGAGCACGGGCTCGTCCCCCTGCATCTTTACGTGGTCTCTCGCGGCCGGGCTCGCGATCGCGAGCTCGGTCGCGAGGTACTTTTCATTCGCGGCCACGTGGTCGTTCGCGTGCTCCTCGGACTGACTAGATGCGTGATGGCTCACGACCGGGCTCGCGGTCGTGAATTCGGTCGCGAGGTGCTCATTTTCTCTGCCGTTTTCGTCTTTTCGTCCCGTGTCATTCTGATATGCTTTTCCACTTCTCAACTGGATAGCAAAGCACCGATTCTTAGGGTTCACTCAGACATTTCGGAAATCGCCCGCTTTGGTCAGGTCACTGGCGCGCCATCCGACCGATCCGATTCTCCAAAGATCTTCAAGTGTTTGCCCATGGCTGTCATGGTGGATTCCGATGTGCAACTTTCGAGTAGTGCTATTGATGAATGAGTTCGCGTGCGCCATCGAACTCGATTTGTCGTCATTTTTGGTTGCTCACAACCAATCGCCGATCAACTCCTCTAAACTCGCTTCTTCGGCTCTCGAATCATACCATTCGCACAACGAAGCTCGCCTGGAGGTTGTTGGAAGTTATGGAGTTGGCATACGATGATTTGGATGATTCCTGTTGTTCGGATGGTATGCCGGATTTCCCCCATGGTTCCTCTGATTGATATGATTGACCTCTTCTGTCTCGATCTGGCTCTTCAAAAGAGTGAACTTCTTCATAAGATCGTCGTATTTCAAATCAATCTCAACAGCAGCTGCTTTGACCACTGGTGTTCTCTCCATTGGCCATTTATAACTGTTGGCCGCCATCTCTTCTATGATTCGGTTGGCCTCCTCTACACGGCGATTCAATAGGCAGCCTCCTGCCGATGCATCTACAATGCTCCTCGTATGCTGCGCCACCACTATAGAATCAAGGTGATTTGTCGCTCCGAGAAACCATGTTGTGGGCACTTTCTCAATAAGCCCCTAAATCTCTCCCATGCTCGAACAACGACTGCCTCCTTGTTGGCAAAAGTGGGAGATTTCAATGATGATCTTTCGTGCTTTGGCGGAGGAAATATTTTGAGAGAAACTTTTCACACGATTCCCCAACTGCTTATCCCAAAGTGCGGTCCAAGCTCTTGAACCAATCATTCGCCTGGCTACGCAGAGAGAATCCGAACATGCACATCCGGATTGTGTCTTGTGGCATCCCATTCTGCTTGATGGTGTCACAAATGTCGAGATAAGTCTCGAGATGTGCATTCGGGTCTTCTGTAACTCCTCTCCCAAACTGCTCTCCTTGCACCATACTGATCAGGGCCGGCTTTAATTCGAAATTGTTCGTGTCCACATACGGGCCCCATCCTCCTCCTTGGAATTGTTCAGTGGGAGGTCGGTACATGTAGTTCAGAGGTCTCGTCTCTGGAACAGGGACAAGGAGTCCCATATTCGCCATCCGGTGTCAGATCTCTATAAACTCGCCGTAAGACGCAGTACCGCTTGGGAGTATACCCCATTGGGAGGAACACCCCGTTGTTCGAATTGCTGCCATTTCTTGCTCTCTCCTTTCTCGCCTCCTCCTCTCTCGAGTGCTTTCGATCTCGGGATCTAAATATTTTCGTGAGGTCCCCGAGATCTTGTAATCATATACTACCCGGAGAAAAAGAGAGAACTTAACTCGCAAGAATAAATAAATAATATAAATATATATAATTTGAATTAATAAATCCAAATCATCAAATTATTCCTATGTGATCTTAACAATCCCCGGCAACGGCGCCAAAATTTGATCGCTCACTTTTCTCACACGAAAAACACGCAAGTATAAGGTAAGTCGAGTATCATATCCACAGGGATTGCAATCCGAAAACACAGAAGCTAACTCTCTAATCCTTCATCATTATCCAAGAACAGATTTGGTTTGTATAGGTTTTAGGGCTTCGGATATTAAATCCAAAGCAAAGGTGACAACAAGAAAATAAACTAAAGCAATAAAAACTCAAAGGGATAACTATGAAGAAAGACTAACCCTATGGATGCACTAATCCTATCCACTACGATGTTTATCCTGCTTATTATTAACCGTTTTAATCCCGACAAGATGGAAGATCACATATATAGCCAACAACTTCAGTTACGACAATTGTGACAGTTGATTACTAATTTTCCCTATTACTGTTACGTCTCTAGAGGAAAATAAGCAACTCTAAAAGGATCACAAAGAATATGCTTCCTACGGATGTTCCTATCTCAGCTACGACTTAAGGCTTATCCGTATCATGCATTCAAGATCGATTGATAATTAAAAGCATTACGTAATTAATCGGCAACTATGATATGCATCAAGATTGATCGTAAATCAACACATATAATTAAGCACCAAAATCATGAATCAATGCCACGGAAGGTAAATAACAATATTTGGAATCACAACATATAGGATAGAATCATGCAAACCCTAGATTAGAACATAAATTTAGCTAGACATATAAATAACGAAATAAAATAATAAATAATCATAAAAATACGAATTAAATAGATAAAACCCGTAGGGTGACGCTCAAGAACAATCGTTGGGTTCAAATCCCAACTCGACGGAAAACGGAAAAGAATGTAATTGTTCGGACGAAACCGCTCCAAAACGTTAACAATGCTAAGAACTAAAGCTAGAACGATGGAAAACTATTGCTAGAATTAATCTAAATCAAAACTAAAGTGAAAATAAATGGAAAACAGAGAAAATCGAGGAAAACGTAAAATCACGGGGAAGGTTAGGGAGCGGCGAAGCCCTATTTATAGATTTAGGGCTGAAACCCTAATTTTTGCATCAGCCGCCATGCCTCGCAGCCGGGCTCGCGGTCGTGAGCACGATCGCGAGGGATCCTCCTCGTCTCGGCCATCCTCTATTCTCTCGGCTGGGCGCGCGCACCTACTTGCCTCGCGGCCACACCTCACGGTTGCTAGGTGTGGTCTCGTCGCATATAAAATCATCGCGGGCACGTCTCACGCCCGCTGGGAGTGCTCGCGTGCCATGGCCTTTCCTCGCTTGTGCTGGTGTTTCCTCGCGGCCGACCTAGCGATCACTAGGCCGGTCGCGAGCCTTCGTCTATGCGCAGCATGCGGGCTCGCTCTCGTGCTTGATAGCTAGCGGTCTGGCTAGCGGCCGCGAAGGCGGTCGCTAGGCCCTCATTTCGCCCTCGTCGCTCGTTCTTCGCTCCATGCTTGGTTTTCAACTTATGCTCAAAAACACCAAAACGGAACCCAAGAGTAGTATCTTCCAAAATATGTAAAAGCATTGAGATCCAAGACATAAACGCACATTATCGATCTAAAATCATCTTTAGAAATCAACAATAAACGTGTAAAATGCGCGTTTATCACTTTCCTCTCCTTCTCGAACTGGCTTCTCAGAAGGGTGAACTGCTCCATAATATTGTCATATTTCGAATCGCCTTCAACAGTAGCTGCCTTTACCACATGTGTCCTCTCCATAGGCCATTGATAGCTATTGGCGACCATCTCTTCCAAAATTTCGCTAGCTTCCTCCACGCGTCGATTCAACAGCATCCTCCGCCGATGCATCTACAATGCTCCTCGTGTGAGGTGCCAGCCCACTATAGAACTGTGTGATTTCTTTGCCCCTGGAGAATCCATGTTGCGGGCACTTCTCAATAAGCCCCAAATCTCTCCCACGACTCGAATAATGACTCATCTCCTAACTGGGAGAAGTGGGAAATCTCGGCTATGATCTTCTGTGCTTTAGCCGGTGGAAAATATTTTGACAGAAACTTTTCGCAAAGATTCCCCCAACTGTTTATACCAGTGCGGTCCAGGCTCTTAAACCAATCTTTCGCCTGGTTGCGCAGAGAAAATCCGAACATGCGCATTCGGATCGTATCTTGTGGCACCCCATTCTGCTTGATGGTGTCACATATATCGAGGTATGTCTCAAGATGGGCATTTAGATCTTCTGTCACTCCTCCTCCGAACTGCTCTCCTTGAACCATGCTGATCAAGGCTGACTTCAACTCAAAATTATTCGCATTCACCTCCGGACCCCATTCGCCTCCTTGAAATTGCTCAGTCGGAGGTCGATACATGTAGTTCAACGGTCTCATCTCTGGAACAGGGACAAGGAGTCTCATGTTCGCCATTTGGCATTGCATCTCTGTAAAATCAGCCAGAAGACGATCAGCTTGCTCGGGAGGTATACCCCCGATGTTCGGATTTGCTACCATATCTTGCTGTCTCTTTTCTCGTCTCCTTCTCCTTTTGTGAATGAGTTCGATCTCGGGGTCCAACGGTTGTTCAGGAGGTCCCTGGGACCTTGTGATCATAAACTACCTGGAGAGAAAGAGAGAAATCAGATCCGGCAAGTAAAAAAAATAAGATAAAAAAATTCAACTTGAATTAATAATTCCAAATCGTCAAGTTATTCCTATATAATCTTAACAATCCCCGGCAACGGCGCCTAAATTTTGATCGCTCACTTTTCTAACACGAAAACATGCAAGTATAAAGGTAAGTCGAGTATCGTATCCACATGGATTGTAACACGAAAACACAAAAGCTAACTCAACAACAATTCATCATTATCCAAGAACAGATTTGGTTTTAAAAGGTTTTGGGACTTCGAATATTAAATTCAAAGTCAAAGGTAACAACGCAATTAAAAACGAAAACTAAAATCACTCAAAGAGATAATAAGATAGAAAGACTAACCCTAGGGATGCATTAATCCTACCCACAACGTATGTTTATCCTACTTCCTATTAACCAATTTTAATCCAGACAAGATGGAAGATCACATATGTAACCAACAATTTCAGTTACGACAATTGTGGCAGTTGATTACTAATATTCCTATTACTGTTACGTCTCTAGGTGAAAATAAGCAACTCCAAAAGGATCACAAAGAATATGCTTCCTACGAATGTTCCTATCTCAGCTACGACTCAAGGTTTATTCGTATTATGCATTCATGATCGATTGACAATTAAAACTGTTAAGAAATTAACTGGCAACTAGATATGTATCAAGATTGATCAGAAATTAACAAATATTATTAAGCACTAAGAATCATAAATCAATACCTGGAAGGTAAATAACAATAGCAGGAATCACAACGTTTAGGATAGAATCATGCAAACCCTAGGATTAGAACGGAATTTAGCTAGACATAATAAACGAAATAAAATAAGAATCAATCATAGAAATATGAATTATATAGATAAAACCCATAATGCGGAGTCAGAAGAACAATCGTTGGGTTCGTATCCCAACCTCAACGGAAAACAGGAAAAGACGGAAATCGTTCGGACGAAAACGTTCCAAAGCGATAACAATTCGTAGAACTAATGTAGAATAATGGAAAAACTAATGCTAGATGAATCTAAAGCAAAGCTAAAGTCAAAATATATGAAAAACTATGAAAAACTAAAGTAAAACGTTTGGAGGAGTTGAGGCGCGAGGAGGCTATGCATTGCCCTATTTATAGGCATAGCGAAACCCAATTTTCGCCCAACCGCCCGCCCATGCCAAGCTCGAGGTCGCTAGCTCGGTCGCGAGGTTCTGGGCGCGCACTTCTTCGGTCGGCTTGCGGCTGGACTCGCGCCCGTTAGCTGTGCCTCGCGGCCGGGCTCGCGGTCGCTAGCCTTGGCCGCGAGAAATCAGGCAGAAGCTTTTCCTTGGCTCTCGTGGGCGGGGCTCGCGGTCGTGGCGTCTTTCCTAGCCGCGAGGCCGACCGCTAAGCTCTGGGCAGAATGCTCTGATGCCTTCGCGACTGGGCTAGCGACCGCGAAGTAGGCCGCTAGCCCCTGTTCTTGTTTTTCTTTTAGCTCATGCTTCGCTTTGTGCTTCGATTATCATCTTATAAGCCTACAAAACACCAAAGAGGAACCCAAGAGCAGTATCTTCCAATAATAGATAAAAGCATTAAAAACCAATACATAAACGCACTTAATAGATCTAAATTCATCTTAAAATATCAACAATAAACGAGTAAAAAGCGCGTTTATCAGTAGGTTAGCCTAAACTCTATCTCCGTCAGGTCTCAAGAGAAGTAAGCTAATTACCAAAGACACACAAAGAATAACCTCCTACAGTTCATCTATCTCCGCCAGGTCTCAAGGTAAGGTCTGTATTTTGTATTCAAGAGATCGACTATGCAATTAATTCCGTCAGGACATCAATCACATAATTAGCATGCATCAATATTGATCAGGTACCAACACATGAGAATTAAAGTCAAGAATCATAAATCATGAATGGGAAGGCAAAATAATATCAATGGATAAATCACAGGAATCTAGTCAGACATACAAACTCTAGGATCAATAGAAGATTTAGCTACTCATAATTAAAATATTAAAATAAGAATTAAATAAAGGAAACATGAACTGATTTGAATAAATAAAACCGTCAAATTCCACAATTAATAACGTAGCAACTTGAATCCAAAATAATTCCGAACTCCTGAATAAAGTAACAATATGAAAACCGAATGGAATAAAATTCTTCAAAACCCCAGAAAATCGTTATGTTTTAAAATCAATTGGTGCAAAGGTAGTCTGTCTCGGTAAAAAGCTCTGGTAAAAGGTCCCCCCCTTCAGCTCTCTGTCCACGCAGCTATATGTAACCCTAGGTCCGCCTTGGTTCGTGAGTTCAGCTCGCGAGCAATTGTCGCAAACTAATGTCGTGAACCAACGTTAGAGTGTGCGCCCGTCCTGCTTCGCGATTTTCTTCATCGCGAGACTTGATCGCAAGTCACTCTCGCGAAGCGTAGTCCGATTTTCCTTGCGGGTTTTTTCTCACGAGACTTCGTCGTGAGACAAAGTCGCGAGGCATAACTTGGCTGAATTTCGTCTTTCTTCGCGAGCTTTAATTCGCGAGTCTTCTTCGCGGTAGGATCGTGAGCTCTCACGGGACAAAAATCCCTTTTTCTCGTGATCCACCCTTTTGACATCTAAACCTGTGCAAAAATGATACGAAATACACACGGCATAATATCTTTCAAGGTAAATATAAACATATTAAATGAAAGCTCAAATGACCTCTTAACTATTATAAAACGAACGGAAACAACCTCATAAACCAGGTAGAAATGTGGTTTATCACCGCACCACAAGCTGACACGTGGCAGTCAATTTTCATTTATTTTAATTTTCACAAGGGTATATTGGGCAAAAACAAAAACTTAGCCTTCTTCTTCTTCTTCTGAAGATCTCCTCCGATTTTCTTCATTTTCTTTGAATTATTTTATGGCAGCGACGACGACAGGCATCGACAGTTGCATTGCGAAAGCAGCGACGATGGCGACATGACAACATCGGTTTGAAGCATAAGACAACAGCTTTTGAAAGAAAAAAGCGAAGAAAAATTAGATTTTGAGAAGAAATTTTAGAGATTTTGTGATAAAAATAGATGTGGATTTTGAAGGATCCAGAGATATGGTGGTAGTTTATGACGAAGTATGCAGGTAATCAGAGAAGAAACGGTAAAACGACGGAGAAGGATAATGAGAAGTTTTGCTGTCGAAAATGAAGTATGCATACTGTAAAACGTAAAAATGCATGCCATAAAACGTCAACATACATTCTATAAAACGTAAACATGCATACTAAAAAATATGAACTTGTATTTTCTAACAAAAATATGCATATTACAAAACAATAACCTGCGTACGACTAAACACAAATATGCATATTACAAAACACAAATCTACATGCTTTAAAAAAAAATCATAGGTTTCTCATTCACGATATCTCTTTTTATATCTTCTCCAATATAAACAAACATTTATCTTGTTGATCCTTTGCTTTCTTCATTGTTGATCATTTGTTTTCTTTCAAATTATGAAGCTAGAAGTAATCAATCTAAACGTGAGAATAAATTTTTGAGAAATTAATCTCATATGCATTTTGTGTTCAACATTATGCAGTTTTATGTTCAATCGTATGTAGTTTTCCATATAACAATATGCATATAGTTTCTAGAGAAATAAATCTCATACATTTTTTTGTTAACACGTATGCAGTTTTGTGTTCAAATGTATGTAGTTTTCTGTTTCAAAACATGCATGATTTTTTTTTATCACAATAAGAAATTAAAATATGAATCTACCCTTACTGTAGAGAAATCAGTGTCAAATGGCTTACAAAAATCCAAAAAATTCTCCACCATATGATCTATGAGATGAGTGGATGAGATTGAATACTACATACTACTTCATGCTTGGGTACATTTTGATTCATCCTCTCTCTCTCTCTCTCTCTCTCTATATATATATATATATATATATATATATATATATATATATATATGGATGGTTAACGTGAGAAACGTGTTTATTGTTAGAACGTGAGAACCAAAAAATGATGAATTCATCACGAAAATTGATGAATCCACGGGAAGAGTTACTGAATCCATAAAAATAGAATTTTCGCCTCTGATAGGATTCGAACATGGGTGAAAAATTCTGAATTTTTGGATTCAATAACTTTTCCAGTAGATGCATTAACTGTCATAGCGAATTCATTTTGTTCATATCAAATTTTCTTGGTTCTTAGTTCTCACATTAAAAATGGTTCTTATATGAACTTTACTATCTCTCTCTTTCTATATATATATGAGAACTACATCTTTTTTGCGAACTCTGCGAATCATGCATAAGAACTTAAAGATGATGCACAAAACGGTATAAAGTTGTGTATAACGAAAACTTTCTAAAATTATTTTGTTGTGCAACAATTTTAGAATATTTTCGTTGTACACAACTTTATAGATTTTATTCATCAATTTTATACGTCTGTACATAGTTCTCAAGTTCTCAAAAAAGATGATTTCTCACTCGATCCAACTCCTAAATATATATCGAATCAAATATTTGTGAATATCAAATCAAATATAATGATTTCGAATCTGTATTAGTTAACTAATCGAATCAAAAAAGTATTTGTATTTGTATTCAAATAAAAAAAATTGAATTCAAATACTGAATAATTGAATCGAATAAAAAATCGAACCATTTTTTTTAATTCGTATACAGTAGAACCTCTCTAAAGGAATACTCTATTTAGGAATAACCTCCTATTTTGTCATAAAAATTCATGGTCCCAACTCGGGACCAATTATATTTCGGAATAAACTCCATATTTATCATAATTTATATTTTTTTAAGGTCACACCTTAAAGAAATACACATCCATTTAGGAATAAATCACAATAAATAATATATATATATATATATATATCATTATAATAAATTTATGCAGATTTAAAATATTTATCTAAGGTTGCTTGTGACAATGACTTCATCTTTTTTTTTTGCAATTATATCTTTTAACTTGCGGGTCTTCAATAGCTCGTCCATATGACCATCTTCTTGTTGAACCCAAAATATTTTCAATTTGTCGAGCAAACTCAAAGCTTCTTCACATGAAACTTTTGAGACTTCTATGCTATCATCTTCCGGATTATTTCCCTCCTCTTCTTGCCTCATTTCTTCAATGATTTCTTCTTCAGTCAAAGCAAGCACAATTTGTTGATCATTTGGATGGTTAAGGAAGACATCTATGTCCATCTGGTTGTTGTAGTGAAATTCTTTTATCTGACCATTCAACTCTTCATGTAGCTTTCGATTCTCTTCTTCCATTTCTTTTGTAACTTGTAACTTGTGATTCTTCTTACAACTCTATTTAGGAATAATCTCCCATTCTGTCATATTTTTCTGTAGTCCCCAAAATATTCCTTAATAGAGGTTCTACTGTACATCCTTACTCCGGATTTTCATTTACGAAATATTTACCAAAAGGTTGCAACCTATAAGTAGGTTATCATAGAAGAGAATAGGCAGACAAGAACAAACATACCAAGCAGACACCAGAGAAAAGGAAAGCGGAAGACCGCCTCCCTCACCAGGAGAGTCGGCTCGTAAAGCGGTGAATCTCATCTCCTAGGTCTAGGGTTTTGTGGTTTGATCCGTGGTTTGGTGGTTTTGTGTGGCTTGATCGTGTTACGTGGTCTCAGGGTTTGTGGCTTGACCGTGTTACGTGTTTTGGTTCTTGCGATCTGTTTTGTATCTGCCTGTTTTGATCGTGTTAGTCCTTGAATTCCCTTGTAACTGAAGCATTCAAAAGCTAAAGGGTTAACTTTGCTTAAGGTCGATTCGTGCGGATTCACTTTAAAGTGTCTCTCGCGAGTAGTTTGGATAGCGTGGTTAATACCAAGGTTCTGATGGTTTCTTGTGTTTTCGTTGGTTTTGCTTTACATTCTGCGTGGTCTTGTTGATGTTCATCTGAAAAACTCTCTAAGTATTGAGAGTTTTCATTTGGTAAAATCGATTCTTGTTTGGAAAAACTTACCTTGGGTTGTCTTGAGTGAACCTCGCTCCACAGATCAATCATCCGAGAGGCGAGAAATCCTCAACACTTTAAGCCCTAGGTTTGTCAACCACAAGATAGGGAACCTTTTCCCTGTTTTTCTTGGCTGTGGTTTGTTGGCTGTGCTCTCTGTTGTGATCTCCAGCATCTTCCCTGATTGTGTTTGTGCTATCCTCCTTGTGTGTTATCATGAACAACCTGAATTTGGTGCCTTTTAATGGAAGAGATGATTTCCAGGACTGGAAAACTAAAATGGAATGTATTCTGGTCAAAGAAAAAGTTAAAAGGGCCATTATTACCAAAATTGATAATACTACTACTGATGAAAGATTAATGGATATGAATGATAGTGCTAGGGCCACTATCTTGCTTAACCTGAGCAGCTCTGTGGTCAGAAAAGTCTCCCAACATCAATGTGCAAAAGATCTTTGGGATAATTTGAATTCTTTATACTCTACTTCAACTGAAGAAAATGCTTGGTCCCTACAAAATCAGTTTATGTCATTTCAAATGGATATTTCAAAAGACATTGATGCAAATATGGATGATTTTAATAAATTGTTGCATGACCTAAAGCTGGTGGAGATGACTCTATTGAAAATATTCTCGCTCAAATTTTGTTGGGATCTATTCCTCGAATCATTTTTCAAGTAAAATCTGCTCTAAAATATGGTGGGTCTAAAGTGAATTGTGAAATGATTGTCAATGGCCTTAAAGCGAGGAAAATGAACTGAAATTACTAAAATCCAAGCCCTCTCATGGTGACATTATGTATGCTAATAAACCGATCCCAAAAGGCCTCAACATCAAACCGAAAATTCGAAAACCCGAAATGATTTTGTTAATAGGCGAAATTTTAATCATCAACATAATCAACCTCATTTTCAAAATCAAAGTCAAAGATTTGAACAAAAACCTAGGAAAGTTTGTTGGGCTGTGGAAAACACAGGCATTTTATAAAATGTATGTAGTCGCCAAAGAAGAAAATTTTGTTCCTAATGAGCCAAAACAAGCGCTAATAATGTGTATGAAGAGGAAGGTGTGTATATGATGCATGACTACGATTTTCGATTATAAATTACTCAAATGCCATTTCAAAATCTGTGAATTCGATGAATGGTTAATTGACTCTGTTTGTACCTTCCATGTTACCCTTTTAAACACATGTTTCATAACATCTGACTGTTAAATCTGGACATGTTGCTTTGGTGATGGTCAAAATTGTGAAATCAGGAAAAGGTGACATATGCTTAAAATTTGAAAATGGGAGTTTGCTTACTTTAAAAGAAGTGAGATATGTGCCTAACACGAAATTCAAATTTTTATGCGTATCTAAAATTCTTGACAACATGATAAGTGGATCGTGAATTATTTAAGGTTTCAATTTGAAAAGACTCCAAAATATATTTTTCAGCCCCTAGAAAGGAAACCTATATCTTGTGCATCTTGAGTCATTCCTTTACTTGTTGCAAACATGGTGCATGAAGACAAATCCATAATATGGCATGCTAGACTAGGGCATATGAGTAATAAAGGGTTGGAAATTCGAATAAAGCTGGAGCTTTTGGAAATGATAAAGTAACAGTGTGACATTTTGTGAACCATGTGTTATGGGTAAACATCATAAGTCCTTTTCTGTGTCCAAACCTTATCCTAGAAATCATGTAAGCACCGAAATTCTTGAGTACATTCACACCGATGTGTGGGGACACAAAGGTATCCACACATGGTGGAAATCATATTTACGTCCATTATTGATGATTTTTCAAGAAAAACACAGGTATTTCTAATGAAACATAAATCGATGTCTTTGAAAAGTCGTCGATTGGGCTAATAAAATTCAAAATCAAAGCGGAAAGAGGATTAAATTCTTAAGGTCCGATAATGGTCTAGAATTTTGTAATCAAGCCATGGACAATTGGTGTTCTACTTACGGTATAACCGACATAAGTCATTCCTACACCCCACAACAAAATGGAGTTGTAGAAAGAATGAATAGGACTCTCCTTGAGAGAGTAAAGCCTTCTTGTTGCCTCTGGTCTCTCAAAACATTTTTGGGAGAAGCTCTCATCATCGCAACCTATTTGATAAATAGATCTCCTTACATTCCTTTAAAAGGAATGTTGCTCGAATCATCTTACGGAATAAACATATCTCGTCTCGAAACATTTAAAGGTGTTTGGGTGTCTTTGCTTATGTGCATCAAAGTATAGGAAAACTTGAACCTAGAGCTAAGAAATGTGTGTTTTGGGTTATCCCGATGGTGTAAAAGGATACAGTTATGGGATAGAAGTGTACAGGTTTCAAAACATGCATAAGTAGGGATGTTGCATTTAATGAACTAAGTTTTCCATGTTTACATGAATCCTCGCCTTCTGCCGCTCCAAGTGAGGTGGAGAAAACTAATATGCATGACAAATATGATTTCATGTTTTACCCTCTTTGCTCCAAATGAGGTGGATCCTCAAACCATGAACAAGAGGAACTAAATGAACTACACCGAAACCTCGTACTGTAAGGCGATTCTAACCCCATACCGAACTCGAATCAATCAATCAATCAATCAACCCCGAAAACCTAAATGATTATCACCTTGCTAGAGATAGGGAAAGAAGAAATGTGAGGCGCACGCTGGGTTTGATGACTATAATCTCTCCTTATATGCTTTTAATGTGTTCACTAATGTTGATTATTACGAACCTAATTCCTTCTCAAGTGAAATTTGTCTGTTGAATCTGATAAATGGCTTGCAGCCATGAATTCTGAAATGAAATCTCTGCATGATAATGAAACATGGGTCCTGGTGGAAAAACCTGATGATTGCTCTGTGGTTGAATGTAAATGGCTATTCAAGATTAAAAATGAACCTGAAAATGTTAGGTATAAAGCTAGACTTGTAGCTAAAGGATTTACCCAAAAGGAAGGAATTGATTATAATGAAATCTTTGCTCCTGTTGTTAAATTCACCACTGTTCGAATAATGCTTGCCTTGGTTGCTCACTTTAACTGGGAACTGAAACAAATGGATGTTACCACTGCCTTCTTGCATGGTGAACTTGAAAATAATATTTACATGAAACAACTTGAAGGTTTTGTGAGTAAAGAATTTCCTGATCATGTTTGTTTACTTAAAAAATCTTTGTATGGTCTGAAACAGTCTCCCAGACAGTGGAATATTAAATTTGACCAATGCATGCAAAGTTTAAACTTCTCCAGGAGTCAGTTTGACCATTGCCTTTATTACATGAACTCTGGGCCTCCTGTTTACCTGCTTCTGTATGTTGATGATATGCTAATCCTTGGCCCTTGTTTGAAAACCATTCAGCATGTTCAAAAATGTTTATGTGATAATTTCAGCATGAAAGATCTTGGAGATGCAAAGAAAATCTTGGGCATGAACATTGAAAGAAATAGGGAAAAGTCCACTTTACTTCTGCATCAAAGTGATTATGTGAATCAGATTTTGCTTAAGTTCAACATGTCTAATTGCAAATCTGTTAACATACCTCTTGCTTCTCACTTTGTGCTAAGCAAGACACAAGCTCCTCAATCTAATTCTGAAATGGATGAAATGAAAGATATTCCTTATGCAAATGCCATTGGTCATCATGTATTTAATGATTAGCACTAGCCCCGACATTGCATATGCTGTTTCTTGCTTAAGTAGATATATGGCAAATCCTGGACTTCCTCATTGGGAAGCTGTAAAATGGTTGTTTAGATACTTAAAGTCTTCTATGAACAATGGTCTGCTTTTTTCTAAATCTGATAATGGTGTTAAGTGTATTGGTTATGTGGATTCCAACTATGCTAATGATAAAGATCAAAGAAAATCTACTACATCCTATGTGTTCACCTTATGTGGTTCTAGTATTAGTTGGAAATCTCAACTTCAAAGCATAGTGACTTTATCCACTCATTGAATCGAGTACATAGCGCCTCTTGAGGTCATTAAAGAAGCTATTTGGTTAAAAGGTGTGTTGTCTGCGAAATAAACTACATTGATGATAAACCTATTTTGTACTCGATAGTCAATCGCAATTCAACCGTGCAAAACCCATTTTCATGATAGAACAAAGCACATCGATGTTAGGTACCATTTTATTAGGGATGTGGTTGAAAAAGGAGAAATTATTCTTGATAAAATTCCTCTAATTCAATCCTGATATGGGCACAAAATGTCTTCTGTTGCCAAATTAGAATCTTGTAAAGAATTCTTAACTTTGGATGATGTGTTTGCTTGTTTTCTGCTTTTTCTTTATCCATTCTGTTTGTTTCTCGTTGCATTCGGTCATTTTTTCTTTTCTCTTGTGTGTCATTTGGTATGTTTGTTCTTGTCTGCCTATTCTCTTCTATGATAACCTACTTATAGGTTTGAGAAATGGTGAGCTTTACCCTTGGGTTGGTCTCCGTGCTTGAGATTGAGTTAAATATGCTTAATATTTTCTCACCCCTATTATCTTGTCTTTGTGATAGGATGATGGAAAAATTGGCTATGATGATAAAACCTTTTGATATGGCAAAGGCACATGGCGACATAAAGATCTACGGCCAAAGGTGGATATGTGGGATGTTGGCCCATATATCTTTTATTTATTCCTCTCACTCGGCCCACAAACCCATTAACCCTCACCCATTAACCCCACTACCTAAACCTACATCCGCCCATCCCTCCCGCGATACCTCATTTTAACCTAAACCTAATTGAGGTCGCGCCTCTTTCTCTCCCCTGCCTCGTTCGCCTCCGTTCACCCCACCACCATTCTTGAGCTCCTCGAGCTCTTCACCGCCTTTAATGGCCTCACCGTTCTTCCTCCCGTCCTCCATATATATATCCCTGCTGCGTGATGGAGTATCTAAGAAACCCCACCGTGGTAACCCCACTGTTTACTCCGAGAAGGTGTCTAGTGTTGAGTGGGAGAGTTAGCTGCCGGATTCCTCTTGTCAAGGTCTCTTGAGAGGTTTCAAACCCTACCTGTTACGAAACCCTAGATCTATTTGTTCTTGGGTGTGTTCTTGTGCCTTGTGGGAAAATGAGCCACCGTGTCCGAGGACACCTTTTCCCGCATTGTTGTGATCTGCTTGCAGACGGTGAAGAGCTAAATTGTTCAAGTGCTTGAGCACTTGTGAAGCGGCGAAGGCCGGAAACAAGTGGTGAACATCCGTTCCAGACCCAACAAAACCCTATGTTTAGATGGTTCTTTCTTGCTTGCGTAAATACTTCAACACGACAGCTTCGATCCCACCATCCGCTCCAAACAAAACTAGTAGATGTCTTCTTCTCGCAGAATCCGCAGTCCGGCAGCGTCGGACTTGACCACACTTCCGGGGCACATTGGCGCTGTCATCGCGGTACTTCATGATTTAGACCGCCACCTCTTGGAACTTGGTGGGGAGGTGGTACTCGACGTGGAACCGCTTGTCTCACCGCTTGCACTGCATGTTGCCGGTGATGGTGTCCATGCCTTTCGCCTGCAGGTGCTGGATGCTGTGCACGTGTATGGTGGTACGACCCTCTACGTCTTGCCCAGGCCGAGGGTTTGGTTGCGTTTGTGGAGAGGTCGAGGAAGTCTTGGCCAGTGTCGCCGTCGCGATTGTTCATGGTGGGAGGTGTTGGATGGGGATTTAAAACAGTCATTTAAGGTGGAAATTGATTGTTGGAAGACAAAAGAATTAGGCTTGAGTGAAGATGAAGTAGTTTTTTTTTCTTTTAAAAAAAATGCTACTAGTATTTATTACTCGACGTGAAATGGCCATATAAGCAAGCTGAGTACAATTTCATAAAAAAAAGTAGTCAAATTATTATCTCAGCCAAAGTTAAATGACGTAGTTGTAGAAATTAAACACAACACGGGTGAAAATTTATGCAATCAAAACCCCTCTTGTACTTGCTAGTCCACTCTAGTAAAGAATAACATGAAATGACCTTATAAGTATTATCATGAATAATATAGCAGAATAGCATTCAAATTAGTAGATAAGTTGTCCTATCTCAATTACCACAAGTTAATAATAATCTTACACAACTTATAAGTAACTAGGATTGTGCATATTTGAATACTCTCTTTTCTCTCTCACGCACGGACAAAAGACCACGATGATATTTAAGAAGGCGCAAAACAATTAACAACTATCATACATATATGGGTTTTACTTTACGATTAACTTCAGACATTACCCTCAAGGTTCAATTCCTACCACTTCCCATATCCCAAGTTTGATAAAAAGAACTTTAGACATCACCCCAAAAACAATTGTTAGGAGATCCACTTTTTCTAGTAGGTAGGGACGGATTCAGAAATTGTTAATGAGATCAACTAAATCTCATTTCTTTGCCATACATTAAATAGTTATTACGATCAATGCCACCAAAGTCAAATAGCATATAGTAGTTAACTTTTATAAATCCAGAATAATCAATCAAATAAAGACAAAAAAGATTTATGCAAGAGTAAATTCAAATAAAAACATTTATGAAAGAATATAAAAACTATTATTTATAAATACGATGATGTGTTTTCCAGTATACCGACCTTAGCTCAGTTGGTAGAGCGGAGGACTGTAGTCTGTTAGCTGTTATCCTTAGGTCGCTGGTTCGAATCCGGCAGGTCGGATTTTCTTTTCATTTTTTACAAATTTTGGTTTTAGACTCACATATCACCCTGCTTTTAGACCTCACCATCTGTGTTCTTGTTTTTGTAAAAATCAGGAGCTATTATTTTGTAAAAATCAGAAATCTATATCAAATTTCGTAATATGATCAATAATTTTTTTTTAAATTCAAACTATAATCAATAATCTTTCTTTTGAATTTAAACTATGATCAATAATTATGGGATTTCTATCTAAGTTTCTTCGTATGAAATAAACCTTGTGATTTTTGATAATTTCCGTTGAACTTTTTAGTTTTGATACCTTTTCTCTCTATGATGTTTTATTGAATTTACATTTTTTTATTCGCATTAAGACCTTGAAAAACTCTGAATCCAACCACAACTTAGGAATTAAGAGTTTAGTAAATACAGTCGATAAATAATCTACGTAAAATTGACTACTTATCACTAAATTTAGAGAGAATTTCGTCAAACTTTATTTAATCTAAAAAAAAAGGTGCTTAGTATTCAATCGCAATTGAAGCAGAGGATCCAAACCGCGCTACCATAAAGCAACAAAAAGTTGATGTTCAAATTCGGAGATTGTTAAAATTTTAATCGAAAAGATAAAACATGATAGAATGGTTCATAAACACAAACTGCAATTGAATAATGTATGAATTTACAATAAACCGCAATTAAATAGTGAAAAACTGAAGAGCTAGGCTACTCCAACAAAATTCTCTTTCTCTGTAACCCAATTGCCTTTGAATTCCGACGATATGGTCGGAGCCCACAGCTGCGCGTTTTTCACCTTCGATATGCTCGAAAGCACCTCCAACGGCGTAATCTTTCCGGCCACCGTCACCTTCTTCGCCGCAAAATCTATGTTGAACGACCTCACTCCTGCACAAAATCACAATGTAGAAGCAGATACAATAAAAAATCTTCACCCCCGAAAAAAAATAAAAAAGTTAATGCTAACCGAACACACACACACCTTCCATTCTAGAAATATGTTTCCTCATCTTCCTCTCGCAGCCTCTGCAGTGCAACGACACTCTCAAAACCATCACCTGCAAAAAAAAGCGACCATGAAAAAAATCAATATCAATTCAACAACCATCGAGAGATTAGTAGAGGTGGCAAAAGATCGGTCCGACCAGTCCAAGCAGCCAACGAGCTTTTCCCACAAATTGGGTCAGAGCGGTGTGGAAATCTATGGGGCCGAAAAAGTAAAACTCAACTAGGCCCGAAACATTATTTATGTTTTTAAGATTCTCGATTGTCCATTTATGACATTCTCTGTCGCATACGTACATGAAGGATGTGAAGATCTAAAGGTTTAGGATAATATTAGGGTCTATATTTTTCTTCTATATAAACCTTATACCTACAACTTGAGCAGATCTCGTATGCGCTTGTCCTCATGGTGGGCACGTAAGAGACAAAACTTAATAAGATACCTGTAAGTGACATATTAAGTGGATATATGAGAAAAACTTAAATAAGACACTTTGAAGTGTCTTGACATGACCTTAATTTACAAAGTCAATAGAGGATGTCACTCCATTAGGTAATATATGATCTTAATTGTATTTATAGTGTAAAATTTAGAGGTCAGTCGGCCAGTCCAAAATTTCATATGACCTAAAATATTTGGGACCAAGCCGGCGCAAAATATTAGAAAACGGACCTGATCCGGGGATGGGGAGGAGGAGAGGGCTGATTTTCCATGGCATGTTTGATCACTGTGTTCATCTTTGGAGGTGGAGGTGAGGTTGAGCGGCTGTGGTTCGAGATCGGATAAAGTGGTGAGCAGCTCCTTTCCGCTCAACAAGTACCTGGTGGAGCTTGGCGGGCTGATGAACTCACCGGGCTTGGTGCAGCTCCAGCTCTTTCTGGGAGTACTCGAAACGATCTTCATCTGATCTCTGTGATCATTCTCTTTGGGATTGTTCTTTTTCTTGTGGCGGTTCCTGTGGGGTTTGGGAATGGCGGGTGGGAGCGGATTGGAGGCGCATCTCCGGGAGTCTCGGATGATGGGGTTGTATCGGTCGATGGCCGGACTGCTGCTGCCGGCGAGAGCGCTGCTGGACGGTTGTTGTTCCATGCTGGGGCATATGGCAGTTGATGCTTGCGACGCGCACAATAAATCCATTCTTTTCATCTTTTGATAGTGGTTTGGGAATCGGAATTGTTTAGGAAAAGAGCGGATAAAGGGATGGTTTGAGGCTAGATTCCTGCTGTGGGTCTGTGTGCTCGAGTTTTTATCATGCCAATTAAGCTTAGAGGAGAGAGGAGCTGCCGTAAAATATTCATCTCTGTTTTATATTTTATTTATTTTCCTTTTTTTTAAGATATTGTGAGAGCCTACAATTACTATCTCCGTTTATTTGTAATAGCCTGCAAACTAAACAATAGATAACTGCTAGTTCGACAAATTTTATAACTCCTGTTTGTCTGTGCTTGTGCGGGGCAGCGTGCATATATATTGAATGAAACAACAACATTTTCTGAAGCTTAACAGACCAACTGCCCAGGTTAAACAGTATATATTAACATGGAAAAACAGGATAACACATGCACGCGCATATATATATATATATATGGAGAGAGAGAGGGAAAGACAGAGTGATATTTAAACAAAAATTATTTTTAATGTGAATCATGAAAATTCGCTATAAACAAAATGAATTTGTTATGAAAATTAATGCATCATCTAGAAAAATTCTTGAATCCAAATTTTCATTCAAGTTTAAATCTCATGAGGAGTAAAATTCAATTTTTTGATTTAGTAACTTTCCCCGCATATATATCAACTTTCACCGCCCTGGGGTCGACCACGGCCCATCCATGCTTGACCTTATCAAAGTCCGGCATTGTGGCAGCCAACCCCTCCAGGTGGGTAGATATCACCTGCGGCCTCATCACGGCGGCCAGATCGGAGATAAAGGCGGAGAAGGTCTCGGACTCGACGAGCTTGCTGGTGAAGGCCTTCAACATTGGTCCTTGCCCCTTGACAAGGCACTCGTCCGATCAACAAACTTTTCTCCGCCTCGGCCGCCTCTTCTCGAGCGCCCACCTCAAAGACGGGCCACCGCAGAGCCCGATCCTTCTTCCTCGTGGCGGCCTCGGCGCCCTTGCAACCTCGACCTCCTTCCTCGCAGCAGCCAGCGAGAACTCGGCAGCGGCCAGCTTCCTCTCCAGCTCCTCGTGCCGGGAGGCAACGACATCGACCATGCGGCGCAGCTCACTTGCTACCGAGGGCAAGTCCTGAAAATCAAACGGTCGATGGCGCACAAAGAAAGAAAACACCGCACTAGGGAAGAGCAGAGGATCTCTGGAGATCGGTACCTCGTGCGTATCATGGGGACGAGCCTCAATCTCCATACCCGAGCTCGAGATCGGCTGAGGACCCGTCAGCAGATCGCTCAGGGTTTCCACAACCACGGGCTGCGGGATGGGTCCACCCCGCCGCTTCTTCCTAGCTAGCTCCGTCGCCCGGTGGTGCAACATGAGACGAAGCCGCCCCTTGCCTTCCTCGCACGATCAAGCTTCACTACACAACAAAAGAAGATCGCATTAGTACAGCGAGATCGGACACAAAAAAGGGGAGAAAAATATACGGGGATGCCCTCACCCCGATCAGACCCCGCTCCCGACGCCTCAGACCTATAAACGCTCAGCCCGGCATTATTCAGGTCGTCCTCGGTGAAGTCAATAGATAATACCTCACCGAGATTGTTGAGTTGTTCCTCCATGAAGCCCAGGGGCTTCACCTTCACGTCCATCACCTTATCGAGGCCCCACTCATACCTCGGGTACTCATCAGCCCGCAAGAAGAAAAACTTGTTCTGCCAATGAGAGACCTTAGAGGGGGCCGCTACCTTAAATTTCAGCCGAGGAGACAGATAATACACTCCTCCTATGGTCTTGACGCTAAAAAAACGCATCAACACCTCGAAGGAGAGCTCCTCGGCAACGCCATAACAGGAGAGCCCTAGCCCCACCACCGACCTAATGGAATTCGAGGTCAGCTGACATATAGGGATCTGAAAATATTCTTGGATACTAAGGAAAATCGGGGCTAAAGGAAACCTAAGGCCCGCTCTCGTATGCCTACATATCTGAGAATGAAGCCCTCCGGTGGGGCCATAGCCCTATCATTGGATCGCGGCAGGCACCACCACGCCTCCTTCGGGATCCGGTATTCCTTGGCTATTTCAAAAAGGTCCTCCGTCGTCAAACTCGACCTCGCTGAACCCACCCTCAATCCATCCCACACTGATGATACCGGCGGAACCCTAGCACTAATTCCTAGGGAACTACCCAAAAGGTTATAGCACATGTAATCCTTAAGACCGGTGGCACTAACAGGGGAAGAAGACGGACGGCCGGAGCCCGAGGCAGAGGCAGAACTTTCAGAACGAGAAGGCGAAGAACACATACTTACTTTTTTTCGGGCGAGATATCGGGCTTCCTCAACAAGTTTGAAAGAAAACTGGGAAATTTCTGCAAATATGTTCTCTGAAAACAAAGCGTCGAAAGGGAAAGTGAACAATTGTCTCATTTGGGCCTATTTATAGGACAAATGGCGCCCAAAAACCGTCGTTTCAACTTTCACACGTGCCTACCTGCTATTGGATGTGGAGTCGACGTGCGCACGCGGTTCGAGTGTCCAACTACCGTCTGGCGGGTATGACGTACGCTAGGGTAAGATAGACCGTCAGTCTGACCTCGCAATCATCACACGGGCCTCGGCGTCCTCCAGAAGGCGGCGCCCCATATCGTACCTCGGTCTTCCCCCAAATGGCGGGGGTATCCAGATCGGACCTCGGCTCCCCAGCCCCGGTTTGGTGCCGCTCGGGCGCCGCCGGCATCCCTGAAGGCGATCACTCGGGGCGAACCTCGACACCATCCAGCATAACTTCTCCATCCAGATCAGCCTCTCAGGTCGGACATCGGCATCCTCCACAAGAGCAGTGGGTCGTTATCCAGGTCGGACTTCGACTTCCTGTTGTAGCACATCTGTGTCCAACGACAGACAACTCACTTCGGTCTTCGACAAGCGGTGCATACCCAGAACGACAGACCACCCAACTCAGTTCGGAACCAGATCGCCAAATAAACCCTCACGTCAAAAAGACAACACCTTCGACAACAACTTCAGCCGAGCAACACCTCACCTCGGCAAAGCGCATTCTTCGCTTCACCCCGGCATGGTTGTTACTCGACTATTCGGGGGGCTATGATGGGATATGGCCCAACCGCTCAAGCCCACTGCCAGGCCCAAACGAGCTGGGCTTGACATCATGACCAGGCCCACACGGTTAAGCCAAAAGGCCCAGCCGCCTCTGAACCCTAATTTCGCTCCAGCCTCCTCATTGGTCACATGCACCGCCCTACATGGAAGGCAAGGGGCCCCTATACCCCAGGGGAAGAGTCCCTACATGGAAGGGGGATAGAACACGTCTTTAGGGGTTTCGGATATGTATAAATAAAAGGAAAATTGATAGTAGAAGGGTTGACAACTTATTGAATGCTAAGAGCTTGTAACTACACTCACTGTACCCAAATCATAGTGAAAATATTGAGGAATCACTCCTCCGTGGACGTAGATCTCATTAACGGTCGAACCACGTAAAAGCCTTGGTGTTCTTTATTGCTTTACATAAATCTCGCATACTCACGTAACTGGATTTATCAAGGCTCCTCTGTGACACAGATGCTCTCTTTCGTAGGCTGCTTAAAGCAAAATATTTCTTGATTGCCAATGTGGGGCGCAGTCCAATGTCAGATGGAGAGTTGGCACAGGGGAAAGAATTCGTGTCTGGAATGATCCTTGGATCCGAAGAGATGGGGATTTATTTGCACGGTCTGTACCACACCTGGATCTGCCCATATAAGGGTGGCTGATATGTTTATCCCAGGTGAAGGATGCCGAGCTGCTTCTTGATTTGTTCAAAGAGGAAGAAGCTAACGCGATTCTGTCCATACCCAATCACGCCTTGTATTGTTGATCATGCCCAGATTTTGCATGCATCGTACCAAGGATGGGAAGTACTCTGTAAAGTCGGCTTACCAACTTTCTTGCGCTATGACTATTGAAGAAGGTAATGGAGTGGAGGGAATTTGGGGTTTGAAGGAAAAGCTGATGAGCCAGGGAAGGGAACCCCGGTGGAAGAAGGCTGTGGAATATGCCATGGAGGCATGCCTTTGTTGGTTGCCCTTTTGCGGGGGGCTATTGGGAATCGGCAGTCTCTATAGAGATAGCATTCTGAATCTTTCAAAGAATTCCTTTTTCGAAGCGTAGATTGCAATGACGAGACAAGGAGAGATATGGTGGGACCACGTGGCAAATATGGAAGGAAAGAAATTCTATGGTGTTGTCACAGGCGCACAAATCTCCGGATCAAGCAGCAACCAGTGCCCGACGACCAGAAGTTGAGGGTGGCATATTCTCCAAGATGGCTGGTTTTGTTGTGATGTTGGCGCAGCCTTCCTTAAGACTTATTGGGATGGTTTTGCGCGATGCTGCTGGGGCTGTGATCATGGCTCGCGCACGCTGCATTCAAGGATGTATGCCCGTACCTAAAGGAGAGGCCATGGGGACACACGAGGCCCTTTCGTGGATCAAGTGTTTGGGCTTAGCTCGGATTTTGTTTCGAGTTGATAGCAGCTTGGTTGCAGACGCTGTCAACCAAAATGTATAGACTATATTAAATGTATATTCAAAATATTTACATAATATGATAGCAGCAAATCGTGATTAATGCATATCATTAGATTACAAAATAAGGGTAATGGAAACTATCAAACTACTATCAACGAGAAAATCATAGGCTTGGGTTATGTATTATTTACCAGAAAGTCTAACTATAGAAGATTTGATGTCTAACTATAGAAGATTTGATGAGCTAATAAATTTAAGACAAAAATCAAAGATCGGGTCCTAACAACTGTATGAGAGTTTCATCATCTTTAAGATGACTCCTTGTGAACATATACAAAGATCCTCATAATTTCTTAACCCTTAAATCATCGTAATTTATTCATTCACATTTTCATGAAGCTGAAATATGAGGCTTCTGGGGATAGAGCTCCCCCAGTGGGACAAGAAAATTTGATGAGTATGCAACGTGCCGGAAGTTAAGAGGAATATGTTTCCTGTTTTGTGATTGGAAGATAGTAATTAGTACTTGGTTCAAATTTAATTCATAACAAAAAGACCAGTACCCCAAAATGGACTCGGTAAATCTCCTGTAATTGATATAGCTATGATTGACACCAATGGAATTTTTAGAAAAAGAAAAGAAGAGAGATTATATTGTGATATGTACAATCGGCTATTTAAAACCTATATTAACGAGCTTGAGCTCAAATTAAACCCGTTTAAGTGCATTTTGTAGATGTCTTATATGCCCGTTGTGCAACCAATTGCCTTGAATAGAAGAATTTCTTGAATTGACTAATGCAAAAACTTGAAATCAAACGTTGAGGTCTAGTAAGTGGCAATAATTGTTTCTCTAATAATGTATCACTAAAGTAAATCATTTTGCATGATTTATGAGGTCATTTTTGTCAAAACAAAATTGGTGTTGCAATTCAAATAGCTTTTTGATTATTCAGCCAAAATGGTAATTAGTAGGAAAATTGACACTATAGTTATTTATCAAATGAGTTCTTTTATTGTTCAGTCGACTATATGTTTTAAATCTTGGGAGGTGGGTTGCATTCAAGTATTTGATATGTTTACAACTTTATAGATATATCTAAGTTTTTAATCCACAACCCTTTTTCTTACACATTTTTACTTGTGTGTATTCTCATTATATAAATAAGTGGTTATTTTTTATTTTAATATATAACTATAATATACGTAAATATAGATTTTTTGTTGTACATATTTAAGAAAATTGATAAATGAATTTATATCAATACATATATTAATGTGCATATATATAAAGATATCCATTTCATACTATTGAATTAGTTAATAACCTAAATCAACTTTTTTATTAACTTCATTCTCGATCCTATTATAATATACCAATATAATTGTTATATTTATATTTTTTCATATACTATATCTATTTTCAAGATGAATAAAATTTAAATGATATAATTCATTTAATTTTATAAAATTTAGAACTTAATGAAAGCATAGTACTTTAATTTAAAACTAAAAGTTATTAAATAATTAATAATTAGAACAAAAGAGGAAAAGAAGATTGTATATGTATAGTTTAATAATAATAATTTATTTATATAAACATATACTTTGTTTCGCTACTTTAAATGGCTATAATTTGTTTATTTTAAATCCATTTTTACATATCATGTATTAAATTAAAGTTTATAGCAATCTTTAATTTAAGATGCATATTGTATATATTTTTGTGAACAAAATAGCATGATTTTAAAGAAAATTAATATTATAAAAAATAGGGAATAGAAGGCTGATTTTTGCCCCACAAATTTGCCAAAATATGCGAATTGATTGCAGATGGCAGTTCTTTTGCTCCACAAAATTGCCAAATATGCGAATTGGTGGCAGTTTTAATTACTATGATTCAATCTATTTTTATTCACATATAAATATGTAATAAGCCAATATTGTTGAAGAAACTATAAAATTGCCATTGAAATCAATTTCAAAATGAAGATTCATACTTTATAATATAGTATAGATGTATATTGTGAATATATAAAAAACCATATTACCTCCATCTAGGGTATACATGAGCCGAATCTAACCTAACCAAAATAATGGCAGGTTCTAGCCCGGCTGGTGAAAATTTTACTGGATTCGAATTCTGCTTGAGCACAAATTCGAGCTTTAGTTGGAGTTCGAGCTCGACTTGCTCGAATTTTTTCTTGGCTCACGAACAGTACATGCTTCACCATCCGAGCTTGAACTTGGCCAAGAGCGGTGGCGTGAAGAAAGAGATGGAACAGATCGGTCATAGTCTGTTCATTTATCTATACTATAACAAAAACAACTAAATCCACCACAATATCATGACACCATTTAATGTCTATTTTATGTACAGAATACAATTAGCATAATGTATTCTCAAAAAAAAAAATCATCACAGTTTCTACCCACAACTATATAGTCGGCCTTCTTTTTGGTAAAAATACAAACTTTGTACAAATATGAACTAAAAACAATTAGGACGAAAAGAAATTTTGAAAGTTAATCCTTGAAGAAATAAAGAACCCATGTTGTTCATAAATGTTGGCTGCCGGCCGAGGATAACAAATACAGAAGGGGCGTTGGCGGTGGCGCCGCGCTGTTGTGGTGGAGGAGCCGCGAAGACAACGGCAGTGGCGGTGCTACTTGTTGTTCGGCCGAGATCTGGCTAGGGAAGTGATGACTGTGGCTTGGCTGTTACCGATGTTGACCGGAAGGAGGAAAAGGTGGCAGGGGCGGTGCTGCTGTCAGCCGAAAGACGAGAAATGCAATTTGTGCTTTGTATGTGTTAGAGATAGAGATGGCAATGGATCCCGGATCCGGTCCAGATCCGTGGATCCAAATCCATTTTTCATGATCTAGATCCTCAAAAAATTGGATCCGATGGATCTGGATCTGGGATTTAGTTTTTGAGATCCGGATCCGGTCCAGATCCGATCCACAGATCTATTTAATTTTTTATATATATATATATATATATATATTATTTTATTATTATAATTAAATACCTAACCCCAACTTAAAACTTTTCAATTTTCTTTTTCAAATTCTCCCAAAACAAATAAGCTCTCAATTTCATTTTAAATTCTTCCAATTATGTATCAATCGACATTCACGGCAAGTCGCACCCCTTACATCACTGGCGATCTAGTTGTTTATTGTTTCCTACTTTATAGTAAATTTGTAACTAACGTCTTCCAATATAATGATAATTGTAGAAATTCTAAATAATTATTATAATATTATTGTGTATTTAGATTATTATGGTGTTACTGTGAATTATAGTTGATTTAGAATTTAGTTTAGAAGTCAAAACATATGGATCCGGGTCTAGACCCTGGACCCTGTGGATCTTATGGATCTGGATTTAATTTTTTTGGACCCAATGGATCTGGACCGGATCTGGACTAAAGCAAAAAAAATCGGATCTGGATCTGGACCTAGCCAGATCCGGGCCAGATCCGGATCAGATCCGGTCCATTGCCATCCCTAGTTAGAGAGAGAGAGAGGGAGGCGGATGAGATGTAGGGGCAAAAGTAGATGGGGTTAGTTTTGTGCTCACTTTGGGCTCAAACTTAAGTAATTCAGTTGGGCTTAATGCTATTAGGAATGGTCTGGTTTAATTAAAGGGATTTTGGGCCATATTTTAATTATCTGAATGAGCTCGCTAATATGTTTGCAAACATGTTCATGAATTGGCATGTTTGAGCTCGAGCCGAACATCTCTAAGCTCGAACATGGCTCAAAATTTTTATCGAGTTCGACTCATTTATAAAATGAATGAATTTCGGACAAGCTTTTTAGAGCCAAGCTCTGAATAGCTTACGAGCGTTTTGATTCATTTACATCCCTACCTCCATCCACCAAAGGCATTCATTTAATGCCGTACCAGTCCGTCCATGAAAAATATTCATTTTTCATTTTTGGAAATATCAACTCCATAATTTTACATTCAATTTATCCATTTATTTATAAAAAAAAAAAAAAAACCGTTTATGAACCACCTTTTTACTCTCACTATCTACTAATATACTTATTTATTATCTCAATTTCAACTTTTAATCTTACTATTCATTAGTCTATCCATTTATTATCTTCACTTACTTTACACTCATTATAATTTGTTAAAACATGTGCCACCAAAAGCAATGGACGATTTTGATGGACCGATTAATTTTTATGTCAATCTTGATAGGGAGAAAAATCAATTAATTAAATTAAAGCCCTATCTTTGGCCTAATTATTGATTAGGAGATCTACATAATATAAACTTATGAATAATTAATTTGTGTTAATATATGTAAGTAGCCAAAAAATAGGAATAAGAGTTTTATAGCCTAGTTCATAAAAACATGAGTTTTATAGCCATTTGGCTTAAAAGACCAAAATATCCGGAAAATTTAAAAAACGGTATCTCTCTCTCTCTCTCTCGCACTCACCGCACTCACTCTCTCTCTCTCACGACTCACCACCGTAACACTCACTCACTCACTCTCTCGCCTCTCTCACTCACTCTCTCTCACGACTCACTCTCTCTCTCAATACTCACTCGACTCACTCACTCTCTCACCGAAAAGCGAAACCCACAACCCACGGAAAACCCACGACTCACTCCCGGAAAACCCACCCACCCACGACTCACGACACACTCTCACGACTCACGCAAAACAACAACATGAGTGATACGGATACGGATACGGATCCACGGTACTCCCGGATGCGGCCGAGCAGCGGCGGTCGAAGAGAAACTCCTCCACGGCGGAAGAAGCTTTCTACGCGGGCCGTCGCCGCCAAGACATAAACACGCCGTCGACCTACGCTTGGTCGACGAACTTCCGGCATCGATTTAGGAGCACCACACCTCCGGTGAGTAATCGTGCATTTAAAATTGGTTTTACTATGTGAGCGATAGTTTTCATGTTTGACACGATAATTTTCATGTATGACACGATAGTGATGAAATTTCGATAGTTTGTGTGTTTAGAAACTTATAAATTAAAATCGATTGCTATGTTGTTGAAATTCATTAAAATTAGATTGGTTCAAAGACACGGTTCTACCGTGTCATTGAAGATCCATGCGGTAGCACCGTGTCCCGACCAACCGTGCGGTTGTTACAGCCACGGCGCTAACCGTATACGGATCTTGATACGGTTAGCACTGCGTGTCTTGAACAGCGCACGGTTGGTCGAACACGGTGCTAACCGTGCGGTTCTTCGACACGGTGCTAACTGGTAGTATCGATTGATTCGACACTGCAGTTAGCACCGTGTCTTGAAGAACCGCACGCGGTTCGATGCACTAGCACCGTGTCTGATTTGAATCGTGTATTCTACCGTTAGAACTTCGTTTAGTGTATCTTGATTAATCTTGTGCATTCTGACCTCGTTATAGGTGGTTACGACCACATATGCAAGGCTACGCCGGACGCATCAACCAATACATCCGAATTGATGTATTAGCGAGGTGAGGACATGCCCAGAGCGGCGGATGTATCGGCGTATTTAAACGAGCCGCTTTGGGCATCTTCTTCATCTCGGGAGAGGAAAGCGCTAATAATGCTACCGCACAACTCGATGGCCCGACAGTTGTGGATCCTAGTTTTCGGAGTTCGAGATTTGGTTTCACGTATGTGGAACCGATATCTGATTTGGGATGATTGAGTTTGCCTCGGTCTCCGGATTGCGCTTTGGGCCGTCTTCCTTGATCCGAACTTGAGGCACGAGATTCCCCGACCAAAGATGTTCCATAGGTTGTTTGGGGCCGGAGGACTACTATTTGAGCTCGCGGCCGATTCATCAAACAACGGCCGGGTGATGATGCCGAGACTACTTGGCGGCTTTCATATTAGTAACACCTCATCGTCCTTTGCGCGATAGGAAGCCATCGAGCCATGGGTTTGGGCGTTGGTGAGGATTTTGATATGTGGCGAGTTTTCCTTGGGGCTCCTATTCATTCCGGTCCTCGTCACGGGATTGATGTGCGGAAGAGGCACCCGGCGAGGTGGCGCTTCGAGGAAGGCGTACCATTTCTATGGTCTGTTTGGGCCTTCTGATTTGGTCGTATGAGGCCATCCCGACTTAGGACGCATGTGTGGATGCCGAGACAAAGTGAGATCTGATTCGAGATGCTTGATGTGGACTACATGGAAGTCCCCACCCAAATATCTTGGATTTTTGACGACGGTAATTTTAATGTCATGTTTAGTATTTCTTTGTATATTTATTAAATACATTATAATCAATAATGTGTATGTGTTTTTGTAGCGTTTATGTCATCGTGTCTTTGGAGCCGCTCGAGACCGAGTTGTCGAGGCGTACTACTTGAGCCTATCGAGGCGATCCGATGGCTATTCGGTTTGTGCTGGGCGGCATGCCGAGGCGCACATGGCGAGCCTGCACGACCACGGCGGTGCTGTGCGTGAGAGAGTGCCCCGGTGGTGGCAGAGCATGTCCCGATCATGCGGCGAGTGGCGGCGGCGGGAAGATGAAGTGTGGAGATACATCTCGGGTTTTGAGCCGAGTCGACTGGCGATCTCGATCGCGATCGAGCGTCGTGAACATGAGGCGCGAGCGAGACTACGTGTGCCGCGAACACGCCAGAGTGTTCGACTAGACGAGGCCTCCATTTCTGCGTGATCGAGGGCGTCCGTCGTGCCATTGTGGACGACGATTGGAGAAGGGCCTCAGAGCTCGAGTGGCTCGGCGTGTGTTCGGCGGTTGACGGAGTTCTTGAGCGCAGATCTTGAGGCGTAGATCTCGTACCTATATCTCGCACATGGAGCTACGCCGGCTATTGAGCATATCGATCGAGGCGCCGGTCTCCCGGCATGAGGAGAGGGCCCGCGCTAGCCACCGACGATCGCTACACGGCGGTCGATCCGAGGAGGTGCCCACATTAGCCACCGACGATCCGCTTCACGGCGGTCGATCCGCAGGAGGTGCCTCACATTAGCCACCGACGATCCGCTTCACGGCGGTCGATCGGAGGAGGTGCCTCGCATTAGCCACCGACGATCCGCTTCACGGCGGTCGATCTAGAGGAGGGCCCAAGATTAGCCACCGACGATCGGGTCGTCGAGTCTAGTCACGCCACCGGCGGAGATCGGCGGCTCGAGAGCGATCGTGCACGAGGGTGATGGATCGTCGATGGTGGGGATGATGTCAGATCGGAGACCCCACATGCGGCTCCGTAGAGTATGGTACCCCGAGGCGCGACCAAGGGCCTTCGAGGTCTTTAAGCGGCGGGCCCGGATGTTTTGTCGTGGCTAATTTGAATCGGCATGTCATGACTCAAAACTGTTCGATCATATCACCCACCCGCATTACGAGTTCACAGGCGGTACTTTATTACAACATTTATTCAAATTTTGTTTATATATTTATAATTCAATTAATGGTGTTCTTTTTTATGTGTGTTAGATTATGGAGTTGTACACTTTGTATATACATTGGAAAATAATCAACCCACATCATCCTCGGCAATGTATTATTGCCCTCGGTCAACGAAGCTCGATGCGTTGTAGCACCGATTGGATTTTATGTAAGTTTGAATCCGATGATCGACTAAATGTCCTTATGGAGTTTGAAATGTCCTTAAATTATTCGACTAAATTTATTCATTTATGCGAAAGAAGCGCTTTTGCGTGAGTTCACCCGCTTCATCCGGATGATCTATGGGCTTTAGGGTGGTATCAAACACCACATATCCACGATGGCAAGCACCGATGACTTGTTAGCGATGGTAGTGCGAGGGCGATGCGAGCATAGCGCACCGTGGTTGTCTTGATACGGTAAATTTATTACCTCATTTCTATTTTTTTCTATCCGATTGAATGTAAACTTTAAAATTATCAATGTTGCGAATACTAGCCATACAGTAACGCCGGGCAATCAACGGGTCACGATTCGCATATCTATCGTTGAGTGGACTCTTGAGGTGTACGACTCACCGTCAGACAACCCCGACTCTCGAGCGTTGAGGCGTTACCGATGTTGCCCATTATTGGCTTTTTCCTCGATCGATGAGGGTAGGCGGATTTTGGAACAACAATCCATTGAGGACGCCACACAACGAGCATCGACATTGGCGGAGGTGCCCCATGATCGGCGATTCAGCGAGAAAGACTCGGTGAGTTGCGGTGTCTTTGCATGCCTCTATATGTATCGCCTCATCACGGTATACCGGAGGTTACATCATAGTCGGCGTTACATCTGATTGACGTCAAATGATAGCTCGTAGGATATGGACATTGTCTCGTTTTGATTAGTTTCTTGACTTTTTGTATTTATAACGGATATTGTAGAATTTTATACGTGTTAGTGATATTTTGTTTGTATTAGAGGTCGTGACCTCTATGTATATGTTGTGGAGGTGTGACCTCTTTGTATATTGCTTGTTGTTGGCTATTGCTTGTTGTTGGCTATTTGCCGAGCACAGTTGGCTTATCCATATTTTAGAGGTTATCTTTGCCGTTTTTACATGTATATTAACCGAATGTTGTATATTACATGTATAGTTTGTAAGTTTAATAGTTTTGTCGAATTTGCAATTAACCGAATAGGGATTGAATTGGATTCAATTAACGAATTTGCAATTAACCGAATTTGTTGGATTAGGGGGATTGCAGACGGGCGTGTACGATCGTCCGTGGTACACGGTCGTGCACGACGCACGATCGTGCACGGCGCTGCACGATCGCGTGCGAGGGTACACGCGTGCACGATCGTGCTGCGATCGCATCTTGTGCGCGATCGCACGCGGCGATCGATCGTGCGGTACACGGTCGGTGCGCACCGTGCACCGCCGTCTGCACGGGTACACGCCCGTGCACGTCGTGCGATCGTACCGTGCTGCGATCGTGCACTCCGTGTACCCGTGCACTCCGTGTGCACTCGTGCGCTCGTGTACCCCGCACGCCGTACCCACAAGCAGGCCGCAATTTTACGTTTAAAATGAGAAGTTGGTACAAAATTTACGTAACACTAGTTAAATATAAGCAACTCTATGAACCACCATCAATATGAGGCCTTTAGTTGGTCGTCATCGTAATCTTTCTCTTTCATCACACGACGTCTTCCTCTTTCATTACTTTGAAATTATTTTCCTTGTGTTTCTTATACAATCCTTAATCGTTTTCATGAGCCTGAAATGAGGTAAAAGTTTCCTTTTCCGTCCTATTTTTTTTTTTGTTTCATTTTCTTTTTTGATACTTTTGTTTGTTTGTTTGAATAGAGTGAAAAACTTTGATTTTCACAGAGTTTTTAGAACTGATGGAGTGCTAGTATGTGATTTCGGTTGCTTATTTTATCTACATCGACGGATGCATGTTAGTGCTGATTCTGTTTCCCTTCTGCCCCCTGTTTTCGAGATCAGTTTTATTCATTTCTCTGATAGACTATCTTATCAGATTGCGCTCGTTTGCTTGATAGGTTAAAGTGTATGTTTAACGTATTCACTTAACATTGACCGTGCACGATCGTGCACTCCCGTGTACCCCCGTGCACTCCCGTGTACCCTCGTGAATCCAACATAATCCAACAAAAACCAACATAATCCAACAAAAATCAACATAATCCAACTAAAACCAACAACAATCCAACTGAATCCCCCTAATTCAAAAAATACCAACATAATCCAACAAAAACCAACAACAATCCAACTGAATCCCCCTAATTCAACAAAAACCAACATAATCCAACAAAAACCAACATAATCCAACTAAAACCAACAACAATCCAACTGAATCCCCCTAATTCAACAAAAACCAACATAATCCAACAAAAACCAACAACAATCCAACTGAATCCCCCTAATTCAACAAAAACCAACAATATTCAACAAAATCCAACATAATCCAACAAAAACTAACAATATTCAACCAAATCCAACATAATTCAACAAAATCCAAAAACAACGAATATCATCTGATATAACAAATATCCTTACTCACGAGGCCGTTGAGGACACAAATTCCAGTATGCTCTTCACTCGACAAATACTATATTTTTCCTACGCCGTGTCCTTTCCACACATGTTTCATCACTAATGGCAATAAATCGTGCATGAGCGTTTGTTGTGGCCTCGACCGCAACGTGTGCATATTTGACGACGTGATCTTGAAGAACCCTCAACAACCGATTGCATCCTACTCGATCTAGGACGCCTTGACTGGCGTGTGATGATTGGAGGTCGAATAATGTAAGCTGATACAGAGTCTGGTACAATCCATGCACCGGGATGTGATACAGATCCAATTCGATAAGAATAAGTCGCCGCAAAAACAGACTGTCGATAATACTGAGCCACAAAGTCAGTGACTTGTAAACCAGCACGCCTAAAAAAAAGAAATTAATCACAAAATAAATTAACCACAACATATGAGTTGGACTTGACGTTTAGATAAATACCGTACCTAATAGCGAGACTGGCGTGACAACAATGGATCTCGTCTAAATCGAACTCACGACATTCACATGTCCCATTCTCGCAAATCAACCACGTATGATGTGTTTTCTCTTCGACTTTAAACATGTGTGTCGTCGTTGAGCGAACAACCAAGCGACGCCTTTTCGGCTGAGGCATGTAGCTCGACGGCTACTTGATCAACTCATCGGACGCTTGCTGCCGCACTAGCTCGTCAGACGTCAAACCATTTCTCCGTAATAGATCGAAAAGTCTCAAGCAACGAGCAAGCGGTAGACGCCGAGCCCACAACAACCGACTATGAAACTCTGCGCGTTCAAGTCATGAAACTATATCTTCGTGCGGGACACTTCAACCTAGACCACCTATGCTCGCCAATGGAAAGTAGATGATGGTGGGCGTCGGTTTTAGAACATCCACGCGAGAAAAAAATCTCGAAATCCTCGATCGATGGTATATGCGGTGACTTGATAACTGTACAAACATGCGATCCAAATCTCGCCATATTCTTCTGCAAATGGTAAAAGCACAACACATGTGCGACGTTCGGATACACGGACTCCACAGCTTTTTCGATGCCCTTATGTTGATCAGACACAACTAAGAGATCATCAGGATGACCAATGCACGAACGCAGCCGAGATAAAAACCAAGTCCATGACTCTTCATCCTCAATCGGACCTAACCCAATAGCAATCGGGAAGATTCCTTCATTTCCATCCTTCGTAACAGCGACAAAACAAATTCCTTTGTTCTTTCCCTTAAGATGAGTCCCGTCTACAACGACGACCGACCGTAGGTAATGCTTGAAAGCATACAAACTCTGTCCAAGAGCAAGAAACAAATATCGAAATTCGCCATCATGAGCCGTCTCAATATCATATAGTGTCCGGGGTTTGATTCTCTCAGCGGATGCAAATATGATGGAAGCAATTGATAGGACCGTTCGAAATCGCCATATGTCATCTCTATAGCGACATTTCTGCTCTCGGAGAGCAAAGTCGTAATCCATCTCAATGCCAAATTGTCGATGCATCTCTCCAATCATCTCTTTCGACTCAGCACCACACCTTCATCGACCAATTTCCGTGCAAAATACTTGCCAACAATCTTAGCGAGCACCGCATGGTGGGCGGGCGATTCAAATCAAGTGACAAGTATGATTGTTGTTCAACTTAATTACTCTCCATATCGTTGCCCTACGGACGACTCGTAGCTTAAAAGGACAACCGTTGCCATGCTTGCAAACATACCCCAAACGTGTTTTACTTGACCGATCGACCACGCACTCTACATGATTCTCCAAGTGGTACAATCACGGCTATCGCCAAGTCATCTTTCGTCTTAAATATCGAATCAGCGATAATTGGTCGGTATGGGGTCCACAAGGTTCAACCCAATCTAATGGCAATGCATGTCACAATCAAGTAATGGAATAACCGGTTGCGTAACTCATCGTTGTATCATCATCTACGGTTCGTGAAGTTGTAGCATGAGCCTCACCATCATGCCGCTGTTCGGAAGGAAGTGAAGTTCTTGTTGTCCGATAACCTTATCAAGATGTCCCGGTTGTCGAATCCAAGCACCAAATTCAAGAGCCAATGAATCAAATATATCTCGATCGGTTCGTGTCTTCCTCTTCATCCGAATACACCAGCTCGTCTTCCTCCTCATTCAAGACAACGGCTCATCTTCGTGTATAGGCGAACCAAGACATCTTGCATTAGACTCGGGCAAGATCAGATCGTTGTGAACCATATAATACCGTGTCTCTGTGTGTACCGTGGTTGCGCATCGCTTGCCTTTTCAATCACATACGGTGGATCATCCTTTGTTCCACAATCAATCGGAACAAATCGATGTCGGTTTTCAACGATACTTTTATTCTTCTTCCATCACTAGCGCCGTCGTATAGAAAAGCATATAATCCGATCCACCATTGTTGCCTACTTGCTCATGAATCTCTCTTAGCAAATTAGCACGTGAAATCATTCTCTGACCATGTATACGAGAACCTCGTCGCCGCCTATATACTCTGCTCTCCCAACTACCACCACGACGTATAATAAGGCGTTGCAAGACATCTGTTGTAAAATAAGATATAAAAGATAACGATCGTATACATAGGATGCACGGATAGATAGGATGCACGCCATGCACGGTCGTACACGGATGCACGGCCATGCACGATCGCAGCACGGATGCACGGCCGTGCACGGCGTGCAGCGGTGCGTCGTGCACGTGCGGTGCCGTGCACCGTGCACGCCGCAGCATGGTCCGCACCGGTGCACGGACCATACACGCTTATAAGCCGTGCGATCGTGCTTTGTGCACGCACAGGTGCACGGTTCACGACCCGCGCACCGATGAATTTTGTGCACGGTTTGAATTTTGTGCACCGTGTACACGGTGCGCTTATAGAAGTCGTGTCATCGCATGCGGTTGATGTTAGCATCTCATATTTTTAAATTTAACTTATTAAATGATCTTAAATATTAAATTAATCACTTTATTAACATAAAATCAACACAAACGACATATGTGATGCATAATACTTCTAGTGTACTCAAGAACACATTTTGTTTCTTCAAAACATGAAATTTATCATTCCAAGAATATAAAAGTATTAAAAAAACATATTTCTGTTGTAAATCATCAACAGTGTACAACCGTGTACTCAAGAACACGTAAAAAAATTCAATACTGATTTAATTTACCTTAATCCAATTAGCAATGCTCGATTTCCATCGCTTGATTGAAAAACGCAGTAACAATTTCTTCTATTAATTATTTTCGCTCTCTTCTCTCTTTGAAATTGTAATGTTACAAATGAATTCGTTTGTGATTTGAATTCAATGTCTCACCGCTTTCTTTCAAATTAATGTTTACCAACCTTTTTTACAATTAATGTTTACCAACTTTAATTTAATTCCATTCAATTTTGTGGCGGAGAAAGCATTCATTTGGTAAACATTTCGACGAGAGAGAGAAAGCATTCAATTTGGTAAACATTCATTCAATTAATGTTTACCTTCTTTCGTAAACATTCAATATAATTTAGTAGAGAGAGAGAGAGAGAGATATTAAAAAAAATTCAAGAGAGAGAGAGGAGATAGAGACTTATTATTTTAAATGGTGGGCGGGGACAATTTTGTCTTTTTAAGCCAAATGGCTATTATAAACTCATGTTTTATGAGTGTGGATATAAAACTTCTCCCACTATTTCTTTTGGTTACTTATAAACTTCTCCCAATTAATTTTGTGTAAATGTCATACATCAATTACAAATTCTACAACCTTAACTAGAGATCCATTTCCAGTATATGTTTTTTCATAACCTCCTACTCCAAATCAAACTATAATAGAATGCTTTAAAATTCACGAAAGCGTTCCACAATTTAGAAAGAAGAAAACCAATATATATAGTTCAGTTGGTTATTCACGTATCCGATAATTTGCTCATTTAATCACTAACAAGTCATTTTTCCTGCCTTAATTTTCGAGAAGAAAACAGATTACATAAATGCATTATTTGATCTAAATCTATTAGCAGTGGACTAATTTAGGTAAGTCCGTGGGACATAAATACCTTACTTTATTACTTTATTTGAGGCGTTGGTTCAGTGAAAAGGTAGGGAGATATGCTGCCATCCGGTGCAGTGTTGAACATAGTGTTTGAGATCATCTGTCGGTGGCGCCACCACTGTCCATTTCTCGTAGTATTCGCAAGGATCAAACTCACAACACTCGCCGCATTCCAACCCTGCCTCTGTTTCGCCAACAAACACGTCGCCTTTCGAGTTCATGCGCCCGCTGCATTCCTCCTCCTTATCACCTGCCTGCATACACAAGTTAACTAATAAAATAATCATTTTGATATCGTAATCAAAAAGTAATCAGATAGATAAAAATAAAAATAGTCATTTTTACAATTTTACCATTAGTTTTATACTAACATTTTATGAATTCAACATGCAATTCCAAATTTGCAAAAAGATAGCAAATACTAAGTATTTCAACATATGTAAACTCTTTTTTAATGGCTCCCTTTTATCTTTGCAATAACAAAATGGCTATTTTTATAAATTACTTCATGTTGTTGGGGACGAATTTTCTATCCACTTCATACTTCTAGAGATTCTATTTATCCAAATTGATCAAGCACTTAGTTCTAAGACGAGATTTAACTATCAAATGGTAATTCTCTACCCCAAATCACTGAAATTGTTATAGCTGGTGTAGCACCAATAACCATCAATGGTGAAAAGCAAAATAAAAGATACAAAAACAGTATCTATGAATCATATATAGCATCATCATACCTTTTCCTTGTAGAATTTAAACGCTATCTTCTTATTCCCTGCTTCATATATGTTGCACTGTGAGTAAACCTACGCACGAACAAGAAGAAGAAGTCAAAATCAACCACAGAAATATCTCATCGCCACCAAACAATTTAAGTGAACCTGAGACTCCACACTCGCACAAACAGCATAGATCGCCCAATTCCTTGTATAATTATTGTACAAATGAACTTTCCCAAATCTAACACGCGGATGCCTCTGCCTCGTCCCATCAAAGAAACAATGGTGAATCGTAACCCTCATGCATCTATCACCTACATGAGAAGGGTCAGCACCAATCAGCATAGTCTTGTTATGATTTGCAAAATGGCACCTGCACATATAAACAATAATTAAAAAAAAACATCAGCAACCAAAAAGTATAAAATTGAGCTTGAAACAGAGATGAATGCATGCTAACCGTGAGATGGTAATGTCTGTGCTCCCACGGCTGATATCTATGAGTCCATCGCGAAAATCACTGAGGCTGCAACGGTCGATCCATATATGCTGAGAGTTAGGTTTGATCTGAATGGCATCAGCGTCGTCTCCGACGCCCCCTTCGAGTGCTAGGTTGCAGATTATGACGTGTTCACACTCCTTCAACCTCAGACCTTTGCCGGTGAGCTTAATTTTCTGACCGCGCCCGTCGATGGTTTTGTAAGAGGAGACGCTCAGATAAGATGAGAGTTCGATGGTGCCTGAGACTTCGAATGTGATCCACAGAGGTTCCTTTTTCCGACATCCGTAGCGTAGTGAACCGGGCCCATCATCTTATTTTCACCCGCACATATAACAAGTTAGCATGATTCAAACTAAGTGGCGGAGCAAAAATATATCTTAGAGAGAGCCAAGTAAAAAAAATCTGCTATAAGGGTGCTAAAGTCGAAAGTTATGAAAAAATTAAAATTTGTAAGGTTAAACAAATCAAAAGAAAATTGTTGGTCAGTGCTTGAGCTTACCCCAGCTGTGCCCTCTTCAAACTGGTTATGAATCCAGTATTCCATCAAGATTAAGTTACAACAGATTATTGTAACCAGCATTACTTTATTGGTGACTAGTGATTATCAAAATAAGATACCAAATGATTATTATGAAATTTATATATGGAAAAGCATGCATTGCTGTAAAAAGTGCAAAATAAGTAATCCTAGCTAACATATATCATGAAAATTAACCATTAATGATTAATTTAAGTATAACGCTACGAACTACTAATCCCCCAAAAACGGCTGATCATAAAGTTAACCTCGTCTTCCCCACCGTCAACCCCCAACCCAAAAAAAAAGAAAACAAATAATAATAATAATAATAATAATAATAATAATAATAATAATAACCTTTTTTCAAAATTAAAAAACTATCGAAGGTAAAAAAAAAGTATAAAAGAAATAGAGGCGACACTCTTTAAGATTAATTAATAAGAAATTGGTTTACCAGCAAGAGTGGTGACGGAGTAAACAGAGCCGTTTTGTCCGCCGACAGCAAAACGTCCGAAGCCCTCAGCTTGGCCCGCCAGAGCCCGCAGACTGGAATCCACGTTTCGGTACGGAAACTGTAACCCCATTTTTCAATTATAATTCTCTGCTGCTCGAATTTCAGTGTATTTGTGTGTGTCGGGGTGTGTATATATATATTTGCAGGAGGGGGGCAATCATTGTTGTTGTGGCAATAGGCTTTGAAGAAACGGACATGGCCTTAAATGAGGTGTTGAAACAATTTATAGTGGGATTTGAAACTGAACGTAGCCTTCAGTTGATATTTTTGTAATGCTTGGCTCTTATTAATGGACATCAAACCGACTGTTTGTGACATTATCAATGTCTCTAGCCTTTTGACTTTTTTCAGCAACAATTGATTTAGTTGTACTGTTACTACTTGTCTTTTTCCGTTTTGTAGTTATAAAAGAAATATTATACCCTAATTTTATGAAAATATAAAAAGATAAATCAAGATAATTTAATAGTTAAATAGCGAGGAGAACTTTTACATAGTATCTATAAAGAGCCTTTATATTACAGCTGTTAGGATTTGTCTTTGGTTCATATCCCAAATTTATTAACTTTTAATAAATTGAACTAAGTTCGTGGGAGTTTTTTTTTTTGTTTTCTCTCTAGGAGAAACGATGAATATGCATAGCTCACACAAAATCTTTACTTTATATATATAGGATACTACCAACATTCTTGGCCCAAAGATCGCGCCCAATATAAATGGGTCCCGATATTAAGCTCGTACTATGTAAGTTCGGTAGAAGACTCTAAACCAACTACAACTCAAATCTCGCAAGTGGAGCGTAGAAGATTCGGATATCTAAAGGAATCACGGATGCATATCTAAAGAATCCTTATAGAGAAGACTTTGTATTAGAGTCGAACTCAATATGATTGTGTATAAATAGAATTTAGATTAGGCGAAAAGGATCCTACTCTCTTTGTAATCGCTTTCACACTCTCAATACACATATACTCTCTCTTGCTCCGTGGGCGAGATCTATTTTAAAGATCGAACCACGTTAATTCTCTGTGTTCATTCGCATTTAATTCCTAACGAAATTAAGATCGATCATCTGGCGTCGTCCGGGAACCGAAATTCGTGTTTTCGATCAACCTTTGTTTCTGAGGAATCAATCACGACGATGAATACAAGAAGTCTTACATCTAGATCCGCCGCAGCAACAACAAAGAACAACGGCGAGAACACGCCGAGCTCGGCTGGAAAAAGCCCGGTCGAGATACGACCCGGCGGCATGTCCAAAGTCTCGACGAGCAAGGCCACCCCCCGCATGAAGAAGAAGAGTAACGTGGCGAGGAGGTCGCAGCAAGAACCGAGAGGAACCCGGCACCACAGTTAAACCTCGACGAGGCGGTTAAAGGGTTCGCCGAAAAGAACAAGGAGAGCTTCCTCCGGTACCTTAGCCGTGAACAAGGTCGGCATCATCACGAAGACAAGGGCGCCAAGCCTCGTCAAAGCACGAAGCGGCGGCAATGAGGAGAATCCCCACCTCCGGATGAAAGGCCATACTCTACATGGGTTGGGGCCCAAACCGACCGTGCTAGGGACGAACAGCGTGGGACAGGTCGTCGCGATCACCGCGAGGTCGATCCCCACTATTACAACGAGCCGGCAGACGACCTCAGCATCGTTCCTTGGGAGACGGGTTCGATGGATATGGGAGGATCATTACCCCATTCTCTGACGAGATACTCGACACTCCACTCCCGGACAAATACAGGGTGCCGAGCATCGCCCCCTATGATGGACTAAGGGATCCGCAAAATTTCCTTTCACAATTCCAATACAATATGATTAACCAACGTCTCAACACCATCCATATGTGCAAATTGTTCCGGAGTTCTTGGTCGACAACGCCGCGGTGGTTCGACGACTACCTCCCGGTAGTATTGGATCATACCGAGATCTGATGGAAGCCTTTCACCGAAGGTTCTTCCAAAAAACGGAGTCCAAGACCACGAGTTGGACATCGGCCTCCTCCCGCACATGGCCAAGTCTGCCCTCTAAATGAAGGACTTCAACCTCTTTAGATTCGAGAGCACGAGTCAACATTTTAATTTGGTCCAACCAAGGCGACACATCAAAAAATTCACGAGAAGACTAGAGACAAAAACAAAAGACAAAATTTCTTCCATCAAAATTGGGGAGTTTTATTAAAGCCTTCAAGGCAGGAACTTGTCAAGGTACGTATACATTTACAAAAAAGGGAGGATCAACTGACCCCTCCACCAGCTCCTTGCTCAGACTCGGCAGCCTCGGCCTCCTCCCGAGCTCCAGAAGCCTCAGCCTCCTCGCCGGCTCCGGCTGCGCCACCACCTGCCTCTTCGCGACCTCGGCGGCCCCGCCGCCTCTATGCCCCTTGGCCAGATCGGCCATTATGGTCTCGATCAGAGGGTCCCGATCCACCGAGCACGAACGAACTGAATCCGCAATCAGCAAGGTCGGAGAGGACGCTGAGTTCGCCAAAGACGGCAAGCTCTTGAGCCTTGACAAGGAACTCGGCATAAGCTCGCAGCAGGGCCTCATTCTCCATTACCTCGTACCCGTACTTGGATTTATCCAAATTCGGGTAGTCCTCGGCAACTTCATCAAGAGTGGCTGCTACCACGCGAGTGTTCAGGACCTCGATCAAGTCGCCAGCCAGCCCGGAGAAACTCCTCGATAAGAACAACCTCTCTGCAAAGGCACGGAGAAGATCTCCTTGCGGTGCCGCCACCTCGGCCTCCCGACTTCGAGCGGCCTCAACCTCGACCTTCAACAAGCCGACTTCTGCCTCCGTAGCCTCGACCCTCGCCACCGCCACCTCGGCCCTTGCCATCTCGGTCGCTTTCTCCACCTTCGCTGCCTCAGCAACCGCCACAGCTGCGGCCTCCTTCTTGCCGATCCTTCGCTTCAGCCTCGGATATTTCTTGTACAAGGAAGGTCTCCTCCTCCTCCAACTCCTGGGAATACCGGGCCACCTGGTCGAACCGGGCGACAGAATCACCCAGATATTCCGCCGCCCTTAAAAGCTCGGTCTTCACGACCTCGGCCCCCTGTACAGATGTCACCCGTGTCAACAAACTACATCAAGACAACTAGGTGGCATATAACAAATGCATTACCTCAGGGAAGGATCGACGTGCGGACTGAGCTCCGACGATCTCACAGTCATCATCGCTGGCAGGAGGAGATACCACGCGCTTTTCCTTGACTAGGCGTGGCTTAGCTGGGGCGGTGAGCTCATTCTGAGTTCGGCTCTCTCCGAAAGCGACGGCGGGACTTGGCCTTCCCGAAGAGGCCTCGGACACGCCCGCCGCGGTGCAGGTGGAGGCTCGTGACGAGCTCGACCTCTTCCTTTTCTTCCCTTTAAGGAAGTCCACTGCAGAGAACAATAAATTCCAAGTTAGCACAAAGGAGAAACAAAAAAATCAATCAAGAGATGAAGTGAAAGAAGAGGGGCCTCACCCTTCACCGGCTCCAACGCGGCAGAAGGATCATAAGGGCTCAGCCCCGCAGCGGCGAGCTCGGCCTCGGAAAACACTTCGTCCACGAGACCAATCTTGTCCAACGCCGCCTCTAGGCCACCGGCTATCATCGGTGTCGCGATCCGCCAACTTCTCCGATTCGAGGCGAACTCGAAGGACTCATCGAACAAGCGGAAGAAGAACTCTTCGCGGTTCGAATTTTTATTTCGTCTTTACTTTGAAGCGAAGACGAGGTGATAAATAATACCACCCCGAGCTAGCCTTAAATTGGAAAAATCTGAGAACGAGCCCCAGGGTAAAAGGAAAGTTACGCCGATGGTAATAGACACCGAGACCCGTTAAATGCCGAAAAGAATTTGGCGTTATTTGGGCAAGAGGTATGCCGAACATTTGTTGGAGTTCGACATACACAGGGGGGAAAGGAATACGAAGACCGCCCTTAAGGCTGTCCTCATAAACCGTCACAAAGCCATCCGGAGGGGCACTAGAACTATCCTCCGGACGGGGAGCAACAAATTCGAAAGATTTCGGAATAAAATATTTAGATACAAGCTCTAATATAGTAGGGGCCTCCAAAATTGATGGAATGGAAGAAACTTTACCAAGATCCCTCAAAGGCGGGAATCATATTCTACGCACGTAAGGAAGGGGGGAATCAAGTGTAAAAACTTCTAAAACCGCCGGCGAATCCGGCGGTGACACAGACACAATACGGCCGTCATTACCGCAAGACTCCTCAGAAGAAAAAGATGAAGAAGCCATGAATAACTTACTGGTTTTGTATATAAAATCGATGAAGATGGCACAAACGTTGTGAGAACGACAATGGCGACAATTGAACTCTTTTTCTGAAAGTCCGAGAATTTGAGAAATTTGAAAAGAAGAAACGGAAAGAGTGATATGAGAAATGGCGTATCATGGAAATTATTCCCATATGCACTTTATCGGGAACCCAACCGCTGTACGCATTAAATGCAAATGACAGATCCCGTGTTCGACCTCGTCCCTACGCTACGCATTCAACCACAACGTCGTATATCCGACCTCGATTAAGTAATGCCATAATCGACCTCGGCGAGATGAAGAACATTCAACTTCGGCCAATTAGGTCCGAACAGAAAGCAACTTCGGCATAACGCCTCGGTAAGGTGAAGATAAGCGACATGCGACTTCGGTATAACGCCTCGGTAAGGTGAATCTAAGCGACATGCAACTTCGGCATAACGCCTCGGTAAGGTGAGGCCAAGCGACATGCGACTTCGGCATAACACCTCGGCAAAGCGAAGTCAAGAGACATACAACTTCGCCAGACCACGAATTTCGACAAGGCAATGTCAAAACAGTCCCCCCTCCAAAACGACCTCACTTCCACGTCTTTTGGGGGATATGATAGGATACGGCCCAACTACTAGGCCCAAGCATCAGGCCCAATATAAATGGGCCCCGACATTAAGCTCGGCCTATGTAAGTTCGGCCCAAGAAGACTCCTAAACCAACTACAACTCAAATCTCGCAAGTGGAGACGTAAGATTCGGATATCTAAAGAAATCCTGGATGCATATCTAAAAGAATCCTTATAAGAGAAGACTTTGTATTAGAGTCGAACTCAATATGATTGTGTATAAATAGAGGCTAGATTAGACGAAAAATGATCAGCTACTCTCTTTGTAATCGCTTTCACACTCTCAATACACATATACTTCTCTCTTGCTCCGTGGACGTAGATCTATTTTAAAGATCGAACCACGTTAATTCTCGGTGTTCATTGCGTATTTAATTCCTAACGAAATTAAGATCGATCATATATATATATATATATATATATATATATATATAGGAGATGGATCAGGTAGGAAAGGATAATTTGGTAGGAAATAGGAATGAATCCGGGCCTTTGATTTGCTATATCAATGGTTGAGATTTAATTTTCGGGTGAGCTACAGTTTTGTGTTTTGTGTGCTACACGGATTATTGTGCAGCACTAGAACTCTTCTTGTGCTACGCTGCAATGAAAGATGTGCTACTATTCATATTTCCGTACATTAAGGAGCTTTCTCACCATAACCAACCCCTATATATATAGGGGAGAGTTAATGTAAGAACCATTTTTATTGTGAGAACGTGAGAATCAAAAAATGATGAATTCAGTATGAAACTTGATGAATCCGTTGGGAAAGTTTCTGAATCCAAAAAAATGAAATTTTCGCCTCTCATGAGATTCGAACCTGGGTGGAAATTCTGAATTTTTGGATTCAGTAACTTTCCCAGTAAATTCATTAACTTTCATAGCAAATTTATTTTATTCGTAAAGAATTTCGGTGGTTCTTAGTTCACGTTAAAAATGGTTCTTATTTGAATCTCTCTCTCTCTCTCTCTCTCTCTCTCTATATATATATATTGTTTTATTTTCCTTTTTTTTCTTGAGAGGCATTTCATTTGCTATTCTCGTATGAAATACTTTTCTACCTATACAAATAAAACTTTCTAGGCAGTTTTGTAGTTGATGTCAAAATTATCCACTCCTTTTTAGTAGAAAGTAGAAATCTAAAAAATGAAGAAAGAGATGTAGAAATAGAAATTCTTCATTTTCTTTTCTTCTTCCTTTTATTTCTTGGGATAAATAAAATATTTATCTTATCAATCCAGGTAAATAAATATATAATTTAATGTGTTAGTTGGGAAAAAATAAAAAATAAAATTTTATCAATCGGACAACCGACAACCTAATAAGTTGACGTAAAAAGTGGGAGAAAAAATATATTTTCTTTAGTTGGGCTTGGGAGGATGGTTGGTACCGTTGGTTTGGGCTAGAGTTTTACGAGGTGTTGGGCTTAGAATTTTAAAAAGAGCCTGGGCTTATTTAGAAAATAGAGAGAAGAAAGAAAAACGAATTTGGATTGTGTCTGCAATGATGATATTCTTGAATTTAAAAATAAAATCTTATTCACATATATTGATGCTTATTTTTTAAATTTAATTCAACTATAATTTTCTATAATGACAGACAAACCACGCGGATCGTAGCTATTTTTATTTCAAATTATTACGCATGTTCACAGGTAGGGTTAATCACGCAATATTTCCGTTTATCTTTATTATTTTCTATATATTGTTTATGCACGCCAAATTAGCTAAGGATCACGCCTACTTAGGTTATATTTTCCTTCTTTAGTGGTTAAATCCCAATTAAGAATATTGGATATGATTCACCTAAGTTGGCACCAAAGGTTTGAACGCTGATTAGATTAACTGATAATCTTTTATTATACAAATAACTATCTTAGCTATCTCTTTACCTTAGTATGGTACATGTAATCTACTCTTCACCTTAATTAGTTTATAATTAAAATTATAATCTCTACATTGGTTATCAGGTTTGGTAGTTAAACTAGCTAACTGTTTTTGAGGGATTAATTAAGAGACGACTAATCGCTTTCATGCATAAGGATGATGTTAATTGCCATACAAGTGGACGACGATCAACCCAGAAAAAAGAGTGTCGATCCAAAAGTGCCACAACAACAATGCAAGAATATGGTCCTGCAACAATTTATTTTTTTTAAAGAAAAATCCCATTGTTTTTGTTGCTTGGAACTATCAATCTTGAACTTTTCCTCCGTCTTGTCTGATGAAGAATTTTCATGCATTTAGCTCGGTGAAGCTATCAACCTCTGCAAATCCAATTACTATGTGCTAGAAACTTTAAACTTGTCTGTTTTGTATGGTTTAGTTTTGATAGATAAAGATGTAGGAGGGTCGTAGTCGTATAGTAGACGTATTTCGTCTCCATTGCTTTGTCTGTTTGTGGTGTGGATGCTGTGTAGGCGTCACAGCGTCGATAGATTAAGAAAATTTTGCAGAAAAGACTCAACTGCTTAAATGGAATTGGATAGGTTCCTTTTATTTTGACTACAAATGGAAATTATATCCACCCCGTTATTTCGGATACATGTGCCTTGTTTTCATGCATTGAGTTTAATCAATTGCTCTAGGGATTTTCTTGGCTCTACAACTGTTTGCTTTCCTTTAATTATTATTGCTCGGAACAGTAGATTTTGAACCTTCAAAATCTTGGTATTATCGCAGTTATAATCTAATAGAATTTAACACTTGTTATATAGTTTTCGTATAATGCTAAGTCATTATTGAGCAACAACTCTGTTAATTTTTTGATAGTTTGGATATGTTAATTTTTGGGGTGACTGGTCGAATACCCAAATTTCATAAGTCACATGTGGAAGTACCCGGATGGGATAAAAATATGCGGAATCAGGTAGATTTATATTGTATGGATAAATATACCCTTAAATGTTGACAAAGCTATCTTGGTTTTCTGTGTAAAGTAACGAACTATGCCCGGAATCCGAAAGATTTGGGCTCGGATTCGATCGGATTCCATCGGTTTCTTATATAGAGATTCCCGATGCTATACCGATCGGATTCCGATCGGATTCCTCATCAGCTTCCTTTTGGATTATCAATTAATTTATTTATCCACATCTCGATATGGTCGGATAATAAAATCATTGTTAACCGATGATGAAATGTTTGCTCGATTGTGCATGTCCGAAGAATATCCATGCGTTTATGTAGTTCACAACACTACAAATATTGCGAGTGGATCAAACCCGGGAGAGCCCAATCATTCGATCCACACGGAGATGCAATGAGAGTATTTACAAGATGTTCGAAGTATGCTTTCTGGTGATTGGTTTTCTGAATCCCAAAGGCTCGCTACGGAGCATGGTACGCATGGTACCGAGACAATAAGGCCAACAATTCCTATTCATAATGATGATGTTGATGGAGAAGATGAAGAAGAAGAATATGTACCTGAGATCGAAGATCTTGAAGAGACCGACTCAGATGCCTCCGACGATAATCCCGAACAATCAATTTTAAATAATACGTTTATTGATTTTGCAGGATGGATTCGAAGAGAATGAGGACTTCCCAAACTATTATCTTTGATTAATCCAAGCACTTATCCAGAAGATGTCAACCAACCCGATGTCAAGAACTAACTAAGCGGTTAGTTAGGTCATTCCGCTTAACGCTGCAGCCTCACTTGTTGCTCGTGAAATGGACCCGACAAGGGATGGAGAATTGAGTAGTAATTCATATTACTATAGCAAAGATGACCTCTATCTTGTTGTTGGTGTATGGCATATGAAGCAGGGGACGGAATACGTCGTTGGTCCTTCAGATACAACACGACTGACATTTAAATGCAAGCACTCTGAAAGGTGTAATTTTGACTTACGAGCTGGCCAACGAGGTAATATTTGGAAAGTTTATAAGTTTATATCTGAACACAAATGTCACCGTGATTTGGGTTGTGTTGGTCCATTGAAGGTTCATTCAAAGATAGTTGCAGCATATTATGCTCGAAAAATACGCACAATAGGTGAAATCATGAAGCCTAAATCAATTATGGCGGAGTTGAAACATGATTTTGGTGTCCACATCAGTTATGATGTGGCGTTGCGAGCCCGAAATACAACGATTGAGTTTATATAAGGTCGGCATGATGAGTCATTCCAAATGCTGCCAGGTTATCTGCAGATGTTGAGACAGACGAATCCCGGTACATTTGTCGATTATGAGGTCGATGGTGATGGTCGATTCCGGTATCTATTCGTTGCTCTCGCTGCATCTATTGCTCCCTTCTATTTTTTTTGAGACAAGTGATCGTCGTAGATGGTACTCACCTCAATGGAAAGAATAAAGAAATTTTATTTGTTGCAGTAATGAAGGATGCCAACGAGCAAGTGTTCCCGTTGGCATATGGTGTTGGACCAATTGAGAATGATGAATCTTGATCATGGTTTATCTCACGGATCCATCGGGTATTTGGAAATATTGAAAACCTCTTAATTGTCTCGACGCACACGTGTCCATAGCTAACGCCATCGAGAGAGTATTTTCACAAGCTCATCACGCCTTATGGTTCTACCACTTAGTGAACAAGATCAAACAGTTTCGCAGCGGCACTGTGGTGGAAATATTCCAAGAAGCTGCTTATGCATACGAGCTCAGATAATACCAACGTGTTATGTCTGCTATCGAGAGCATAAATGATAAAGCATACCAAAAACTGCTCCGTGTAGGACCAGAAAAATGGGCCCGTTCAAAGTCCCCTGTGAACCGTTATAGTTTTTTAACATCAAATGCAGCGGAGTCATTTAACTCTAGATTAGTATGGGCGAGATGTCTTCCAATATGCTCAATGTTGAAGGCAATCAGACTTGTAATTGAGCAGTGGTTCAACGATAGACTAGCAGCAGCACGTAGGTCGGACAACTATCTCACTGAGGAGACAGTAAAAAATCTTACAGCAACGGTGTCGAAAAGTCGTCGTTACTCTACAACGAGGTCTACAAATGCAAAATATAGGGTGCAGTCTGGCGTTAAGAACTTCCTGGTCGATCTTCAACTCAAATCGTGTGATTGTCGAGAATTTAACCAAGACGGGATGTTGTGTTAACATGCAATTGTTGCCATTAGGTATGTTTTAATACTAATACTACACGTCGGATATTTTTCATGTAACTCATACTAATATTTTTCATTGACAGTGAGGCCGGAGAATCCATCCACAATTACGTCGATCCATACTACACGACCAATACTTTAATTGAGACATTCAATGGTGCAGTAAATCATGTCCCTCAATAGAATGATTGGATGGTTCCAAATGAGGTAGCTCAAGCGATTGTATTGCCTCCTATTGTGACAAGACAGGTTGCACGACCTAAAACAAGTCGGATTCGATCCGGTGGTGAAAGGTCTACAAGAAGAGTACCTACAAACCATATGGGAGAATCGTCTAGCAGTAGACGCCGAGCACCAAAGAAATGCAGCCATTGTAGGAACCAGGACACACACGAAGGACATGTCCAAATCGAATGGATGAAGGCATAAGCGATTCATTAAAGTTTATTGTATTTTTTTAATATTTCGAAGTTATTGTGTTTGGCACATTTTATTGTCATTCTTCTTTATATCATCCAATTTTCTTATATCGTATGATGAAAATATTCGTCGATTTAATATGTTCATAATTGGTCTTATAAATATTTTGAATATAAACAATGAATACTAAGCAATTGTTATTGAATATAATAATTTTGAAGAATTATTATAAGCAATTGCAATACTCTAACACTAAATATATATCAATTTAAATTACAATCATAAAGAATGATATATATAAATATTCTAGATAAACAATTGCAATATTAACACTAATATATATAAATATTCTATATGAACAATCATAAAAAAATATTTAAAAAAAATAAACAATTCATAAATAATCTAAGCGTTTTAACACAACTCAAAAATAGAAGTAGCTATAATTCTCCTATATGTTGATACATGAGTAGTCCCCCAAATAATACTCGGCGATCCGGATATCACACGCTCAACGTACATGCATGTATATGGACCACAAGCGACGCCGTCTCTTTGGGAGAACTGGTTATCAGGTGACGAGATACATAATTCAAGTGGCACCGTTTTTTTCGGTATGCTCGTATCGTTTTGGCTTCAATAATCAGCTTCATCCAAGATGTGTCCAAATAAATGCAATATGGGAGCTATCTACTGGGCGCGGTTGCTCTTCGCATAATCATCTAATCGAAAATATATCAAATCATATAGGTCAAGCGCCCAATCAAGCACTCTGATAACAGCGACGACGTAATGTCCTTCGATAAGGATAGGAATAATCACTTATAAAACACAATTATTACAAAATATATAAATTAAAATTAAAATCAAATATATTAAAATTTAAATATATAACATGATCTTGAATTACAAAAATCACCTGATGCATGCTGGACCAACCGCTGATAGTGGATAATCCCGTCGTGCCCTTGATCAAGGAAATAATACTCTCAGGGACCTTCCAACCACATGAGCAAGATTCCCAACCCATGTGAAGGATTCGTTGTTGAGACATTCAAATAATTTAAAATTTAAATTGATTTAAACAATAAATAAATAAATATAAATTATTGGAAAATATCAATACTTACATAGAAGTCGATATTCAATATAATCGTGTTTGCATTGTTCATGGTGGACAATATAGTATCGCCCCTGATCAGCCTCACTCTACAGCTCATCATGAACAGATCAATCGTCTACAATAAGAATAATGGAAATAATAAGTATTGATTAATTAATTCAACTAAAATAAATTCTTAATACTTAGAAAATTCAAAGAACTTACGTCTGCAGATAATAAGCTGGTCGACTTAAGAATATCCATGAAAAATGCTCGACTAAGAATTCCACCATTCTCGGAAATGATCATCTGCTTTCGAGAGGTGGCATCAATGAAGGAGTTGAAGTTTGACACTAACGAACTATCAAGTTCACGCGGTTTGCCAGTAACAATATATGGAGATGATAGGGTCATCGATGGGAATTGATGTCGGTCACTCTTCCTAGCTACGGCATCGGTGTCACCACAAGACTGCCCGTCATCGTCATCCCTTCGTCATCCCCTGCATCGGACATCCCTAAAGTCATCCACTGTTGTCCATAATCGGACATTCCTATAGTAGTGGACTGCTGCGGAACTTCGGAGGTCATCCCTATCGACTGTGCCCGATCATCTCTCACAATCTGCGTAGAACATATCATTTGACTTAAAAATATTTAAATAAACACAAAATATTTAAATTATTTAATTAAATTGAACTTGTCCACAATCACAAAAAATATCAAACATATCATCATAGGAAACATGAGGTGGCTCCTGATAAGAAGCAGGAGGTGGCTCCTGATAGGAAGCAGGAGGTGGCTCCTGATAGAAAGTATGAGGTGGCTCTTGATAGGCACAAGGTGGCTCCTGATAAGAAGCACGAGGTGGCTCTTGATAGGATGGCATGGCCACGATCTAAATATGTTGATCGACCTATATACAATTCAAATAAACAAGACTTAATCAAAATTAAAATAATCAATTATAACACAAATTTTAGGATATGTAAAAAATAGTACCTGAGATTCAAATAAAATCGATAAATCATCGACTGAGGACTTACACTTGAATCTCCATCTCAAGCATCTAAGGTACGCAGACTGACTAACATATTTCCCAACAGCCCCTGTCACGACCCGACTACTTAATCGGGTAATTAGGCCGTGACGTGGGTTAAGAAGGAAATTTTGATATTCGATAACTGCAAATGTGATCAAATAAATATCAAGAGATAAGATATGAGTCAACTTTCATCAAAAGGAATCAAACTTTTATAGTTTAAAGAGGTGAAGTATAGATTACCATAGGTTGGTTCTAGGTCCTCAAACCATAGTAAAGGATCAAATAAAGAAAAAAACGGCTGAGGACGGATATTACAACGGAATAACCAGCAAAGAATATAGGTTTCCAATTATGTTTTGTCAACAATAAAGATTTATCATCGTTATGAAGTATGGATTGTCAATGATTCAATGACATCTTATTGATTTCAATAATAACATCTCTGAATCTTTTAGTAAATCCTTGCTCATATAGGCATTTCAAAACATAAAAGCAGATGAAGATCAAATTCGGCAACAAAAGTGTGGCTGAGAGTTATGTATGAAGACATAACTCTCGGGGCAACAAACCTGATAACATTAATGAACAACATCAACGAATAACAATTCATCATGAATTAAAAGAATCTAGAGAAGCTCTTTGGCGCAGCATTCAATTCCAACATCCTCTCGAGCTCAACCTATATATTAGAAATATATGCAGGGCGTGAGTACAAAACAATACACTCAGTGGGTATACGCCGAAAACAGTAAAACATTGCCCTTAGGGCTATAAACTTGACTTGCCATAAAAATAAACTTATGCAGAGGTTTTATTTAAATTATCTGCATAAGACATTTCGAACTTGCTCATACATGCTCATATCATCATATCATATGCATATGCATGTTTCATGTCTGCATGCAACTTTCTCTTTTTCTGCCCATATCCACGAATTCTTTCTGCGTGTTGAGAAGTAGGCCTCCTTCTCAAACACTTTAACATCACATACCCGAGTTGGTTCCGAAGGTTACCAACTACGGTCATACCCGACGTCGGTCATTTCTTTCTTTCTTTCTCGTGGATAGGTAGTGCATTATGCTTATGCTCATGCTCAAAACTTTGACAAGTCAATCAACTTTGAAACTTTGCAATTAAATGCATTTCATATCATTTCATTTTCTATGCAAAAGCATATCATATCATTTGAAAGTATATAAAAGCATAAGCGTATCATTATAGAAATTATTAATACCCACCTGACGACAGTCACTCGGGACTGTACCTTTCGTCTTCCACTTCTTTCTTCTTCCCATTTGGTCCATCAATCCACATAAAACGGCATACAAGCCTATCAAGAACCAAACAAGAACATAACTTATCTTAGCCGTCGCTACGACTATATTCTCGATATCAAGACGCATGGTCTATCAACACTTTGGTCATTGCATCCTCTAACATCTTATTAACAAACAAATTCTAACGAAATTTCGGCATAGTAACGTTTATAAACGCATCGCCATTTCAATACCAAATACACCAAATCATCACCATATGTCTAAATGAGCATAGAAAACTCAATAACAAGCTTCAACTATCCAATCTTTATCAAAAACTTAACGACCCCTTAAGACATAACTTATGTCCAATGTCGAACGTCACATGAGACGTCATCCAACACCAACAAACCTCTATACATGCTCAATTATCATCAAAGATCATCAATTTATCAACATAATACAAAGATCAAAACTTTAGCTTTGAAAACCTATTTTTGTCGGCAAACTAAAATTTTACAACTTTTGAATACGTCGGCCGAAAAATCCGAATAAATCATTTTAAGAATTATTCATATCATAGAATCCAAATATGAAGTCAAAATGATCAAATAAAATCAAAAATCCAACAATATATGGACTATAGTTTTCGGCCATTTTAGGGTTTTCAAAATAGTTTCGATTTCAAACGTTTTTCTTGCTCCAAACATGTTTATATCAATCCAATAACACATATATGAAGACAATTCAATCATATCAACATCATATATTCAAGATCAAATCACCTCATATTTTCAAAATTTTTAGGAAATTCCAAACAATTAACATATGATCCACAAATTCAACATTAAACAATATACAGACGTCGAATCTATCATAATATCATGAAATAATCAAAAAAAACATACTCCTTCATAAATTCTCCAAATGACCGAAAATATGAAGTATACATATGCTCATAATTTTAAATTTTTCAATCCGTAGATGTGTTCTAGATACGAGATTATACCTCGATTCGAAGACGGATCGAAAATTCAACGGTTGGATCTTTCAATTTTGGGCTTAGGGTTTTCTAAATTTGTAGGTGTGCAAGTGTGTGTTTTGGACGAAAATGGAGGAAAAGAATGAAGATGAATAATGTTCCAAAGTGTAAAGTATGTAATAATGCATTAATTTTATTTTATTTTTTATTTTCATTAATGTGGTGATTATTCACCACTTCTAGAAAAAATTCTTTTCTTTTCTTTTTCTCAGTTTCTTTAATAGATAATAATCACTTTTCTTTTGAAAATTAAATATAAAAATTGTAAAATAATGCATAGCATTTTTATAGCAAGAAATCGAAACTAATTATCTGATAAAACAATCTCTACTTGAATCTATGCTTTTGAACACACTAATATATCATAAAAATCAAAATATAATTATAAAAAATATATTCTTGACTCCAAAAATCATTTTAAATATTCTGCTATTAATTCGAGCTTAATCGGTAAATACCGACGTCACAAAAGCATAGATTTTGAAATTCCCAATTTTCTGAAATCAAGACTTCGTTGAGCATGTATCTATCATCTCAAGACCCTTGGAATCTAGGTCTTCTTATTCTAAATAAGATCTAAGAATCTTATCTCGGATTCTACCTCAAATCTGCCTCAATTCTATATTCTCAACTCGAAGCTTAACGTCAAAGCTTCTAACTTAAACAACTCTTTCTTAAGGATGCAATGTCCTTCTTATAAAGCACTTAATCAGAAGCTAATCTCTACTACAGAAAATGCGGGGTATTACAGCCCCACCCAGACCAGGTATGACCTCGAGCGACCAAACAACCAATGCCCAAGTTGGTCCATAGAAATGGTATTTCTTCTTCGCCTGAATCTGATATAAGTAGTGGCGTATACACTGATACGTATATGCACCCCACAAAAATCTGGTGAATAAATCCAAATCATCCACCAATGACCAGGCCCACGAGTCCACCAGCACTCTGGGATCTACAGATAATAGCATCCCATATAGCATAATAATATGCACAGCACGGAGGTATAAACTACCATCCGCATCATCTATATGCAAGCTCTGATCACAAAAACGCGCTACTAAATCCCCAACAGATATATGGTCACAACGACAGAAAGCTCTAAACACCTGAACATGTTGCAACCGGTGCTCTCTACTAAGATTGAATGACGAGCTTCCAAAACTTAAACCAGTGACTAGTGCATAGTCATGAACAGTAAAACAAAGTCTTCGCCCGTTCATATGAAACCATAGTAGATCATCATATGTCATAATCTATCGGGAAATCACGTGGTGCAAAGCTATGATATTTTATGCCCCAGGCTTCCATTTAAGTAAGTGACCGAAGCATCCACTAGTAAACCTATCCAGTAATTCTTGACCGCCAATCTCCAATAATCTAGTGTTAATTATATCAAAGTAATTAATCCTATAATATGTGTTAATCTGGACCACAATATTTATCATCCCGGGTCTCAAATAATTAACATCACCTTAACAATAAAAATAATAAAGTGTATAAATATCATAAAAATAAAACATATAATAATGACATAATTATAAATCATACAAAACATATTTAATTATAAAAACAATAATTAGATAGCATAATAAAGCGTAATAACATGTTTAGCATAATTAGATAGCATAATAAATCATAATATACACGTTTAGCATATTAAAAACAATACGAATTATACAAATATGCATAATTAACATATCATAACTTGCTCCTGGAAAATAGGAACTGAACTGCTGACTTAGTCCACCCTGATCTCTATCGATTTGTTTCCCGTGTTCTTCGATGTGTTCCCATCGCATCCAATGAAATATTCGTAACCTGCACACACCAAAGAGAAGAAAAAGACAAAACACTAAAAATAACCAACTCCTTATATTGATGAGACTTAGTCAAAGTTAACCAACTCTAACAAACTTCTCATTTTTGTCTTTCTTCACAAAACCTGCATATACACACAATTTTACAGTACATATATACAGTATTCCCCCTGAATCCCAAATATATACATAAAAAACAGAATACACTTTCCCTGTAAATATTCTCCTCATGTTTACACAAATATCATCACAACAGTTCCTGCAACACATTCAGCAACAATTATCTAAACAATTTAACCATCAGTGTAGAAACCAAAAAACCAAAAAAACAGTAGACATCGCATAAGAAACATGCAATCGATATGCATAATTACCAAGCAAAAACCATAAGATGTCCATCAAAAACCATAAGATGTCCAGCATCATCAAACAACCCACACCTGTTTTAAACATGTTCAAATCAAAGAGATAAAAATAAAAAAGTTCAATAGTTCTGCAAAGTTCAAATTCAGCCATCCATCCATCATCATTCTTCCATTTCACTACTTGATGCTCCAGCTCCAGCTCATGTTCTCCCCTTTTTCAAGAAATGAGACCCATCAAATCAATTCTCAAGCCTGTGAGTTCAAGACGAGCAGACCTTATACTGTCCATAAAGGTTTGATCTAGCTTTTGGAGGCGTTCCAACATTGCACACACGGTCGAACGAGTTAGATACACCATTTCTTCGGACGCAGCTTCTGATCTTTGCCCATCTGTTGACTTTGAAGGATTATTCCAGGGAAGGTTTGGAAGCTTGTTGCGAGAGAAAAGTGTGTTGCTAATTGAAAACTGTTGGAAATCCTCGAACAGTACATCTCATGCTCTGTCCGGTAGGCCCTGTTTCTTAAGCAGTTGATACAACAGAGATGGAAACTGGAGTAGTCCTGGATTTTGTCGTCCTGCAATAACACCAATTTGTTCTACCACCAACTTACAAAAGTTAAATGGTATTCCTTTTCCTATCTTAAACAAAAGAACACCATGAGGCATGGTGACCACTGTGCTATTCGAGGACACAAGCTAATTAGTAGTCATAAGCTTGAACAAGACGGAATGAAGATAGGTTAGACAACCACTTGACATTGGATTTTTCCATTTCTTTATCCGGTCTCCTGTTATCTCCTGTGCGATCTCATCATAATCCTCGACAGGCATGTCAGTTATTAACTCATCTATCCCATAAAACGTGTTGATTTCATAAGCAGAGATATGAAAAACCTTTCGCCTAAAATATACCTTGCAGAATTTGTTCGAAGTACTTTCGGCGAAAGATTTTTCGAGATTTGCATAAACATGCCTAATCACATTTTTGGGGTATGGGTAGATGGCCGAAATAGTTTGAATGAGTCCCCTTTCTCTCAAAAATCGACAAGATTATGTTGGGTGAATATTACCTCATCTATTTTCCGTTCATTCAAGCACTTTGAGTGCTTAACTTGTTCCCATTTCTTCTGAGCTTCTTTGGAATAAAATTTGAAGGAGGTAGCTCTCTTCACTTCTATATCCAAATATATAAAAATTGATGGATTCTCGGAACTGGAATCCCAGTTTTCTTCCTCTGAGTTTGGGCTAGGTGGTGTTGGTGGAGCAGTGGCTTTCGCTGCGATAGGAGCAGCTGGTGGAACAGTTGGTTTGGCTTTGGATTCTGTCACACTTTCTTTTCGTTTTCCCTTCTTGATCGCCGTTCGTTTCAGTCTCTTGAGAATTTCTCCCAGTAAGATATCTTCATCACTTGAATTTGACGAAGGCTCCTTGTTTCTTCCTGAGGGTCCGAAGAGTCACTGTGGCATCCGGATGTTATTCCCTTTGATTCTGAGGATGTGTTAGAAGCAGTCTGGCCGTCACGGGGATCGCCAGTTTCTGGAGTAGATTTTTCGGTAGGTGGACTCTCTTTCTGAACTTTCGATAGTGGGGATTGTTCGGGTGATTCACCAGTAATGTCGATGTGTATTGGCGAGCTCGGTCCTCCTCGACAAGGTTGTCGTGGTATACGTTCAGATCGTCTTGTTGGCTTGGCCGTCCTCTTCCGTTTCTCCCCTATTTCGTTAGGTTTTGAGGGCTCACCTCCTTCTGGATATATGGTCTGAAGATGAGTCGGCTTTAAAGGTTCCATCTCCAATGCCAAAGTCTTCTCCGGTGCAGCCATCGGCTAGGTTCCGCGGAAGGTTTTTGGGTTGAAGCCAATGCTTGTTGGAGTTGCGGAGAGCTCTCGAGGAATTTCGCAAGTCCGACGAGTAGTGCGGCTGTGACTGGATCCATTTTTAGAAAAACAAAAAGGTTAAATGTACCAACTTATTTGAAGGAAATAAAATGAGACGTTTTTCCAGGCTTTGCAATGAGTAATGTGCTCAGTGATGTGTTCGTGTGTCAGACCGGCAGCTTTATACGCAGAGCATCAGTCAAGTGGATAAGCATACATCAGATTTGACATAATTTCAAATATATCTCATTAAACAAACCCTAGTTTAAGGAACGAAATTCACAGTATACAAAGCCACTAAAATAGGAGATAAATGGGGGTTAGTTGAGATATAATCAAATTAAGATAAATGTGTCACCAATTTAACCGATTCTCGCTGATATCTCCAAAAAGATAGAGGATAAAAAAGAACAGATGTTTCAAAAAATCTGGGATTACTTACGGATTTTTAGGGGTATTTCTCTGGTTGTTATCCTAACATTTCCATAAACATAGGCTTAGCTTATCAGAATAAAACATATAAATACAGTCCCATGTAAAATTCGATTGTCACTTTATGTTAGGCTTTCGAAAGCAATTATGGCTGCACCGTTTTGTAAGGTAGCATCGTCGCTGCGAACGCCGTGCCCCCCCAAACTACTTTGGTGTTTTTCGTATTACTAAATATTCTTCATCATGTTGAGCTATCTGTTAGGAGAACATGTTAGAATAACAAATTCAAACACAGTAAGTGTTATCAAATAGACAGTTTTATCACCTCGGATATTATAATTTTTGTGATACAAACAAACACATTCAAGCTTATTGGCGAGAGCAAAGACCAAGAGATCTACGAAGACTCGTAAACCTCTCGTGATCTAAGGGCTTTATGAAAATATCAGCGATTTGGTATTCGATGTTCACATAATCTAACTTGATTACCTCATCCTCTACCAAATCTCTTATAAAGTGGTGTCGTATATCTATGTGTTTCGTCTTAGAATGTTGAACGGGGTTTTTAGAGATATTGATTGCACTTATGTTATCACAGTATACTAAAAGCTCAGTGCTCACAATACCATAGTCGTTAAGCATTTGTTTTAACAAAAGGAGCTGTGTACAACAACTTCCCGTTGTTACGCATCGCCTCGGCGAGAGAGAGAAACACGCTTTGCTTTCGACTATGCCAAGACACCAAATTATTTCAAGATAAAAACATTTCACTACTCTTTCTATCATCAGGATCCCCAGCCCAATCCGAATAACTAAATCCAACCAAAATTGTGTTCGTGTCTTTTGAAAAGAAAATGCCAAGGTCCAGTGTTCCAGAAACATACCTGATAACACGTTTGACAACCTTTAAATGTGACATTTTAGGCTTAGCTTGGTACCTGGCGCAAACACACACGCTGAACATTAAATCTGGTCGTGTGGCTGTGAGATATAGAAGACTTCCTATCATTGATCTGTAGAGTGTTGGGTCAACATCTTCTCCAGCATCATCTCTGGTCAGTTTGTCACTTGACCCCAGTGGCGTTTTCATATGCTTTGCTCATTCCAACTCGAATTTTTTAACCATATCCCTTACATACTTGTTTTGGGACACGAAAATTCCATCATCCATTTGCTTGACTTTGAGACCTAAGAAATACATTAGTTCTCCTACCATGCTCATCTCAAATTTAGACGACATAGCACCTGCAAACTCATCAAGCATTTTTGTGAGGTAGATCCAACTATCATATCATACACATGTGTGATAAGAATGTTGTGCTGATTTTGTTTTATGAACATTGTTCTATCAGCATTCCCTCGAACAAACCCGAAATCAATTAAGAACTTTGTTAAGTGACCATACCAGGCTCTCGGTGCTTGTTTTAGACCGTATAATGCTTTCTTTAACCTGAAAACATGGTTAGGCTTATGTGGATCTTCAAATCCCATGGGTTGTTCGACGTATACCTTTTCTTTGAGTTCCTCATTTAGGAATACTCATTTGACATCCATTTGATATAGCTTGATGTTCAAATAACATGCAATGGCTAAGAGCAATCGTATGGACTCAATGCGTGCAACCGGTGTAAATGTATCGTCAAAGTCTATGCCTTCCACTTGAGTATATCCTTGTGCGACAAGTCTGGCTTTGTTGCGAATTATGACACCAAATTCATTCGATTTGTTCTTAAAAATCTAATTTGTTCCGATAACATTCCTGTCAACAGGTCTCGAAACAAGATACCACACATCATTTCGAACAAATTGGTTAAGTTCATCATGCATAGCAATGACCCAGAACTCATCACCCAAAGCTTCTTTTATGTTCTTAGGCTCAATTTTAGAGACGAAGCATATAAAACCTGGCATTGAAGCACATGTGGATGAAAGACATACCATCTCTCTGTAGTTTAATGGTGTTGTACCTCGTGTTCGAACACCATCTTGAACATCACCTATGACTTGAGAGATTGGATGATTCTTACGTATTCTTCCTGGAGGATCTCATTTTTCTTGTTGTTGGACGTCAGTTTCAGCTTCATCCTCCATGTCACTGGAACCTTCAGATGTTTGTGTGAAGTTCCAGTGGCTGTGGCTTCAACAGTGGTGACATCACTGCTGCTAGCATCCTGTTGGACAGGATTCTCGAATATTCTATTAATTCAGCCATATTCTCATCTTGCATTTTCCCTGCGAGATTAGCAAGATCATCAAAAACAATATTTACGGACTCTTGAATGGTCCGTAATCTCAGATTATACACACGGTATGCTTGACTATTCAGAGAGTACCCTACGAAAATTCCTTTATCACTTTTCTCATCAAACTAGATGAGATACTCTCTGTCATTCAAGATGTAGCAAACACACCCAAAAACGTGAAAATATTTGATATTAGGTTTCCTTCCTTTCAGAATTTCATATGGGGTTTTGAAAGAACCTGGTCGGATGTTCACGCGATTGTTAATATGACATGCGGTGTTAACAGCCTCTGCCCAAAAATGTTTGGACAGACCTTTCGAGCTTAACATAACTCGTGTCATTTCCATTAGAGTTCTATTCTTGCGCTCAGCTACTCCATTTTGTTGAGGTGTTTTTGGAGCGGAGAATTCTTGGAAAATTCCCTTTTTCCCACAAAAATTTGTGAAAAAGATATTCTCGAACTCTCTTCCATGATCTGATCAGATCCTTGACACTTGAACACCAAACATGTCAAAAATTCTAGCAAAGAGGATTTTAAACGTTTCAAACTTGTATGATTTTTCTCGTAGAAAGAATGTCCATGTGTACCTTGAAAAATCATACACAATAACATATGTATACCTCTTGCCACCCAAGCTTTCGATCTCGACAGGTCCTACTAAGTCCATGAGAAGCAGCTCAAAACAGCGTGTTGTACCATAATGTTGTTCGCGATGTTGTACAACAGCGTGGGGAACATGGGTCTGTTTTCCCATTTGACAATCACCACAGACCACCTTTCCAACTTCTGCCAGCTTGGGTAGTCCACGTACTGCTTCCATTTTGTTCAACCTGTCAAGATTTCTAAAGTTAGTATGTCCTAACTTTTGATGCCATAACACACTCTCATCAATTTGTGCCTTATTGTATTTTGGTTCGTCAGCCATATAACAATTATCGGCTGACCTCTGTCCTTTCATGAGACATGTGTTCTTACCATCATAGACCTCACAAGAATCTTTGTCAAATTTCACTTGCAATTCTTCGTCACATAATTGACTTATGCTTATAAGATTTGCCATTAAACCTTGTACGTGCAAGACATTCTTGAGGCTAGGTAAACCTTGGACATTTAGGAGTCATTTGCCTATAATTTTTCCTTTAGAACCACCTACAAACGATACACTACCCCCATCATATGACTCATAGTTGGAAAGACAGCTTCTGTTACCAGTCATGTGATGGGAACAGCCGCTATCAAAATACTATGAACCTGAAATGTTAGTTTTCAATGCAGTATAAACAACATGGTATTTTACTTCATCTTTCCTGACCCAAACTTTCTTTGAGTCAATTCCTCTATTGGTCGTGTTTCTTTGAAGTGTGCGTGAAGCGGTTGGGAGTCAGGTACGAAGTGTTCAGATAACACGACCTAGACATCATCATATGTCTATTAAAATCAACCTTCGATTTATAAAGGCCTAATGTGACCGGTGTGAGCAAAGAATGACATACGTATTTTCTATGACGAATCTAGCTTGGGCAACAACTTGAAGACGATTAATACTCGGTCCTAGGTGCAAAGGTTTTCTACATGACATGCATCAATGGGTTATAAGAGACATACGTCGTGATCCCGTTGTCACGCGTCACGCCCACGACGCACCCCTCCAAATCTATCCTTTCGTGTAAAGAAGGCGTGGACACCCTATGCAAACTATCTAACCCGTAATGCCCACGCACGAGGACACCTCAAGACATGCAAACCTACGAGCGGTGTATGATCTAGATGGACCGGTATTGCAAAGGCAATGCTATGACTACTCCAACTCGCCCACACGGTCCAGATTTGGGGTGCGGGACACCGACACCTTAATCCAATTATTACTTGCAACCTTCCTTACCCACTATGTTATTTCAACTAACACACCGAGTTTGGTTAAGTTATATAATGCCTGTGACCTAGTGCTTCGAACACACGCATGCAGCATCGTAATGCCCTACTTAGACCTCTCGAGTTATATTAATCATGCTCCACTTAGTCACGCCCAAACCGTAATAAAGACTTAGCTAGACATAAAATAAATAAACATGCAACAGCTTAATTGAAACCATAATCAAACGGAACCAACTTACTATTAATTGAACGAAAGAAACGGCGAGCCCAAAGTGCCGCCGCAAAACATCTGAATAGCAAAATAATAAGTGTTTGCCCGAAGGAACTTAATGTACGTGGTGGTGGGGTGTGATTATAATGACATACGTATTTTCTATTTTTCTTCGTGTGGTTTGGCTCTGGTTTTACCAAGAATTTTTTGAAAATGGGAGGTTTCTTCTTACGGCTCTCAGAGAGGGAATTTGCGAGAGGTTGAGGCGACGTGGGTGAGGTAATTATGGAGTGGCCGGTTATAAGGGACGTTCGTCCTTTCTCCCGACAACCGCCCGCCACTTGTTCGAGAACTCACCCTCTCGCCCACGGCGAACGTCTAGCGCCTCATCTTGCCTCTTCGATCATGATCACTGGCTGCTCTCGTAGATTGACCAACACAACACCACACGCAAAACGGGGCAAAACCAACAAAACAAAAAAAAACAACAACAAAGCAAATAAAATACCGGTTGCCTCCGGCGGCCCTTGGTTATCGTCGCCGCTCGACTGCACCTTTTATTACTCTTCCCGTCGAGGGCTTGCACTCGATGCAATTCCGGATCTATCTCGTGATGCCCATAGTAAGCCTTCGATCGATGTCCATCGACCTTGAAGATCTTCGTCTTGGTGTCGACCTCGATACCCATTCGAAATTGAGTTTTACTCATATGGTCCGCACCACTTGCTTGTTAGCTTGCTCGACATCAACTTGAATCGAGATTGGTATAAAGCACCAATTGCCCTCGCTCGAACGACTTGGCTTTGATAAGACGATCGTGTGCCTTCTTTAACCTTGGTTTATAACGAAGGCATTGTCATAGGCCTCAGCCTTATTTCTTCCAGCCTGAAGTCAAGCTTTCTAGCTTGGCCATCACGGTCCCAATCAAAGTTGAGCTTGTTCAACGCCCAAATGCCTTGTGCTCTAATTCCTTGGTAAGTGACACATCTTGCGAACACGATTCGGTATGGTGACATCAACCTTGATTTATATGAAGGCTAATGTGACCGGTGTAACACGATGGGTTACACCGTATTTCTCGAACAATTTGGTGATAGTAGTGTTGCGTAAATGGGTTCCTCGATCACGATAATTGCCTTGGGCACGCCGAACTGTTGAAGATATTAGCTTTAAGAAAAGTGAAACTACCTTTGAGTCATTAGTGGCACTCGCTTCGCCTCAACCCATTTCGAGACATAATCCACCGCAAGCAAGATGTACGCATTGCCTCGAGCTCGGTAATGGTCCCATAAAGTCCATCCCCATACATCAAAGATTTCGACGGAAGGATAGGTATCATGGGCATCTCATTCCTCTTGTGATATTTCCTTCTTGTTGACACTCTTTGCATTGCTTACACATTTCATAAGCATCTTTGAATATCGTGGGCGGAAGAATCCACTGCCTAAACCTTTCTAGCCGTCCTTGTGCCCAAAGTGACCTCCACATTCTTTGAGTGGCGGTGATTCGTGATATCTTTGATCTCGCCGCACACAACGTCGCGCAGACTTGGTCAAGACACTTTCTCCATAAGTAGGGTTCATCCCATATGTAGGTTCGACAACCGCCTTGATCTTGTTTCTTTGATACGTAGTGAGCCCATAGGGAGTTCTCCGGTGGTTTTGTAATTCACCAAATCGCATACCAAGGCTCGAACTCCGTCGTGCCTCGAATGAAGTACAAATGTTCTTCGGGAAGGTCTCGCAATGGGCACCGGATCTTCTCCCTTCAATATCCTACTCAGTGGTCGCCACAAGGTTTTGTGCCCCACTCTTGTCTTTGATTTCTACATCGAACTCTTGGAAGTAAGATCCATCCGATTAGTCGTGGCTTTGACTCTTCGCCATCGTATCTCAGCGCGATGATCGTGTAGACGATGGTCTTGGCCCCGATGAGATATGATCGAATTTTTCAGGCAAAGACGACCGCCAAGAGCTCTTTCTCGGTCGTCTTTGTAGTTGATCGGGCTGCATTTAGAGTTCTTGAGGCATAGTATATAGCATGACTTTCCTTTCCTCTTCGTTGTCCCAAGACGGCTCCTACGGCATATCCGCTTGCATCGCACATAACTCAAGCAAGAATGACATAATGATTCTATGTTTTCTTCGTGTTTCAAAAGCTATCTTACACCCTTCATCGAATTCCCATGGTACATCATTCGAGTAGTCGTGTCAATGGTCATGATCTTTGCGAAGTCCTTCACAAATCTTCGTAGAACCCAAACAGTGCCAGAAACCTCAAGACTTGCTTTCATCAAGTCTGGATAGGGCAATTTGGCGATGATCTCTACTTTAGCTCTATCTACTTCTATCCCTCTTTCGGACACCACGTGCCCAAGAACAATCCTTCTTGTAGAGCAAGAATGACATAATGATCAAATTCTTTTCGACACATCTCGTAGGACTACTCCAAATTCGCCAAGCACTCTTCAAATGATTCCCCGAGATCAGAAGTCGTCCATAAAGACCTCGATGCATTTCTCCAATAGGTCCGAGAAGATGTTCATCATGCATGTTGAAATGTCTGAGGGCATTACACAAGTCGAAAGGCATCCTTCAGAAGGCAAATGTCCCGAATGGGCATGTGAAAGTAGTTTTATCCCGATCACCTTGGGCAACCCATATCTCGCATGTAGCCCGAGTATCCGTCTAAAAACAAAAGAATTTGTTTCACTAACCTCTCCAAAGATTTCGTCAATGAAAGGTAATGGGAAGTGATCTTTCGGTCACCGTGTTGAGCTTGATAGTCAATACACATCCTCCAACCTGTTTGGAGCCTTGTTGGGATCGGTTCTCCTTTTTTCACTACACGGATCGTGTCATGTTCTTCGTCGACACGGATATATGATGCCCAAGTCGAGAAGCTTCAAGGTTCAGCCGGGTTCAACTTCCTTTTGATCGCGTACAGGGTTGGCTTCTTCTTCCATCGATATGGTGGAATGGCCGATGCCCTCGATGTATGTTTGTGGCGACGGACCGAGTTTAGGGCTAACTCATTTACCTCTACTTGAGGAGGTAAATTTCCTTCTTCTTCTCAAGACGCGTTACGTGGCCGTCGATTGGGAAACTTGGTTCCCAAGGCTCTGAGGGCTCCTCTTGTCTCGACCTTGAATTTCTCGCCTCTTGTTGAGCCTTCACATTTCTCGTGCCATAGTGTGCACAAGTTCGCCAACGATGGCCCACCGCTTTCACGCTGATTATTTCGTATGGTCGTTGTTGTCCCGCCTCCGCTTCTTCTTTGTTGTTGTCCCGCCCTCTTTGGTTGTTAGATCACCTAAAGTTTTCGTGGTTCCTCCATCCCGGGTTGTAGGTGCGAGAGTTTGGATCATATCTCCTCCGTCAGTGTGCCCATTACCATTCGACCCACCGCATTGACTTCTTCTTCTTCAAACAGTGGGGCATAGATCCGTGTGATGTGTCACCGGCGCATATTTGGCAAATTTTAGCTTTCTTTTGCCCTTGCCTCGGTCACGGTCCCGTCCCGTGTTGGTTATGAACTTGTCGAGTGTTCTGAGTTTATCCAGCTTGGTCTCCACGGTTGAAGAAGTAGCGGCGGCTTGCTAAGAACTCTCTCCTTCGTCTCTGTTTTCTTTGCCATCTCACCCAACAGCCTAAAGGCCTCACCGAACTTTATTCAAGATTGATCCTCCACATGTTGCATTCACCAAATTTTCTCTGTTGCCTCAACCCGCCATGAAATATTGGATCGATCATGATCCGAATTTGATGTTGAGGGCATTTACCGCATTGCTTAAACCTTCCCAAGAATCATAAAAGGTCTCTCCGTGCCCATTTTGATCTCGCTTATCATTTTCCTCATGTTCGAATACGGGCGGCGGAAAATACTTCTCGAGGAACTTCGGTGAAGTTGTGCCCACGTGGTCACACTTCCAACGCAGCAAGGTGTAGAGCCATTCTCTTGCCCCATCATGCGCAGAAGGGGAACGACACTAATCTCACATACTCTCCAAGATTTTCATTGGCGCGGATAGTCCCACACGCCATCTCAAAATCTTGTAAATGTTTTGTGGATCCTCCCGGGCATGTCATCGAATCGGGAGGATTTGGATGAAGAATGCTTCATCTCCGGTTGCCATTGATCGCGGGCAAAGTGATGCCCGTTGGCCTCAGGTTCTGGTTGTTGGGGAACACCATTTCCCTCAATGTTCGCTCTACTTGTGGTTGTTCACCCATCGTATTGCCCTCTGGGTTCTCTTCTGGATTAGCTGCCCTCGCGACTTGTCGTGCCCTCCGTCGCCGCTTCTCCTCCGCCTTGCGTGCTTTTCGATCTCGTGATCGCATAAAAGTCCTCCGTTCTCTTCTCGCAAGGTTAGGTCGTAGCATACAATAAAGAAAGCAATATAAATTCAAGAAATAGAGATACTACTGGAATGCGCAACTCCCCGGCAACGGCGCCAATTCTGACACGTTGTCGTTTAGCGTTCAAAATAAATTTATAACCTATTGCCCATCACAGGCGTAGCCAGCGATAAGTATAGGGTCGATCCCACGAGGAGTTGGTGTAGCGATCTCTGATGTCACGATGTCACTTAAAAGGGATGAGGGTGGTGTAATTATCTTGATCACTATAGGTAAGGCTAAAGTAACCTGAAACAATCTCAAAGGGAATATCAAATAATAACGAATCTAGCTTGGGCAACAACTTCGTGAAGACGATTAATACTCGGTCCTAGGTGCAAAGGTTTTCTCTACATGACATGCATCAACCGGTTATAAGAGACATACGTCGTGACCCGTTGTCACGTCACGCCCACGACGCACCCCTCCTCTATCCTTACTGTAAAGAAGGCGAGGGACACCCTATGCAAACTATCTAACCCGTAATGCCCACGCACGAGACACCTCAAGACATGCAAACCCACAGCAGCGTTATGATCTAGATGGACCGGTATTGCAAAGGCACCGCTATGACTACTCCAACTCGCCCACACCAGTCAGACTATTTGGGGTGCGGGACACCGACACCTTAATCCAATTATTACTTGCAACCTTCCTTACCCACTATGTTATTTGCAACTAACACACCGAGTTTGGTTAAGTTATATAATGCCGGGACCTAGTGCTTGGGAACACACGCATGCAGATCGTAATGCCCTACTTAGACCTCTCGAGTTATATTAATCATGCTCCACTTAGTCACGCCCAAACCGTAATAAAGACTTAGCTAGACATAAAATAAATAAACATCAACAGCTTAATTGAAACCATAATCAAACGGAACCAACTTACTATTAATTGAGCGAAATAGAAGCGGCGAGCCCAAAGTGCCCGCAAAACATCTGAATAGCAAAATAATAAGTGTTTGCCCGAAGGAACTTAATGTACGTGGTGGTGGGGTGTGATTATAATTCGATGCAAAGAAAAACAGGATCAAGAGAGTGGAAGAGACGCACGTCGCGCCTTCATCCATATATATAGGCCGAGAGGATCCGCGATGGTGATGGCCCATTGGTTGGAAGACCTTAGGGTTTCCTTGTCGATCTAGCGAGATCATGTTTACCTTTTTGGTTCACCTTCTTTAACGAATGGTTTCCTATTTGTGGCGACAATTGTGGAAACAAGTTTGAAGAGTTAGGAACATGTAAAACCTAAACCGGTGGTATCTGCCTTTTACCCATTAATAAAGCATCATCTAATTTAGGACACGAGAAAAGAGCACAAAACTTGTGTTCCATTTTCTTTAACGAATGTACCTTGTGCCACTTCAAGTTGACAAGTCACCTTATTTAGTTCGACTTCCCTTTGTGTTACCAAGACTTCAAGCTTAGCCAGAGATGCTTTCAGCCTCGTATTCTCTCTTGATGTGAGCTCAAGATCTCGACTTTGTCTTTTTTATTTTTCAAGTAGCTCGTCATATAGCTTCTTCAACTCTTGTACTATGGCGATAGTGTCTTCATCATAATCGCCCTCACCACCTATATCATTCACAAGAGTATTTAAGCAAAATAAACTTGAATAATAGTCGAGACCATACCTATTTGATACTGGATCAAAATTGACTGCATCTTCCTCATCGTCTGATAATGTTTTGGCAACTGCGACGTGGAGTGTTGTGGCAACAGAGCTGGCCGCAGCGTTGTTGTCGTTATTTACCTCTTCAAAGAACTCAACTTCATTATCACTCCCTGATACCCAGTACGACTTTCCTTTCTTTCTTAGCGTGTTCACACATTGGTTCGCATAGTGTCCATACCCTTTGCATTCACGACATTGGATACTATCAATGTTGGAGGAATCATACCTAAACATGTTTGAGGAAAAAGACTTCCTCACTGGTCTTGGTGGAGTGAAACTTTGAGGTTTTGAAGACGGGTATTCTACCATACGATGATTTTGATCCATAGGCCTAGCTTGAGCTTTTGCCTTGTTCATCTTCCTTACCATAGTGTTGAATTTTCTGGTGATTAGAGCAATATCATCGCCAGCATTGATCTCATGCAGCTCCTCTTCATCATCCAACTCGGTTATCTCCCACGATGTTCCACTGGATGTTGCGCCAGTGGTGAAGGCAACTGTCGGCTTCTTATTGATTGCACCTTTCTCTTCCAGATTCATCTCGTATGTCTTGAGTGAATTCATGAGATCCATGAACTCAATGGTTGCAACCGTTTGAGATGTTTCAATAGCCGTGACCTTCATCTCAAATCTTGCGGGTAAGGTTCGAAGAGCTTTGGACACCAAAAATTTGTTACTTATCGGATCACCAAGATCTTGGCACTCATTGGCAATATCCAATATCCTCTTCGTGTAGTCGTTGATGTTCTCTTCTTCTCCTATCTTCATATTCTCGAATTTGGAAGTGAGAATGTGACGTCGAGACTCCTTTATACTTGAATCACCCTCAGAATGTCGTTGAAGAACATCACATGCATCTTTATCCACGGATGCGTAAATGGTATTGAGGGCCTTCTCGTTGAAGTTTGCATCGTCAACCTGATCTCTTGTCCACTGTGCAGACAGTGTTAGGGTAACATCGCCCTGAACATCAGTGGTCTTTGGGACTAACCATCCGTTCTCCACGGACTGCCATGCTTTGACATCAATGTACTTGATGTATGAACGAATTCTGGTCTTCCAGTAGGAGTAATTCGATCCATCCAAGATTGGTGGTCTATAATAACCAGCATTGTTTGAATCCATGGCGAAATAATAAAGAAGATACCTGACAGGATCTCACTCAGTGTATCGAGTGTAAGCTCTGATACCAATTGAAAGTGTTGCTTCGTCTAAACACAAAAATGTTATGTAGACTGTTATCCACACACAGAGTAAAACAGCGGAATTAAAAACTTGAAGAACACCGATGTAACTTTTCTACAGATTAAAATTATAATCTGTAGATGCCAATATGGCGAAATTATTCACTATAAACTTTACAGTGAATTTTACAAAAATTCACTACTTTATCACAAGATAAAGTCGGAAAGTTGAGTACAAATGTTATCTATCAAGATATATGAAAAAGCTAAAAAGCTATCTATTAAGATATATGAAAAATATTAAAGATTTCCTCACACCACTCGTGTACTAAAAAGAACAACCTTTTAAAACAATTAGAAGTTAAAACACTCGTGTGATATTGGAAATGTTACGAAAACAGACTCAACAACATAAAAAGATCTTCAGATACTTCTTCAAGAGTTGAGCACTTTCTGCTGTCGCTTTACCTCTCCTTTTATTGGAGTTGAGAGGCCTTCGACTGCACGTCTTGGACCACGATCAAGCCGACAAGGATGTGACTAAGTCGTGGTAGTTAGTCGCTTAACTTGCTCCTGGAAAATAGGAACTAAACAGCTGACTTAGTCCACCCTGATCTCTATCGATCTGTTTCCCGTATTCTTCGATGTGTTCCCATCGCATCCAATGAAACATTCGTAACTTGCACACACCAAAGAGAAGAAAAAGGTAAAACACTAAAAATAACTAACTCGTTATATTGAGGAGACTTAGTCAGAGTTAACCAACTCTAACAAATCATATTATCGGCATTCTTTAATAATAATCATACACGTTTAAAAAATATACACGTTTTAACTAATCATACACATTTATCATAATAACATATTTAATTATATTAGGTCGGCATTCTTTAATAATAATCGCATCTAAATACATTGTTTATCATTATCATAATCGCATCTAAATACATAATCGCATGTTTAATAATAAAAACAAACGGAATCCAATCGGTCGGTTTGAGGAATCCGACCGGTCGGTTCGATCGGATTCCTTAAACACCGATCGGATTCCGCATACAAAACTATATAATGGAGCGCGACGTACCTGAGAAACCATTGTGCGAGATTTCCGACGAGAGGGCGTTGGTGTGTAGTGAGGAATCCGAGAGGGAGAGAGGGATCCGAGAGGGAGAGAGTAATAATCCGAGAGGGAGAGAGATATCCGAGCGAGAAATCTGAAAGAGAGAAGTCGGATATATAATAGGGGAAGGAATCCGATCTGATCCGATCGGTAATGAAGAATCCGATCGAATCCGATCGTCGATCGGATTCCACTCTTCAGTCAAGATTCCGAGCTTCGTATATGGACGAATTCTAACGGAAATATTTTCAGCTTTTTCAGCTTTAAGTCATTCGTTCCTCAGCTTTAAGTCATTCCCCGATCAGAATATGTTTTTTCAAGAGTAATTGGGGTATCTCTTCCTGATTTTGCATTTTTTATAACGTTTGGGTATATCCATATTTCGTTTATGAGATTTGTGTAATTTCCCCTATTGACACTTAATTTTTTGATATTTTATCTGTGTGAAAAGAGTCGGAAAGCATGTGGACATTTTTGGAGATTAATGTTGTTAGTTGAGGCATGCATGTCTTTTTTTGGTTTACCTGTACAATTGTTTTATAGTAATTATCGTACTTTTTGAAGACGTTTTACTCTTCTTAATATTGTTGCTCGAATTTTAGAGTAGTATGGATTAATTAATTAAGGAGTTTATAACCAGGTGAAAATGTTATCAGCATTCTTGATTAGAAACAATTAATCATTGAGAAGTTAGTCTAAGCAGCCGAATCTCGAAACTCTAATCTCTCTGTGTGTGTCAGAGGGGGGGTTTTCCCCTTAAAAGGAGAAAACACGGAAATATGAAAACCTTTTGTCACTTGCAAATATCATCATGTACATGTTGTCAAATGAAAAAGGTTCTGCGTTATCAAGTGATGAGAAGATTCCCTGAATAACTTTTGCTACTCAGCATTGACAAACGAAAGAACAATCACATTTTTCACTTTTTTTTTTCTTAAAAAGAAAAGGGTATTCTCGGAGTAAAATCGCACAAAAACCCACCTCCACTTATAGGTTATCCTAGGGGTTCGCATTATTCACTTTTTTTTTTCTTTTTCTTTTGTGACGGGAGAAATCCCGCTTCACTATTCGATGTTACTAACTAAATCTCATCCACTGGTAATACCTTCAAATCACTTAGAAGAAGAAACATATTGGGGCATTTATTATTAGGAAAATATACAATTTTAACAAGATATATTGATTTTCTGATAATTTTAGCATAATACATCAATAATACATCACTCAAGCACAATGAATTAATTTTGTGATAATTTTAGCTCATAAGAGATTTTTTGCACCAAAAAAATACAGTCGGCATCATGAAATGATATATAGAAAGCACAATTTAGAAACGTAGTTGGAAATGATTTACTGCTATTTGTTATTTCTGATGTCAATTGTGCTTTTCGATGTCGAAAAATCACTTACGGACTAAAATTATCACAAAATCAATTCATTAGGCTTGATTAAGGTATTATTGATTGATTATGCTAAAATTATTACAAAATCAATTTATTAGGCTAAAATTATGTATTTTTCCTTTATTATTTCTATGATCCATCTTTTTATATCCATGTATTAATTTATTACCCCCATTACCCACCTTTTAATTCCACTATCTAATAATTTTTTTATTTATTATTTTCATTCACTTTACACTCATTACATTTTATTAAAACTTGTACCATCAAAATTAAAGAAGGAATATTGTTGGGGGGGAGTACATTTTAGTGACCATTATTCAATTTATCCTACACCACAATCAATCAATCTAAATACAAAAATAAATAATCAAAATAATCAAATCCTATTTAAAATCACTTTGAAGAAGTAACATATTCGAGTTAGAAGGGTGGTAAGCTTCCAACTTGAGAACTTGCACTATTAGCTTTTGTTTGAATGCGTTTGTGATGGGAGAGACTATCCAATGTACAAGGTAAAGGATTCTTGAACTAGTTGGGCCTGTTAAACTTTAAAATGGGATTTTCTTAGAAGATCATTTAAAAGTGTTTAATGCTACTAGTATAGGGGTGACCAGTTAGCATGGTTCGATTGCGTAACAAATTAAATAAAATGAATGAATCGAAATTTATATTATATGAAATTGAAACTGAACCATATAGTCTAAAAATCGAACCATATATGAATGAATCCGAAATTTATTAACCTTTGGTTCTAAATATATATTTTCTACCAAACAGATGACATTATTAGAGAATGAATTATAAACTATAAAACATATATAAACTATAAAACTAAATAAATATTAATGATTACTAAACTATAAGACTAAATAGATATTATGTAATAAGTATTATATATATATCCTTAATTCAGTATTTTCATCCCTAAAATTGAAATCGAATCGAAATATTAACAATTAAAAAATTTAAACGATACATATAAATAACCAAACCGAATTTGTGTTCCGTTCGATTCGAATTTTCGATTAATAGCTAAAATTGCTCACCTATTTCGAAATTGATTCATCAAAATCCGGTTAAATAAAACTTCAAAATTGGATCTAATTTATTGTTCGTCAACCCAGGCATAGTAATTAGTAATGATGACACTAAATCAATTTGAATCTAATAACTGCCAACCGAATATCATATGGCGTTTTAATAAAGCAACAACTGAAAAGTTTCCGAGTCCCACTTTGTACTTTTTTACTTAGTTTATCAAGTAACTGCCACAAACTTGTGTGTTTTTATTCAATAATCATGAACACACAAATTGTACAACAACTATATACAATAGAATTCAAGACCCTCCACTAAATTTTATTACGTACATCAGAATCCCAATATCTGAAATTTAAAACAAAACAACATTCTCAAATAATCTGGTGAGATTTCTTGCAATGAGCAATGGCGGCCTCGATCGAGCCCTCGGCCTCCGTGGCGCTGCTGCTCCTCCTGAGACTGTTCAGCTCCTGCAAAGCGTTGGAGTTGAGCGAGAATGAAGACGAGCCAGTAGAAGAGTTGGAGGAAGACGAGGACAGACGCTTTGTCGGAGAATGCCGTTTGATGGCGCTCGAAAATGACCTCCTCTGCGCAGTATCGTCACCGCCGTCTTTGTCAACGTTGTTTATTACAGTAGCTATTGTTGTCTTCCTCTTTGTAGTCTTGTCTGAAATTTCATAGGATTTTAGAATTGGCGCGGCGGAGTTAGGCTTGGCGTATTTGACGAAGAGTGATTTGAGGTAAGCTTTGGATGCTCTGAGTTTCTTGATTAGGTTGAGCTTCTTGGCCCAGGAGATTTTGGTGGGGTGGCTGTTGATGAAGGTGTTGAGGTCGTTTGACCATTCGAAGAAGAGATCCTCGGCGTTGAGTTCGCAGCTGGCTCTGCAGGATTCCGATGGGGAGGAGTCGAGTGGGGTGGAGGGGGCGGTGAATGGGAGGGAGTAGTAGCTGTTGTCTTCTGCGTCGAGGAAGGCGCTGGAAGGAGGGAGGAGGTAGAGAGGGAGCAGTTTGCCTTTGTGGAAGAGGTGGTCGGCTGGGGAGGCGGTGATTTGTTGGTGGGAGGCGGCGGCGAACTCGAATTCTCTGCTTTGAGAGGAGGCTGAGGGTGATGAACTTAGCTCCATGTCTATGTACTCTTCTTCATCTCCATATTCACTTACTGAAACAATATCTCTCTCCATCTCTTCTCTCTCTAGATGTGTTTAGAGAGGAGAGGAAAAGAAACTGGGGAGACAGAGCATCCTTTAAAGGAAGGAGGATGCCAAGTAGTCAGTGAGGTAAAAGTATGATAACTGATGACCAAATGTCAGATATTCTTTTTTTTTCTGCTTCTTTCTTTTGTATGGAAATATTACATCCTCTTCTATACATTATAATGGCAAATTTCGTGCATGAAATCTAGCACTAGTCATAAAATTGAAGCACTAAAACGTTCTTTATAATAAAGAAGTTTTTAGTTCAATCCCATCTAAATGTGGGTTGAAGTTCCATTTTATTTGGATATATGATCTAGTTTATACTGATTTAGTTATTAAAAGAATTATTTAAAATTAATGATATGATATTTATATTGTAGTTTTAAAAAATGGCAAGTTTCAAATAATATACTTCCAGAAATGGATAAAACATGCATAATGGTTAGATTAATAAATACAAACATTTAAATTCTGAAATAGAAGAAAACACTATGTTTCTGCCTCATTGAGCACCCAAAAATTGAACAGTTCTTGGGATTATCGAATTTCCATTTTAAATGAGAGGTGGAAGAACTTGAATAGCAGTGTCTTCTGCAACATCACACAACTTTGTCTGCTACAAAATACTTAAATTGGTTAGCAGCTGAGCTGCCCATTCCTCAAACTTAGTTTTTTTCTGTATCTTTCTCCTTTGTATTTTAAGAAAAAAATCTCAATGGATAAGTTTTATGGATATGAGAGCTGACTTGGTCAAAACATGGGCATCTTGATTGTTGCCTTCTTTTTTACTAGCTTTGAAATATCAAATTCAAAATTTTATTTATTCACAAAAACTCTTGTATGGATTGACGAAAGTATCATTTATTATTAAAAAAAATATCATTTATATAAAAAATATTATTCATTTTTTATCCTGTAATTTCAAAAAATATAATTTATATTAAAAAGGTATAATTTATATTAAAGAAAAATAAGACTTTAAAAATATAATTTATATTAAAAAAAGTATCATTTATACTAAAGAAAAATAATCAAAGTTTATAGATATATATATGATGGATGTACAAGAGACTTTATCTTATTTGCTTATAATTTTACCCTATTTCCAATATAAGTAACCTTGGGTTCAGCATTTTTCTCTTGTCATAACATAGTTTAAATTTAAATAATTTACATCCAAAAATCGAGGCGTTTCAGTTTTCTCTCTTTTGTGACTTTTGTGATAATCTTCCTATGAGTCCATGACTGTGACTGCCCTTAACTAATTCTGTATATTGATCTGTATGAATAAGAAGGGTTTCTTTGTTTTCTTCTTCAATTTTTTGTTCTTTTTACTCCATGAAAACCTCCTTCAAATTTTTGTAAATAAAGAGTAAGAAAATAGGAGACTGATACATCAGATTTATCACATGTCATCTGACATATTTAAAATAGGGAATACTCTGAGCTCCTTTCCTGATGTGGCCCAATTCTATTGGCCTCTAATTGTAACTGTAGATATATAATATAAATATGTATAGTGATTCATCTTTATTTTATTTTAGTGTTAGTTACTGTAAAATACATCAACTTTGATCAATTTTTAGTTTTACATTTAAACTTTCGATACATCTAGATTTGCATATGAAATAAAATTACCCCAAATCAAAATCAACTTGGCAGAGAAAAAAAAAAGATAATTATTGGATTAAATTTCTATTGATTTATTTCAAAATATCATGAACTTTCAATAAAAGACCTAAATTATTAATATCGTACCAAAAATATTGATACTAATATTTTTGATTGACTGAATACCACATGATAAAAACGATATCGTCCACCAAAATCATTTTTAAAAGTGTATAATGGTTCTGTTTCGTCTTTCTTTTTTGTAAACACAAACATATTTGGTGTTTACTTTGTTTAGTTATTATTTGATGACCATTAAATGATAAATTTGATGGAAAGACAGTAAACATGAACACATTTGATGTGTTTTTTTGGCAATTATTAATGAAAATCCGATTGTATATGATATATCTTATTTGCGTAATTAAGGTTGTTGTCTGTCCGAACATTAAATTTATATTTTCTAATTACATCCATTTTGTTGATGTAGGATTTGAATCCTTTTGTCTACTTATTCAAAGTTTTAAGAAGAGCCATTTCAGAGTCTCTTAAGTCTAAAATTGATAATACTGTTTGAAATTTTTACTAAAGATGAGATTAGTATTTTGGATTTGTGAGGTTATTAGATAACATCATTTCTATTGGTAAAGAAAGTACTTCATAGCTCATTATATTAGAGAAATATTGATTTTGACGGAACTAGAATTAGAATCTGATTATTATTTTTACAAAAATAAAATAAAATTCAAATGAAGTATTGTACAATATAAGCCCCATGAGCTATTTTGTGTTGTTTTGTTTCTACAAATTTCTTGTCACAGTTATTAAAAGTTTTCATGAAAGTCATTACTTAAAAATTCTATATTTTTTTTTGTCAATAGTCCTTGTCATAGTTAGGGGTATCTATTCGGTACGGGTCGGGTACCCTATCCGAAAAATCGGGTACTCGACCCTATTTTGTAAATCGGGTACCCGACCCAGAACCTATTTTGTAAATCGGGTACCCAACCCGAATACCCGATTTAGCTTTTTTTTTTTTTATATATTTATATATATATATATATATATATATATTGTAAATATTAGTTTATTAGAATGAATAATATTAAAAGTTACTAAAAATTCTTCCTATACGCACTTTTTATTTTTTTTTTTTTTGTATTTATTTTTTTTGTTTTTTTATTTGTATATAAATCTATATATGTTGTAATGTAACTAATAACTATGTTAGCTATATATTTGGATATTCCCAGGGTGTTATGATAGCATTTTTTTCTTTGTATTTATTTATTTTATTTTTATTTTTGTACATAATTTTAGATATATAATGTTAACTATATACTCTCATTTGTCAAGTTATGATAGCATATCACGTATTTAAGTGTATATGCTATTTTTAATATTAAGTTATCATTTATAAATTTCACGTATTAAAATTAAGAATAATAAAACTATATTACAATATATTAATTTCAATATATTAATTATATATTTAAATATATAAAAATATATAAAATATAATTATTTTTTAAAAATCGGGTATCGGGTAATACCCGATACCCGGTTTCACCTAAATAGCCATACCTGATCCCTACACCCGATTTTGGGTAATCTGGTACCCAATACCCAAGAAATTTTGGGTCGGGTATGACAGTTAATTAAGCTCAACTAGCTAATGAATTTAGAGAAATTTATTTCATATTGCAATTTCTAGCGACTTCCGAAGACACTAAGGGGTTCGTTTGGTAGACATATTTAGATATGTTAAGATAGATAAGAATAAGATGTGTATTGTAGATAATATGATATTTGTATTGTATCTTGTTGTTTGGTAGATATGTTTAGATAATATAGATATCAATCCCATTTGTTTGGTACATTAGTTAAAAATCTAGATCAAGTAACAAAATTACAATAGTAACTTTTTAAAATTACAATTAGATCCTACACTATATCTTCGAGAACAAATCAACGGTATAACCCAACGTAGGGTAATCGTGTAACTGCATCTAAACAACTTTGCAACGATATAACCCAACGTAGGGTAACTGTGTAACTGAATATACTGTGCACATTAGATTAGAAAATGGTGCAAACCAGGAGTTACCTTTGCCAAAGAGGCATAGTAAATTAACTCGGCTTTCTAAATATCAAAGGCTCACGAGATAACTATCTCATCTATCAAACAAGCAGATAAGGTAAGATGAGTTCCCTATACATGGCCTATCTCATCTACCAAACCGGCCCTAAAGCAATATTTTATGATAGATCTCAAGCTTCAAACGTGACTGTCACATAACAATAGCAAAACGAAACAAAACAACCCTCAAGGTTTACACGTGTAATTGTCAAAAACCCAAAAATAAAATTAGAAAAGAAAAGATGTGAAAATACCTTCTCATAGTAAGGTAACATCTATATGTATCCTGTACGAATTAAGATTAGCTCCTTCACAACAGACTTTTTTCAACTGTATCATGAAAGAATGTGGCACTTCAATTCCAATAATTTCAACCACATTTTGTTATGGTGAAATTTTAATGGACGAAACATGGCCTTTGAAGTGGAATTATACAGCAAAAATAGGCCCTTAGCCAGACTTGAAGCTGATCAAATCATAGGCATGATTAAGATGATTAGACTGCTTGATTATTATATACTCTTTCTTGGTTCTTTCTCAAATTTTTCATCAAACTCCCAATCAATAATTCCCTCCATTGAGTTGCTTATATTATGATCCTCAAACTCCAACTCCCACTTCAACTTAGACAGTTGCGCCTCTGCGTCCGAGGACCTACTGCGGTTAATTCCAAAAGAGTCTCGATGTTCCACCTCTCTCACATCTGGTAGTTTGGTCGACAGACTACGAACCAAAGGAATAGAAAGAATTGGATTGAAAGGCAATGGCGGCATCCCTCTTTGTGCCTCATCCTCATGTTTTGATTTAGGACTGCATTCAACTTTTGAGACCTGTCTTGACAGGAATGGAAGTCCTGGGATCCGCGCCCTTGGAGGCGTCTCTGGTAGCAAAGTTGGCCTCTCAATGGATTCGAATTCATGTTTCATCTTGTCAAGTGCTTCCAACAGTTCTTTCAGTTTTCCATCACTTATTCTGGTAAGAATGACTCGTATCTCTCAGAAAGTTTAAGCAACAAGAATAAAGGCCATTGATAATCATCCTTGCACATGTAAAGGATAGGATATTAATTCATTCACCTTGAATCCTTGGTTTGATGAATGGAATACTGTGTCTTAATACGTTCCACTAAGCTGAATGTAAGTTTCATCTACATTGTAATCAACGATCCGCAAGAACAAAAAAGAGATTTAAGTTCAGCAAATGAAAAACGAGGCCATACTCTAAAGCACATGCAGCCAGAATACTCTGCATATATTACTTTTAGAAGACATTGTACCTTGGTTTCCACAGTCTTGTATTGTTTCTGGAGCTTCTTCCTTGCATCGATTGCATCACTTTTTAACTCGATGCTAGTTACCTCATCTAACCTGCCAGAACTGTATATTAGATATGTGCTTTGGTTAAGATCATACTCCGACTAATTAAGAGAACACCTTTTCATTTTGTCCACAAGCTCGTAGAATGAAGAAAGACACGACCCCATCTCGTTCTGGTTGAATAAGATTATTCAGATATAAAAGTGTGAAAAACATCTCGGAATTTGATCTGCCAAATGTATAAAGAAACGATTGTGAAAGCACTTTTAAATACCTTGAATGCCTCTAAAATGCCTGTAGCCCAATTCATGAAGTACTCCTCATGCTTTTCCAGCTCATCACTAACACAAAGTGAAAATTAGTTATAGAAACTTCAAAAATTGATAATATTTAGTTCAGATTAAAACAAGAAAGCGACAGATTTCAGGAAAAGGAAAATTAAGGAGTAAAGCAGAACCTACTTGACCAGTTTCTTCTTTTTCACGACACACGATGACTTGAAAGCCCAGGTGCTTTCAAGAAAATTGATAAATGTGTTGCAAACTTTTGCTTCTGCTCTGTATGAAGCAATACATTTTGCAAGCTCATCATCCTGAGTAGTATCATCACTTTAGAAGTTATGCAATACATGTAATCTCACTGTGAAGCAATTCTTTCAGCCTTTCGTAGCTTGCAGAAAAGCTCTTACCCTCACGCTGAAATGCTGCATAATCTGATTACTAGCATCTTCAAATTGATCTCGTTCTTCCTTGCCATTGTGAAGGCGGGACTGAGCAGAAATCAATGAAGCCGTAACCTACATATAAACTCATCAGAGCAACACTATTGCCCAAGATGGAAAGACATGTTCACAAGACATTCTTGGATTATCCGGACAAAAACGCTGAATATCTAGTTGGTTGACTAAATTCTTAAGAGAAACTGTAAATGTATCAAGGTTGTGTAGTTCGGTTTACAGCATTCTCTAGTTATTGAGGTTTGATTAACACACTACTTCTGTAGAATCTTTGGGATCATGACGTTCTAGAAGAAGAAACTGATATCCATGAGAAAAATGGAATTCAAAACATCTAGGAGAAGAAAGGAAATTAAAAATTTACCTGTTTCAGCTCTTCTTCAAGATCATCTTTTCTCTTTTGAAGAGCTTTGATTTCATCATTCAAATCCTGGGAAATGACATTTAAGTCAACCGTGTCACATGTGGTACAACGGGATAATATCTTTAGAGTGCAGATGTCCTAATTTTAGGCAGATTACAAGCATAATCAACACTTCACAAAATATAAAAACCAGGAGAAAATAGGGGAAACAATTCCAGCTCTCTGTATTCTGTTTCATCTTCACAGCAGAAACATATTACAAAATGATTGACAAACAGGTGACTGAGAAAGAGGAAAATCTATTGAATAGAGAAAGTCACCAGCTTTGGGAATAATACAATTACCGAAAATAATGCATACAAGTAAAATATAACAAAATCAAGTCAATGACAGAAGACCACTATATCTTAAAGAATAATTACTATTAAATAAAAGTAATCAATGTCAATAGAGATTGTGCATAGGGCAAGGTAACATCTAGGCAGCAATAACAAACAAGAAGCTTCACATCCATTTATAAAGGAAAAAATTAATAATAAAATTGCAAGCCACCGAACAATTTATTTCTGTAAGGTATTTATTATTTCTATTAGCAGATAGTTGTTGCTAGACACTTTACCTTCTCAATCTGGATTACTTCATCGGCCTTAGTGACACGAAATTTAAGAGCTTCTTCTTTTTGTAATCTGTTAAATTAACAAATGAACATATAAGAGAACGATTTGTCTGCTGAGTTTTTAACATGTTGAGGCAAGCTACACTTCACTGCTAGTTGAACAATCTTTCTATCACTATATAATAATGACTGCTGTAAAGTCCAAAGGTTTAATGCAGAACGAAAAAATGATGACTCATCGACAACTCTCAACTTGATACATCTTTTAACTGCGGAAATCCTTCTCACTGATATCCGGGAGCATTATATTGTCTTTGTGTTTGCATTCGGAGGATAAAATGTTCAAGTAATATAGGCAGCAAAAAAATACAAACCTATTATCTAAAATGCGCCTTTCAGCTTGTGATGCAGAGCTTGCAAGAGATTCTGACAATACCTTTAGCTTGTCAACCTGCATGATAATTACATGCATGCCGAAGATGAAAAGTAAAGGCTGACAAGAAAGACTAAAATGACTATACTCATTATTACCAGATGATGCAATTATTTTGACATAATTTAAAGGACTCTTCACTTTGAAAGTAACTCTTAAAACTATAGTTCAGTTCATCTCACATATGCTCTATATTGATTGGTTTGGTAATTTCATTTTATCCACTCAACAATCTCTTCCAAATAAAATAGCAATTGAATCACGAGAAACACCTTTTGTTTGTGTGCTGCTAGAGAATCCCCATTTTGCATTATTAATTTCTTACGCGTTAGAAGCTCCACCAATCTGGAACAAGATCTAACATGTGTGAGCGCTTCATTCAGATACTGCAAGAACAGAAAAAGATTACTCCTGCTTCAGAAGTTTCATGGATAAAAATTCAGCATTTCTCCAGCAGCCATCTCAACATAATAAAATGCTTAGGGTATTCAATATTCATGATCATTTATATAAGCATCATTAGGCCAAATTTCAGCCCCAACATAGGGATCCATATTGACCATCTCCAATTCCCTAGAATTAAAGTTATGTCTATGAGGGAAAATGAATACCAGTGGATGAATTGTCAAGAACAGAAAAACGTTTTGGGATAGTAAATTGCTCAAGTTCTGTAATACTAAGCACAGATACCCTCTAGAAAATTTCAGCAACAGTAATCAGCCATTAAAGATGAAGTTCACCTGAGGTTGCATTGCGTGCACATAATCAGTTTAAAGTGCAAGTTTTTCAAGATAAAATATCATATTTATGTGGCTTTGAGGATATGCTCCATTAGGAAAATATTCTTAAAATATAGTTCAATAAATGTGCAATATTGAGATTCTTCAAATTTAGAAAACTGTCTTCTATCTTTAACAATTATAAAGGAAAATCACCTTACCTCCTTCGACATCTCATTAGGCTCGTTTTTCATGCCATGTAGTCTTTTATGTATACTTGAGAGTTCAGAATCTATTCTGAGAGCAAAGAAGACATGCAGAGAAATAATTAAAATATTAGCTTCATATGAAAAACCAAAGGTCAAAAGAAAGATCTTAAGATGATGGAAATTATTCTACTCAAGAAGTTGGAAAGTGGCATTCACAAATCACAACTCATCAGAGTACATTAACTTGTCCATAAAACAAGTAGCTTCCAGCTGAAAGCCTCGGAAATAATATAAATGAAGTAAATTCATGTAAAAGAAGCCCTGGTCTCTCAATATACTGGTTTCTCTTAATTCTGATAGCCGGTAGCTTTATGATTCATATCTTTTTAAGGTGGAAAAGGAAATGTTTTGAAGTGGTTGAAAGTGGTTAAGGAATAGAGATAAAGAAGCCTTAAGATGAATAGTAGTTGCTTTACTTCTTAATGTTCTGGGGAAGTCTTCAGAATTCACTTAACCTTTTAGAAGGAAAAAGATATCTAAGTTGATTTGAGGATGAGGGTAATACTCGTTTCACATTTTAGCAACCAGTGGGTCAGATTTATTCAAGCTTTGCCTGCTGACAGAGACTAGTTTTCTATAATATAGCATGTAGAACTCAGTCGTTGCAAATTTAACCCCTCAGTCCTTGCTTTAGCAGAGTGATCTGTCTGGGATGCCATGCCTAACATCCATCCTACCCGTATAATATATGCTATAGCTAAAAGTGAAGCTAATCAATGAAACTGTGGGAGGTATACCCCCAAGCACCTTACTATCTCAGCATTTACTTTCAGTCCAGACATAGCATCTTGTACAAATTGAAGCAGCTCTGCCCTTTTTGCCTGGAATTGAAAAAGAAAGATCAAGAATATGTTCAAGAAAGCTCCACCTTTACCAATATCCCCTCATTACAAGGATGACTTAACAACGATCATGCGATTTATACCAGTACTTCTTCATTATAGGTTGAGAAGGCTTTAGCTAAATCTTGTACACTGCTCACTGTCACATCAAGAGCTTCTTTTCCACCAATGAGACTGAGCCTGAAAGAGAAGGGGAGAGTGGGGGAAGGGGGGGAGGTTCTCATGCTTCTTTTTTTAATCTTCTATAACACAGGAAACAAAGTATGAAAGCAATCACATGATTTTCCTAAGTGATTGGTTGATCTTTATCCCACCACCAGGCTAGACCCAGGAACTAAAATAAAAACAATTAAGCATCTGAGTCTGAGATGCTCTCAAATTACCTGAATATCCCCTGAAGCAAAGAAAGTTCCTCTTGATTGGGTTCTTCAAGAATCTGTGTCCGAGGAACAAAGGAATCAGCTTGATTGGCATCCAGCTATCATGGAGAAAACGTCATACAGCTTAAAGCAGAATATAGGACTTGAAGACGAAAAACATAATTTAAAAACATCTAATATCAAATAGTAGGCAAGTACTCGTCTTCTAAAATATTAGTTGAAAACTTCACTAGACCAATAAGGAACAGCTAAGTGTATTAAACCTCTTTAAGAGATAACGATATACAGGAGAAATGGGAAAACAAAAATCAGAAAAGCAAGGGCTATAAATAATTCAATTCTAAAGAAAATGTATAAGAGATATACATCTAGAGAACAAAACAAAGATGACACAACTAGGCAAATTTCATGATTATTGAAATGAAATTTCTGGCACTAACCAAAGACAGTGTAATGCCCTCAAGAGCTTGACTCTGAAGGAACATATCACGGAAATCCATTGGTTCTCCCCCAACATCGGGATCATAATACATAATCTGTGAAAAACTACATACAAGTGACTATGTGATACATAGATCAGATTAAATGGATTTTCTTATGAATGGTGGTCGTATACAACTCAGACCAAGAGTGAACCGTGTCTAGCAAGGCTTTGAGACAGAAGTGAGCACAAAAGGTATCTGTCACTGATATGATACATATAAGAATAACATACATATATATTATACATAAAAAAATAAGACATTAAAATTCTTGTAGTTAGGGACTGATCTTGCTAGAGTATAAAAGCAAGATCTAGTTTTCAACAGTTTGAGGTTTAAACAGCTGATAGATTTTTTAAATTGGCCAAACTAATTCAGAAACTTGATTTTTTTCTAGAAAAATCTGTGCAAGAGAAATTCCATGTGTTCCTCTGTGCCCAAGAAGATGGCTGGGTGATCTAATCAAATGCAACTTGAATTTATAAACTGACAATTATTTATATTATCTTGGCCAATCTAATTGAAAAACTTGAATATTTTCTAAAGAATCTGCTTAAAACACAAATTTAATGAGTTTCCATGTGCCCAAGAAGATGGCTGAGGTGAGTCTAATCAACACTCTTTGGGGATCTTGAAACTTTACATGAAAAAAGATTTTAAAAGCTCCAGAAGTGTTCAATGTCTAAGAATCTCAAAGGAGCAAAAGTTGAAGTTTTACCAAAAACATACCACAGTTGGCTTTGGAGTAATTTTGGTGTCGACGGCTTCATTAAATATCTCTATCTGTTTCAAGGCAACTAACCACCTCCTTAATAACTGAACTCTTTCTACCCCCTTACAAGAAACAGAAACTTCTTCTAGTCGTTTTACTGCAAGCTTATAGTTTTGGAAATTCCAAGCTCCCTACAGTACCAGCAAATTGAAGAGAATAATGTCAACACTGCCTTAACGTATATGTGACAAGAATCAAACAGGCAAGGAGTAGGTAAAAACAAAAATAACGGATATATGCTCATAAATAAATACATAGAAAAATACTAAGTTATTACTGATCGATATGATTACCCATATAGTATTAAGCAATCACAAAGCTTCTGTTTGAAGGATTTGGCAAAATAAACTCAGTTTTGATGATTATAAAAAAAATTAATTAGTTCCACAAACCTAACGCAGGTTACAGCATAGTAGATTGTCGTGCTAGCACAGATTTCAAACATGTATGGGTCCTGGTTCAACATGTTAATAACACCATAGACATTGAACTAATTCCGTTAAACCATATGCAGAACCAAAGATACGAATCAGTCCATACTCTACCGATAACCGATCTTATAACAAATGCAGATACTAAGGTCTATTACACTATAAACATTATAATACTATTTAAGGTCTATTACACTATAAACATATAATTTGAATACTATTTAATTTTTATTGCACTATTATTTTATTGCACATATAAGAAACCAATATCTGCATCATCATTTATGATGCTCCTCCTTTTCAATCTCAATTTATTTATAATATATTAGATGGCGAATCATATTAAGCAAATTGCCTTAAATTGAGCTAGATATTACTTCGATGCCGCAAACAAACCGGATTTACAAATATAAGCGACAACTAGAAATTCATACGTCGGATTAACAAACAAATTCCCATAAGAAGATTGGCGAATAATACAGCGTTATCTAGGAGCAGCTTGGAACCACCAACAGCGGTATTGAGGACGGTGCCAGCATAGCTTCGCACGGCGCGGCTGACGCTGTTTTGCCCACTGACTTCCACCGCCTTATTCACCGCTGATCGGAGCCACGACATCTTACAAATTGCGGTATATCTGTTGTTTTTATTCGAGACGATCAATAGCGTTGAAGGCAAAAGGCAGAGAGATAAAGGATTGAATCGGAGAACGTATAAATTTTAAGGGAAGAGAGAGAATAGGAATAGGAGTAAACATTTTGGAAAGTTGGACTCGGGAGCCATTGGTTTCGCGCCAATAAATACCCTTGGCAGTTGATCTCACGTGACTGTCACGCTCTTTTCTTGCGCTCGTTTGGAAAAGCAAGATTATTTCGATTTTGGAAATAACATAGGCATCTATTAAAATTTGGGATAATGAATTTTTTACATATTAAATATATATATATATATATATATATAATACCATTAAATTTTAAACTGAATTGGTTTGATTTTTATAAATTGGTTTTATAATTAATTATATTAATTGATGGTTAATATGTCATTTATGTATTTTTAGCAATTATTTTCTGTAATTTAATATGAATTTTTGTAGGAAACATATCTAATAAATGGGATGAATCAAATGAAAACCACAAGTTTTGAGAAATAAGAACTAATCCTAAGCATAGATCTACTTGTATCTGACAGTTTAGATTTAATGTTATTTTATGATATGTTTTAGGCCAAAAATTTTATATAACCTAAATGTTAAGTTTGAAATTCTTTTTATCTCATATATTAAGTTGTTACTCTTTTTAACCAATTGTATAATTTAACCCTCCCATGCCAACCTCCCCAACTGCCAACCTCCTCACCAACTCACTGGCCAACCTCCCCAATGACCAACCCCCCGGTGACCACCCTCTTTCTCGGCCAACCTCCTCCTCTCCTTTGTCCGGTGGCCAACCATCCTCCCTCCCTCTCGCCAACAACAACATCCCTCCCTCCCTTTGCACGCCACCTCCCTTCCCCTCGGTTTCCCGACGGCCAACGTCCCCCCATTTCCTTCGTCTATTTTTTTTACAGATGAAGGATATTTTTATAATTTTACTTTAAATTTGATAAAAAGAGTAGCAACTTAACATATGGGTTAATTTAAGTAGCAATGTTAACATTTGGGGCAATTCTCTCCATTAATACATTTTTTTACATATTTTATTAATAAGGTTATTATTGTATTTTTGCTTTTTAGTGTAACCGATTTATTCCTTAAATTGGGGGATTCATATAATTATTTATGGTAGATGAATAGTTGCAAATATTTATTATCTTCATCTAGTTCAAATTTTATGGTCTTTATGAAAGCATATTACATATTTTCATGTATTGAAATGTTCAACTTGCATTGCAGATTTTTTATGAGAATTTCATAGTAAAGTTCAGTTTTTCATTTAATTCGGTTGATGCATTTATTATAAAATCTTATGCACAATCTAAATGTTTGTTGTGCATGAGGGCAACCTGCATATTTTGATAATATATTTACGTAATTAACATCATGATTCACATACATAACAACCACTACTGCATCTATATTGTATTATAGCTCCTAATATAGTAAACGATGTTTTATGCATTATTATATGATCGTTGTACAATGTTTACGAATATGCTCACAGAATATTGTTCATCCACATAATGAATGATATGCGAGTATGTCTTGTGTTCAATGTACAACTACTATCTACTTATACATATTAGTTGAATCACGAAAATAATCATAATTATATATCATTATTTTTTTCCACCCACTAATTGTGGGATTTTTGATGTGAAATTCTTATTTGTGATCTTTATTTTATGGTAAAAAAATTATTTTTACGTTAATTATTATTCGATAAATATTCTCAAGTATGTAAGTTTGATTTTTAGTTACTGTTTTATTTCGAATAAAAACTTACAATCTTATGCATGACCATTAATATCGTATGCATAATTATTAATTCCAGAGACTTGTACATGGTGAAAAATCAGGGATTGCGAGAAAAATTAGGGTTGGACAAATCTTTATATTGATCTTTATGTCCCTAACACGTTTTAAACCATAAAAATAGTATAGAAAAATAGTCAAACTTATTTTAAAGCATGAATTAAATATGATCCATTAGATCATATGAAATCAAGAGTGATGATAAGTTCTTATTTCTTATCTTAAAGAGATTTCTCTATAACCAACCCCTCTAACAAATTTCCTTAAAATTGCCACTATATTTAACAAATTTGTATTAAAATATTAGTTGAAATAATTAATTCTACCTAATTTCAAGAGGAACTAATTATCGTGTGTTTCCAATCCATAACACAATTTCTTTCTTTCTTTTTCTCTTTTCATTATTTCTTTCTTTTCTTCTTCTTTTTCTTTTTCTTTCTTTCTAAAAATTGGCAATTTGGTTCATATTAAAATATGCAATATGCATCTTATACTAAAGGTTGTGATAAGATCTTTAATTTGATACATGAATTGTAAAAAATGAATTTAAAATATAAAATTGTGATTGTTTAAAATTTGAGAGTGATTTAAATAATAAAATTTTAAAATATTTTTTTTAATCCAAATGTTACTAATTGACTAATATTTCTCTAATCCTCAATCTCTCTATTATTGTTATGATTATTTTAGTTTTTTTTTTCTCTTTTAGAACCTTTTGAGTTTCTTTCAACTTTTTTAAAATCAGTATTTTTATCCATTTTTTTTAAAAACTGCAAATTTAAGATTATTAAATTTCATATATTATTAAATAAAATTTAATTTTTAAATATTACAAATATATAATATGTGAAAAGCATATATAGGTATAGTTGTAATTGTGTATATTGCAAAAAATATGTAGGTATATTAATACAATGCGTCGGACACCTGACACCATGTATCGGGCACCCGATGTGCGATGTGGTCAACGTATGACATTATTCTCAAAATTATAGCCATTCCTTTCTATTTTATAAGTTTTTATTTTAGTTCACTGATTTCTTATACATCTCTTCCTTTCCAAGTGTCTTCTCGCCAAATCTCTCCACTTACTATTTAGTTTCAACCCACTCTCTACAAAACCAAGAATGAGGCCTGAAAGACAAGGGAACTCTTTAGACGCAGGGTCGCGGTTCTCTCAAGTAGCACTCAACTGTCTTCTCAAGAGCAGCCTTTCTTGGGTTCGATCGAGCGAGAGGGGTGGCACCCAGGACTGGAGAGGGCACTAACTTGCCTGTCCCACACTTCTTCCTCTTCGGATTCTCGCTAGCTGAACTTCGATCCGATCGTGGACCATTGATCCACTTTCTCCATCCACTAGGCGAGATGAAAAAACTTCCATTGAAGTGGACCGAGATGAGTGGAAATGGAGGTGCTCACTTTCCCCGATATATCAGATGAAAAATGGGTCGCTAGCCGTCTACGAATGCAAATCCAGTTAAACGGATGTCAAAAGTTCATGCAGTCTCATAGTTAAGGAGTGAATTAGTCGATGAGTTATGTGATTATATTATTTGGCGAAGTTACGAGTTAACGTTATGGAAGCTTATATCACCGCTGCTACTATAGGAGTATGGATACTATTGAGAGAAGAATAAAGTAGAATGCATGCTTATCCTAAACTTCTGAAATTTGATGGTAGCAAAATTTAAATTTAAGAAGCTCAATCCGGCGTCCTGAACTCCCAGATTCGATATTGCATACAGAAACAAATTGCAGATGTTCAAAACTCCGTCGAGCAATACATTGATATCCGTTTTTGACTTTTGAAACGGGTGAAAATTACTTGGCAATTTACGATGAGATTGTTGTAAACAAAACAGAAAGAAATGAAAAAGAAAGTAGTGGCATCTTCAATACAGAATAAGTGCAGCCTCTTATTCTTTTACCTTCATCTTAGATATTTTACGGCAGTTAAAGAACACTTTGAAAACATTAACAAACTCATATTGAAAGAAGGTATATATAGGGCATTAGGTAAATGATCAGAAGAAATACAAATATGGGAAGTAGGAGACAAGCCCCCACCTGAATTGCATATAGAATGAATGCTATGAACAGCTAAGTTGTATGAACAAAGTTCTGCTAATTTCCACACAGAGTTGAATCGATGTGCAAGCAAAGGCGCTAACCAAAATAATTCCACCAAAGTTTCTCCTATCTCTACACCATCTTACGCCCGGAGAAACTTCTGGATTTTCTTCAGCCATTCAACATATTCTCTGGTGTCCTTGTCGATCATATACCCGTGCAAGAAATTGGTTGTGCTCGCCTTGATCCCTCTAATCTCCAGATACCGGTGGAGAGCCTTCTGTAAATTCTCATCCAAGTACTTGTTTTTATAAGATATAAGATTAATTAAATATGATGTCCGTGCATTATAGTGCGAGAATATGATAATATGATGATGATAATATGATGAATTACTTATTATAAAATATTACAAAGTTGACATTAACCATATTATTCGATTATTTCATAAAAGATGCTATAATATAAGAAATTACAGGATATTAGTTAAATTGATGCTAGAAATTGAAAATTGAAAGAAACAAATACAATTGTGCAAATAATGTCATAGGTTGATCACATTGTTTGATTATTTTATATAAGATCGATTTGAACAGTCTTCATCACTAGTTTAAAATAATAATTATCAATTCATTTAAAATTTTCGGACGAATGCATCATATATGAATAATCCTAAATCCTTAAGCCCTCAAACCCTATACTCATAAACCATAATCCTAAACCCTATTGTCGAAGCTTACTTTCTATATGATCGATTGATGTGGTCGATCGATTAACGTATGACATCATTCTCATCATTATAGTCATTTTTTATTTTAAATTTTTATTTTAATTTCACTAATTTCTTGTAATATAATATAATGTAATTTAGTACTCCATTCGTCCCACCCAAGACGGTCCATTTCTTTTGGGCACATTTATTTAGGAAAATGGTACAAAGCGATTAAAGTGATAAAAAAATAGGTAAGTCTCACAACTTTTGAATAGATAATTATTTCCTAAAAATAAAATAGGTCATCTTAGGTGGGACAGCCCAAAAAGGAATATAGGTCATCTTGGGTGGGACGAAGAGAGTATAATTTATGGAATAATTAATCGATATGGTTAACTATGATATTTTTCTCACAATTATAGTCATTTCTTTCTATTTTCTAATTTATTATTTCAATCATATTAAATCTTCTAGTTTTTTGTTATTATTATGACCAATAGTGTTATAAAATAATAATAATGAAAATAACAAATGTATGACATTATTCTCACAATTATAGTCATTCATTTCTATTTGTATTCTTTTTTTAATTTCAATAATTTCTTATTATACTTGTTTTTAGAATATATAAGATTAATTCAATATGACACTCGTGCATTATAGTGCGACAATAGAATAATATAAAAAATACTTATAATAAAACATTACAAAGTTGACATTTACCATATTGTTTGATTATCATAAAAGATACTATAACATAAAAAATTACAAGATATATGAAATTGATGCTAAAAATAGAAATTGAAAGAAACTATTATAATTGTGTGAATAGTATTACACGTTGATCACATTGTTGGATTATTTTATCCAATATCGATTTGGATGGTCTTGATCACTAATTTAAATTCATAATTATTATTTCATTTAAAATATTTGACAAATGCATCATATATGGATAATCCTAAATCCTTAAACCCCTAAACTATTAAATATAATAATAATAATAATAATAATAATAATAATTGAATTAAAAATAGAATAATTATATCTTCATATCTATATTTAAGTTAATAGTATTACACAATGACCATATTGATGAAGTTTTATCATATTTTCATTATAATCATCTTTATCTTCAAATATTTCAACTAAAAATGTTGTTAAGCCTATACTTATCTTGATTAATTGATTATTTAACAATATCACTGAGCTTCCTATTAACTTGTTGATTAATTAAATATTCATTTAAGATCAAAATAATCAAAGATAAGAGCAAATATACACGAAATGTATAAAACCAATTTGTTTCAATAAGTTGATATAGTTGGCGTTATTAGACAAAGTGGTAAATGATTAGGATTTTAGAAGATAGATCTCAAGTGAATCTTGTTAAGCCCAACCAATTTTTTTATATTAATTGTAGATAATTTTGGAAACAAATCGTGTATATATCATATTTTTGAAAATCAAGGGATCTGAATATATAATATTTTCAAAAATTAAGAAATTTGAATATAATTCGATGAGGTTAAATATGTAAATTAAAAGTTCAAATAAATGAATTAATTACTACAATTTTTAATTTATTGGAAAATAACTAAAAACCTTATTATATACATACATAGTATGTAAATTTATCAATACCCTAATAGTTTGATACTTGAATAGTATATATATTGTCATAAATACTAATACTGCACCTTGTAATATTAATAGAACGTGATTATTAATGGGTTATATCCTCATTTTCCCAATTTTCTATAATGGAAAGAAAATATAAATACTTGACAGTATTAAGTATTTCGTTTTTTGGATCCAATTTTGGCCTACCATGGGTTTGTAAATTCTTGTGACAATAACACTACTTTAGACCCGTCCAAAATTTTACGCTAATCCGAAAAATGATGTGGCATATTTTTTCCCCCACACTAATAGAAAATATAGCGTGTACTCCCAAATTCTAGCATATCACCCACAAAACAACATTGTATGAGTATCGAGTTTCATTGAACGTAAAGTAGAGAGGGAGAAAGAAAGAATAATGCAGGCTGAAAGTATTTCTCATTAAGTTCATGCAGACTGAAGTGCATGAGTTATATATACAAAGGATGCGAGAAACTAACTATACAAGATATAAAAGGAAGCCTGATTACAAAGCTAACTGAAAGGAAAACAAACTAACTCATGAAACGGCTAACAAACTAACATAAAGATAACTAACTGGTTAACAGAAACTAACTAACTTAACATGCTCCGGAAAAGATCGCTTTTATTTTTTAACCATGATCATTCCTGGGGTGGAGCTGAAGTTTATTTCGCAGCGAACAGAACAATGGCTCGGCAAGCGATTTTTAAAATGTCAGCCACTTGATCGATTGCAAGAACATGCCCGACATCAAGAAACTTTTCTTGAACTTTTTCACGAACAAAATGAAAGTCAAATTCAATATGTTTAGTGCGCGCATGAAACACCGGATTAGATGATAGAGCAAAAACACTTGTATTGTCACATCATAACTGATGTGGAGAGGATAAGGCTAGACCAAGTTCTACACAAAGAGCATTAAGCCAAATAACTTCAGACGTAACATTTGCTAAAGAACGATATTCGGATTCTGTGCTACTCCTGGAGACAATGTGTTGCTTTTTTAAACTCCATGACACAAGATTCTCACCATACTAAACACAATGTCCTCCAGTAGATCGTTTGTCGTCCAAACAACTTTCATAGTCGGCATTAGCAAAGCCAACAAGATGTTTAGAGGAGGAAGGTGTGAAATGCAGTGCTAGGTTTGAAGTTCCTTTGAGATATCTTAGTAACCTTTTGCATGCAGCCCAGTGATGAATAATAGGATTTTGAAAATATTGACTGAGCTTGTTTACCGAGAAGGCAATGTCGGGTCTTATATGAGTGAGGTACTGTAATGCTCCAACGGTGCTTCTGAACAAAGTGGGATTAGGGAATGCATGACCATCAATTCTGGATAGTTTAGTGGCAGGGGTCATAGGAGTGGTATATGAGTGACACGAGCTCATGTTCGTTTTTAGCAACAACTCTTTTAAGTATTTCGCCTGAGAGACGATGAATGAGGAGTTGGTGCGAGTGACTTCAAAGCCAAGAAAGTAATGTACCTCACCAAGGCTCGAAAGAGCAAATCTATCATGTAGGATAGCAATAAGATCACGGATATCATCTTGACTATCGCCTGTAATGAGGATGTCATCCATATATACCAAAATGATAGTGAGAGCGCTATTTTCACGTTTGTGAAAAAGAGAGAAATCCAACGTTGAACGTTGAAAACCAAGCTGAGTTAAACAACTTTTTAGCTTATCATACCAGGCTCGAGGAGCTTGTCGTAAGCCATACAGAGATTTCTTGAGTTTGCACACATAATTCGGTCGAGCAGGACCCTTGGGTTGAGACATATAGATCGTGTCTTCAAGATATCCATTTAAGAACTCATTATTGACATCTATTTGTTGTATTAACCATCATTTTGTAACAGCCAAAGCGAGAACAAGTATAATGGTAGTTGATTTTACAACGGGACTAAAAACTTCAAGAAAATCAACTCCAGCCAGTTGTTCAAAGCCGCGAGCCACTAGTCTCGCTTTGAGCTTATCCAAATCTCCAGAAGCCAGGTTTTTTACTCGAAACAACCACTTGTTGCTAATGACTTTGTAAGTAGGTGATGGAGGAATGAGTATCCATGTATCTTTGATATTAAGAGCTTGTAATTCTTTTTCCATGGTAGAAAACCAGTCAGGATGACTTAGTGCCTCATCAATGGAAGTGGGAAGAGGCGACAATTTGGTAGCAGTCATGGCAGTTAAGGCTTCATTATTTTGATCAACAATGATGATCAAGGCCTCAGGTTCAGAAACGTTGTGCGCAATGTAACTCTTAGGCTTGAAAATACCATGCTTGGCCCGGGTAATCATGGTGTGAGTATTTGTGAGAGAATGAAGGGATGAGGAGATGTCAGTATTTTTGATAGGAAAAGACTTTGATGGGTGAGATGTTGATTTTGATGATATAGAGGATGATAAACCCAGAGTATGACTAGATGGGAGTGAAAGAGATGACGAGGACGAGGAGGATGAGTCAGGTTCATGAGATGAGAAATTCTGTATAGGTGATGTAGAGGAGGATACAACTAGAGTGTTTTGAGGTAGAGGGGAATGAGAGGATGACGAGTTAGGCAGAGGCAGGATTGGAAGATATTGAGGTAAAGTGGAGGTAGAGGAAGAAGAAACAGAAGAATGAAAGAGAATGAGATATGGAAACTCATGCTCATTGAAGTAAACAGTATCGGCTATATAGATGCGATTCATGGAACTTAAGCACTTGTAGCCTTTGTGATTGTCACTGTAACCTATAAATATACATTTAGTGGACTATAGTGAAGTTTATGTTGATTGTAAGGTTTGAGATAAGGAAAGCATGCACAACCGAACACCTTGAGCATGGAGTAGATATGAGGTTTTTGATAAAGAACAAAGTATGGTGATGACATATCGAGAGTCGGAGTAGGCAATCTGTTTATGAGGAAAGTGGTTGTGTGAAATGCATCCCACCAGTAAGAGAAAGGGAGAGTAGATTGAGCAAGAAGAGTGAGCCTGATATCAACTATGTGTTGATGTTTACGTTCGACTTTACCATTTCGATGATGAATGTATGAACAAGGGTATTGGAAATGGATACCAAGATTTAGAAGATGAGAAAAAAGAGGTATGAATTCTCCTCCCCAATCAGACTGAAACCATTATACTTGAACAGAAAATTGACATTGAATTATAGAGATGAAATTTTTGACAGTTTGTGCAATTTGAGATTTAAGAGACAGAGGGTAGATCCAAATGTATCTCATGAAGTCATCCACGAATATGATATAATAGAGATATAACCATTTGTGGATGGCATGGAAGACGGACACCATAGGTCAGAATGAACAAGATTAAATGGTGAAGAGGATTTTATTTGTTGTAGAGTATGAACTTTTTGATGTAACTTTTCTATTTTGCAGGCTTCACAAAAATTTAACATGCTTGAATTGAAAGGAGTTCGAAGTTTAGTACAGACTTGAGCTAAAATGTGAGGACCGGATGGCCCAAAGATCTATGCAAAACATCTAAACTGGTACAACTTTGTGAGGATTAAGGATTCATCTTATTGTTGCACGCTGAATGGACAGGAGAGATGAAGGCAGTGATAGAGGTTTGAACTGAGTCAAGCAGAATATCACCAATGATGTTCTTGATGTAGAATGGGGATAGATCAAGCTGGTACAATCCTTTAGAGAGAGAGCCCTTCAGGAGAATCTTGTGTGTTTTGTTGTCCTTGACAAAACAAGAATTGGAATTAAACTCTATAGTGATGCGATTGTCTTTTGTTAACTGAGAGATGCTCAAGAAATTTTTGGTTATTTTTGGAACATAGAGAATGTTATTAAGCAATAAAGGTGTACCCAAAGAGTGGACTGAAGCAATCATAGAGGAACCAACAGAAGTCATAGGAAGGGAATTACCATTTCCAACCATGATCTTTTTCATTGTCACTGTATTCATTGCTCACATCCAAATTCTGCATGTTGTTGGTTATGTGTGTAATGGCACCACTGTCAATGTACCATATAGAGTCAGGGGAGCCAAACTCCGAAGTTGGGACAACATCAATTGCACAACCTTCTTGCGTAGAATTGGTTTTGAAATCTGCAAGATATGCCTGAGATGTATTATGTGAGTTGTCAGTAAAATGAACATCGAACATTTTGAAACATTTTAGAGCAATGTGACCAGGCTTGCCACACAGGTTGCATACAACTCCTTTTGAGAATCCACCATTATGCTTGAAACCACCACGGTTTCAGAAGAAAAAGCACCACGATTTCCAGAAGAGAATCCACCATGATTTCCTGTCAGCAGAGCCCTTCCCTGACCACGATTTCCAAAGGAGGATGCACCACGATAGGTGACACGAGCAGCAGATTCGAACATAGAGAATGAGTGTTGTTGCTGAAGACGAAGTTCATATGCTTGAAAAGCATATTGAACCTTTTGCAGATTAGGAGAATCGCTTCGATGCATCATATTGACAATCAAGGCTTCATATTTTGGACCAAAGCCTGAGAGAAGATAGTTCACCAATTCGTCATCTGAGATAACTTATCCTACAAAAGTTAGGTTATCCGCATAACCTCTCATTTTGAGAAAGTATTCCTCTACCGTCATTGCCTATTTCTTTGTGGTTTGAAGAAGTAATCTCAATTGCATGACTCTAGCTTTTGACTGAGACATAAACAGTCGCTCGAGAACAGACCAGAATTCACAAGATGTGGAGCATCTAACAACATGTCCAATCATGGACTCACTTACTAGGATCGTATCCAGCTGAGTAGTAGCTGATCTTTACGCATCCAAGCTCCATATGCTAGGGATGGAGTGTTGTCTTCAGGGGAGGATGTTGATGGAATGAACATAGAAGGCACAATTGTTGTTGTAGAGATAAAATCACCATAGCCGTGAGCATGGATAGCTGTAATAGCTTGTGCTCTCCAGAAGGAATAATTCGATCGATCAAGTTTGATAATCGATGGAAAGTGAGGAAGATAAGATGTAGAGAAATGAGAATCCATAGAAAGGATGAGAGGATAGTCGTGATCAAAGATACGACGACAAAGAGGATGATCACTTTCCACCGAGAAGAAGAATATTAGATTATTTGCTCTGATACCATATTGAACGTAAAGTAGAGATGGAGAAAGAAAGAAGAATGCAAACTGAAGTATTTCTCATTAAGTTCATGCAAACTGAAGTGCATGAGTTATGTATACAAAGGATGCGAGAAACTAACTATACAAGATACAAAAGGAAGCCTGATTCCAAAGCTAACTGAAAGATAACTAACTGGCTATCAGAAACTAACTAACTTAACAAGTTTAAATAAAGTCAATTTATTAAAAGAGTATTTACTATATAAAACGTGTCGAAAACTAATTTCAAATCAAAATTCGTGAGTTTTTTATAGCGATTAACCTTGTTTCCAAAAGAACAAATCAAATATATCAATGAATTTATTATGGTGCATTTCAAATTCCTGACTCCAAATGAAGCCTTACAAAATTCTCTACGCTGAAGTTTCGTACTATATGATAGTTTTATGGTACACAAATGATTTTCCTACATTTATTTCCTATGCACAACTCCTCCTCAAACCTAAAACGCCCAGAAATTTTGTCCGGCATGGACAAACCCGAACAAATGACACGACAAGACTAGACTACATGTTGTCAAAGTCGAACAATGGCATTTTCCAGTAATTCCACGAGTTATAGTCCTCCTGCACAGACAGCCAGTATAAGAACGGTTTTCACAATCAGAAAATAAAATAACATCTGATTTCCACAGAAAATACCTGCTCGACCAGTGAGGTCGGGGGGAACATATCGTTCACGAGTGTGTGCAACGAATTGTATGATTTCAGATCGATGCAATGATTGATGGCTACCTCCCCCTGCAAGAATGCAGAACACACGTACTAAGAGTTTCAGAAACCTATTATGGAGCGTGCTCGTTTTGCTGGAAATTTGTGAATGAGTGACTACCTTAGGGTTGATGATGAAGATCTTGCCCTTTGGAATCCCAATCTTACGGTAACTGAGTTCATCTGTGTCTCGGTTTCCAAATCCCGCGTAAAATGGATTGTAATCTGGAGGGAATAGTGCCTTGATATCCTGCAAGAGAGGCATTTAGTTGCATCAACTTAAGAAATACGAAAATTCAGCTACATTTATCAACTATAAGAGCTGGAAACTGAATCTCATCGTTACCTCCAAACAGGCAATTTTGAATTCATGAGGAGCTCTTCTTATCACTGCAATCAATAAAATACTTTCATCAAGCACACGGAAAGATGCATTTGACATTTTAGTACAGAAGCACAATGAGAATATCTTTTAAAAAAAATGAAAACCAAAATATATATTTTAAGTCATGATGAGATGTGTATGAAAATTCTTGTAGTGGAGTAATGGGTATTTACACACGGCATGAATCCAGCTTGTAATCAAACGAAACAGTTAAAACATAAATTATAATTAACTGGTCCTGGAACAGTATGTCATACTACATGAAAACACATCAGTATTCGCTTCAGTAGGAGTCACGAAGTTTTTCCATTTTTTTATAATAATAACATAAAAAAAGAAAAACACAAGAATCCACCATTTTATAATGACATGCAGCTTAAAACTTCCATCTCATAGAATATAAGCTACATAGTGATCGTTTTTCAGGGAAGAGAACCTCACCCTCCCGGTATAATGAAGGAAATAAACCATCAGGGGAGATAACAACAGGTCCGGTGGGTAAGCTCTTGCCATCCTGCAAGCGTATTAGAAAAACTTAAGTCTGAAGTCTTGCTACAAGTGTGTTCATCTACAAAGCTATCAAAATAACAGCAGAACAAAATGCGTAACAAAAAATGCACGCAAGGAAAAGGTACAGGGATCTATGGTAAATTGTTTTTGAATAAATTTAACATAAATGCAAACATAGTATGAGCTGTAACGATAATATTCACCAATTATTACACTGTGCAACTCTATACTTCTACTAACAACCAGGCTCTCTTAGTAGAAACAATTGATCTTAGGAAGAAAAGTAGTCCAGGTTAAGTAGTAACACCTGCTTGAGATTGAATAGAAAACTTTTTGTCAAGTACGATTGAACAATTGCACGTGCACTCAGAAATAAGAGCTGGTATCCATTCTCCTGTTGAAGAAGAAACAGTGAATCAGACAGCAGTCGACAATAAATTCATATGAATAAAGTTAGACACCCACACTTGTCTCTCATATTCATATAATGTCTGAAGTTAAAACACTTCTGATTACCAGACATCTAAGAGGCAACAGTTCAAATCAATTCACGTAAAACCAAGAAGATAAACCTTGAATGAGTACTATATATAAGTTGATTTAAGAAATACATCCTGATGGAACAAGGCAAGAGGTAACTAAACCAAATTGCATGCATCTTCAAGCTCTAAATTACGTCAAGCTTCGGTTAGCCTGATTAAACAGATGAATAGTGCAACCATGCACATCAACCAAAGCAAGCAAGAAACTTATATATTATTCTGTTCATCATTTACTATATTTCTAAATACATGCTAGTTTATATTATTGCTCCAAAAAAGGAACTGGAAGCTGACTTGTGTAGGATTTGCCCAATATAATAATACTCTTTCAATATGTTCATACAGAGATGCATGAAGCCTCGTAAGGAAAAAAATTATAGTACCATAATACCATGGAGGAACCACAAAAACTCCAGGAATTACCAACCTCAATTTTACTATATGATCTGGAATTCAATAGGAACACCTAATTGGGGCTCTGATGTAATGGATTCTATTTTCGGATACATTCTATAACCTTTTGCGTAGTATGCTATCAGCACCTCGGTGGCAGCTAACATCTTTTATGAAGATGGACTTCACTCTAATATTTCTTCGAGATGTAATTTTGGTACTTAAAAGATTTCAGCCTTTTGGATGAGACATCATTGGAGACATAGAACTGAGATCAAACTTAACTACTACAAATGATAAAAAGACACTAGTATTTAGCGGATACTTCAAGATGTTAAGTATTCAGGAAACTCCACTAGAAGATTACCACACTTCTCTCTTGGCACGAACTAAGGCCTAAAACTGCTCAGTTTACTTTCAAAACAGAAGATTTAAGGGATTACCTTTATTGCAGAAAAAAGATGTGCTATCCCAGAATGTGTCCAGTCTTTTCCAACTAAAGGCATGAACTGACCAAGAACATCAGACCTAACAAAGAGGCATGCACTTCTTATGAGTCAACGAGCAAAATACACAACACTGATCCTACTTCATTACAGATCATTTGTTACTGCCTGCTCCGCCAATTCCATTCCATTCATTTGGAGTTGAGCATGATATATTTGTAAAAGCCCAAGTTTCATTTTGTTATACACTTGCCAAAAGACCACTTAGCAATATGCTTTAATGAAAATAATTGCTATACTCATCTAGAAATGATAGATAAAAATAAATAAAACTCACTTGGTAATTGTCCCATCAACATCTGAAATTACAATTCGTGTATTCCACTTCCACAAGTATATATGAGCTTCAACCTGTGTTTGGTATAAGTGTGTCAATCACAATAAAAGGGCTCCGCTGCAAATAACTACCTTGCATCAGAACACATATGTTTGTGAGGAATAAATTGCCAACCTTTTGGGACCCGAGGACTCTAGTAGAGAAAACAAAGTTCACCATATTTTGTCCCTCTGTGAGATTTAAAGATGCGATTTGATCAGTAGTAGGGACATTGGTTCTTATAATTTGCTTACGAGGAGACTCAGAGGCTGGACGTCCGGGAGTTGTATTTACAGAATGGCTTGGTGAGACAGCTTCAGAATCAAGATAAGTTTCCTCATTTGACGACATACTACTAGTATGCTCAAGTGTCTTGACCCTCCTAAATGGGATCGGCCAGAGCCTCCATCTGCGTGATGGAGTCGAAGGCATTCCAGAATCATCTTCTTCTGCATCGGCCATCCCCATGTCCACAGGTATTACATCATTGGGATTAACTGGTAACTCCAAATCAAAAGCTGCTATACCAAGAACGATGTGTGCAGCTTTGCGCCAGGGCACGTACTTCCCTTGTAGTCTAACAATTAAATTTTTATTCTTTATGATAAATTCTCCAGAAGCTTTGAATTCCTCGGGTGATATGAGGTTCGCATCAAAGGCGTTGCCTGCTGCACGCGATCCCATTCCAGCATGAAGCAAGTTTCCACAGAGAGATATCTCCAACACTGTCAGCAAATAGAAAACGCAAGACAACAGTTGGTGAATAATTAGAACTAAATAAACAGCAGTGGTCATAAGCTCAACGTTACAGCACTAAACCATGTCTCACTTGTATTGGCATCTGATTGTGGGTATTCTAGTGGAGCCTCTGTACTTATTCTAACAAGTTTGCTTTTACTAGATTCAACTTCAGGAGCAGGATGTTCTATAGCGCTTTGATTTCTTTTCACATCTAGATTTACGCCCACTTGTTCCTGTGATCTCGCATCGTTGCTAGCAATTTGGACAGGCATGCTATCAGAACTATCTTTTTCAAGGGTTGCTGCTTCAACCTGTAACTCTGGCAAAGAGACGCTGATTGGACATCCAGAATCACCGGGAGATAACTCATCGTCAATCCTTAATATTTCATGGTTAGTCTTTCCGGTTTCATAATTTCCAGAAGGACTTCGAGGAGACTTATTGTGTGAACCTTCAGTAACCTCATCATTCTCTACAGAAGAGCACACATTTTCCTGATTGACGTTTGTGGACTGCATAGCCAATTGTGAGAGCTCCAAGCAGCTTTTAAAAATCTCCTTCCTCAAACCAACTGAGTTTCTTTCAGGACTGCTTTCAATGCATAACTCTTTGTCGCTTTTAGCTCTGTCCTGATTTTCTCCCACACGCTCTGCATCTCCTTCGCAAGGTGCTCGATGGTGTTCAGAAGACAAACTGTTTGTCTCACACGTGTCTCCAACCTTATGTCCATCACTCAAGCAATCAGGATCCCAAGTACCTTCACCTGAATTATACTCCTCTTCAGTCCCGCCACCAGGGCCGAGGTGAAATTGGGGTGTGCTTAGCTGCACGTTTTCACCATTCTTCTCGGATGATGATATCGGCGCAGTCAGTATATGCCCATCCACGCTCACCAAAACCACCTCGGAATTTGAGTCTTGGGACTCTAGTGCATGCTCCACACTATCTAAAGTGTCGTATCTATTTGGACTATATTCAGACATTTTAGGCGAACCCTCCATAGATGAGTGTTCATCCGAAAACTCATAGAACACATATGTAGCAGCATCAGACTCGACTCTCCTTAGCTTTTCTGCTCGAAGATTCAAGTGTGCGTCTTGCACGTCATCACCATCTTGCCCACTAAAATCACGTTCGTTAAAACTATTGGAATGGTCCTTACCACCACCTTCAAGATTGTCCAATTCCTTTAAAGCTTCACTCAAATCCTTACCCTGATCGACTTCCCTAACAAAATAAGCTTCACCTGAGTTATCAAGATACATATGAAAATTGGCTTCAACACCATTAACTTCAATCTGTACCACCTTCTCCGCGCCCTTGAGAACACCCTGAAATTTCCCAAAGCGTACATACCAAGGCGTACTCCTAAACGTTCCGTCATGCTGCTTAACCACAATTATGTCGACAGCCCCGCCGAAAGGGTGGAATGGCGTAGCTACAGAGTACATGCCCTGTGTGATAATGCTGCTAACTTTACCAACCACATCCATATCTCCTATATAGCAATAATCCCCCCTTCCCCCGAAAAATATTTTAAAAAAAGAAAAAAAAAAAAAATGCAACTATTACACAGCTACATCAATGTCTCTTAATCCACACCACTCCAAATCAAGGCCCGGTAGCAGTCACTGTTAGTCATGCTGCTGCATGCAATGCATCAATAAAATCAATTATTAAATCATCATGCAAATAATTTCATGGAAAACCCATAAGAATCTGACTTGCGCCTTATTTTTTTTTGTAAGAATCAAATATTAATTAACAAAAACAATAAAAAAATCAAGAAATGTGCGCGGCAGAAACTTACATGTGCAATAATTTTGCAGAAACTTACGCACGCTTAGAATTTTTTTCTGAACGAACAAAGCTGAACCGACATTAGATTTAAATGTTCATAAAAATAATAAGAAAAATCGAGAAAAATGTGCGATAGAAACTTACATGTACAAGAAATTTGATGAGCTTTACCAGAAATTACTCGGGAGCCAAAAATCCCATAGATCAATCAAACATATTTGACAGCTCCAAAAAAGTGAATGCAACCATCGAAATTCGTCTCAAGATTTAGAATATGTTATCAAGGGTGCTTCATTCTCGCTCTAAAACAGGCCGGTCATGAGAAGGAGTTTCAGTTTCCTCCAATTTTTTATTTTTTATTTTTTATTTTTTGTTATATACAGTGCTACAAATAACTTCGAATAAAATCAAATTCATCTTCCTCAAGGACAGCAGCGAAATTTGGAGTGAGGATATTGTTAAATGTTTATGGATAATTAACGAGAATCATAATTTTCCAATTTCTCCTTCGTGATCGCTTCCCGAGTATTAAATATTTGAATATCATAAAATACTGTTTATATGAGAAAATAATAAAAAGAAAAATTGATTCCAGTTATTCGACTTCGATTCGATTTGGAACTGAAATGGCCGAGACGAATGCTCACTAGTCACCCCACGTTGTAGTTAGAAGGTTTCGTTCAATTAATTTTATCGATGAAATATTTTTCCACCAAAAAGAAACAGTCACTCCAAAAATAGTTGTAAAATGGGGGTAGGATTTAAATTTTAATAAAATGTACTTGGGAACATCTACAATTTTAATTTTTTCTTTTATTTTTTTTTTCAATTTTAATTTCCTGTGTTTTGGTTTAATTTATGAACTATGAGACAATTCTTGTATATTGGGATGAACAAATGCATCCACTTATTAAATCATATCAGTGATTACTAAACCTTAAATTTGCAACTAACAAAAATTAATTTGTAATTAACTAATATTTAATAACTAATACTGATTGATAAATGGCGATAGGATGGATCCAACCACTGCGCCCAAGATCGCGCCCAATACAAGAACCCGACATCGCTCTCGGCTGGACAAGTTCGGCCCATGAAGACTCCTAAAGTCAAGAGAATGAGAAAGTTTCGGTATATCTAAAGAATCCTAATTCGAGAGGGATAGGATCTCGAATCCTAGTTAGAGAAGACTTGGATTCGAGATCAGGTCAATACATTGTGTATAAATAGAGGCTAGATTAGGCGAAATAGATCATTCACTCTCTTTGTAATCGCTCGACACTCAATACACATACTCTCTCTCGCCCGTGGACGTAGATCTTATTCACGATCGAACCACGAAATCTTTGGTGTTCTTAGCATTTATTTCCTTACGAAATTAAGATCGATCATCGGCGCCGCTGTGGGAAACGAAATTTTGTGTTTTCGATCAACCACCGTTTATGTGGAAATAATCATGACCGGTACACCGAAGCCGTGCATCGGGACCGTCGTCAGCAACAACAACGCCGACGGCGAAAGGGAACGCCGAGCTCAAGCGGGAAGAGCCCAATCGGAGAAGAAACCCCAAGGGCATATCCAAAGTCTCGACGAGCACGGACACCCCGCCTGCAGGAGGCAAAGTTACCATAGCGAAGGAAATCGTAGCAATAATCCGAGGGAACATCCGCTCATAAGTAAACCTCGACGACGCCGTCGGATTTCGAGAAAAATAAGGAGAGCTTTCTCCATTACCTCGGTGACGTGGTCGGCCACGTCCCGAAGAACGGAACACAAGCCTCATCTAGATACGAGGCATCACAACGAGGTCGGGGCCCAAACCGACCGCGCAGCGAACGAGCAACGCGGAGAGGACGTCGTGATCGCCGCGGCCGGCCTCGATCGCGAATAAATCCATCCGGCGAACTCCGCCCGATCTCCGGGGACGGCAGCGCGCAGAAAAGGCATCAGGCCATCGCGAAGTCGGTCCGAGTCACCTAAACGAGTTCGATCGTCGAACTCCGTCCCGATCTCGAGGACGGCTTCGATGGATACGGAAGATAGTCACCCGTTCTCAAATAGAATACTCAACACTTCTCTCCGGATAAATACGGGTACCAAGCATCGCCCCTATGACGGGTGAGGATCCAGAACTTCTCTCGCAGCTTCAATACAACATGATCAACCAACGCCTCACCGGTTCATATGTGTAAACTCTTCCCGAGTTACTCGTCGACAACGCCCGCGGTGGTTCGACGATCTACCTACGGAAGCATCGGCCCTATCGCGACGATGGCGCCTTCCATCGAAGGTTCTTCCAAAAGGTCGAGTCAAAACGCCATCGCACACCTCCTCACCATAAGGCAAAGCCGTAATGAGTCCATCAGTGACTTCATGACAAGGTTTAACAAGGAGTGTTTGAAGGTCGAAGACGTGAACGACCTCTTGGTCATCTCGGCCTTCCAAAACGGCATCTTGCCGGGGGCCTTATACCGAGAGATCGTCTGGCACGAACCCGTGATTGCAATGTAGCGTGGCGATAGCCAACCGGTTCGCCAAAGCGGCGAGGCGCGACGAGAGAAAGCGCCAAGCGCATGCGCGGGACCCCGGAAAAGGAAGAAGAGGCGAAGGAAGGAAGATCGGAACCAAGGCGTGAGCGCGGAAAGATTACATCGCCCGATAAGGTCGAGCTCGGTCCGCGACGCCTCGGGCGACCTCAATACACCCGTTGACAAAGCCGAGGCGAAATCTCGCACTCCATATGAACTGTCGGAAGCCTCGACCGATGGCGGGAGGAAGAGGTGCCGACCCATGGATAAATCTCGCTCATTCCATGAGGATTACAGGCACGACATCGAAGAGTGCAAAGAGCTCATGGGTGATATAGAGATGCTAGTTCGGGACGAATCCACAAGAAATACCGAGGACGAGTCGCCAAGCCGACCGCAGTCAAAAGAAGAAAAGAGAGGAAGAGGAAATTGCGCCCTACAATAAAACGTAAGCGCAACACCGACGAGGAAGGAGACGACGAACCCCAATATGACGGGTGATCTCCACTATTACGGGCTCCCGTGGAGTCACGAAGTCCTCCTCAAGGCCGATGCCCAAGTCCTAAAACCGCGAACCTACCAACAAGAGGTTCGAAAGGACGAGGCGATCACCTTCTCCGAGGGCGACCCGCACTGCGACAAGACCCCACCGGGATCGTTGGTGATCCGGTGGTAGTCGCAAATAAGTTGGTAAAAGCGTTTACATTGACGGTGGCGTGCGGTGAGCATCCTCTTGAGGAATGCTTTGACAAGCTGAGTAGAAGAAGCACACCTCGCACAGGCACCGCTGCCACTCCGAAGCTTCGTCCAGGAAGAGACGCGCCCGGAAGGAATAATCGAGCTACCCGTCACGGTGGGGAAAGCACCAACGACCTCGACCAAGGTGGTGCAGTTCTTCGTAGTGAAGGCCCACCGCCGTATAACATCATACTAGGCGAGATTGGCTGAATGTAAGGCGGTATGCTCAACGTACCACCGACGATAAAAATACCCACCACGAGGGAACACCGTGATCCGAGGTGATCGTAAGCAAGCGAGGAATGTATGCAAGTCGCTTTACGAGGTGCCGGGACCTCGGTCCAGCACCCACTGGCATAGCAATTAAGGAAACCCGAAGAGTTGGAATCAGGAAGTACATCGCCACTCCCTGACAGTCAGGTGGAAGAGGTCGCATTGTACAAAGATGAGCCATTGAAGGTCGTCCAGTTGGTTTCACCACGGCACCGAAGTGAGGATCGATCATCCAACTCCTAAGGAATTCCGGACGTGTTTGCTTGGTCTCCTCGACATGACCGGAGTCTCGCCGATTATCATCACTCATCGGCTCAACATCGACCGAACATAAAGCCGATTCGACAAAAGCAAAGAATCTTCGCAATTAACGGAACCAAGTAATTCATGACGAGGTAAACCACTATTAAAAGCCCGCATCTTGTTCGAGGTCAAATATCCGACCGGATAGCCAACCCGGTGATGGTGAAGAAAGGAGGAGGGATGGCGAATGTGTATTGACTAATCGACCTCAACAAGCATTGCCCAAAGGATTGCTATCCCTTCCCAACATTGACAAGAAGGTCGACGCTACCGGTCGGATACGAAGTCTTCATTTCTTGGACTTATACAAAGGTATCACCAAGTCACGATGGATGACGAAAGCGGCCAAGACAGCCTTCATTACCGACTTGAGTCTTTGCGTATAAAAGATGCCATTCGCCTTAAAATGCGAGGGCCACCTATCAAAGGATGGTGGACAAAATATTTCAACCCTACATAGGTCGAATGTGGAGGTATCGAGACGACATCGTCGTCAAAGCAAGAAGAAGCCACATGTGTTTCCGACCTCCGGATCGTCCTCGGCCTTCTTCGGAAAATCAACCTAAAGCTGAATCCCCAGAAGTGCACGTTTGCAGTCCGGTCTGGAAAGTTCTTAGGGTGTTGGGTTTCACAAGAAGGGCTAAAAGCAAACCCGTCCAAGGTCCAAACCATTTTGGAAATGAAGATGCCAAAGACCATCCATAGCGTACACAAGCTAACAGTCGCATAGCCGACTGAGCCGCTTTCAAAAGCCGCGGATAAGCAGCTACCCTTCTTCAAGATACTCAAAAAGGCCCCGAAATTCTCATGGGATGAGGTACACAGGTCCGCCTTTGAAGACCTCAAGAGCTACCTCGCCAAGCTCCCCACTCTATCCGTCCCGAAAGAGGGAGAGGTCCTTTTCTCACCTCGCCGCCTCGACGAATCCATAAGTGCGATCTGAGTGCGAGAAGAAGGACGTCGGCTCGGTATATTTCATCACCGAGCACTCAAAGGCCGGAAACGAGGTATCGCCCTTGAGAAGCTTGCCTTAGCATTAATAAACGCCGCGAGGAGACTACGTCCATACTTCCATGCACATCCGTATAAGTCCTCATCGACTACCCACTTGGCAAGTATTGACGAAGCCCAAGCGTCGTGGAGAATCGCGAAATGGGCAATCGAAGCGGGCGAGCACGATATATCCTTCGCCCGCCAGCCATCAAAGGTCAAGCCCTAGAGGATTTCCTTGCGAGGCTAACCGTCGAAAACCGAAGCCCACCGAGTCCGATCGACGATGTCGAAGCCGAACCCATGGTTGAAACACCGAGGAGGCCGGCAACTCGTTGACGGGGCTTGGGAAAATGGTAGCGGCGCAGTATCTTACTCCCAGCCGGACAACCAAGAGATCGCCTACTCGGCGGTTCACATTCAAAATACGAACAACGAAGTGGAGTACGAGGCATCGATCGCAGGACTTCGCCTCGCTCAAAGTCTCCAGACACGAGCCGTGCAAGTTCACGGCGACTCTCAAGTCGTCGTAAGCCAAATGTTGGGAAAATACGAGGCAAAAGCGGATGAATGAAGAAGTATCTTGAAAAAGCAAAAGCCCGCAATGGACTTTCTCACACTTCCGGATAGTTCGCATCGAGGGAGCAAAATAGCCGAGTGACATCTTAGTAAATTGGCCTCGTCATCAACGAGCCCGCCAAGAGATGAAAGTCCAAAGCGTAAGCATAGGCGATGCCAAGACGGAGCTGAGGTCAACGTAGTCTCGGATGAAGAACCCAATTGGATGACTCGCATTCGAGAGTACACGGAGAAGGCGAACCGCCCCATGACAAGTTTGGAGGCTAGGAGGATCTGAACAAGTCTCGCGATATACAATTGAGCGAGGGGGTCCTATCTGAAAGTCATATCTCCAACCTCTCTTAAGGTGCTTGGGTCCGAACCGAGCTAATTACGTTCTGAGAAATACACGAAGGTTCGTATGGAAGTCACATCGGACCCCGAGCCTTGTCAAAGAAAGTCATGCGATGGGGATACTATTGGCCAATAATGTTCCAAGACTCAATGGACCTCGTAAAAAGTGTCCAAGTGTCAAATCCATGGGAACATACCAAGGCTACCGCAGACCGACCTCACCTCCATCTGAGCCCTCGCCGTTTATGCAATGGGGATCGACATTGTGGGCCCTTTGTAAAGCACCGGGGCGACTCCAATTCTTAATTGTTGCGATCGACTACTTCACGAAGTGGGTGGAGCGGAGCCCTTGACGAAAATCACAAGCAAGAACGCCTCAACCGTGCGGAAGAACATAGTGTGTCGCCGGCATCCCCCATATCCTCCTTTCGGATAACGGAACACAATTCACGGATAAGACATTCAAAGATTGGTGTCAAGAGCTTGGATCCAACAAAGTTCACCTCGGTGGCCCATCCTCAAGCAAATGGTCGGACCGGTTACCAGCAGGACCATCGTAAAGGTCTAAAACTCGCCTCGACCGAGCTAAGGGCCTCTGGTGGAAAATTTACCACAGTCTTATGGTCGTATCGTGACAACACCGGACCTCGAACGGAGAAACACCCTACGGTTTGGTGTATGGAACTCAAGCGATGATCCCTGCAGAGATCGGTGCCGAGTCCCCGGACCATCGACTTCTCTCGTGAAGCAAATGGGAAAATCTACGAGCCGATCTAGACCTACTCGAAGAAAAGAGACCTCGCCACATCGAGGAAGCTCGGACAAGCAACAAGTAGCTCGGTATTACAACCAGCGTGTTAAAACCCGACAATTCCAAGTAGGCGACCTCGTACTCGAAATAATAATGAAGTCAAGCAAAGCCGCATGCTCGGCAAGTTGGAAGCCACATGGGAAGGACCTCACGGTCGACGAAGTCCTCGGCAAAGCGAGCCTATAAGCTCGCTCAATTGTCCGGTGAGCAATTACCCAACGCATGGCACATCATTCATCCGAAGAGATATTATGCATAAGTGTCGGTCGGGTCTTGTTCGGTCGTGTCTTTAAAGTCCTGTTTAGAGTCCGAGTCTTATTTGGTATATATATATATTTATCAATAAAATATTATTTTTACAAGTTCTACTAATCCTAATGCATAATTAATCTTCACATTATTATTTACCCTCTACGGAGGACAAATTCCCTCGACGGAGGTCGATTACATTCGTTTCATACGAATGTAAATTTAAACCACGCATGCCTACATACGAGATCGATTACCTTCGTTTATTTGAGCGGTTCTCTCTATGTAGATGAAGGGACCACCCTCCCGATAACCTCGGCAAAAAAGGAACCATGCCTACATACGAGATCAGTTACGCCGTTTATTTCAAGCGGTTCTCTATGTAGATGAAGGGACCACCCTCCCGATAACCTCGCAAAAACAGAACCATTCCTACATACGAGATCAGATTTCCTTCGTTTATTTGAGCGGTTCTCTCTATGTGGATGAAGGGACCACCTCCCGACGACCTCGGCAAAAACAGAACCCCTACCTTCGTGACAGAACGATTTCCTTCGTTTATTTGACGAATTTTCTACGAGGACGAACTACCTTCGATATTACTTTGTTCAATACAAAGTCAAAAGAAATCATTCTTATTAAATAAAAGATATACAGTTACATTTTACGAGGACGGAGCGGATCGGGAAAAGTCGAGCCAATCCAGAAAATCGAATTCAGCTCATCTATACTAATCCTACCTCTACCTCGTCCTCGGTCTACATTACGGGCCCGGCCAGCGACCTCGGTCACTTGAAGATGCCGCTCTGCGAACTCGACCTCGGACACTCGAGGCGCCTGGTTTCGACGCCTTGAGGATCCACGTCGTTCGAGGGCAATAGCACGCCTCTGAGCGCCACTGGATCGTCATAATCGGTTCATTCATTCTAGGCGAGAAGCTCCGGCGAAGAAGAGGCCTCTGCATCCCGTCAAGTTGTGGTTGTCGAGCGATGACAGTTTTGTATATGCTCCGAGCCTTTTAATTCAAAGATTCGCTCCGTGAATTGCTGGGAGGTCCGACCATATTCGCGCGGTGCACTTGACACGGCGGCACCTCGACAACCTGGCTTCAACTTCCGGGATCGTCATCCCACCATTTTGGATGACCTCCTCGTACTCGGCATGCTCCTCGCCTATCACCTGGCCTTCTCCTGGCGACCTCGAACGCCTCCTCCAATTCCAAAAGCGAGCTGGAGCTCGTCACAGCCTCTCTGGCGGCTCTATGTGACATCGACTCACCGTATACATGACCAAGTCGTCCCTTTATATGGAGGAGTTCGATCTCTTTCAACTCAAGAGCCCGCGATAGGTCTTCGATTCGGTTCAACCAAGGAGAAGCATCAAGCATTTCAGGAGACAACTGAATAAAAAAAAAAGATAAGTTTCTTAACATAAACTTGTGATTCTATTAATATGCCCTTAGGCAGAAAAAGTGTACATTTACATTCAAAAAAAATAAAAAAAAATATAGGGGATCAACTGACCCCTCCAGAAGCTTCCGCCATGTCTACAACCGCCGCCCAAGGCTCGATAGCCTCGGCCTCTTCCGCCTATTTTCGCCCGTTCGACGGCCTCTTCGGAACCACCGAGTCTCGACGCCAAGAAGCATCATTGTCTCCCGACCCCTTTGCATGATCGACAATAAAGCGTCGGTCGGGATCCCTATCCACGGACAAAGCGAACAGACTCATGGACAAAAGAACCGAGGAGGAGGCGAGGTTCGCAAAGACGGAAGCTCCTTCAGCCGCGGACAAGCACATCAAAATAGGCCCGCCTCGTGACATTATCCTCGATCTCCTCGTAACCATACTTGGCTTTGTCCAGTCAGGTAGTCTCGGCGATCTCTTCGATTGCATCCGAGGCGGCGCGCTTATTAAGCACCTCACCGTCCGAAACCATCCCGAGGCTCGCCGACAAGAACGAGCCTCTCGCAAAGGCATGAGCGTTTCTCCCTGAGCTCGCCAGTCCGCCTCCCGACGGCGAACCTATTCCACCTCGCCTTCATCAAGGCAACCTCGGCCTTCGCCGCCTTGCCTTGCCTCCTCCGCCATACAGTGCCTCCGCCGACCGCCCTTGCCGCCCTGCCTCAATGGCCGTCGCGATCCGCCGCTTTTGTTTGACGAGGTCCGGATCTTAGCCTCGGCCTCGAAATTTTTGAGCGAGGAGGTATTCTCCTCCTCCACCTCCCGAGCATACTGGGCCACCCCACAACTACGTGTGGCGCCTTCAAGTAATCCGATATAAGATCGGATACTTTTGACACCTCTGCCTCCACGCCTCGACCCCCCATACAATATATACATCGGTCAGGAAGAACATAATTTTTATACTACTATACAAAGTATAAGGACAAGTACAAAACCTCGGAAAGACGCAGCACGACTGGAACCAATGATCTCGACTCACCTCGGTGACAGAACCGAGGACTCGTGGATTACATGCTTCCGCCTCAAGCGCTTGGTGGTGCGGTGAAGGGATCTCAAGGCTCCACACTCATTTCGAGCGTGTCATCCTTCAAGGTCGAGACGGGCGGCTCGGTGCGGAGATCGGCTCGGCCACGAGATCGGCTCCTTCCTTTCTTCTTTTTTCCTTAGAAGGTTCACTACCGGAAATACATAGGTCAAGATCAACACGTATAATCATGGAATAAAGAAAAAAAAAGAAGGGCCTCACCCTTCACCGACTCCACCCGGAGGTAGGATCATAAGGCTAAGTCCGCCCGCAAGCTCGACCTGAGAAGACCTCGTCAACAAGGTCAATTTTGTCCAGTCACTCCTCCAGTCACCAAGCCCTTGTCGACAACACATCGACGATCTTATCGGATCGCCATGGAAACTCCATATGTCTCGAAAACCGAAGAAGAACTTCTTCCGCCGGTTGGAGATCTTCGATTTAATCTTTGCTTTGAATTTCCTACGGGGTGATAATACACCCCGAGCCGCCTCGATTCCAAAAAGCGGGCGAAGCCCCAAGGTCAAAGGAAAATTATGCTATAGGCATAGACACCTAGAGGCGGTATATGCTTGGAATGAGTTCGCGAGAGTTGGGCAAGAGATATGCCAAACATCTCTTGGAACTCAACGATACATAAGGGTAAGGAAGACGAAGACCAGCCTTGAGGTTGTCCTCATACACGGCAATAAAACCATCCGGAGGGGCACAAGCCCTATCCTCCGGACGGGGGGCAACGAACTCAATATTAGAAGGAATACTATATTGAAAACAGATATCCCTAATATCAGAAATACCTAAAATTGAAGAAAAAGAAGACACTTTACCGCAATCCCCCACGGGGAATCGCAGACTACACTCAGAGAGAGGCATATGAATACGGGTAAAAACAGGCAGAGACACTAACGAATCAGACGGGGGAACAGACACGATTTGACGCTCAGGCGACTCGTTATAAGAAGAAGTAGCCATTACTTACTTTTGTTTATCGATGAAGAAGACAAGAAGCTTCAAGTCGTCAATGGCGCAGAATAACTGTTTCTCGCAGAAGGCGCGAGTTTTGAAAATCGAGAAATGTAGAAGACAAAGTGATAAGAGATATTGCGATCGAGGAAGACATTCCCCTAATATGCACTTTATCGGGAATCCAACCGCTGCCAATTTAATGCGCATTAAATGCGTATCCGCGTCGATGACTCAAAGAAGCGGTAGAAAATCCGTCTTGCTTCGCTTAACGCCTCACCAAGTGAAGCGGTCGAAGACTTGACTAACGCCCGTCGGGTGAAGCGGTCAGAGACCCCTCGACGCGCCTCGTCGGGTGAAGCGGTCAGAGACCTCGCTTAACGCCCGCCAAGTGAAGTCGGTCGAAGACCGCTTAACGCCTCGACTAGTGAGCGGTCGAAGACCTCGCGACGCGCCGCCAAGTGAAGTCATCGAAGACCTCGCTTAACGCCTCGGCTGGTGAGCCGGTCGAACACCTCGCTAAACGCCTCGTCAAGTGAAGCCGGTCGGAGACCTCGCTTAACGCCGCCAAGTGAAACAATCGGAAGACTTGCTAAGCGCGCCGTCGGGTGGAGCGGTCCAGAGACCTCGGCTTAACGTTAGGTGAAGCGGTCGAAGACCTCGGCATAACGCCTCGTTGCGAGAAGCCGTGACACCTCGCCGAGATGCAAACAACAAACAAGACCTCAGACGCCTCATGAGCACAAAGATACGATATCTGACGTCGAAGCATTGACACACAAAGTCGACAATGAAAAGAATGTCAAAGATCGTCCAAACCCGCCGTCACAACAACCCCCATCCAAAGCATGACCTCGTTTCTGCGTCTTTTGGGGGTTGTGATAGGATACGCCCAACTACTGAGCCCAAGCATCGTGCCCAATACAAGTAACCCCGACATCAAGCTCGGCCGGACAAGTTCGCCCATGAAGACTCCTAAAGTCATAGGAACGCAGAAAGCTCACCATATCTAAAAGAATCCTAATTCAAGAGGATAGGATCTCGAATCCTAGTTAGAAGACTTGGATTCGAGATCTAGGTCAATACATTGTGTATAAATAGAGGCTAGATTAGACGAAATAGATCATTCACTCTCTTTGTAATCGCTTCGACACTCTCAATACACATACTCTCTCTCTCTTGCCCGTGGGACGAGATCTTATTCACGATCGAACCACGTAAATCTTTGGTGTTCTTAGCATTTATTTCCTTGACGAAATTAAGATCGATCAGCGGCCATCCATATATGTGTTCTTGCATAGTTTTATAGTTTTATAACTATCAATTAGAATGAATTATATCCAAAAAGAAAATATATTTATTTTTTAACATTTAATTTCATACTTTTGAATTATAAGTTGATTATTTTATAATTAGTGCATATAATTTTTTAAATTTAAATTCAAGTGTGCAACCGAAAAACCGCCTAGACTGTTGGGCATGGCCTCAATCCTCATGGGTTCCTGCTCATGGGTTCCAAGTAAGAATCTCAAGATTCCGGAGGCCTTTCAGATATAAGTCACAAGTCCAAGGACCTAATTGTTATTTATCACACCCTCCATAAAATTAAAAATAAATCTCTCTTCTTTCTGGTCAGCACTCAGCAGTCACACTTTCGACGCTTTCGCCCCGTTCCAATCGAACCAGATCTAAGGGCATTTTTGGAACAAAAGATTTCATCGGTCGTAAAATCCACTCGATCGCCACACTTCCGTTTTCTCTCCCCATTTCCCCAAATCCGATCCACAACCCCACAACCACCAGTTCATCCGCCGCCTAATCGAAGATGAGGAAGCTACTCCACGCTCTTCTCCCCCTCCTCCTCCTCGCCTCCTTCGCCTCCGCGGAGATAAAAAATCTCAAAATCTCTTCCGATTCGCGGCCGATGATCCTCTTCGAGCGATTCGGATTCACGCACAGCGGCCAAGCCTCCATCTCTGTCTCCTCCGTCTCCGTCATGTCCAGCGTCGCCTCGCCGGAGCCGTCGCGGTTAGGTTTCTTCCTCCTATCGGAAGAATCCCTAATTCAGGTCCTGCTTGAGCTCCAGTCAAATCCTTCGTTCTGCGTCCTCGATTCCAAGTACATTAATCTTCTCTTCACCTTCCGCGATCTGTCGCCACCGCCTCACTCCTCGTTCACCCACTCGTATCCGATCACGTCTCCGAACGAGTACTCGCTGTTTTTTGCCAATTGCGCTCCGGAATCTGCTGTGTCGATGAACGTGCGGACCGAGCTGTACAATCTCGACGGCCGTGGAAAAGAGAAGGACTACTTATCCGCTGGTTTAACTCAACTGCCGTCGTTGTATTTCTGTTTCTCCGTTCTTTATTTAGCGTTTCTGGCATACTGGATCTTTGCGTGCTTGCAAAATAAGAAGTCTGTTCATAGAATCCATGGGCTTATGGGGCTTCTGGTTGTTATGAAGGCATTGAATCTGCTTTGTGCCGCGGAGGATAAACATTATGTGAAGGTCACGGGGACGCCACATGGATGGGATGTGTTGTTTTACATTTTTCAGTTTATTAGGGTTGTTTTGTTGTTTACCGTCATTGTCTTGATCGGTACTGGGTGGTCGTTTCTGAAGCCATTTTTGCAGGAGAAGGAGAAGAAGGTGTTGATGATTGTGATCCCGTTGCAGGTATTGGCCAATGCTGCATCCATTGTGATCGGGGAGACGGGTCCCTTTATCAAGGATTGGGTAACTTGGAACCAGGTGTTCCTGTTGGTTGATATTATCTGTTGCTGCGCCATTATTTTCCCGATTGTGTGGTCGATTAGGTCGTTGAGGGAGACATCGAAGACCGATGGAAAGGCTGCAAGGAACCTGGCCAAGCTGACTCTGTTTAGGCAGTTTTACATTGTTGTAATTGGGTATCTGTATTTCACGAGGATCGTAGTGTTTGCTCTCAGGACCATTGCTGCCTACAAGTACCAGTGGGTGGCTAATGCCGCTGAGGAGATTGCTAGCCTTGCTTTCTACGCTATAATCTTTTACATGTTTAGGCCTGTTGAGAAGAATGAGTACTTTGCACTTGATGAAGAGGAAGAATCGGCTGCAGAGATGGCTCTTAAAGATGAAGAATTCGAGCTTTGAAATTGGAGATTGAGTGCCACTCCTTTTTGCCTGAATTCTTTAGATTGTGAGTGATTTGATAGATTTGCTACAAATCTGATTTGTATAACTGTTTCACTTCTTCCTTACATAGAGACAGATTTGATTTTATCTTACCGTGGCTTCGCCTTTTGCATAATGTAAGTTTTATGTCATTTTTTTATGTCTTATTTCTCAGCTTAAGCTCTTCTATGAATTCATTGTGGCTATTTGACTCTATATGGATTTTTCTGTAGAGTGTAATTATTTTGATTTGTTTTTAGTGTTGCCTCTATTATCTGATTATTATCTTTTCGGCTGTCCATGTTATCTGTATTATCTTAATCATTCCGTTGCTACCGAATTGAACTATCACTAGTTAAACGTAATTAGATCTTTCTCTATGAACATGCTCTTGTATGTGCAATTATACTTTTAGCTTATATATGCTGGAGATTTTTTTCCAAAACTAGACATTCTATTTCTATTGGCCAGTTTGAGGGTTATTGATATTGAACCGTATTCACTATGCAATTGCTAAAACAGCTGTTGGGATCACCAGCTTTTTCCTCCATTTTCCTTCATTCTTTGAGATACTTTCGTTCGATTTGTGCCTTTTATATTATATATCTCGGTTTCTGCACACATAGTTGCGTGTACTCGTGTGCTTTATGCATATTGCGGCTGCCATCTTAAATAAAGGCTTGCAAATGCAATATCTTAGAAACATAGATGTTAATTGAATCACATTTTATATATGGTGCTGGAGAAGCTAGTAGTATCCGATATCTTAGGAAGTGCTGGTGTTCAGTTTCAGTACTGAAAGATAGTGCGACTAGTTTAAGTTCACTGTTCTTTCAGTTAGTGCAAAAAATCTGATACGTTTGGATTTAAATCACTAAGCTTATTATTCATGCAGGATTTCTTCATGTTGTTTTCCTCAGTTGAACTGCTTCCATGACCATCGGTCAATCACCGTTAAAAAAGAGAAGTATAATCAGAAGCTAGGTTTCGTGATTTATGATTAGACCATTAGACCTAGTAAACATTGAGATATCAACATTAATTAAGGAAACCTACCCCATTGACTTAAAGCGGAGCATTTTGTAGTTAGTTCTGCATTTGATTCCGATGCACTGTAACTTATACATCCATTTGATTCCCAATTCTTTCTTTATCAATTCATGTGGTATGGACACATGGATCCGGAAATTTTATATGCTCAAGTACATAGGGTTTAGTAAAATTCATATGCACACAAAATCTAGTATGCGTTTAAATGAATTGCAGATACACAGCGGGGAATGTCTGGCGGACAGTTGCGATGCGACTCGCAACGAGCAGCCTGCTGCGGCGGACGATCGGTGTGTATTTAGTCTATTGACTATTATTTTTAGAGATGGGCTTCCGGGATGAGCCTCTAATTAATTCTGACTTTAATTAATTGAAGTGGGCTTTAATTAATTAAATCTTTTAGACTTAAGAAATTATTTAGATCAACTTTAATTAAATAAAGTTGATGGTATGTTACTTAAACTTAATTGATTAATTTAGATAGACCTTAATAATTAATTGAGCTAGACTTTAATTAATTAATTAAGTTACTTAAACTTAATCAATTGTGAATCAAAAGAGGTCTTTGACCAATTAAGTCATGTGGAGTTGATCAATTAAAATAATATTTATGGGCTTTTAAATTAATCCATTTAGTCAACTTAAATTGTGGATTTAATTAATTAAATTAAAGAACAAAATTTGAATATTTGACTTTAACTGAAGCTGAAGATCGAATTGAAACATTTAATGGTATGCTGATTTTATTGTGAATGGTGAACTCGAATTGTGATCTAGCAAACGACTAAAGCACGAAATATAATTGTTAATAGAGTCTTATCGATAACAAAAATCCTAAAACCCAAGGACATCGAGTACGTTAAATATTAGGCGAATGACATACTAAATTATATCTCTTACGTTGATAAGGTCCAGCGTGGACGTAGACGAAAACGACAAGGACCACTAGCGGATACTTCAAGAAGGACAATTCTTGAGGTGGGCTTTTCTTGAAACAAAATGATTATGCATAACTCAAAGCATGATTTACAAAAGCTTTATGAAATATTATCGCATGAACTGTTATTGACTGCCAAATATTTATGTTTTGTTGTGTCCATATCTGAGGTTGATTTGTCCAAATGTGGGACGAGAATTGATTTGTATATGTGAATGAGTTGGTCCACCAACGTTAAAAAAGGGTAACGATCGGATCCGACCTAGTTGAGGACTAACTCGGATGTACGTGTAAGGTTAGCTACCTCGACCGTCACGGCGACTATGTGTAGGTGGCCACCTCCATAGTCGCGAATGAATGAACGTATGATTGGAATAAATTACGGATATGGAACAACGTGATAAAATACGACACCGAGTCTTTAACTAAAATCCTCGCTATTGTGGGCGATTCAATAACCGTTTAAGAATGAGTCCACTAAGTACTTTTGTACTTAGCCACGCATTCGTTTTGATGTGCGGGTTGAGCAAGGATCGATGAGACAGTGGCGATTATTTTGATGCTTTATTAAATACTTGGGCATGCATCGTCATATGCATGTCCACACGTTTATTTGACTTTTTTGATCATAATTAATACGGTCGGAGGTTATAAATTTTGCCGATTGGGTTATGTTTAAGAATCCCCAAAATCCTTTTGTGACTTGAGTCGTAAATCCCCTAGTGCCTTGATTTGACGCCTTATCATACGGTGACGAATATGATCCGCAGCCTCACACAAGATATCTTGTGAATCATTCGCAAAATTTGTTTTGCCTCACGTGGGTATCTTGATTTTATTGTGGGTGCATTGTGATCTCTAAAGCACGGGACATGCAGGGGTGGGCGTACTCGTCCGGGGACGGGAATAGGAAATACGCCCCGGGACGTAAGACCAAGAAAATATGTCTTGTTGACTTTTTGAAAAAAATACGGTCAAAATGTTGGGTAAGCAAAATCGTAAACCCTAGTTTTGAAAAAAGAAAACGCGCCTCACCTGGGTTTGCCATCGTGTTCGAAGGAAATAGGTGTAAACTTGGGCTCGCCGGGCTCGTGTTCGCCATCGCCATCGCCGCCGCTCGTGTTGACCGCCGCCCTCGCCGCCGCCGATCTGCTCGCCATCGTCTCGCTCGCCTCGCGCCGCCGTCGTCTCGCCGCGCTTTGGTCGCCGCCGCTTCGCGTCGCGTCTCGCTCGCCTCTACACCTTTACTATGTTTATTTTGGTCTTTATTTCTAATAAATGCACACTTTATTCATGTCCAAGATGCAACTGTAGCAAATAAATAAATTTTGAGCTATTCGAAGAATAGAAAATAATCCCCCCATTATGTTCAACTTGCTTATGACTTATTTGTTATGGATTATTTATTATAGAAAATTATGATGTATTTGTTATGGATTATGTGGTATTTGCATATTTTTTGATAAATTATTGATATTTATTATATATAAAATATATATTAAATATAAAATACAAAACGTATTTTTGACGTATCGTATCTTTATTTTTGGAAAATTGACGTATTTTCGTCCCCGTATTTTGTCCCCGTCCTTGTGCTTCCTAGATTGTGATAATACCATATTGTTAGCAATATTGAATTTTATGCTAGTCTTTCTAAAGTTGAAGCTGAAATGATTTGGATAAGCATATTATTAAATGCACTATTGAATTTGCACTAAAATCTCATGTTTCATTTAATAGTGTGATTGTTGTGGTTGATGAACTGCCAATGCTTCCCAAGACATGTATGTCCAATCTAAACTCTATGCAATGCAAGTTATCAAGTAAGGGCCAGGCTAAAGCTGTATTCATGAAATCGAAACTCTATGCAATGCAAGTTATCAAGTAGCAACAATGCAAAGATCTTACAATGAAAAAATCGATAAAGAAAAACGTAACAGACACACGATTTATATTGATGAAATCAAACATCAAGATGCAACATAACAAAGGAAAACGAACCAAACCCCCTAATTCATTGTTGGAATCCAACAAATTGCAAGTACTTTATTCATTACCCTAGAAATTACTCTGAACTGTTACTAATTCACGACAGTAAATCCGGAGGATGCCCCGGTGAAGTACTTCACAGGGGAGTCTTTAGCTGTCTTAAACGACCCGTAATGTCTCAATCGATACACCCCCGCGCTCACCTCCTGCGGCACCTCCCACTCGATCGTCGCGAGCCCATACGTGGTGCTATCCGAACTATACAACGGGCCATCCCACTTGAAAAAAACACAAAAATCATCATCATCATAAACAGGTATCCATTTATCACCCTGCTGCAGCTCCACCACTGCAAAAGTGCCTTCTGTCAGCAGATCATATCTCGGGTTTGCACTCCAAAACGTAGCGTTAATCCTATCCCCTGCCTTGAGGGTGCTGCTTTCTGTGTCATGTTTTATGTCGCCAAATTTCACTCTTGGCGGAGGAGAGTCCCCGGTGGGGTCCAACAAGAGGCTCAGCTGCACTGAGGAGAGATCGGGAGGCGATAGACCTCTCACGATGTCATTATCACCTCCCGCAAGTGCTTGCGCTAGCTTCTTGAATTCTTGGATGTAAGCTGACAGCGTGTGAGGGCCGTAGAGTGTTGATGCAGCCTGTGTAAGTTTGTTATATACTACCAAGGATTAGTTAAGATAGATAAAAATAGTAATAGACTAATCTATTACTCCATCCGTCCGTTTCAAATGGCTTGTATTCTTTTTTGGATTGTACCATTCTAAGTGACTTTTACCCAAAAATGAAATATTTTACACACAAAAATACATCTTGATTTTCCTGAACCGCACTACTTTACATATAAAACATAACTCTCTTTAATCTATGTATCAAAAGTAATGAGGCACTTAAAATGGGATGGAGGGAGTATTTATTAGTTAAGATGGATTGGAAACTTGTGAAATCCAAAAGCCCTTGATTATTTCTGCAATATGAGATAACTTGCTCAATCCATATCCGATGGAAAAGACTAGGATTGCAGAAATCCTTGTCTTTTTGTGATAAAATTACTCAATCATATATATTGTGAATTCCGAGTACTAAACACCGCATATAATGAGAAATGGTTGATTGTGTCTCACCTCATAGCGCTGCTGTTTGTACTCCTCAAACGTAGCTACATACTGCGAATACGTGTTTGTTAGGCCGGCTATGACGACTTGAGTGGCGTCGTCGAACTCCCCTTGTCCGTACCGGATCAGCGTCTCCTTAACCGCCTCTCGTAGTCTTCTGCCAGCCATTGTTGTGAACTCTGACAATACACTACTCAATTATCTATGACCTAAAACAAGCTATATTGTGAAAGTAAATTAACAAGAGAAAAATGATAGACACCTCCTGGTACAGACAGTATCACCAATTTCCCCAACCTCAGAATTTGAATTGGCACAACTGCTGGCTGCAATATTCACACACTTTAAATTTTAAAATCTTAATGATTTGATCATATACCTTTAAAAAAAAATTTAAAAAATTGATTGGATCATTATGTATATCTTGTTACCGCCCAAGCATAAGGCCAAAACATTTCTCCTGTGTCGAGAAGGACAGCCTTGGGCTTCTGACACTCCACTTGATATTCGCTAGGTTCTCGGATAGCATCCCTCACTTTCTTCCAGAATTCATTAATCTGTAAAATCATGTATCAAAAACCTCACCTCAAAAAATAAATAAATAATGTAATAGAAGTAAATCTTAAGTTGATGAGATTACAGCCTAACCTCGGTATCACCTTGCTGAAAACCGAAAACGCCGGGGCCGTCGGTAGTCCCGGCAGCGAAACCAGGCCCCAGCGCAGCGGGGCAAGTTTTGACCACTTTCTTGTCATCCAACACAACTTCTATATCAGTAATATTTAGATACGTTTGCCGGTAATCAATCTTTCCGGTGACTTCATCATTCGCAGACGTGAACAAATCCACAGCCTTCTGAAATTGCCTATCGCCGATCATCTTGGTGCTCAAGACCTCATCGGGATATCTACATCAACAAGTTCATCTAAAATTATATATAATCCAACAGATATACATATATATAACCATTATAATCAAAGTACCCCGGACCACGGCCGACACAGAGCAGATCGTTGCCATGACAGGAAGAGTGATTAAAGTCGCAGGGCTTTCCACTGTCCAAGCAGAAAGCTCCCAACACATTAGGACTCACATCTCCAACGTTCGATTGACAAAACGCCCCCACAAATCGCGACCCGTCGTTCTTCCTCACCTTCGCGCTCTGGCTAGCTGTCTTTGAGCACGACTGCCCTCCCGTGGCCTTGATTCTCGATGCTTGTTTCAAAAATGCACCTTTCACAGCTTTCACCAAACAAGGGGAAAAAAATCATCATTTCAAAACAACCTGCAGGCAGGGGATTCGAGTAGTGAGGCGACTTACGCGAAGCCTTGAGCCTTCTATGCCTGACATAATTAGAACTCGAAGCGTTGGTGTTGGTAGACGTGAACCAGTCTTCGAAGAATCGAGCGGCGGCACCTTTGTTGTCGCCGCTAATGAGCTTGTTGTCCTTGCTCATGGAGGTTCCGTGCGTCGCAAACCAGCTGAAGGCGCCAGTGCTTTTCCCGCTGCTTTTATCTACAAACTTCAACAGAGTCATTTGTGTGTCGACATTGCTTGGATATCTGCTCCTTTCTTCGGGAGGGTTGAACAAGTACGCACTGGGACTCCTGTTTATTCCAGCATTCTCCACATCCCCTGCAATGTATATGCGGATTTATTTATTTTAACTTTTAAGAAATATATATGACATATCTTTCTTGTTTAACCTGTGTTAATTAGAACTGAACTGGGCTTGAGACTATCGTGAGCCTGGACGATGCTGAGCTCGATTGCAGTGACAAGGGCATCGAAAGACTGTGGAACGAAACCAAGTGAAGTTACCGAGTAAGTCACATACTGCAGGTAGCCTCCTGGGCCAGCATGAGTGTGAGTGCCACTTATTGCCAAATTTTCTTCACTGTACAACTCCCCATACCTTTGGTACCATCAACCCATGCACAAACATGTCCCGTTAGTAACTATCTGCAATTTCGCATACTTTGACCTAGAAGGCGTTGGCTGAATTTTAAATAATAACTTCAACTGATATAAATAAATACCTTGATTTTAGTCTCTCGAGGACTTTAATAGTGACAAGTTGGGAAGCCATCCCAGCGTCGAGGTTAACAAAGGCAATCCGGGCACCCCCTTGCTCGGTCTCAGCAATGATGAAGGCCCGTGCACGGAGCCGGAAATGTATGCCTCCGGTGACCTGCTCCATGTTAGCATATCCCATCATGTTCACTCCGGCTGCCGGGCCGGTCATGTCGTAGCTCCCAACCCCTATTAAGTATTCTCCATTAGCAACTATGAACCAATTGGTGATGACAACAAGAGTGGCTAGACTTAGAGCTCGGCGATTATACATTCTTCTTCTCGTGTCACTGCATTGCATCTTGTGGATTTCTTGAGGTGTTATATATCGACAAGAGTGTGGTAGGTTTGGAATTTCTTGGTCGACTGTTAAATATATGTTAGTTCTTAGTGTTGCATTAGTTAATTATCGCAACAATATATACCCTTAGTTTTATCCGGAACCTGTTAGCGGTTTCCGTTGATTGGGATTTTTGGGTTTGGTCTATTCTGATTAAAAATGATGCAAATCGGAGGGTATGTCGTTATAAAGAATTATCGGGTTAACTTTAGTTACTAGCTAGCCGCTTCAGTGGGTTCCAATATGTACAAATTAACCTCCAAATTTTGAAAAGGAGAATACAACACATCGAGTGAAATACGAGTGCCGAATATTTTGCTCGTATATTCAAAATCGACTAAGGGGTGTTTGGCTAAGCTTATTTTAGAGAGCTTATAAGCTCCAAGAGTTTATAAGATATTTCAAGAGCTTATAAGAGGTAATGTCTCAAGTGTTTATAAGTTGTTAAAGTGTTTGGATAATTGATCTTATAAGCTAGAGAAAAATAGTGAGTTAGAGAGAGAAAATCATAGTTAGAGAAATAAAATTGACGAGAGGTGAGTTGATAGTGTATGCGTGCTGAGCTGAGAATTTTTCTGGTGGCCTAATTAATTATAATTTTAAAGATAATAAAATAAAATTATAAAATAATAATTATTTAATAATATAATGAGTTTATTATAATCCTTTTAAAAATTTGATTGGTAATATTAATTCACATATAAAACTTTATTATTTGTATATATCTTTTATTTTATCGATATAAAATAAATTATAGAAAAAGAAAAGAAATAACATTTTATCAACATAAAACAAATTATAGAAAAAATATAAAGGAAAGAAAGAAAAAGGAAATAAAAGAAAATAAGTATAGAAAAAAGAAAAAAGAAAATATGTAACTAAAAGGAATCGAACCAAGATCTCTTAAATGAGAGATAAAAATCGTAACTCATTAGACTACAATTGATTTAGTTATTAAATTTTAAATATTTATAGAGAGCACACATGTTTAGCTAAGAATTAATTCACATATTATTATTTGTATATATATTTTATTTTATCAATATAAAACAAATTATTTAAGAAAGAAAAAAGGAAAAAAGATCACAAAATAAAGAGAAGAAATAGAATAGAGAGAGAGGGAGGGAGGGAAGGAGAAAACACAAACCAAAAGGAAAAAAACATAGAAGGAAAAAAAGAAAGAGAGGAAAAAAGAAAGAAAGATAGAAAAAAAGGAAACGAGAAAAAAAGAAGAGAAAGAGAAAAGAAAAAACAAGGAAATAAAAAAAAGGAAGGAAAGAAAGAGAGGGAAAAAAAAGAAAAGAAACGTGAAAGAGGAGAGAAAAAAAGAAGGAAAAAAAGGAAAATAAAAGGAGAAAAGATGCGGCGAAAAAAAGAAGGAAAAAAGGGAGAAAAGATGCGGTATTTGAGGGTCGAACTCAGTTCTCCGAGAATTGAAGAGTCTTAACTAATAATTTGAAACAAGCGGTTATAATATTATATTACATATAAAATATATCGTGTTTTCAAAAAAGTTGGGGCCCATGGCCCCTACAGCCCTATCATATCTGGCCGTCACAGTGTATGTGTAACAAATAATGAACTATGATAATGTTATTTTGATAAATTCAGCGATTAACATAAGTTTATGAAAAATAAGTTAGGATTGACCAACTTATTTTAGAAGAACTTATAATTTGTTGAACTTATTTTCACAACTTATGTTCATTTATGAGTTTATTTTGCCAAATACTTTGCAACAGCTTATAAGCTCCTAAACAACTTATAAACTGTTTTAAAGAACTTATAAGCTCAGCCAAACACCCTCTCAATCACAATTACATAATAGTTAGAATTAATCACAAGCAAATAAAGGACCAACAAAAAAGGGATAACCCCCAATAAGTGTATGTGATGAAGCTTGAGCCAGAGATGAGTCTATAATTTTGGAGGACTAAAAAGAACTCATTATTTTGAAGGACTAAATCGACAAAATATAATAATTGTCACGAACATAGAGTTTTTTGGGGGGTTTATTGGCATTAAAATATATCAATTTTGGCCGATTTTTGGTCAGATGTATGAATATTTTCATGTTCTTGATACAGTGGGTGAGTGACATTGTATTAGGCGAGGGTTATGATTTTGATATGAACGTAATAATTAGTACGACAATTATATGCTTTGTTTTTGACATCTTTTCTAGGTTTGGTGCTTTGGCAGATGAACATATATGTTTGTCCATATGCATCCATTTGCACTTTCGTTCAACATTTTTGAACCTGACACATAAAATTACTTTTTTTTCAAGACCTGAAGGTACGCACTAGTTTATATGATATGATTCTTATAAAAGGTACGCACATCATTTCCATAGAAAGATGAAATTAGAATATGCACAAAAAAACGCAATGAAGAAGTTCAGACAAATGTAACGATCTAAATGCAAATTCAAAAAAATTTATAATTTATATATATAGTAAAGTTTATACAATAACAGGTATATAAGATCCCTAAATATTGTACAATAGAATTACAACGCACGAGTAATGTTGTACAACGTTGTTTCAACGAATGATGAGTATGTTTCAACAACCAGTAAACTAAGTACTTTCATGATTTTTTTTTTTTTTGTGCTATGTACTTTTAAAATTTAACGAATTTTAAAATTCTTTCATTTTTAACAAGTTCATCATCGGGGCAAAAACGGTTCTATATATTATAGAGGTCTAAGAGTACAAATTCAACTAAAATACGTTTTACGACGGTTGTAAAGTATGCATAAATCGATGACAAGAGAAACCTCACTCTTGTAGCTAATGTGATCCAAAAGATACAATACAACCCAAATCAAAGAGAAGGCAAAAAAAAATGCAAAAAAGCCAAGTGGGAGAAAGAAAGAGAAATTAAAGAAAAATAATCTATAGAAAAAAAATCTTGATCTATTTGTGTTAACCAATTTTTTCAGTCGGCTAATACATACATAGTACGAAGTAGTAAATACGTACAAATAAATATAAGAAGTAGAAATATAAAGTCAACATATCACTTGTAAATTAGTGGAAGTTGAGAAAAGAAAGATTAGTGCAGATGAACACCCTTACCTACTGTAAATCCTTGTTTATCAAGAAAATGGAGAAAGTGACGAGAGCTTAAATTGTTGCTTAAAAAACCCTGTCATTGAAATTCTATAGTTAGCGTGTCCAAAGGCGATTAGGAAATTTTTGGTCACCACATTGAAAATTACATTCATTTGTATATCATATTCCGCACTAAATTGAATTCATTTTGTAAATCAAAATCATTAACGTATCATTTCATTTGATCCGTCCAGTTGCAGACCTTATAGAAAGAAAGAAAGAAAACTAATAATTTATGGAGTTTGTTTTACTTATAACCATTACTTGAATCTTTTATTTACATAAATGTTATATGCATTGATAAAATATAACACATTTTTTCAGGATCTAAGAAAATGACTTATCAGTGTGAGAGAGATGCAGATTGTGAGTTAATTAGGCACTTTGCTCAGCTAACTGAATATAGGGATGTTAACGGGTGGGTTTTACCCGTACCGACCCAGAAACACTCAAAATCCATTAAATTTTAAAGCAGCAGTTCTGGTTCTGGTTCCGATTTCGGTTCCACTTTAGACCCGGACCGTTTAGATCCATAGTTTGATGATCCGGTCCGGTCCGGTCCGGATCCGATTCTGGTTCCAGATCTAGAACCAGAACCAATACTTATTTATTGATTTTGGTCCGAGTAAAACCCGTCTGTTGACAAGCCTAAGTTTAAGTAACGGTTTCGGTTCCAGTTTTGGTTCTGGTCCGGTTTTGGTTCCAGACCCGCTCAGATCCGAACAGCTTAAGACCCATAGTTGATGGTCTGGTCCGGATCCAGTAGCTAATGGATCGGTTCCAGAACCAGAACCATTATTTATTTATTAGTTCTGGTCCGGGTAAAACTCATCCATTGACATCCCTAACTAAATATATCCAAGAGTGAGTTAAACTACACTATCAATGATAGCCAGATATTTTTCACAATATCATAAAACACTCCAAACTGTTGAGCATAAATAATTTATATTTAAACATATTTTTGAACTTAAATATGTTAAGTTGCAAACACTCAAAGTCTCACGCAGACTATATATAATAAAGTAGTTCAAAGTTGATCCCCACACACAATGTCCAATAATAAATCCAAAGATCCCACGGAAAGAAATTTTTGGCATGGTAGACTTGGTAGTAGAAATGTGACGTCGAGCCGTTTTCTCCCTCAAAAGAGTCGCACCCAAATATGTATATGTAACTGAAGAAGAGAATTGTTGAAGGCAGTGCAACATCCCCACCTAATCCCGCCCATACTACCTTATCCCCACACGAAACAATCCACCCTCCAAATCAGATACATAACCCCCCTTTTCCCCCCACACACAACTAAAGCACCACTAAATGTTTACTCATTTCTCAACGCAATCCCCAAACGCAACCGTCTCAACTCCTCCTATAATTGATTGAGATTAATCTCATGCCTCGCACCTCCGAATACGACGCCCTATCCATGAGCAGCGACATGCCCTTTCTCGGCCCTAGGCAGGCCATGGACCTCCAACAACTCTCCCGCAAGCCAAAACGCACCACCTCCCACACCCTCGGCGAGCTCCTCCAGCGCGTCGGCGACTCCACCACCACCTCCCCGCGCCACCAGGCCGTCGACGTGCACCACCCCACCCCCTCCGTCCCCTTGCTCCTCTCCTTCCACAACTTAACCTACAGCGTCCGAACCGGCCGATCACTCCTCCCCGCCTGCTTCTCCACGAGTAGCACCAACACTGATGACCGGACGAAGGCCCTCCTCAACGACATCTCCGGCGAGGCCAGGGACGGCCAGATCATGGCTGTCCTCGGCGCCAGCGGCTCCGGAAAATCCACTCTAATCGACGCGCTAGCCAACCGCATCTCCAGAGAGAGCCTCAAGGGCTCCATCACCCTCAACGGCGAAGCTCTTGAGTCGAAGCTTCTGAAAGTAATATCTGCTTACGTCATGCAGGATGACCTCCTATTCCCGATGCTCACCGTGGAGGAGACGCTCATGTTCTCCGCGGAGTTCCGCCTGCCGAGAACCATGCCGAGGTCCCGGAAGCGCGCCCGTGTCCAGGCCCTCATCGACCAGCTCGGCCTCCGCAGCGCTGCCGGCACCATCATCGGTGACGAGGGCCGCCGCGGGGTCTCCGGCGGTGAGAGGCGGCGCGTCTCCATCGGTACTGACATCATCCACGATCCGATCCTCCTCTTCCTCGACGAGCCGACCTCGGGGCTCGACTCCACGAGCGCGTTCATGGTGGTCAAAGTTCTACAGAGGATCGCGCAGAGCGGCAGCATCGTCATCATGTCCGTCCACCAGCCGAGCTACCGCATCCTCAAGCTCCTCGACCGCCTCATCATCCTCTCCCGCGGCCACACCGTCTTCAGCGGCGCTCCGGCGACCCTCCCCCAGTTCTTCGCCGACCACGGCCATCCGATCCCACCCAACGAGGACAAGACCGAGTTCGCCCTCGACCACATCCGTGAGCTCGAGGCCACGCCAGGTGGCACTGAGAATCTGGCTCGCTTCAACAAGACCTGGCAGCAGAGGAGGATGACCAGTCAACATTTGACCGGCCAAAGTCTAAAACTCTCTCTCAAAGACGCCATCAGCGCCAGCATCTCAATGGGGAAGCTCGTCTCCGGCGCCTCCAATATGGAATCCAATTCCGTTCCAAAATATGCCAACCCCTTCTGGAAAGAGATGATTGTGATCGCGCAGCGATCCATCACCAACTCCAGAAGGGCGCCCGAGCTATTCGGATCTCGATTCGGAGCAGTTATTATCACCGGAGTCATCCTCGCCACGATCTTCTGGAAGCTCGACAACACCCCCAAGGGAGTCCAGGAGAGGCTAGGATTCTTCTCCTTTGCTATGTCCACCACCTTCTACACCTGCGCGGAGGCGATCCCGGTCTTCCTCCTCCAAAGATACATTTTCATGAGAGAAACCGCTTACAACGCGTACCGCCGCTGGTCCTACGTGGTCTCCCACGCCGTCATCTCGATCCCTTCGTTGATAGTTCTCTCGGTGGCGTTCGCGGCCATCACCTACTGGTCCGTGGGGCTGGCCGGGGGCACCTCTGGGTTTATGTTCTACTTGACATTCGTCCTCGCATCTTTCTGGGCGGGGAATTCGTTCGTCACCTTCCTCTCCGGCATCATCTTCAATATGATGATGGCTTACACGGTCGTGGTGGCGATTCTGGCATATTTCGTGCTCTTCAGCGGCTTCTTCATCACAAGGGATCGGATCCCGTCGTATTGGTTATGGTTCCACTATGCTTCGCTGGTGAAGTACCCTTACCAGGGGGTGATGCAGAACGAGTTCGAGGATCCTTCCAAGTGCTTCGTGAGGGGGACTCAGGTGTTCGACGGATCGCCACTGCGGGCGGTGCCGGATTCTGTGAAACTGAGCCTGCTGAAGACGATGAGCAAGACGCTGGGGATGAACATCACGAGCTCGACGTGCCTGACGACGGGGTCGGACATTCTGAAGCAGACGGGGGTGACGGATATAGACAAGTGGAGCTGCTTGTGGATCACCATTGCTTTGGGGTTTTTCTTTAGGGTTTTGTTTTATTTTGCGCTCTTGCTTGGGAGCAAGAACAAGAGGAGGTGAGATTTGTGGAGGATTAATCTTGAAGGTTTGATGTGTATTCACTTGATCAGTTGCTTGTTGTGAGATTCGGTTGATAGTTTGCTGTATTTTGGTTCGGTCATAGTGTTGTTAGTTGCAAGGAGTTTGAAGGTTGTGTGACAACTTAATTGTGTTACATGAGTAGTTGGAATATTTGGACTTGCTCAAGTAACTTACTACAATTAATTTGTTATATTTCTTATCCCTTTTTTCTTCTAATAATAGTACGACAAATATTATACATTAATTTGTCTTTATCTTTAGCCTTTTATTTATCAATTATTATCATTTTTTAATTTAATTCTATTTTTATTAAAGAAAGGAGGTATGATTCGGTCACCAAATAAATCCAAATCAGCTAACTCAACTGATAAATATCGTTGCACTCTTTGGGCATGATATTACAATGATATTTTCGTGAAACTATTGAACTTTAGACTATTTGTTTCACAACAAATTACTAGTGTGTGTTGATAAATGACATTAAGAAACGGGGGAGATTTATATAACAATTTTAAAGTTAAAACTTAAAGGGTGTTTGGTTAAACTTATAAGCTTCTACAAAGTGTTTGATAAAATAAACTTCTAAATAGTTTATAAGCTGTAAAAATAAACTACAATAGCTTATAAGTTTTCCTAAAAATAAGTTTTTCAATCTCAACTTATTTTTTCATAAGCTTATAAGCAACAATGAATATATCAAAATAATTTTATTATGTTTTGTTATTTACTACATGTACCCTATCAACTTCATATCTTGTCAATTTTCTCTCCCTAACTATGATTTTCTCTAACTTATAAATTCAATTATCCAAACACTTTAACTATTTATAAATTTTTGAATCATTGCATCTTAAAAGTTCTTGAAACATGGTGCAAACTCTCTCTAAAATAAACTTAGTCAGACATTATTTTAAAATCGGTCCATTGACTACTCTTTGTAGACTCGGTCCAACTCTAGCCCAAAATCTATTTTGGGTCATAAGAAGGGTATTTAATAGTTCTGCTTGATGGGCTTTATAATTTGAGGAATATTACAAATTGTTATACTAAATGAACTAAGGTAACATATATCCATCAATCTATCAATATATAATAGGATTAGTGAAACTTAATATCATTTCATCCTCATATCTTATGTGGCATCATTAAATTTATCCATTCTAATTTTAATCATACTAAAATTATCTTATCCCACATTGATTTCTAATCATACTCCATCAATTGAACAACTTATATATATACTTAGAATCAATATGTATTTTTTTTCATCCTACAATTATTTTACACCACTGATGTAATTTGTCTAATTAATTAATTAGGTGGCCAAATTAATAGTTATAGTTTTTAATTTTTAAACTATTCATCTAATGTCACCTTATGGATGAATAATGGATTTAATTTGTATGGTTCAATTTGACTATATATCTTTATCGATTCAAGGATTATTCATGTGATATAATCTCACGTCCAATCAATATATAATATGATTAGTGAAACTTAATGTCATCTCATCCTCATATCTTATGTGGCATCGTTACATTCCTTCATTCTTATTTATCTAAATTCTCTATTTAATATCTTTTAAATTCGAATTCTAATCATACTAAAATTATCTTATCCCACATTGATTTCTAATCATACTCCACCAATTGAACAACTTATATATATATACTTAGAATCAATGTGTATATTTTCCATCCTACAATTATTTTACACCACTAATGTAATTTGGCTAATTAATTAATTAGGTGGCCAAATTAACAGATATATTTTTAAATTTTAAAATATTCATCTAATACCACCTTATAGATGAATAATGGATTTAATTTGCATGGTTCAATTTGGCTAATATCATTATCAATTCAAGGATTATTCATGTGATATAATCTCACGTCCAATCAATATATAATAGGATTAGTGAAACTTAGTGCCACCTCATCCTTATATCTTATGTGGCATCATCAAATTCCTATATTCTTATTTATCAAAATTCTCTATTTAATGTCTTTTAAATTCTGATTCTAATCATACTAACATTCTTTTATCTCATATTTATTTCTAATCATACTCCACCAATTAAACAACTTATATATATATATATATTTAGAATCAATGTGTATTCTTTTTATCCTAAAATTATTTTACACCACTAATTTAATTTGGCTAATTAATTAATTAGATGGACAAATAAATAGTTATATATTTTTTTAAATTTTAATCTATGCATTTAATGTCACCTTATGGATGAATAATGGATTTAAGAATGGAATTACGATAGGAATGAAAACCATGGATTGAAAATATACTAAAAGACTTTGAAAATGACCTTTTGATAAGATGTTCATGTAAATAGAGATTGAACATGTTGTTACGAGATAACTTATATTTGATATTAGTTATATAATATATAACATTTAATACTTTTCAAAATTTTAATTTTAATAATAAAATCACTCATCACAAATCGCTTATTAATCATACTCCACCTATTGGACATTAATATATATAAAAATTTAAAATCAATGTATATTTTCTCATCCCACAATTATTTTACACCATAATTTAATTTGATCGATTAATTAATTAATTGGCCAAAAAAATACTTATATTTTTTATTGAAAAATTAATTTTGAAAATTTAATTTGCTTAAGGTTACTTAACTTATTTTAGTCAATAATATTTAAGTTTGTCAAATAATGCGAGTCCATATAGGTTAGAGCAATAAATTAGCAAATTACTCTTTCTAATTAGACTCAAACCTATATAAATAGTTGTGTGTATTTTTTCATCGCAAAATTCATAATTATTTTGCACTACCTATTTAATTTGGTCAATTAATTAATTAGTTGACCAAATAAATATCTATATATTTTTATTGAGAAATTTTATTTAAATTTGCTAATATTATTTTTATATTTTTCATGAGACTTAACCAATTCAAGATAGGAATAAAATTATATATATATATAAATAAATTTTGATACTCATATTGATTTTTCATGAGATTTCACAAATTGATAAAAAAAAAAATTGAATAGTAATGATCATAATTTTCATTGATAGGATAACCAATAATTGTAATATATATATTTTATAAATTTAAAGGAGTTCATTCAATTAGTGGATATTAATATACGAGAATCAGGTAAGAACAAATAGTAAAAATAGTTTTTTATTTGTATAATTGCATGTATATATAAGTTCTAAACATATCAAGACATTGATTGATATATTTACTTATAAATTTCTTAATTTTTAATTTATTGGAGCAATATATATTTTATTAATTATATATTTCATAAATTTAAACGAATTCGGGTAATTAGCGGATATTACTATACGAGATGAGACGAGAACATGATTTTCTCTATTTGTAGGTCTTTTCTTATTTATATTATTTTGATAAAAAAATATATATTATAGACATGTAAATACATTAATCGGCATGTCTATGTAATTTTTTCAATTTTAATCTTATTTTATTTATATGATTTATGATTAATAATTAACCATATAGTGTTCAATTTTATTGAGACAGATAACTAATTATTGTAACAACTTATATTAATAAAATTAAATAGGTTTGGGCAATTAATCAAATGTGGGACGAGTGTGGTTATGCATATGCTAGACATGTTCTTTATTTTAAAACTTTTGTTTATATTATTTATTATTAATGTTTATTCTGTAATGTTTGAGTCATTATGAGACAAATCAACAATTACTGTAATAATTTATATTTATAAATTTAAATATATTTCGATAGTTAGTAGATATTTTTGGGACAAAATTGAGTAATAAAATCATTTTTCAATCGGATTTTGGATATGTACGAGCATATAAATTTCAATCATTATAACAACTTATATTTGTAAATTTAAACGAGTTTGGGTAATTAATCGAATTTAAGATAGTCCGTGTAATTATATTCTAGACGGGTATAAATATTTTCACATGCTTACGAATATTAAAGTGATTCTGACCATTAATCTTTAAGCCTACGTTTAATTTTTATCATATTTTAAATGTTTAGTTATTTTCACTTTTTTAATATTTTCACAATTAGTTGTGCTCGATTTTTTTAATACTAGGTACTATTAACGTTTACTTTATAATATTTGGATATTACTATACGGGTTTTGATAAATAACATGTATTTTATACATAACTATTTTATTTCTTATAATCATAGATACAAAGTAATGTAATTTCCCATCGAATTTCAACGGGTTACAAGCTAGTTAATTATATAATCCATTACACATTGAAAGTCCCATATTGATTCCTAATCCTATGTGACATTTTAAGGATTTTTTATTCTTAATTTTCTAAATTCCACAAATCTACCTTTATAAACCAATCTAATTATGGCTGAAATTGGGAAATATCATTTGCGAAAACTTGAGAGCATAAATTAGGAGATTACCTTATATATATAGAATAATCACCCAAAGCATGTATTCATTTATTTTTACCATTATCCGTCATTTTTTCAATTAACTGTCCATTACATAATCAATTATGACCGCAATTACGGGACGACTTAAACACCAAATCTCAATTCATCTTTTAATTCTATCAACTCTCAAAACATTCACTTTATTTTATGTATTTCATCACCGATTGGACAAGTTTATGATCTACACACGAAGTGCAAAGAATGGAGGAAGCAAGCAGCAATATCGACGAAGAAGACGACAAAATTAGCATCATAATTCTATTAGGCCATAGATTTAAGCCGTGATGCTTCGAGGCTAGGCTTATAATTGGATATATGTAATTTGGTTGTTTGATGATGTTTGCTTTCTCATTGTTTTCTTCAAATAAAATTTGAGGTTGAGTATATATGAGGTTTAAGGAAACGTGGAATTAGTCCTCAATAGATAGACTTGCATTATATATGTTTGTTGTTTATCTTTTTAGTTTTACACATAAAATCTTGATGGCTTGATAGAAGTATCATACTAGATCAACAGATCTTGATGCAGTCTAGCATATACGTAGATTCTGAATTTTGTTTTAGTCTCACTGCCTTAGTAAATGTACATTGAGGATAGGTTAAACTATGTTGTTTTAATGTTGTCCTTTGTTTTATTTCTAACATGAATTATTCTTTAATTATTACTCTCTATTAAATAAATTTTTTGGAATAGAAGGTGACTTACTAATTCGAGAGATGATATTATATATGGAAACTTGAAGATGTTATTGCATAGCTAGCAGAAGAGCAATGATGAGGCTCATTGTACGTCTCTTCTAATTTTATTAGGATATATGGAAATTTTCAAACGTGCATGTTGAGTTGTAACTCTTCACCTATACGTGTTCTGGCGCCATCCTTCGCCTCTACGCATATGTCCATGCCTACATTGAATGTCCAAAAGTAAATCAAAGCCCAAAGGTAGGAATAGGGCGTCAGATGTATCAGTATCGATATTTACTAGACCAAGCACACCAAATTACTTAAAGAAGTCCCCCAATTACAAAGATTAGCTGTTAAGAAATTTTACATTCTTATCTATTCTTACTTTGTGGTTACTCTATAGTGTGTGTATATAGTAAACATATCATGCTAGATCGATAGATCTTGATGCAATCTATCAATGGAGACGATGAGATTACAATACTATCTACCACTACGTCTCTGTAGTGTACTTGCAAGGATTATCAGGTTTTTCTGAATCAAATTCATTTTAGTTGTTGATGAGAAGTCAGATCAAATCCAGTTATATGATTATTGGTGTATAATTACTACGAATTCGTGATTTAATCAATTGTTATATGATTATTACTTTAAATCTTATCTCTGGACATAAGCTTTAGAAAAATTGCAATCATTATTTCTGTATAAAAACATCGCAAGTATATATTTTCTTTATCTCGGTATAGTTTTAGTTTAATTTACTAAGATCAAAATTTGTAGTCAACTATGAATTTTCATGTTTGAACTTATTTAATTATATTGCAATAATAGCAACAAATATTATATGATCAAATCGATTAGGTAGATATTTAAACTTTGTTTATTTCATTAGTTACACAGTATCTGCCACAATGCGAGCAAAATAAAGTTTGAGTTTTGAGAAACTATACAGATAGGGATGTCAACGGGCGGGTATTACCCGGACCAGAACCAATAAATTAGTATTGGTTCTGGTTCTAGAACCGGCCCAATAAACATCGGATCCGGACCGGATCCGGACCATCAAGTTATGGTTCTGGATCGGGTATTACCCATTATTAACTGGTTACCCGTTGGGCCGCTACACCTACACCTAATATCTCCTGATATCTCTCCTCTTTTTCCCACACCTCAGCTCTATCCAACTGAATCATCCCTCCCCATAATCCCCTCAACTCCCAGCCCTCCAAAACCTGATGATGCAATGGCAACCTATAAATAGCAGCTGCTAGAAACAAAGAAAAAAAAATCGTGATTTTAATTTACATTATTTTGTAATTAAATCACGGATGAACGCAATGAGAGGCTACAACATGTGATACGGGATCATCGTGTTTGTCGAGAGAAGTTGTTCAATATCAAAAGCCCCAAATAACTAAAGGAACTATTTTGGTAATTATATTTCTCATATTTTTATTTAATTGTGATTTGATTCCAAAAATGATTGTGCTAAAATGAAAGCGTATATGCAGATACCATGCTTTACAAAGAAACCGAGGCGATTTCCTCATAACGGTACATATTTTCAAATAATTGACCGGGTCGGACCGAACCGAACAAAATGGGCGGTCTCGAAGGTCCGGTCCAGCGGTTCTAGAACCTAACCTAACCGAACCGTTGCTTTAAAATTTAATGGGCTTTGAACGGTTCCGATCGATCAGGGTAAAGACCGCCGTTGACATCCCTATATACAGACATTTAATTGATAATCATGACTGAATATATAGTTTATAAGTCATACAAAATATTTTCAAGAAGCACAGGTGATTCAATAAAAGATTTACAAAATGTGTGCGTCAGGGAACTATGAAAGACAATGCTTCAAATAATAAAGTTTCTCATATATATATATATATATATACTAATTAAATTTATAAATGGATTCTTTAACTCGTATAATTTTGAATTTATACTTTGACTTCAATCTTTTATTTATGTAATTTATTATTAAACCTTATTTTAAAAGATTCAGTTTTAGTGAGATAGATATATAGATACTAATTATTAGATATTTTATAAAACAAGATTAGAATAGGTATATATATATATATATATAAATTCTAAACAGGTCTAAACATTACCGGTATGCCTATGTGAAATTTTCTTCTTTTTGAATGTTTTGCTATTTATACTGTTTATTTATGTTGTTTTGTTTAGATTTTGTTGAGACACATAACTAATTATTATAACGAGCTAAATTTATAAATTTAAACAGATTTTGGTATTTGCGAGTATCACTATATGAGTTTGAGATGATAACGAATTGTAAAATTACTTCTTAATCGAGTTTTGGAGGGTACATGTATATACATTTTAGATAGTACATGTGGCTAAAAATATGTTTATATTAAATATATAACCTCTTTAATTTGGGGAATTAATGTTTATTACTATACGAGACTGGTAAGGAACGATTAGTACATATTATTGTAACAACCGGTATAAATTTAAATGGGCTAGACTAATTATGAGTATCAATTAATATACGAGTTCTAGACAAAATGGGAAGTAAAATAATTTTTAAAATAATGAGATGGGTACATGTATATATATTTTAGAAGGGTTCATATAGCTAAAAATATTTTTAATAGATGACCTCTTTAATTCGGGTAATTATTGGACACGGCTATACGTTTACCAGTTTAGTATGAGAACAAGTTAGTGCAAATTATTGTAACAACTTATATTTATAAATTTAAATGATTTTGAGTAACTTTGAGTATCACTATATAAGTTTGAGATGAAAACGGATAGTAAAACCATTATTTCATCGGGTTTGGAAGAGGTACGTGTATATATAATCTAGATGGGTCCAGGTGGCTGTAAATAACTTCTTTAATTCAAGTAATTAGCGGTAATACGATACATGATTTGGTACAAGAACGAGTAGTATAATTATTTTATATATATAGTCACTCTTTAATCGGATTTGAGAGAAGTACATGTATATAAATTCTAGACTTATCCAAGTAGTTGAAATATTTTTATTATATAAACATAAGGCTAACCTCCTTAATTCGGGTAACTAATATCGGGTACTACTATACGAGACTGATACGATATATAAATTCTAAACGGATTTCATATATTGTATAATTTAAAATTATGCTTTGATATTATTAATTTCTAATATATTTTTATATTTTATAGAAATCTCTTACTTAAATTAGTCTCAGTTTCTATATTTATAGGAATCTTTTATTATTATCCTTTTAAATATATGTATAGTTTAATTTCAATTAATTACTTTATCATATAAAGGAAATGGAAAGAAATAGAAGAAAAACACCATCCTTATGTTACTTTTCTAATATATTTTTCCATGTTTCATAAAGTGATTCCCCGTCGAAATTAAACGGGTTATACACTAGTTTCGAAAAAAAGTGACAATGATCAAAAGTAATGATATTTATATATATATATATATATATATATATATATATATATATATATATATATACCTCTGTAATAATAAACCCAAAAGAAACTAATTCTAAAGATTTCTTATTAGGATTAAATTTTATTACTAGTTTAAATGGTAATTTAACAATTGCTAAAAATTTTATTACACTAAGTAAACAAGTTTATAGTTTTTCAACACATAGATATACACATACATAAGAGTTTGTCCGAAAGCGTGGTGGACTAGGAGAATTAGATTTTTTAAAACAAGTACAAAACAAACAAAATAATTTCATTGAAAATGAAGCTATAAAATTATTCTCACAATTTATTTCACAAGAATTATAAAAAGGGCCTGATATTACAAAAAGTAAAAATTATCCTATAATATTAAGATTAGAAAAACTATGATTAATAGGAGATGATATTACAAAAGCAAAAGTAAATTATGTTTGTAAAATAAAAATAAAGTTACGAAATTACAATTAGAACAAAAAATGGAGAGTATAGTGCAGAAGATGTAGAAGAATTTAGAAAACAGATTAATGAAATGTTAAAACATGGATTAATTAGACATTCAGAAAGTCCTCATAGATCTACAGCTTTTATAGTAAGAAATCATTCAGAAATAAAAAAGGAAAACCAAGGATAGTATACAATTATAAAAGATTAAATGATAATTGTGAAGATGATGGTTATAACATACCAAATAAAGAAACTTTAATAGCACTTATACAAAATAAAAAGATATTTAGTAAATTTGATTTTAAAAGTGGATATAATCGTTAAAATTAGAAGAATGGTTTAAACCATAGATCGCTTTTACTTGTCCGAAGGACAATTTGAATGGAATGTATTAAGTTTTGGGTTAAAAACGCTACCGCTATCTTTCAAAGATTTATGGATAATATATTTTAAAATATAAATTTTGTCTAGTATATATTGATGATATTCTTGTAGCAAGCAATAATTTAAAAGAACATGAAGAACATTTAAACATTATATTTAAGGAAATTGAAAAGAATGGTATAGTAATTAGTAAAAGGAAAATTGAATTATTTAAAAGAAAATTTTCATTTTAGGATTAGAAATTGAAATGGAAAAATAGAATTACAACCTCATATTGCTACTAAAATTTTAGAATTTTCAAATAAATTAACAAATTTAAAACAAATACAATCATTTTAGGATTAGTAAATTATGCTAGAAAGTTTGTTCCAAATCTTAGTAAATTAGTGGGTCCATTATATAGTAAAACTATTAAAAATGGTCAACGACATTTTAATATAGAAGATGAAAAACTTATTCAAAAAATTAAAAATGAAATAAAAAATATTAAACCTTTAGAATTACCTACAAGTGATAGTTATATAATTATTCAATGTAATGGATGTAAAGAATGATGAGGAGCAGTATTAATTTGCAAACCCCATAAATTCAGTCCAAAAAATGAAGAAAGAATAGCTGCTTATGCTAGTGGAAACTTTAATAAAACAGGTTTAAATTGGACATCTTTAGATTATGAAATACAAGCATTAATAAATTCTTTAAAAAAATTTAAAATATGGTTAAAAAATGAATTCACTGTTAGAACAGATTGTGAAGCTATTGTGAAATTTATTAATAATGCTAATAGTAAAAAAGTTAATAAGACAAGATGGATAAATTTACAACAAATAATTCAAGGAAATAATTATAGAGTAAAATTTGAACATATAAAATGTAAAGATAATAATATTGTTGACCTCTTATCTAGAAAGATAAATCGCCTTTTTATGCAGAAATTGATAGAAAAATTATAAAGCCTTCAAAAGGAAAAGAGAAAGTTACACACCAAGTCTCTAAGACCGAAGGAAGAAAAATCATCTGATTGTGTTCGAGAGACATTATCCAATGGATATCTCTTCGATTTAGAAACTAAAAGTGTTACACGCTTCTCCGGACTAAGAGAATCCAAAGATTACAAAGATGAAATTCAATTTGGAACAAGAACTTTACAAAATGCTCAAATTCTGCTACGCAGTTCAGAGCAATTACAAAGGTTACACAGAGACAACAAGTTATCCTTGATAATCTATGGCATATTCAAACATTGCCAAAAGCTACAGCTTTCAAAGTTCAAGTTTTAAATGCTCTGGCATTTTATTTTTCTGACCAAAATCAAAAACCAGAGCAACCCCAAAAGAAGTTTACACATTATGTTATTTTCAGAGGAAAAAAAAATTGAAGTTTTTCATAACTTTAATACTGTTCGAAAATATATTAATTGTCCTAAATCTCTTTGGAAAGGTTACTACAGTTTTTCAGAAGCATAGTCAAATGCTAAAGAAGCCTTTGGTATACAATAATTTTTTATTAAACCAGATGAAGTCAAAAGTTTTGGTCAGATTGCACAAGAAAACTCAAGTAGTGTGATTCAACATCAGTCTTCTTTGTTAAAAAATTATGAATCACAACTTGTGGATTTTGAAAAAAGAATTTCTGATCTAAACAATCAATTGAAAAGTTTACAAAATGATTGTAATTTCAAAGATCAGACGATCTCGGTCATGGAATCAACCATTACAAAGTTAAATCAAAAAATTGATTTTTTGAAAACAAAAACCCAGTATGTTCCACCTCCAAGAAGTTTTGAAAATTTTAAAACTAGAATTCTTGATATCCCTTGGAGAGAAACAATGGAACCAGTCCTGAAAATTATTCCTGACCTTGAGGAAATTATTTCTACAAAAGTTTTACAAGGATTTCCTCAAAACCTTGTTGATCTACAAAAGAAAATTGTTGAAATTTATTTCAATGAGTCAAAATTCAAGGGCGTAAAATCATACAAAGGCCTGATGTTTATAAATTTATACAGAAAGAATGGATATTAACTAATGAACAGATCAGAATTCTTGGCCTTCTGCTTCTACAGATTGATTTAAACAAGACTGACATGTCAGATGAAATGATAATCAATTTTTACAACAATGGTCTGAGTGATTTCATGGAATTGATTATACGAAAAAAACGAAGACTTAATGAACAAATTGGGAGAAAAATTTCTATCGACGGTGGCAATATTTCATTCTTATCTTCCAAATCAAAGGTTCATCAGAAAATTCTAGCTTCTCTTCCGTAAGCTACATCTCACGATTATCGCCCAACTAGAAAAAGAATTTATTTGATGACATTGAATATTCGGACGATATCTTCGCACGGATGTAAAAAGAGGAACGGATCATTTTACATTTCAGTATTCTGAAGAACAAATTAATATATTTCAGAAGTCTGAAAACATCCCTAAACTTGAATTATGGATGAAGTATAAACTTGCAGCTGAAGAACATTATTTACAAATATGGGTTACACCAAATTGGAATATGTTCCTTCCTTTCAGCGGAGAAGGTGATAGTCTTGCAGATGAAGAAATTGCTATCATCAATACAGATAAAGAAGAAGAAGACATTGATGATTCTCAAAGCTGCGACACGATTCCAGAGACTCGTCGAGATTTTTGAAAGATTAGACATATTTGTGTCAATTATTAGTTTGTAACTGTTTATCTTTTGTAATTTTCTTCTTTTTCCTGTTTTTCTTTTACACGTATAGGATATAAAGTGTAAAGCATTGTATTATTGAAAGCATTATATAACATAGGATAGGTAGATAGGTGTTACACATGTTAGATAAATGTTACGCATTGTTTTAGGTGGATAGGTGTGAATAGTAATATGCACCATTAGTTGTTAGGTGTGAATAGTAATAGGCACTTTAGTTGTTAGATATATTTGCCTATAAATAGGCAATCCTTCTATTGTAAAAATCATCCCCAAGAAATCCGAGAAGCAATAAACCTTTGAGCTTTCTGAAAACAAAAACATGTGTTGTTAAGTTTTCAGCCTTCTTACTCTTTTACCAATCATAAATTATATACCAATCCTTACAGCTACAAAAATATATCCCATTCTATAAAAAAAAAATCCTTCAATTCATTGAACATATTGTTCGAAACGAAGGCCCCATCCTGCTTTCTTCATCATAAGAGTTCGTGTGAACTCTATCCGTATATATTTTCTACTTTCTTTATGTGGTTTAATGTGTAACTTGAAAAACACACCCTACCCCTTTATATATATATATATATATATATATATATATATATAGTTTGGTTCAAATAAGAACCATTCTTATCCTAAAACTAAGAACCAATGAATTAGTTATGAAAGTTGATGAATCCGTTGAGAAAGTTAATGAATTTAAATTGAATTTTTCACCCGGTTCGAATCCCATGAGGCGAAAATTCTATTTTTGGATTCATAATTTTCCCAACGGATTCATCAACTTTCACAATGAATTCATCAGTTTTTGGTTCTCACGTTCTCACAATAAAAATGGTTCTAACGTTAACCCTCCCATATATATATATATATATATATATAGATTCAGTTTTTTCAAACGATTTGGTTTGGAAAATACATAAGCGGCCAAAAATTGAAATAGTTTAATTTATTAAAAATCAAATCGAAATAACTGAAATAACTAAGTTAATTAAATTGTTTCAACAGAAATGTGTGTTTGATTTCCGGTCCTTTTTTCCTGAATTTTGCTCACCTCTTGCCTTGAAATATATATAACTTTGAAAAATCCTCTTAAATGGTAAATTTTGAGTGTCGTTGTTTCTTTTCTTTGAGGAAACATAATTATTAGTATTTGAAAACGAAGAAAATAATGTAATTATAATATAATATCCAAGAAGAATCTATATATATACACACACACACACATATATATATATATATATATGGGTTGGATCCAGTGAGAACTTATCTTTTTTGAGAACTTGAGAACTATGCACAAACGTATAAAATTGATGAATAAAACCTATAAAGTTGTGCATAACGAAAACATTCTAAAATTGTTACCAAACAAAATAATTTTAGAAAGTTTTCGTTATGCACAACTTTATACCGTCTTGTGCATCATCTTCAACGTCTTATGCATGGTTCGCAGAGTTCGCAAAAAATATGTGGTTCTCATTTGATCCACTCCATATATATATATATATATATATATATATATATATATATATATAGGGAGGGTTAACGTGAGAATCATGTTTATTGTGAGAACATGAGAACCCAAAAATGATGAATTCACTGTCAAAATTGATGAATCCACTAAGAAAGTTACTGTATCCAAAAAAATAGAACTTTCGCTCCTCATGGGATTCGAACCCGGGTGAAAATTTCTGAGTTTTTAAATTTATTATTTTTTCCAACGAATTCATCAACTTTCATAATAAATTCATTTGATTCTTAGTTTTTAGGATAAAAATGGTTTTTATTTGAACCTAACTCTATATATGTATATGTATATGTATATGTATATGTATATGTATACGTATAAGTGAGAGAGAGATCAATTATTTAGTTGGCACGCCTACTGGCAGAGTCAGCAATTTTGCCACCAAAGTTCTAAAAGTTAAATTGCACCAACGCTTTATAGGTCTAATCTATGATGCTTGATTTGATTTGATTTGATTTGCTCGATGTATATCTAGAAAAATGGCGAGTAACATTTTTGTCACTTTAAATATTCGTAAGCATGTTGATAAATATTTGTACCCATCTACAATATATATACACACACTCGTCTTAAATCCGATTAATTACCCTAACTCTTTTAAATTTACAAATAAAAGTTTTTATAGTGATTGGAATTTATATGTTCCTACATATCCAAAATCTTATTGAAAAATGATTTTATTACTCATTCTTGTCCTAAAAATATCTGCTAACTATCGAAATATATTTAAATTTATAAATATAAGTTGTTACAGTAATTGTTTATATGTTTCAGTAATGACTCGAACATTACAGAATAGAAATTAATAATAAATAATATAAATAACAAAAGATTTAAAAATAAAGAACAGGTCTAGCATATACATAACCTCACTCGTCCCACATTTAATTAATTACCCGAACTTATTTAATTTTATTAATATAAGTTCTTACAATAATTAGTTATTTGTCTTAGTAAAAGTTGAATACTACATGGTTAAAATTATTAATAATAAATCATATAAATAACAAAAAGATTTAAATTTAAAACAAATTATGTAGACATGTCGACTAATGTATTTACCTGTCTATAATGTATATTTTTATATCAAAATAATATAAATAACAAAAGACCTACAAATAAAGAAAATCATGTTCTCGTCTCATTCTCGTATAGTAATATCCACTAATTATCCGAATTCGTTTAAATTTATGAAATATATAATTAATAAAATGTATATTGCTCCAATAAATTAAAAATTGAGAAATATCTACGTAAATATATCAATCAATATATTAACATATTTAGAACTTATTTACATGCAATTGTCACAAATAAAAAACTATTTTTACTATTTGTTCTCGCCCCATTCTCGTTTACTAATATGCACTAATTACCTGAATTCATTTAAATTTACAAAAATACATATTATAATAATTGGTTATCCTATCAATGTAAATTTGATCATTACTATTTATTTAAAAAAAATCATCAATTTGTGAAATCTCATGAAAAATCAATATGAGTATCTAAATTTATTTATAAAAATGTACAAAATATTTTCATTTATTTTAGATTTTCAATTTGTGAAGTTTATGAGAAATTGATGCTATATTCAAAATTTATTTAAAAATTATAAAAATATAATTTTATTTATGTCTTTAATTGGTAAAGTCTCACGAAAAATTTTAAAATATTATTAGCAAAATTAAATAAAATTTCTCAATAAAAATATATAAATATTTATTTAGCCATTAATTGATTACATTAAATTGGTAGTGCAAAATACTTGTCACAATTATGGGATGAAAAAATATGCACAACTATTTAATAGGTTGGTAATTTGCTAATTCATTTCTCTAACCTATATGGTCTCATATTATTTGATAAACTTAAATATTATTGATTAAAATAACCTTAAGCAAATTAAACTTTCAAAATAAACTTTTCAATAAAAAATATAAGTATTTTTTGGTCAATTAATTAATTAATTGGTCAAATTAAATTAGGGTGTAAAATATTCGTGGGATGAGAAAATATACATTGATTTTTAAATTTTTATATAGATTAATGTCCAATATGGAATATGATTAATAAACGATATGTGATGAGTAATTTTATTATTGAAATTAAAATTTAAAAAGTATTAATGTTATATGTTATATAACTAATATCAAATATTAGTTATTTTGTAACAACATGTTCAATCTCTATTTACATAAACATCTTACAAAAAGTTCATTTTTAATGTCTTTTAATATATTTTTCAATCCATAGTTTTCATTCATATCGCAATTCCATTCTTATATATTTTATGTTTCATCATGCCAAACACTTTTTAAGAGTTTATATTGCATTAATATCTTCTATTTCCTTGTTATAAAATATCTACGTACTTTTCATGTATCCGTTTTGCTATTCCACAATAAAAATATGTTCTCCACATAAAAAAAATTGTATTCTTTCAAATCTATAATTATAAAACTAAATAGAGAAATGCAATAAAAAAGTACTCTCTAAAAATATTCTTATAACTTATAATATTAGACAAAAAGAACAAATTTAATTTCATGCTAATTTTGCTTTGTGGACCAATGGAAAATGTCCTAAACTCATTATAGCATCATGCTCCCATAAAAATATTATTTTTCTTCTTTTTATCTTTCAAACTAATAATTTAGGTATTGATAAATTGAAATTTTTGAATAAAGCTTGTTGGGTTCAACTCTAAAGGATCATTATACAATTAACTAAAAAACAATATACAGAAATATATTATAGTGAAAAATTAACGACAAACTAATATTATAATTGGACGACAATTGTATTTTTATATATCTAACTCCTATCTATATTATATATAGTTAGACGTGTGATTATATCACATGTATAGTCCTTGAATCGTTTATGATATATAGTCAAATTGAATCATGCAAATTAAATCCATTATTCATCCATAAGGTGGCATTAAATGGATAGTTTAATATTTAAATTTATTTGGTCATCTAATTAATTAATTCGACAAATTAAATTAATGGTGTAAAATAATTGTAGGATGAAAAATTACAAATTGATTATAAGTGTATATATAAGTTGTTCAATTGGTGGAGTATGATTAAAAATCAATGTGTGATAAGATAATTTTAGTATGATAAGAATTAAATTTAAAAGACATTAAATAGAGAATTTAGATAAATAAGAATTGAGGAATTTAATAATACCACTTAAGATACGAGGATGATGTGGCATGAAATTTCACTGATCCTATTATATATTGATAAGAAAATTAAGATAATCAGTAAATGACTGATTTGCGCTGATAGGGCCAAACTATAACCATTTATATAGTCCAAAATAGGGGACCTTCAATCCAAGTTATCCAACACCCACCAACTTCCCTCAAAACAAAAGTGAAAAGAAAAAGAAAAAAACATCAATCCTCCAACCATGATATCTGCACCCTTCGATTCAACCATCAAATCTTAGCCGTTTAAATAAGTCGGTTGTCGACTATAAAATCACAGCGAGATCTCGACTATTCCTCGTTTAGGCTGTCCTTAAAAATTAGGGTTGCATTCTCAAGTTCGGAATTTTGAATTACAAGGTTGGATTTCATGTTTCGCTTACCCCTATCTAGAAATGAATTCATTTTTTAAGGGTGCTTTCTTTTTTCAATATTTTGTTGTTTGTTGAATTGATTTCGTTATTTTTCTTTTTATTTCTTGCTTGCTTTACTGTGTTGTGATGTTCTGTTAGTGAATTAAGCTCAATCTGGTGGTTAGATTATATTATTCCTCAAATTGTTCGATTTTGGGGACTGTTTTACTTTTTTTCAGAATTAGAGCTACTGAATTTCTCTCTTTCCCATCTAATTTGAACTTGGTTTTCCGGATATATGGCTTTGCATCAAGATGTTTGAAACTCGGATTTACCGATGATTAATTTGTTTTCGGGCCTACAAATCGGAGGTTGAAAACCCACATCCCCCAAAAATGAGGAGATAGAGAACGGAAGTGAAAGCGCAACCTTTGTAATATTGGTGTAATTGGGTATAAATGCTCGTGTCGTCTTTCATTTTGAAGGATCACAGTGATATAATAAACTGCGCCTTATTCACTTTTTTATCCCCTGTGAAGTTGTTATTGGGGCTTGTTTATCAATATAATAAATAGCATCCAACACTATCGGGCAAGTTGCTACATCTTTCCTTGGCATCTAATAAGTCTCAATTTGAATCTGCAGCTTACGATGCCACGTTACGAGGACAGGTATGGGAGCACTACTCGCCTCTATGTTGGTCACTTGTCCTCACGTACCCGATCCCGGGATCTTGAGCACGTTTTTAGTAGATATGGCAGGTAATTAGTTGTCCTTTTCTTATCATATCTTGGTGTTGAATTTGTTTTGCTCGTCTTTAGAACTGTTTTGCCTTTCTTTTTTCATTGTAGGATTTATGTCTAGTGCATGTATTATCTATGCATTATAGTAGGAGCTACTTTGGGAGATGCCTCTCTATCCACTCTTCATACTAAGTGTTTTTTTTTCTTTAACTTTTTTTTGTAATTGTATCTTTCTTCTTTTATACTTTGTGGATGCATCTACTATCCATGTTTAATGCCAGAAATTTGTGGACAATTGTATTTGGCGCTGTCATATCTTAACCCTCTAAAAATTATTTCTTCGTTTTGATTCTAGTACCTTCTACTAAAAAAAATTGCTATGTGCATTCTTTATCCTTTCGAATAAGTCAAACAAGGAAAGTAAAATTGTTTAATCTAGTCCCACTTACTTGAATTTGTATCTGGTAATAATTATTCCATATCTGGTATGAGTTGCCTGAGCTAAGCATGTCCAAGAATATCTATTTTTGGTTTATTCTCCCTCTATCATCTTACTACATCAGAGGTCTACCATATGGGGTATAGCTTCGCTTCCCACCTCTTACTAAGAGCATAGTTGCTTTCCAGGCATGGTTGTTGCTTGGGCATCATTGTGATCTTGTTTTTTGTGAAGGAAAAAAATGTGTCTTAGGTTCCTTTGAGTTTGACTTTAATGATTCTATTGAAGGTTTCTGAGCCTTTGCCTGACCTGGTGGTCAATGGTGGGAGGGTGGACTATGCCTGACCTGGTGGTCAATGGTGAGAGGGTGGAATTTCTTGCCGATTGTTAGAAGCCTTTGGCGATTTTCTATGTTGTCTTTGCATGTTTTTATGGAATTTGCCACAATCAAACTGGTGTTTAGTTCGTCTTGAGGACCAAGTTTCATGCACTGCAGTACGTAAGTAGTTTTGATGGCCTTACTGTTTCTGGAAACCATTTCCGCAGAGTACGCGATGTGGATATGAAGCGAGACTACGCCTTTGTTGTATGTACTGTCACTCTCAGTGTTTTTCAAATATTCTTAACCTGCATCTTAAGATCAGTTGATGACATGTTTCTCAATTACAAAATGTTGGATTTTTTCTTGTCTTGCTCAGGAATTCAGTGATCCACGGGATGCTGATGATGCTAGATATAACTTGGATGGGCGAGATGTGGATGGACGTCGAATTATTGTTGAATTTGCCAAGGGTGTAAGTCACTTTTAGCCTTCTCTTCTCATATTCCCGCAATGAAGCGATATAAAAGCTTCTTTTCATGAGACAACTGTTGCTTTTTCTATCCATTGTCATTTGCTCGTGATGAAGATATAAAATCTGCCTTTCCAGATGCAGCTGCTGCTTTTCAGGATGTGGCCTGAAATTTCCAGCCAAGCTGTTTTTCAGTGACTTATAGAAGTCGGGAAGTTTATTATTGGCTATGACATTGCATGATATGAATACAGGTGCCACGTGGGCCTGGAGGGGTTCGGGAGTATGTGGGTAGAGGTCCTGCTCCAGGTTCTGGCCGTTGCTTCAATTGTGGCATCGATGGTCATTGGGCTCGTGATTGCAAAGCTGGAGATTGGAAGAATAAGTGCTACCGCTGTGGAGAAAGAGGTCACATTGAGAGGAACTGCCAAAACAGTCCTAAGAAGCTTGGGTATGAATTCTGGCTGGCTTTTACAAATCCTTTTTTTTCCTCTTGTTTTGTATTTCAAGTTGGTAAGTTTCTTGGATTATCCTGCCCCGACTGTTGAATTTAACATGATTTATGTCATCTAATTCTTCTTAATTACTTGGTTATGCTTCAGCAGTGTACGTGGACGAAGTTACTCGCGATCTCCTGTGAGGTCACGTTCTCCTCGCCGTGGTGGCCGCAGTAGGAGTAGAAGTTTCAGCAGAAGCCGCAGTTACAGGTTTGAGCTTTTTGGCATTTCACAATTTAATTTGTGGGATGCCAAATTATTTTTAAATATGACCGGTTCCAGTATCCTACTCTTTTGGATTGAATATTTGAATGTTACATTTTGTTTCCAGTCGGTCAAGGTCCCCTGCCACCAGAAGAGGACGTGATGCTGATTTTAAAGAACGGAGGTCAAGGTCAAGAAGTCCGCTTGATGAAAGCCCAGATCATAAGAGGGTCGCCTCTCCAACTAAATCAAGGAAGCGCAGTCCAACACCTGATAGAGATGTGCCAAGAGAGCGAAGTGTTTCCCCTGGTAGAGGCAGGGTGGAGACAGAGCAAGACGGGTACAATAGTGAGAGTCCGAAGGAGAATAGCCGTAGCCCTGTGAGTCCTGCAGGTAGAAGGTATGATGAGAGTCCTTACGAGGAAAATGGCAGGAATTGCAGCCCTAGCCCTAGAGAGGACAGAAGCCCTGTTGAGGACGATGATCCTGTATGCTCTCCCCGAGGCAGTGAGTCTCCTTAGCATTCATAATGTTAAACAGTAACTTGGGATTTATGTATTGTCTCTGTTCTACACTTTTATGTTGTCAATTTGGTGATGTACCAAAACTATAGCGTTGTTATCTTGAGCTGTGGATCAACGAACTTCAAGTTGCTCGTCTTTGGAGACTAAAAACTTGTATGTGTCGTGGTTTATTGTCAAGCTTTAACTGAATTGTGGAGATGTCTAAGTTTGTGAAATATGTTGTATTCTTCGACTAAATCGTTATTTTACTTTTTTTCACCCACATTGAGCAGAATAATAATCGTCACTATTATTTGGAGGGATGGTTATTCTGTGATTGGGTAACCAAAGTTTCTTTTAAATTTTGGTCGATATTATTTGGAGGGACGCCTAATGGAATGAAAAGTTCGCCCACAATCTTCGTTGTGTCACCTGTAGTTGCTTCATTTTTAGCGCAAAGATGCTTCCATTGTCACTTTCTATCTTGAAGATAGTTCTCTTTTTGTTGTCTGTTGCCATGCCAAATTAGCTCATCTTGGTAAATTTACTTTCACGGTAGCTTTGACCATAATTTTAATCAGTCCATTGTTCGTCACGCCTACATGATTTTGCAGTAAGAGGTTGTTGGAAATCAGCGCTAATCAACACTTATATATATATATATTTTATATATGTGGTCAAGTTGTCAGAAAGCTACTTTGACCAATATTTTGAGTGACGTAACGTTTAATTTTGTGAAATTAAATGGTATAGGATCGATCTACGTTTCGAGTAGATGATCGTGGTGTATTCACATTCTCAAATCCGATTTCTGGTGAGTGAGAAATAATGGATCAAAGTTGGTCACTTAAACATGGAGTTATGTGATTAAGGGGATAAGCATGGATTAATTAATCCTTATCCCACATTGATTAATGTACCTTCATTAATTGTCTATATAAGTGGTTCATTGAACACATAGTATAATTATGTGCACAAGTGATGGGATTTGGAAAGCCACGCCCATAGATACGCTGCCGCCGCCGCCGCCGCCGCCGCCGCCGCCGCCCGGCCCGGCCCGGTTCCGTGGTCCGTGGATCTTGAATCTTGGATCTTGGATCTTGGCGGTGGTTTTGGGCTGTTCGTGGGCTTGCTTTGTGGGTCCGTTCCGGCCCATTGTCCCTATATTTTGGATCAATGTTTGATCGAGCTCGAAGATGGAGTTGGTCCGGCCCAACTCGTGTAGCCCAACCGTTGGGCTGGCGTGCGATGGAGTTGGTCCGAGGCCCAACTCGTGTAAGCCCAATCCGTTGGACTGTTGTGCACTCAAGAGACGCCCGGATACGTCCAACGAACTCGACGCACGCGTTGTCCGTTATTCGTCAGAATCGCGGTAACGTTCCGACATGAAGGCTCTCCGGAAACGTGGGCACATTGTCTCCGTAAACCGCCGCGTAACCCTCTCGCACTCAATGGGGACATAACTCCGTAACACCCGATATCAATGCGGTGTTGATTCCAAAGATGCTCTCACGAGGGAACGACGCTATAAATAGGACATGTCTCCCCAGCATAAGCCACCTACTGCAAAAAGCATTCTTGCATTCTCTCAAAGCATTCCCTGCATACATAGCTAGTGTCCAAGCTCTGTCCTCGCCTCCGTCCAGTTCGTCGGAGCTCGTTGGTTTGCGGTGCTGCCACCCACGAGACGCTGCCGTTTTACCTTTGGAGACGATACGCCAGAACCGAGAGCACTACCGGGGCGTATCTCGTCTTATGGAAAGAGGCCTCCTCGACTCGGCATTTAGAATACGGTTTTACAGTTTCTTCTGTTATTTCTTGTTTTAAGTTCATTGTTAGTTTGATCTTCTCATTCTACATTTCTTTTCAAGTTGTAATACGTCCGACAAGTTCTGTACTATTTTGTACGTTTTTCCAACAATCGCAAGACGAGATATCACTTGCCAAGAAGTTCAGACATTAAAAATTGACTTAAAACTTTCAAACTAAATACCTTTGCTTGGAGATGTCGATCGCACCGCCACCGACTACCTTCCGCCGCCGCCGCCGCCGCCCGCCGCCGCCTCTTACGCACAACGGCTACGGCCATGTTTGGTTTGATGCCTTGGTCAACCATTGGACCCTTTGGGTCGATCGTTGGTTCCACTTTTAGTGGTTCAACAATTGGTTCCACTTTAGTGGTTCCATTGGCTCGACGATCGCACTCTTGCTGGGTCGATCGTTGGATCCATGGGATCTAACACCGGTGGTTCTCTTACGAGTTCCATGTTTCAGCACACTTCAAGTGGTGCTAGTGGATCCGGTTTTGGATCGATCTCGGCGCCTGTTCATACCGCGAGGATGATGCCGCCCGCCGAGAAGCCGCCGAAGTTTGGAGGATCTGACTTCAAGAGATGGCAGCAAAAGATGTTGTTCTACCTCACGACGTTGGGCTTCGCCAACTTCTTGGTGGAAGATGAGCCCGTCGCCCGGGTCAAGTGACGGACTTTCACGTCCGAGCAAAGATATGATAATTGGCGCGCTTGGCGACTATCTTTGTAAAACTTCATACTTGGTAGTTTAGAAGATAGCTTGTATAGTGTATATGTTGTTGTAACGACATCCAAATGTATGTGGGATGCGCTAGAAAAGAAATACCGTAGTGATGATGCAGTAAAGAAGTTTATTGTAGCCAAATATTTGGACTACAAGATGGTCGATTCTCGATCGATCATGGACCAAGTGCAAGAGTTTCAACTCATTGTACACGAGGTTCAAGCCGAAGCACACCTTGTTCGGACGGCTTTGTCGTTGCTACGTTGATTGAGAAGCTACCCCGGGTGGAGAGACTTCAAGGTCTACCTAAGCACAAGCGAAAGGATATGACACTGAAGACTTGATCGTCAAACCGCGATCGAGTCCGACGTGAAGAAGCAAGATTTAAAAACGAAATGCTTGATCGATGCTAGAGCCAACCTGCTGGAGAGAGGTGGTCCCTCCAACAAACGTGTTCGTCCCAATGTCAAAGACAAAGGCAAATGGAAGGTGGTTGCCCGTAAGTTTGACGGGATTGTTACAATTGTGGCAAGCATGACCACACGAGTAAGGACTGCCGTCAGCCTAAGAAGAAGAAGGCTAAGCAAGTTGCCAATGTTGTCGAGAAGGACTTTGACAAATGGGACAAGGATGACTTGGCTGCTGTGGTGACCGAAGAAGTCAACCACGTCGAAAATCAAGATGGATGGTTCATCGACACTGGCGCAACCGCGCACGTCTGCGCCGAAAAGATGCGTTTCTCCACCTACAAGGGTGTTGAGGGGAGGAAGCTCAACATGGAGAACCAAGCTTCGTCCGAGGTGGCCGGAGTTGATGATGTGGTACTCAAGATGTTGTCCGACGTAGAGATCACGTTGAAGGATGTGCTGCATGTCCCAGACATTCGCAAGAATTTAGTGTCGGGCTCGATTCTAGTTAACAAGGGGTTTAGACTAGTTTTTGAGTCGGATAAGTTTGTTTTGACTAAGTTTGGGAAGTTCCTTGGTAGGCGTTATCTCACCGGGGGTCTTTTCAAACTAAATGTAATGGTTGTGCGCCGTGTACCAAAAATTATGATGAATGAAAATCCATCTACTTCCTCTTACTTGACTGAGTGCTCTGATTTATGGCATTGTAGATTAGGACATGTTAATCTAAATGCAATAAAAAGATTAGTAAATTTAGATTTACTAAAGTTAAATGAAGTTAATACACAAACGAAATGTGAGGTTTGTGTGGAAGCCAAAATGGCTAAGTTACCGTTTCACTCGGTAGAACGGAGCACTAAGCCTCTAGAACTTATTCACACTGATGTGTGTGATTTAAAGTTTGTACAAACTAGAGGTGGTAAAAGTACTTCATCACGCTTATTGATGATCGTATAAGATATTGTTATCTTTACCTTCTAAGAAGTAAAGACGAGGCTATTGAAGCTTTTAAAACTTTAAGAACGAAGCCGAGAATCAACTAAGTGTCAATTAAGATCGCTCAAGTGATAGAGGGGGAGAATATGTAGCTCCGTTTGAGGCATTATGCAACGAAAGTGGTATAATACATCAAACGACAGCTCCTTATTCACCTCAATCTAATGGTGTTGCTGAACGTAAAAATCGAACACTTAAGGAGATGATGAATGCTTTGTTGATTAGTTCAGGGTTGCCCCAGAACTTGTGGGGAAGCTATTTTGACAGCGAACTACATCTCGAACAAAATTCCACCAAGAGTAAGGATGTCACCTTACGAGTTGTGGAAAGGAAGAAAGTCATCGTACAAATATCTCAAAGTGTGGGGGTGTTTGGCGAAGGTTGAGGTGCCTCTTCCTAAACAAGTTACAATTGGACCTAAAACGGTCGATTGTATCTTTATTGGGTATGCACCCAAGCAATGGCGCTATCGTTTCGATCCACGGTCGAGGTACCGGATATGTTGTGGGGACGACGATTGAATCAAGGAATGCTATATTCTTTGAAAGTGTTTATCCTCAGAAGACAAGGATAAAAGTGATGCCGATTCTAGCAATAGAGCGATGGTGAAGCTTGAGTTCTAAACCTCGGAGGAAGAACCGATATCGCATAGCGATCGAGGTGCGATCCGGAGGGTCGGAACCGAGACGAGGCGAGAAGTCGAACGCTAAAGGATTTTGGTCCCGACTATATTGCGCTCATGTTGGACGAAGAACCAACTTCGATCAAAGTAGCCTATGCTCGGCCAGACGGAATGCTCTGGCGAGAGGCTGTTCAAAGCGAGATTGATTCCATTCTGCAAAACCACACTTGGGTGCTGGTTGATTTGCCAGAAGGTTGTAAGCCCTTAGGATGCAAGTGGATCCTTAAAAGAAAGTACAAGGCAGATGGATCAATTGAAAAGTATAAGGCCCGTTTGGTTGTCAAAGGGTTTAAACAAAGAGAGGGGTACGATTTCTTCGATACCTATTCACCTGTGACGAGGATTACGTCTATTAGGGTGCTTCTCGCAATTGCTGCTTTGCACAATCTTGAGATTCATCAAATGGGCGTTAAGACTGCGTTTTTGAATGGTGACCTCGAGGATGAGGTATATATAGAGCAACCCGAAGGGTTTGTAGTACCTGGTCAAGAGGGCAAGGTATGCAAACTCGTGAAATCTCTATATGGTTTGAAACAAGCGCCGTTGCAATGGCACTTGAAATTTGACAATGTAATGTTGGCAAATGGTTTCAAGATCAACGAGTGTGACAAATGTGTCTACGTTAAGAACACCGATAATGGTTATGTTATAGTGTGTCTATATGTAAATGACATGTTGATCATGGTAGTAATACTCAAGTCATTAATGACACAAAGCGTATGTTAAATAGAAATTTTGATATGAAGGACATGGGTTTAATGATGTGATTCTTGGAATCAAGATTCTAAGAAGATCGACGGAATTGTCTTCGACACAATCTCACCACGCCGAGAAAGTGCTTAAGAAATTCAATGCGTTTGATAGTTTGCTGCTAAGACCCCATTGGAGCTCAATGTTCACTTGAGTAAGAAGAGGGTGAACCTGTTAGCAAGAAGACTATGCTAAGGTCATCGGTGTTTGATGTATCTTACAAATTGCACCCGACCGACATAGCTTGCGCCGTGAATAAATTGATTCGTTACACGAGCAATCAAGCAAGGAGCATTGGAAGGCTCTAGTGAGAGTTTTGAGGTACTCAAGTATACTCAAAATCATGGGCTGCATTTCACGAGATATCCCGGTGCTTGAAGGGTGCTGTGATGTCAATGGATATCGACACGAAAGATTCACTTTCTACAAGTGGAGTACGTGTTCACGATTGGGAGGTCTGTTTCTTGGAGATCCACGAAACAGACGTGTATAGCCCGATCCACCATGGAATCGTAATTCATAGCTTTGGATAAAGCTGGTGAGGAAGCCGAGTGACTCTGTAATTTTTTGGAAGATATTTCATGTTGGTCTAAACCTGTGCCACCGGTGATGATTCACTGCGATAGTCAAGCGGCTATTGGAAGAGCGAAAAGTAGTTTGTATAATGGTAAGTCTCGACATATACGTCGACGACATAATACCGTGAGACAATTGATCTCAAGTGGGGTTATATCAATTGACTATGTCAAGTCAATAGATAATCTGGCGGATCCGTTAATCAAAGGGTTGAACGGGATCAAATGATCAAGTTGCTAGAGGAATGAGATTAAAATCCACATCTTAAGAACAATCATAGTGGTAACCCAACCATGATGATTGGAGATCCCAAGAACTTGGTTCAATGGAGAACTAAGCTATAGGAGTTCGTGTGTAAACACTAAAGTTAGTCATTCCTAGAAAGCAAACGAGTGTTGAAAAACTTGCCTAGTGGTGAGGTTGAGTCGTTGAATCTTAATGATTCCTAAGATACCTCGAGGAGGTTGAGTATGGCAAGATACTCGGTAAAGAATCACCTATGTAAGTGCAAAGTGGGGCCGCTTCAAACAAAACACATATGAATCCAAAGTGGATGTCCATGGCCAAAATGGAATCAAACGTGAGAACGGATGAGGTTGAGGTGTTAAAGTGTTAATACCATTGTCTCGGCACGTTGTGGGGAATAGTTCAAGGCATCGTGTCCACTAATCCGCCTGTACTCGATGGTACTAACTATGGAAGGTTGAGGCCATAAACCATCTGTCTAAATATTTTAACATTTCTTGAGGACGAGTGTGTGCTGCGTACATGCATATGGCTATTTCCACTCATGTGGGGATTGTTGAAATCGCTAATCAAGACTTATATATATATATATATATATTTTATATATATGGTCAAGTTACCAGGAAGATACTTTGACTAAGATTTTGAGTGATGTAATGTTTAATTTTGTGAAATTAAACGGTATAGGATCGATCTACGTTCCGAGTAGATGATCGTGGTGTATTCACATTCTCAAATCCGATTTCGGTGAGTGAGAAATAATGGATCAAAGTTGGTCACTTAAACATGGAGTTATGTGATTAAGGGATAAGCATGGATTAATTAATCCTTATCCTACATTGATTAATGTACCTTCATTAATTGTCTATATAAGTGGTTCATTGAACACTTAGTATAATTATGTGCACAAGTGATGGGCCGGAAAGCCCACGCGACGCCGCCGCCGCCGCCCGCCGCCCGCGCTCGCGCCCTCTCCGTTCCGTGGTCCGTGGTCCGTGGATCTTGGATCTTGGATCTTGGCAATTGGTCTTTGGGCTGTTCTTTGGGCCTGGTTCCGTGGCCCATTGCCCCTATATTTTGGATCAATGTTTGATCGAGCCCAAAGATGGAGTTGGTCCGAGGCCCAACTCGTGTAGCCCAATCCGTTGGGCCTGCTGTGCGATGGAGTTGGTCCGAGGCCCAACTGTGTAAGCCCAATCCGTTGGGCCTGCTTTGCACTTGAAGAGACGTCCGGATACGTCCAATGAATCTGGATGCACGCGTTGTCCAGATTCTTCGTAACTGTCGGTAACATTCCGACATGAAGGCTCTGCGGGAAACGTGGGCACGTTGTCTCTAGAAACCGCCGCGTAACCCCTCAGCACTCAATGGGGGACATAACTCCATAACACCCGACATCAATGCGGTGTTGACTCAAAGATGCTTTCTCATGAGGGACGACGCCTATAAATAGGACATGTCTCCTCAAAGATAAGCCAACCATCGCAAAAGCATTCATGCATTCTCTCAAAGCATTCCCTGCATACATAGCTAGTGTCCAGCTCTGCCTCGCCTCCGCCCGATTCACGGAGCTCGTTGGTTTTGGTGTTGCCACCCACGAGACGCTGCTTTTACCTTTGGAGACGATACGCCGTAACCGAGAGTACTATCGGGCGTATCTCGTCTTCATGGAAAGAGGCCTCCTCGACTCGGCATTTAGAATACGGTTTCTGCTTTCTTCATTATTTCTTGTTTTAAGTTCATTGTTAGTTTGATCTTCTCCTTCTACATTTCTTTTCAAGTTGTAATACGCCCGGCAAGTTCTGTACTATTTTGTACGTTTTTCCAACAGAGGTAGAGTGGTCCCAAACAGAGAGATTCCCAACAGTCAAATTTCTAACCAGCTAGGACTCTAATTTTACGTCAATTGGTGCGGTAGCAAGTAAAAAAAGCTGATTTCTTTTCTAAGAGTATAGTTATATCTTGTGTATAATCAAAGCCAATATGAGTTGCTAAAGGTGATGCAGTCTTTGTATTTATTCCATGATTCCCTTCCGAAACCCTCTTTAGTGTATGAGATCTCCCACTTGGATGTCCTCAGTTGTATACAGCTTCTTCTGCTATGCTTCTCTGAGTCCCTCGCTACGCATTGTCCGATTGCAAGATGCAATCTTGGACGCAATCCTACTGTCTGACTTGGTTGGGCAGCAGTGATGACGCTGGACTATCTTGTACGGATGACAAGGGCATTTGGGGCAAGGGTGTGCAGTTTCTTGATCCTCGCCGCCGTCTTGGCAACCTCGGCGGCGGCGAATGTCGTGCACTGAGGAGGTGGCCACAAACCCATCGGCGGACTCATCCCGGTGGCCTTCGCCCTCATTCTCAACCTGGAGACTACCTCAAGGCCCACCACGACTTCCGAAAGTTCGAGGGTATCTTACCGCTGGCGTGGGACGTGAAGCTGGCGGCGGTGGCGCATGCGTGGGAGGAGAAGCGGAGCGGCGACTGCGGCTTTCGTAGCCACTCGACCAGCCCCTACAGCGGGAACATCATCTTCATGAAGTACCGAGAGTCCTCGCCGTGGGACGTAGTGTAGTTGTGGTTCAACGAGAACACGATGTACGACAGTCGTCGTTTCCGGTGCCGCTGTGCGTGCGAGCAAGAGGGCTGAGAGTGCGACCACTTCCTCAGCTTCGTGTAGCGGAACACGAAAAGAGTGGGCTGCAGCCGCAGCGTTTACTACAGTAATCAACAATGTATATACGGCTCTGGTGTTGGGGTCGATCCACTCACTGGTGTCCGCTTTTGAATTGTCTTGCTGTTTCATTTCGTGTTTCAATTCTATCGTAATATTTTTTTAATCTTTCTTTTTTAATTTTGTTTTGATTTTATTTTAGGGTAAATATTAGTTAATGTCCCAATGTTTCGTGATTTTTCACTTAATGTCCCAACATAAGCATATTGTTAATTTGGTCCCTAACGTTTCGGAAAATTTCACTTAATGTCCGCCGATCAATTTTCGATGTACAACGTTTACGTGATTGTCGGAATTCCGTATCGGACTACACGTCAATATAAAAGTTAAATAAAAATATAAAAATCTCCTCCAAAATAACGTCGTCCATTTCTTTTCCATGTCAATATAAGGGAAGAAATAGAACAACGTTGTTTTGACGAGTTTTTTCATATTTTTATTTCATTTTTATAATGACTTTGAGTCCAGAGTGGAATTTTGGCAGTCATGTAAGTGTTTGTAAACTGAAGATTGATCGGCGGGACATTAAGTGAATTTTTTTGAAACGTTAGGGATCAAAATAACAATGTTTTCGTTGGGACATTAAGTGAAAAAACGAACAACGTATGAATATAAATTAATATTTACCCTTTGATTTTATTACGAAAAATTATGAATACGGAATGGGATTTGGTTTGAGGTCCGACCGATCGAAATTCTTAAATCGAATTGAATGTATTTTTTTGAACCGAACCGACTTATAATTTCGGATCGATCAAAAATCGAATTGAAAAAATTGGCCAGTTTCGATCGGGCCGAAAAACCGATCGAAACATAATTTTTTATACATATTTTTCTAAACAAACACATTTTTATCCTATTAATTAATTATTATATAAAATATATAAATATATAAAAATAATAATTTTGTTATGTTCGGTTACTGATCGAGCCTAAAATATAAAACCGAAGATTAAACCGAAAATCGATTTTAATTAAAATTTTGAACCGAATCGAAAATCGACTTTCCTAAAACCGAATCGAACCGATCGAAAATTATTGATTCGGTCTATTTTATCTGTTCGGTTCGATTGATGCACACCCCTAGTTTGAGGTAGGGGCGTAGGCCGTAGAATTTCATGTAGGTGTCGGCTTTGAGCTATCTTGTATTTTCCTCGATGCATTAATCGTCATTGATTCTTTACTTATTTGTAATGTTGAATATCTTATCACCGTACTTCGAGCAACAAAGAATGTGTTTGTATTTTTATATATTTTTTAATTTATGGGAAACTCACTATCATTTTTTTGATATGCATTGGGTAAACTCATGTACCATGTTATTGTGTAATAGTCTGCAAACTCTTTTGATACGCATTGGGTAAACCCCACGTACCAAATTAATGTGCAATAGCTTGCAAACCTCTTCGGTGCCCCCACATACAAAGTTCTTGTGCAATAGCCTATAAATCACAATGGACGGGTAAATCACATTCTGAAAATCAGATGTGACATGCTTAGATCCATAGAGACGTTAATAAGTTCGAACATATGACCTTTTAACCACATGAGCTCAATTTACCATTGGATCGTCCAAATGGGTGGAATGTGTTTACTTGTTTGATATTATTTGAGTATTTATTTTATGAACATTTAAATCAAAAAAAATTGTTCATGGTGACACTCGGTCCATTGTGGGCCCTTAAAGAACAAGCGCCCTCTCAAAATTAAACATGAATTAGAGATGGGTATGCTTAAGGAGCGACCACTTCTTCTTCTCATCACCCCAAATTTATTGCCATTTATAACTTAAAATAAATAAACAAATAATAGAATTGCAAAAAAGTGAATATACTTAAAACTTGACTACAAAAGTTGTTTCGTTTTTCATATTGGATATCTCTGTATAATGAGTATGGCATTTTAATTTTTATATTAGAAATGAGAGTGTTTGATTTGTTTAACATTCTTTTTAATTTCCTATAGATCGTGATAATTTATTCGATATATTTATGCCCACAGTCTTCATATACTCGTTTAAAAATCAAAGATTATCAATTCCAACATTATATGATAGGGACTTTTATGAAAATTGAAGTTTAAACATCCTCAATCAAATAAGAAAGGTACATAGTTATGGATGGGAAAGGAAAATAGAATGCGAAAATTAGTTTATGATACCAAGATTAGGGATGGCAATCGGGTCGGGTGGGCATGGATAGTGCCGAACCACTTCCGTACTGCGAAAATGTTCCCCGCCCGCGACCCACCCGTGACACGCGATGGGTAGGAGATTCCCACCATACCCGCGACTCGCGGATACCCACGGGTTGGCGGATACCCGCGAACCCGCCATCCGACGGGTATCCGCCACTTGCCACCCGCGGACTACCCGCGAAACCTTCACCCGCGACCCGCGAAACCAAGCATTTCAAAAAACACGAAAATATCACTAACAAATTCATAAATCATAAAGTTCAAATCCACAATTCCACATTCAAATCCATAAAGTTCAAATCCACAAATCAATAACACAATGAAAATTCAAATCCACAAATCAACAACACTAAATGAAAGTTCAAATCCAAGGTAGGGTTCATGGGTAATTCACGGGTAATTCGCGGGTGTTTTCGGGGTATCACGGGGTTTCATGGTGCAGGTATTGCCAAACCATTTCGCATTCAGAAAGTAAACGGATCCTAGTTTTCAACCACGAACGTACCCGCGGGTATGAAATGCATACCAAACCCACGAATAATCGGGCGAATACCCGCGGGTATTGGGTACCCACGGGTCGATTGCCATCCCTAACCAAGATCCTACATCTATCTAGAATTACTATTGGTTTTTTTGTTGACCTTTTAACACTGATTTATTGGTGAAAGATGTCCATTCACAGTCTTAAAATATTTGCAATTTGCATCTATTTAAACACAAACTTCAACATCTTGACATGCAAACTCCACCATCAACATTAATTACTCAATTTTCGAAACGCACAACCACGTGCAGATTCAAGCACCACTCACCAACTGTTCCATTAAATAATACTAATACCATGTCATGCTATAAACTTTAAATAAATGAAAAAATATTTAATTGTAAGTGTAACCACTTGCACTGATTCAAATGAAGTCTGATTCTAGGAAACTAACATCTTATATAAGAAATCAATCATCCAACAAAATTTAAACACCAAAAACCTTTGGAAATTTTGCAATGGAAAATCTTTGCTTGTGGACCTTATCCCCCATAATCCTTATAGCCCTGTATAGCATATCCCTCCACATCCTCAACAAACTGAAAAACCTGCCTCCGAGCCCGTTTCCGGCCCTCCCTTTCATCGGCCACATCTACCTCCTCAAGAGACCTTTCCACAGGAGCCTCTCCGACGTGTCGAGGCGATACGGTCCGGCCCTCTTCCTTCGCCTGGGCTCCCGCCCCGTTCTCCTCATCTCATCGCCATCTCTCGCTGAGGAATGCCTCAGCAAGAAGAATGACGTCATCTTCGCCAACCGGCCCGATCTCCTCAACGGCCGATACTTCGGTTACGATTACACGAGCCTCTCGTGGTCGTCGTATGGCGACCATTGGAGAAATCTCAGGCGAATTTCGTCTCTGGAACTCTTGTCAACACAAAGACTGCAACAGCTGTCGCATATTCGGGCCGATGAGGCCTTCAGCTTGGCCCGAAAGCTCTATCATTTGACTAAGGATGAGCCCGAGAGCGTTCTAGAAGTCAAGTCAGCTCTTTTCGAGTTCACTTTCAATGTGCTAACGAGGATGATCACCGGGAAGAGGTACACGATATATATATATATATATATATATATATATATATATATATGCTACATGAGCACTGCTATGTTTAGTTCATGTTAGTATTTTTTTTTATATATTTATTTTGATTCTAATAGATCAGAAATTATTATTGACACTATTAATTTTACAAAAATTACATAATGAACAAGATCGATTTGTTCATTCTCCCTTTAATTAACTTCAACTAGTGAATAAAAAGAATAAATTGAGCTTTCATTTTTAGGCAATTTGAAATGGTTGATGGATTTTGTAGATATTATGGGAAGAGTGTGGAGAAGTCGAGAGAGGCGAAGGTGCTGGAGGAGATAGCGGCGGAGACGTCGGAGGTGGCGTTCGAGACGAATGTAGTGGATTACCTGCCGTTGATGCGGTGGTTTGGGTTCGGCAACGTGGAGAAGAAGCTGATGTCGATACACGACAAGAGAGATAGGTTTATGCAGAGTGTGATTGATGAGAATCGGAGATTGATAGAGAATAAAGATGATGATGAGAAGAAGAAGAAGACGATGGTGGAAGTGTTGCTCGATTTGCAGAGATCAGAGCCTCAATATTACACGGATCAAACCATCAAAAGTCTCCTCTTGGTAAATTCTATATTCCACGCACTAATATTATATTCACTCGCCACACTAAAATTAAAATGACTGGTTGAATATATTATGAGTAATGGAGGCATATGAATTATAAGTAATAATATTATCATCGTGACAACGATTAGGAATTAAGTTGCTGATGTCAACATTGCAAAATTGGTCATTTAGCAGCATGTAGTGCTACTAGAAATAGGATGCAAACAAATTGTTTGTGCCTTGCATTTAGGGGTGGCTAATCTGGACGGGTTGTTACTTACTCGGAATTATCGGGTACCTCCTAAATTGATACCCAATCCTAACCCATCTAAACAACTCGAGTACCCTAATATTCAAATCGAATATCCGAGTTGGATATTAGGATATTATAAAATACCCGATTTTTAAAAATTACATGTTGATGTTGTCGCCTGTCGGAGTCGGAGCGTATGCAACGGGGTTGGGCGGAGCACGAGAGCAGCAGCCAACAGTTGTTGCAGCGATGATTTTGGGGCCTTGTCACCTTGAGGAGTGATAGGGTGGGGTTGCGAGGGGAGGAGCTCCGACGACAACAGGGTAGCGCAGGGCCCGCGACAACGAGGTGGGAGGTGGCTAGAACTAGGGTTTACGCTTCGTTGTTGTTGCATTATTTTCGGGGTGGGGCTGTTTGATTTGGAGCGCGAAGATGCGGGTTGGATGGGCCGGAGGCGACGACGACACGGGTTAGGGCGGCGCAAGAGAGAGGGACTAAGAGATGATGAAAGAGACACGAGGCGAGAGAGATATATAGGGTTCCCGGTCCTCATCCATTTTTTTATTTAAATTAATAATTCAATATATAAAATATACTTAAATTACATGCGGAATTTAGATAGACCCAATATGTGGTTACCTAAACGATATGCTATCCTGTGCCAATTTGATAATCGATGAGAACGGTTACATAATACTCGGTTATCTGATCGAATGTGGGTCGGTCGATCACCGACACCCGATTAGCCACCTTTAGTTGCATTATTGGATTTGGTTTCCCATTCTAAGTTGATTCACTGCATGATGCATGCATATATATTCGTTTTTTTATGCACACACACAATACTTTAATTTAGTGCATGCCTAGGTCATATACTATATATTGCGTACTTTAATTTGAAAATCCAAAATATGTTCATATATATGCAGTCAGCTAGTGAGCATGTACCTTTGTTTAGTAAATAGTATATACTACAAGGAAAGATTGCAGTGACATAGGACAATACAGGCTGTCACCAGTAATAAACTTGTCACTATCATCATTAGTTTATGAATTAATCGGGTAAATCAAGATGTTAATCCTAATATATTCGCCGAACTTATCAAGCCTCTTTCTATTGGTTCTTTGAATTTGTGGATTCCAACTTGCAGTATAGAAACATATCAGGTTGTTAGGATTTCTTTATCTCAAGAAAGAAATACATAATTTAAAACTCCTTTTACTATGGAGGTATACATAATGAGACAGGCTCGACTTATATCTTAAAGAAATTTGAATTTAAGATATTTGATCATAAAACTTATTTCATCCGTCCATTATATATGATCTTAGTTTTTATAAACACGAGTTTTAATAAATATAATGAGTGTAAAGTGAATATAAAATAAGACCCACATAATAAAATATATTATATGAATGGAAAATGTGAGTCATTAGTGATTTTTATAAATAAATTGATTGAGTGTGGGTAAAAGTATCAACTTTTGAATGAGATCCATGTCTATAAAAGAAAAATGAATGAATTTTGTAAACGTATCGAAATGAATTAAATAAACAAATACTAAGAATAGAGGAGTAATATTCATTCCAACACGAACCATATCAAATATAAATATGTATGATAAATTAATTTCCAAATGAACTTGGAAAAATATTTGTATAAGTCAACAAGGAAAACATTAATATATTCGTAAGAAGACATTAAATATCATATGACCTTATCACTTGTCGATTTAGAGTTTATTGGTTGATGGTTACGTTACATAAATGATGACACATGATGGCTTATGTGCCATGATCATATCCAATTTTAATTCAATCATAATAGACTCCATATTACCCGCCTTGGTTGTGACCTACAACGACATATGCTTGATTGAAAGAGATCCTTCAATAAAATATTCCGAATAACTACTCTACGTTTTCGCATTATTTTTCTAAATAAATTGCAAATTCAAATGATACCAAGTCATTATAATGTTATCCTAAAACTAATATTTTGTCATCATGTATAAGTTTATCACACGATTGGAAACAAAAAATTATATTATATTGTTCCATTAAAATAAAAAATTCATAACCAAATTAATAATTTGCAGGTGCTGCTCCAAGGAGGAACCTCAACTTCAACAATCGCCCTAGAATGGGCATTTTCTCTGCTGCTCGACAATCCAGAAACCCTAAAAAAAGCCCAATCTGAAATCGACCGCCACGTGGGACGCAGCCGCCTCATCGCGGAATCCGACTTGGCGGAGCTGCCGTATCTCCGCCACATCATCCTAGAGACGATGCGGCTGCACCCGCCGGTGTCCATAGTGATGCCGCACCTCTCGTCGTCCGAGTGCACGGTGGGCGGCTACCGGGTACCGGCGGGGACGGTCTTATTGGTCAACTTGTGGGAGATTCACCACAGCCCAAAGATATGGCCCGACCCCGAGACGTTCAGGCCCGAACGGTTTGAGGGCCTGGATGTAAAGAAGGATTTGGGGTTGAAGTTTATCCCTTTCGGGTTGGGAAGACGGCCTGTCCGGGCGAGAACTTGGGGTACTTGATTATCGGGCTGAGCCTGGGATCGTTAATCCAGTGCTTCGAATGGGAGAAAGTTGGGGAGATTGATATGAGTGAAGGTGCTGGAACGGCCACACCTAAGGTTCAACCGCTAACGGCTAGATGTAGGCCCCGCCCATATATTGTTAATTTTTTCTCTTGACTTTGTAAAAGCTTTCTGTTTTATGATATTGTAAGAAATAATATTTATATCTAGTAGGCCTAGATGAAAAAGATACTTCCAAGAAGCACTAGTAGGCTCTAACATTATGTCCAAAATCATAACTGCCCAGGCCCATCTTTTTAAATCTAAAAGTATTACCACATTATTTAACTTTACTCCCTAGTGAGTGCCACTTTTTTTTAACTTCACTCCTGAATAGGCTCATACATCACTGGTATCTATTTCTTATTAATGATGAGGAAAGTTATTGTTATCTTATTTAACAAAATATTGTTCGAACAAGAAAATAAAATACCTTTTTTAGTTGCAAATGAAGTAGTATTGCAGTTGAACCTAACCCCTCGAGACATCCTATCCTATGTCCTACAATTTTGTGTATCCCATAATGTTCCACTATTAATTAAGCTATTTTAATAATAATCATTATAAAGTTTAGAATTTTAAAAAATTGTATGCATACTGTTGGAATAATTAATCCAAATAATAGTTTCTTAACTAAATAAATAGAAATAAAGTATAAAAAAATAATTATAAATCCTAACATGGATTAGTGCCCTAGCTAAATAATAATCTTAAAATTAAACTAAAACATAAGAAATCAAAATTGAAGAATAAGAATTATTAAAAACTAGAAAAATTGAATGTAGGACAATGAGTGAGACATTAAAAGTGGGATAGAGGATCCACGCTTGACTTGCTGGCGCATTTTAAACAGATTAGATAAAATATAGTTTGAGATAAAAAGAATTCAACTTTTTCCGCATCACTCTAGAACTGGTACAATAGTTGATACTTAGAGGCTATTTGGCTGAGCTTATAAGCTCCCAATATAGTTTCTAATTATGATTTTCTCTCTTAAAAGACGATTATTTCTCTAGCTTATAATTTTAATTATCCAAACACTTTGACAACTTATAATTTTGGAACATAAGATCTTATATTATCTTAAAATGTCTTATAAGCTCACTAAAAAATAAGCTGGCCAAATGTCCTCTTAGTCATTCCTACCCACAAAATGTAAAGGCGCTACTGATAAGTGATAAATAGTAATGCAGAATGCAAAGTTAGAATAGTGTAGAAGTTACATGTAGATGATAGAATGCTCTAATCTATAAAGTAAAAAAATAAAATAAAATTTAAGGCAACCACAGTCACTTGATATTGGAGAATTAGGCAGATGTAAGTATGTAGAACATGTATAGCAATAGCCAATAAGATTGAAGTTAAATAATAGTTATAGGTGTGGTGATTGGTGAAAGAATAGGGTGGTGATTGGGCATTTATAAGGAAGCAAGTTAAATGTGAAGAAACTAACTAGACAAGAATAGAGAAGTGTGGGGTTAATGGTGATGCATGAGATACCAACAACTATGCATGTGACCAAACTTATTCAGAATCCCATCACAATTCCACTGTCTTCTTCTGAAAATGAGCATCTTTACATCTGAATTATATAGTCCAAAGATCAACTAAAAGTGTACGGAACTTGCATGTTGGTTGGAGAAATATTATATATATAAAGTGCTTAGTTGGTTGTGATACAATATTTCAATATGTAATTGCATCTTTTTCCAAAGATTTGAGATTTTATATACTTTTGTCAATTTGGAGGGGTAGAATTCAGCTAACAACTTTTACTCACTAATCTATGTTGTATTAGCTCCAAAGAGGAAATAACTTTCAAGACTATCTTTGGACGTCAAAAAGGAAATTGATATATATTGCAGCAATGGTCAAAATATGCCTTGAAAGCAAACTACTAAAGTAATGAGTGGCTAAAGACACTCTAAAAAGTGTAAACATTTTGAATAAGATTAACCATGAGACAGATCTCAGATTATGCGAGTTATGTTTGTTGCAATTCATTCACCGACAGGTAGAGCTAAAAAAGTTGCAAATTTAATGTCAATTGATCAATTGGAGCTAAAGCCATGTGTGGTGTGGTGGGGCAGCAGTCCAAGCCTGTGACATTAAAGTATGAACAGAGTGATTGCGAATGTGCCCTATGCTCTAAGGAATGTCTTTCAAATTCCAATTGCTGCTTTCTTCACTTGTTGTGAGATCTTAACTTAATTGACACAAAAGCTCGTAAGACAATTTTTTTGAAATTTTCAGTCACTGATGACAGGAAGTGGAACAGACAATGCAGTTGTGGAATGCAGGTGAGTTTCCTCTTTCTTTATTTTTGGTCTCTTCTTATTGCGATGTTTTATCCCCTTTTTCACAGTGAAAGTAAGGTTGAAGTTGAAGATAGTTGGATGACAGTGAACTGTTTAAGGGGGAGATTGCTTGCTGAGAGAATGGCTTCAAGGAATGCTAGGGAGGAGGCAGATCATTTGGGAATTAGGGTGGGTCTAATCAAAATTTCTTACATATTTTCATCATGTTGTTGTTGAGTTTGATTATTATATTTGAGCTGATCTCGGTCCTCATTTTGCAATAGTTGTTGGAAGTGGAAAGGCTGTTGGAGAAAGAGGGAAAATCCAGAAACAGAGCTGAAAAGAAGCTGAAATATCTGATGAAGAGGCTTCAAAGCATCAAGATCTCCACTTCAACAACCGAAGAAGCTCAAAAACTCGAAAATCTGCGAAAAGAGATGGTTAAATCCCTAGATTTGGAGGAAATTAGTGATAGAGCACAAGTGAGTTCATGGAGTCTGAGTGAGTCTACTTGTGCAGCTGAAGGTAGTTCAACTTCAGCAGTAGAGGATTCTTATCCAAGGTTGAATTAAGCTCATGTTTATGTCTCTTGTCTTCACTCAAACTCATTCAGATCTCAACTTGATCACCTAACACGGCTTCGGTTTAATTATGCACGCGTTGTAATTCTCCCACTGCAGAATGGAATCACCATTCGCTGATGAAGAAGGCATCAACGGTGGAGATGATGGATGCCACGTGGATAACTCGATGGCCTTAGTTCCGGTGGAAACGCCGTCGGAAAATGAGAGGGTGGATCCGGAGATTCTGGATGCGACGGTGAAACAAGTGCTGGAATCACTGAGGCGTGCTAAGGAGCAGCTTCAGAGCTCGATGGAGAGACGGCGCATGAGCATAGGCATGATTAAAGTTGGCTAGATTATCCTTGCTTGCTTATTTCGTGTAGTATAGTAAAGTTGGATTTTCTTCAATAAAATAAAATACCATGATTGATGGAGAACTTGTTGATTTCTGATTAATGTATGAAATTTTCATATTTTTCTTCTGATGATTATGCAATGGACTTGCTCAGTTGTCTTAAAAGATAAACTAGTGTACCATTTATTTTTTAATCTACACATGCTCGCATAAGGGCAGTTCAAATCCTCCGTCCCACAATTTTGTATTCTCCCAATATTTTACTATTAATTTCACTTTCTTAATAAATTTTATGCGAGATATAGTAAGCTTACCTCATCTTTAGTTACATATCGAATGAGTGAAGAAGGCCTATTTTGTGTGTGTGTGTTGGCTTAGTGGTAGAGTGGTTAATGCCCGATGCCAAAGGTCTCGGGTTCGAATCCACCGTGACGCCGCCTTTAAAATTTTTGTATTAAATTACCAAAAAAAAAGAAAGAAGAAGGCCTATTTCATTTCACCCATGGAAAACTTGTACTGCAACACTAGCTAATTATTATCCGCTGCTTTTTGTACATCTTTAATTAAATGCTAATGAAGACATATTAATGCAACATATTTCACCGAAGAATTACCATTCTTGCCCTAACCTGATTCTTTTACATCAAATGAATCAAGGGATCGTATATCAAGAGTAGCATTCCCATTTTACCAACTTATCATGCCAATTAGCCTAGTTTGAAGCTTCATTTAAAAATAAAAATAAAAAATTTAACATCGAATCCACTACGTCTTTCATTAAAATTCGGATCAAAGTCTGATATAAAGAATGTAAGATTCGGCACGTCAATTTGTACAAAGTTAAGGGAGTAGTTCCTGCAACTCATTGATCTCATATGATCTACAATTGTCATGATCTTTAGCTTCTTGAATTGCGTAGAGACTTATTAAATTGTACTTGCAAAATTTTGGAAGCTCATTTGGTACCTAACTGGAGCTGCTCCTAATACAGGAAAAGTGGTTGAAAAGGATGAGATTGCTCTCTAATTAAAGAAAATAAAGAAAGAAGAATGGGATATATAGCAATCTTTAGGAGCTAAGAAAACATATCTGTCTTTGCAGATGCGGCCGTGATTTCAACAGTAAATATCACCGGCTCTTGAAAATGATGCAGCAAAAGACATTCTACAAATAGTGTTACGTCTGCAATAATAATTGAAACACTTCTTTGTCTTTTCGGATGGAGTATTTTGTTATGTGTTAATGGTGACAATTGCCACAAATGTTAACATACCTATTTAATTTAACTCATCTACTAACATACTACTCTTTTTATCCATTTCTAATCAAAATTACATAAATATCCTTCATTTGTAAAAAAAAAAAACAGACGAAGGAAATGGGGGGACGTTAGCCGCCGAGAAACAGATGGGAAGGGAGGGGAGGTTGGCCGTCGGGAGAGGGAGGGAGGTTGGCCGCCGGCAGAGGAGAGGGAGGGATGGTTGGCCGCCGGGAAAGAGGAAGGAAGAGAGTGGGCCGCCGGGAAAAGGGAGAGGGAGAGAGGTTTGCTGCCGGAAAAGAGGATTGGCTGCTGGGAGGGTTGGCCGCTGGGAGGTTAGCCGCTGGGAGGGTTGGCCACCGCTGGGGAGGGTTGGCCACTGGGAGGTTGGCCGGGGTACATAGAGGGTAGTGTCAATCGTGTTTTTTTTTTATGTTTTAAATGATAAAATTGTACAATTGGTTAAAAAGAGTAGCAATTTAACATATAAGATAAAAAGAATATCAAACTTAACATATGAGTTATATAAAATTTTCGCCCTTTTTTTATCATATAATGACTAATGTCAATTTTACTAGGAAAATATGTCGCATCAATGTGTTTTTCATATATTATAATCTTTTGATATATAGAATAACGATTACGATAAGAAGAAGAAATCAAGAAAATCATAACCTCATTAATATCCTGTCATATCCATGCTAATCAAACGTTAGACTTGTGGCCTAGTTTGCCTAAGAAACTAAAAGGGAGAAAATCTTTTTTAACCATATACATAATATATACATTAAGAATATCCTTAATTTATAAGTTGTTATTAAAATTACCCAAAATTGAATGAAATAACAGAAAAGCTCGTGTCCACCCCACAAAATACAACGGCCACCCTCCCCCCCCAAAAAAAAAAAAATAAAAATAAACCAACGGCTAACCTTCCCTCACCCTCTAAAACCAGCGACCAAACCCACCCCCCAAAATCCAACGACCAATCCTCCCCAACCTCCAACCCAACGGCCAACCCTCCCACCCCTACTTCCACCCAGAACCCATTGCCCGTTGGACAATCAACTCTCCACGGTGTATATAAGGGTTTTTCAGTCAATTGGTTAGTTTTGATAGCAAATTTAAAACTTTAGGTAAATTTAGTATGCAAGTTATGTATTTAATTATTTTTATGCATTAACACTAATGATTGAGTTGCCTAATTGCAGAATCTTCAATCCGCAATACTTACTTGGCGTGGATTTTGCACTAAAACAATGTAATTTTAGTATTATTTTGAGGGAAAACAATAGTGACTAAATTAGTTTTGATACATATGAACTCAATCAAAAGCAATATAACTTAAACGTACAAGATAGTTTGTTTTTTGACGTCTGATGTACGCGTACTTACATTGTTAAGATGAAGACCTAAAAAAAGAAAAGTATGGTTTTTTTAGGGGGAAAAGAAGAGCAATGTTATGATGGCAGAGAATCCCTTTGGAACAACATATTGGTAAAGGGGTTTATGTGATGAAAAAGTCACAGATTTGAATCCTATTAACATTTTTTATAAGTATGAATCTATCACATTTAATTTTTTAAGTGTGGCAAAAAACAAGAGTACAAACATGATTTTTTTTTTGGGATACAAACATGATTATTGAAAAAGAAAAAGAAAAAGTAGAAAGATGAAGTGTAATGAGCCTGCATCCTTGAAGTATTAATGAGCTGAGGGATGAGCCCAACAGTCCATTATAGCCCATTCGACAGCTAGGTTGTGTGCGTGTTGATGTTGAGTGCAACCCATCTATCTGAGATATATATAGATATACATCAACTGCAATTACTACTACTAGTTTCAAATTTTAACAGTAATAGTAATAGACATAGATTGAAAAAAAAATTATATATATATGTTTGATGTATCTTTTCAGTTAATTGCAAAATTATACACGATGATCAATTTTACAATCTCATGTATAAGATTTTTTATGTAAAGCCAATCGATATAAATATTAAACAACATTGTAAAATGTCAATTCCGGGCGATCAAGAAAGTTTCAACAACGTTTGCCAGCGCACAACTAGATATATTTTATCTATCTACTTTGAAATGCAATCCTTGTAATTTGTTTGTTATTATATAATATAATATCAACCTTATTTTCAAACGTTGAATCTACATTAATTAAAATATGAGTAATTGGGACATATTTGGAAAAAGATAATAAAAATAAAGGAATTGGAGACACCAGGCACCAGCTGTAGTACTGGAATGTGAATTCCAAATCAGAGTGACACCAGAATTTGTAGAGCAGTTTTTGGGGGACCAGTGAATTGAATGAATGAAGAAGCCCATAATCTGAGATATATCAAATTGTTGAAACGTTACTAAAATTTGACCCACTCAACATGCAATCCTAAATACAGAAAATAATATCACTGTCTGTCATTCAATTTTCTAGACAATGACTGCAGCATTGATTATGTCAATATCTCACCGTGCCTAACGGCCTCCTCTCCTTAGCAACTTTAAATCAACCCATCGACAATCTCTATAAATTTTTTACTAGCTTAGATTACATTCTCAATTTTAATTCCATAGGAATTTTTTCAAAAATAAAAAAATCCATAGGAATTTCTATCAGATATGGAAATTTGGTCACGGAATTACTTGTTTTTTTGAAATTGATTTTGGGATAACTTTAACCGAAATTTGGATGTTGTTTTTAACCAAAATTCAAATGTGATTAATATCTCGCCAGAAACTTATGATGATTGAGAGGTAAATGGAAAGAGATAATCATTCGTTAGATTGTAGATCTGTTAATATATTCGTGAATTATATAATAACTTGATTTTTTTCAAAAGTTCATTCAAACTTGTCTAATGAGACTCGATTGATATAATAAAATAATTACTAAACAAACTCGTTAATGTATTTGTGAGATAGCTCAAAAATATACAAATATTAATTTGACATGTTATCTACATTTTATACTTTTTATAAACCATATCTATTATAAAAAATGATGGAACTTACTAAGTAATATATTATAATCTAAAATTGAATTATTCTTTTTAAAGATGATGGATATTATGTGTGTGCTCGCAAGTGTGGGTGGGTGTGTGTGTACTGTCTATTAATTTTCAATGATCATTTAGGCTCGAATAGGTGATGAGGATTGAATATGTTAGGTAAATCATGCGAACAAATAAACCAAACTCAAACTTTCAAAACTTGGTTCGATTATACCTAAAGTAATAGAGAGAAATACAAAAGGACATTGTCATATTGTTAAATATGTTTGTTATTATGATTACATGTACGAATGAATATGTAGGGGTGTAATCGAATCGAGTCGAGTCGAATATCATCGTGCTCAAGCTTGGTTTGTTTAGTATCGAGCGGAGTCTCGAGTTTATTTATCGAATATTTCGAGCTCACGAGCTTATTTGAGTTTTAATCGAACCCAAATAAACTTTCTAAATTTAGATATATGTTTAGAATATTGATTATTTTATTTTAAAAATAAATTATTTTATCCATAATAACACAATATATTTATTGATTTCTTATAACAAAATAAAAATAGTTAGAGATTTAATCCAATAATTACTAATTATAGAAAGAAAATAATTATATCTGGTTAATAATTTTATATTTTCAAAGTAAATCAGTTAACGAACTTGTTCACGAGCTAACGAGTTGAATACTATCATGCTCAAGCTTGGTTTGTTTAGCTAACGAGCTTCACTAAACAAACTCGAACAATTTTTATCGATGAAATCAAGAATAACTCATGAATAAACTGATTCATTTACATTTTACATCCATGTGCCCGACCAGGCCAACTCGGACTTATATAGGCGAATTTCATTTCCAATTATACTTAAATGTAACTTGGTTCACACACCCCATACTATTACACATTTTTGTCACAAACTTTACAAAATATATTATTTGTAACTGTATTAACCATTAATTTCTTTTTGTTACCC